>CM060877.1:1343994-2722422 GCA_030737845.1 Acorus calamus | reverse complement strand
TATATAGTTTTCCTAACATTCTACATAAAAAAATCAAAATGTTTACATTCAATTAATCCGGGATAAATTTTTTGTTAATATATATATAACAGATTAGGTAGCACACATGCAAAATGAGACTACAAAACAAATTAAATATATCAACATCCAATTAATAAATTAATTTGTAATAATTTGATCATATTTTTCCCCAAAATCCAAGGAGGGGATTGGGCCCCCTATCTCTAATAATATTTTTTTCAGTATGGGATTTGGATACTTTTTAAATAAAAACATTGTTATTTGAACATCAGGTAATTTTTCTGATTCTTTAAATATCAGATTAGATAATTGACAAGCTTGGTCGGATTAGACAAAAAAACAAAAGGAATTGAACATTCAAAAAAGTTTGAAATATTTTGTAAGTATGGTTGCATTTGGATCTGCATTTGCATAGATTTTATAGTAAAAAAATAACAAAAACGCAAATGCAGATCCAAATGAGAATCCAACCTCCCTGTTCCATTGCATATCTACGCTATTTCATATCATTTTTCTTCGCGTTTCAATAGTTCTCGACATAGGGTGTGTTTGGTTCCGCAATTGCAAAACTGATTTTGCAGGAATCTGCGATTACAAAACTGATTCTGCAAGAAGCTCACTTTCTCAGCTTTTTGAAATCGCAGCTTTTGGACACTATTTGCCTGCAATCGCTGGATTTAAAACTGCGATTATAAAACTGTTTGGTTGTACGATTATAAACGCAGCTTCCTGCAATCACAAACGCTGCACAATCGCGCAACCAAACGCACCCTATATACTTCTCAAACGTGCATTCATGCATTTGAAACCCCACATCATGGTGCATTGATAGAGATGGAAAATGTTACACTCATTTCTTTTAACCGTCACAAACGTAGTCCTCACATAAATTTTTTTAATAATAATGATTCATAGACCTTATTTTACAGAGCCTATATAGGCAGGTGACACAAAGTTTAATACATATTTTATCATTTCTGTCTTTTTCAATAATTACTCCCCATAATCAATGAGTTGGTTACAATGCTGATGTATCATGATTTTTTGAATTTGTTTGAATGATCAAATCCCATGATTTTTGGTAAATAATAGTCTTCTCTCTTTTGCTTTATAAGATTAAAAAAAACATGATTTGTCTGTCTATCCATCTACGATTTTTTGCATTCCTTATTTTGCATTATTAAATTGATGCTAAATGTTAAATTCAATAACTCTTTTACAACATTTTTTTTAAGAACATGGAGAACCAGATCAGAAGGTTGTTTTGGAGGTTTTTCAAGCATTGATTTATTTTTGGGAGGACTCGAAGTTTTTCAAGTATTAATTTATTTTTTTGGAGGACTGAAGGTTTTTCAAGTATTGATTTGTTTTTCGGATGACTTTTCAGCCTCCGATCATATCAAAATTCATAATTGAACGATTGGATGTCATTTCCAATGTTTGTCGATTCAGGTGCGACATTTTATTTTTTGTTTGTTTTGCATTTGTTACAATTTTTATATTGAATTTAGTGCTAAATGTTAAATCTGATAGCCTTAAATATAAAGCTTTTGATCTTTAAATTATTTAACAAAGTCAGTTACATTTACAAATGTAACTGACTTCTAATGCAATTCATTGTTAAAATTAAGTTACATTTTATAAATGTAACTGAATTTTATTACGAACTCTAATTTTATATATTGTGATGTATTTCATTTCTACATTTATTGAAAAAAATTGCATCAATCACAAATACTTTGTTTGATAATTGAAATAAAAAATTACAAATTAACAATAATGTTTAAAAGAAACGTCGATTATTCCTTATCGCCTTCATTTTGTTTTTGGAATGATTTCATTTTTTCAGTTTCTTTTTAGGAAACCCTATAGGATTTGAATTTCAGTTATGTTTTCATAAATGTAATTAATGATTTCTTTTTTATTGGTTTTAAAAAAGGATAAAATGCGTTTGGGCCCCCTAAAGTTTTCTAAACCTGCAGAAACACCCCATATAGTTCAAAAATATGCAATTACACCCTCTGTAATTTGATTATCTATTAATATGAGATAAAAGTATGATTTTACCCTTTTAATTAAATGTTGATCATGTTTTCACTTTTTTGGGGTTATTTTTACCTTTTAATTAATTATTATGTGATTTAATTCTCACAAAAATACATTCAAATGTATTTGAAGAATTAATTATTGTATAAGTTAATATTCATAAAGCATATCTATAATTAATTGATTGAATTTTTCTATGGATATTTAGATAGTTAAGGGTAAAACAGTAATTTTAAATTACTTTTGTCATATTTTAATGAAAAAAATAATGACAGGGGGTGTAAGTGCATGTTTTTAAACTTGAGGGGGTGATTCTGTAGGTTTCAAAAGCTTCAGGGGGTGCAAATGCATTTTACCCTTAAAAAAATAGGTTTTTTTGAAATAATTTGAATATGTTGATATGTTTTTCGAAAAAGGTGGGGATGAATTTAATGAAGGAGAAAATCGTGGGATTTAAATTAAGGTAATATTGTCTTTTGCATTTTTACATTTTTTTAAAAGTCAAACAAGCAACTAATGATATAATGACACCTTATGGGGCTTGTGAATGAGTCTATTAAATCATATACATTATCTATATGTAATTTATAAAAAGAATGAAATATATAAACTCCAATTAATTGAATTGTATCATTTATAAAAATATATATATATTTTTAACAAATATCTATCTTATTATGGTGATTATACGCGACTAACAAAATATATAAAATTACATGTGACACTAAAAAAAAGATAGAGCGTAACATCACTCTAATAAGATACAAAATGATCATATCACATATAAATTGAAAATATGTATCCATCAAAGAGTGAGCTCAACAAAGAGGGTTGGGTGGGGGGACCCTCAAAAAGCATATAATGACACACACCCACACAAAGAATCCAAACCACTCCCTTGTCCTCCCTCACTTACCAAACCAAAAACCACGGTCAGATCCTTGATTTGATCAATGACATCAATATCTTATTACACTCTATTAGATCCAATCAGGTTTGAGTTTGATATTAATATCATCAGTATCTAATAATAGAGTGATACTATATATCTAATAATTGATTGTACAGTTCGATAACAATAAATCACACGTCAAGACTCGCCCGACATACCGGGCAGCTCGACCGGGCCACGAGCCACTGGTCCACGCACTCCACGTGGTATGCGTGCGCGCACGCAGGGAGCGCCTTCACCGCCTCCCCATCGACGAAGTCGCCCAGACATATCGGACACTGCACTTCAGTGTCCCGCGCGCGCCGGTGCGCGCGCGTGGGGATGCTGTTGATGGTGGACTTGTCGAGCCCGACCGACGATGATGGCGGGTGATGGTTCGGCGTGGTTGCGTTGCGGTGGCGGTGACGGTGGTGGACCCACCTCGAGTAGAGGAAGAGGAGGGTGAGGAGGAGGAGGAGGAGGCAGAGGACAGGGAGGAGGGTCCGGCGAGTGAGTTTGAAGTTGTTGTCGTCGAAGTTGGTGTAGTGGAAGTGGAAGGGGTGGTTGGGATGTTTTGAAGTGGCCATTTTGTTTTTGTCATTGGAGGTCATGTGAGCTTGCCAAAAGTGGTTTGTGTTTTGTTGGGAGTGGGGGTTTCAGCACTGAATGACTGTTTTGATTAGGCGGTTGAGATTTAATTTAACCATCAATGCAATGTTATGTCACGGATAGGAACTGATTGTGACCTAACTAGAGTACTAGACTAGCACACATGAAAAGCTAGCTGTTCATTTCATGGGCTGGTCATCACTGCAGCATGGGGAGGGGGTTGGGGTTGAATGAATGAATAAAAATACCTGGTCATGAATTCAGCTGAAGTTTATGTTTATAAGGATAATGTTAAATATAATCCATTTTGATTTTATATTGACTTATATAAAACATGAATTTGAAACTGAAAAAAAAAACCAGTGTAACAACACTTTTAGATTTAAAAAGAAAAGAGAGCAAATCATTTACTTTTTGAAACTATTTGCAGTTAAGTTTTGTTTTACAAATAATAAGCTTCACACAACCATCTCAAGAAATTCAGAAGATATTTTAAGTATAAATTATTTATAAAAATATTATGTTTATACTATAAACTCTTTGTATTTCTCAAAATAATTTTTCAAAAATGATTTTTATGAAATATAAAAATAATCAATAGTTCTAATCAATATTTTTTGTAACCACACAGGGCACCACTAGAGAGATGCTGGTCAAAATTTTGACTTTCACCAAAAAAAAAAAAAAAAGACTGCTATTGTCAACCAATGGAGGGGAACCAAATATTTGGGAGACAGCAAAGGATGGTAGATGGGAGGCAATGTGCATTAGTAAATAATAATAATAATAATAATATAGTATAATAATAATATCCACCGTGAAAGAACCTCATCGTTTTATTATGCAATCTATTCCCCACAAACACGATGGAATATTAGAAAGTTTAGGGCCAAAATATAAATATCAATCACCACTTATAGTTTTCAATCAGGCTTTGAAAATTATTTCATGGAAACTTGGAAATCTCATCCCTCCAAAATTGAAACTTTCCATCCCTTTTTTTTTGGTTCATCAACCAAACCCAAAAACCATCCATTTAAATATGTACAGATTCAATTTAACATATCAATGTTATACCACTGATCAGTACTGTGTGCGTGAGAATCCTATAACACTTTTCAACGCAATAAGAAAGGTGGAAAGACAGACTTGGGCCACCAGCCATGCTTAATAGACTTATATTAATTGAAATACACATGGTCAATACAAGGGCCACACATGTGGCTGTTAATGTGATGATAATAATAATTAATGAAACGTGACCTATGAAACATGCAATAAAAAGGTGTGAAGAGACAAACCTTCCGAACTGCAATTGATGGTCCAACCACCTTCATGTGCTCTCTCATGGTCCATTTTTAATGGTGTTTTTTTTGCAGATAACACCCTAAAGAATTAGTATTATCGGATCAATAAGGATATTCCCAACCCACAGTGATTTCATTTGGTTTATTTAGAAACCCGCATTATAATTTATTTTATTTTGGAATATAGAATTGAATTTTTTTTTAAATAAGGGTTATTTAGTTTCTACCCTATGGAAAACAAGCGTATTATCAAAAAAAACCCATGCAAAAATTGAGTTGATTATTAACCCAATGTAAAGTTATTACGTCTTATTGAGAAATTCAACCATTTTGGATTATTTATTTTCTGCCCCTCCTAAACAAGTAAATTATTAAAAAAAAACTCTTAAAAAATATTATTTTAAGACTCCTACAAATTGTAGCTACTTTTACAAAAAAATTAGTTATATCTCCTGTTATGGAAACCATTAAAAATGATTGATATGAAATCAGTATGAACAGTTTCTACAATACATTAAATGTGTGTGTTCTTATGAAAATAATCTGCATTTGAAGGGTGATAAAATAATAATGTGTATTTGGAGGGGTTTTTAAATAATTTATTTATTTAGAAAATGTGAAAACTAAATATTGAATTTTTTAATAAGATGTAATAACTTTATAAGGAGTTAATAATAGATTCATTTTTTACAAAGGTTTTTCAATAATTCACTATGAATAAGGGGGTGAAAACTAATAAGCCCTATAAATAAAGAACTCCTTTCTTATGAACGCCAAAACTATCATTGTAATAATTGTAGAAGATATCATTTATACTAAAATAAAACAATATAAGAAGAATTTTACTAAATGCTAATGTATAAGTTTCTATATGCCTCTTCTAATCCGTCATTTTTGTGTTTTTGTGTTTACTAACTTAGAATTATACTTTCATTAATGAAATCACGGTAACAATGTATGTCTTTTCTAAAAAAAAAAAGTTACACGTGTGCCTCTTGAATAAGAAAGTAGATAAGAAATGTATATGTTTAATATTGAAAAATCATAAGCTGTAGTATTTATTTCTTTTAAATTTAAAATAAATCTTGATAGTTGTATTCGAAGAAGTATAATTTATTCTTATGTATTTCATATAAAATCATAATTATTTTTTAATAATACAATCACCAAAAATTCATAAACTATTTTTACAAAAAAGGAAAAATAAAATAGAAAAAATTATTTAATTTTATCATCATATAATTATTTTATGTCGGAAAAAAAATCATTATAAACCAAAAGGTTGGGGGGGGGGGATTGTTTAAAAAATATAAAGATTATATTCTTGGATAACAAATGAAATTTTTTTATTCAAGGGCTTTAGTGGGATATAAAATCTGACGAAGGGTGGGTGTACAATGTTCACTCCAATCCAAGTCTCCTGTAGTCTACTGATGTCCTTATATTATAATTAGTCAATCACGTTAAAACATCATATAATTGATTAGCCCTTTTCATTTACCGGAACGAAATATATATATTATTAATTTTTTTAATATTCTATAAACTAATTTAAAATATATATTTTATTCATTTATAAAAATACATATGTATTATGTTATTAAACATGTATTATTTAAAAAAAAAATCATTTAGGACGGAGAAGGGAGCTGAGTCTGTCCTCCCTCACCATTTATTAACCATGAGGCCATCATGAAAGGTTTTTTTTTTAATTTTTTTTTAAAATATCCATGGCAGGGGATTGTTGTTTATGTTTGCAAAAAATGAGCTTATATATAATTTTATATATTTTTAATAAAAAATTGAAGTTCAAGTAAGGCATCACAAAGAACCAGTTTTGAAATGCGGTATGCGGTTTGCGTGCGGGTAGGGTACCGCACAGAGTATATGCGGCATGAGGGAGTATATGCGGGAGTATAGGGTTATGTAATTTTTTAATAATAAAAATAATTATATAGTCTTGATCTATAAACAAGAGATAACAAGGTAAATTTGAAGAAATGTAATCATATTAAACCATTAAAAATTCAGACACAGCCAAAGGGGCATAATGCAATTTCAACGGACACAGGGGTATAAATATAATTTTTAAGGGGTATAAATATAATTACTTTTTCAGGAGGGTGTAAATGCAAAATTTTATATTTTTTTTCTAAACCTTGCGCCCGCATTGCGCCCGCATATCCCGCATATCCCCGCAATGCGGGCCTTGTCCGCAATGCCCGCATTCAGCCTATGCGGTTCGGTAGTTACCGAACCGCAATGCGGCCGCATATGCGGCCGCACGGACCGCATTTCTGAACAGAGCAAAGAACCCACAAAAGCAGTTGTCCTCTTTTATTCAGGAGAGAGAGAGAGAGAAAAAAAAAAGTTGCTCCTGAACTTTCCTAGGGACAAAACTTGTTTCCCTTCCTGGTCAGAAACCACCAAACCCATCTCTCTCTCTCTCTCTCTCTCTGTCTCTCTCTCTTGTCTTTCTTTCTTTGGAAAAATATTCTGTTGGGTTAAGATGAAGAGATCATCAAATTCAGGAAGGCTTTCAAATGCAGCTGCAAAGAGTGGTAGTGTTGGTGGTGGTGGTGAGAAGGGGATAGACTGGGAGTTGAGGCCAGGTGGGATGCTTGTACAGAAGAGGGAGCTTGGGGGGCTCAAACCAGCAGGGCCCATGATCATGATCAAGGTCTCCCATGGGTCTTCCATCCATGACATCTCTGTTCCTGCCCAGTCCACTTTTGGTAACAACTCAACATTTTAATTTTTTTTTCAAAAATTATTTCATGTTACTGGGTGATTACTTCTATTATGTGGGGTTTTTTTTGTTATTTTTGGCCCCATTGTTATGTTGGTTTTTCTTACATGTCTTATTTATGTGATTTTTTCTATATGGGTTTGTTTTATATGCATGGTTTGACTAAATTTCCTTTGAAATCCTATGATCAGCATTGTTGTATGGGTTTGCTGTTATATGGTTTGACTAAATAATTTGCTGTTAACGGGTGATTACTTTTATTATTTGGGTTTTTTTGTCCCATTGAATCCCATGATCAGCACAGTTTTTATGGGTTTGGCTCACATTTCTTATTTACGTGGTAACAGCTCATATGGGTTTTGCACACATTTCTTATTTATGTGGTTTTTTCTGAATGATTTGTTTTATATGCATGTCTGAATGTCTGACTAAATTTTTAAGGCAAAGATGATTTTGATATTCCAGTGTTGCAGGGGAAATTGGTTCTTAGCTTAGTGTTTGTGCATTTGGTTTATCTTTTGTTTAGTTGAAGCGGGTTTAATGTTTTGGCATTTATTTTATTTAATTTAGTCTCCAATTTCTTCTTCAGTTATGGTTTTATTATTTATTTATTTAATTAATTTTCTTTCTGGTGTTTGTTGGTTGGTAGCTGACGACGTACAATTGTCTTTACATATGTTCTCTTTTTTCTTGAGATTTTGGGTTTAGTTTTATGATTTTCCATTTAAGCCCCATTACTCAATGAACCATGAAATCAAAGCAGATATTGTTACACCCCGAGGCGGCCGTCCCCGGAGTGTTCCAATGACATCAATATCAGAGAGTCATACACAAGAGGCCAATAATGACTCTAACAAAATATAACAGTAACCAATAAGAATCAGGTGGCGCAAGCTAAGCAATGTTGAGCAATGGTTACTTGAAGGAGCGGAAATGTAAAAATATATAAAAAGTCTGTAATACAAAAATATCATTACAGACCAGATACTATAATCTTTGTCCTGTGAGAGCCCAGAGTCTAGTCAACAACAAAACACAATATATATGCAACTGCCACGAATACAATTACATACAAGAAGGAATGCTGACGGCCTCATGCTTGTAGACCAAAAGGACCGGACGCAGTACACCTCACGGGTGCTCTGGATTCACGTTCGACCCGGCCTCAACTGGAGAAAACAATACTTGAGGGGTGAGCTATAAGCTCAGTGAATGGCATAGATCCACGCATTATACACAATAATAAATATCCCATGAAACAATATAGATTTCCAATAATTAAGGAAAACAAATAACAATCACAAGTGTCATAGAACCCCCAAACTCATCCCTACCTTCACCCCAAGGGGTGACATGAGGTTATCGGTAAAAGAACATCGAACTTGCTAACTCCCTTAACCTTCCGGTAGCCCTCTCCCGGGTAGCCCTCTTCCTGACGGCCTTCCAAGATAGGTACGAAGCCACAAGGTATTGAAATGCACCTTGGGCCTCCTATGCTGTGGTGGCACCACTTAGGATAGCTTCAACGCCGGGTAGCTTCAACACGGATGCGAGGTAGGGGGAGGAAAGCATCTCCACACTCACAACCCGATACTTATGGAACCCCTATTGTTGGTTATCACTCATCGAACGATTGCAAATCTAATTGAAATTTCTATGACGGTGCATCATTTAGATGCAAGAAAATTAATTAAGGTTTCATATGAATGCCGTAGAATGAGTCGGGTTACACGCGTGCCTAACACACTTAGGCAATGGGTTTGGTATTCTAAACACATATACAAAATAAACTATCATTTAGCTAAGAATTTAAAGCATAGATCTTGAGTGCATTAAAGATTTAAACATTCAAGTTAATAGACAATCATGGTAGTAGGATTTCAAGAGACAACTTAAAGCATGCTTTATACTTGTGCATTTTATGCATGGGTATGTTACACTATCATACAAAACCAAAAGGGGTATGGAAATATGGTTATACACACATAGGCATGGTAAGTAAGCAAGCATGGGATCCTATATAAGTTATAATTCGTAATACAAGTAAGCATGAGATATTATACAAGCTACAATTCATAATAGTATTGAAATGCAAGCTATTCTAACATAGTATGATCCCAATACAATTTATAGGGTCCAGCCTTTTCATGATTAATCATAACTATAATGTCCAAGAAATGCTCAACGCACAGTTAAGTGCATTGAGCGCTTCCTAAATGAGTGGATCGAACCACTCACCAACAACCGAACCACCGCGTGTCCAATCTATAAGACCTGCATCACAATAACAAAGAAATAGGTGAGCAAAGCAATGAGTGGCTTGATTATATGAACGCACGGACCACACACTTAGCTCGCATACCAAGCGAGGCACGGGGGCATGCAAACAACATGCCGGGTGCACGGGCTAGCACTCGCACACGCGCTGCTTGCGCGTGGGCAGCGTGCGCACGCACGCACACGTGCGGCCTGCGTGCGGGCAGTGCGCGCACGTACGTTCACGCGCGGGCTGTGCGCGCACTGCCAGTGCGGGTCTGCTCTGCACGGGCAGCGTGCATCAGCATGCATTCCCCCCCTCCCTTCGACCATTTGACAGCCAAATATACATAGAAACAAATATTACTCGTGCATAACCCCATAACCTTCACACAACACTAAACCAACCAAAGAAAGAGGGAAACTCACTAGGAAAAGAAGAGGAGCACAACCACACTCAAACATGAACACATTGGCACTCCATCCCCTCCATCTCCTCCCTTAAATACTCACAAAACACACATAACCATGGTTGGTTGAGCTGTCCATGGAGGATGAATAAGAGAGGGTGAGAAAGAGGAAGAGGGAGAGAGAGATCAATCCATATTAAGCACACACACACACACAAAAGCATTTAATCTCACCTTTTCCTTCTTCTTCTCCCCCTATTTTGCTTCAGATTTTTCTTCTTCAATGGAAAAATGAGGGTCTCGGGTGGGTTTGACTTTTGGGGTGACTAAGGTGGGGAGGGGGTGAATGTTAGTCTATTCTCACCACTCATATGTCTAAAAAGAGAAAAGCATGGAGAGGGGGGGTGTCATTTGCTTAAACTCACCCAAGGAAAGCTTGCCTGGCAAGCCTTTGATAGTTCTCACCAACTAAAGTTCAGTAACGATCCAATCCGGATATCATTCGGAACTGCAAAATTTTTAAAATAATGTTAGAACCAAATGAAAATTTATAGGCAAGCTCATATGAATGTCAGGAACACAGATATGAAATTCATTTTTTTGAATTGTTGGCCCAAATTCTATTAATAATTAAAAATGTGATATGGACCACTCCCAAAAAGTGACGCAAACATAACAGATATTATAATTAACTTTGATCTTGTTTGATATTATTCCATGATTCACATTCTTTCCAATTCTTGGTAAAGGAGCTTGCTGGGAAATTTTGTTATGTTTACATTGTGTACTTTGCAATGTACTTTCACACTTCATATCATGCCCCTCCTATTCATTTATTTTTTAACATATTTGGTTTTATAAACTTATGTCAGCGTGGTTTGGATTTCAATCTTCTATTTGGGTAAGGATTATTGTGTTGTTTTAAATATTTTGTTTCATTTGATATACCACTATTTATATCTCATCTTCATTTATTTTCCAAACCTTTTTGAAACCAAAGGGGAGCTGAAGAGGGTTCTTTCCCAGGAAACTGGGCTGGAACCCAAGGAGCAGAGGCTTTTGTTCAGAGGGAAGCAGAAGGACGACGATGAGTATTTGCATATGGTAGGTGTTAAAGACATGTCAAAGGTGGTCCTTTTGGAGGATCCTGCAAGCAAAGAAATGAAGCTTCAGGCTTTGAAGAGAGATCATGGCATATCCAGGGCCTGTGAAGCTGTTGCTGGTGTCAGGGCTGAGGTTGATAAGCTTGCTGTGAAGGTTCGTAGTTTTTCTATTATGCAAAATATATTTCCTAGCAAGAAATAATGCAAAATGGGGTTCTCATAAATTGATGGTTGTATAGGTTTCTGCACTGGAGATGGCTTGGCGTGGGGGCACCAAGGTTGCGGAGAAGGAGTTCATTGTGTCGACTGAATTGCTTATGAGGCAGTTGCTGAAGTTAGACAGCATCGAAGCTGAAGGAGAAGCTAAAGTACAGAGGCGGATTCAGGTTGATCTTCCAGTGTATCCCTATTTTACTTTAATAGTCTTTTCAGATGTATCTTTGCAACATCTAAAATGCCATATGAAATGATTGTTTAATTTTGTTCTCTTTGGTAGATCATGATTCCATGTCTACAAGACTAATGAGCTATTGTTTCTGTATTCGATACCATTGAGATTTTAAATTTGTGTCCTATAGTTATACCCTTATCCAACTCATTTACGGAAGGTATTCGAGAACTGCGTTACAAATATCTAGGTCCATGTAAGTTAGGAAATATGGGATAAAGCATGTGAGTAAGTCGGGTCAATAGGTTCGTAGGTGGATAGACCTTAAAAATTAAGAATGTAGTTATAGGCATATGATCATTGTGGGAATTGTGTTGGACACAATTTAAGTTGGAATATGTTGCATCAATCCTACCCTAAACAATTGGGTACATAAATGAAAACAGATTTTGGTGTTGATGATGCATCCTTGTCTGAACATGGATAGTTTTTGGGATTTGTAGCCTATGTAATTTCTCAATGAGGTGTTTTTTTTAAACTAATCAAGGGCTAATCTGCTTGACCTTATGTGGTTAAAATTTTAATTTCATGACTTGATACCCCAATTACAAGATATTCCACCCACCTCACTTATGAAATACAAACTCCCTATTTGTCCTCAAGGACTGAAACATGTCAGATTCTTCTAACATCCTTTAACATGAATGGTGCCCAATTTAATAATTAAGAAGTTTAATTGTTGGAAGCTGTTATCGTAATTCTTCATGTTTCTCATCATACTACTGAGGTTCAACTAATTCGGTCAATATAATCCGATGTCCTAACCTGACCTGATCCAGTAGGCGAATTTTGTATGGAGAAGTGGGACCCTGTTAATATGTGTATCAGACTAGAGTTGTTACATGATATATTGGTACAAATATCTAAACCTGACTTGTCTCTTATCAGTTAGGATCTTTGTGTTTCATTAAATTGGTTGTCATCCATCTTAACCTTATCTAAATTTCAGTTTTTCTGCATATGATACTGATCTTGTTGAAAAAGTAGACCTGACCACTTCAGATTATGCCTTTGTGACACCTAAAAGGGGTCTGCAGTTTGCCAAGAAAATAGATTTGGACCTCATCCATTATATTGATGGAACGAGTCTGGATATCCTTAAACCTGATCCAATCTGACCCTGTTACAGTTTTTACCTGCATATATTTGTCATGACATACATTTTACTCAGTTTTGAGTTGGAAACCTTGGCGTTACCAACCATTTTCGACTATCTGCAGCCAATGCCAGTTATAGAAATTATACTAGTCATACAGACAATGTATTGGGTATTCTACCTCATTTTTTATGCAGTTTCTATGCCGAAATGCATTATTTTTATTACCTCCACAGGCTACTGGTGGTTTATGCTGAGGTCTACCTGTAACCTTTTCTTAATGTTCTTCAAAGAATTGATTCAAGGTTCAATTTGTTGAAAGAAATAAATTATAATGACTTCTTTTATCTTTATCTGAAAAGTTAGTCATGAAGGTCTTCTATTATAGAATGATGGTTGGCATATTTAAATGAGTTTTTTTATGAAATTATCGTACTACTAATTAGTATGAACAATAAGTTAAATTCCGTATTTCAAAATGTTATTGAAATCATGCAAGTTAATGCTATATAAGAAATTCCTTCAGAACACACATGCAACTCTGCTTTCCAAACTGCATTTCAACAAGACAGCTATTTGTAATCAGCTGGACACATTTTTTTGGAGGATTATTGCATTTTAGCAGCTAGAAAACGAGTTACAAGTGTCTGAGGTGTATTTGTGTCTAATTAGTTTCTAGCACTTTAGTCCTTAGTCTATTCCCCAGTACCTGGTCACACTAGTATATAAATATTGGGTGTGGGTAAAACAATAATGTCAAACAGTCAAGATGATGAATTATAGGTGTGACAAAGATGTCTATGATAAAAAATGAATGCACAGAGTATGTTAGGGAGAAGAAGACTCCAAATACAATGGAGAATAGAATTTTTAGGAGATTTAACAAGTATGGAGTTGAAGCAGGTGAAAACATGTAAAACTGAAAACTGTTGGGGGGGGGGGGGGGGGGTTGTTTTGCATAACTATTACAATTTATCCATCGAATTTTTTTTTTGAGTATTAATTATTAAATCTGTTCTTCCCTTATCCACTTACCTATTCTAAAAACAAATGGGGGAAGGGTATAAGTTTATGATTGACTCATAGTTGTATGTAAGAAAGCTTTGGAAATTTGATGATGATTGCAAGGCTTGTTCCTCTTTAGATGCCCATAGCAAAACTGAAACAAAATTTCCTCTGGTGATATGTCTACTGTATTATATTCATAGTAAAATCACAAAAAAGTATTGATCATGTTTTTTTTTTTTTTTTATTACTTCTGACAGGTTCGCCGAGTACAGAGCTTGGTGGAGACACTTGACCTTTTGAAGGCCAGAAACTCCAACCCATTCAGTGGCTGCAACAACGCCGTGTCTGTGTCAACACAGTGGGAGATGTTTGGGTCTGGCATAGGAAGCCTGAGCGCTCCACGCCCCACACCTTCCATGAAAGAAACCCAGCGTTGGGAACACTTCGACTAGCGTAGATTCATCGAAGACTTCTATGGAATTCTCATTATGCTCTCCGATGGCGGTGAAGAGCTGTGCCTTTGTCTTTCACTCCCTGTAAAGAGAACAGCTAGAAAAATTAGTAGAGTTTGACTGTTGTGAATGTTTGCCATTTTGTGTGGACCCTGTTTCCTTGTATAGGCAGTGCATGAGTGTGACTTGAATGGATTCTTGGATGGATCTCAATGAATCAAAAGAATGTGATGAATTATGACATAACATTGAGGATGGTTTAATTATTGCCCTTACTACGTTGTAATCAATGTATGAAAGGCATTGTTGAGGATCACTATTGAAGTACATCCAAAATCTGATATGCCTATGGTGACATTGTTGAGGATCACTATTGAATTAATGTCATAATCTGATATGCCTGTAATGACATTGTTGATAGAAATGGCAATGGTATAGTTTGGTAGATTTTTTATCCCTCCTAAAATCAAGATTACCTATCCTCTACCCTTAGCGGACCAGTCCTAAGAGACATTGGCATTGGGCTCACTGCACGCACCCAAGTTGTACTTTTATTTTTATTTTGAATGATGTTACACACATTCCGCTTGCAGTGTCATGTATGTTGATAGTTGTCCAATGAATTATTTATTTTGTTTGAAATTTTTTACATTTTAAAAAAATGGGTTTATGAAATTTATTAGAGTATATATTTCATTTTTTTCATTGTTCTATGTCTATAATTTTAAAAAAAGTCAAAACATTTCCAGACTGCTGTCAATAGAGTAATCGAATATCCAAATTCATGTCCAAATTCCTGAGTTATATTTGTCATATTTATCAATTGATTTGAAGGAGAATCATGTATTCACATAGTAATGACATAAACTATTTAAAGAAATATAATTATGCTTGTATAAATAATGAATAAATTATTTTTTGTTTAGTTATATTTTTAATCATTCTCCTCGGATAAATAATAATGAAATCTGGTTGACCATGGATAAATTAGAGATAAAATGTAAATGTGAATAAGATTTACCTATGATGTGAATAAAAAATTATAAAAGATAAAAAATAATTTAACATGTGAACTCTCTAATTTGTAAGAGATGATAAACTAGTGATTTGACATGTCATCCTTCTTTAAAATAAAGTGGGGGTGAATATATAATTACAGTCATACATACATAAAAAGATTTTTTTTTGTGAAGAAATTAAATAAAGACGTTGAATATCAATCTAGGCTTACTTTTACATATTTTGATATACCTACAGGTATTTGTTCTTTATTTATTTATTTATAAGTTTATTCACATCAATTCCCCACTATTCCCCAAACTGTTCTGCTTCCCAGACTGGTTATTCCCGAATTATTTCAATTTTTATCAACCAAAAAATATTAATTTGATTAGACCAGTGTATAAAAAGTGACATGAACAACGACCATGTAACATTTTTTTTTTCCAGTACATAATAAATGACAAAATGCTATTCTTTCTCTTATTCCGTCAAATTGGTGGGATAGCTCCTAACCCTAATGAATAACCCCTCGGAGTGGTGCGAAGAGGATGTGAGGATGGTAACAATAGCGATGATCCCGCGGAGGTTGGTGGAGGAGATGAGGAAGACGACGATGTGGCCGTGACTGGGTAAGGATTCTGTCTCCCTCTATTTTTAGGGTTTTTGAAGTTCTTGTTTTTTTTTATATTAAATTTTGGGTTTTGTTGATTGATGTTTGTTATATTAGGGCTAATTTGACGATGAGTTAAGATTTTGATGATAAATTGTTCTGATTTTAGAAGATAAAAAATTTAGTAATTTTGTTTATATTTATATTTGTCAAAAATGAAATAAAAAAATGAGAATAAATATTATTCCATTATCTACATGGAACAAAAAAATTCCCACTTTCATTTTTAAAATTGGGATAATTGTCTGTACTTTATCCTATTATTTTTTATACCAAACAGCTCCTCTTTACTTATCCCCACAATTACCTATCATCCCACCACCTGTTCTCTAGCCAAACTAGCTTAGTGTTGGGAGGATTAGATAGCATCAGATTCTTAATGGGTTAGGTTGATTGTCCAGTTTTTTATAGTGAAAAAGTTTTGATTTGACAAAAGTTGGGGGTGTTGGATTATAGCACAATTTGAAAGCAGTACCATCCCAATGCCTCTCTGATTGTGTTTGTATAATCTCTCATTCCCTATGAAGCCATGAATTTCAAAATTACATGTTGTTTTTGTTTAATAAATCACAAATCAAAACAGAGAAGAACAGAAAAAACATTCATGCAAACCACAAAGATACAAGATTTACGTGGTTTGACAAAAGATTGCGTATTTTCATGGAGAGGAAAAATATGTTTATTCTCTTTAATTTTTGGATTACAGAATTTGTGGGTGACCGGTGGCCATCTCCAGCACTTGCTCAAACCTATATTCAAATTTCACTTATAATTTGAGCAAAAACTTCATTTGTTATGGTGTTTAGTTTCAACGAAGCTCTGATGTTTTTAGCTTACAATTTTTTTTAAAAAAAAACTTTGTGTACAAAACTATCAAAATCGATATTCTGGGGGAAAACATTGAAAATAGTTCTTCAAAGAATAGATTTTAAGTGGCTTTAAATGTAAGCAATATTCAATAATGGGCTCCAGAGGAGGCAGTTGAGCACTGACTAGAACTTCATGTCTCTGCATGTAACACTTTTTAATTAATACTCTCGGATTTTCATGTCATTGTTTCTCTGGGTGTGCGTATACATGTGTTCTTAGTTTCAGTTAGCTTTCTTGATACTTCTGAATTACCATAACCGTCACTTACACGTGCAACCATAATTCAGTCACCTTTTCAACCAATGCTTCCATGCATTAATGTCTTTTGTTGAGATCCTCTTATAAAACGAGACCTCCAAAAACTCAATAGCATGTATTTCTTTTTCCTGAAAATGATGCTTGCTTTAATTATCATTAAGAGGAGAATTCATCAGGATTTCTGCCTCTACAGTTTTAGCAATACATGATGGGTAATATGAATTATTTCATTGTTTTCATTAGTTGGTATTGCTACTTCTTAATCAAGGCATTCTATTAAAATTTTTCTATTTCAAGCCCAAAGGTTTTGCCCAACTGTGATTTTTCAGGTATTGGTGGTATTGGAAAAGAATCATTTCTTGTTTGTATCAGGAGAGGGCTTTACAATAGAGAAGATTACCATTTCAGCCAATATATTTACAAGGTATATTTTCCTAACATGTATGCAGTATAATTTTATCCACATAAAGGAATGATTTACAAGCATTGAAATTTCAATTTGAATCTTCTGAGTATCACAATAGCATTTATCCATGTTTTTTTTTTTGTTTGGTAATTTGATTGTTGTATTTCTATAACTGAACAAAGATTACAAAGGGTTCATGATGGGGTTTACAGAGGAGGGAAATTTCTCCAGTGAGATTACAAAATGAACTGCAGAAGCAGTTACTCCCACCTATTACAAAAAAAAAGGAATTATGATTTCCTGAGGTATATCTTCCCTTGTTTGTCATTCTTCAATTGTTCTTCAATGTCAGGCCATAGATCTTGATGTCTAAAAACTGTTTCTCCCATTGATGATCTATGTGATGCCAAGAGGTCTGCAACACTATTGCCCTCTCTATGTATGTGAGAGGCCTTCCAAGAGAGTAACAGATCCATGTTGTTCTTTTCATGTAAACTCTTTTTTGCATAATGTAGTGTTTTGAAAGTTATAACAAAAAAATAACACTTGAGGTTAAAAAAAAAATCAATAGAGCTTCCTGTTTTCGATTGTGTTAAATGCTATGGAGCATGGAAGCAAACACAAAGATAGGCACGACACAATACAAACACAGTGTTATGTTTCGTGTAGTGTTTCCAAGATAAACATGGTTTTGTTGCTTGAGTTGTTCATTAGAGATCTCTAACGCGTTTTTTGTAATAATATAATGCAATATTATAATCAATGTCACTTGTTTGGTTTATGTCAAATCATATATTTCGAGTTTTATGACTCGAAATCATTTTTTCGGTACAGGACATGATTCATCGATGATACAGAACGTAACCCCAAGTCATGTGGGTTAATGTTAAGACAGAAGGGAAATGAGAAGAGCAATGTGTGCTGCTAAGAGAAGAAACATTGTTCATCACTAGGCACACAGAGATATATGATCATCATGTCTTCAACTACTACACTACAATTCATGGTGATGTTTCATCGGATGCTATGATAAGACCATTTGCATTTGCAATGCCATTCTGAGCAATCCAAGGGAGCATGTTTTGTGGGTCACATATTCACAGACAAATACAGAGAGAAAGCTGTTATGTTTATATGTATTAGATTGTCAATATGTAAATTGGGGCAGTGATGTTTTGTTAGTGTATCAAAAATCTTTTATGATACTGACAGTTCATGGAATATGTTAGCTGACACTATTGGATTTTTTCGGAATCCAACGGAGGATATGAAACTTTTATTTTTCCACAAAAATATAGAAAATAGTACAAGAGAGGAATTATCATATGCTGATTCACTTTCAAATTACAATGGGTTTATATATCATGTTAAAGGTGGATTATTTATATCTGTTTTCAGATTTTTTACTATACAAATAATATAATATAATATACATATTAATATTATTTATTAGGAATGATTCTCATCTTTCTCCTTGAAGATATTTAGGACAATTATCTTACAGTTACAGGCCTAATACTTATATCAGGCCAGGAAACATCAGTCATTTGGCTTTTTTTTTTATATAATTGTGAAAAATATAAAATCATTATTTTAATATTTTGTTCACTTTGGATAAATTAAGATGAGTGAGTCGTAGATAGCTATAATAAGACACAGTACAATTAACTTTTTTTTTTTGAGAAGCTGGTAGATAATTGTTACCATATAATCGAAGTAACAAGGGTCCGAATTTAGGATTTTTTTTATAAAAATCTTTGTTGTATTGTATTTTTTTCATCAAATTTTTTTAAAAAATCATTTGTCATTTCCTTCACATTGAATATAAATTAGAAATGATTTATAGATAATAATTTATAAATTTTAAATAAAATTTTTGTACCCATAGAAAAAAATAAGATTAAAGATATCTACATCCCTACAAACATGGATAATTCCACCTAAGTCATTTTCAAAGTTGGGGCAGATGTACAAATCCCTAAAAACTTACAAAAACTCAATTATTGTTCATGAGTTAAATTTTCATCCAAATTTGATGGAATATTCCATCACTATATAATTGTGTATACATTACGGTCCCTACAAATAATCATAAAGATAAATTAGTCCTGCAAAAAATCAACCTATCCCTATAGGATTTTTATATTTCTTCATTCCCACGGATGCATATATTGTTTGGAGGGGTAAAAAAGTTAAGGATAATTTAGTCATTTCATGGTGTAGATTAGAGTTAACTAAGACATGTTTGGGTTATGGTTAACATTTGCTGACAGCATGGATGTATATGAAGTTTTGTAAGTTTTCAATAATTTGTATACTTATCTCAACTTATATGAGATTATCCACATTTGTAGAGATGTGAATGTTTTTAACTCAGAAAAATAACAATTTTATCCTTATATTAGTAGCTTGAGAATGTTTGCTGAATGTATAAGGAGTATAATAGATGTAACATATTTTGACATATTTTAAAATTTGTGTGTGATTGTTACACGTGTATGAATATTAGGTAATAATTTTTTTTTATCAAAATGAAAAGAAAATATTTTAATTAACTAACATATACAATGTAGATAAATGCTTTTGGTCTCGTTTGAAATTATTATCAGAACTTATACTAATTTATTATTATTATTATTTAGAGGTAAATTGCATTGCGGCATGAGGGTGCTTCTGTGTTGGTGCTTAGATGGTGAGGTTCGAGAGACTTTGTTCATCACCCTCCAGAGGAGGGCAGACTCGGAGATTTGTCAGCAGCCTTATTTAATCTCCTAATTAGGCTTTCATTAGATCTCTTATTGTCTGGTTACTCCTCCTTTTTCATTTGCTATTTTTATAATTATACTTTTAATTAATCAAAGGAGTGACAGATACACAGCTTCATCTAAAAAAAAGTTGGAAAATAAAGAGAAATTCCAATATTTATGAATTATGTCATTTCCCCAAAACAACAACCTTGTCACAATGTCCAATTAGGTGTTTCCCACTAAAGAACCAATCCAAACAAATCCCTTTCAAGTTACCTTCCCAACAACTCACCCATCTCATATCCTCAACCACTCAATACATCCCCCCCCTCCCCCCTCCCCCCATTGGCCCACAAAAACCTATGGAGAATAATTGGATCCCTTCAAATTTCCCCCCATCCACACACTGCATATCTACATGACTAAACACACATAGAGATGTGATGCAAACCTAAGACTAATGGGAGAGCAAATGTTACTTGGTCACCACCTTCATGAAGCCACAAAAAATGTTCCTCCTACTCCTCCTCCTGCCATGTCTGCCTCAGGGCCTCCTCCACAGGAGCTCCTCCTCTTCCTCACCACCGACCACCGCTTCCTTGTGAAGGGGAGGACCATGACGCTCGTCTTTGTCCTCCTCTTCGCGCTCTTCCTCTCCTGCCTCCTCATGCTCTATATTAGACGTGTTCGGAGAAAGACCGAGCGAGGCGATTCCAGCCATGACCAGTACTTCCCGAGCCTTGACGGACAGCCGGAGTGGCGATCTACGGCCGCCGGTGAGTCTAAAAGGATTTGAACATGAAAACCACAAAGCCGTGTAGTATTGAAGTCTTTTTTCTGAGTATAGGTTTATGACACATTAGAGTTTTTTTTTTTAAATTTTATGTTTGTACCTTTGATGTTGGTGATGATATATTAGATCTTGTGAGAAATATGGATCATTTAGAGGAGAAAGATACTTCTTTGTCAATCTGTCAAAAGATGATTAAATAGTCTCATGGTTCACTTTAACCTTTTTTTAATTTGGGTAAGAGTCACACTAATTATTATTATTTTGATTGGTGTCACACTAATTATTGCTGATACAACTTATATATGTATTTTGCATAAAAAGTAATCTAATTAAACAGTGAAAGTATAAAGCACATTAATAAAATTCACATGATCTATACATAAAAGTATTCTGAGATGCACTTTTGGTTTTGAGCATGCACAACATGACATACATAAAGAATGATTTTGTGTAAGCTTATATGAATATCTGTAGATATAGCTAAATATATATCTCCATTTATAATTACTGAATATTCATATATGAATCCTGACGATTATTCAAATCAGGGATATACGAATCTAAAATCAATTGAAATATTTAAATTCAATTATTATCTCAAATAGCTGTATTAAATATACTTATATTATTTTAATATATTTCTTTAAAATGTCATTTAATTTAGATTTTCTAATGGTATGAAATGATGATATTAATAATAGATATATATAACACAATACTAATTGGATGAAGATATTTTTTTTTGGAGCGGATACTCCATACAGAAATATGTAATGGATGTTATATATGACATTCATATTTGTATCAGAATCCAAATATTTGGCTAACTAACAAGCTTAATTTATATAATTGTTAAAATAAATAAAAAGAGAATTCTTGTTATTGTATTTAGAGGAGCCAAATGCTCTATTTATAGATACATAGAGGAAAGCTTAAAATACAAGAAAATGAAACTAGGAAAACTAGGAAACTAATATATCACAATAATGATAATAAAGACATAATATTCTCATAATAATTATTTTTTAACACTCCCTCTCAAACTCTGAAGGGTAGAACCCTTAGAGTTTGCACAAAAATGAGATGGTGGTGGAAGCTAGTGACAACGATGGGCGGCCGGTGGTGATTGGCGCGGACGGACGCATCCCTTCGCTCCCGCTCTTTGAGTCAGTCAGAGTCGCTCCCGCTCGTTGAGTCAGTCGGAGTCGCTCCCACTCTTCTTGAGTCAGTCAGAGTCGCTCCCGCTCGTTGAGTCAGTCGAAGTCGCTCCGGCTCTTTGAGTCAGTCGGAGTCGCTTGGATGGCGCGTGTAGCGTGGACAGGCAGCGGAGACGGCGCGGGGACGATAGTACCACAAGCAAAGAAGAAGAAACACGACGCAAACGGCACGTAACAAGAGACGCGCAAACATAGAAGAAGAAAAAGAAACGACTGAAGCCTTTATGCAACACTGCAAACACTGATGGCGAAGCATAACGAACAACGGAGATAAAAAAACACAAACAACGGAAGAAAATATGGGTATCAAAAGTCCTCCCCCGCTCCGATTGAAAATTCTCAATCGGAGCGGGGAAGAAGAAAAGAAAATATTTCTGGATCTAGGGTTTTTGGGGTGGCTCTGATACCATGTTAAAATAAATAAAAAGAGAATTCTTGTTATTGTATTTAGAGGAGCCAAATGTTCTATTTATAGATACATAGAGGAAAACTTAAAATATCAGAAAAGGAAACTAGGAAAACTAGGAAACTAATATATCACAATAATGATAATAAAGACATAATATTCTCATAATAATTATTCTTTAACAATAATATAACATCTAAATTTGTATTTGAATCCAAATATTTGGAAAATTTATAGGCCTAATTTCGTGCCGGTCGAAGATGACTTTCCTTTTTTTTTTTTTTTTTTTTCTCTATTTCCATTTTGGATTGTGAATTTAGGTGGTGGTTTATCATTATATTTATAATAGGGGTTTGTAACTTTATCTTACATTGATAGCAGTCCAACAAGATATATATATTTTACTTATAAATCTAAATGATTTTTGACCAATGTCGAGCATTCTTTGCATTTTTTCGTTTGCTTTATTATTTCTCCAACGTTTCAAAAGTTACATTAGAAAGAATGCTTTTGAAAAACATTAAGAATTTTACAAATAACTGGCATTTGGATTGTATATCCAAACAACACCAAAAAGAATTTGAAGGTCTATGTTTATAGTTAATGTTATAAAAAAAAAGAGAAAATGAGCAAAAAAAAGTCTCTTAAAAGTTAGAAATACTAAAATCAGTCACTTTTTAAAATTATACCTAAAAAAGTCTCATTTTACAATATTGAAAACATAAAAAACTAATCTATCATTATGTAATTAAATCTTGGATTTTTTGCATGTATACCATAAAAAAATGCCCAATTTATTTTTATACCATTCCAAATAACATGTTTATTTTTTGCATGTATATCCTAATTAATTTCTTGTTCTTTACAAATTAATCATGAACCATTCAACCTTACCCTTTTTTTTCTTTTTATTTTTTTCAATCAAGATCTAGATTTTATTAAAAAAATATTTAAATTGATTAGAATGACGAATAAGGGATAAAGTGGAATAAGTGCAATGATTGATCGAGGAATAACCCATATTAATAAAAGATATGGGCCTAAGGGGAGAAAGACCCATGGGCCCAAAGCCTCACGACTACCTTGATAGAAGCATTTCACCCTCGGGATGGATAAGTGGTCAACCCGACTAAGTCAAGTCAGGCAAAGGCTATTGGCCAACCAAGGTAAGTCGGGCAAAGCTTACGCCCGACCAAGATAAGTCGAACGAGAATTGTGCTCGATCAAGGCAGAACAATCAGTCGATGGGATCATGAGGACGGGTATCTCATGTCGACCGACCTAGAGCATGAGCCATCCAAATAGTAAAGCCCGAACTAAAAAGTAGGTCGGCCACAAGCTCTCCCCTGAAGTAAAACGGTTAACAAAGAGAATATCCCTTGACACCAAAAAAGACAGTATGTTAGAAAAATAGTTATATGATAATGATGATCCTTAAGCGACACGTGTCCAAGGATCCAGAGGCCACGCGGAGATTCAATATTACGTTATGATCACCTTGCAATGTCTAAACCGACACGCTCCTACTCAATATAAAAGGAGGATTTCGTCTCCCATTCAAAGAATGCGAAATTTTGACTCTCTCTCCTACTGATTCTCAAGTGTTCTAAGTTCTTCTTTTCTAAAAGGAAGGGATCACTGACTTGAGCGTCGGAGGGGCGTTAGCCGGCACCACACTGGTATGAGTTGCAGGTACCCGAAGGAAGGAGAGGACGATGAGGAACGGAAGTTCTAGACGGATCGACGCGGAGGAAAGTCCAAGCCCACACCATCTCGGGCTCACTTCCAAATCCCGGATCGGAGGAGATCCGGCCTAAGAGGGGACAACTGAAAATTACGCCCCCACAATATATATATTATTAGTTTTCTCAAAAGAATTTTATTTTATTTCTACTCATGTAAGCATTAATAATTATTATGACTTTACTAATAAATATATTTTATGTTTGATTTTTATATTTGTAAATTTTAGATGAAATTTATAATTTTTATATTAAAGTTAATATATTTTTTTATAAATATTGTATTTAGTAAGGTAAAATATGCAAAATAAAAAATAAGGGTACTTTGATCATTTCTCTAAAACTATAATGGTTTTAATAAAAATTTGGATGAAAGTTAACTAGGATGGTAAATATGTATAAATTATATATATTTTAATGGTATAAAAATAAATATGTTATTTGGAATGTTATAAAAATAAAGTGGGTGTTTTTTATGGTATACATGCAAAAAACCAAGATTTAATTACACAAAGGTAGATTAGTATTTTGTATTTTCAAAATTGTAAAATGAGACTTTTTAAAATATAATTTTAAAAAATAACTGATTTGAGTATTTCTAACTTTTAAGAGATTTTTTTGATCAATTTCCCAAAAAGTAATTAACCATTTTTGGTAGGTTGGTAGAATTAATCCCTCTTCACCTAGGGATTAATTCTTACCCCTCGTGATATATAGAAGAAGATTTAAACAGGAAAATAAAACAAAAATTTACCAAGAAAAAAAAGTTACAAAAATGGCAGATCCACATACATAATATATATAATTTAAGCATAGGTTTGCATAAATTTCTAATTATATTTTCTTCTCCTGTTTATGCACTTTTTGTCCATGATAGTTAAATCTCAACCTATCAAGAAAAGAAAGACTCAACTTCTAAATGAAGAGGGGACAACTTTGTCCACGTTATATATTTTCATGGTCCAATTGAATCTCCAAATAATTTGATCTACTCATACTAATTTTTACTGGTTGATCGACTTCTGTATTTTACATAAAAAAAGGTTTAAAACAGTGAAGCTTTAGGTAAGTTCATCAGTAAAATCTTACATGATCTATGAGTATGAAGTATTCTAATTAGATACACATTGTTTTGAGAATATAGAATGCACAGGACATACATTAATGAAGGAATGTCATATAATAAGGGCTGGTCAGATGGCGTCCCCACATTGTTGGGACCAATTTTGGAAAATGTAACAAATTGTGCTTTAATACAAGGTTCTTTTACAGTTTACAATAAGTTAAATTCTTTTACATGCATTGAAAAGAATACTACTAGTACTAAAATAACTTGAACCAAATGAACCTAATAATTATGGACAAGAAGATCACGAGAATTAGCCGAGAGGGTTGTACATTATTTTTTTTTAATGAAAAAAATGTTACACTCGTTCCTTTTTACAGTTTCTAACACAAACCATACATGTTTTTATTTTTAAAAATAATAAACATTATAAAAATGTATATCCATCTATTTTGAATTAAATGAATCTGTTTTCAGTAAGTGTAAATTTTTTTTAACAAGGTATATACATATTCTAACAATGTATATGATTCACTAGATTTCTAAAAGACACACAAGGTTATATTTTGGGCTGTAGAGAAAACTGAGTGTAACAACACCCAATTTTTTTTTTATATACCAAACTTACTATTTGCAAGATTTGAATCGTGTTCTCCTCATAGGGAAATGTCCCTTCGACAAAGAGGTCATTATTGCAAATAGATATCTCTGTTCATCAATTGGATCAATGACTTAAGGATGTTTACGCTGGGACACGAATTCGCAGAAGCCAATAATAGAACACTTGGAGAAGAAGTTATTTATCTATATAAATATCTTTTAGGATTTCAGGATAAAACTTGACATGGTATACAAAAAAATTTATACACTCTCTTATAAAATCCACTATAATAGTTGAAATACAAAAAAACTTACCAACTGTCTTATAGAGTTATTCTCTCTTAACCCTCTCAACTTATCTCCTATGGATCTCTTACAAACTCTCTTATAGATTCACTTTATATAATAAAATTTTAATTATCACTCTAATTTGATTTTATCATGACTATTCGATATTAATACATCAGATCGAGACATAATCCTAATAATTTATACTCTCCATCATACATGCTATCTTAAATTAGTAGCGGAGCCACAACTCATTCTTTCAACAACTCCTTTTTCAACAATTTTGTAGTATGGGTTGATAAAAAAAATTACTAATTTCAAATGGTCAACATTGTTATTAGCTATTTTTAGTTGTTGACTCTATTTCTGTCGTACTGGGTGGAGCTATTAATGGAGTTGCATGTATCAACAAGTGCCCAACTTGTCAAAATTGGATATACATATATTTTTTAAAGCAAAAAGAAAAATGATTGTAACTCTACCAAAATGTTAGCTGAATCGATTTTAATCCTTATAAAATTAAAATATCGTCACAGTTCCTTACATTATTAAAAAAATATTGTTTCAGTCTCTACCGTCACTCCAATTAACCGGGTACATAGTTAATCCTAAATATATATTAAAAGTTATTAGAATAATCACATCCTTTATTTTGAAAAATGCACATAGATCCTTAGAAAGTTATGAAAATTGAAAAAGATCCCTATAAAATTGGTAAATCTCCTTAGATTCTCATCTTATCACAGTTCTGCTACACAGGTCTTAGAATATAAGCCCCACTCATAAGCCCCATGATGTGTCAACTTTTCATTGGATGTCTGAATTAATTTTACAAAAGGGTAAAAAAGCAAAGGACTGAAGTACCCCTATTTATAAACCACACCTTCTCACGTGATTTCCTCCTATTTTTATGTTTTTGTGCTTCATCTTCCCAAACCACTCGGAGAGCTAAAACCATATTTCAAAATCTAGGGTTTCCTAAAATGAAAATGTCATTCAAAATCGCTCCATCAATCTATTTCCCTTCTGTCTAAATTTTTTTCAAAACCCCAAATCTCGATTGCTCACCAACAAACTCTTAATCTTCCATATTTTCATCAAAATCACTCGACCGATTTGTTTCTCTTCCGTCTAAAAAAATTTCAAAACCCTAAATCTCGACTGCCGGATCACAAACAAATTGTTAATCGTCAAATTTTCATCCAGTGGATTTAAATCCTGGCGAAAATGGGTACAAATTTTTTTTGTTGTTTATTGCCTCTTTTTTAAAATAAATCCGTTGTGTATTTCATCGTTCTTCCGAGAAAAAAATTAAAAAATTGAAGAACCGTTGACTAACATTCATGTGTTGTATTTCAGTTACATATGTGAATCGTAAAATGTATGAGTAATACGTTCAAAAAAGATTGATTAATGTAACTAACAATTATATTTCTTTTCTTGGAATGTGTATGTATGTCCTAATGTAAATGGAATAGTGTTGTCAGGATTCCTTGTCAATCAGCAGAAAATGTAACTTACTTATTGCGTATGATTTGGACAGTAGCTTAAGGGCATAATGTAACTATGTTTGTGTGTCATATAAGTTCATAAAAAATGTTGTGCAATTGTAAGTTTGTGACAATGTAACTAACTAATTGGTTAATATGATTAGGACAGATTCTAATATACACAATGTAACTATCTTTGTGTGAGCTTTCATATTCCCTATTAAGTTTTGCTATTGTATTTCATTAAAAGTTAGTTACCTTCAGATATATCAGTAAAGTTTCTGCATAGCCTTATAACATTTCAGATACAATTCTTAAAGTAACCAACTAATTAAAAAACACATTATAATAGAAAAAATGGAATATAACTCAAACAAAAATGTGAAAAATGTAACTGATAATAAAATATTAAACAACAACATGCCATATTCATCCTACAACATAAAAAACATTAAAAATACAAAATTCACAATTGTCAGATTATGAAACTGTCAAAATTGACATCCAAAACAAAATATTGAAAAAGAAAAAAATTGCATATACAAACAACATCAATCGGCACACCTGAATCAACCTCCATCGATGAAGAAAACCACAATGTTCAGTTTGTTTCTTTTTTCGATCAGATTAATTGATGCGAAAATCCTCCTGATGTGAATTCGATTTCAATATTAGATCAAATATCAATTCTGATTGGTTTCACAATGTTCTTCGGAAAAAAAATTACCTCGTGAAAAAAATTTCGACGTGATAAATGAGTTTCAAGGTCGGCTGATTCAAAATGGAAAAAATCCGAAATAAATGCTAATAATAATTTGCTAATCCTAACCGCACATTGATTACAGTGGAGATTACTTAAAATCAAAACAGAGGTATTAAGGGTAATGTCACCAATGCCACCTCATGGGGCTTACATGGGGGCCTATGAAATGGGGCCTATGAATCATTCTCCTATCAAAAATATTGATTTTAGTCTCTAAAGTAGCCAAAACTAATCGGATCTGTGGTTGACTCTAACCACACATGATAAATTACTATAATATCATTTTATAATTACTTGATACTTTTCTATAATATATTAATCAGATTTGTGCATCACTTTAAGGGGATTTACTGATTTTACGATGACCTTTTTCAATTTTTATAAGTTTACAAGAAGTTACATCGATTTTTCATTTATTTTTAATGTTGGTGAGTATAAGATAGCAGGAGAATTTTTGGGATAATATGGGCATTTTTGTCATCAAAATGATTAAATCGGATTTTTCATATTTTGTAGGGATATATTTGAATGTATTTATTGAAACAATTTAATTTAGAGACTAAATCCGTTAACTATACATATTTTTTGAAGACTTGATGGTGATTTTTCAATTTTACATGAATTGAAACTGATTTGGTTAACTTTTCAAAGAGTTATATCGAATATTTAAAAAAAAAAAAACAATTATCAAGATAGAATATGGAAAGAGGTGACTAGCATGTCTAACAGAAATGGATTGTACATTAAATTGCAACCAAACAAACAGTTGAACTTACCAAATTGGATAGTGGTATAGCATCTAAATATGTTAGAATAAAGATAAATAAACTCAAAATATATGTTTGCTTGCATATAATAAATGATTATAATAGGCAGGAGATGGGACCCCAGGTGCGAGAGATTTCACAAGAAGTCCCTAATATTCCTTGATTCCGAACAAAAATGGGCGAACCATTTTGTCATTTTCTGCTGCATTTGCAGATTGGCCCCAGATTCCAACAAATTTACAACGAGACCCCTATATTTGTTATGAAGAGGTCCCTCATAGTTATAACCAGGTCCCTAAAAACATGTGACTAATTTTGTCTTTTTATGGGGTATTTGCAGAACGACCCTCAGGTTCTACCTGTTTCACAACCACATTCATATTTGTGTTACAAACAGGTTCCTCTTTCAGATATTTAGATTTATAATCAAGTCCATGATATCAGAATTCTACTTCGCAAACTTTAAATTTCATGAAATTTCAACAAATGTTTTGGTTACGTTAATGATTAAAAAATTAACTATTCTATAAATTTTCATACATCCTTCTTCATTTCATGTAGCAAGTGTATCCACCTGTTTTTGACTCTCTCTCTCTCTATCAGATTCTGATTTCTGATAAAAAGATTTAAATCGGTTTGTTTTTATTAGTATCATAAATATTATAATATTAGTTATTTTTTTATTAGTAATATCATAAATATTATAATATTAGTTATTAAATATTTTTTAATTAAGATACTTATAAAACTATAAAATAAATATTTTAGTTTTATTTAATAAAAACTAAAAACACAAATGAAATCAGATCCATTTGAGCTCATAAAGCACAGCAGGCAGCAAGAGCGGAGCCAGCCCCCACTGGCCCAAAGGTGTATTACCAATTGAGGCCCTCACAAGTGCAGAGCCATCCATATAGGCTAGCTTTTAGTTACCATAAGGTTTAATAAAAGATAGTTGGATTTAATTGGTTGATACTTATTTTTTTAATGGGAAAAATCCATATAACCCCCTACAAACATATGAAAATCCATATAACCCCCTGTTTTTTCCTTAAATCCAAATAACCCCCTAGAAACATAATGAAAAGCCAAATTTGCCCCCTGAGTTAATTAACCACTGTCAGAATTGGAATATTCCTAGAATATTCTGTTAACCTAACCCAATCAAACTGAAATAATACATATAAGCCCTTGTAAACTATGAAAAACTCAAATAACCCCCTGCCAATTATTTTTTTACCCCTCCCCTGTAACATACATTCTTCTTCTTCATTCAATCCTCCAAATCGACCATTGCAGAGTTTACCATTAGAGATCTGACCATTGACACCTCCACCTCCGGACGGTTGACGCCTCCAACCTCCGCCTCCAGACCATTGCAAATTATGTGTGTATAGATATTCCTCCACACCGTTGTCTGTTGAACAGTTTCATATGTGTGTTTAAATACTCGTTCATTGGTTATTCATTGTGTTTCTTTACTCTAAGTCATTCTCATCAACTCCGTTGATCTCTACAATATCCATTGATACTCAGATTTACTTCGAATGTCATAAATGATGAGGCTTTCCACATCATGCATTTGGTGTGTTTGATAAAATGCATGAACCAACTCTTTGTGTGGTCTTTGTATATATGAGTAATGTTTATGTTTTCTAATCCTTTTATATTTGTTTACAAACTTCATTTGGATCTGCCAGCATTCACCTGTAAAAATTGAAAACCTCTGGACTACTTGGATCTGTTAGCATACATGGATAAATACTATACTAGCTGGACTGCTAGCATACATAGAATAAATTTGGATTGACTGGACTAGCTGGATCTACCAGCAAATATGTAAAAATCTAGACAGTTTGGATCTGTTTGCATGACAGGAAAATCTGGGTCTACTCCATTTGCTAGTTTGGATCTGCCAACATCCATCTGTTAACTGTCTGGATACTAAATACATTGTAGAAATTATGAAGTGCACACATTAAAAACTACATACACCCGGAACAAATTGCATACATGAGAAACTAATACATTGTCTCAAACTAGAAAAAAAATGCATTACATTTGTTTGAACACTTAACATAACAAACTTCATACATTATCTAAATACAAACTGCATACATTGCAAATTAATACATAAAAAACTGTCAGGAAAACTTGTCCCCAAACTGGATTCCATGTCTAACCCCCTTCAGATCAATGAGCATGTCAAAGTGGCTGAGCATCTGAATACTGCAAACAAGAACCTGCACCAAAACAATTAATTTCCTCTTTGCCAGAATTCAGATTGTGTAAACAATTCCACAACCTGAAGAGAAAAAATAGATCAGCTACATTAGGTGGTAGTTCTATAACTTAATTATATGTTGCTAGATTGGGTGCCAATGTGCTGTATAGCCCCCCCACCCCCTTGTTGCTTGATATTTGACCATCTCCCTTGGTGCTTTAGTACTACCGCTTCATGAGGTCACTCTCAATGATTTTCCTCTCCTACTAACTTGATTAATTAACCTCACACTAGCAATTTGAAATACATGGATAATTGAATAATCATGTTTTGAATTTCAAACTATGTAATATATTTAAAAACTGTAAACCTGTCATCTCCAATATCATACTTGAAATAAATAGCAATATGAAATAGCATGTCTACTGTTGCTGATTTTGAAAGAGGAAAAACTATGGTTGAAAATGACAAAAAAATTAACAAAAATGCAATCTGAAATAAAGAAATATATGCAATCTAAAAAAAATCTCCCGCGTCAAGTCCGACGAGGCCGCAACCACCGCAGACGACGATCAGAGGCAGAGGCTGGCTTCGCGCTCCGCCATTTCGACGACCATAGCAACGAATCGAACGGGGACGTGTAGTGGGGGAAGGACGGGAGCAACAGAAGAAGGGGATGATAGGTATGTTTAGGGGAGGGTATAAACGTAACTTCACTCGTTGGGTTAAAGTCAGGCTACCCTTGGGTTAAGTTGACTAACAGAAGGGTTAATTTGGCTTTTCATTGTGTTTCTGGGGGGTTATTTGGATTTAGGGAAAAGATAGGGGGTTATCTGAATTTTCATATGTTTGTGGGGGGTTATATGGATTTTTCCCTTTTTTAATTCAACCCCCACACACACCATGAATATGTGTCAAATGATCTTTAGCACGTACTGTTATCCCTTTTGACATGGTAACTAATAAATAATTAGACATTTTCACACAGACACCCCTTAAACTTTTTGAGATAGTGATTTGAAAAATAAAAATAAAATGATATTTTGCATTTGTTAGCTTTTTTCAGAATTTAGAGAGTTGTCTAATCATTTGTTTAATTTGATAATTCCTATTTTATAAACGTATTTCATCATTTTATTTTGAGTTATTATACATGTAAAGCTAATTAAAAGGGATAAGATTTTGATGACAAATTAAATTAACATTTTTTTAGGAGAAAAAAAAAGTCTATCAATTATGTCATTGTTCACATTATCAAAATTAGGATAAAAATAGTGATATGCTACGTTAGGTAGAACAAGTATTTCTGATTTTCTTTTGAAGTAATTGGGACAATTATAATCAATTTATTCTTATTTTTCAGTAACAAGCACGATAAGTTCTTGTCTAACCATTTATCCCCACTTATCCTTTTATCTCAAATGTTATCATCTTACCAAACCAACCAATAAAATTTCAAATATGCCTCATTTAATTGAATTTTCATCCTAATTGATTTAAAAGTCAATTATATTGATTTCAAATTTGTCCTATTTAATATTTCATCCTAATTGATTTAAATGTTAATTATAATGACTTCAAATTTGTCCTATTTAATAATGATGTTTTTTTTTAGATTTTTTTCTCTCTCCCTACCCTCCCTCCTCTCTCCCTCTCTCTCTCTCTCCCTCCCTCAATATATATATATATATATATATATATATATATATATATATATATATATATATATATATATATATATATATATATAGGGACGCGATTACGTGCGGCGAACGGCGGGTGCGGCAGCGATCATGTGCCGTCGATCACGGGTCCATCACATCGGACGGTCGGGTGCGATTTACGTCAACCGTTGGATGCGATGGACCTGCGATCGGACGGCCCACGTCGCGGCCGCACCTGCGTTCGCCGCACCTAATCGCGAGCGTGTATATATATATATACAAAGTGAACAAAAAAAAAAATTCACCATCACTCTTTCTCATCTATTATGTGGAATACAAAATTGATATTATCATGCTCATAGATTATTATTCTTAATTTTTTTGAATAATTGTGAAAGGTGTGATCCATCTTTTTATTTTTTTATTTGTATTCACCTTGGAATATTAGGTTTTGACCATTTTTTGTATTTAATTAATGAAATAAATGACATCTCATTGTGGATTAAAAGTTAAAAGTTAAAAGTTAAAGTCAAATGTCGCTCCCACTAATGGAAATTCATGGCTCTGGCAGGCAGGAGTTGCCCAACTAGGGTACTTTCAGAATTTTACTAGACAATGTACATATATCAGACAAATGGATACATATGCGTGCATGCATTTGCTGGGCATTTTGTAGATAGGGCCTCATATTGTATAAACTATATATAAAGCACCATCGATCCTAAAGACAAGAATTGGGAGTATTTTGTTTTCTCTGAGATGTTTGCAGATCAACCCCCAGGTTCTAGCGTTTCAATCGGAAGACCTCTATATATGTTACAAAAATATCCATAATATTTATAACCACGTCCCCTATAAAAACCGGCTATTTTGTCCTTTTTTGAACTGTCCGTGGATCCATTCCCAAATTCATTCTAGAAGTTTCACAAACAGACCCCTATTCGCTATAAACAGGTTCTTGTTGATCTTATTCATTCAATTTCTTAAAGATTATATTTATCTGAACTTTAATGTTTTTCACACTCATTTCATTAACATAATTTTCTCAAAACTCAATACTAAGCACAAAACGCGTACACCAAACTAAACTAGTATATATTAAAAGATCAGTGTCCTAATCTAAATAGAATTCCAACTTTATTAATATTTTTCTTGAGAGCAAGAGAACAAGGCGACAAACTCAAGCCAAAAACAGACGATAAAGACTTGGCAATAGTTTGTACTTTAGCATCATGTCTCACCACACCTGAATGAATTGGTTAGTGTCCCATGTTTGTTTTTTTTTATAGGTTTTTTCTTGTTTTTTTTTTGGGAGGGACTCGGTGGTTGACTTTACGATCAAACTGAAGAGTCTATCTGCGTCTATTTGTTTGGTCCCACGAATATTTTTTTAAATAATTGTTAACAAACATACGAGTAAGTCAATGTTAAGACTGGAACCCAAGACGCACCCTTAACATAGATAAACCCTGAACCATTGTGCTATGACTACTGAGGACTATATTTTTAGAGCTCTGTTACACGCATACTATATTTTTAGAGTTATGTTACAGTCAATTTTTTTTATGGTCTAAAATATAATTTTATATATCTCATTCATCTTGTCCACCCACTGTATTGAGATATATGTATCTCATTTAATTTTTTACATTTTTTATAAATGATATATATTTTACTTTTTATAAAAATACATATCACATTAGTAAAAATATATACAGTATGTGTTTTGAAATTAATGGACTAAGTGTAACATTTTTCATATTTTTATATACAACCTCACGTATCTATCATTAGATAATATATATATTTTTTTATTCTTTATTATAACAAAGATGTGTAAATTGATTAGAACATGTATTTTATTTTCATATTTAAAAAAATATAAATCGTAAAGGCTAATAAAAAAGTTGTCCTTGACATTTTTCACAGTGTTTGCTCTGAATTTTTGGAAGAATGTTGCATGGAGTCTTCAATTTAACAAGACTGACAGAGAGATGATTTGCCCTTCTCATGAGTCATGTTTTAATTTATTAATAAATAAATAATATAGAAGACCGGCTTGGAACACTTGTTTATGAAGACAGGAAACTTCACAAACCCTAGATCCAACACATGGCAGCCGGCCTGGGAATTCTCTCTCCACTTTTCAAGATGACATCCAAACATAAGCAGACAAAACAGTGGTTTTATTTTGATCAATTGTACATCTTGAGGAGATTAGTTTTGTTAGTGCCACCTCCTCTTATTCTGATCACACTCTCTTTCCTTTCATTCTCCATAATTTACAAGTCAATATCATGTGTGACTGAGGGTAGCAAAACAGATTTTTTTTTCATTTTAATTCAGTGTGTTGTTTTTGCACATATATGTAAGAAAATCTCTTGTCTAGCCAATGTATAATATATATGGATGTAATGCTTTTTTCCCACAAAAAAGAGAGATGGAATGTGATTATGTGAGTGGAGTCTGAATATTATAAAACATCGATCAAGAGCAAATAAATATAAAAAATAACCAATATCAAACTGTATTATTTTATAACCAATAAAAAAAACAAAGAAATAACAAATATATAAAAGTAAAAGGTGATTGGGGATCTGGAATAATTTTTTTTATTAATTCAGGGATGTTAAACTTTTTAGATAGTGATTTATTATTAAATCAATATCCTATTAATTAAGAACTCTATCTTTAATAAAAATATAAATTGACACGCACAAAAAGAAATAAGAGAGGGGGAAAAACCTACTTAAATTATGAAATATTCCTTTGAGATAAAAAAAAAAAACTCACAGGAATTCCATTTTTTCATGTACTTTTGTATTTTTGTATATAGTTTTTCATATGCACAAAAATCTTTAGACCCCTTCCCCCCACCACCACCAAAAAAAAATCACGGACAAAAACAAACAAATAATTGTTTGTAGTTTTAACATGTTTTAATTTTTGTTAAAAATTAATATATATTTCATGTTACATAACATTTATTTTTGTAAAAATAGTATATAGGAATATATATGAATAAATCAAATACTTTTTATGCAAAGACACAACAAAAATCACTAATAAAATATATACATGCTTGGTTAATGAAAATGTCACTATAGGTATCATAAATTTTGGGGTGTGACAGTATCAACACACATTGTTAAACAAAACAACTCAAAGATAATTGGTATTAGTCCAAGCAACAAACCAGACCTTAAAAAACCATGATAGCCATACCATACCTAATGAATGAGAACAACAAAAACAACCACCTCCATGCACTAACAAAAAGCCCAAAACCAAAAATTCCAATGGAGACCCCCTCCCAACCACCACCACCTCCTTCGTCGCCCATCGCCTTCACCGGCTTCCTCCCCGCCTCCGCCCTGACCGACACCCTTCTCCACCTCTCCAGGGAGGTCTCCTCCATCTCCGACGACCTCCCACCTCTCCAAACCAAGAACATCATCTCCATGACCCGGCGCCTCAACCTCCTCTCCTCCCTCTTCGAAGACCTCTCCGACGCCTCCTCCGCCGCCTTTGCCACCCCCCTCCCCCCTCCATCGTCCTCTGCATGACCGAGCTCTCCATCACCATCCGCAAAATCAAGTCCCTCATCGAAGAGACCAAGCAACGCAGCCTCTTATGGTCTCTCATGCAGACCGAACTCGTCTCCCAAAGGTTTCACGTCTTGGCTTGTGAGATCGCTCGCGCACTCGACATCCTTCCCGTGAGCCTTCTCGGTCTCTCGGCGGACGTGAAGGAGCAGGTCGAGCTCCTCCACAGGCAGACCAAGAGGGCCTCCATCTTCGTCGACCCGCTCGAGACGCGCATGCGGGAGGAGCTTCTTGAAGCCATGGCCGCCTCTGGCGGCGGCGGAGAGAGGGCGACGAAGGCGATTTTGTTGAAGCTCAGTTTGCGGTGCGCGGAGGACTATGCGGCGGAAATCGGGCGGCTCGAGGCGGAGGTTGAGAGACAGGCTGGCACGGGCGGGCTCGTCGCGGTGTCGAACGTGAAGGGGCTGATCGGGTTGGTGTCGCGGGCCATGGACGCGTCGGATGACCAGAGGTAAGCCTGTCATCAAATCAGATACAAATTAAATATGTTAATATTCATATTTTATCATAATCATTAATATACACATACTAACTTTTTTTTAGGATAATTAACATATTTAAATATGAACACTAATTCAAATAATTAAACGCATATAATCATAACTATAATAATAAATATGAACAATATATAATACAAAACATATATAATTTTATAATATAGATAAAATTTGAAATTTTTTGAATTGGGATATATTCATATTCATATTTAATATTTGAATATTGTTAAGATAATTGTTAAGTACAGGAGGTTCATGCGGAGGTCAGCGACAGTGCGGGAGGAGTGTTCGGTATCGACGATATCCGTGCCGGACGAGTACCGGTGCCCGATATCACTGGACCTGATGAAGGAACCGGTGATCATCGCGTCGGGGCACACCTACGACCGGAGCTCGATATCGCGGTGGATCAACTCGGGTCACCTCACCTGCCCGAAGAGCGGGCTGAGGCTCATGCACAAGGCGCTCATCCCCAATTACGCGCTCAAGAGCCTCATCAACCAATGGTGCCACGAAAACAACATCCAATTGTCTCGGACTACAAATGCGGGCACCGACGCGTCAAGGTCCATGGACCATATATCGGCGGCGCGGGTTGCGGTCGACGCTGCGCGGATGGCGGCGGAGTTTTTGGTGGGGAAGCTCGCGATGGGCGGGCCGGGGATTCAGCGACAGGCGGCGTACGAGCTTCGGCTTCTCTCGAAGGCCGGGATGGACAACCGGAGACTCATCGCCGAGGCGGGGGCGATCCCGTTCTTGGTCACGCTCCTCGACTCGCCCGACGCGCGCACGCAGGAGAACGCGGTGACCGCGCTCCTCAATTTGTCGATTTTGGGGAACAATAAGAGCTTGATCATGTCGGCGGCGGGGGCGATCGATGGGGTTATTAGGGTTGTTGGGGCGGGGAAGGCTGCGGAGGCGAGGGAGAACGCGGCGGCGACGATATTTAGCTTGTCGATGGTGGATGAGTGGAAGGTAGCGATCGGCGCGCGGGAGGGGGCGTTCGATGCGCTTGTGAGGTTGTTGCGGGAGGGCGCGAGCGCGGGCAAGAAGGACGCGGCGTGCGCGCTCTATAACCTCGCCGTGTATGTGGGGAACCGGCCGTTGATCGTGAAGGCGGGGGCGGTGGAGGTGCTTGTTGGGGTGTTGATGGATGACCGGGCGGGGATCACGGATGATGCGCTCGCGTTGATGGCGGCGCTTTGTGGGTGTGCGGAGGGGGCGGAGGAGATGGGGCGGTGCAGGGTGGCGGTGGCGGTGTTGGTGGACTTGTTGAGGTTCGGGACGGCGAAGGGGAAGGAGAATGCGGTGGCGGTGATGTTGGGGATGTGTAGGAATGGAGGGGAGGAGATTGCGAGGCGGTTGCTGATGAACCCCCGGAGCGTGCCCTCGCTCCAGGGGTTGGCGGCGGATGGGTGCTCGCCAAGGGCGAAGAGGAAGGCGGAGGCCATACTTAGGTTGCTGAACAGGTTCTGCTCTCAAGCTCATCGGAGTTAGGTTTGTTCAGGTAAATGGTGTTTGAAATTCTTCACTTTTATGATCATTAATTTTGAGGAGATCTATACAAAACTTCTTTGATTTCTCAATTTCACGGAATTTATGAAACTTGGATTGCTGAAAAAGAAAGAATTCAAATGGGTCAAATTGGTCTTTGGTGTGTGTGTGTGTGTGAATTTGTACATGTTAATTTGTTCATGTTTTTGTTTACATGGTGTGAGTGATGAAGTGCCATTGTTCAGTGGCTTGGTTGTATAGCCAATTGTAATGAAACATTGTAAGAAGAGAATCATATAATGGTTGGTTTTTTTTTTATTGTTATACTGCAAAAATAAATACGTAGAAAAGGTTTCCATGAAATTTTGAAAGCAATAAAGCACGTCACATGCCATCGAAGTTGGCAATTGATTTTGAGTAATCATTTTTCTTTCAACACTCCATTACTTTCTATTGAATAGTGACATAAATGACTCCAGATATATTATTATTTTAATATAAATAACTGTTTATAGGAATAAATCATTATATATTTGATTATTTTTTAATTATTCACATTGCCAACCAAATAGAGTGAAAACAATTTTTGTTCTTTGGTTGATCATGAAAAAAAGTTATGAATAAAAAGTTAATACGATGTGGATAATAATTTACAAAGATTAAAAAAAATGATTTGACATGTTGAGTATTTTTTATTTATAAGTGGTAACAAATGAGTTAAAATGTGAATCTCAGTTATACCCGTCCATAGATTTGGTGGATTAAGACAAAAGGACCTAAAATATCAATATCAATTTATTTTTACTATTCACATATTCTTTACAAATAAACAGATTTTTTTTAGTATTAACTCCCATCTCAACTTAACAGTGGACCGGGTTAGGTCCAACACTGATTGGATAATTCGATTGGTCAACGTATTTGGACCGTTTGATCTAAATACACAAAAATTGACACATCTAAGCAATTATATTTGAGATATTATGTAATTAATGTCTTTAAACCAAATTTAACATTTAATCAGATTACAATTTTTTCTATTTTAGAAACTTCTCTATTCCTTTCCCCTTCTCCTCCTCCTCCCCCTCTTAGACTTTTCACCACCTCCATTAACTCTCACGAATTTGTTCTAATGAATTTTATTTTATTTAAGAATTGGCATTTTTTTATATTCTAGTTTGATGAAAACATATTTGTTTTAATTTATGGGTTAAATAATAAGTTTAGTTTTAAATTCTATTTGGCTCCAAGTCGGTGAGGATCTGAATCAAGTCAGAATAAATTATATTTTAATATTTCCACTTCCATTAACCCCTTACGAATCAGATTGATTAATAGTAAAATTAGAAAAAAAACATTTTCACTCATAAATAAGGGGGCTGAGCGGGAGAAGAGAAGGTGTGGCAATTGGTCTGAGTCGTAAGGATTAATGGAGGTGGTGAAAGGTTTAAGAGGAGGAGAAGGAGAAGAGGAGAGGAATATAGAAGTTTCTAAAATGGAAAAAGTTGTAATCAAATTAATTGTTAAATTTGGTTTAAAGGCATTAATTTCATAATATCTTAAATATTATTATTTTATGTGCCAATTTAAATCAAACGATGCAAAACGCGTTGGACAATTGAATTGTCCAATGAATGTTGGACAATTTAGATCAAACGATGCAAAACGCGTTGGACAATTGAATTGTCCAATGAATGTTGGACCTAATCCGGTCCCACTTAACAGAGCTCAAAGTTCCATCAACCTAGTGTCGGCCGCCCAGGGCCCCTCCTCCAAAAAGGGTCCTCAAATTATGAATTTTTTTTATATTGAGTATTTTTTAAAATTAATTTTGTTTTTTAATTTAAATATATCTATAGATTTTTTTTACTTTTTAAATTATAATTTTCATTTCAAAAACTAAGTTGATGAGTAATATTTTAAAACTATTTTAACAACTTATCCATTGCTTTTTCCCCCTATGTTCTTGTTTGTTACAATTTATTTGTTTTTATAGGGATTTATGTTTTTATGAAGATAATGTTAATTTATATCATAAATAAATAAATCCCATCATTTGAGAAAATTTTTATTATTTTATTATTTTGAAAAGATAATCTATACAACTTGTCTACCTTTTTGAATAACTTGTATTCCTTTTATATATATATATATATATATATATATATATATATATATATATATATATATATATATATATGGTCGCGATTACGTGCGGTGTGCGGTCGGTGCGGTTTACGACGTGGGCCGTCCGATTACGGGTCCATCGCATCCAACGGTCGACGTGAATCGCACTCGACCGTCCGATGCGATGGACCCGTGATCGACGGCCCGTGATCGCGCACCGCACCGACCGTAAACCGCACGTAATCGGCTCCATATATATATATATATATATATATATATATATATATATATATATACACACTCGACTATATGAGGAATGATTAGGTGCGGCGGAATGGCGGTGCGGCAGCGATCACGGGTCCATCGCATCGGACGGTCGGGTGCGATTCACATCGACCGTCAGATGCGATGGACCCGCGATCGAATGGCCCACGTCGCGGCCGCACCGCCGTTCCGCCGCACCCAATCACTCGACTATATATATATATAGGGGTGATTACATGCGGCGAACAGTGGGTGCGGCCGCGATCACGGGCCAGCGATCACGGGTCCATCGCGTCCGATGGTCCATCGCATTTACCTCGGACCGTCGGATGCGATGGACCCGTGATCGGACGGCCCATGTCGCGGCCACACCTGCCGTCCGCCGCACATAATCATTTCAATATATATATATATATATATATATATATATATATATATATATATATATATGGAGCCGATGCGGTGCGGCGTCGACCACGGGCCGTCAATCACGGGTCCATCGCATCGGACGGTCGGGTGCATCGCACCCGACCGTCCGATGCGATGGACCCGCGATCGGACGGCGGCGAACGGCGGGTGCGGTGCGCAGCGATCACGGGCCGTAAATCACGAGTCCATCGCATTCGACGGTTGGATGCGATTCACATCGACCGTCGAATGCGATGGACCCGTGATCAGACGACCCGTGTCGCCGCCGCACCCGCCATTCGCCGCACCTAATCGTTTCAATATATATATATATATATATATATATATATATATATATATATATATATATATATATATAGCCGATTACATGCGGTGAACGGCGGGTGCGGCAGCGATTACGGACCGTCGATCACGGGTCCATCGCTTGCGACGGTCGGATGCGATTCACATCGACCGTCGGATGCGATGGACCCGTGATCGGATGGCCCATATCGCGGCCGCACCTAATCGTTTCACTATATTATATGTATATATAACATACATATGTGTCTAATTTTTTTTTGTTTGTTTGTAATTTATATTTTTTTGTTCACATTTTATTTGAATCGTTTTATTTTTAACGTTGACTTTTTTATTTTATTTTTTAATTGGTGTCTTGAATTCTTTTATAATTATTTGGTTATAAAAGTTTTATTTTATTGTTTTAGCATTAACAAAAAAAAATAGTGCAAATGAATTGGAGCCCATTTTATGTATACGTATAGGGCTCATCTAGAGTGTTGATATACACAGTCCATTTTGCAACACGTATACTATGATAACGTAATGTATACTGTACTATCATAATATATGTACTGCAGTTCATTTTTTTTATTTTTTTATAAAAAAAATATATTAATGTATTTTAATATATACGTCATTTTATATAATAACGTATACTTTAAAGAATGAATGTATAATTTTATATATATAAAAAATTAGAATGAACTATAATTGAGACGGGAGCCACACGTATCTTTTTCCGTCTATAAGATGAGTCGTGCCTGGCACGGCCCAGTTTTTGATAAACGGGCCGGCCCGTGCCGTGCCACCCGGCCCGACCGGGTCCCTTATCGGCTTCAGTCAATCGAAGGGGGTTCGGAACCTCAAAACACAAAATGCTTCCGCCGCATTTTGTCACGAATCATGCCATGCATGAGACCAACGAAAACATCAAGAACCCAATCTTCCCTTCAAACAATCTTCACTTCAAAACATCCCGAGCATCTCCTCCTCTCCCTCCTCAACAGCCACCACCATCACCACCAACAAATCCACTCCCAAATCATCACATCTGGTCTCCATCAACACATAGACAACAAGTCTATGCTCCTCTACAACACCCTCCTCAAACACTACTCCCGTGGGTCATCCCCCGAAGACTCTCTCCTTCTCTACAACCACCTCCGCCGCCTCTCCGCGTACCCCCTCCCCGACCAAAGCTTCACCCTCTCCGTCCTCCTCAAGGCCTGCGCGAACTCCTCCCGCCCTTGCTTCGGGACCCAGTTGCATTGCCATTCTATGAAGGTCGGGTTTGGGTCCCACGTTTACGTTCAAACGGCGCTCCTCAACATGTATGTTGAGTGTGGGTCCTTCTCTAACGCCGTCAAAGTGTTTGATTTTATATCTGTAAGGAATGTAGTCACTTGGAACGCCTTCTTGACGGGCGCCACTAAGTGTGGTAGGCTTGAATTGGCTCGGGACTTGTTCGATGTGATGCCTGTTAAGAATGTCGTCTCTTGGACCGGACTCATTGATGGGTATACCCGCGCGGGACGGGTGTTGGAGGCGGTTGGTTTCCTCCGTCGTATGATGGATGAGGGCGTTAGGCCGTCGGAGATTACCGTGCTTGTGATTATTCCTGCGATATCCAATCTTGGCATGCTTAGCCTTGGCGAGTCGGTCCATGCGTATGGCGAGAAGAACGGGCACGGCTTGTTTGATGTCCGCGTGAGCAATTCATACATCGACATGTATGCGAAGTGTGGGTCTATTGGAAATGCGGGTAGGGTGTTCTTTGGGTTGGGGGAGAGGAGGAATTTGGTTTCTTGGACTTCGATGATTTCGGGGTTCGCGATGCATGGGATGGCGGAGGAGGCGGTTGAGTGGTTTGGGAAGATGGTGGGGGAGGGATGGAGGCCGAATCGGGTGACGCTTTTGTGTGTTTTGAGTGCGTGTAGCCATGGCGGATTGGTCGAGCAAGGATTGAGGTCCTTTCGTGACATGGTTAGCGAGTACGGGATCGTACCTGAAGTTAAGCACTACGGGTGTGTAGTGGACATGTTGGGGCGGGCGGGGAGGTTGGAGGAGGCTGAGAAGTTGGCAATGCGGATGCCTGCAGAAGAGGCTAGTGTGGTTGTTTGGAGGACTCTTTTGGGTTGTTGCAATTTTCAAGGGAATACAGAGATGGGTGAGAGGGTGATGAGGCGGATAATGATGATGGAGAGGCGGTATGGCGGGGATTATGTGGTTGTGCATAACATGCTTTCTGGAGATGGCAGGTTTGGCGACGCTGAGAGGGTGAGGAGGTTATTAGATGAGAGGGATGTTTACAAAGTGCCTGGCATTACTTTGATTGGAGGGAAAGAACAGGATTTGAATTGCCTTTAGAAGTTGAATCAAAGCAGTGTGTGTTACCTCTTTAAACTAACATGTTGGTAATTTCTTGTACTTTTTTTGTGATTCTTCCTTTTTGTTTGTATAGGTGATGCTAAGTCCCCCTTGTTTTTACTGATTGGCCATTTTATCTAGGAGTTATGCTTTAAGGGCCCGTTTGGATAGAGGCATAAGCTATTATGGGGCTTATACCTATTCCAGGAATTGTTGACTTTATCAATGGAATAAGAGATTTTGTGTTTGGTTGTGTTTTCAGTTATTCTCATTGGGAAACGTAATAATAAATGTTGGAGTGTTTGGTTGATGAAGAATAAGATGAGAATAAGATGTAAAAAGTTGATTTGATATGTAGGCCCCATTGATGTATAAGAGGTGATGACAGGTGATTTGATGTGATGATATATGATTTGATAGGTGAGTTTCCTTATTCCAGTGGAGGAATAACACAATTCCATGGGTGGACTTGGAATACAAATACCAGCTTATTCTCTCCTTATTCCGCATAGCTATACCCCCTTATTCCGCCTACCCAAACACCTATTTTACCTATTCCTCCCCTATTCCACCCTTATTCCGGTACCCAAACGGCCCCTAAGGGGCTGTTTGGGTAGAGGGTTATGGAAGGAATAGGTGGGTATTTGTGCATGGAATAGGGGACAAAAGTTGTTTGGGTGAGGGGAATAAGGTGGTATTTGGATGTCGGAATAACAAATAATAAAGGGGTATAGTAATCCCCCATTTCACATGGAATTAACATATTCCAACAACAATCATAAGTGAGTCCTACTGTTTTTTTTTTTTCATTTTAAATCACTTGTCATCACCTCTTATACATCAATGGACCCACATGTCAAATCAATTGTTTACACTTTATTCACATTTTATTCTTCATCAACCAAACACTACAACCTATATTATTACGTTTCCCAATGAGAATAACTTAAAACGCAACCAAACAGAAAATCACTTATTCTATTGATAAAGTCAACAATTCTTAGAATAGGTATAAACCCTAGAATAACTTGTCTTTATCTAAACGGGGCCTTAATTGTTATGCATTCTTTGACGTTTAGAAACTAATTGTTATGCATTCTTTGACGTTTAGAAACTCTATCTCCTTTCATGATATATTCTTTGTTTTTTCCTTTTAATGATGACCATTCATTCTTTTTTGGGACATTTTCATGCACCATTGTTCGAGGATTATGCTTATATATTGACTTTACTGCTGTTATCCATTCTTCTTATTTTTCTGAGCTAGGTAAGTATTTTTTTTTGTTTTTATTATTTTTCCTGTTTATATCTTCTTCTACGTGAACACAGAAGTCCTCGATAAAGATGGGGTACCTTTAACAAACCTGGCTGATAGAATTATCATATGCTTTGATACCTTTCCTCTATCTTGCAATGGAACTTTGAAATAAAATAGTCTTAGAATGTGAAGGAAACCACATGCACAATTGCACATACTTGTAACTGCTGTTTCATCTGCTATCTGCTCTTGTTACATATTTGGGTATATCTGAACTCCTATTAGATATTAAACAAAATTCTTTCATGTTGTAGACATTCAAAATATTGATGATATATTCAATTGTTATTTCTTTTGCAATGGAAAATCTTCATTTGAGAGAGAGTATAATGAAAGAAATGTACAAGGAATTGCGATTGTTTTAGTTGAGCTGAAATCTTTGCCTTCTTATCAGGAAGTCTCGTGGATGCAGAGGGCGAGCCATCATCTTCTGGGATCATGAAAGGTGATAAAGAGGATATGTCCGAGTGATTATAATGAAAGAATCTGTTGAGCATCTATCAAGATTATTACAAACGTCTCCAGTGGCCATAACACAACGGTTCAGGACTTGCCTGGTTAAAGGGGAGATCTTGGGTTCGAGTCTTGGCGTCGACTTACCCACCTGTTTGTTGGCGATTATTCGAAAGAATTTTCCGTAGGACCGGGGCAAACAGGCGGAGGTAACTCGACCGTAAGGTCAGCCACGGGGAGTCCCTCCGATATAAAAAAAAAAAATTATTACAAACAGTGGATGGAATGTGATACTTGTGAAAGCTTGATACACTCATAACGCTTTTGCAGTCATTCCTACAAATACTACATCACCAAACCAGTCATGTGAAATCAAATGTAATTCATACAAGTATTTAATTTATTTTTTTTGTAAAATAATGTATTTCATTAGTGAAATATATATTAAAAAAAATTCAAAATTTGTGCAGTGTAAAAGTGAACCACAGAAATGACTGTGTACGTTTTAACCTGAGTCTTTGGAGGTGACTGTTATGGATCAAGATAGATAATCTTGCACATTATATACATGATTTTCATTTTGAGGCAAATTTTATACACGACTTGTGAACCACCTGAATCCATTGATGTCTGTTGATGTGAAGAAGCTCTCAGTTTCTATAGCTGAAGACAATATTGTAGTGATTGCAGAGTGTCATCTGAATTATCTCTTTGTTGTATCCCACACAATGTTTGAGGGCCAGGGCATTCCCCCAAAAATGATTCTTAATCAGTAACTTCTGAAATTCAATTTTAAACATCAAGCATTCTTTCATCCTTAATATGTGATAAGATCACCTAGCAGTGTCAAACTAATTATCTTAAAACTATTTGTATCTATTTTGAATTAAAAAAAAATTGAATTTAAATATTAATATTTGCATATATGAATATTAAGGTACACAATCATTCAAAGATAGCATGCGAGGACCACTTGTAGTAGCAACATTAACCAAACAATAACTAAAGTGGAATTAATTCCAAATATTTATTTTAATTAGTTGTTATTATTATTATTATTATTATTATTATTATTATTATTATTATTATTTAGCATATCAAAAAATCCTAGAGTTAACAGTTATATGTTTCTCAGTTCTTTCCTTCCAAAGTTATTCGTATGGAGGTTGGTTGATAACAATGTACATTGGATAATAATATATGAACTAACAATATACACAATATATAAGAATATACAAAAAATATTTCAAAGGGTAACAACAATGATATCCAAGAGTCTAAAAACACAGGGATTAAAAAATACTTTAGAATTAATTTTCAAAAAAAAAAAAAATCTATGAAATTCAATAAAAGCAGAGCTTTTGATATATTCAGTCCTAAAATTCGCTAAACTTTTAACCTCTCATTTACATGTATCTGCCTTTATTATTTAAAGAAAGGATTCTCATATAAATAGAAATAACTTCAATGACTTCAAAATGTACATGACCAAAAGGTTGATGATATTTTAGGTTTAGATCCAGACAGCTAAACACTATCACTATCTAACTGCATAGCCGATTGTTGGACACAATTTATCATTCTCTGTACAGTTCAATTGATATATAATTTAATTTATAAGCTATACAATTTGGTTATATACCATTATGGTAGTAAGTTTGACTGATCAGGGTGCGTTTGGTTGCACGATTGTAAAACTGATTTTACAATAATTTGCGATTGCAAAATTAATTCTGCAGGAAGCTCACTTTTTCAGCTTTTTAAAATCGCAGCTTTTGGACACTATTTACCTGTAATCGCTGGGTTTAAAACTGCGATTACAAAATTATTTGGTTGCACGATTGCAAACACAGCTTCTTAATCGCAATCGCAATGCGCAATCGCGCAACCAAACACACCATGAATTTATACTCTATTTTAGGGCTAAATGTAACATTTTTCCATAAAAAAATAATATAATTTTAAAAACAATAGTTCTTTTGTTTTTTTTACCGTGATTTCAAACGCAAACCTAATAAAATCTGAGAAACGACGACGAAAGAGAGATCCGGAAGTGGTGTGCGCTTTATAGAGAGGGTGAGAGAGATTGATCAATCGCTTCAACCCTTCGATTTTTCTCAGATTTACTTCCTCATAAAACATCCCAATCCAAATACACACAAAAAAAATCCCCTGTTGTCGGCAAATCGGTATGTTTTTATAATTGGGCACATCTGTTTCTCTTCGATTTATACCATTGTAAAACTTGATTTCATGAAAGCATCGATTGATTTCATGTGGGTCGAATTTCTTTTATGTGTGTAACTGTGTATTGGCCTATTGGGTACTCCTAAAAAAAGGTTATTTATACTTCGTTTGACAATAAAATAATTTTTTCTAAAAATCTGATTTTTTTTGTTAATGATGGGTTAGATTTTATTTGGGTTTTAAAGTATTGAAATTGCATTGTCTTGCTATGTCAACCAACATCAAACAGGTCTCTCTGCCTCATGCATTTTATTTTATTTTATTTTGGGTGTTATGTATGCTTGCCCCTTTTGATACCATGAACTGAAAGATTTAGTCTTTTTTTCAATTTATACAGGCTTTGTTCACGTCAATGTCGAATGATGATAATTCGTCTCCTCACTCGCAGGTAATCTTGAGTCCCAATGTTTAATTTTCTTGCAACCTTAAAACAGTTTGAACTGGTTCAGATTTGAGAACCCAAACATTGAGGATGGTTAAAACAAAACAATCATTTGGTATATTTTATGAGTTATTATTGAAATGCTACAATCTCATGCAGAAAGGCACTATGATCTAATATACTAGATAAACATGAATACATATAACATCATATGCTGACTCTGAAGTTGGGTATTATGAATATATGTGAAGATGTAGTTGGATTACCAATTTACCATTGATGTATGATGGAATGACTAAGTTCTCCCAGATATTTAAAGTAGGATTGGGAAGGTGAGCGTGCCTTTTAGACAGGATGAGTTGGATCACCTTATATTGGCTGATCGTCGGGTAAATTGGATGGGTGATGATGGAGTTGTATGAGTAATGACAGTTTTCGTACCAGTGAATACATTGTTCAGTAAGGTAAATGTGGATTTTAATGTTTTCCAATAATAATTTTTCAACAAATTATATAGGTATAAGTGAATAGAACTCTAACTCAATCTTTGTGTCTTTAATAACTAAGTTTAGCATGCTCATCCATAAGTTACTACAAACCAAACTTGTATTTTTTTTGTTTAACCATTCTTCACCTTTTAATTTTATCTTATTGTCTCTCATTAACTCTTACATAGTTTTCTCTTTCCAACTAATTCTTGGGCATTCATTTTTCTTTTTTTTGGTCACTCTGCATTTGCATCTAGTAGTATATCTGACATCAGTATCTGTTGTCTAATATGTGGAGAGCTGATGCGGGATTTCTTTAGTCGCATCTCAGAGTGAGCGACAAATACTATTATAACCTGACATGCATTTTCCTTATGGTTTCAAATACAGATATCATCACATGTGTTTGAAAACCTTCTTGATTCAATAGTAGTGGATGTAGCATCGGAATGTCACAGAATAATCAGATTAGGCCTTGATCGTGGTTTGGAAGAAGAGGACGAAGAACTTAGACTGTCGGCACAGGCTCGGACAAGGGTTGCAGATCCAAGCAACAGCGGAGAAACGAATGGCAGGCATGTGGTAGACATATTTGGGCAAACACATCCTGCCATTGCCAATGAGATCTTTGACTGCATGAACTGCGGGAGGTCAATCATGGCTGGGCGTTTTGCTCCTCACCTGGAAAAATGTATGGGAAAGGTAGACTTACTCTGCTCATTGGCAATACTCATAGCATTGTTGGTCTTGTATCTTTTAAAAGTCCAGTAAATATGGTAAATATTTACTGGCTTATTCATCATATGGAGCTTAAATCATTGTTGCCCAATTATCATAATCATGTAGAATTAATGTATCAGTAGCAATACCAAACCTCATTGGTGATTGATTATAATAGTCATATAGATAATATATTTATAGCATTATTGAACCACTTTTTGGCAGGTTTGTAGAGATACCCATGTTCATAATATCGCTCTTAGGAGAAAATTTAACCAGGAAAAAAATACCTCCCTAGCAATGAATATCAATTTCATTGTGAGGTCACCCCATGTAGATGCACTGCTTGTATTTTTTTGTGTAGAAGCAGCAAAACTGATTGATTATGATGACAATAATGTATGGCCTTGCAATTTGTTCTTGAAGATTTTATTGAGGCAAATTATGATAAATTTTTTTCTATTGCCATGGGTAAAATACATCGTTAAGTAATTGTATGTCTATCATATGAAAATGTGTGGTCTTTTTTTTTTTTTTTTTTTTGGAGATATCTATACATTTTAGTGATGGTTAAAAAAACAAAATTTTCTTCTTTTTCTTGTCCCAACGAAGGCAACAATTCAGCTTTTTTTTTCCCCAGAAAATAAATTTACCTTGATTAATTAACTAGAGCTGTTTGGTTGTCGCGTAAACTATTTCTATCCCCCTTGAAGCTTGCTTGAAAACCAAGCTTGAACCCCCACCCACTCCAGACATCAGTGAGATCTCTAACTGAACACAAAAGACATTGTTCATTTCATTTATCAAGTATTAAGTGCATCAGCTGGTATAATTTTCCATCTTTTATCAATTCGCTTTTGCATATTCAGGGTCGAAAGGCTCGCCTGAAGTCGACAAGGAGCAGTTCAACACAGAATCGACATTCTCGTAGCAGTCCTGCTTCAATCCACGCATCTTATTTGAGCAGGGCTACCAATGGGACCGTGGACGAATACGCCAATGGGAGTTTTGAAGATTCATGAATGGTGTAAGGAATACACAGGTTTCCTTATATTTCTAGAGTATATCTAGTAGTCCTAGAATGATGCACAGTTCTGACACGATTTGTTGTGTGTGGATTTTTAATATCATTTCTAGGATATAAAAAATAATGGTGCTGATAAACTCAGTCGTACTATGTGATGCAGTGTTAAAAGAATGTAAGAAGAGATGCATTCAATTTATATGAATACATACTTCGTATTTTTTTGTGAAAGTATATATTTTGTTAGATAACTAAAACATGTTGGGAACTGTAAAGTGACTACAGAATCATTAACACCCTCCCCCCCCCCCCTCCCCCTGTTTGGAACGGGAATGAGTTTTATTATTGAGTATACATTTATCCAAGCATAAGTGAGTATAAATAATGATAAAGTGATTTTGTGTTTGGTTGTGTTTTGAATTATTCTTGTTGACAAATATAAAAATAAATATTTTGTTGTTTGGGTAAAATATGAATAAAGTATGGATAAAGATTTATGAAATGTAAAAAAATTAATGATAGTTGATTTATAAGAGGTAGTGACAGTTAATTTGATAGTAAACCCACATATTTTTTGAGTGAAATAACATATGATAACTTTAATTTCAGAGGTTGATTGAAATTTATATACTATTTTATATCAATTTATTATGACATTTTATCAGGGATTATCCGGGACAAACAAACACCTCTTTATCCTAGGTTATCATCCCAGGTTATCCGGGGATTTATTCTCAAAACAAACAAGACTAAAAATTATTTGCGTCATTATAAAAAGTGAAATATTATACGGGATAACCAAATTTCTAAAAAAAACTGAATAACATCATACCAATCGAATCTTATTAGCTCATTTGATTTTTTGAATCACAAATATGACCAAATTTAGATTCCCAATAAAAAGTTTTGGATTTGGAGAATTTGTAGGATCATTCGTATGGAATGACCCTCAAAAAATAAGCGTATGCCTCTTTATAGTGACGAGCACACGGTACTCTTTAGTAAAAGGCGAAAGAATAGTTCGCTATGTGCTCACCACGCGGCTGCGTGAGATTGGTCTAAATATGATGGGCCTTGTTATATAGCTGAGACCGGGTGGCATTCTATTTTTTTAAACCGATGTGGGACTAAACTTTATGACTTTGAACATTTGCATTCTACATAAAGACAAAAGTCCCGCTGCTCCATCAGTGAGTCTTCTCATAGCAATTATGTTTTCAGATCGTACGGTCTGAATGTGTATTACTGATTTGATGGTCTTTGTTGGCTACAGTCAGTACATTAATATCAGTTTATATGAATTGAACTGCAATCAATTGGATGGTATATTTTGATTTAAAGTCAGTCATTGAATAACTGAATTTTGATCCGCACTCGTAAAAGTATAGTATCTCCACATTATATTAACATGCTTATTGATCACTGAATTTTGGTTGCTGTATATGTTACAATTTTTAGAAAATTGGTAAGGTTTGTTTTTGCAGTGTGTAACATAAAAAGAGTGATTTTCATTACTCTTATACGTGAATTAAACTGCACAATTAGTTGTTATTCATACCTCACAATTGATTGTGATTCAATTCGTAGGGCTGTATAGTTCTTGGAGCTAGTTATTGGATCTGGACTTGTGAAAGTACAGTATTTACACATCATATTATTGATATCTGAATCTTGGTTGCTAGTATGTTACAATTTTTGGAAAATTTATTTGGTTTGTTTTTTGCTCCGTTTGGAAACACAAATTGAAAAGTAGATTTTGAAATAAAACTGCTTTTTAAGATGATTTTAGACCTTGACTTTTTTTAATTCAGGAATCAATATTTGGAAAGAGTTTAATGTTTGGTAGAAAAAGTTGATCTTCAATTCAAAAAATCGATTTCGACCAAAAATCGTTATTTTTTAGATTTAAAAAATACGGATTTCGATAGAGAAATTAAAAGAAATCCAGCTTTTGATTCCGCCGAAAGCTGCCCCGTTTGGTTGCGCGTTAGGGGATTTTCAACTTTTCAAAAAGCGGAATCGTCCCAAACGCGCAACCAAACGGAGCCTGCTATGTATAACATAAAAAGAGTGATTTTCATTACTCTTATATGTGAATTAATGAATTAAAAAAAAATTCTTTCGGTGTGGACTCGAGGTGTTATAAGAGAAAGAAAGATTTTACGCTTAAGCTTTTTTATAGTCTCAAATACAGTTTTCACATGGGTTTTTTTTTAAAGTATATATCTAATGAAGTATGTATATTTATAAAAAGTGAATATATACCAATGAATTGAATGATGTCATTATTAAAAAATGTAAGGTATATACTTGTTATGATGAATATATAAAGTTGTCAATGAATATATAATGAATATTTTGCCAATATTTAGTTTGATTAACCCTCACTGAAGACACAATATACTAAAAAATCATTATGATATGTTAAAAATGCGAAAAATCCTATGAAAATGATGATTATCCATTCTCTAGATATATTATGAAGCCCTATCTGAAGAAGTAAAATCATCATTTATAGCAGAATTTTTAAATTTTTAACACATTATATGATTTTTTTAGTATACTGTATTTTCTATCAGGGTTAACTAAACATAATATTAATAAAATATTCATCATTTGTAAATGTAAATTTTATTCAGAGGGTTATTTGAATTTACTAAGTGTTTTCTGGAGGTTATATGAATTTTAAGAAAAGTCAGGGGGTTATATGAATTTCAGTCAGGGGGTTATATGGATTATTCCCCCCCCCCCCCCCCCCCCAAAAAAAAAAAAATTCTTTCGGTGTGGACTTGAGGTGTTGGAGTATCTCCAAAAGCCTCTCTAATGTTTCCTTACATTGTGGGAAAAAAAGTTTCCATGTGACATGTAGAGAGTTTTTTTTTATCACTCAAAAAGCCTCCTCATTCTTACCGTATATTCATTCCAAATGACCAATTTACCCCAATTCATATCTATAAATTACAAGATATTCAAATCTCAAATGAATCAAAACATATTTTAAAAATTTATAAAACCTTGGAATAAAGATCATTTAAATAAAATTATTAATAATGAATAAAAATTAATTAAAAATAAATAAATTTTTAAAATAAAACAGGAAAAATTATTCAAATTCATAGATGTTGTCCTGCTGCATCTTTTTGGAGACAAAGATAAAATTGTGTGAATCAATGAAGATGGTTAAATTAATGCCGTGTTGGACCACCTAAAAAAACATTAAATGCCTTGAATTAACTTTTTTGTTACAAAAGAATTGCGGATATAGGAATCAGGAAGAACCGACAAAAAAAAAAAATTCATTCAAAACAAGGATCAGAAAAAAAATAAAAATCAGCTATACTTTTCTTATCTGGTGATCAACAAATCCTAGAATAAATCAATACCAAGCTTCAAAGGAACCCTTACTACAAACCACAATCCACAAAGATCCAAAGATTTGGAGAGAGAGAGAGAGAGAGAGAGGGCAGGCGGATGGACGGCCGACGGCGGGTTGAACGGTAGATGAAATTGAATATTTTGATTTTTAATTTTTTTAGAGTTTTTAGGGTAGAGAGGAAGATGAGATATATTTGGGGAAGATGATTTAAAAAATGGGAAGAGAAAGAGTTGGTTGAAAAAAAATGGAATTTTATTGAAATGGGTAAAAAAATCTTTTTGCATTGTAGTTTTCTCTACAAGGCTCCATACATGTATGGAGCACCTGTAGGAAAAAAATATGGTAGGGAGGGAGGGGTGTGGGGAGGCTTTTAGATGTGGATTTTAAGGTTTTTAACTCCCTATGTAGAGAAAAATGTGGTGTAGGAAGTCTTTTAGAGATGCTCTTAAGAGAAAGAAAGATGTTACGCTTAAGCTTTTTTATAGTCTCAAATACAGTTTTCAAATGTTTTTTTTTTTTAGTATAATCTAATGAAATATGCACATTTATAAAAAGTGAATGTATTTTAATGAATTGAATGATGTCATTATTAAAAAATTAAGACATATATTTGTTATAATGAATATATAAAGTTGTCAATGTATATAACATTGTATTTGAGACTATAAAAAAGACTGAGTGCAACAATACTCTAGAAGAAAAAGGATGATTTCTTTTCTTGTGCTGTCACTGTTCTGCTCAGATGACTTAGCTATGTTAGGAAAAACATTGACTGGCACATCTGCTTGTCAACAATTTAGTTGTTGGTTTGACAACACTCATGTTTGGCAATTCTGATAAGCATAAGCATCACTAATAAATGAAAACAAAGAATTTATCTATGATACTATGTATGAAGCATATATCTTCAACAACTACTCTTGACTTATGCTACCAGTTGGCACATTTATTTTCCTACTGTTGCTACTGGTGTTGAGCTAACACCTGCTCTCTAATAAGACTTGTTCTCTGGTAAGACTTAGCGCTTATTTGATGTTCATTCTCATTCTTCTACCACTGGAACCCTCCAAAAAATTGTGTTTAGAATATTTCATTCTTGAATTTATTCTTGAATATCATACACAAATTTCTCTTTCTATATAATTTATCATAATTAGATTACTGATCGAAAAGTAAAATTTTTCTTTTGAATCAGAGTTATCAAACTGGTCCTTGGTTATTCATTTCATAATAAGTGAATTGTTTTTTAAATCATCATTTATGACAAATTGGAGATCAAATTTTCTCCAACTCCAGATGGAATTTCAAAGGAAAACTATCAAGGATTGGTTGGAATGAATAGGTTTGTCATATTTACGTGTGCTGTTTGGGGTGCATTAAGATCTTTTCAAACACATCAACTGCTTTAGAGTTAGAGTTGAATCTGAGTGCAACCTACTCATTGAACATGGCATGTAAATAAATGTTATTATTGGTAAATGAAATGATCAAATAAAAAATAATAATGATTATTTTGTGAACTAAACTGACATTCATCAGTTGTCAAAAAATGATAGCACTCATACTTAAAAAGTGAATGAATAATATGTTTTCTTGTATTTGGTCCTGGCACTGAATTGATTAATTTTATAATGACTCAATTTGTAAACCCTAATGCCCCGGTTAGGAAGCGGAATAGGCGGGTATAAGGGTAGTATAAGGATGGTATAAGAATAGATAAGGAAAATGATTGTTTGTTTGCAGAGTATAACTTGGTATTACTAAACCAGTTTAAACGAGTATAAAAGAGTATAACAATTCTAAGTAACCTTGAGGATAAACTATACTCACTTTATCTATTCTCATGGGCCCGCATGTCAAATCAATTTTTTACATCTTATCACATCAAATCACCTATCAACACCTCTTATACATCAAATGGTCCACATGTCAAATCAACTTTTTTACACTTTATTTATATTTTATTCTTTATCAACCAAACAATTCAACATTTATTCTTATGTTTTCCAATGAGAATAAAAAAAACATAACCAAACAGAAAATCTCTTATTCATGTAGATTTGTTATCTATACTGACATAGTTATCTATCTAGAATAACTCAATTTCGCTATCCAAATGGGGACTAAGGGGTCGTTTGGCTAGCGGAATAGGGGTGGAATATGGAAGGAATAGGCAAAACAGGTGTTTGAGTAGACGGATTAAGGGGGTATAGCTATGCAGAATGAGGAAAGAATAAACTGGTATTTGTATTCCAAGTCCACCTGTGGAATTGTGTTATTCTTCCAATGGAATAAAGAGACCCACCTATCAAATCACATGTCATCACATTAAATCACATGTCATCACCTCTTATATATAAATGGGACCCACATGTCAAATCAACTTTTTACACCTTATTTACATCTTATTCTTCGTCAACTAAACACACCAACCTTTATTATTACGTTTCCTAATGAGAATAACTGAAAACACAACCAAACATAAAAATTTTTATTCCATTGATAAAAGTCAACAGTTCCTGATAATAGGTATAAACCCCAGAATAGCTTATGTCTTTATCCAAAAGATTGATGTGCTAATTACTTATCTTTCGATAAAAAGAATGATGATCCAGATATATACCATGAGTTCAAAACTCATTTTTTTGATATAGAACTAAAAAAATTTAAACACTTTTTACGAAAAAAAAAAGAAGATAAAATCAAATATTTTAACACAATATTATTTTGAAATATTAGTTTTTATGGATAAACACCCAATAGTTTCATCAATAAGATACCTCACTGGGAAGCTAAGCCAAGCATACACACATTTCATGCAAATATACGAGCGCTTCAAATAATATTTATGTTCCACTTATATGAGAACTGAGAATTATAAGTAACCAAAGAAAACAAATTATATAACAGTGAATCTATAACTATATAAGTAGGGTGTGACAATGAGCATGGAATAATCTCATAATTATAAAATAGTATGGAGTATTACAGCACTACCCAATTGTAATTGGCATGGTTTGATAGAGAATATATATTGTGCCAAACTCAAACGATTAATGGAAAGAAATTAATTAAGATCTAAGGAGATCAGCAACTTATATATAACTCTTACAAATTAATTAAACAACATACACGAAAGGTTGAGTAGAACATATTGCACAACGATGATTTTGTTAATTAGTATATATGTTACAAATTATATAAGAACATGACTTCATCATATACATATAAGAAGTGAATCACATTTATGAAAAATCCATTAATGTTAGACATTAGAAACTCATGATGATGCATGGTTAATCATTGACCTGAATTATGGAAGAAACCATATGCTATTGAGATGAACATATTTTATTTTTTCTTCATGAGACAACAAATCCCAGATTTTGGGCTGATAAAAGGGTTTCGGATAACATGTAATATGTTTTGCATTTGAAGGGACATGGAAACATGGAACAAATGTAAAACATACTATATAATAAATGGAATAAAAAAATAAGTTCATTATCAAGCAGCCTTTATTAGTGTAGATAGCTTTAGCTTTTAATTTGAAAATATAGAGTAAAACGTGTGCCAGCCAGAACCCTTAATTAAAATGAGTTTCATGTACATATTAACACAAAAATATTTGTTTGTAATCATACAATTTCTTTCATTGTATGTACATATACATAAAAAGAAATCTGGGATCCTATGTGGTAATAAGTAGCCACTTAGCCCTGCTTAGGGTTAGGACTGACCCTCATAGTCTTAATTTATATTTTGAACAGAACTTTTATGCAAACAATTTACATTATATAAACTCATCAAATTTGCCAAAAATATTATAAATTTCATCTTTTTTAACTAAGAATGACTCAAATGTCATGCATTGGCCATTCATTTTTGTCTACTAAAAAAAAGGTCCGGAGTTTCTCTGAGATGAGCCTTGCATCAATTTAATGTGATTTTCTTTTCCTGATGTTTTGCATTCATTAATGAAACACAGGTTTATTGCCATGTTTAATTACTGTTCTACAACTTTCTTGTCATCCAACATAGATTCGTTCAATTTATAAACAGTGCATTAGAATATTAACATCCAATAAAAAAAACACACACACTTATTTGGACCCAATGCCCAGTACAGTTCATGTTAAAAAAAAAATGTGTCCTAGATTTCCTCCCATATTATCAGAGAAAGCAAAGCAAAGGAAGCTATGGATTTCTCCTTTCATGTGCTTGCTTACCCAATGAGACAGAAAGAGTCAGATTCTGTACATATTTTATAACTTATGGTTATTTCTAATGGAACCTCACTGACATTGGACAGAATTAAGTCAATGTCACATGATATATAAAAAACTTCCTTCAATTTTTATATATAATGATTTATACAAGATACTGCACAAGTGAAAACAGTTTAAAAAATGTATATTTTCCTCTAGTAGCAGTGTGTTAGTCACATGTGCAACAAAGAAAATAATAGCCATGGATGTGAGTCAGGGTTGGATCATATCAGATTTGTTTGCGAACACTTCTCATGTTTGACATGTCAAATTTTACAATTTATGTCATGACCTTAGATCTCATTTTCTATATAGATATACATACACATATATGTACTCACTGCATGTGATCAATGACACTTATAAAAGAAAATCATCCTGACCTGTGACTGGTTTGTTCAAATTTGTCTGATTTAAATAATTAATTTAGACACAATGCACACAGAAAAAAAATCTCAAATATAATAGTTAAAGGCGAAAGAGGAGAAACAAATGAATACAAAGAACAAGTGTTGGCTGTTACCTTTTGTATATGTTGTGAATACACATGACATCAGTCCAACAAAACCCTTTTTTGAATGTGGGGTGGGAGACAAGTACTTCAAGATCTCACTACTCATATAGTCAGATAGTCAGATCAAGAGTACTTGCCCACCTTCCATGTCCACTCCTCATCTCTCATCTCCTCCTCCTCCTCCTCCTCCTCTCTCTTCAAACCTTCCAAGCTTAGGAACTCTATCATGACAAGGAGATGGAGGAAACAATGGGAGGGTCAAGCTCTCTTTCCTCTTGTTATGTCTTGATTCCAAGTTTAAAGACAGATTCAAATCCAGTTCTTGATCTGTCGTCTCTTCCAAATGAGGCTGAATTGAAGTTTGTCTTCGATGGTTTCGATCAGAGAATGCTTGATTTTTGTAGAACCATTGGAAATCTTGACAAGATTGTTCGTTGTAGAATGCGACCGGGATTTTATTCATCGGAGAAAAACCATAAATCCCCCAAGTTCCATAGCCACTCCATGGAGCACTGTCGAATCTGTGTGAACAATTTTTTTTTATATGAATATAAATAGATTGAAATTAGTGATAATGATGATTGACGAAGTTTGTAATAACAATACATACCTTGGTGTGTTTAAAGGTCCATGATGAGGAGCTTGTAACATATGAAGTTGATTGAAGTTACCACCATGTCTATACTGTGCTAGAACTGTATTAACACAAAATCAAACCATTAAAAGGGAATATATATTAGATTTTAAACCTATAAGAAAATTCGGATTTACCTTGTCCCGAATCATCAATCTTCTTGCTTCGATACATCTAACAAAATCAAATCACACCCACATAAAGTTATGCAACCAATCTAATCAAAATTCAAACTATACATATAAGCACACACTGATCATAAGTAGTACCTGCAAGTGACTCTTGACATGAGCTATGTTGAGGCCTTTGATGTTCATCAACTGAAGAACAAGCTTAGGTGTTGCTCCTAAACCAACAAAAATCAATCTATTAGTACTAAAAAAGAAACCTTAGAAGACTGGGGGAGTTCGAACTCACGATCCTGGCCGCCGAGCCTCTCGATGGCGTTCACAAACCGGTGGTGGAGATCGGGAGTCCAACGAAGCCTAGGCGTCTTCGACCGGATGTATTGCCTCACCGACATCGACTTTTTTTGGCTGTTGTTGCTGTTCTCTTCGATTGTGCTATTGCTCGAGCTCCCGCCGTTCTTCGCCTCTTCTTCTTTTTCTTCTTCCATGGCTTCTTCTTCTTCTTCTTCTTTTACGCATAATTCATCGTTTGATTCATCGGCGGAACCGGTCCCCATACGTGTGATCCCCACCTTATGGAGATGGTCTTAGTCTATCTTTCACTAGCTTTCAAGGAGTGGTATTAATGGTGAGGTAGACTCTATTGTCTTTGAGGGGAAAAAAAATTGACGATGAGGTTTTGGGGAACCCTAATTCTTGACTAGGAGCCAAGTCTAACACACTCTCTCTCTCTCTTTCTCTATCTATCTCTATCTTTGGGTGCAGGTGGACAATTCTGTTCATGCATATCTAATGCTTGAGATGTACATTTGTAGCTATAGTGTTATATCATGTATGTCCATGCATGCAAGGGTAAGGGTGCATGCATGTATTTGTGATTCTCGAGAGAGAGAGAGAGAGAGAGATGTCACACGTATGTACTGACTCTTTTTAATTAATACCACATCGAGAATCACGGAGTTACGTTCTCTCTAAATAGAAAAGAAAGAGACGTAGGAAACGTTTTTTTAAAGAATTTTTTTTAAAAAAAGAGACGGTTGGATGTAGAATATATATATATATATATATATATAATTTTGAATCAAAATAGATACAAGAAGAGTAAAAAGACTTAAAAACATGTATTAGAGAGGAAAACTATTTGAACAACAACATAATAAAAGAGATATCTACTCTGCCAGCGCTAGTATTCCTTGTACCCCTAAACCATAATGCGCAGACCACCCATGTCTAACTCCATCCTCTTTTTGCTCCACCGAGCGCTCTTCTCCACTCGCAAGCGAGACCCGTGAAAATGTCTAAAGTAAAACCGTTGCCTCCGAAACAAGACCGCATTCCTTGTGAGCCACATGACCAGTTAAACGATATATTTTGTTCTACTTGTTTTGTGTTTACACCAATTAAACGATATAAAATTTATAAAATTAAGTGATTTAATTCATCTTTCATGGTAGAATTATATAATTTAGTTAAAGAAGAATAAAAATAAACTGAAGATTTATTGTGGTGTACGATTAATATGTTAAATAATTTTTTATATTTTATAAATTATTATCCATACACCTATTATCTACTATTTATGTTAAATCAACTACAACAAAAATTGTATTATTATGTTTTTTCAATTAGAATAATTAAGTACACAGCAAAATAAAAAATAATTTATAATATTAATATGACTTCGCTACATTTATGGGACTAGATTATTAACGGTACAAAACAAAATATACGTTTGGATGTACATCATCGGAGAATGAAAAGCAATCCCATCACACGTAGCAAACAAACAAATGGGTGACCTAAATGAGATGACACGTGCGAACTCGATAGAGAGATGCTGATGCCTTCATTTGGCATTATCAAAAACTGAAATCTTAAATATAAAAATAATTAAGTGGCTCCAACGTTTATATCATGTTTTACAGCAATATATACATCTTTTATATTAGTCTGTCCCCTGTTAACTTTTTTTTACATGGATAATGTTACATTCAATCCATTTTTATACTTGAATTTATGGTAGTATATTATCATTTATCAAGAAAGAAAAACAATATCATTTTTAAGGATAATGATACATCCAACCTCAATTATAGTCCATACCATTTTTCTTTTCTTTTTTTAAATATCATACAATCTTTGATTGAAATAATTACTGTTATACATATAAAATGAAGTATATATTGAGATATAATGGTGTATTTTTTTCACTTTGAAAAAATAAGTTAAAATAGTTCATATAGTATATGATAGAACTATATATTTTATGATAGCGTAGTATATACTCTATATGCTATTATAGTGTATAGGACTGCAAAATAGACTGAATATATTAGGGTTCCACCCTTAGTCTTCCAAAAAATAAAAATAAAAATTCATCTTATTAAAAATTAGTAGGATCAACATACATTGCATTAATATAATAGGGGGCTGTCACACGCAATTTTTTTTTACAGCCTCCAAATGCGGTCTTATATATTTCGTTGCTATACAACCAGAGGCGGAGCCAGGAATTAAAGTAAGGAGGGGCCAGAAGCCCTAAAGAATGAATAAGATAAATAAATAAATAAAATAATTATAGATTTAGTTGAATAACAATCGATTCCTTAAAACAATGACAATCAATTCATATCAAAAGTTAGTTTTTATTTATTTTTCTATATTTAGAGATCTAGAATAATTAGTTGAATATCTAGAAAAAAATTTGATATCTCAATTACTCCCATCACAAAAAATTAAAAAAATGAAGCTTCAAAAATTAAAAATATGAATATGAAAAAAATAATTGATCACAAAAACATATAAAAATATTATTTAAGCTTATATTTCATAAAGATATTTTCAAACATAACTTTAAAAAAATCTATTAGACTCAATATAATAATGATAAAAATTTAAATAAACAAAAAAAATCATTAAACCATTTAGTAATTTTTCAACACCTCAAAATTAGATACCCATATTCCTGTAAAAACAAAGCTTATCACATTTTTACTCCAAATCTCAATGAGTGCTAATACACTAAGTCAATTTTGTAACCCTATTTTCATTTGTTATGTCTAATGCAATATATAATATTGATTAACGTAAACTATATTTAACTATGTCCGTATACACTTTGATAAAATTTATATAATTATTTCATATGGGCATGTACTTCGTTTCCATAAAAGATTAATATACTTTATTATGTGAGTATACACTTTTAAAAAAATCAAATGTATGTATGCTAATCAGGATTGCATGTAACATTTTTCAATTTCAAACTCACTCATTTCAATTAAGATTGTTTTACATATACCCCTGAAAGATAACATTTTGTCAAAACAATCTTAGTGAATTACTATCTTAAGCAATATCCCATTTTTGGATGGTATTTTTGAAAAATTAAAAAAATGAAAAATACCCCTCAAAAGGGCCTTGATGCAAAATTAAACCCTTTTGAGGGTACTGCTAGAAAAAGAACTTAAATAAGAGTACTTGACAATATAAAGATTTTTGAGGGGTTTATATGTCAAAAAACCATTTCAACCATTGATCCCCTATGTATGTTTATGCATGGCTTGGGGGGGCCCGGGCCCCAACCCGCCCCCTTTGGCTCCGCCACTGTATACAACGAGATATATACATTCTTATGTGAATTATATACTGAATTCTTTTACCTTGCTAAATATATGTATTCAATTCGAAATATAGCGATATACAATTTTCATTAAAACATATAACTTATTAAACAAAATTTATTATTTTTAAAAAGTTAAATTATGTGCGGACTATACCTGACAATGCATGAGGATATACCTAACGTTATCCTGTTGGGGCGTTGTAAACATAGCTTGATAGTGAAAATGTCAAATGAATCTAAAACCAGTGGTATTATATTATAAATAGACAAACAAGTGTACTTAAATGATGTGGTGTTGATACAAGCAATTTGGTATGTATAGAAGATGCATATTACACAAACATTAACCCTCGTTTCAAGGGTGTGTGACATATAATTAAGTGAGATAATATTTTAAAATTACACATAAAAATATTTTTATTCATTTATATAAATAAGCCTAAATAAACAATTTAAGCATAGTCTGGATCGAATAGTTATCATGTTAATTTATTTTTAAGTTTATCCAGACATATCTATCATGATTTATTATTCACAAACAAATCATTTTTTTTCTTCTTATTTTGCATGACATGTGCGTCCAATAAAAAAAAAACCTGAGTCGATCTGATGTGCTGCTGATCACAGAGTAAAATAAAAATAAAAATAAGATCCAAACCAACCTGTAAAGTCAACCAAATAATGTCTTTAACCTAATCTTTGCATGAGACCAGTACGCGAATCCTGTGAATCCGGATCTTTATTTTTTAGAGAGAGAGAGAAAGAGAGAGCAGAATAATTAATTAAAGAAAGCACGCATGTCTGTCTCCATGTTTGTTAGATTTAACACCACCCATGCATGCATGCATGTTATATATGACTTCTTCTACATGTCCATGGCATGGCATGGTTGGCATGTCATGTGCTGCATTGACCCTTTCTCTCTGATTCTTTCAACTGCTCCATCAGTTGTTGAAATAGTTTTTAATATATAATTAATATTTTAATATATAAGTAATATATATATTTCTTCAAGAAGCAAGAGGACTTGGACTGGAATCTGATTGGGGTACCTACCTGTAGATATTGCTTGCAGGCACTGCAGCAGGTTTGAGTTTCCGGGGAGTAATTGCAGTTAAGCCCCTCTATTTTTTCAGTCACTATGGACTGATCTTTTGTTTTTATGCTTTTTGTAGATTTCGACGAATTAAATTGATTATGGCAACCTGGTTTGTTTAGTTTCAACAATGTCAACGTGTGACATATGTGAATGATTTTTTGAGAGAGAGATAAAAAAATGTTTGTTTCAGAATTCAAACTAGTGACCCAAAATCAATGGTAGAGCTAGAAATTTGTTCTTGTAGGGGCAAACATACTTCATTAGGCTTTACACCAAACAAAACATACTTCATTAGGCAATAGTACACATTCAACAAAAAAAAATTCAAAAATGTTAGAGGTTACAAATAGGATTGCAAGAATGAATGTCCTTGACATTTTTTTCCTTTATTTTATCCTCACATTTTCCATGGTCACACTTGTTATATACCAATATATATAGTTCAATAAGAAAATTATTTTTTTTCCACAAGAAAATGATGTCCCCATGTGACTCGCTAGTAGAAATTGAAGGAGACACTGCTGAACAAAATACCAGATCAAAATATGTGTGACACTTCTAGAATTATGAAAGAACAAATCAAATATTCCATGTTGTTGTTTGAAAACGCTTTTGAAGCGTTGAAATGATCAAATTCAGTTTTTTTTTTGTATTTTGATCACATTTGAGAATATTTCCATCCAAACGCAATCCAGACGAACACTTGGCTTCTAGAACAAATAATACAATGCTATAGACCCACCACAATTCTCATGTACTTTGATTGTTTTCTAAAGATGTATAAGAAGTATACACTAAGTCACTAACCCACTTTCAGAACTATAAAAACCTGGTTGGACTATGTTTCCTTCCCTAGAAATGTAATAGACTAATGGTGCACCAAGGAATGGCAGAATGAATATCCTGAATTTTCAGTAAAAGATAGAAATACGGGGCATAAACGAATAAAAAAGAATCCAAAGGAGAAGCTTTACCATTCATTTAGTTTTCCATGTGCAGGTCATTGTTTTTCATGGGGAAAAAAGCAGCAGCAGAAATCACCTCCCCATACACACATAATTAATGAATAAAAGCATCTATATATACAAATTTGATATATTTATTATGTATAACTTCACATGGTTCATATATCAAGTTTACAAGCCACCACAATGAAAGAAGGATGTAACAGTTTCATATTCATGTATACATATTCTATACATCTACACATAATCATACTACACATTCACTTACAATTTCGCCAGCATAAACTCTTTGCACTATACAGCCTCCTAAACAATGCCCTGTAAAAATCTATTTCTAGACGCATTGGAAACTATACAAATTCACAGGGAAACACATAAAAACTTTGATGCTACTGGACCTACCAAATTTACCAGGTGCCACAGTGAAATATATTGCTCTTACGGATTGTCAGCGATAACCCAACCTAATCTTCAGACCATCTTCATTATCCAAAGCTTATACGCATTGAAATACAGATATACAATACAAGGTCCTATAAGATCCATGTCACAAAGCCGCTTGCAAAGATTAAGATATGGTTCAATGTCACCTGATTCTATGATGTTTTTCCTCAGGCCCTGCAACACAGCAGCTCGGTCCAGGTACTCAGGAAGCAAACCCATATCGAGCATTTTGATTAGTGTTTCGGAGGCATCTAAAAAGTACCCGCCTTTTATATAACCACGCAACAGCCAGGAGAAAGTCTTCCCTCTTCCCTCAGCACTTGTAGCTTCCATTCCGGCAAGCAAACGCTTAATGGAACCAATCTCCTTTTGAGATGCACAAATCGCCAAAACGATGTCATAAAGCTCCCTATTAGGTTGCCTCCCCGAAAGCTTCATCTGCCATAACTGTTTTTCAGCCTCAATTCCACGATTAGCACAAGCATACATCGTGAGGAGCCTTTCATGAACAAGGCCTGAAATTGAAGAGTTTCCGTGTTGGATTGCCCAAGTTGACAAGCGCAATCCATCATTTAGAAGATCTGATTGGTACCGTTCGATGAGATCTTGATTGTGTTCATCAAGTTCAGCTACCAAACCATCTTTTGTCATGCCTTTCAGTTTGCGTAGGGCTTTGGAGAACTCTCCCAGCTCTTTCACCAAGGCGGTCAGGGCGATAAGGTAGGCATAAACTTCTGGTTCAAAACCCAAATCCTTGAATTTGATCACCAGTTTGACAGCACCATTGTAGTCCCCCTCTACCTGACAAAAAAGATATAAGATGGTGGAATGCTAATAGTCCATCAATTCCACTTAAAAAATAAAATGCAACATCAGCCTACATACAAGACCAAAATGAACACAGATGTAGTGTTGCAGATGCATATACATGGGCAGCATGAAGAAGCAGCATGATCCATTACCAGTTTAAGTGAGTGACAATAATAACAATTCCTAGTTTTGATCAGGCATGTCTCTTGATTCAAATTAAATAACAATGCACACTCTTCTTGACAACATTACTACATCAATAAACAGCACATTGGGCTAGTGTCCATGTGTCTTCAAGTGCTAACAGGATTAAGAATTGTTATAGGTCATAAAAACATTATCATATATCAAACCCTACATCTTGCATTGATCCCCTCACCACCTAACCAAAAAAAAAAAAAAAAGGAACTGATTCCAATGATGAGAGCATGAGGATAATTTAAAATTGTCACCATACATATTCACATACGTAGATAGTGTCCGTCTCCGTAAAAGAAGTCTCTTTAAATTTGAAGAAAATAGAAATTAGTTTTATATATTGGAGCAACAAAAAGCCACTAATTGATCCACAATGAGAAATGCCAAAAACTACTAGCTCAATTAACACAAAATCCCTTCAAGGATTATAGATGATTTTGGTCGTGATATGCCTGCATTTTAAATTGAATACTTTCAAACCCAAATGGGACTGTTCCTTGATATGCATTGAACGGTAACTTGACAATTTGAGATGACACGATAAAAGATAGGTGTTCATTCCTGGAAATAGGCATCCATGTGACATTTTCAAAGAGTAGAGACAGATAAGGAACATTTACAAACAAAATCTTCAAATTCGGAACACACACTAGACAAGTTCATCAAAAGATCTGGAAAACCCAGCAAAATATATATATATGCCCTGCTATGCCCTATTACAAAATCACCAAATGTTGCTAGATTGACCTTTAAACAGATTATTCCTCCATTAGATGACAAGACAAATCATTTCTCGGGATTCACAATATTTGCAGATAATAAACAACTTATCATGATAATTACATATTTTTTAAAGATTTACTAAAATTTGTCACTAAGCTCCAGCTCTGCTAAATTTTACTCATTCATGGACAGAAAGTGCATTATAGGCATAACATGGATCATCTTAATTTCCCCATCGCTATAACACGAAATCATTAACCACCTCCAGATTGACTACATATTGAACAAACCATTAAAATTAATCACAGAATTCATAGTAACTCATGAATGACATGATTCATTCATGAATAATACGATAAATTCATTAATTCACCAAGTAAGTCAGCACAAAATCCCACCTAATTTCATTTCATCCCCTGCTCTCAACACCTAAACAACCCATCAAAAATTTGAAATGTGTTAGGTTCAGGGAATTGAGTGGAATTGGAAAAGAAATTCCCATAACTAACCAATTCACCCATTTAAATTTGAATGTAAGAACGTTGGTGGAATTAAAGGGGATCCTTAATCTGGCCGACAAGTTCAGACATTCCATCACATGGAGGCTGGGCGAAGGAAAGGAAGTGTGATTCTGGCACAATGTTTGGTTACAGGATTACCCATTGATGACCAGATTTCCCAGGCTCTTTGAGAGCTCCAAAAGACGGTACAGTGGGGCAACTCTGGGGCAGGGGCATGGCCGGTGGTTCCTGAAATCTCCATATGACTCAGTACCTGCGGGATGAGGAGGTGTCCTCTGTTACTGATATTCTTCGAGAGCTGCAGGAGTTGGTTCTCTTGGACAGAGTGCACGACAGCATGCAGTGGTGGCCCCAGCACAGAGAGGCGTTAACCGTGAGGAGATGCTATGACTGGTGTAGGAGGGACAGGGGAAGACAAGTAGTAACTACCTAGAAGTCAAAAGGAAATTTGGGGGCCGCGAATCCCTACGAAGGTCAAGCCTTTTTTTTTGTCTTGCTCATCATGAAAGACTCATGACGAAGACCTATAGGACATAATGGTCGCATCAGAAGGATATTGCTTGGTGCTAGGGGAACCGTGAGACTACTGAGCATCATCTCATTCAGCGGCTGATAGCGAGACAGATTTATAGGAAGCTCAAAGAGGTTGCAGGCCTGGAGGATAATTTCGTCTTCCTGAAGGGCTTGTGGGAGTCCGGGAGGAGGTTCAAGGCGCACTGGAACAGAAACACGAAGGCCATAATATCCCAAGGCAACATGGGCAATATGGAACTCCCGAAACTATCACCTATTTTGAGGGAAGAGGGTTTACGTGGGGAATGTCTGGGAATCAATGATGCAGTTGATTCAGGATCAGGGTCAGTTTTGCATGGGTGCAAGGAATGCTGTATTTGTAAGGGAGAAACTTCAAATTGAGGGGTAGGGATATTTGTTTTGGATCCAGGGCATGAAGTGAAGTAGAATTCTCCTCTACTAATTCATGGCTGGAGGGAATACATAAATATTTAGACTTTCCAATTCCAACCAATTCCAACCCCAATAAACTCTTTGCGGAATTGGGATTCAAATTATACTCATTTCTCCTTATCCCAAATTCTGAAATTTAAAAAACCAACGACAGTAACATAAACCAACCCAGGACTCAAAAAAATAAGTTATTCAAGGATAAAGGAGAATTAGATGATTTTCTAGTTTGGTTGTTATTCCTTTCTCAATTTGTGTAATTTTTTGCCTATTATAGTTTTGAATGGATAAACAAGAACAGACTACATCTGCCCAGGCATAGTTACAAGTGTTTATTCAAATTATTAAGGCATAACTGTTACAATTCATTCATGCCAAACAAACTGATTCTAATCAATCCTAAATATCCCAAAGAAATTCAAAAGACCACCAACAATAACACAAACCAACCCACTATTAAAAAAAAATTCAAAAACCAAACACTCACCATCATCTTCCAAGCAAGGTATCCGATCGGCCCTCCCTTCCCCCCCTCCACTCCACCTCCACCCCCAACCCCACCACCACCGCCACCACTCCTCCTCCTCCTCATCACCCCCTCCACGAACCTCACCGCCTCCTCCCTCCTCCCCCCCTCCCAATACATAGATATCGCCTTCTCCACCAGATCGAACCCCGGCGGCTCCAACCCCGCGCACTCCATCTCCTTCACCAGCACCACCACCTCCTCCACGTCGTGCCCCTCCTCCGCCATCACCCTCCCAATCCACCGACACGCGATTGACGCCATCAGCTCCATCGTCTCCCCGTCCACCCTATCCTCCCTCCTCAGCCACTCGAACACCTCCAGCGCGCACCACGAGTCCCTCCCCTCCCCGGACAAGTGCACCAGCACCAGCTGTATCTCCCTCGCCGACAGCCTCCCCTCGCAAAGCACCTCAGACGGCGCCGACGACGACCTCTCCAGCTCCTCTATCGCCTCCATCAGCCTCCCCGAGCGGACCCCCTCGTCCGTTCGGATCGAGACGTTCGATCTGCTGCACCTGGTGGAGGTGGGTTTTCTAGGGTTCCATGAGAGGCGAGAGAGGGGTGGGTCGCGGGAAGTCGAGAAGGCTGTGCGGATAGGGGAGGATAGTCGGAGAGGCGAAGAAGCCATTGTTTTTTTATCGGTCGGAGTTCATGAGTTGATTAGGGTTAGGGTTTCGTCGGTCGCCATTGAAGAGGGGACTTTGGAGTTGGTGTTTGCGGTTTTTCGAAGGGGATAGTGAATGTGATTTTCTGCGGTGAACGTAAGTGAAGTGTGTTACGGGTGATGAACGGCTAGGAATTTTCTTTTGGAGTTGGGGATTTGTTGGAAAGGGGGAAGAGTATAGTAATTGTAATATAAAGAGGGGCATTAGATAAGGGGTTTTATGTTGCGGACATTGGGGAGACGTGTCCGAATGCAAGGGAAGCGAAGATCACCGTCATGTTTTTGGATTGAAAACGACATCGGTTTATATCTACGTATATATTTTGATTTTGTTTTTTTGGATATATATATATGTTGAATCAGAAGGGAATAGGATAGAAAAGAACAATTTTTTAGTTTTAAGATGTGTACCGAATGCGTTTTCTATATTTGTTCTCACTTCTTCACCAAGTTTTTATAGGGATTCTTTGTAAACTTACTCATGGATACAATGAAGTCTACAAAGTCTGTATTAGATTTGCGGTCAACAAAACATAAGTTTAAAAATGACTCTTTTGGATGTTGTGTTTATCTAAACTGTAAATTCGATATCCCCTATTTAAATATCCTATCATAATTGTTCTCAACAGTTATCACAATTGTTTTCAACAGTTGGAGACATTTATTACTGTCTAGAAAATGTTAAATTTGAATTTCAAATTTAAACCTCAACTGCTTGATCTCATCGTTATCAACTGCTATTGATTGATCTCTCAGATTCAAATGAGGTATTTAATTAATCAAATTTTACACACATAATGCATAACACAAAATATTTAAAATTACAATAATGTTTTCTAGGCCCCAATTTCACAGGCCCCACATCATAGGCCCAATCAGGTGGCAATAGGACATTACCTATTATACCCTTTACTTGATAACAACCTCAAGATTTATTCTGAAAATCATGGAGTATCATTAATTCTTTATGCATACCTCAACCAACTTATTATTATTTTCTTGAATGAAATCTAAACAAATAAAAATAAAAAAAGATAATCAAAGTAATCTCCGAAGACCCATCTCTTCTTCTTGTTGTCTTCTCTGCATTTCCTCCTCCTCAATAGTCCACTTGTGGTCATTGTTGCTGCTCATCTCGTAGCTCTCTTGAATTTTTTAACCCTGTGAAGTTTGAAAACATTGTTTTATTCTTTATGAAGTTGGATCTTCCATCAACGCCTACCGGATCATGTTTTATTTATGTTTTGAATGTCATTTTTCATAGTTGGATTTGCTTTTTATAATGTTACATTTTATATATAGAACATTCTTCATTTTTTTAAATCTGTGTCATTTTTGTTACATTCGTAAATGTAACAGTCAAACCGCATACGTGTATTAATTTATATTTGTTACATTCATAAATGTAACAATGAACTACATATAAAATGAATGGAATGTAAAACATTTAGAAATACATATATATAAATGTAAACAGTTTTTATTAAAATGAAACCAATAGTTCATGTAATATTTGTTAAATGTAACTCACAGCAAAACAAGTGTTTGATATTTTCCATGAAATGTAAAGATTCGTTTTAAAGTTGTTTAAACATTGCATGAAATGTAAAACATTTATGTAATGTAAATGTAGCAGTGTTAATATAAATGTAATAAAAGATGTAAACATGTAGGAAATGTTTTTCCTACTGTTTGAAGAATTTTAACGAAAAATAATTTAGGTAGTTTTGGTGTAATTTAGGTAAGTTTTGGTGTAACTGAAATAGAAAATTCAATTATTAGGTAAAAATTTCAAAATTTAAATTTTGAAATAGGGTGTAACTGAAATTAATATGAAAGATTTGTAACCGAATAGAGAAAAAAAGGGGATTTGGGTTAATGTGATATATTTTTAATGAAGGGCATATCTGTATTTTATCATCTTACACTTTTTCAAAAGTCAACAAACCATTTAAAAACAACAATAAAGTAATGATATTCATGGGGCTTATCAATGGGACTTGTGATTTGGAGCCTAGGTATCACCACTGTTAAAATTAATACAAAAATTAATGCACTATTAAAACATTATAAGCATTTACTAAAGATTGTTTAGAATCTGTAACTTGAATCATGTAAGTGATTTAATGCACTATTAAAACATTATAAGCATTTACTAAATATTGTTTAGGATCTGTAACTTGAATCATTTGAATCATGTAAGAGATTTAATTTCACTTACATTGAAACTAAAGTATTTGTTTCAAAAGATTTGTTTCGAAATATTTTTTTTTACATTTTCTATAAATACATTCATGCAATTTATTAGAGTACATGCTTTATTTTTTTTATAAAAAACATGAATTTTATTAGATGATGTATACTATTTTTGAAAAAATTTGAAACACTAGACTGAAATTGAGGCTGAAAATTTTTTATAAAAAACATGAATCTTATTAGATGATGTATACTATGTTAAAAAATTTGAAACACTAGACTAAAATTGTGACTGAAAATGGAGCTGAATGCAACATAATCCATTTTATTAACACATACATATCTGGGTCGGATCCAAATCGGGATCAAACCCACCCGACCCAGCCCACAGCAACATCCACAACTCGCGAGTTCCTTCTAAAACAAGTACCAGACACATCACTCCCTGCCATGCAGAGCTCCACGTGTCACGTCGAATCACCGTCTCTTCACGATCCGACCGTCCGGGTGATTCCGAACCCTGACAGCGCAGACGTCGTAGACGTGGACGACGACCGCGACGAAGAAGGCGGCGATCCACGGGAGAGTGACGAGGACGAGCCCCGCGAGGAGGAGCTTATCGCCGTAGATTCGCTGCTCCCTCGTCACGATGAACCCAAGTCCCAGACCGGTGGACGCCATTGCCAGGACTGTCGCTGCCGTCAGGATGGCCGTCGTTGATAGCTCTATGTGTTGTTGCGCCATGTCAACTGTTGGAGAGAGATCTGAGAGAGGAGGGTGTGGATATCAGTTTATGATTTGTGAAGCAATGAATCTCTGATTTTTTACTTTTTGTTTGCTTGGGACAGACGACATGATTTTTTGGGGGTTTTTTTTTAAAAGGTTTAACGTGCGTTATTATTATATTCGATATAAAAAAAGAACATAGTTGATTTATTTATTTTTAAATAATGGTTGAACATGCTACTGACCCCTTTATTGTTAAAAGAGTGGTTAATTAATTACAATTTTGAATCGAGGATGAGTGAAAGAAAATGATAAATCAAAAGACAAAACGCAAGTGAAGTGATCTCAGGATCGATACATTGTGAATAGAACATCTGTAAATGCAATGTCTACCCAAGCCCAATGCACCCTGATCCATACCCGCTAGTCTGTGGTAACAATGAAAATGCAGACTTAATAACATTTGGGTGGCTCTATTTGAACCCATCTAAATTATAAGTAACCCTTTTGTAAGTAAGTCTTTTATATTTTAATCATTTAATGTACAAACCCCTCATATATTAATTTCATACGTAAACAATAAACAAGTCCCTTTCACATCAAAACCTCTCCCCCACCCATGTCTGTCTCCCCCTATCAAACCTTAATTAACATATTCTAATAAAAAAATTAATGTAAATATAAAAAAAATATGAAAATTCATTGTTTTTCATATATTCACACAAATCCTCAAAATCTTAAACCCTAGAAAAAAAATTTAAAATTTAAAATTTATATATACACGAGATAAGGGGTATGCTTACTAGAAGAATGTTAATTAAAAAAATTTAAAAAAAAATTAGGTGAACTTGTTTATTAGGGGGTGTATTTATGAGAAAAATTCATATGGATCTTTAACAATAAAATCAATTTAAGTGAGGCTTACTTACAAATTAGAGGGGCTCAAATAGAGCCACCCATAACATTTACCGATCAAAATTAAGATTTCACATGTTTTTATTTTAAAAAAAATAGTAAACATCATTAAATGAGGTTTATGCTTTGATAAAAAATACATGTCGCTCTATTTTGAATTAAATGAACTCATTGTTAGTGAGTGTAAGAAAAAATTTAATGTGGTACATACATCATCTAATGATATATATTATTTACTGGATTTCTAACGTGGTATATAGGACTGCAATTTGGACTGAGAAAAAACTGAGTGTCACAACACTCATGGTAATAATTCGTCCAAGCTCACGGAAGGAGACGCGAAGCTGATTTGGCAAAGAGATAAGTGATGAGATAAGAGGTAATTATGGGGATAAGTGGAGGGAGAGAATAATTTATCTTGTTTGATATAAAAAATAATTGAGATAAATTATAGATAATTGTTCTGATTTTGAAATTGAAAATGAACATTTATTCTTCCACCTAAAAACTGAAACAACATTTATCTTCACTTTTATCTCAAATTTGACAAATATAAATAAGGACTCGACGATGTTAACACTTACACGCATTGTAACCAAAGCTGACTGTAGAAATTTGATTCATTGATCTCTTTCAAGGAGGTGGGAAGTGATTGAAGACTTAATAAAAGCTCCGTTGTCAAAAAATAATTTTTTTTATTTTATAAAAGTCATCCATATGTTTGTTTTTATCTTATTTTTTTAGTTTTTGGTTAACTTATTTAAATTTTTCATTTTATAGGAATATAGTAATATCTTCATTAACACATCCCACATTTCATGGAGTTTGTTTTTGCTTTTCAAAAAGGAAAACTTAATTAACAATGTTTTTTTGTTTTGTTTTTATTTATTTTTATTTTTTTGAAGATTAATTGTGTTGTTACTCACTGTATTTTTTATTTATTTTTTGGGTTCCATTTTATAAATTCGCCTAAATCCATTCCCATTAGATGAATCTCAAGGCCTGATTGTAATCCTGGTTAACATGAATATTTTTCATTATTTTAGAAATCAATATGGAAAAAGATATCAAGAGGGTATTTTGACATAATATGATCTTTAGACATGTTTATGCAAATGAATCAAATGAAATGTACATAATAAATTATATATATATTATGTTAAAATGGTGTTACACTCGGTGTGTTTTACAGCCCCGTTTACTGTTTAGAAATGGATTCATAACTAACTATGCACTTTAATAACGTAGTTTATAACTGCATTATCGTAATGTTTGAAAATTAATTTTTTATTTTATTAAAGAAAAAATTATATTAATGCATTTTAATGTATATTTTATTTTTATGATAAATATATATATTTTTAAAAAAATCAATGTGTACTACTAGGGCTGCAATTCGGTCGGTTTGATTGTGTTTTTTACAAACCCAAATTGAAGTAAACTATATTCGATCAGATGTAAACTGAAAATCAAATTGAACTGAAAATTCAAAATTGAACAGAACCAATTTTATTTGGTTAACAAGAACTAAGCCGAATAGAACCGATTTTTGTTTGGTTTATCCGAACTAAGCCGAACGAACCGAACTATTAAAAATTGATGGATTGGTTAGATTTTTTTTAGGGTTGATTTACAAAAACTTTACATAAACATAAATAAGTATATTTATTTTTATATAAATATTAATAACATAACAATAATATATAATTTTTAATATAAAAAAATTATATAAATGAATAGTAATTATGAATAACTGTATGTTTAAATTTAATTCGATTCGACTCAGTTAACTCAATTATTTTTAAAAATAAAATTAAACCTAAATCAATACAAAAATCGATTTAGATCGATTTGGATCTTGTTTAACCGATCGAAGTTAAACTTTTACGCAGCGATGGTGCTGCATTCAATGAATCATTTCCCATTATATCATGTCTGACAATTGATGAATCGCAGACGGGTCACGGGGCTGCCCTAAACAAACCAAGGGACTTTCTTCTTCCCCACCATACTTTACACTTGGTATGCCTTACTAGAGCTCAGTCATTTATTAAACGATCAGATTTCCCGTCAATATGTTGATCTCATTCTCTCTTCAATAATTCAAGCAGATGTTGTAGGAAAGTTGGTCATATTATATTAAGGTTCTTCCCTACATTTCTTCTTTTAATTCCATCCATAGTGAGGGATTACATGATGTTTGTGTATTGGATTCATGTCCATTGCCCAACAAAACTCAGAGAAGCTTGGGACTTTATCTTGAAAGTTCTCAGTGATTTGTGCCCTTCTGAGAGGAAAAAATTGGGAATATAGGGTTTGTGTAGTTTTCTTTTTCTTTTTTAGTATTCTGAATTTTTTTTTGGGTTTGTCTTTTGGTTTCTTTGTGAAGATCTCAATCGTAGTTTTAATTCTGAACTGCAGGAATCCCAATGAAGGGTAAACCTTGTGGTGTTGGAAAATATCAAGGACAGTCATTTTTGTAGTCCAATTTACAGCCTCCAACGTGTTATGAAATTTTTTTTTTTTTGGAAACATATATTTGTCTAATAAAGTACAAACTTTTACTAGAAAAAGAGAACTGTAGACTTGGATGCTTTGCTTTTAAAAAAAAGTTCATCTAACATAGTGTATACTATATTAGGGAATACGGGAGCTGCAAATGAGACTGCAAAAATGATTGTGTATATCAGCGCCCTTTGCACTGGCCTTGTGGTCTTTTGTATTGGTCATCTTACTTGTAGTGGCCACTTTTGTGCTAGTTCATGATGCTGGTTGCACTAGTCTTTTGGCATCCCATGTTGATTGTTGTTTATAGTTTCCATGTTCCATGTGACATTTTTTATTCCATGGTTGCAAAGATAACCTCATCATAGGAGTGGGCGCCACTAAAACCATACTTCTTTTAGCTTCATTTCTCACCTGCATATGAATATGCATTCATTTGGATGGTTCATGTATCTTTCAAATGAATGCATACATATCTTTTATTTATGTTTGAGACAAAAAAAGGATTAAAAGCAGGGCTGGTTAGAACATTATGTTATCCTATCGTTCTAGTGTTTCTCAAGTTGCTCCATCTTTGACAATATATTTGGTTGATTATCTATTGACTATTGTTTTCCTTTGTCTTCCAGCCTATTTTAATCAAATCATGTAACCAGAAAGAGCCCAATTGGGAGGGTGAACCAAAAAACCTTCAAGTCATCTGATCAAGTGGCATACATAATTGATATTCTATTGTACACTTTCACCAAGTTTAGATCTATGAGATGGCTTGACCTTTAGATCTCTATTAGCTAAGCGACCGGACTGAACAATTGGTTAATGTTACATTTTAAACTAGTCCTTGTTCGCATGTTAGTCAGTCATTGATCATTAGGATAATGGCGTATGAGTTGAGGCTTTGATTGATTGCCTTGTGTCAGGGATCCTCTGATAAGTTGAACCACTTAAGATTAGGAGCTTGCACTTATTCCAATAGGGTATTGTTACACAGTCTATATATGCAGCTTCACTTACAATCATACTTTTCTAACTAGGTATCTACTCTGTTGGATGAAGTATGAGATTATCTATTTATTTGTTTATTTATTTATGTACTTCATTTTTTGAAAAAAGATACATATTTCATTACATTAAGTATATAAAAGGGACTATAAATAAGACTGCATGTAACTTTTCTACCAATGATTACATTTCACAGTAGCGGATCAAGGGGGCTAAAATTAGAGCCTGAATCTGTAACCTCATGGTAACAATTCATTTTATATGTAGATGCAGGTTGGACTTATAATTTTAACTTCGTTGTTTACCAAGAAAATTTATAGGTACTGATAGGTATGGACTTTAATTTACCATGATTATAAACTAAGAGGGGCCAACATTATTTCTTATCTATTTGATTTTATTGCGGCTCATCTGCATGTTTATTATTTTATTCTAGGCCTAAATATCAACAATAGCAAATATTGACAGCTTCAAAGGTGTCATGGACTCAGTGGGTGACCTCCAAACCTTTGAATTTGCCTTCAACAACTGAAATTTTTCTGAGCGCGTGCTTCGTCTTGAGATCACAGGGAGGCCGTGTGATCTTTCAGATGGAGAGGACAAAATCACCAAAATGCCTCAGACTCTTACGCACAAGAGTGAGGAAAAAACCAGAGAAATTCTGGAAACAGAAAATGTTTATGTGAGTTCTGCGGTTTTTGCCAAGGAGAGCCCATATTTCTTTAAGCTCTTCTCAAATGGCATGCAAGAATCAGATCCTAATTACGTGGCTACCTTGAAAATCAGTGAATCTGAGAAGGAAGCACTCATGGAGGTATTGCGTTATATATATATGCAAAGAAGTTATCAAAAAATGTTATGTCAACATCAACCGCTCTTTTGGATGTGTTGATTGTCGCAGACAGGTTTGAAGTCATGTCGTGTGAAACATTGCACTCAATTGCTGTTAGAGCTACCAATGACATTAGAATCTGCATTACTAAGTTTGAAGATTGCTCCCAGTCTCTTTAAGAACAAAGAAATCCAGTCATTAGTCAATGCTTCCAAGGACTTCATTTTTATGCACTATAAGGATGTGAGCACCTGGACGGATGAAATTTATGATTTGAAATGATATTTGGGTTGAAAAATGCTCTTCGAGTTTAAAAACGATGTTTGAGTCTAGGAAACGTATTTTGGGTCGAAGAAAAATTGTTTGGGTCAAAAAATGCAGCATGGGTAGAAAAAGATGATGTTGGGTTGACAAAATGTTGTTTGGTTCATAAAATGTTGTTTTGGTCGAAAAAATGATATTTAGGTCGCATGTCGTTTTTGAGTCAAAAATGCAATTTGGGTCACAAAATCCGGTTTGTCCCAAAAAAATGCCGTTTGGGTCGAAAATATGGTGTTTGAAAGCTGGGATGGAGGCTATCTTATGCAGGGATGAGTTAATAGCAAACTCGGAGGATGACATCTATGATATTGTGGTTAAATGGGCTCGTGTTCACCACCCAGAGGAAGATGAACGACGGGTGGTTTTGGGCTCATGCATCACTCACCTTGTGCGGTTTCCTCATATGACATGTGAGAAGCTGAGGGATGTCCTCAAATGTGAAGATATCAATCGAGGACCTACTTTAGATGTCATCCTGGATGCTCTCTTTTACAAGGCATCACGAGAGAAGCACGCACTTGCAGCTGAAATGTCTACCGATAGGCGATATACTATGCGGGCATACAAGAGCAAGCCAGTGAAGGTTATTGACATTCAGCTGCCCAAGCCATATTGTATTGTTTACTTTGCACTTGAGAAGGAGGAATGTGCAAGCCTCTTCCCAGAAGGTTCTATATACTCAGAATCATTTTACTTGGGTGGGAATGCTTTCTACTTTCGTGTTGACTGTAAATTTATGGAGGATTTCCCACACTATTGTAATATATGTTTATGTTTGGAGCCGGAAGATGCCTTTGATCCCATTGAGGTCGAGTGTGATTATGCAATGAGGGGAAGAGCAGAGGGCAGATTTGTGAAAGAAAGACGAGTAATCATTCCCTTTTGTTCTTCTTCTGGAGGCCGCATTGGCAGCTATGGATTGTATGGCTTCGAGTGGTCATCATTCATAGAGGAGAACATCATGTACTTTGTCGATGGCATGCTTCAACTTAAAGTTGAGTTAACCCTCCAGTAGTAGCAGGAAGAACAACTTCTCCTCACAGTTGAGGTATGTCTGTAATTTTCTACTTTTTGATGTATTGGGGGCTTTATGGCCTAACAAAAGAAAGACTTGGAACTTTTAGGCTTGTGATGCTTCTGGATGAACTTATTTTCTCTCTGAAAATTGATCATTGCTCGATGGTCTCTTCATGAATGTGTCATTTCATAATTTCCCAGAAATTCTATATGAAATGTACATATTGGGATAATCAACTGAATATTTCTTATTTTCTTATCTATATCTTGCCTCAGGTGTTAAAAACTTTCACCACAGTTTGGAAATTTTTTTTGGCATATTTAAAGTTTCAACTATGAATTTAAATTAAATTATGCCATGTTTGAGCTATGTCAAGCATACGCTTATCTTATTTTGTATACAATTAGTAATTAAACTCCATTGGTAAAAGTACATATTTTCATATCTGAACGGCCAAAAGATATGCATGCTAGGGAGAAAGTAATTAAACTCCATTGGTAAAAGTACATTTTTCAGACATTGTTCAAACTAATGGAATTACAAACCATGTTGCTTGAGGGGACCATATCCATCAGGCGCCCATATCAATTATACTGTGATATAGGGCTGGTTTGATAAGTACAGAAGGAGAATTCATCCTTTACAAAAATCTAGTTTTGATGGATTATGTAAAATGAGAATTTGTATCTGATATTTAAGAATGAAAACATAAATGGAGGATGAGAAGCCCCCTTTTGTGTGGTACCATACATGCCTAACAAACACCAATTAAATTCCGATAATTATGCTTGGATAATAAACGAACTCCGAAGTATTTTCCTTTGGTGTATGTATTCTCCCAGCCTCCATCTGCGTAGCACTATACATGTTGGATGAGACCCAATAAATTTTTTGATAGCATAAAAAAATGTCTGTAATCTCAAAATAAAATCTAATAATTATGCTGGATAACATAAGCTCCAATAGCTAGCACCAAATGTGCCATCATGTATAGAACCAATTAGGAAATTTGGCTTGGTTTACAAAGTGGATGAACCATAATGTTTTAAAGCACAATTTGGCCTAACAGCGCATTCATCCATTTTTTTTTATAATTTATAATCACATTACCCTAATAGTTATAATAATTGGGTTTGATTTCTGATTTTTGGAACCATCTAGATGTATTTGAGTTTTTATCATAATCTTTTAAAGAGATATTTTGGATGCATAAATGGAAACCGGAATGACCTATCTATGTTAATAGATCAAAAATCACATTCCAATTTATTCTAAGGGTCCGTTTGGAAACACATATTGAAAAGTAGATTTTGGAATAAAGCTGCTTTTTAAGATGATTTTAGACCTTTGATTTTTTTGGGATGTTTTTTTTTTAATTCAGGAATTAATATTTGAAAGGAATTTAATGTTTGGTAGAAAAAGTTGCTTTTCAATTCAAAAAATCGATTCCGACCAAAAAGCGTTCTTTTTGAGATTTTAAAAACACGGATTTCAAGAGAGAAATTAAAAGGAATCCAGTTTTTTATTCGCCGGAATCCAACCCATTTGGTTGAGCGTTTGAGTGGAATTCGTTTTTTGAAAAAGCGGAATTCGCCCAAACGCGCAACCAAACGTACCCTAAGAAAATTATGTCATCTAACATACACACGTCCCAAGACATCTCATATCTATCAAATCTCTAATCTCTCTTACATTTTCTCACGTGGCTTTGAATCCAGTGATACTGGACACCCCTCACTTTGTGAGAGGGTAGCCTTTGATTTTTGCTATATCGATGATAAAAAAAAAAAAAAAAACCAGCCCGTATGGGCTTGGGTGTTGTATGAGTTTTGTTCCCAGTGTAGTTTTAGATATGTAATGGTAGTCTAGCTGTAATGGTAGTCTAGCTATTGATGTTGGGACTTTGTAGCCCCTCAGGAGCCTGTGTATTAAAAAAAAAAACTCATATTCCTCAGTTTATCCAATCAGTTTATCCAATGTAAACAAACAAAAAAATTTCTTTTACTCTACATTATCTATCTCAGTATAAGACATCTACACATCTCCAAAACACCTAATATTTGGAAATCTCAACTCCAATAACCGATATAAAACATGACCCCCACATCATTGAGCTAATCTGAAGCAAGCTACCATATAGACATTTTAATTTTAGTATTAACACAGCCTCCAAATTCATTCACCCTTACATGGACCTCATCATATAAAGCTCTCTCACAATCAATCAACAACTATTTGATGCCAAAAAAAAATCTACTTATAACTAAATCTGGTACCAAAGGAAATACATCAATCAGTTAATCACCGGGTGTTCAAATCGAGCTCCCCGGCGTCCCGCCACTCCCCTCGCGAGCCCACCTCCCCATTGTCGGGCTCATTCTCGTCATTCAAGAAATCCTCCGATGGCTCCTCCTCATCTGGCGCCCCAACATCTCCACCACCACCTCCTCCCTCACCACCCCAACCATGCATCATGTCTGCCGAGCCTTCAATAGGACCCATGGCGGCGTTCCCCCTCATTGGCCCACGAGCCATCATCTCCGCCTGGGCCTGGGCCTCAGCCCGCGCTTGCTCTGCCTGCTGGGCCAACGCCATGCGCATCTTTGCCTCTGCCGCTTCACGGCCAGCCTTCTCCCTAGACTCGATCTCCGCCCTCAGCTCGAACATTGCCTGCTTCTCCTCGCGAAGGAGGGTCTGCTCGACGAACAGCCTCTCCTCAGCCCGGAACTCACCGAGGGCCCGCTTGCGGGTGATCATGTTGAAGGCAAGGACCTGCTTCTCAAAGGTGGAGGTGAACTCGGCAATCTTGGCGGCGAGATTCTGGTCCCACTGCTGGGAGCGCGAGAGCATCTGGCCTGTTGTGTCTGCATCGAGAAGTTTATCATCCTCTTCGGCCTCGTAGTCCGCTATCACATGGTAAGGTAGTAACCTGGAAGACATGTACATAAACAAATATCACAGTAAGCCATACACATTCAAAGCTGAGTCTATCAATTTAGTTGACAATGGTGAGCAGACATGCATCAGAAGGATAGAGAAATTTAAAGACAACATTTGGTGCAGAAGTTTGTTCAGATACAAACTTTCTAAATTGTGCAGTTAAAAATTTAGATGAAGTTGGATTGCATTGTGAAAGTCTAGTGATACGGTGGTGCAATTTGTACTTTGATCTTATTTAATAAATGAACACTTCAATTTCAATTAAAGGAACCCCCAAACTAAAATATAACACTAGCCTCCAAACTTAAACAATTACCTTTTTTTTTTTCCAATGCTAAACAAATTCATTCAAGAGAGGAAATATCAAATAGGAATCCTGAGACAAAGGGCTAGCCAATGGAACAGATGATCAAAATCTCAGTTGTTTAGTAAAAGTTGGTAGGAATGGTAGCAAGAAATAGAGGGAGACATGCATGAACTATGAACAAGAACATTTCAGTTGACAGCACCAATATCCATATCTTCTCTAGATTAACAGAGAGTTTGGAGTAGGATTGCTTCATGAATGGACCGTGACATCAAACCATCATACTCCATTCAGGCTGGTAAAAAAATGGCTCACAAGAGAAAGGGAAATAATCCATCTTCATCTCTTTCCTTTCCTTTATCACTTCCATATTCAAGTCAAGTTGATACCATAACAGAAACAAAAAAAGGCTCATTTAAAGCATTAGCTTAAATGAGTTACATTTCAAGTTCTACCAATTGCCGTTCATGATGTCCTAAATAAGATTCATCTGAAACCAATTATTTTTTATTTTCAAGTTTTCATTTTTACGTAATTATTCGGGTGAGATCAAAACTCCCTCCTTATCTCCATTCCTTGTAAGTTGTATAAACTTTTGTTCTGCAGCAAATTACACATTCAATCAATATGTGTAGAGTAATTGTGTGTGTATGCATAATGCATGTCAATTTCAATTTGTGGACGAATGCATTATTGCACTTTTTGTAAACATACAAAGAGATGATGAATGTTCAAGATGCAGAACACAAAAGGAATATTGTATGACAATAAATTGTACCGTCACAATTTTTACAAAGTAATGACATTAGAAGGACATTTGCATAGGCACTTGCCCACTCAAAATGCATGATATCAGTTTTCAGAACTACCATGCAAAGAAATCCATTTTTTATTTTCACAGAAAATACTGATGTGCTGATTAAACAGTAGTTTTCAATTTGTTCCATCTTGCAGACACTGATAAAGATCAGCTTTCTGACATCCAGCACAGAATCTTGTATTTTTGTTTTTTCTAAATCCTGGGATTAAGAGAAAGAAGTATGATCCCTTCTATCAATTTACCTCTTTAACTATTCTCCTTATATAGACCAAATATGTATTTAACTTTCAATTGCTTTTAAATATGAAAAGAATATGCTACTTCATTTAATTAGTCTATGAACGAGATCACAAAGGCACACGATTTTATTGAAATGAGGATGCAGAACAGGTAATTTCCATAAATAAAGAACTAATAACACATTTGTCTAGAATTTCACATAACTAGAAAGGATAAGATACAATATTGAAATATCAATAAATCTAAGGAGTACATTTGAGAGGGGATATAATCATAGTTTGAAGTGTACGTGCAGCCGCACATGCTGATGTGCGCCCCCGGGCGCACATTCCCCCCAATATGTGGCGCACGTTCGAATTCAGTTAGAATTGAATTCGACCGGTCTCTTACCGTCCGAATTCAATTCAAACGCTTCGAACGGTAAGAGGGCGTTCGAAGTTCAGTTCGAACTGACTTCGAACGGTAAAACTTACCTCTGAGTTCGGATTGTCATTTGAACGGTAATTCGAACAGCAACATACCGTTCGAATTACCGTTCGAAAGCAGTTCAAACGTCTAGAGAATATTCGAATTCAGTTCGAACGGGGGTTTGAACGGAGGTTCGACCAGGGGTTCGAACGGTTGCCTTACCCTATGTGCGACCGCATGTTCGGTACATGTGACCGCATAGGCCATGTGCGGACCCCACCGCACATGGTTTTGAACTATGGATATAATATTAGAACTTTGTTCTCCAGAGGCAGACATATACAACATTTGTTATTCATTGAACCAATATAAGTAAGCAAATTAAGGTCCGTGGTAGTACAATGCTCAGAGAAGTAGAGGGAGGCCTAAGAAGAACAGATGCAGGCCACAAGAAGGGATATAAGAAATAATATGCTTGTTGCGGGAATGACACCAGACAGGAATTTATGGGGTAAAAAATTTATAAATATGACCATAAACCATTGAGCAAAAGCTATGTTGAGTTAAGGCCATCATATTAACTTTACGATAAAAAAAAGTAGTCTACATGCTCAGTAATATATTTTCCAAAAAAAAGTAAAAAATATCGTTGATGCATCCTTCTAGTGCTCTTACACCAGTTTAAGACCTTTTACAATGACAAGAGGTCAGGCAAAAACCCAACATATTTTTCTTATCATGAACAGGTAAATTGGTTTGAAATGTGCTACTTGTAGATTGAGGCCCACAATTTACATAACCTGTCCAAATATTTGAAGATATGATGTGTGGGTACTACCATGTTGGACAATGAACACTTAGATACCTAAAATTATATACATTAGATCATCATTGACCACACTAACATAGCCATATCATGTAATATGTAGAGAAAATGATATCATAAGTCTTAATATTATACAATATAAACAAAAAACGTGCACTACATATGTGCACTTATGTGCTTATCTGGTGACAAATGATATATGTCTACATTGTAAAGTATATTTGGAATATATGTTTCTCTGTCCTAAATATTTTTAGAAATGCCGAGCCATACTCATACCCTAGCAGCCCATGCTAAATGTTCTCATCCATATCTAGGTGATGAAAAAGAAAACACCTCCTAAGATAAGCCATCTTATGAGCTAAATCTCTAATAATGTCAATATGGATAGTTCTTGTGATCTGATCAATTACAAGCACCAATCGACAAGGTATCTGATCAATTACAGTGGAAGATGTTTTCATACTTTGTGAACTTAATCTAACACTAACTGATCGTCACTAAATACAATCAATTTCACAGTAGTCCTCCAATTGCATTCTTGAATGTGTGTTTCTCATCAAACACACAAAAAAAAAATCTCATTTTTTTCATGGATCTCAACTTTTTCCCCAAAATAAACAGAAACTTCTCCCCCCAAAACGAGAAAAAAAACGGAAACCCATTTCGGGGACGACCTCAAAACGAAACCCCAAACCCTAAAAAACCGAAAAAGAAATCCTTTAAAAATATTGGATCACAAAAGAGAATACCTTTCACAGGCGTCTTCAATAGAGGAGAAGGGGGTCTTGATATCTGGATGACAGACCCTCCACGCGTCCTGCTGTGCCATCTCCGCTTCCACGCTCAGGCCCGGTCTCCCTCCGCTCAACCTCTGCTGCTGCTGAGTCTGTTGTTGCTGCTGCTGTTGCTGCTGCAAATTGAGGTTTTGCTGGAGATGGAGCGACCGGAGACCCGGGGCTCGCAAGTGGGCGTCAATATTGGAAGGGAATCGAGAGATCGCTTGCTGTTGTTGTTGCTGCTGCTGCTGCTGCTGTTGCTGTTGATGTTGCTGTTGTTGTTGTTGGAGTTGTTGGAGTTGGAGAATCCGGAGTTGCTGTTGCTGGTGCAGCAGGAGCTGCTGCTGCTGCTTCGTGAAGGGATTGGTTTCCCCCATTAGAGTTCGATTTTCGCTTCCGATCGAAGAAAATTTTTTGGGGGAAAATCGGAGAGAAGAGAGAGGTTGTGGGTGTTTGATGGGTTTACATGGGCCGGGTCGGGCCCGGCCAACTAATCTCAAATGGCCGACCCGGCCCATTAAGGCCCATTAAATTCTTCTGAGATTCTTTGCCCGTTAGGAAGATCGGAATTCAAATTCGATGCGTCTGCTATATTGCCGTAATATGTTATTTATCCACGTGCGCTGAAAAAATGCATTGAATGACGTCATCCGATGAAACCTTTACGCCTTCCTTCGGTGAGACGCTTTAAATTAAAAATGACCCAAGTTTTTTCCAAATGATATTTTTTTTTTGGTCTCTCAGAAACCATGGCGGATTCAGTCCCCGTCGATTTCTTCACTTCGTTGATCGAAGAAATCAAATCCAACAAATTCTTCAAAGACCCACTTCTTCCATGGCTTAAGTAAGTCGAGGAAATCCAAAAACCGTATCGAAAGATCACTCTTTTATGTCAAAGCCTTCTCCTTTATGGGTTTTCTTTTGGATTATTGTTTCTTCTTCTTTATATGTAGGGGCATTAGGAAGTTGAAGGACAGCCTTCCCCGTGAGATTCTTGAGGAGAAGCTCCCCAGGTTCCTCCAGAACTGCGTCCAGGCCTTCGAGTCCGATAAACGTTACCGCAACGACTTGCGTTACGTCCGTGTTTGGATTCAACTGGTAATACCTGGATAAATGAGGAATTTTGGGTGAATGACAAGTGGGTTTACTTTTTTAGATGATTTCATTATCTGGGTTTTCTTTAGAATTGTTTTTTTTTCCCTTGAAGTTCTGCAATGTGGGTCGTTTGAAATAATCTGGAAGTGGAAGATGAGTGATTTTGAATTTTAAGATGATATCATTATCTGGGTTTTTCTTAAAATGATTTTTCTCAAACTTTACAATATGGGTTGTTCAAAGTTCAAACTTCAAAGTTGTGTTCTTTATCTTTATATTATGATAACGCGATTTGGATCGGTTTTTGGTACTGAAAGAAAGATGTAGAGAAAGCCATTTGAGGAATAAGATTGTAAGATTTGTTGGTCATTTGGAAATTTTGAAGATTTTGAGATGTGGGTCATTGGTTTAGGTTTTGATTCCCTTTTCTTTTGTTTTTCTTTGTTTTGTCTTCTTGGGGCAGATGGATTTTGTGGATGATCCAAAAGTGCTTTTAAAAAAGATGGAGGAGAACAAGATAGGTACGAAACTCGCTGTTTTCTACCAGGCGTATGCTTTGCACTATGAGAAGCTCAAGAAATTTGAGGAGGCTGATAACATGTATCATTTAGGTGTGCAGAAGTATGGCTCTTCTCTTTAATGTAACTTTATTTTATTTTATTTTATTTTTGAATTTCTGTGAATGATTGTTTATTGGATGCTTGTTTGGGTAGCCATTGATTTTATGTCCTCTATATTAGCTTTTCATGTAGGTTAGAGTTATTTTCTCTTCCATGAATACCATGTACCTCAACAATATATATATTTTGCGTTGTCACCCAGAGAGCAGTTCATTTGTGATGAAGCTCCTGCATTGATGAGCTTCATCACAACATGGTTTACAGGCCTTTTATTAAGCAATATGAAACACACTTTTTGCCAAATTTATATTCTATCTGATTTCCTAACCCTGTGGCACTGAAGTACAACCGGCCTTTTCAGTTCTTTTATTCAGCATTCTCTCTCTGTTAGAACAAACTCTAGTGCTTTTCAAATAGCTTTAGTGCTTTATGAGTGACAGATCTTTGTTTTCTGAACAGAAAAGGCTTAAAGTAGTGCTCAATTGATTACGTATTAATCAATATTAGATTAATTGGTCCAAGGCTATAAACGAACAAGATTTGTTGACAATCTTTCTGAATCATTCATTAGAGTAACCTTGTTGCTAGATATCATAGTGGTGATGCCCTACTTGTTTTTGGTTGTTGTTGTGGAGGGGGATTGCATATTTGTACAACTTCAGAACCACAGGATAATTGTAATCAAAATATTTGCAACCATTATAAAGACAAGTATATCAATAGCTAAAATAGTAGTATTTTCAAATTTCTGAGTGCTCACATATTAAAACATGGGTATGCAACATGGGTCATGGTCATCTATGCATGTGGACATCGAGGAAGTTGAAATAAAATCATAGATGTAATTAATGGAAATGGGGAGTTATAGTTCATTTAGGAAGTTCATTTTTGGTTAGCCAGCCTCGGTGCTCTATATCATGTGGAAATGTATATTGACTACTGTGTTTGTTATCTACTTATTATTGTCACCGGTTATATGGGGACATGCTCTCTGCCAATTGATTTGTTGTAATTCAGACTACCATCAATGGATTTTAAGAATTTTCCATGGTTGCTTAAATTTTGATGGTGTTGATACGCAAATGAAATGCTTAGTTGAATGATCTAGCTAGGCATTACCCTTTACTTTTTACATAGATGTGATATATTTTGTCTCAAGTTCATTTTCCTAACAATTTTATAGTTAAACAGTGAACAACATCACTGCAAATGCAGCAAATTATCATAGTATCTAGACAAAAGGCACACGGTTTCAGTACCCCAGAAGCACACATTTGCAATGTATTTGAACTGCCTGCTGATTTTCTGTTGTGTGATTTTCTTTGGTTGAATATCATCATTATCTTTGAGTTTGGATGCTGTTATATTATATATTATTATATGCTTCTCCTTGTTAATAGTCCTCACTTTGCATATTTTGTTGGTTTTCCTGCTAAACTGTCATCGATGGTGATGCCTTTCAAACCATAGGAGTTTTTTTTTTTAGTCATGGAAAAAGTAAATTTTCACACACATTAAATAATTACTGTTTTGCCTTGCTCCTTCCAAAAGCCAGACACCTCACTTTAGTACAGCTTATCTAATTAAATATCATCTATATCGGTTTATGATATACCTCCTCCATCAATATTATATATATATATATATATATATATATATATATATATATATATATATATACGCTTGCGATTAGGTGTGGTGAACGGCAGGTGTGGCCGCGACGTGGGCCGTCTGATCGCGGGTCCATCGCATCCAATGGTCGACGTGAATCGCACCCAACCGTCCGATGCAATGGACTCGTGATCGCTGCCGCACTCGCCGTTCGCCGCACCTAATCGGTTCCCTATATATATATATAGGGACGCGATTAGCTGCGGCGGCCGCACGGTGCGGCGTCGACCACGGGCCGTCGATCACGGGTCCATCGCATCGGACGGTCGGGTGCGATTCACGTCGACTGTTGGATGCGATGGACCCGCGATCGGACGGCTGCCGCACCGTGCGGCCGCCGCAGCTAATCGCGTCCCTATATATATATTTATATATATATGGCTTTCTTTTATTTCATTATGCTTGTGTTTGATTATTGATATGACTCTCAGATAATGTAATTCTAATTATATTATTGAGCATTTAATTCATAAAGATAGTTGGTTGAGCATTTCATCTGATATTGGTTGTATGTTATTTTAAACATCCCCTCACATATATTATGTATTGTCAAATTTCTACATTGGTTCTCCTATTCATTCTATTTTTTATTGCTGCACAGCCTTGCGGAGCCAGTTATTGAGTTGCAGAAATCTTATGACCATTTCCTTCTCCGTTTGGAACAGCACAAGCGACGGAAAGCTAGAGTAACTGCTTCTGTTATTCTTTTATTAAGTATGCCTAATGCCCTGTTTGGAACCAATTGTCAAACTGATTTTGCATTGGCTAAATCATTTTTCTGATAATTGGTTACAAGTGGATTTATTTGAACTTTAGCTTTTGCTTTCACATTTTGGTTTTTTATGTGTTGAAAGTCACAAAAACAACTTTTATGAAAAAGATAATTGAGAGCAGCTTTTATGAAAAAGTATTTTACAGAAATGGTTCTAATGGGCTTTAGTTTCAAAATCCTTTATTAACATTTTTGCTGATCAAGGATCCCTACAGCACTTGCAGCAGCTGGAAGGAAGAGAGGGCACAACTGCCAGGACTTTGCCTCCTCGTCATAATAAGGATAGGAAACATAAAGGTATTCGTCTTATTCTATCCGCTAAGCATGTGTAGTTAATATGCTTAGCATGTTCACTTTGGACAATATGCTTCTTTTTTCTGCAAAACATGAAATAGTTGTTATCAACCTTGTCACCAGCTCGGAAATTTGGGAATAATTTGGCAAGGGAAACAATTCATAGTTTGGTATAATTGAGACTAAGTTCGTGAAAACTTAGAAAAAGTTGGGAAAATTACAAAAATAAAAAATCAATTGTGACATGCAAAATCACCAATATTAAGTCAAATTCATGATCGCCAAATGATGTTATAACATTAAAACATAACAAAGAATTTTGATTTCAAATTATAATATTTGAATTTATGGTAAAAAGGTAATTTATTAATAATATATATTAAAAATCTAGGAGAGCAAAGTCTAGTTTAACATTTTTTTTCATTTTAGTTTTAATTCCGTTGGATAGGTAAAATATAGATCATGCATTTAATTCATATTTATCTCGCATAGTACATGACATAGTTTGAAGTGCGGCTGCACGTACCGGTACGTATGGCCTCACATGCTGATGTGTGCCCATGGGCGCACATCCCCCCCCCATATGCGGCACATGTGCGCCAAAGTTTGAACTGAATTCGAATGGTCTCTTACCATTCAAATTCAGACCATTCAAATTCAGTTCGAACTGACTTTGACGGTAAGAGGGCGTTCGAAATTCAGTTCGAACTGAATTCGAATGGTAAAACCTACATCTGGGTTCGGATTGCCTTTCGAACAATTTGAATGGCAACATGCCGTTTGAAATCTGTTCGAACACAATTCGTTTCGAAGTTCAGTTCGAACGGGGGTTCGAACGGAGATTCAAACGGCTGCCTTACACTATGGGTGACTGCATGTTCGGTACATGCGGCCGCATATGCCATGTGCGGACCCCACTGCACTTGGTTTTGAACTATGGTACATGAATTATTGATTAAGGCTAGTTTTGTTCATGAGACATGGTTAATGGTTTAAACGGGAATTAACTTTTAGTGAACATGTGCATTTAATCAATCAATAATTTAGAGCGTCAGGTAACAAGTGCATTAACCCTGATGATAATTTTCCTGCAGAAGTTAAAGATGTAAAGGAAATGAATCATGGAAAATGCAATCATCAACTTGTTGAGAAGATGGGGACAAAAAATATCTCTGGAGAACATCAGAAAAGCTTGAAAAGTCATACGAATATGACACGACAAAAGAATATGTCACAAACTTCTCAAACTGATTTGGGAGCAGTTAAACGAAACACACCTCTTGGCGATGACACTGTGGTGGTGAAGTTTGTTGATTCTGCTATCGTTGGGAAGTCTGAAGCCGAAGATGCATGTCATCACGGTCTAGTGGACCCCACAATCAACATGAAGGAAGCCATGAATGCCATAAACAATATGTTCCGGGAGCCCATAGAAATCGCATCAAGGGCATCTCTTCGAAACAAACGCAAAGTGAATCAGCAGTCAAGCAGTGGATTCGAGATATTCGTTGATGATGGAGGGGCAAATGAATGCAAAATTGAATCACGAAAGCCATTCATGGCGACCAAAGTTTTGCCCAACAATGACAAAGAGAACGCTATAATGAGAGATGATACAATTGTTCATAGATTTGTTGGATCAATGATTATGGGGGAGCCTGAAATAGAAAACGCATGCCACCATGGATTAGTAGACCCCACAATCAACCTGAAAGAGGCTATGGATGACATAAATGGTATGTTTGGTAGACCAATGAATTCTGTCATGGTTAAAGCAAAGAAGAAAAGCAAGTTATCGAAACCAAAACAAGAGAGCTGTGGCTTTTCCATTTTAGCAGATGATGACGTGGAAGAACAAAAGGTCGTTCCATCGAGGAAGTTTGACATCGAACGTGATTTGTTTGAGCCAACAGTGTTTACAAAGGAGGCCTTGGATGATATAAATGCGATGTTTGGAGGACCACTAGACTTCTAGCAAGGGCAGATAAAGAAGCTTCTGAGTATTTTTCTTTCTGTGACTGTGACATGTCAGTGACAACATAATTCAGAAGGTGGACGGTGTGTGTGGTAGAGGTCCTTCATTCCAGGTGAAGAAATTTGGGTCACTTGATTGATCTAATGATTTTTTTTTCAGAAGATGGGAAATCAGTGATTCTGCATTTCTTACTTTTCTAGTCTCAGGATCCACCAAATCATGAAATGCTAGTTGATGGAGCCTATATCAAACATTGATTTTCTACTTTCACCCTTCCTTGGGCATGTTATAATATAGAAATGTGAAAATGGATTGAGGTTGTGTGTAATTCAAGTTTTATGCATGATTAATTGGCTACTTTTGCCTGTGTTTCTGTAGCTCATATTGTGTGAAACTTGATTATTAAACCAATTTTGCCCTACCATTTATGATTCATGGTTATCAAATGCAGCTATACATGTACTGTAGTTTTCTCATTTTGCATATATGCATTTTATCGATTTTTCCCTACCATTTATGATTCATGGTTATCAAATGCAGTTAGACATGTATTGTAGTTCTCTCATTTTGCTTATATGCATTTTATCTATGCCTCTGCATGTGTATATTCATTCATTCCTGGCAAGCATGCTTTGAACCTGCTCAGGACAACCTTGCATCTTCATTAAATTAATCACCCCTGACTATGTTGGGTGCTTATCAATTAAAACAATAAATCAAAATAATGATTTATGTTTTGTTAAATGTTTGAATTTTACAGAATTTTACATGCTTTTAGTCCCACACTGAAAAATGAATCTTCAAATGCTAGTAAATAAATGTTATAATAAAAGAGATAATCCTGATCAGAACAGTCAAACAAAAACCAGCTTTAAAGCTCATCAAATAATGAATTATTTATAAAGGGATTGATCAAAGACTTTAATTTTTTTTAAAAAAAAAAAATAAGAACCCTTGATTAGGTTCTATGAAATAATATTTGTTAAACAACCAAATTCAAATAAATTGGTGCCATACAAAAAAACAACAAAATCTCAACAACACAATCACAAGACCACCAAAACAAAGCAACCAAACTTATTCCAAAACACCAAACCAACAACACTCCAAAACAAAAGCAACCCCATCAATCACCACTTGTGAACCACTGGAGCACAAGTCGCCGGTCGGAAAGCCAACGGTCCGGCCGCGTAAACCGCATAACTCTTCCCACCCAACAATAACCTCTTCTCGAACCGGAGCGGTGCGCCGCCAATCCCATCATTCACATTGGTCAAGACATTGCAGCCCTGATCAGCCGAGGCCAGCAATTTCACACTGCAAGCCTTGACCACATCTTTCACAACAAGGCCTTTGAGTGGTGCATAGAAGTAACCATTGTTGTCTGTCTTGAAGGACTGGTAGAACCCCACACGGTTCTTGTGGTCCTTGCATGCAATGCCAACTTTAGCTGATGAGATTGGTTTGGAGGATGTCAAGGACCATGAGCCTATGTAGGCGCAGCTGGCAGCGGACTGCCTTCGCAGCGGAGGGGTTGGGGTGGTTTCAGGGTGGCGGAAGGTGAGGGCTAGTGATGGGAGGAGGGAGAGGAGGAGGAGGATTTGGCGGTGGGTGTTTGACATGGTTGTGAAGGATTGTTTTGATGGAGGTTTTGATGGGTTGTGAGAGGATGGAGGGGTTTATATACATGATTTAGAGGGGGAGTCGACGTGGGAGGGGTTGAGAGAGGGAAATTCATGTGGTTGAGAGGCACTACAACAGCAGGTTAAATGTGGCGACACTGAGTGTCCGGGTTTATAAATCAAACTACAAATATCATTTTTTATTGGATATTTATGAGATCAAACCCAGATTCAGTACCACCTAGTATCATGATGTACTATCATCATTCAATAGGAGGACACATACCCAACATTAGGGAGATTCATAGACTATATAATTCGATACTAAAGGAGGATCCACTTAGTTTTTCATGTAAATATGTTAAAATGGCATATTAATTGTATTAGTTAGGAATTTTTACATATTTTTATTTGGGTTTTTTGCATATATACCCCTTTGACATGGTACCCCTGTGAAGGCATAAATATTGTTTAAGCAGTGATCCGTGCCCCTCCGTGGGTTAACCCAAAGAATACCATGAGTTAACCAAACCAACCAAAATTATTCATTTACCCTTAAATCTAGGATTACACCTTTCTAAAAATTTGGAGACCCCTCTGGTGAGCACACCTCATTTGGCACACCCCACCCAAATAAGGATTCTGTACACACCCCAGTATTTATATAATATTTTACTTTTTGCACACCCCACTATATATGCAAGAGGAGGAGGAGGAGGAGGAGGAGGAGGAGGGGATGGGGGTGGGGTTGGGGCAGAGGATGGGGCTTTAGGGAAGAGGTCTCCGGGACGTTGGATTGACATCCACAGGCGGTGAACGTGGGAGGCTTTTTCATGGCGAATGCGCGGTTTGGGTGGAGACGAGGTAGACCAGGAGACGAGGTTGGGGGGTGAGAGATGTGAACAAGGTCCTTCTTTGAAATAGACACTCATGTGGGTACGTGAGACACTCTAGTCAATCCTTTCAAAAAAAAAAAAAAAAATTTAACATTTCATTTGTCCCTCCAAATCTCCACAAAAAATAACAAATTGATTGCCTCCCTACTTTTTTTATGGTAATAATGTTCCCTCCAAAAATTATCTTTGTTTTTAAGGTCTCGTCAACTGAGTCTACAAAAATTAAATGCAGTGATAAGTAATTGTTGTTTTTGTCTAGATGTGACAAATGTTGATTATATATGAATGATATTGATCAAATTTTATGTGGCTTTGAATGAATGAGTTTTGAATGAAAGAAATGAGTGAATATTTTTCAATAAGCATGTGTTTATGAATGTTGTTGAAATCAGTTTACTTTTGTTCTAAATCATTAGTAAAAAACAAATTTACTTTTGTTCACAGACTACAACTTATAAATCAGACACCTAAGTGTTTACTATACATACTTGTTTACTTCTGTTCGATAGACTGTAGAAGTGTTTAGAGATTTTTATTGTTTACCTAATTAGTTAAAACTTACATACTGTTTTATGACTTCAATACTAATCAAACCCAGTATCTAATCTATTCCAAAACTCAGTACCACATAGACATCAGTATCATAAGTATCTACCCTTTCAGAATGGGTGTCAGTACCATTTATAAATGGATCATCATCCATTTAAAAAGGGTGTGCTAGCAAATTGAGGGGTGCAAATAGCCCCACCCAAAACCCTTCCCTGAACCCTAATACTAAGCCCTATCCTCTCCCTGTTACCCAACATTAGGATAAAAACCGCCCTAATTGACATCAAAACGATCCCAAATCGATGAGGAGTGGTTGTAGAAGATTGGTGCGTTCGGTGGAGGGGTTTTATCACCAAGAGCTACTGCTATCTCGTGGGGGAGACGATAATTCGAAACCCCCAACATATCTTCTTCATTTGGGGTATGATCGTTTTCCAGGCATGTTGTGGAATAAATAAGTTCATTTATCTATGTTATGTAGAAAGGGATCCCCAAGCTTGGTGTTCTATTTTATTTGGATGTTAATACATATGATAAGATTTTTAGTTTGAGTTTATTGAAAAAGTTGCAACAAAATGAAGGAACATTCGGGTGGATCCCCTTCTCTGTCTGCTGTGTTGTGAAGAAAAAAATGAAGAAAAAAAATGCAAAGAAGAAGATGAAGGAAGAGATGGTCATATAAAATATCTGAGGGATAAAAGTTTTTTAATAGTGGTTGAGTTTTTTTCATATTAACCACAGGAGCAATTGTATTGCAGCAGATATTTTAGTACGAATGCAAAATTTACAAGGGTATATATGCAAAAAAATTTTTATTTTCATATGAATTTATATTAGTTCGTACGGTATTGAATAACTGTGACGAAATAGTTTAAATTGACTTTTGAATAGTACGTTAATACACTCAATCATAATCATTTATGTAATCCTAAAATTATATATGAAATATTTAATAGAGCATATACTTACATTTTACAAATATATATACTCTATTAGAAGGGGAAAAAAAATGCAATCTGTTGTATTTTTTATTTTTGTGAAAGCATGTAATTCAATAAATAAGTATATACTTAAAAAACTATTCAATACATATTAGAACTCCAAACATTTTCCATATATTAAACCACGACCAAAAAAAATAAATCAAAAGAAGCAAAAACCAAGTAACCAATAAGGCTGATGCCCCGGGCCAAAAGCATTGCTGCTAATATTTGCATTCTTGACATGCACCACCACCATCTTTGAAAGTGAAACATAAAACTTTCAATTCTCTGCACAAAAAAGTAAACCAAAAAAAAAGAAAAAAAAGGGAGCAATCTTTGCATCTCCATTAACTATATACAATCAAACCAAACTCAAACTTCCCAATCCGCATATATATCAAACATAAACAAAGAACTAGCCACAACTGCTGCTGTGACCAAACAAGCTTCACAGTTAAATCTCAACTGCCCTCAGTTGACAGAATCTCAAGCTCAGCCCACCAAAGCGGAGACAGCTTCGGTGTTGCCCCATCTGGAGCCACAGCAGTGATTTGTCTGAGTCTCCTTGTGACCTCCGTCATCGTCGGTCTATCACTCGGGTTGTGATGAACGCAAGACTTTATCACCTCACACATCGCGCTGACATCCTCTTCACGATACGAAGTGAGCATCGGATCAATCATCTCTGTAAGGTGTCTCTCTCCATTCAAGTAAACCGAAGCCCAGTTGATGAGTGGACCATAATCCTCAGAATACGGTACCCGTCCCGATATCATCTCTAACAAGATCATTCCAAACATGTAGACATTGCTCTTCGTGTCGCGTGGGGTTGAGACGAGAGGGCCTGAGAGCAAGGGGGGTGAATCAGTTGAATTTGTATCATTGTTGAAACAAAGATCAGAGATCTTGGCGGCATAATCGTCTGTAAGATGTATAGTGTTTGAGCGTAGAGTTCTGAAGATGAAGGGAGGGTCTAGTTGGTGCATGTGCTCGAGGCAGTATGCAATTCCCATTGCGATTCTTAATCGTGTCGCCCAGTCCAATTGTTCCGCTTCTCTAACTGCAAAACATAGAATATGAATATTAAAGTCCTTGAATCCAACATCCATTCAGGTTAATTGTTCTAATAAAGAAAGCTTATTTTGGTAGTTCAAATTAAAAATTCATTGATGTTAATTGGTTTAATTGAGAAAAACTGACTGACTTGTTGATTGGAATCGAACAGAACACCCATTCATTTTAATTGGTTTAACTGGGGAGGGAAACTCATAAAGCCAGCCTTGTTTGATTTCCATCTATTTCACTAATTCATTCTATAAATCCTTTGTGTTTGTTTACAACATTAATAATCTGGGTGTCCTTAACCTTTAAAATCGCCATTGTCTTCCTATGTAAATATGAATTCAAGAGAAAATATGAGATGACTGCCTTGTCACTAGTGTTTAGAATTCGAGAATAATTCGGCAAGAACAAAAGTTCACAATTCAGTATAATTTGAGAAAAGTTTGAAAAATAAAAATGACAAAAATAGCAAAATTACTTGATGTATAATCACCAAGATTAAATAAAATCCATGATTTTTCAGTAAAGTTATGACATCAAAACATTATAAGACTTTTGAATTCAAGTTATAATCTTTGAACATAGGCAAAATCTATAAAAATTGACAACTCGATGTTAAAATTAAGCAGAGCAAAGCACAGTAGAGCATTTTTTTCATTTTGGTTTTAATTCTGTTACAAGTAAAATACATACTATGTAATTAATACATATTTAAATCATTTAACATGTGAATCATTGAATAAAACATGTATTGTAACGAGACAATTTACACACAAATTAAACTTTTGATGAATAATGCACATTTAATACATTAGTCAATCAATAATTTGCAGTATTAGGAAACAAGGGATGACTGAAATACTCACTGTGTAGATGCTCAAAAAGCGTCCCACATGGAGCATACTCAAAAACCATCATCCTGGTAAATGGTTCATTTTCCTCACAAAACCCGAGAAGGTTCACAAAATTCTTGTGATTCACTTTTGATAAGGTTTCAATCTGAAAACACAAGTAAGATGAAGTGAAATGGAGACTTAAATAAACAAATGAAGTAATTTTTTTGCCAATGAAAGGAAAACAACTTGAATGCTACCTTCTTCCTAAATTGAGCTTCACAATTTTTTGACCAATCCTTAGAAGATGTCACCAAAGTCGATGTGACGGCTATTTCAACCCCACTAGACAAAGTCCCTTTGTATACCATGCAATCGGGTAGTTGACCAATGACATTACTGAAGTCCTCACAAGCCGCCTCAAGTTCTGAACGTTTGAGACTTGGAACACCTGTGATGAACAAATCTCAGACATAAATACACGAGCAAAAAAAAAATGATAGTTTTGAATGCAAATGAAGTACATGAGAAGACCAACCAGTTACAAATGCTTTCTGCAACTGCCCACTCAGTCCTGTGGCCCAAGGTCTGACAGTAACAACCTTGTTTTTCCGACAGTAGAAGCAGCAAATTCCTAACACGCTAAGTACAGCAGAAACTCCCACACTAAGTGCCAGATAAGTCCAGATATGCACACTTCGACTATGAGGTGATCGACGTGGGGCGTAATATTAGGAGTGAGGGGTGGTGTCGGGGGTGATGGTTTGTTGGTTGAAATTTTTGGTGGTGGTGGTGATGGAGAGCCCAGTGGAGGATTTCTAGGATCTCTGCGAGAGGGGTGATTTTTGGGGTGGTGAGTTGGAGATGGGGCTTCTTGAGGTGGTAGTAGGGAATCTTGCAACAGTCTTCTGCCTTTATGTATGAGCCTGTAAACAATATGAGCAAATATTAGATTGATAACAGGAAAAAAATGTCACACAATCATATGCCATCAAAGACTCCAGTTACTTTCACATTAACCATAGGGGACATGTAGTTCAGGGTGATTTTGGTCTACCCATAAGAGGATATGTAAGTTCATAATTTGATCAATCTCATATAAATAGAGGAACGCATTCAACAATTATTCATAGGTATCCAGTAAATGCATTTCTTTATCAGATCTCCTAGCGTTGTATGGAAGTCGGAACTAACAATGAGAACAAGACAATCCAACAATGTGATGATGCTTCTCTCTGTTCTTTAGCTATTTCAAATAATAAATATGATTCCCAAAGTACACACCACCATCTTTAAATAAAATGTTCAAATAATTAGTTCGGAAAACCATCAATTGTTTGCCATAAAGTAGTATAAATAAATATATAGATGCCTTGTATGTAACATCAGTTCAGAAGTTCAACATGTGATGCCTGGTGAAGATTTTGGGTTCCCCCTTTTCTTTTCTTTTCTTTTTGTTAAAAAAGCCTAACATATACAATAGATAACTTCAGCCAACATTTAATAAACTGATGACATGCTTAGAAAAAACAATTGGTCTCACTTAGATGGAAAAATATTATTGTGAAGTGCATAGTTGTTTCGAAAGAATGAAGATTTTCTGGTCCTGAAAAAAGGAAGAATATTTTGAGACTGAATTGTGAGGATGCCTTTTTCAGTTCAGGTACTAACCTTGAAATACATGAATACTGCATGAATTAAAAAAAAAAAAGGCACCCCTAACACATACCCAAGCAATTTTTATGAGCCGCATATCCAAGTAAGGAGTATTTGGTAAGAAAGCATACCAACTCATATTTATTCTTGTAATTGATAAGGTACAAGCAAGGTTTTTGGGATATCGATTTATGACCTGAAAGAAATTTCTATGAAAGCATGCAAATGCATGGGAAAGGTGGATTTTTTTCATAACTAATTTAATGTACAATGTATCAAAAAATCCAACAATAGACCAATGTGGTGGCTTATTGTTGTGAATATGAAAGTTCTTCAAAGAAATATGTTAAGTGATAAAACGTATAGCAAACTCAATCAAGGAGAACTGTAATTCCAATATTTGAAAGTTAAGCAGCTCTGAGAATTATTATTTGTAGGAAATGAATATTAGAAACTTTCAACAACAAGATAAAACTTTATAGTTGATGTAATTACTCCATATTCTTACCTTAAATCAGATCTGACACTCAATGCACTTTGTGCAGGCTCAGTCGACAGGTCATTATAAATCAGAACTTCAGAATACATACTGAACACATGGAGCCCAGGTGACTTGTTATCAAAATTGTTGTTGTCCAGTACACTACAGGGAAAGATGGGGTCACAAAGAAGATTTACAAAACATAAAATAAAAATGACACTTAAATTGACAGGTAATGACAACTCACAGGAGTTTCAGATTGCCAAGACCAGATGGAATCGTTCCACTGAAATTATTGTCTGACACATCTAAGATATCTAATTGCTGCAACTGCCCAAGCTCCTCAGGAATGGTTCCATAGAATGAATTATTGTGTAATTTACTGCATATAAAGAACTACTAAGTTGACAACATGAAAAAAAAAAACCATAAGATGCAATTATACTTGGAAATCAATTACATGGTTGGAAAAAAGAAAGGATCAATGCGAAAATCTATTAAAAAAAAGCCATAGACAGTTAAAAGAATAATAAAGGATATTGATCATTCAGCATTAAAAGATGCACTTTGCAAAGAACATGTGATTCATGACAACCTTAGTAAAATGCCACCTACTCAGGCCTTAATTTGATTATCACCAAAAAATTTCATGATTAGAAAATTGCAATAATTTAAGATAAAAAAAACTGATCAGTTGATTAAAAAAAGTATGTTATTTCATATAAACTAATATCACAAGAAACTGATTATAACCAGCCATGCATCATCTATTAATCAGATCAATTCAGAAACTGTGTCTTGATGCAGATATATAAAAAAAAATATTATCATACTGCAACATTATTCAGCTCATACATCATGTGCAGCACAAAAGAGCAGATGTACTTACAGCTCTCTCAAGTAAACAAGCTTCCCAAGCTCAGGCGTCAATGTTCCTTTAAGATAAAGATCTTCCAAGGTTCTGAAAGGAAGAATTAGTGACCACTTTTTAGACATGGATCAAATTCAAATGAAATCAATATGAAAGTTTAACAGAACTCCATCAATCCATATCATGATGAAGACATTTTGCTTTCAGAAAACATAATGCAAGATAAATTAACTGAAGAAAAGAAAATAGGCATATGTTTCAGAAGTAAGTTATCATAAACTTGTCAAATCCACTGCATGACAAAGGTTCCAACTCAAAATAAGACTTCAACACTTTAATAGTTATCTCATTTACCGCAACACTCTATATCAAAACCAGTATGGTTGATATTACACAGCCATGAATCCTTCATAGATTTCCACAGACTAAACCCCAATCCTCCCCCCCCCCCCCCCCAACATACACACGAAAAGAATATATATGAATCCACATAACCAAATTTAAGCTTTGGACTTGTATGTATCATATTTTGTCTTATCTCCTGACAGACATAACATACTAAAAAAGGAAAGAACATAGAATAAATGAAGACAAAAGAAGGGATTAAAAAAAAAGATGTACCTAATTGATCACTTTCATTCTCTTGAACCAATAACAACTGCTACCTGCTCACTTTATATGGATTGTGAATCCATCACTGAAATTAAGCACCTTCTACTATGCTACTAGTTTTCTTTCATTCCATGCATCATCCAAAAAATCATCCTAAAAGTTAAAATTCTGGCATCCTCGTACACATCCACTGTTCTTTCAGTATCACTAACTTTACAACACATTCACACGGCACTTCCTCAAAGACAACCCATCCAAACATCTTCAAAGGACCCATCGATGCGAAAATCAAATGTCAACACTGCCCGTGGAATGACTCAACAAGTGGTACATATATGGAAAATGGAATGTCTGTGGAGGAAGTAATGCATAGAATTTAACTAGCACTTTTGAATTTTGATAGAAATGACATGTAATCACAGAGATTCATGATAGTCTCCATAATTGCAGCATCAAAGAGGACAGTATCAATTCTTTCAAGATCAGTCCCACATCAATCTAAGCCAACAAATAACATCTGATTAATTTGGCCAAAATCCTTGCACAAAACCGAATCTCCATAATTCATGTAGAAGTAATTTAATCCAACAAATTCGATCTGATTATTTTGGCCATGCTGAATCTCCATAATTCACATTAAGCCCAACCAATTTCATCTGATTATTTTGGCCCAAATCCTCGAGCCGCACTGAATCTCCACAATTCATGTACAGTGAAGGTGTTCAAGCTGGCAGGCACTCATCTTCTCAACGTCTTCTATGATTCATTTCATATATGATGGCCTTATATTTTTGGTGGTACCACCATACAGTTTATGCATGTGGGCAGGATTACTTTTCAATTTTTATTCCCAGAAAAATTCGTTCTAGTCATTTAGTGTCCCTGATGAATTTTTTTATTCATCACTTAATCACAAAAATCTGATCTTTATTCCTAGTAGCACAAATTTTTTCACTCAGAAAGAACATCAAGTTGTTTCAATCCAAACAAATTTAAAATGTAGAGCTTCTGCACATAAATTCAATAAAAAAATATAAATCAAGCATCACTTACAGAGATACAACATGCCCATAGGAGCACTTGACGCCGAACCAATTACATGGGTCTTTCGTCATTTCTTTCCCATCGCAACCAATCCAATCGTTCCACTCCGACAAAGCCTCAAATGGGTCCAAGTCTAAATTGTGAAGGAATTCCAACAATATCTTCCCTATAAAAAAAACAAATTCCCCCAAACAAAAGAAGAGGCCTGAATCAGCTTCAATCCCAAAAAACCAAATTTAAAAAAAAAAAAAAAAAAATGAAAACACATACCTTCATCGTTGACAGATTCACCAAGACGGAAACTTTGATTCAGCAGACACAGAACCAACACCACCCAAAAAGCCATCTTTTTTAGGCCTGGAAAAACTGAAACACATAAAGCCCAGTTCACAGAACTTCGAATTCCGGCGATTTTGAGCACAAACGGATCGAAAAACGAATACCCAGATGAAAAAAAAAAAGAATAAAAGAACAGATTTTTATGACGAAAAAAAGCATAAAAACAAAAAAAAAAGGACCGAAAGACAAAAAGAGGGACAAAGGAGAGGTAGATGAACTATATGGAAAGACGAAGAGTGGTTTCTGAGAAGGTGAACTCAGACGCGTTGAGCGGACTATTTCAAACGTAGGCAGTGCAAAGTCTAACTGGGTTTTTATCACTGTTCGTGTGTGTGTATTTTTGTTAGTTTTAAGTCTCTCTAATATTTCATATTTACAAATAGGTCCCTTCCATTTTAATATGATTGTTAATTTCTATCGCTTCATTGTAATTTTTATTTATTTAGAAAAATAAGCTTCATGTAATCTAAACCCCTTCGAATCTCTAAAAAATATTATATCATTGTGTAATTGTATAAATATGATAAATCTTATAAATAATCATAAAGATAAATTAATCTATGTAAAATATCAAATTGTTCATGTAAGGTTTTTTATATTTCTTTATTCATGTTGTTAGAATAAAAGAAAAGGGAATTCTTGTTATTATATTAGATGAGCAAAATGTTCTATTTATAGATACACAAAGGAAACCCTAAAATATCAGAATAGTAAATTAGGAAGACTAGAAAACTAATAATAACATAATAATTATAATAGAGACATAATATTCTCCTAATAATTATTCTTTAACACCCCCTCTTAAATTCTGAAGGGTACAACTCTTAGAGTTTGTACAAAAATGAGATGGTGGTGGAAGTTGACGATAATGACGGGCGGCTTGTGGCGATTGGTGCAGACGAGCGCATCTCTTTGAGTCAGTCGGAGTCGCTTCCGCTTGTTGAGTCAAACGGAGTCTCTCCCGCTCTTTGAGTCAGTCGGAGTCGCTCCCGCTCTTTGAGTCAGACAGAGTCGCTCTCGCTCTTTGAGTCAGTCAGAGTCGCTCCCGCTCTATGAGTCAGTTGGAGTCGCTCCCGCTCTTTGAGTCAGACGGAATCGCTCCCGCTCTTTGAGTCAGTCGGAGTCGCTTCCGCTCATTGAGTCAGACGGAGTCGCTCCCGCTCTTTGAGTCAGTCGGAGTCGCTTCCGTTCGTTGAGTCAGACGGAATCGCTCCCGCTCTTTGAGTCAGTCGGAGTCGCTCCCTCTCTTTGAGTCAGACAGAGTCTCTCCCGCTCGTTGAGTTAGACAGAGTCGCTCCCGCTCGTTGAGTCAGACGGAGTCGCTCCCGCTCTTTGAGTCAGTCGTAGTCACTTCCGCTTGTTGAGTCAGATGGAGTCGCTCCCGCTCTTTGAGTCAGACGGAGTCGCTCCCGCTCTTTAAGTCAGTCGAAGTCGCTCTGATGGCATGTGGACGACGCTCAGAACACGAGGACGATAAAACAGCGTGTGATCTTCTTGATATTCCATGCGAGGTTGGTGCTGTTGGAACAAAACAATCGCATAATAGAACACCTGTAAGGTGTTTGATGCTGGTCCCAAAAGATGTTGGCTTGCAATATGTGAGATGAGGGGCCTTCCTCCATGCATGATGTAGTATGGTTAATGATGGAGACGGACATGATGGTGCACATTGACGTGCATGTGATTGAGGAGCGGGGATGTAGCGAGGACGGCACGAGGACGACAACGCGACGAACATTGTCCAAACGCGACGCGGACAAACGTGGCTGCGCAGTCGGGGTTGCGTGGACGAGGCTGAGACGCGCAAGTACGGATAACGGCGCGATGAAAACAACGACAACGTGAAGAAGACGACGGCGCGTGATGCTCGGTGTGTGACAGGCACGACGGACATGCGGACGATCGTGCGAGACACGTGGAGGCACGGGCAGAGATCTCGCATGGCGCGGAAGGCGCGCGGAAGCAAGGCTGCAATGGCAGTGGAGGTGGCTGCGGATGGCCTTTTTTTTTTTGAAAAAAGAGGGTGCGGGGCGTACGAAAACGAGTAGGATTTGCGCGGAAAGCAAACAAAGCAACGAAAGAAAAATATGGATATCAAAAGTCCTCCTCCGCTCTGATTGAAAACATCTCAATCGGAGCGGGGAAAAGGGAAGAAAAACTTTTGTGGATCTATGATTTCTAAGGTGACTCTGATACCATGTTAGAATAAAAGAAAAGGGAATTCTTGTTATTATATTAGATGAGCCAAATGCTTTATTTATAAATACACAAAGGAAACCTTAAAATATCAGAATAGGAAACTAGGAAGACTAGGAAACTAATAATAACATAATAATTATAATAGAGACATAATATTCTCCTAATAATTATTTTTTAACACACGTAAAGGAATTGTTTGAAGGAACAAAAAAATTGGGGATACTATAACCATTTTATAGTACATGTTAGGGTTAACTAGAGTAATTTGAATTAAAGTTAACCTCTATTGATAATAAAACATATATGTATTTTTTTGAGTTTACAATGATTTATATGTCTGCCTCAACTTTTACAAGGACTTACATGGGATTACCCATTTTTACAAGGACGTGAATAACTTTAACCCTAAACTTAAACATTCATCTATTTTAAATTTCGATTATGTTTATCTTGCCATGGTATAAAAATCGATAAACATTAGTCAACCAGTAAACGTTGTATTAAAATTAGATATGAACATTAGCAGAGATTTTTTTAAATATTTCATTTTTTTAATAAATTTATTTATTTACTAATAACAATTAAAATATATTACGTCATTATAATATCAATTGAGATCTAATTAACCTAGCTATTTAGCTTGTAATCTTTATCCCATTTTTTTTCAATTTAATGAAGGGTAATTAGCACTTTTAACCTCAAAAAAATAAAAATTTACAAAAATAGCCCTGTCCCTCGAATATTAATAAAAACTAGCTCTGTTGAAGTTTACATGGGAGACGGATTATATATATTCTGTCTCCCGTGTTACCCTATTTAAAGGAGCAAATATGACGGCATGTGCGTATTTGCACACGAGACGGCATATAAATATGCTGTTTCGTGGAGACGGCATATATATAAGTCATTTCGTGGAGACAGCTTACATATATGCCGTCTCTAGGTCGCGAGACATATAAGCCCCGTCCCTGCCGCAGAGCCCTACAACCCCATTTTTTCTCCCCCCTTTCTTCTTCTTTCTCCCACCCAGCCGCTGGCAAGCTCGAAAAATCATCAAAAACTACTTTTAATCCAAAGGTAAACATGAAAACTCTAGATGTTCTTGAATTTATTTATTTATCAATTGTTTTGATTTTATTGATTAAACTTTCATTTTTTTTATCAAAACCCTAAATGTTGAATTTATTTATCTATTATTGACATGTTGAATGTGTAATGTTTTGTTAAGTTAAATGTTAATTTAATTTTGTTTTTGGTTCCCCCAAAATTTCCTACTTGTCAAAATAAAATTTTAAATCTTAAAAAAAATTTAAAAACTTTGATTGTCATGTATAAAAACTTTTTAAAAAATTCAAAGGCCTTAGGAGAAAATTCAATGTGGCCTCTTAGGAAACATTTTAAAAAATATGGTTTGTATGTGTTGCATGAATGTTATAGTGTTTAATGTGTATGTGTTGGATGGAATTTTTTATTATCAATTTAGAAATATATTTACTAAGTTGAATAATTTATGGTTTAGATGGTTAAGAAATCTGATGTCCCGTTAATGTACTCTTTTAACAGAAGGATTGTTCAACGTGAAGATACTTCATTTTATGAAGGTGGTATCAGGAAAACCATCATCATAAATAAGAAGATCTCTTATGTGGATTTACTCCAAATGATGTATCATTTGACGGGAACTGATCCAAGTCGTTACAAATTGTTCATGATTGTTATGCATCCCACTCACGACGGAAAGAGTTTGAGTGCCCCTCTTGAAGATGATATGGGTGTGAAAGTGATGATAATGTTGTACCCAAAGCACGTGCATGTCATTCAATTAGGGTTAGAGAAGGAAGAGATCATACAAAGAGGTTGTGGTTCGAGGAATATAATGCAGAAGATTCATAGCCCTCCATTGTTCGTGATCCATATCAACCTTCATCGTCGTCGTTCGTTACATGTACCCAAGAAGATTTGATTGATGCAACACCAACCAATGCACATGGAGTGTCAATATACCACATTTGTAAGTATTGTGGGTTTTATAGGATGTTTTTGGTGGGTGTATTTATATGTGCAAGTATAATGTGTTTACATTTATAGGTCCCCATTTCATGACATGAGTTGGAACAATATGACTGAGGGAATTGAAGTAAACAATGAAGAAGAAGAAGATCAAGAAGGAGGAGAAGAAGAAGAGGAAGTGGGAGAAGATACTGAAGAAGGAGAAGAGGATCGTGAAGATTACTGGGTTGAAGGACCTGAGACTGAGGAAGACTATGATGTGTAGACAGTTGTCATCCATGAACATAGTGTTCCTCAAATGTATCATACACATGTTCTTATGGAGCAAGCGGTGACAGAAAATGTTCATCCATGCATTATGAAATAGGATCTTCTTCGTATAATGAACTTGAGTTTGTCAGCTTTTCACGAATAAGAAGTCACTCATTAATGCTGTCCGAACATGAAGCATAAAGAAATGTGTACAGTGTCGTGTGGTGAAATCAAATGCAGAAAAATACGTTGTTCAGTGTATAAATGATGGATGTAATTGGAGATTATATGCAAAGAGGGTCGTGGTTTAGAAATGTTCAAGATTTCAATTCTGAGAGTTCCTCATACATGTTTGGATCCTCTACTCAGTTCAAATCACAGACAATTTAGTTCTGATTATATCTCACAGCTAATTATGCCAACAATTCGTCATAATTTGAGAATCAGTCCGCATTAGATAATGGACAGGATACGTGCCGATTATCACTACACAATATCATATTCAAATGCATACCGTGCCAAATGAAATACTATGGAGACGGAGTATATATATGCCGTCTCGTGTGCAAATACGCACAGGCTGTCCTATTTGCTCCTTTAAATAGGGTAACACGGAGACGGAGTATATATAATCCGTCTCCCGTGTAAACTTCAACGGAGCTAGTTTTTGCTAATATTCGAGGGACATGGCTATTCTTGTAAATTTTATTTTCTTGGAGTTAAAAATGCTAATTATCCTTTAATGAATGTAACCAAAATTTTAAATTGATGAGAAAACAGTCGATTAAATGTGGCATTAGATGAGATCCTAAAATGGGCCTCACATTCACAATAAATTATTCGGTTGATTACCATCATAATATTTAAATTAAAATTCTCCTACAAAACTTATTTTAAGATTAAAAACATATTTAAAAAAAATTAAAACAAAAATATCAAAAACATATGGAATTTAAAATACCAATATAAAAGTATCACACACGATTCTAAAAAATAGAAAATAAAAAACACACAGAAATAAAAAACGAAAATATATAAATAAAATATAAAAAATAACACAAATCCAATAAGATAATTTTTAAGTCAAATAAGTAATAAATCCCATTAAAATATGAATAAAATAAGAATATAGCAAACAAAATAAACAAAAAAAGATAAGTTTAAAGTAATCCAAAATAAAGCAATGAATAGATTATTTTTGAAGGGGGATTTTGAAAATTGTACATACGGATGAGAATCATTGGTATTTGGTACACGGGGGCCTCCTATTTTTTTATCGAAACAGTTGAAATTTTTTTTTTGTAAACTAATCATAAATTCTGACGAGGAAATGAAAACATAGATAAAAAGGACAGTGAGATATATAAGGACTATATCTAAAAAGATTGAAGGGACTTACTCTTAAATGCAAAAAATTGAGGGATGTAAAACTAAAAACTCTCTTTATTTTTGTTGGACTTTTATTTTCATATTGATGTGAAGTGGAGCTCATTATCATCACTATTATTATATTGTCAAAAGTTTGAGCTCATCGAAAATGAAAGATTGCTTTTTTTTCAAATTTAAATTTTGTTTCATTCGTTTTGGAGTAAGAATTTTCTTTACCTGGGCCTCATTTTCAAGCCACCACAACCAGCTCAATTTTTTTAAGCTAAATAATATAAGAGGGATATTGTTACCTATCATAACAAAAAATGAACTCATAAGTAAAATGATTTGAGGTCTTTTCATGAAATGGGTTTAATTACTTGAGTTTCTTCAAAGGTCAAAAACATGCATGATAGAACAATCTTTTTTTAAAAACAAGATAAATATTACTGTCAAACTTGTATGACAGATTAATCTTTATCAATAAGATTTTTGTGAATGTTTTTATTGATTAATTTTATATCAATGATATAATACATAAATATGGGGGGAATACTAGTGTCCATGTAAATGTTTGTATTGAGTAATTTTGCAAGTTAGTCAATGTGACAATATTGAATAAGAAATAAAATTTTATGCACAATCAATGCAATTGTTTATTTCAACATGGTCAATGGATTTGTTGGTTTTTCCAATGCATTCTCGAATGTTTCATTTTTGTGAAAACCAATGTAAATTTTTAGCCCATTTTGAGAATGTTCATTGAATGAAGGTTTGTGCTAATCAGTGGATTTATTTCACTGGTTTTAGCAATTGATTTGCTCGTTTTTTAAGGCCTCGGTCTCTGGATGTATATAGAGATCATCACATCTTTTTTTGGATGATTTTATTTTTCTTATCAAAACTTATAAAATTAAAATTTAGTTTGATTTTATTTTTAGTGATTGGAATTTTTGCTCATTAACATCTAAAACCTTGCATACATTAGTTAGAAAAATGTTAGAAAAATATGAGGTTCAAAGAATTACTAGAACCTTTAGACAAATTAATCATTATATGGAATGTAACCTGGGTAAAACTCGAGGGCACTGATATTCCCACCCACGTAGTTATTCACCCCACCCTTCTCAACAAATCAAAATGTGATTTTTTTAAGGAGTGAACCCACCCTGATACATTCGATTTTGTGAAGTCGTCTAATATGTTATAGATTGACATCACAGAGTTGAACTGATCACAGAGACTTAAAGCCATCTATGTGACCATTCGACTTTGTGTAGTCATCAATTATATAATCTGTTTGACATCACAGAGTCGAGCATGTCACAGAAACCTAATGCATTCTCTGTGACTCATTCGACTTTGTGAAGTTGTTCACTATTTTACAGGTCGACAACAGAGAGTCGAACTGGTCACAGAGGCCTAAGGCCCTCTCTACGGCCTATTTGACTTTGTGTTTTGAATAATGTGTTCACGTGTTATGGCATTCTCAATGAAATGATATCTTCAAACAATGATGCGTTGTTCAGTATCATGAAAGGCAGATCACTTGATGTAGTGTTTGGATATCTCTTTGTGATCCTTAGGTCTCTGAGACCAGTTCGACTATGTGATGTCAATCTGTGACATAATTGTAATATTTTAAAAATCGAACCGTTCAATGAACCAGAAAAATGAACGAGTTAAGGGTCACTAGTTCAACTGTTGGGTCAACCGGATTTGAACCATGACATAATTATAATATTATAATATTTTTAATTATCATTACTAAATAAAAATATAAAATATTTTAGAAAATCTTTGCATAAAAGTTTTACTTAACATCATAACATGATTTTAGTATATAAAATCTAAAGTTTGTATTATATTTTATATTTTAACAAGTGATTAATCACAATTTTTATGAATAAAGAACCATTCGATATATTCAACCCACAACCAGTTCACAAAAATTGTTAGTTCAACCGGTTGGTTGATTGAGTTTTATCAATTTTTTATATTATCGGGTTATATGGGTAAACCGAACCGGAATTTAAAGCAGATGAATGTTTAACTAGTTCAATCAGGCAAGTGAGGGCATAATTGACGACTTCACCAAGTCGAATGGGTTATATGAGAGTCTTAGGTTTTTGTGACATGTTCGACTCTATGATGTCCAACAGAGTATATAACTGACGACTACACAAAGTCGAATGGGTCGCAGATAGGGCTTTACGAATCTGTGACCAGTTCGACTCTATGATGTCAACCTATAACATAATGAATGACTTCACAAAGTCGAATGGATCGGAGTGTGTTCAGCTCTTAAAAAAAAATCACATTTTTTTTTTGAAAGGGGGTTGAAGAACTCTGTGGGTGGAAATTTTGACACCCAAAACTTGATCCCAGGTGACATTTTTTTTTACTAATCTAACCCACTTATATTCAAAATCAACTCTTTAAATTCGACACAGATTATATTTTATGAAAATAAAGATGATAGATAAAAAATATATATATATTTATATTGATATAAAATTTAATATTTCAAAACTTGCTTATATTACAAATAACATATCTCAAAACACATTTAAGCGCTAACATCATGACGTTCGAATAAAAAATCGTTCTATATTAAACGATCACCTGGGTCAACCCTGGGTCAACCATAAGATAAAGCAAGGATTAAATGTGGATTAAGCGGCAGGAATTAAGTGGAATTCAATCCGATTAATTTGATTTTTTCTTCCTTTTCTTCCATATTTTATTGTATTTAGTCTATTTATTTAGTACTTTTAGCTATTATATATAATATAATATTTTGTTATTAAAATTGATTGATTAATTCTAATCCAGCTGATTAATTCACATATATCCACCCGACATATAACTAGCACCTAACTTTTTTTACAACAATAATTAGTTACATCAATCTATATCAACCTCAATTAGTTCCCCACTAACAAAAGCCCCATATAGACTTGGTGAAAGGTCTTCATCACAGACAAATCAAATACAGCTAACACAAATGACAAGTCTGAGATTATATCTAACCTTCCTATGGTGGGGTTTCAAGGCTCTTGGAAAGGGTCCCCCAACCTTATCTCCACCTGCCATAGCCCTTCTCATTCTCTCAAAATTATAAAATAAAATAATATCTATATATAATGAATTTGAAGAATATAAGACCATAAGTCTGCCGTCTCATGCATGGTACTTTGTTTTTGTTGTTATTGAACAAGACCTGATGAGCCCCCTTTTTGGACCAATTGGAAAAAAAATTATTAAATATCTCATTATGTGGTTTCTTATTAGTAGACCTTGTTTTATTATTTTGGGTAGTCTTGAATAGTAAACCTAAACAGACCATTTCCGTTCTCATTGCATTCTCCTAGCAACTACTCTTGTTGTATTCTATTTGTATTTATTTTTAATAAAGAAATAAAAATTTGAAGACCCTCCAGGGCAGAAGAGCTCAAATTTTAGCATGTACATGATTCAAAATTTTAGACCTATTTGGAAACAAATTTAAAAAATAATATCTACTATGAATTAATTAACGTAATGATTATGGAAAAAACTATTCTTAACCAGTTTTGTCATAAAAATCGTTTTGTCATCTCTTAAAACATATAAATCAAGATCCGAAAACAAAGGTTGAATTAAAATTTATGGTCACATTTTTTGAATCGATTATCTAAAATCTAATTTTACAAAAGTAAAATCCACTTGATAATTAGCCATTATAGAAGTCTTTTATCACAACTAATTAAAGTATCTTCCAAGCTATGAGTAATACAATGCTATCTATTCATGTGGGGGGGCATTGTTGCATGTACTATTTGTATCTTGTCTCAATTACACTTATCTTTTTAATGAAATATAAAACATTTGACATAAATGAATTTATTCAATTCATTGGCTATTTTCATTTTTTTGTGAAAATACATATTTTATTAAAATGAATATACTTTTACAAAAATCAAAAGCTTCTTTATATAAAAATAATTATTTTTAACTTGTCTACCTGACAATATCCAAGAAGACTTTTTCTCCACCACAACATACAATCATTATTCATGCTAAGATTTCATTTCATACAATGATGAATGATATCATCTTTAATTATTCATGTATAGACTTGATTTTAAACTTAATTAACAACGTCTTGGACCTTGCAAATGCAAACTTAAAGAATTGATCTCCGCCACCAAATCTTAGTGTTGTACAATCTAATCAACATCGATCCATAAATTCTTTTTTATAAATTTAATATTGGTGGGGGGAAAGACATAATGGCCATCTCATGATACTGATGTGGAGTCTACTGCAAATAATTTTTATTTTTATCATCCTCTTCTTTTTTCTTTTTTTAATTTGGTGGGGTTGCTTGGAGATCACATAATCCAACAACAAAGCTTTCCAGGGGCCACAGATATATGCAACCAATTCTTTTCTTCTTGATGGGTCCATGACTTCAACATTTGATCAACCACTACATGCACAGCATGGCCAACTGGACCTATTCACATTCATTTGCAGGCCAGGAAAAGTTGTAGTGACATACAATAAATTAATTTTTGGTGATGTTTGCTTGTAATTTTGCATAATAATAAATTGCTGTATGTGGTGGGCGAATTTCCTTGTTCGTCCTCCTGGGCCGGATCCTGGTCGATCCGGGCTTTTGAGTTGGTTCCGGAGAGATGGTGCGGGTCTGAGCTTCCGACTTCGCCGATCCGGTTAGCCCTGCAGATCCTCCTCGCTGTTTGCAAGTCAGACAGCTCCTCGTCGGCTTCGGTCCTTGGGTACCTGCAACTCACACCAGTGTGGTGCCGGCTAACGCCCCTCCGACGCTCAAGTCAGTGATCCTTCTTGTTAGAAGAGCCTTCAACCCCAAAGAGGGAGAGAACGAGAGAGAGTGGAGTGTGTTGCGCATACCTTAGGAGGGCGGGGTAGCCTCCTTTTTATACTGGATTGGGGCGTGCCGATTGGACCTCAGGGGGTATCCATAACATGATGTGGTACCCCCTGTATGGCCTACCGATTCGGGACACGTGGCACCTAGGGATCATCATTTGCCTATAACGGTTTCCCTGACGCACTATCCTTTGAGATGTCAGAGAATATTCCCTTTGATAACTGTCTTGCTCTTAGTGAAGGGGTTCATGTCCGTCCAGCCGTTCAATCGTGAACACCGTTGTGCCCTTTGACGAGGTGGGCTGCTACGATTTTGACCGCCCTCGTGGTTACACGAATCAAACCTTCAGCACTCTGGTCGGGCAGTCTTACCCGTGTTGAGCCGTACTCAGGCATATGTCCTGCCCGTCCTGACTCTCCTTTGTCACATCTGGGCTTGTCAGGCCTATACACTTCGCGGGCAGTGATGCCCTATCCTGGTACTGCCTAATGGGCCTGAACTCATGGTTTGGCTTGTGGGCTCATCGGTTGAGAGATGGGCCCGGCTGTGTTTTGTTTCTCATTCTTTGTCTCGGTTAAATTCGCCTCCTACAAATGCCCCATTCTTTTGGGCTTCCAGGGTCTCGGGAGTCCGAAAGAACTGACCAGAGGAGGCTCGTTCGACAGGGGTGCCGTGTTCCGTCAGCTTTCACCTTGTCATGACCGACGAATCTGTCGACATCTCTCAAAGTCACTTGTCACTTATCCAGCTTTCCTCATTAATGTCACGCAGGCGCGGATTTCAAAGACTTTTGTCGCCTCGCCCTTATTTCGAATCGTCGCGACGGTTGAGGATACGAAAAATCGGATTCTTATTATACGCTCGGACTGTTCGTGTGATTCTCGTACCTGTCACTAAATCAAACCCGTTTCGAGTTTCGACTGTCTTCCTGTTCTTCGTCTTCATCTCCTTTGTCCGATGGCGCAATTACCTGAGGTCGTCACAGTAGAAGAGTACAGGGGGGAGATGCCCCCTCCGCACGATCCTTCGTCGCTATGGGTTTACTCTGGCCAGGTGGAGGCTGGAAGGATTCTATTCCCTCTGTCCGTGCTGATAGTCGAGTTTTTGAGTTTTTTCGATCTTCACCCCCTCCAGCTTGTTCCGAGCGCGTTCCGTATCCTAGCGGCCGTCGCCGCTCTTAATCGCGCCCTCGGCATCCGCCTTGGGCTTAACGAGGTGAGGAGCTTCTATATCTTGAAGCCCCTGACTGGAGGATGCCCCCTCTTTTATCTGTCTCGGAGACCCGCCTCGGGAACACTGATCTTGGACGCTAACGAGTTTATCTATGGCTGGCGCTCGAAGGTCCTTCGTGTCCGGGGTCCCTGGTTTCCGGAAGACTGCCCCTTCCGCATTCCGACCAGGATGAGGGGGCCATACTTAGGCTCGGGTAAGTTCCCTTGCCCTCGTATCGGACTCAACTTAGTTCATCTCATGAAATGTGGTCTTTGGCTTTACGACTTTCTTGCGTTTGTTTCAGGTGCATCTTCTCTGAATGCCTGCCCCCCGCCAGGGGTCCTGCGATCGGAAGACGTAGAACGGGCCCTGGCTTTTGAAGGCAGGAGCTGGAAGACCCTGCTCGGTGCGGTTTCTTCGTGCTCCGTCGCTCGTCCTTTACCGGTTGCTCCTCATCCACCCGTGATCCGGCCCTCGAATCGGCGTCCTCCGTCCGCCTCGTCTTCCGGTGGCGTCTCTGGTTCCTCTTCTAATCCCGGAGAGGCGCTGAGGCGGTCGAGTCGTCGGCCCCGGTTTGCGGTCCGGTCGTCTGTACCCTATGACCGCCCTATCGTTATCGCCGAGGACGAAAATAGCGACGAAGAGACCTTCCCCATGGGTGGTCATTCTCGGACCCCCCTTCCGGCCTCGTCATCCGTTCAACGGAATAGGGTGGAGGAAGAGAGATCGGGCAGTCCTCGGCCCTTCATTGGCTCGCCCCCCAGGACTTTCGAAGAAGGTGTCGGTGAGTTCGGTGGTGGAAGCTCTCCTTTAGCTCAACCGGCATCGCCCTCCCCGCCTCCTGTAACTCCTGCGGAGCGCTTCTCCCAGGAGAGGGAACTTGTCGAGCCTCCGCGGTCATCCCCTACAGCCGAGAGGGGGCCCCGGGCTTCGATGTCCCCTCCCATATCTCCATCTCGGGTGCCTCAGTATGTGTACTGTGTTAGCCCTACCTGAGTTGGAGCCATGGGCAAGTACTCCATGCCCCCGGCCCTTTCCCGCAAGGCCAGCCTTGTGGCATGTGGCTATGTCGGTGCCGTGTGTAGGGAGGTGGAGAGGCTGAAGCACTTGATCAAGGAGGAGGAGAGCGAGCGCTTCAAGGACTTCTGTGCTGGCTTTAGCACGGGCTACTCGGCTAAACAAGATGGCCAGGCCTTCCCTTCGGAGTCTAAACTGAAGGAGATGTATCATCTCTCTCTTTTTGAAAGGAAGTGCGGTCCTTTCGCGGAGGAGGATCCGGGGACATCAACTCGGCCGACTACTTCCACCTCTCGCCCTGGACGCCAGGAGTAAAGCCGGTGCCAATGCCTCATGCTCTCTGCCTCTTTTGATTTCGTTTCCTTTGTACTTTTTCCTTTTGCGAACATCTTCCCGGCGAACACCGGGTGTTTTGTCCGGGCTGCGTCCCGAGTTTAAACATTCTTTTGCGTGCTAAGTCTTTTGATTCTTTGAAGTTCGTGCGTGGTAACTGATTGTGCCCTTTAATGGCTGTGTTGATTGCTTCAACGGAGGGGTTGTCTCTATCGTTCCATCGATAAACGGGCGTGGCTCATTATTACGTGAGTGCCTCTTCGTATCCCCGTCTAATGTTTGACTCATCTTTCCGTGGCGATGTCGGGACTTTGAATTTGCATTAAATGCATGTTCGTTCTTCTTCACGTATATAATCGGCTCGTGGTAGATGTGTTGCTCACTTCTTTTTTTTTTTTTTTTTTTTTAAGTCTTCTCGCATTGTTCTTGTTTTGGTCAGAATGCCTACCATTTCTGACGATGTTACGGTCGTTCCTTACGAGGGCGAGACGCCCCCTCTTCCGGACCAGAATTCATGCATATTCTATTTTTCACAGATAGAGATAGGGAGACTATTCTTTCCCCTTCCTGACCTCATAGGGTTTTTCCTGATGTGGTACGGTATCCATCCGCTTCAGTTGACCCCTGATAGCTACCTGATTCTCTCCAGTGTGGTCGCCCTTTGTCATGCGGTCAAGGTGCGATTTAGGCTGAAGGAGCTTTCGAAGTTCTACCAGCTTAAACCGTCACAGGGGGGGACGGCAGCTATGGCCTGACCAGGCGCTCGGGTGTCCCTCCCCTGATCTTGGACGTGGATGATAACTTCATAGTAGGGTGGAAGACTCATCCTTTGAGGATTTCAGGGATGTGGAAATCAGCGGACTCCTCATGGCAGCTTCCATCCGTGTTTAGGTCCTCTTCTCTTGGTAAATAATCTCTACCGGTTCTGGCATTGTTGTTTTACCGCGTAATCAGCATCTTTTATGGGATTTGTTTCCTATTGAGCTCTTCTTTGCAGCAGGGGACTTGGACTGTCCTTCGGACGGAGAGCTCAGGCTGGAGGATATTGCCAAGGCGCTGGCCTTTCGGGAGCGGAGCTGGGTTAGCTTACTCGGGGATGCTTCCCGTCGTGTCGAACTAACCGTGGCTCTTCATGTCAGACCGTTCCCACTGGCGGCTTATCGCGCCAGGGGTGACGTGAGGACAGCGTCCCGTGCCTTCCCTTATTTTGTTCCCGCGGGTAGGCCCTCATTGTCAAGGCGATCATGTCCCGGGGAACAAGGGGATCCTGGCTCCCGTCGGATGAGGAGGAATGATCCCATCCCGATTTTTTCCTTGCCGCTGAGGTTATCTTTTGCGCAACGGGAGGTGGCCGGACGGCCTTCGTCTTCCGCAGAGGTACCGAGGGGACTTTCCGTCCTCAACCCGGAAGAGGAGCGGTTGGAGGACTATGTTTCTGGGTACCGAGCTGGTTTTCAAGACGGGTCATCCGGTAACGCGTACCCCTCTGTCCGCGAGCTGGATGAGTCCTTCCGCTTGCTGCTAAGGCGCCGACGAGCCGGGACTCGTGTTCGGGGGGAGGGACCAACCGCGTCCTGATCCGGTGTTGCGGCCCTCTCCTCCGGTTTTGGCGGTCTTGTCTCCCATTGAGACGTTTTCATGCTGCCTATCTATGGCCCTCTCTTTCTTTTCAGCTATTGTATGAACAATAAATTTCTATTCGGAAGGGACCGTGGAAAATTCGTCATTCATTTGTCTTTTACTATTTTCGTTTCTGCATGCCACTATTTTAATGCTCATGCTTTTTGGCTCGGTCGACGGGTGAGAACGGGCAATTTCGCTAAGTCGGGCAAGGGTCCTTCCTGCTCCGAGGGAATTCTTCGCGATTTTACCCCTGCCCTTACACTTTTTTTTTTTGAACGATATTGCTGGCACGTTTATCCGTATGTGGGTCAATATGCGGGCTCTGTTTTGCTGTTCCTCTCGACGTATGATTGATCGGGTTGAGTTGAGCTCTAACTTTGCCCGTTGAGTGCTCAGCGCCTGTTGAGCCCGACTTAGGGTGCCATTCGGCTGGTGCGTGCTGCGAGGGCTGAGTGGCGTCGAGTGCTGAAAGCGACCCCGATCGGACCCAGCCCGTTGAGCGCGGCTTAGGGGGCCATTTGGCTAGTGCGTGCTGCGAGGGCTGAGTGGTATCGGGTGCTAAAAGCGTCCCCGATCAGACCCAGCCCGTTGAGCGCGGCTTAGGGGGTCATTCGGCTAATGCGTGCTGCAAGGGCTGAGTGGTATCGGGTGCTAAAAGCGACCCCGATCAGACCCAGCCCGTTGAGCGCGGCTTAGGGGGCCATTCGGCTAGTGCGTGCTGCGAGGGCTGAGTGGTATCGGGTGCTAAAAGCGACCCCGATCAGACCCAGCCCGTTGAGCGCGGCTTAGGGGGCCATTCGGCTAGTGCGTGCTGCGAGGGCTGAGTGGTATCGGGTGCTAAAAGCGACCCCGATCAGACCCAGCCCGTTGAGCGCGGCTTAGGGGGCCATTCGGCTAGTGCGTGCTGCGAGGGCTGAGTGGTATCGGGTGCTAAAAGCGACCCCGATCAGACCCAGCCCGTTGAGCGCGGCTTAGGGGGCCATTCGGCTAGTGCGTGCTGCGAGGGCTGAGTGGTATCGGGTGCTAAAAGCGACCCCGATCAGACCCAGCCCGTTGAGCGCGGCTTAGGGGGCCATTCGGCTAGTGCGTGCTGCGAGGGCTGAGTGGCGTTGAGTGCTAAAAGCGACCCCGATCAGACCCAGCCCGTTGAGCGCGGCTTAGGGGGCCATTCGGCTAGTGCGTGCTGCGAGGGCTGAGTGGTATCGGGTGCTAAAAGCGTCCCCGATCAGACCCAGCCCGTTGAGCGCGGCTTAGGGGGCCATTTGGCTAGTGCGTGCTGCGAGGGCTGAGTGGCGTCGAGTGCTAAAAGCGACCCCGATCAGACCCAGCCCGTTGAGCGCGGCTTAGGGGGCCATTCGGCTAGTGCGTGCTGCGAGGGCTGAGTGGTATCGGGTGCTAAAAGCGACCCCGATCAGACCCAGCCCGTTGAGCGCGTCTTTTATTGTCGTGTTGTTCCGTGCTTAGAAGATTTAATGGAAGAAACAAGAAAGTTCTCATTTAATGATAATATTTCTTCAAATGGATTACATTCCAAGGGCGAGGGACCTCGAACCCTCCCATTGTTTCTAGGTGGTAAGCCCCGTTTGGTCCAACTTTAGTGACTTTAAAAGGGCCCTCCCAATTTGGACCTAGCTTGCCTTCATTTTTGTTTTTGGTTTCTGGGAAGATTTCTCTAAGGACCAGGTCTCCGGCTCTGAAGCTTCTGCCTGCTACTCGCCGGTTGTAGTATCTGGATATTTGATTCTGGTAGTCCATGTTTCTGATGGCTGCAATTTCTCTTACTTCGTCCCGAAGTTCTAGGTCTTGCATTAGTTGCTCATCGTTCGCTGCTCCGTCGAAGTTTTCGGTTCTGTGTGTGGCCACTTCGGTCTCAACCGGCAAGACGGCTTCAACCCCGAATGCTAGTGAAAAAGGTGTTTCGCCGGTGGACCTTCTTGAGGTAGTTCGATAGGCCCATAGGACCGATGGTAGTTCATCGACCCACTTCCCTTTCGCGCTATCTAGCCTCCTTTTCAAGCCGTCCAGAATAGTTCGGTTAGTAATCTCTGCTTGCCCATTACTCTGTGGGTACCGTGGGGTAGAGAAGTGGTGTTGTATCTTCAATTCCTCGCAGAAATTCTTTATCAGTTTACTGTCGAACTGTTTTCCGTTGTCTGAAATGATGGTTTGCGGGACTCCGAATCGGCATACTATGTCTTTCCAAAGGAATGATTTGACCTCTATATCTCTGATCCTTGCCAGGGGTACCGCCTCTACCCACTTGGTGAAATAGTCGGTGGCTACTAGCAGGAAGCGTTTTTACCGTGGAGCCGTAGGCATGGGTCCGACAATATCTAAACCCCACTGCGCGAACGGCCATGGACTTTTCATAGGAACCATTTCCGTTGCCGGTTGGTGAATAAGATTCCGAAACTGCTGACAGTTCTCACACTTCTGGACCAACTCGGCTGATTCTCTCTTCATGCTTGGCCAGAAATAACCGATTGACACGGCCCGCAGGGCTAGTGATCGGGAACCAACATGTCCTCCACACAGGCCAGAGTGTAATGTGTTGAGGACTCGCTGTGCCTCCCGGGGTCCAATGCATCTGAGGTATGGACCTTGAAAGCTTCTTTTATAGAGGATTCCCATGGATGAAACCCAATACCTGGCTGCCCTTTGTCTCAGCTTTCTCGCCTCGATTTTGCTCTCTGGCAAGGTTCCTTCCGAAAGGTACTTTTTGATATCGGTCATCCAATTGGGGGAGTCCTCCACGCAGGCGATTGTTAAAATTTCGCCGAGCCTTTCGATACTCGGGGATTTCAGGTAGCCAAGTTGGATACTTCTGGCTGGCTTCCCGCTAACGGATGACGCCAAGGTTGCTAGAGCGTCGGCTTGAGTGTTGAGCTCTCTTTCTACCTGATGTACTTTTGCGGATTCAAACTGGGAGAGCAATGATTGCACCTTTTGTTGATACGATGTCATCCTCTCGTCTCTGGTCTCATATTCGCCGGTGCTTTGGAACACCACCAGCTGCGAGTCGCTGTAGACATCGATGACTCGTATTCCCAAATGAGCGGCGAGATCCAGTCCTGCGATGAGAGCTTCGTATTCGGCCTCATTGTTGGACGCCCGAAAACCCAGCTTGATGGTGTGTTCAAATAAGAGCCCGTCGCTGTTTTTTAAAACCAATCCCGCGCCCGCGCCCCTTCGATTAGAGGCTCCGTCGACGTTTAGGGTCCACTTTGGGCCGGACCCCTCTTCTTGATTCTCTATCGTCAAAATTTCGCCAGAAGGTGGTGTCAGATCGGCCAGAATGTCGGCAATGACTTGCCCCTTAATGGCGTTTCTCGGTACGTAATACAGATCGAAGGGAGAGAGTTCGATCGCCCATTTGAGCATACGCCCTGTGATGTTTGCTTTTTTCAAAATGGGTTTCAAGGGATAGTCGGTTACGACGTTGATTGAATGAGCCACGAAGTAGTGTCTGAGTTTCCGAGATGAAACGAGCAAGGCGTAGACTACTTTCTCCAAGTATAAGTATCGGGACTCTGGTCCGTGAAGAGACTTGCTAACGTAATAAACGGGCCTTTGTACTCCTTCGTGGTCCTTTACTATGACGGAACTAACCGCATGATCGGATGCCGCCAAGTAAATGTAAAGTGGCTCACCGAGGTTAGGTTTCATCAGGAGCGGAGGTGACGAGAGGTATCTCTTTAACTCTACGAAGGCCAGCTGACACTCGGGAGTCCAGTCGAACTTCTCAGTCTTCCTGAGCAATTTGAAGAAAGGAAGGTTCCTTTCTGTTGCTTTGGAGATGAATCGATTCAGGGCGGCCAATCTCCCGGTCAGCTTCTGAACTTCCTTCCGATTCCTTGGCGGATCCATTTCAAGCACCGCTTTAATCTGATCGGGGTTGGCCTCAATTCCTCGGTGAGTGGTCAGAAAACCAAGAAATTTTCCGGACTCCACTCCGAAGGAGCATTTAGCTGCATTCAGCTTCATGCGATAACTTCGAAGTACTTCAAAGGCCTCTTTTAGGTGCCTGAGGTGATCCTGCTTCTGAACGCTTCGCACCAGCATATCGTCGATGTACACCTCCACGGTCTTGCCGATTTGGTGCTCGAACATTTTCGTGACCAGTCTTTGGTAGGTTGCGCCTGCGTTCTTTAGCCCGAAGGGCATTACTTTGTAGCAATAGGTTCCTACGGGAGTGATGAAGGCCGTTTTTTCGACGTCATGCTTGTTCATCGGAATTTGATGGTATCCCGAGTATGCATCCATGAAACTCATCAGCTCATTACCCGATGAAGCGTCCACCAGCTGGTCTATTTTTGGGAGGGGGAAGCTGTCTTTCGGACAGGCACTGTTCAAATCGGTGAAATCAACGCAGACGCGCCATTTTTTATTCTTCTTCGGCACAACCACTGTGTTGGCTAGCCAGTCTGGGTATCGAATTTCCCGTATAAACCCGGCCTCCAATAGCTTTCCCACTTCCTCCTTTATGGCCTCCGCGTGGACGGGAGCCACTCTCCGTTGTCTCTGCTTAACGGGACGGACCGTCGGGGAGATGTGCAACCGGTGGGATATTACCTCTGGATCAATACCTGGCATTTCGGACGGTGTCCAAGCAAACACATCCCTGTACTGACTGAGTAACTCTATCATTCTCTCCCTCTCGGCCGGGTTTAACGCGGTCCCGATAAGGAAGTATTTCTCCGGATTTTGTGGGTCGATGACTATTTTTTCAAATCCTCCACGACCCGCTGAGCGGGATCGGGTCGGGCATCATCTGCCGTACCCGATCCTTCAATAATTGCTATCTTTTAGGGTGAATGTCACCCTCCTCTCCGGCCTCCTCCTCGAGTCTGGCTTTCCCAGAGGTTGCTATGGCATAACACCGTCTCGCAGCAAGTTGGTCTCCGTGTATCTGCATAATTCCCTGAGCGGACGGGAAGCGCAGTTTCTGATGGTAGGTAGACGGAATGGCTCTCATCGCGCCTAACCACGTGCGCCCCATAATCGCATTATAAGGTGAACGCAGGTCCATGACTATGAACTCTGTCATGACCGTTTCGTCTCCTGCCCTGACCGGCAGGGTTATGCGCCCGGACGGTACTGCCTGACTGCCGTTGAAAGCTATCAACGGCTCTCTCATTGGTTCCAAGCTTGAAGGCTTCAGCCCCATCTTGAGGTATGACTGCATAAACAGTATGTCAGCTGAACTCCCAGTGTCGATGAGTATGCGCTTAACATCGAAGTTTGCGATCCGCAACGTGATGACCAGGGCGTCGCTGTGCGGTACAATGATTCCGGTGAGGTCTTCGTCAGAGAATGTGATCACCCCAGGGTCGTCGGCCCTTGCTTTCTTCGGTGCCAGCTTCGCTTCTTGATCGATTTGCAGAATCTCGAGATGTTTCGAGTTGCGCTTGGCTGTCCTTGCGTATGACTTGGACTCTGTCATTTGCGGTAGTCCCCCACATATTACATCGATGACCCCCGCAGCATGCGAGGGCCCCACGGCCACCACGTGCTTCTCCGGCTTGTTCCCTTCCCTGGATTCAATGAATTCTCGGAGTTTCCCTTTGCGAACCAGGGATTCCAAGAACCCTTTCAAGGTTCGGCAGCCTTCGGTTTGATGCCCGAAATCTCTGTGGTACTCGCATTTCAATCCCTTGTCCCGAGTGGCTGGATCACCTCTCATGGGAGGCGCCCACTGGAAAAATGGTGCGTGCTTGATTTTTTCCAGAATCTGCACCAGGGGCAGAGTAAACTTCGTGTCCGTCCTTTCCCGGACCTCGTTGGCGGTCGGGCCATTTTTCTGATCGGCATGTGACTTTCGCCCCTTGTCCTCCCTTGGTGTGGGGTTTTTTGCAACCGCAGCCACGGCTTGGGGTCGCGAAAAGATGGCCTCGTCCTCAACTTTGGCATACTTCTCCGCCCTACACATGAGCTCACTAAGGGACTCTGGGACCTTCTTCACCAAGGAATTACGCAAGTGATGCTTCGGCGGCAAGCCGTTTCTGAATGCCATTATCGCGGCGTTTGAATCGCACCGATCTACCTCGAACATAAGGAGACGGAACCGGTCTACATACGCCCGAATCGACTCTCCCGTCTGCATCTGGACCTTCATAAGGTCGCCAAGGTCCTTCTGTTGTTTTCTGCTGCAAATGAAGTGTTCTGCAAACAAAGTTCCGAGCTCTTCGAAGCAGCGGATCGATCCTCCAGGGAGCTGGTGGAACCAGCTCAGAGCTGCCCCTTCGAGGCTGGACGGGAACATGCGGCACATGAGCTCATCGTGCTGCTCGTAAAGTGCCATAGCATGTCGGAAGCCCAGCACGTGGTCGAAGGGGTCGGTCGTCCCATTGTAAAGTCTGAACTTTGGCTGTACGAACTTCCTAGGAGGTGCGCTGTGCAGGATGCGGTGGACGAAGGGCGATTCGAATCCTTTCAGAGCTCTTGTAACAAACTCCCGATCACGCGTGCTGGTCATCTCGCTCCTGTAAGTCCTCCTTGCACGCCCCTGATGCTCCTGTTCATAGCCGTCGTCAGACGAGGCCGAGTATCGGTCTGGACTCTGGTAGCGTTCTCGCCTGCCCGTATGGCGAGTGTTGGTTCGCTTCCTTCGTCTTTCTCGGTGCGGCGAATGGTCGCGCTGCTCACCGCGATCCTCTTTCGTGCGATTCCCTTCGGGGGGGACGTCGGGTATGCCCTGCTTGTCGCCACGACGGTGTCCTTCACCGGATGAGTAGACCGACTCGTGGCTTCGCACATTCGCCTTTCTGCTCTGACGATCACGATCACGCGGTTCCTCGCCTGCTCTGAATGAATTCGGCTGGTCCCGAGCCTCTGGTGGGGGCGGCGGTGGCGTCTTTTCTCCGCGCTTCAAGAACTGCAGCATCAGTCCTTCCATATGTTCGAAACGTTGGCTCATAAGTTCCATCTCCTTCGCAAGATCGCGCCCGGCCTCGGGGGTTGGGCCTTGGGAGGATGATCCGACTTGTGCTTTACCTTTCTGCGGAGGGGGATCGTCGGGCGTCACCCTTCCTTCCTCCCCATCATGTTCGTGGACCGTGGACCGAGTCCTCGCCACCATCTTTTCCGGTAGATTTTCTGGGACGGCCTTTTGTTCAAGAGTATCCCACAGACGGCGCCAAATGTGGTGGGCGAATTTCCTTGTTCGTCCTCCTGGGCCGGATCCTGGTCGATCCGGGCTTTTGAGTTGGTTCCGGAGAGATGGTGCGGGTCTGAGCTTCCGACTTCGCCGATCCGGTTAGCCCTGCAGATCCTCCTCGCTGTTTGCAAGTCAGACAGCTCCTCGTCGGCTTCGGTCCTTGGGTACCTGCAACTCACACCAGTGTGGTGCCGGCTAACGCTCCTCCGACGCTCAAGTCAGTGATCCTTCTTGTTAGAAGAGCCTTCAACCCCAAAGAGGGAGAGAACGAGAGAGAGTGGAGTGTGTTGCGCATACCTTAGGAGGGCGGGGTAGCCTCCTTTTTATACTGGATTGGGGCGTGCCGATTGGACCTCAGGGGGTATCCATAACATGATGTGGTACCCCCTGTATGGCCTACCGATTCGGGACACGTGGCACCTAGGGATCATCATTTGCCTATAACGGTTTCCCTGACGCACTGTCCTTTGAGATGTCAGAGAATATTCCCTTTGATAACTGTCTTGCTCTTAGTGAAGGGATTCATGTCCGTCCAGCCGTTCAATCGTGAACACCGTTGTGCCCTTTGACGAGGTGGGCTGCTACGATTTTGACCGCCCTCGTGGTTACACGAATCAAACCTTCAGCACTCTGGTCGGGCAGTCTTACCCGTGTTGAGCCGTACTCGGGCATATGTCCTGCCCGTCCTGACTCTCCTTTGTCACATCTGGGCTTGTCAGGCCTATACACTTCGCGGGCAGTGATGCCCTATCCTGGTACTGCCTAATGGGCCTGAACTCATGGTTTGGCTTGTGGGCTCATCGGTTGAGAGATGGGCCCGGCTGTGTTTTGTTTCTCATTCTTTGTCTCGGTTAAATTCGCCTCCTACACTGTATACCCAACCAATAGACCAATTAAGTTTTTGTTCCCACCAAACTGGAATTCACATGTGGCATGTGGACCAAGCTTTTGTTCCACTAAGACAACCAAGTCTAACTTTGTTATATAATGATTTATATATGTACATACTGAGAGATTTATATATGTACATACTGAGAGATTTATATATGTACATACTGAGAGATTGGCCATATATGCATAATGCATTACATGTGTCTATATGATCACAATGATCTATTTATAATTTAACCAAAAAAAGGAAAAACAATCTTTGCTTTTCTTACATTGGAAGAGCTATAATGAATTGATTCAATTTTTGTGGGTGATTAGTGGTTTTATAAATGAGATGCACTAGATTAATTCACTGACCACATCATTACATTTTCTGATAAAAAAAGAAGAAGAGCAGAAATCATTTACTAATCCATGGTTTGCATGAATATATATAAGTGAGAAGTTGATGTGGTCATGTGTTAATGTGATCACTTGTGATCACTTTTGAATTCTTCACACCTTCAAAAAATGCCCTGTCAATCATAAACAGGATCATACAATCATATACTATGAAATATTGGGCAAAACCCCTTTGCTTCCCATTACAGTTTCTCTCTGTCTCCCACTTGACAAAAAAATGAGACTGGATCCAGTTAGGACTGGATCGGGTCAGTTCGGTCAGTACCGAACTAAATAACGTGAAAATTGAATTGCACAACCAATTGTTATATATGTATTTTACTCTCTTATTGGATTCAATCAACTATTAGAAAAAAATATGAATTCCTAATTATCATCAATATCCAATAGGAGAGTGAAATATATACTAAACAATTGGTTATGCAGTTCGATTTATAGGTTGTATAGTTCGATTTTCACATTGTCTAGTTCGGTACTGACCGAACTGACCGAATTCAATTCTGACTGAATTCGGTCCCCAAAAAAACATTGACATAAAGTAAATTTATAGAGTGCTTAGCTTTTTGAATTTTAGATCTCTTTTTTTTCCTTTTTTGGTAACAAGGTTAACTAATAGTAAGGGGGTGCTAACAGTAGTCACGTCTTCAGTCACCATGTCAATAATATAGTATATGAAATCATTTAGATTAATACATACTCCATTGTTTTGGTATATCGTAAAAATATATGTATTCAATTCATAGAGGTATGATCAATTTTTATATAAAAAAATATATATTTCATTAGTCAAACATAAATAAATATTTTAAAAAATAAAATGCTTACAGACTATAGAAGGGGCTACAAAATATGCTGAGCATGATTAAAATTTTCCCAATGACCACTAATATATTCAGTCCATTTTGTAGCCCAAAGGGGATCTCCAATTATCTATGTATACATTGTACTAGTCGGGGCGGATCCAGGACAATATTTTGGGGTGGCTATGTAGTCTATATTAAATATTTATATGAATTTTTTTGTTCTTATATTTGATGTAATTATTTATATACCAAATAATGTGATATTCAAAAACCATACATATGAAGAAAAGGGAAAAAAATGAAATGTAATTAAAGTTGAGTACTTTGATTTTGTAAGAATAAAAATGAGATATAAACTCGTCCTACACCGTATATTAACGAACTTTATAATTGAAATAACCAAATGTGTTGTCATAAAAATAGGAGAATTGTGGCTGGAAAAATAAAAAGAGTTGTTTTATGGATTTAAATGTTTTTTTATTGTTCAATTGATATTAAATTAATTATTAAAATAATATTTGAGTTTTAAAATTTAGAATTGTTAAAATTTATAAGAAGATTGAGAGCTGCATTCAGTTGCATAATTATAAAATTGATTTTAGGCAAAAACTAAATTTAAAATTAATTTTGTAGGAAGCTGTCTATCCACAGCTTCTGAAAAACTCAAGTTTTGAACATTTTTTCACAAAATTTTGTCTGCAGCTTTTGACCCCAGCTTTTTGTTTGAAAACAAGTTTGGGAAAAACAGCTTCCTACAACCCAAAAGTTGTCAAAACCCATTTCCAAACCAGAGTTTGATATGGTTCATTAGGTTGAGATTTAATTGGTTAGAAATATATTTTATGTATAAAATGCAATTTATACAATATAAAATTTAAATATCATATATATTATCATCAAGTGATATAAAAAAATACAAAACCTTGGCTGGGCTACAGTCGGCCCAGCCAACTCTTTCGTCCGTCTATGTGTACTAGTGGAGTATATATTGTACTAAAACATTATAAACTATAATAATGGAGTGTGAAGAATTAAATTTTTTTATTTTTTCAAAAAAAGAAACTTAATTATTTAATTTACCTAGATATACCACTTTCAAAATATATTAAAATGTTGAGGGCTGCAAGGGACTATTTGAGTCATTTTACTTTTCCAATAGAAATGATGAATAAAATCAAAGCGTTATTATACACAGTCTTTTTTTAAGCCCATTATAATCTTATACAACTCTAGTTGAAAATTTTACATTTTCTATAAATATACATTGCAATTAATTACAATATATGGTTAATATTTTTATAAAAATATATTCACTAGATGAGATATATCATTTTTAAAAATAAATTAAACATGTGCATGTTGAAAATGAGTTTTTTAAGAGGTTTTTTTTAAAGGCTATACTTAACATTCTTAACATTTTCCATAAATCTGAGAAACAAGGAAAACATTGGCATCCTTCCGAGCCCAACCCATTATACTGACCTATGGTTGACCCAACATTTGATGTGGGCTGGTCCACTTGAACTTATGGGCTGCATGTTGTACAAAGTTTTTGAAAAGAGCTCAATTATGAGCGCTAATACACCCAGTCCGTTTTGCAGTCTCATACATATTACATTATTATAGTGCATATGGTTTTATCATAGTGTATGATACAATTTTTATTTTCAACATAAAAAAAATATACTAATGTAACTCAGTATATACTTCATTTTATATAACAACATGTAATTCAATTGGTATAATTTTTTTTAAAAAAAAAGGAAAATCGATATGGACTATAATTGGGAGTGCAATAGGGGGTTGCACGTATCATTTTTCCTCAATTATACAGTCTCACTGAAATGCCCATATGTCTTGATTTTTGTCTAACAAGATATATACAGTTTTAGGTGAGATATGAACCTCATTAGAAATTTTTACATTTTTTTTAGATTATATACTTCACATTTTAAAAAATTACATTCTTAAATGATATATTAATTTAAAAAAAAATCAAAATGATTACAGACAGCTGGCGGACTCTAAATGAAATTATGTTTTAATTTTTTTTTATTGGAATGGACACTCGATACATTTTTTTTTGAGAAAAATGTAGTCATTTTCTATTCTCATAATTAGAAAAAACATGACCGAGTGAGATTAGAAGAGTAGAAAGATAAGAAAATAAAACAAAAATAAAAAGAACATAAACTCACTCATGGTGACAGTCAGTACATTTGCAGTGCAATATTTTCAGCTGTAGCATCAGAGGACAATGCAATTGCATAGTCACCCATCCCATCGGGTAGCACAGCTACTAACTACCGAGCTTCGTTTGATCAAACCCAACACAGGACTATACGAAGTAGTAGTTAGACCGACCAACTTCACCTTTAGCCCACGCTGGGATAAATAAGGATCAAATGAATTTGTGTTTGGTTATATTTTGAATTATTTTTATTGAGAAATGTAATAATAATTTTTTTGTTATTTAAATAAAATATGAATAGAGTATGTATAAAAATTTATAAAAATGTAAAAAAATAATGATAATTGATTTGACATGTGATTTATTGAAGGTGATGACAGTTGATTTGACAGTGGACCCATATGCTCTTTGAGTGAAATAACCTGGAATAATTTTAATTCTAGATGTTGGTTAGAATTCACATACCACTTTATAACAATTTATTCTGACATAGTTTATGTCTAGGTATTCCCTACATCCAAACAAAAAAAAATACATATTCTGTTTTATTCTCACTTATTCCTTGAGCTATTCTATTTCCAAACGAGAGCTAAAGAGTGACAGACTAGGAACTAGTAGACGACTATGGAAAGGCTAGGCCCTGATCTCTGTGGACCAAGGGCGAACACTCATTGTTTACACCATGGACTACCAGGGTCTCTAACCATGTTTGCTCCCATGCTTTCACACCTCTTCTTTCGATCTGGGAGTAGTCCCCAATCTTTTTTCTTGGCTCGCGATGTTCACTAACGTAATATATGAAATTGTTTATAGAAAAATCCATATAACCCTCTAATTTTTCTTAAAATCCATATAACCCCCCTGAAAACACCTAGTAAATCCAAAATAACCCATTGAATAAAATTTACGTTTACAAATGATGAATGTTTTGTGAATATTATGCTTGGTTAACCCTAGTAGAAAACACAGTATACTAAAAAAACCTACAATGTATTAAAAATGCCAAATATCTTTTATAAATAATGATTTTATCTCTCCAGATAGAGGGTTTTATAATATATTCAGAGATGATGAAATTGTTATTTTCATAGCATTTTTCACATTTTTAATACATTGTAATGATTTTTTAGTATATTGTGTTTTCAGTCAGGATTAATCAAACGAAATATTCACAAAATATTCATCATCTATTAACAAAATTTTTATTCAAGGGGTTATTTGGATTTAATATGTATTTTCTGGGTTATATGGATTTTAAAAAAGTCATAGGGTTATATGGATTTTAGTCGGTGTGGATTTTTCCCAATTGTTTAATGTAGTATATATACGAATATCTCAATATGAATTCAGTTCATTATAGAAATATACTTCATCATAGTGTATTTCATATTTTATAAAAATATATATATATACTATATTAGTTACGCATATATTTTTTTAAAAAAAACTTATATGAGTTGCAAATGACTGCAAACATGTATATCCAAAGGAGGCAGGTATAATTTATTGTACGTACCCTCCAAAATTGTATTTTATTAAGATAATAAACATATATAATTTATTAAACACTTCTGTCAAGCAAATTCCTAAATTTACCTGTCTATTTTTTGCGCTTGTAATGACAAGTTGACAACCTAACAAACAACTCCAGTATTCAAACCAGTAGTTTATAATCTATATAAGATACCAAGATGGGATAATGTTATATTTAGTCTATTTCTATGGTCTCAAACACAATTTATTTATATTTTTTTAAAATCATATATTCCATATAATAATATAAAATATATATACTCTAATTAATTGAATGACATTATTTATATAAAATATAAAAAAAATTATTGAGTTATGTATATATTTTGTTATAGTGTGTGGAAGAGGTCAACAAGATATATAAAACTATATATGAGATTGTATAAGAAATTAACAAAATTATATATATATTTCATTATTAAAAGTGAAATAGTTTAACAAGACATGAGAAACTATATTTAAGATTTAAAAGAAATTTCCATTAACATATCCTGTTCCGACAAGTTGTCAGTAAAATAAATGAAAATAAAGAAACAATAGAGAAACAATAGTCTGGTCACATTCTTCAGAGTCAGAACCTGCCATTAGGTACTGAAGAAGGCATATTTTGATAAGAACCCATGATTCCCCTAGCATCTCAACAGCTAATGTAAAATCTATCTTCAGAAGAAACTCTTGACAAGTGGTTGTACTGTTTCAGCACAACTCTGTTGTCCCCTTCTCAACACAATTTCCCTTGGTTAAAAAACTAGATTACACCTATTCATCAGTGGTGTTCTTAATATAAAAAATATCTATAGAAATAATGATGTTATATATATATATAGGAAAGTGATTCGGTACGGGAATGCGAGAAGCGATCACAGGCCGTCGATCACGGGTCCATCGCATCGGACGGTCGGGTGCGATTCACATCGACCGTTGGATGTGATGGACCCGCGATCAAACGCCCGACGTCGCTTCCCGCATTCCCGCACTGAATCACTCGACTATATATATATATATGTGGGTGTCCTTACACCACCATGGTAAGTGGGTGCGGGACAATTTATATAAATACTCAAGTATTAAGGGTTTGTGAAAATATTCCTAAGTTTTTTTTAAAGAAAAACACTAATATTCGATATAACATGATAATACCAATACTATAATTCTGATTAACTCAATGATTGAATCAGATAACTCTTAAACCGGTCATTTCAGGTTCATCGAATTGTTCGAATTTTAAAATATATAAAAAATTTCAAATCTAAGGTCATTTTCATGGGTCTCTCCGCTGGCTTGTTTGTACTCTATTGGGTAAAAACAGGAACTGGGTTTGTTGTTATAGTAGCAGCCAAAGACAACCCAAGTTTTAAATCATAATCCCCACCACTCTCTCTCAACAAGAGAAAACTCTCTAAACCCTGAATGGAGAAACTTGTGGAGGTATCAGATCAAGAGATCTGCATAGACTTCAAACTGAACACAAAATGCAGGGCCAAAGTCACCCTCAAATCACTCCACCCAACCTCCCCAATATCCTTCAAAGTCCAGACCTCCGCCCCTCACAAGTTCCTCGTCAGCCCCCCGACCGGCCTCCTCCCGCCCCTCTCCGCCGCCTCCTTCCACGTCATCCTCAAGCCTCAACCGTCCGTCCCCCACTCCTTCCCCCGCTCGCCGTCCGATCGCTTCCTCATCAAAACCGCCATCGCCGCCGCCGCCAATTCGACCTCCACCTACGATGTCAAGCTGCGCGTGGTCTACGTGGGGCTGACGCTGCTGCGGCACGCCATTTCCTCGGGCAATGCTGAGGCGGTGCGGGACCTGTTGAGGCGGCAGAGGTCGCTCGTCTCAGACCTCGTGCGCGACGAGGCGGCGGAGCTCGTGGGAGCGGCGGGGAACCGCAAGGACGTGCTCGATGCGTTGTTCGAAGCCGGGCTGAGGCGTCCGCGTGGGGTGAGAAAACTTGTATTTTGGGAATGTTGGATATTACACAATTAAATACGTGATTGAGTTAAATGCAATGCGTGTTGGATAATTTAATTAATATTATGTTGAACTTGTACAACGCACATTGAACTTGTACAGTCAATATTGTACAACGCACATTGAACTTAACTCAATCTCATCAAATACCTTTTATTATGGATCAATTCATAATTCAAAATATCTTTCAATTAAGGATTGTTATGATTATGTCATTGAATGCTATCTAGAAAGTTCCACACGGGGAAGGTGGGTCGAATGGGTGGAGTGCCGTGCATGTGGCGGCGGCGGAGGACAGGAGGGACGCGATGGCGAAGCTGATCGAGCGCTTGAGAGGAGGGGAATTGGACGCGAGGGATAGAGAGGGGAGGACGGCGGTGCACGTGGCGGCGGGGAAGGGGCACGTGCAGATGGTGCGGATGCTGGTCGAGGGAGGCGCGGACAAAGACGCGAGAAGCGGTGACGGGCGGACAGCGCTGCACAGGGCGGCCGCCAATGGGGACCGAGACATGGTTGTGGCACTGCTCGAGATGGGCGCGGACTGCGAAATACCCACTGTCCGCGGCCAGACCCCGCTCGACGTCGCGCGCGACAAGGGACATGTGAGTGCCTCCACTAATAATGTTAGTGTTGTTTTCAATTAGACATTTTGCATATATACGCCTCACAAAATCCTATATTATCAACATACCCCTCTTGAAACTTTATCACCATAAATATCCTTATAAATGATTATAAATTGGGTAAATTGCGTTTAAATCCTCTAAAGTCTTTGAAACATACAGAAACACTTGCTTGAAGTTTTAAAATATGCACTTACACCCTCTGTTGTTATATTTTCCATTAACGATGGGGGCAAAATACGGTTTTGTCCTTTCAATTAAATCATTATCATGTTTTCACCATTTTAATTAATTGTTATGTAAGTTAGTTATTATAAAAATGCATCCATATTTATTTGAAAAGTTTTATTGTGTTAAATATTCATAAAGCATATCTAAAGTTAATTATATTATCTTTTTTTTAATATTTACAAAATTAATTAAAGGATAAAATAGTAATTTTGAAGTACTTTTGTTTCATCTTAACAAAAAAATCTAACAATAGGAGGGTGTAACTGCATGTTTTTGAACTTCAAGGTAGTGTTTTTGCAGGTTTCAAAAACTTTCATGGGGAGTCCAAATGCATTTTACCCTTTATTAATTCTATACTCGTACCCTTTTGAGGGGGTATATATTTGCAAAAATTATCAAAATACCACTCTTAAAACTTTATTACCATAAACGTCCTCCAAAAATGATTAAATTATATACCTCATACCCTTTTGAGATGTATTTATGCACAATATTTATGCCTCTCTTAAAACTTTATTACCATAATAAATGTCCTAAAAAAATTGATTAAATTATGTACCCATACCCTTTTAAGAGGTATTTATGCAGAATATTTTTTAGCATATATACCCCTCACATAATTATATATTGTCAAAACACCAATCTTAAAATTTTATTACCATAAATACCCACTCAAAATGATTAAATTATGTACTGATATCCTTTTGAGGGGTATTTATGCACAATTCAAGCCATTCTGAGGTGTATTATTGGAAATACTATTTCATCTGGAATATGTTGATAAAATAAAATTATTTCAGGAGTATATATGCAAAAAAAAAAAGTCTCTTCAATTCACATAAGCTCAAATTGAAATGAATGAATGCAGAGAGTAGTAGTGGAGATGCTCGGAAGGGGGGAGATGATGCTGACCGCAGCGCGGAGAGGCGACGTGAAGCTGCTCGAAGTCATTGCTGCGCAGAGGCGGCTGTGGAGGCGGAACGAACGGGAGGGACCAGTACGGGATGACCGCGCTCCACACGGCGGCCATCAAGGGCCACCGCGACGCGGTGCGCACGCTCATCGACTACGGCGCGGACCTCCACGCGCGCGACAGGGAGGGGCACACCCCGCTCCACCTGGCCGTCGAGAGCGGAAGCGCGGACGCCGTGGAGGCACTCGTCGACAAGGGCGCGGACGTCAACGCGCGTACCGGGAGGGGCGCGACCCCGCTCTACATGGCGCGGTCGATGGGACACGAAGCGATCGCGCAGCTTCTCCTTGCGAACGGCGCCGCTTCGTCGTCCTCGCATTCCTCGCCATCGTCGTCGTCCCCGTGAATCTGTGTAACACGAAACTTGGTTTATGTAATCCGCGCATGTGTTGTCAATTCGAATAATTGAATCAAGAACCATGTCTGTCCCCTCTCGCAACCCAGCATGAACGAAGTCCGAAGAATGACGTCCATGCGAGGCCGTGCGCGCGCGCGAAGGGTGATCTCGGTCGCGTGGACACACGCGTCGTGCATCAGCTACTAAATTTAACAACAAATGATCTTAAAATATTAATCATCTCATTTAGATATCGCTTAATTTTTTATTTTTTTTGGGGTTAAACACATTTGCATCCATAAAAACATAGATAATCACATATAAGTCTATGTTAAAGTTAGAATAAATGTATGAGTCTCTAAAAATTCATAAAAACCCATATGCACCCACTGCTGTTAACAGAAGTTAACTCTAACTTAACTTACCATAATCAACTCTAACCTAAACAATGAAATGATTAAAATAACATAGGAAATCACAACTAGTACAAGTGATTGATAATACTATATCGAACAAGAGTTGGAAGATTTTTTTGTTATTTTTTTATGGTAACATTTGATTATATTATTTAGTTATATATTGTTTTTGTGTTAAATGTATTCAATATATTATAGTGTTTTGTATATTGCATTAATAAATTTAAAAAAAAAATCGACTTCATATGATGCCAATAGAATATATTTATTTCATATAATGGTCATTACACATATTCATCATATGTGAAGTACCAGGTGCTTCTAATACGTGCGTTATTAAATTAGTCCGTTATAAAATAGACGCACTGCGTCAAAGTCATGTGAATTAAACATTTAGGTGTGATATAATACTTTTAAATAAAATGTAAAATATAAACCAACATACAAAAAAAAAATCATATATACCTGAGACAAAATTCAGAGCAGTATGGTATAATATTTAAAAAAGTTTAATACGCAAATATATGGGTACCATTCACTGCATTCCATCATGTATTGTAATATCTAAAAAATAAAGTAAATATAAAGATAATACAGAGAATAAGAGAGGAAAGGATAAACATAAAAACAAGAGATCAATAATCCCAAGTAATCTACATTTGGATAGGTTCAATCTCAAGATTTGATTGTATCCATTATCTCTAATATATATAATGCAATTCTTTTATTTCCTAATAATATGGCGCATTAGCTGAATTTGTGTTTCATTTTTAAACTCACTCTTCATCGATCTTCATTTATTTCGATCAGGTAATCCAACAACCTTAAGTGCTTCCCGTTTTAATCTATTAGTTCCCCATGGTTTTTGGGCATTAATAGGGTTTGATTTGCATGTCGTGTGTTTTGGTTCATGCAAAAGTAACTTTCATTTTGTTGATTATGTTTGCTGACAGGAATTATATATCATTGATGGTTATATCGTTTTGTAATCGCTGTTTGTTTCATATCCAGAATTCAATCTTATTTATTTATTTATTTATTTATTTATTTTGTGGTGGTAATCTTTTACCGACCTCGCTTTATTGTTAAGGGAGAAGACAGTGTTAAATTTAGGTTGGGTTTAGATGTGAGATTAAAATGTTAAGATTTTTAGAATCTTGTGTTTAAACTCAGCTTTTAAAAAAAATTATTTTATATATTTAATCACAAAAAAAATTTTGACCTAAAAAGGGAATATTGAAAAAACTAAACGCTGAAAATATGTTTGGACATTAGTTAGAAAATTTTTAATTTTTCAAATACAGAATTTACCTAAACTCATGTTTAAATGTGCCTTAGAGCATCTCCAATGGACATGTTAGTTAACTAAGATGTTAGAGTGCTATGTCAACACTTTATCACTCAACTAGACACTCATTTACTACATCTTTATTTAGTTGGTTGTTGTTACTCCAATGGACAAGCTAAATAACTAGTCAAAATAATAGTGGACCCACCCACTCAAACCACACAAAATAATATTTTTTTGAATATTTTAAATGGTAGGGCCCACATTTGAATGGCTAAAGCACTAGCCAAATTTAACACTTCCCTTAATATATGACAGGTGGGGCCTACATTTAGCATGTCCTTAACACTTCCATTGGAGCACCATTTTTACATGTTTTTTAAAAATCTAACACTAACTAATGAGTTAACATGTCCATTAGAGATGTTTTTAGTATTATTTGGTTATCATATTTTTGGCCCTAGATTAACACAGGCCTTCAAAATCAATGCAATGCTTTAAAAATAATTCATGTGATTAATTTATTTAACAAAATAGTCATTGTAGCACGATAATTTAAGGTCATACAAAAAAAACATTAATGAGTGGACAATAAATCAAGGTCTTTAATGTTGATGGGTACTGAGATTTTGATCTGGATAGCTACTTCATTATTGAATGTTTGAACACAGTCAAGCCACGATTTTGCTAGATATGCTTAATCTGATTTATCATTGTTGCATGTCCTCCTCAATCCTTGTTGATGTTGTTGTAAACTACCATGGGTTTTCATTTATTAATGTAAATAATATATTTGTTCAATGTAAAAGTCTTTTGAATTCATCTGTGATTGGCATTGTCCATGGCATTTTTCATCCCTACATGCAATCTCATGTACCCATCCAAAATTATATATATATCCATTCGGTGATGTATAAATATACATTGTTTAATTTTTTAAAATTTGTTAAAAAAATGAATCAATGCTATTCGAAATAAAATGATACAATTTTCTTCAAAATATATAATTTATTAGACGAAATTTATTATTTTTTTAAAATTAAAATATGTATTGTTATCCATGAGACTGTATTTGAAATTGTTTTCACATTATTCCTTTTTTACATATTTTATCTACTTCACCTTGCCAAAGAATTATTTAAGTTATTTTTTCCAAACCAACAGGAACTAAAAATAATAAATAATAATTTGACTTACCCTGATTTGTTTCTGTTGAAGGGAATTAATTTACAAGGATGGATCATGGAAAGAAAAACAGAAGCAGCTGCAAATCATACTTGCCAGACGACATGATAGTGACAGAGATCCTCCTCCAACTCCCCCTCAAATCCCTTTTCAGATTCAAATGCATCTCCAAAGGGTGGCAGAGCAACATCTCAGACCCTTCATTTGCTCGCACCTACATATCAAAACACAAGTCTTGTGAGTCCATAGGATTCTTGTACCAACGTCCAACCCACCCCCCAAAGGAACTCAATTTCTTTCCTTTCTCAAAAGAAGGCAAGAAATTCTCAGACAATAATCCAACCTTCATTGAGTTCCTCTCCTCATCAAAACTCCGTATCCAAGACTCTTCTGAAGGCCTCCTCCTCTGCACACCTCATAATTATGGTAAACATGAGGAGTACCATCTTTGGGACCCTATAAACGGCCTCCGTCTCAAGCTTCCAAAGCCTAAATACCAACTCATCGATCGTACATTCGTCATTGCGAAACTAATATGTGATCCTTTGTCATCGTCTTACAGAGTTGTTTGCTTGTTCAGTCAATTGGCACGTCTGAATCTCCCGACCAACATGATCCATATTGAAACATATTTCTCAGATGCGAAAGAATGGATGGTGTCACACCACCATTCAGCATCGCCCATCGGCCTCATCTTTCCCTCAGAACATAATTATGTTTCCCTAAAAGGAGCGTCGCATTGGATGGATCTATCAGGCAATATTGTCATGTACAATCCAGATAAAGACAACCTTCGTGTGTTGAAGTCCCCAATCTTGCCTCTCCAACCTGGTGGAGGTTGCCACCTCTTCTCTCTAGGGGTGTCTGAAGATGGATGTCTCCGATGCTCTACAACGCATCACTCTCGCATTCGAGTATGGATTCTGGAGGATGAGAATTTAAATAGGTGGTCTCTCAGGTACCAGATCAGTATCAAAATTCCATGGGAGCTTGATACATATTTTTTTCCATATGAGCTATTCATGTTGGAGGCAAAGATAATCTTACGGGCATGCACTGGAGAGATGTTATGTTACCATTTGAAGAGTGAGGCTCTTGAGCCCATTGAATTTCAAGATACTCGTGGGAGTAAATTATACTCTTTTGTGGCCCCTACATGGCCCCTACTTGCTCCTTGATGTATATTCTCTTCTGTTATGTAGCATACCTTTCTGTGTAGACAGTTACAAGTGTGACTTGATTTTTGTTATTTCTTTAATTTCTATTTAAATAATTAGTTATTACATGGCTGACCATATTTTGATAAATATTGGAAAAAAAATTAATGTGGGAGATTATCCATTTTACATTTTGTTATTTTATGACAAACTCAACAGATTTCAGCTAGCACATTATAAATAAATTACCCTACCTAGTCAGTAGAGTTAACGGAAGACCAGGAATCAACCATTGCTGAAGAGGCATCTTATCCACCCAGTGAGCTCCATGGACTTAATTAACAGAATGTGCACGTATGAACTCTCAAGCATCCTGAGAAGAGGAGGAAGTCCATCGCGCCAATTCGATCAATGCGAGGCACTCCACCACCTATGATATCGAGGTACGCGTGGTCTACGATATGGGGGGCTGATGCTGCTGCTCGAGGCCAGGGTTGAGGCATGTGCGGGGGGGGGGGGGGGGGGGTGGCCGGTGAGTCAAATGGGTGGAGGGCAGTGCACGTGGCGGCGGCAGTGGACAGGAGGGATGCGATGGCGAAGATGATCAGTGCTTGAGGAGGTGCGGAGGGGACGAGTTGGATGCAATTGATAGAGCGGGAACCAAACACGAAACTTGGTTTGTGTAATCTCCTCATGTGTCATCAATTCGAGTAATTCCCAACGTCGAACTTAACAGGGATCGTCGCGGGGTTTGATTCATTCAAATGTTTGGCGGCCCATTCACCGAGCCTCGAATCGCCGTACTCCCTGCACCAGTCGAACACCCGCGTCCACATCGGAACCGTTGCATCGAACGGCATCCGGTTCACAAACTCCTCCAGTTCCCCCATTCGACCGTGCCTCCCAAACAGCTCGATCATGCACTCATAGTGCTCCATCCGAGGCATTACGTCGAATGCCCCACTCATTCGATCAAAATACCCCCGACCCGTGTCCACGAATCCCTCGCAAATGCAACCGAGTAAAATCGCCGTGAACGTAACATTGTCCACATGAACGCCTTCGTTTCGCATCAGTTCAAATAAATCAAGAACCATGTCCCCTCTCCCATTGTAAGTGCAGCCCAGCATGAATGAATTCCAAAGTATGACATCCCGCGAGCCTTCCGCATCAAAAACCTTCCCCGCGTAATCCAAACAGCGGCATTTCGAGTACATATCGACCAAGGAGCCTCGCACTATGACACCACCCGTTTCAAAGTTGTTTCTGATCATGTACGCGTGGATTTGCTTCCCTTCGCGGAGAGTGAAAATGTTCGCGCACGCCGCAAAAATGGTACTGAATGTGACCTCGTTCGGGGTCGCTTCCCATCGCATCTCTACGAACACATCGAGCACCTCTTCACTTCGCTGTGGCGCGCGAAGCCTGAGATCAAGCTGTTCCACGACACGCGGTCTCCCTGGCAACCCATTGCAAAGAACCAAGACTCCGCACTTTGCAGGGCCCCGCATTTGCCGTACAAGTCCAGCAATGCATTGTTCACGGATCGGTTTGAGTCGTAACCGTGACGATACACGAAGGCGTGGACTTGCTCCCCGATCTCGAAGCAGGCGAGCCCCGCGCACGCGTTGAGGATCAGCCGGAGCGACACGTGATCGACCTCGGTGACCGCGCGAAGCATTTCGAAGGCGAAGTCCAACGCGCGGTCGTGGCGCGAGGCGCATACGTAGCCCGAAAGCATGGCGTTCCAAGTGATGAGGCTCTTCGCGACTGGCATCTCCACAAAGAGTGCCTCCGCCTCCGCGACCCTCCCGCGCGAAGCGTACCCCGAGATGGAGATCCACAGCACGACGTCCCGCGACGGGGTCCGCTCGAAGATCTGGCGCGCGTCCCCCAACGCGCTACACTTGGCGTACATCTCAACGAGCGACGTCGCGATGGCGCGGTCCCCCTTGACGTCGCGCTTGATCGCAGTCCCGTGGATCTGACGCCCCTCGTCGATTGCCCCAACGTCCGCGCACGCGACGAGAGCGCTCGAGAAAGTGAACGTCAGCAGCGGCGCGTCCGACGCGGTGTTCGCGCGGAAGAACTCCACGACGGGCTCGCGCGGCGCGCCCGCCTCGAGGTTCCGCCGCACGAGCACGTTCCACGAGACGGCGTTGGGGGAGGGGATATCATCGAACGCCCGCCTCGCGTCGGGGATGCCGAGGCACTTCCCGTAGACGTCGACGAGGGAGCTTCCGAGTACGACGTTCGAGGCGAGGCCGCCCTTTACGAGGAGCCCATGTACCTGGCGCGCGAGGGCGTGCGCGCGCACGGAGGCGCAGCAACCGAGGACGCACGCGAGGGTGACCTCGTTCGCGCGGACGCCCTCCTCGTGCATGAGCGCGAAGAGGGCCAGAGCCTCGTCGGGCCGGCCCGAGGTGGAGTTGGAGGCGAGCATGGAATTCCAGGTGCCGCCGTCTCGGTGGGGCATTTCGTCGAAGAGTTCTCGCGCGTCAGTTATGCTGCCGCATCGCGAATAGGCTTCGATGGCGCGGTTGAGGAGGAAGGTTGGGGGGTCGGGGATGGTGGAGAGGAGGTGGAACTCGACCTTGCGAGCGGGGACGAGGGAGGAGGGGGAGATGCAGAGGGCGAAGAGGCGGGCGTAGATGGAGGGGGGGAGGGGTGGGCGGGAAGAGTAGAGGGCGGAGACGGCGCGGGAGAGACGGCCCGAGTCGAGGTGGGCGAGGATGGATGAGGGGGAGGAGGGGGGTGGTGGTGGTGGAGTTTGGGTTCTTTGGGATGGTTTTCCTGCGCGGGATGTTTTGGACGAGTCGGTTTAATAGAGACTTTGCGCTTATGCCCATTTATTCTGGAAAGAGAGAAAAATAATACGAATTGACAGGGTATATATGCATATGGTACGTCCAATAATGTGTGCACTGTTAGAGGTTGCAAAATGTTAAACGAACTAGCCCTCAATTAATATGTCCCAACTAATGTCACAAGTGTAATGTCGTCAAATATTTCATTCATAGTTTTCCACTAAAAAAACCTATTTCATTCATAGTTTTCCACAACAAAAGCTCATCAAATGGATTCGAACTTTGTAAAAATGTTGATGAGCGGTGTTAAGTATAATACATTTGATTGCCTCACTGATAATTTATATATCTTGATAGATGTTCAATCAAATGTGTACATTTCTAAATGAAATATATACTTTGTTGTTAGTGATTGTTTTACGATTCCATCCTAAATGTATCGTGAGTGCCGGCAAGTATTGAGCTCTTGCATATAGTGCACATGTAATAATATTTTTTTATGGTGTATTTCATAAAACGTAAAACATATATATATTATATATATATATATATATAGAGGAATGATACGGTGCACGATGCGGGAACGTGCGTGAACGACCACGGGCCGTCGATCACGGGCCCATCGCATCGGACGGTCGGGTGCGATTCACATCGACCGTTGGATGCGATGGACCCGCGATCGGACGAACAACGTCGTTCCCGCACCGTGCGGGACGCCGCACGATATCACTCGACTATATATATATATATATATATATATATATATATATATATATATATATATATATATATTGAAAATTATTACGTGCGGCGAACGGCGGGTGCGGCCGCAACGTAGGTCGTTCGATCGCGGGTCCATCGCATCCAACGATCGACGTGAATCGCACCCGACGATCACGGGTCTATCGCATCGGACGGTCGGATGCGATTCACGTCGATCGTTGGATGTGATAGACTCGCGATCGAACGGCCTACGTCGCTACCGCACCTGAAGTTCGCCGCACGTAATAATTTATATATATATATATATATATATATATATATATATATATATATTGTAATAAATTTTAACCCATTTAAAAAAAACGATTACATGTTTTATTTGTTGAACAATAAAAATGGCATGTAACTATGTTATTTGTAAAATAGATTTTAAACATATTTTTGAACTTCAATTTTTTATTTTAGATTTTAAATTTCATATATTAAAGTTCAACATAAATAAAAATTGATTGAAAATAGCTTTTATAAAAAGATTTTAAAAGCGTAAAGGTTTTTTTTTTCTTTTTCCGATGAGCACTTTGAGTTGGGATAGTATATCAACGATATGAAAAGCTTTTTCTTTTTCTTTTTTTTATCATTTTATTTTTGAGCGAAGAAAAATTAATATGAAAACACCTATGTGGTATTTTGCTAATTTCCTTGTCATGTAAGAAATTTGGATGCTATATATATATATATATATATATATATATATATATATATATATATATATATAACTCATTTTGAAATTGGTTTAAATGCTCACAACATCTATCCAACTTGCATTTAATATTCTAATTTTGGTATAGCATTACAAATTAATTAATCATCCAAAAAAAAAAAAAACTATAGCTATCATACTTTTACTCTATATATAAAAAAAAAAAATTATTGACATCTCTTATTGACATCATCCTCCATCACTTATGGCACGTGCTATCCAGCAATTCCACATCAAATTCTCCATTAATAAATGAAAACAATAATAATCCCAATATCCTCTTGTCAAAGGTGTCTCATTCAAAAATCCAACGGTCATCATTTCCCCAACACCCCTCCCCAACTTCACCGCGAGTCACCACAACCCGTTCCCCAAACGCTCCCCCTTTGATCAAGTCAACAAAATCCGTCCCCTTTTAAAAACAAAAACTCTCTCAATTCAGATCTTCAAAGAAAGAAAAAAAAATGTGGCATCCGTGGAGGAGGAGGAGGTCCTCCTTGTCCACCCTCCCCGTCCCCCCTCCATCTCCCCCCAACCCGTCCTCCTTCGCCTTCTCCACCTTCAAAGACGTCCAAACCCTCCTCTCCGACAACGACGACGACGACCACCGCCAAACCCTCTCCCGGAAACCCCTCCTCCACCGCCTCCGCTCCCTCCCCTCCTCCCCCCGCTCCCTCCTCCTCCGCCTCTCCGCCTCCCCCGCCGATAAGCGGATCGTCGTCTACTTCACCAGCCTCCGCGTCGTCCGCAAGACCTTCGAGGACTGCCGGACCGTCCGATCGATCCTCCGCGGCTTCCGCGTCTCGATCGACGAGCGGGACCTCTCCATGGACTCCGGATTCCTCAAGGAGCTCCAATCGATCCTCGGAAAGTCATCGGCCTTGTCTTTGCCGAGGGTTTTCGTCGGGGGGAGGTACGTCGGCGGGGCGGAGGAGATCCGGCAGATGCACGAGTCGGGGGAGCTGAAGAGGGTGGTGGAAGGGGCGGCGCCGGCCGCCGACGGCGCCTGCGGCGGATGCGGCGGCGTGAGGTTCCTTCTCTGCCGGAGATGCGACGGGAGCCACAAGTGCTACTCCGAGAAGGGGAGGGGGTTCCGGAGCTGTACGGCGTGCAACGAGAACGGTCTGATCAGGTGTCCCGACTGCTGTCCGCCGATCTTCACCGTCTGATCTTCGCAGGTGTGTTTTGGGAATACTTTCTTTTTGTTTTTTAATTTTTTTTCTTTATATTAATTTTAGAAACAGAGGAAATCGCAAGATTTCGGTTTATATGGAATTTAAAACTTTACAGTGATTCGCTGTTAAATGTTTTTGTATATAATATGTTTTCTTGGGGTGTTTTGGGAATACGGAAATCATATATCCACCGTTCGATCGAGCCAATCTTTCTTTCTTTCTTTTTTCTTCCTAATTTATTTATTGCATGTACTGGAAAGAGACACAGGTAGTGACTTCTCACTTCAGCCGTTACTGGATAAATAAATATTTTAGGATATGAAACTATAAAATATAAAAAAATGGATTTGATTATCCTAGAAAACAAGGATATGAAATAATAATAGTAGCTTATTTTGAGATGGAGTTGGTATAACGCTCCTATTCCTGTTTGTTGTTTTATTTTGTTCTGTTTAACATTTTGTTCCTTTTCAGCATCTCTGGAGAACTTTCCTCTCAGGAGTTCTCTCCCTCCTAAACTCTACTGAAGACCCCTTTTAACTGTTTCACCTAATTATAAATCACACCTATTCTGGTCCCTCGTTTGTTTTGAGAATAAGCCCCAGGTAATCCCGGATAATCTCGGATAAGGGATAAATGATGTTTGTTTGTCCTGGATAACCTCTGATAAAGTATGTTAGAATAAAGCTGGTATAAATTATTATATGGATTTCAATCAATCCGTAGAATTAAAAGTTATTCTAGGTTATTCCACTCAAAGAATACGTGAGTTCACTGTCAAATTAATTGTCATCACCACTTATAAATCATCTGTCAAATCAACTATCATTATTTTTTCACCTTTTATAAATTCTTATTAATACTTTATTCACATTTTACCCAAACAATAAAACATTTATTATTACGTTTACCAACAAGAATAATCCAAAACATAACCAAACATAAAATCACTTTATCCTTATTTATACTCATTTATGCTTTGATAAATGTATACCCTAAAATAAAACATATTCCCATTCCAAACGGGTTTAGATTTATTTTATTTCACATCTATTCTTCTACTTTAGACATGTTAGTTGATTTCTCTAAATTTGATATAATATTTTTGGAGGCTATTTTAGGAATTGATGGTAAATTATTCATTTGGTTCTCTATGCATGGATTTTCTTGTTTTGGGGGAGGAAAAGTAGGGGCATTTCGGGAATGAATTCTGTGAAGAATGTTTAGCATATTCATCGTGATAGATAGAAATTCAAAAAATATAAGTAATATAATTGTATTTTTACTATTCCAAACAATCTGTTCTAAGATTTTTAATTAACAATTCAATGCTTTAATTTTCATTGAAGAGTAGGTGGGGTTTGTACGGGGACCATTTAAAGCTCTCCTCTACCTTTGTCATTGTAATATTTGTTTTTCCTTAGGCATCTTCTATAATATAATTTAATCCGAATGCCTACCGTTACCCTAAAAAAAAAATCAATGCTTTAAAGTGTTGATTGAGAGCGACTGTTCTTTTGACGTGTGTTGTGTGAAAGTGTTTAAATGATATTTTTCTTCTAAAATAAATGATATGAAAAATATTTTAACTCAAGAATAATCATGAATAACTTACTAAAATTTTATATGGATTTAGGCTGGTTCAAATTCGGGGGACCAAATCCGGTCAGTGTTCAATTTCGGTCAGTTCGGTTAGTATCGAACTGCACTACGTGCAAATCAAACTGCACCACTTATAAATCAAACTGCATAACCAATTGTTGGATATATTTTTTATTCTCTTATTGAATTCAATCAACTATTGAAAAAAATATGAATTCCTAAGTATCATCAATATCCAATAAGAGAATGAAAAATATACCCAACAATTTGTTGTACAGTTCGATTTATAAGTGATGCAGTTCGATTTGAACGTGATGCAGTTTGGTACTGACCGAACTCGGCACTAACCGGATCCGGTCTCCTAATTCGGGCATACAAATAACTGTTTTACAATATTGTTGTTTACATGATGCATATATTTTACACTTCATTATATTGCTAATGTATAGCATTCCCTATATTGCTACTGCTGCTCAAATTCATTGTCATATGAGATCATTTACCTTGTTATATAACATAATTGTCACTCTTCTCACTATCAATTACGAGACCAAAAAACTATATAGTTGATTAAACACTAAATACAATTTTTTTATATTTAATATAAATATTATGTCATATACTTGGTGAAGCGTAACAGAATGATTGTGACTCCTCCAACTGCTCTAAAGAGAAACAAAAGGAGGAAAGTCACATAAATTGGAGGCACTCAAAGATGTTGACCCTTAGGCACACATTCTTCATTCTATTTTGTTTCTCTTCTTTTTCTTGAACCCCACCATGCCCATGGGTTACTCCAACGCTAATTACTAGCACATGATATGCACGTGAAGATCTAGCCCTTCTTTTTTGACTTTTTATTTTCTTTTCAAATTTTCACTTAAATTTCCAACTGGGAACTTGTTGGATCTGAGTTGGGATTGAGATCCAAAAATTATGGTTGTTTGATTGTTCCTTTTTTTAAGGGTATGTTCTGAAACTTGTTCGAAAAATATTCTTTGTTTTTATAAAAACATACACTTTATGTTATATTAAAAGCTAATAAATGTTTTAATTAATCATTTTTCTTAGAAATTGGTTTGACGCATGTTTGATTTTTTTAGTTTATGTGAAAACAAAACCCCACTCAAATGGGTTTCCAAATGATTCTTGCCCTCGTTTGAAACGGTGATAAGTTTTATTCTAGGATATACATTTATCTGAGCATAAATGAGTATAAATAAAAATAAATTGATTTTGTGTTTAGTTGTGTTTTAAATTATTATCGTTGATAAACGTAAGAATAAATGTTTTATTGTTTGGATAAAATGTGAAAAAAGTATGGATAATGATTTATAAAAGATAAAAAAGTAATGATAATTGATTTGATAGATGATTTATAAGAGGTGATGACAGTTGATTTGACAATGGACCCACATATTCTTTGGGTGGAATAACCTATGATAACTTTTATTACAGAGGTTGATTGGAATGCATATACCACTTTATCAGGGTTTATTCTGACATACTTTATCTGAGGTTATCCGGGGTAAACAAACACTCCACAATACTTATCCAGGCTTATCCCGGGGGGTTATGCCTGAAACAAACGGGGCTTAAGACAGAGTTTTTCATTCATGTATCGACAACTGCAGTCTATTTTATAGTCACTTTTATAATAGTCATGTCATTAATACGGTGTATAAAATCGTTTAAATTCTAAAACAATATATATTATACTATCTCAATATATACCCCACACAAAAAATGTAAAAATATATGTATTGAATTAATATGGGTATTCAATTTTTATACTAGTTAGTGAAATAAAAATGGCTACAATTCTCTTCATAAAAAATTCATATAGTTATATACTTCATTTTTCATTTTTTATATATATAAAAGTGCATTTTATTTTTAGGCAATAGAAGTATAGATGTAGAATATAATGGAATAGAATTGAATAAGCCAAAAATAAAACATGTTTTTTTTAAATAAAATAATCTCAGTATGAATTTGTATAATCTAAAATATTTAATAACTATTTTACAGTGTTCTGAAATGGGGTATGCGGTTTACGTGCGGATAGGGTACCGCACAGAGTATATGTGGCATGCGGGAGTATATGTGGCATGCGGGAGTATATGCGGTTACGTAATTTTTTAATAATAAAAAATAATTATATAGTGTTGATCTATAAACAAGAGATAACAAGGTAAATTTAAAGAAATGTAATCATATTAAACCATTAAAATTTTAGACACAGCCACACAGGGGCATAGATGCAATTTCAGAAAGACATAGGGGTATAAATGTAAATTTTAATGGATATAAATGCAATTAACTTTTTCAGGGGGTATAAATACAAAATTTTCAATTTTTTTCTAAACTCATGCGCCTGCTTAAGCGGGCGCATATGCCGTATATCCCCGCATATGCGGGTCTTGTCCGCATAGGCCCGTATATTAGCCTACACGGTTCGGTAGGCTTACCAAACCGCATATGCGGCCGCACAGGTTGCATTTCTGAGCAGAACTATTTTATATAATTTAACTTTCAAAATATTTTTTGACATATCATATACTTTATGAATATTATTTTCATATGCTTTCTCTTTCTCTCTCCTCTTCTCTCCTCTCCTCTCCACCGTCACCTCCTCCTTGACTTCTCTCTTTCTCTCTCTCCGGCTCCCCCCCTTTATTTACCTCCTCCATGCCTAGAGGTGTATAACAGGACGTGCCAGCCCGGCACGGCACGGGCCGTGCCGTGGGCCGGCCCGTTTGAGTGCCGACGCGGGCTGGGCCTGCCCCCCGGCCTGCGTGCCGTTTCCGGCACGGCCCGCTAGGCCCGCGGCACGGTTTGTGCCGCGGGCCCCACCTCCATCCAACGGCTAGTCCAACTAGTTTTATTTTTTGGAAGGTGAGTTGCAAGTGATTGATAGTTTTAATAGGTGCCAACTTAGTTGGGATGTATTAAAAACTATAGTGATGCAATTATTACTCACCTTTTATGTTATATTAATTTTTTGTATTTATCAATGTATTTTTTAAGAATTGTATAATTCATTTTTATTCATCAATGTACTATTTGTGAATTTTTTATTCATTTTATCATTTATTTAATTAATGTTCAATTGTTCATGTATTCAAAAATTCAATATTCAATCAAATAAATACTTGTATTCTTGATTCCTTTTAGTTTTCAATTTTTATGAATAATTTATGTGTATTTCTTTTATTTTTTAACTTAAATCAACTAGTAAATTAAACATGGAATTAAATATTGAATTTTAAAATTTTTTTAAAAAAATGAGTATATAAACGGGCCGGCCCGTTTGTCCCGCCGGGCTGGCACGGAGGGCCGTGCTGGGCCGGCCCCCTGTGGCGTGCCGTGCCGGCCCGTTAGCCCGGTTAACTAGCGGGCCGGGCCGGCACGGCACGGCCCGTTTTACACCTCTATCCATGCCCTCTATCTCTCTAATGTGGCTATCGTATTATAGTGGCTTATGGCCCCGGGCTTTTGAAGGGACACATTCTCTCGTGACTCTTGTTCAAGTCCTGTTGACTCAAGAAAATATTAGAGAATCCTATTTACACGCCTGTTTTCAATGTGCATATGGTTTTACTTTATTTTTAAAGGAATATGTTAGAGAACCCCATTAGTCCAAAATGCAATTAGCATATCTTTTAATTTTTTAAAGATTAATACATCTTCCAATGATATGTGTATTTTTATAACAAATGAAATATATATTTTAACAAAATGTATGGATTTATTTGTAGAATGTGTAATTTTTTTAAAGGTGTATATATCTTGTTTATAGTAATTGCCATGGCAAATAAAGTGTCTTGTAAAATGAGCTGAGTGTAACAATGTTATTTTATTCAACGAATTACATGAACCCATTAATATAAAAAATATAAAAAACTTCTAATAAAGTATGTACTTTGTTGGATTGTTATAGAGATCCATGAGACTGCATTGAAGGTTGTAATCGACGCCTCGTAACAACGCCAGTTGACATTAGTGTTTACAATCTTATGGGCCTGTTTCATGGTTGTATTTCAAAGTTTGTTCTGGGCTGATGATGGCCCATGCTTTTCTAGTATTATTTTCATATTATTAATGGTCTGATCCATTATAGATATCCTAAAATAAACATTTTATGAGTTATGTATATTTGATTGTATAATTCGTGCTTTGTTAAGTACGTAGCACTAGTCTCATCACCCGCATATGAGTGATTTTCAACGTATTTTGAATTTAACAAAGCCAAATAAAAAGTGCAATATATATAAAGAGTGGTGATACATAGGCCCCAAATCACAAGCCCCATTCACAAGCCCCATGATGTGTCATTATTTTATTGATTGATTTTGAATTGTTTGTTGACTTTTGAAAAAGTGTAAAATAGTAAAATACGGATATGCCACTATTCAGTTACAAATCTTTCATATGAATTTCAGTTACACCTTATTTCAAAATTTAAATTTTGAAATCTTTATGAATTTTCTATTTCAGTTATACCAAAACTTACCTAAATTACACTAAAATTACCTAAATTATTTTTCGTTAAAATCCTTCAAACAGCAGTAAAAACATTCCCTACATGTTTACATCCTTTGTTACATTTACATTAACACTGTTACATTTACATTACATAAATGTTTTACATTTCATGCAATGTTTAAACAATTTTAAAATGAATCTTTACATTTCATGGAAAATATCAAACACTTGTTTTGCTGTGAGTTACACTTAACAAATATTACATGAACTATTGGTTTCATTTTAATAAAAACTGTTACATTTATATATATATGTATTTCTAAATGTTTTACATTCCATTCAATTTACTCATAGTTCATTGTTACATTTATGAATGTAACAAATATAAATCAAAACACATATGCAGTTGACTGTTACATTTACGAATGTAACAAAAACGACACAGATTTTAAAAAACGAAGAGTGTTATATAAATAAAATGTAACATTATAAACAACAAATCCAACTATGAAAAATGACATTCAAAACATAAATAAAACCTGATCCGGTAGGCGTTGATGGAAGATCCAACTCCATAAAGAACAAAACAATGTTTTCGAACTTCACAAGATTAAAAAATCCGAGAGAGTTACGAGGTGAGCAGCAACAATGGCCACAAGTGGACTATTGAGGAGGAGGAAATGTAGAGAAGACAACAAGAAGAAGAGATGGGTCATCGGAGATCACCTTGATTATCTTCCGTTATTTATTTATTTGTTTAGATCTCATTCAAGAAAATAATAATAATTCGGTTTAGATATGCATAAAGAATTAATGATACTCCATAATTCTCGGAATAAATCTTGATGTTATTATCAAGTAAAGAGTATAATAGGTAATGTTCCATTGCCACCTCATGGGGTCTATGATGGGGCCTGTGAAGTTGGGGCCTAGAAAACATTATTGATATATAAAATATTCTCATGGTTCAATGGTGAGTTAAGTTCGCATGGATGGATGCAGGGGCGGATCTAGGACATTATTTCTGGATGGGCTGAACTCATCTTTTGATTATATAAATAAATCAATTTCATAATTAAAATTTAGTAAAATGACATAGAGATGTAAAAAAGACTATATAATAAAACACTATTGAATTTGAGCTTTGTAATGTTTAAAACTAGTTTTTTTTTAATTTTCTTTGCATTCAAAATTGTATTTTTCAATGAAATGAAATTAGGAATGACAGTAGAACTGTCCCAACAGGGTATCCGACCCGGTTAGGTCGGGTCGGATTCGGGTTTGGGATGGGTTTGGAACAGAAAAAATGAAACCCAACAAGATTGGGATGGGAAATGAGTTTACTTAGCAAAACCCGCCACGAACCTACCCCGGTTGCAATTTATATTAAAATTAAATATTTATTATAATAATTACGTAATTTATATTTGCCATTTGGTATTCTAAAAAAATCTAAAAAAATGAATAAACTCAAACGCTAATTGAAATTTGAAATCATATAAACATACACAGGTTCTCTTTTGTTATTCCAAAAAAAAAAAATTGAAACATTATATTTGTCACTTGTTATGGAGATTGAAAGTTTATATTTCTTTTTTGTAAGGTTTATTCTAATAAACATTTATTTTTTTATTTAAAATTTTAACTTAAATTAAATATTACTTAAAAATATGTTTTAATATTTTCTTCCCAACCTTCTTGGTCCAATCCGACCTGACTCAACATGACCTAAATGGGACAGGTTTTGGAAGAAAAAGTTAATCCCGTCACTGGTTTGTGACAGATTTGAGACATGATTTTGTGAGCAAATTTGGGTTTAGGATTCACAAAACCCGTCCCAACCCGCCCCGTTATTATCCCTAAATGAAAATATAAAAATCTACTTTATTTCAAAAACAATAAATAAAAGAAATAAAAACAAAAAAAATTTAAAAAAATTAAAATCAGGGACTGGTCGCTCATATAGAGATGGACGGTGATACAGGGGTTGTGTAAAGTTAAAACTAACCATGATGTGGGCCATGTGGCAATGGAGTTCTTTGGGGAAAATCTGGGCCGGGCTATAGCCCAGCCCAGCCAATCCTTTAGTCCGCCCTTGGATGGATGGGTGAATATTTATCTATACAGTTGTGTCACCTGGGCTTCAAAATTTAAGTCCAATCGAGAAGTCTCATTACATGTCCTTCACTCATTGCTTGCCAGTTTAACTTTTTAAAAAATAAAAAATGCAAAACACAATACTACATTTTCTTTATATTTAAGTGTTTCACCCAATACAACAATCATGTAACCACCTCCCATAACAACACTCTCTTTTTCATAAAATTATTTTTTTACCTTCTTAAATCATCCACCATTTTAAAAATACATTCCGGCCGGCCTACTTATCTTTAATGAATGACATCACCTCCTTCGACCTCACCTCCACCTTCTTTTTTGAAATTCAGATACATTTTAAAATCTAAACGACTTTTAAAAGAAACAAAATATGTTTGGCAACAAAAAAAATCATTAAATATAATGCATATAAAGATCATATACTTTTGGAATATAATTGAATTTCATGGTAAAACAAACATTTTTTTATAAACACAAATCAAAGAGGAAGTATAATGAATATAAAGTTCAAATATATTTGGAACGTAACTTAACTTTAATAAAAAAACATAAACTGTCTAAAGGCACAAAAAAATTCAAAAATAATGTAGATAATATTCAGCTACATTTTAAAAAAATAAATTTGACAAATATACCGACTTTCAAAACAACAAACAAATATTGTTTAAAATCACACTAAAACAAAGAATATAATGCATATAAAATTTATATACATTTGAAAATGTAAATGAATTTTATTACTTTAATAAAAAAAACATAAATTACATAAAGGCACAAAAATATAATGCATATAATACTCAGATACATTTAAAAAAACTAACAAATATAATTTACTATTAAAACAATAAACAAAAATTGTTCAAAATATAATGCATATAAAATTCAAAATTTAAAATGTAACTGACTTATGAAAAAACAATTGCAATTCGATATCACATTAAATAACATTGAGTACAATACATATAAAATTTAGTTAGATTTGAAATAAATCTTAATTTCGAATACCAGATTCAAATATCAACACTATATTCAACAAAAAAAAATCGTACATTAGGTGATTGCATGTGTGAAAAACATAAAAAAAAGTCCAAACCTGAATCAACCAATATTGATGAATTATAATCAAATCGATCAAACACAAAGTAGTGGTTGACGATCTTCTAAAAATCTTATTTATTTATTTATATTTGGATTTTTACTTATCACTTCGAGTGCTATGCCTTAACTGTACCATTACTCATTCCAACAAAAACAAAAAAACAAAACTTTACCATTACTCATGTTAGGTACAATTTCTTAAATTTAGTGTGCCACAGAGTATTTGCCCAGAGTGATCACACATTCAAAATGATTCAAATCAAGGCACCATTGACATAAAGTGCCTTGTATTTATTTATTTTTCAGGAGACAGAAATTTATTGCCATTGCTATCATCTCATTATAAAAAAGAGAGAATATGCAGTACTGTACCAGAGAGAATTTTTTTTGTCGTTTAAAATCATGTAGAATTGTCAGACTGTGCTGGGACATGCCATTACACCACTGTATAGTACAAGATTCCCAACCATATATGGGAGGTTTTTAATGTTGTTTTTAATGTTCTACATGATCATTGTCATCTATCAGATATAACTATGTCATAGATATTAATAATGTCAAATTAGGATCAGATGAGATGTATCAGTGTAAGGTTGGGATGGCAAGTATATGAAATTTTATATAGATATTAATAATGTCAAATTAGGATCAGATGGTATGCATTAAGGTTGGGATTGTAGGTACATGAAAGAATTGACCCAGCACATGCTTGACCTAAAAAAACTGAACCAAATACCTTGAGATGGTCCCCAAGCACCTATGGAGATCTTACACTCGCTTGTAAACAATTTTTTTTATTATAAAAAAAAACAGCTTTTCATCTAAACAATCTTTGAAAATAGTTTATCAAAAAACATGCTTTTAATGGATTCTTGAAAAATTATTTTTTGTAACTTCTTTAGACTTAATTGCTTTGGACCTTCTTAGCAAGGCCATGGCCAGTGGATGGATTAGACAAGACCCTAGGCAAACTTAAAAATAAGATCATTATGTGTGTATAGTACACACAATTTGGTTCAAAAGAAATAGGAGGTCACCTAATCAATTTGGGATCAGGATTGCCCTTGACTTTACCTGTCTAATAGGACAATTAAGTAATGAGGAATTGGAATCCAGTAAGTGCCAGATCTCATTTGTGCATATCAATTGAGGCCAATTTTGATGTAATTTGAGACATGTCAATCCCTTTCATATACTAATGGTTCCAACACATTTTGTATCTCATGTCACCATTAACGCACCCCAATTGTAGCAGCGGAGCATGTTCTTTCATTTAAAATTGCATGAAAAAATCTCTTAATATGCATGTTAATGGTAATAAATATACCAACACTTAATTTATAATCCAAGTGGTTCATCATGGCCTAGATGGAAAATAATTAGTAAAGTTATAAAAAAAAAGTTTTAATTATGATGTAAGACAAATTATGCAAATGGAACTACTAAAAGAAGTCCACCAAATAAATTTCAAATCAAGAGTTACGATCTCGAATAACACGAAAAGAGATCTTCATACAACTAACAATTCTTAATTTTTAAAAATTCATTTAGACCTTTAAATTAGCAATTTTTCTATTTTTTTAGTAATTTTTAAACATGTGATCTCTCAATCATAACATATTGGAATTGATCTCTATCAATTCTTATGATTATTTGAGATCTTAGAGAATAAAAAAAATTAGTTTTTTGAATTTTACTATTTTTAGTAATTGCTTAATTTTATGCTATTAGTCTAAATAGCAGACTTGTGACATAGAGTTTTTAGTTTATTGTCAATAATATTTTGATTTTTCACTTTTTTGGGGTTCTATTCCTTGTAGAATCAAGGGATTCCTTGTAAATTTAAAGATCTTATGAGATCTGGTTGGATTTTTTTTAGTTTTACGCTCCGTTACATTAGGTTAAATGTAAAACATAAAAATATGCAATTAATTAAAGAAGTGCTGGAATCACTCAACATAAATTAATCTTCATTAACTATTTGTTCATCATGAAAATCAACAAACGAGTAACATCTCAACAACCGTTGGTTAAAAAAACATTTTCACTTACAACACTACGGACAAAGCCACATGAATTATTGGTAATGTTGTGCTAACATTACCAAATGTCATACATATATATATATATATATATGACAGTCTAATCTGATGGATTCAGATCCGACGGTGTACAGATGGTGTATGCACCATAAGAGCGTTGTATATTGTTTGCAGCATATCAGTTTATATATACATATGGAAAAGGTTTAAAAGTTTTAGTATCTAATAACATTCTAAACAATTGACAAGCTAGGTTTATTTGGAAAATCTATTCATGAAAAAAATATGTTGAATAGATTAAAAAAAAAGGAGAATGAGATGAAAGGTAAAAAAAATCGTCAAGAAGTTGGAGAAACACAGAGAAAGAAATGGAATCCAAGGCTTCAATCAATGGGCAACAAACTCAATCGAACTATCTTTTGACAAGTTGATAAATGTATTTTTTTCTTGGATTCTAGTGTTACTCTTTCTAATAGAAAAACATTTAACTAAAACAATTAACTACTTATCAATAAAAGTTGGATAGAATACACACACACAAGAAGGAAAAGTACCAATGATGAAGTAAAACTACAAATTCAATCCATAGAAAATTAATTTCATATTCTCAAGATCACAATGAAGAATTAAAATTTCATGAAAATCCTAAACATATAGCAAGGGTTTAATTAATCTTCACAAGTTGGAGAGATCACACGTACACATTAAAAAGTAATGACTACCATACTGATGGATATCGTTCTCTAAGGATAAACAATTTTTGTACATAATATTTGTACATTTGTTAATATGAGAAATACAATTTTTGGACTTTCTTCTTCTTTATTTTTTTTAGTGAGAAACCATGTAGACATGTATTTATTTCAATATAGATCAAAATAGACACTCTCTGGGGTGAGGAAAAGGAAAAAATAAAGATTTGGTAATAGTGCATTAGTTAGTAAGCTTTAATTTCTCTGGTCCTGTTATAAACAATATATATAATATTAAACTTTACATATGAAAATGAAAAGAAGATCATATGTGAACAGGTATTTTGTTCAGCATGCAAAACATAGAAAAGAAAAAAAGACTAAACTAATCATGAGTGATAGAGGAAAGATCAATATAATGCACTATTATTTAATGACTGATCATATACATATGTTCATTGACATAATAATCAATTCTCCAAGTAGAAAATACTCTCCATGTTACTCAGTCTAACATATACACAGAACAAGTTGTGAAAGATTATGGCACACAGCGGTTCTTTATTTCTAATACAAAGCATGCTTACAGTATTAGATGCACATTTTTACTGAGAGTTTTCAAGCCCGCCCGTCAACAAGGAGTTAAGGTTCTGAGGATAAGTTATCATAATTTTAGAAGGTAAAAAGTGTATCAATTTTGTTTATATTTTACATTTGTTAAAATCAAGATAAAAAGTGACGAAAAATGATATCTCGGTCTTTAAGTGGAAGAAAATATCTCTATTTTTATTTTAAAATTGGGACAACTGTCCCCATTTTATCTTGATTATTTTTTATACCAAATGGGAATAAGTTGTCCTCTCGCTCATTTATCATCATAATTACCCTTTATCCCACCATTTATCTATTTACCAATCCAGCCATAAAAGTATTTCAATGGATTGAGAACAAATTAATGTAAACAAGTCAAATATAAGCTGAATATTAATGCAAGTAAACTTTCAAATGCATGCCAACTTTATTTTTTGCTACCAACATAATGGATGTATGAAAGGGAAAAGATATCATATAATTCACCAAGTATATATTGACCACAAAATGTCAAGTTACCTTAATCAGATTATATAATATGAATTCATGGATCATCTCGGCATTCACAAATCTACAATATGATCACAAATTCAGAGTTCTTATGAAAGGAATCTATAAATATAAATATTGAATCAATTTATAATTTGGAAACAAATATTAAGTAAAGTATCATATGACCATAGAAATAAATCAACAACTATATACCAACTTAACATAGATTCTATTTATTCAGGTAAAAATATTCATTCAAGTATCATACGATGTCTATATATGTCATTTTCTAAAGTAGGCTAGCTGACCATGCATAGACAGAAATCAATGACTACACATATCAATTTAATATAGGTAAATATTACAACACATGGACTCAAGATAAATCACTAAATACGTGAACTTAACCTGACATTAAATGTGAATCATGTTCTAATACATGTGTCTTTAAACAACAGATTTCATAAATGGCTATGTATAATTGGAGGAACAAACAACCAAATTCAATTCATATCAACTATATATATTAATAAACCAAAGATTTAGGGCTTGTATCTATAGTTCAAATGATTGACAACAGAATTTACAACCACGAGAGGTTATGGATTTTTTTTTCGTCCTAGGAGTACTTAATTACCCAATAAAAACTAAAGATCTTTTAAGATTTACATCTCACTTGATTGGTTGGTGTATGTAGATGATTCAAAAGAGATGGGGAAATGGACAGTATACAAAAAAGACTGAGACCTCCCAAACAAATACCTTGCAAACCAGTTCAACTACAAACAAAGATAAGTTAATTAGCATAATGAAACACAAGGAATCAACAGTATGATCCAACATAAGATAGAATTCAAGTCCTTGAGAAGTTCTCAAATGGATTTAACATAGTAAAACTGTACACATACATATCTATATGTATTAATCAGTACTTTTTTTTGTAAGTTTTTGAAGGGCCAAGTGAAAACAAAACAAGATTGCATGCAAAGAAACTAACACGTATGAGGTATAAGATTCTTTTTTCGCTCAAAATCTACTTTGACACACCTATACGGCATAGATTTGACTCCAACCAGAGAGAGAGATTCAAACATACTATCATAGCAAATAATGCAACTTCAATGAAATCATTTGTGGGTGGGGGGGGGGGGGGGGGGGGTGTTGTAAGCTAAAAAGGGAAGAACAAGAAGATCGTAACTGAAGGTTAGTCTTGACTGGAAAATGAAGGAAATAATTAACGAGTAGATAAAAAATTAAGAGAAGAAAATATTGTGATGCAAGTAAATTTAAATATTTTGTTAGTGAATTAATATATTCTTAGAATAAGAGAAACATCTCATCAGAAGATGGTAGAACAAATTCAGAATGATCACTCTCCCCCCCCCCCCCCCCCCCCCCATCTATCTATGTCTCTATCTGATAATGAGGAAATGTATTCAATGTTGCAGAGACTAATTGAAAAAGACTAGAGGACTGGACTCTCTGTATTTTTTTCTGGAGAGGGAAGAGTCGCACGTGTGACCCACAAAAAACCTGGATTTTTAGGTGACCAATAGTGGTTCTTTCCCTTCTCTTCCCCCTTTGATATCACACTCTCAAACATCTAGAAAAACCAAAATAAAAATTCTGTCATGAACAGCGAGTAAGACAATAGATTCACATTTCCACCAAATCCACTAAGCACCAGTACTAAACAAGTATATATGTTGCAACAAAGCAAACCCAGATTATTTTTTTCAAAAATACAGAAGAGACCTTGTTTTAATGATCTACTTACATAGTTTTAGCAATACCAATCATAGGGGTTTAGTCATAATAATAAAAAAATTAAGAAAGAAAGTGAAGATCTCAGAAGAGAATGTAAAACTACAAACAAACAAGAAACAAAAACAAGACTAGAGAGTTTGTTCTTCTCATCTTGATATCATTCATCAACATGATCAACCAAAAATATAGAGAGAGAAATAGAGAGATTGTTTTACAAATATTATTCACTCAATAAAAATCAAGTGAAACAGAGAACAGATTAATAATCCTGAAAGATATTTACTTCACTTCTTGCTGTGGAAGAGAAAAACAAACCCATATATAGTGAAAAATATATCAAAAAAATATAAAATAACAAAGTGAATGAGTGAGTTCTGATATAACACACACATATATAATATATAGAGAATCTATACTAATTAAGTAGGTCCACCACCAACACCTGATGCAGGAGCATCCTCAATTTTTGATCGGATCGATTTGATTGGAGTGACGAGATTATCTTCAAGAAGGTGTTCCCTTATCAGGGCCCCTCCACCCCAACCGACCCAGACCCACCCCCACCCACCCCCGTCGTCTCCACCGCAACCTTCGACGGAGTCCTCACTTGCTTCTTCTTCTTCCTCCTTTTCTTCTCATAGGGTATCCCCCTAGCCTTAGCCTGCCCAACCCTAACCTCCCTCAAATAAACCCCAACAACCCTCTCCCCAAAAGGGTTGGACTCAGGTCGCCCTCCGTTCTCCTCGTAGGCCGCCCTCAACCGTCCGATGAGCGCATCGAGCGAACCCCAGGCCTGTTTGAGGGGGCAAGTGCAAGGTGGGGAGGGTGGGTTGGGTTGGCCGAAGTGGGGGCAAGAGAGGGAGTGGACCTTGGTCTTGCCGAACTGGTCGAGGTACTTGAGGAAGTCGATGACGTGGAGGCCGGTGGAGGTGGGGAGGGTGAGTGGGGGGTCTTGGTTGCGGAGGTACTGGAGGAAGGTGGTCCAGTCACGGCGTTTTTGGGACTCGTAGCGTGAGAGGGTGGGCTGTGGTGGTGGTGGTGGTGGATGGGTGGAGGTGGAGGGGGTGGTGGTGTCCATGTTGGGTTTTTGTGGAGGTGGAGAGAGAGAGAGAGAGAGTGAGAGAGAGAGGATGAGGGGAGGGGGGGTTGTTGGTGTTGTTTTAGGTTTAAAGAGAGGTGAAAAAAGGAGGTGGCTGAAAGGAGAGGGAATAGAGGAGAGGAAAGGAGGGGGTGAATGAATGGGAAAAAGATGGATGTTTGCATGTATACCCCTTGAACAAATTTATATTTCTCAACTGGCCCTCTTGAAACTCTATTTCTAACCATACTTCTTAAAATGGTTTAAAATGTGTGTGCGCGCTTTTAAGGGGTATTTTTTTATAATATAATTATTAGGTAATATCCTTCAAAAAGGTATTCATGTACAATTTAAATTCTTTTTAGAGATATGGTTGAAATAGTAATTCACCAAGGAGTGTTTTTCATAAAATAAGTTTGTGTATGGATATATATGCAAAAAATCTTTTAAAAAAAATGGGGAGCATTCACGTGGTGGTGGCCCCCGGTGGGACATAGAATGGGATCCTGCGGGTTTGACCTAACCATGGGACATACTGTAGATGACACAAAAAAAAGTTTGGATGTGCATGCATTAACCCAAGGGATTTTTATTTTTTAGTTCCATAAATACTGATTTAGTGATTCCCCATCACTTTTTCATATTATAATTTAAGTTTTTAAATTTAAAGGGTATGTTACTTATTAGTCACTAGAAAGAATCTATAACTAAATTGTTTGGTTTTCTTATTAGTCTATGTAAGGGATTAAAAAAGAACGTATCCTTTAAATCTAGGGATTTAAACTGTAATATGAAGAAGTGAGGGATCGATCACTAACTCATATAGTTTACAGGGACCTAAAAATAAATAAAAATTAATTGTTTATAATAGAATAATATTAGGAACAGTTCTATGAATAATTTTATAGATTATTCACAAATGTTTTGATATTTTTTTTAAAAATAATTAATAAATTTATCAAGATTTATGTTTTAAAGAAGAATTGTCTCAAATGAATCAATTTTTAACAAATATAAAAAAAATTAATGAGGCATATATATATCAACAAAGGAGGTTCATACATTGTTGAATGGCTATGGAGATATTAGTTTTTTGTGTGGAGTCCATATGACTGTTGGTAACAACTCTCTTAGCAATAATCATAAAAATGATGACATTTTCATCGAGAAATTATTTATCCCAACCAATCCACTATCTATTCTCACCACTAATACAAAAAAATGGGTGGTGTATTTTTTCACTCACTATCCTCCTGGGCTTTGTGCCACTCTTTCTTTCTCTTTTCTTATTTCTCCCCTCTCCTGTATAAAAAAATTTCTACATGGTGAGGATGGAGGTTGAGCTTGTGGGAGTATTTACTCTCTTTTATTTATAATATAATTTTTTTGTTGCCTATATATATATATGTTAGACTTGTAGTATCTCGTGGGGACATTGTTTGTTTATTTAATGTCATAATCCTATCTCTCCTAATGATTTATATATATTATCATCTTCAAATATGCAATATATGCATTTTTTTTAATCTATATCCAAATCAATTATATAATTTTCAAATATTAATAATAATTTAAAACATATATGAATATCTGTTTCAAAAAAAAAATTGTACATGAATTATATATTTTGTTACAAACTTTTTAAGTACAATGATCTTGTATGATTAAAATTAACATACATACCCCTTCCAAAAGTCAATATTGTGAAAATACTTCTGTTAAATTCTACAGTGCAAAAATACCCCTAAAAAATCAAGTGTGCAACCGTGCCCTTGAGTTAAAATTCTGTTAACTCGATTCGATTTTCACTGTTTGCTCAACGTTAGTGGACGAAAAATTACTCTTTTACCCTTTTTGTAGTCAATTTTAACATCCCAACACCCCCTCTGCAAAACCTCTCTTCTTCTTCTTCTTCTTCTCTACTATTTCATCCCTCTCCAAAACCTCTCAAACGCATTGTATACTCATTTTTCATCAAATCCCTCATCATCTTCTTCCCAAAAGGTCCAACAATGAACATCTCTTCACAAATCCCTCATCCGGCCTCTTTTTTCCAAAAGGTTAGGGTTTGTGATGAAGTGGCTAGTTATTCTTTCTTTACATTAGTTAGGATATTTAAATCATTTCTTATGTTAGGTTAGAGTTTCTAACTATAGGTAAACTAGGGTTCTTAGCGGTGTCAGCAATAGGGGTACAGTTTGCATAACTTAAAGGTTTTTGAGGGGTGTTTTTTATACTGTGAGATTTAACAGGGGTATTTTCATAATATTAAGTTTTAACAGGGGTATATATGCCAAAATCCCTAAAATTAATATACTGAAAATATAAATTACGTTTTCATTCTCTCACTCTCATCTCTAAAAGATATGAAAGCCATGAAAATCCTAATCTAAAACCAATTACACCATCTAATTGGTGTAATTAGACGTTGCCTGAGCACCTCAACAAGTGAACATATCAATTATATTACTAATACAATATTTATATAAATGGATGTCAAACGGGTGATCGATGCGTTCTCCAAATAATTACTTAAAAAATCGGCTAGATTTCAATCAAGGCCCCTCCGATCTCAGAATCGCATGAAATGGATATTTCCAAGAGTAGTAGTTATACTACCACACGCTTTTATTTATCTATTTTTTTATTTTTATACCCTCAAAATAGTGACTTTACTATTTTTAGTAATTTTTAGATTTGAGACATCTTTATCATAGCTAGGGATGACAGTGAGACTGTCCCAATAGGGTACCCGACCCGTCCACCCGACCTGATCTAACCCGGTTAAGATGGGTCGAGTTGGGATAGATAAAATGAAACCCGACAAGTTTGAGACGGGAAATGGATCTATTTAGCAAAATCTGTCCCGAACCCGCCCCGGTTGCAATTAATATTAAGATTAAATATTTTATAATAATTACATAATTTATATTTTTCATTTAGTGTTCTAAAAAAATATCAAAAAAATAAGAATAAATAAACTCAAACGCTAATTGAAACTTGAAATCATATAAACATACACCGGGTTATTTGTTGTATTAAAAAAAATTTCAAACATTATATTTGTCACTTGTTATGGAAATTGAAAGTTTATATTTCTTATTTTGTAGGGTTTATCCTAATAAATATTTATTTTTATTTAAAATTTCAATTTAGATTAAATATTACATAAAAAATATTTTAATATTTTTTCCTAAACCTGTCTTAGCCCAAACCGATCTAAATGGGACGGGTTTGGATTGAAAAATCTTATCCCGTCACGGGGTTAAGACGGATTTGGGATAACATTTTGTGGGCGGGTTTGGGTTTGAGATTCATAAAACCCGTCCCAACTCATCCCGTTGCCATCCCTAATCATAACAACTCGGAATTGATCTTTATCGATTCCAATGATCATCTAGGATCCCGTACGTAGATTTAATTATAACAAACTTTTTTTTATACTATTTTTAGTCATTTTTAATTTCTGATATTAGTATAAAAGGAGACACTTGTAATCTAATGTTTAATTTTCAATTTTTTTATTAATATAATTTTGAGTTTTTTCTCTTTTGAGAAATGTGAGTTTGTTCAAAGATCTCAACGCTTGTTGGTCTTTTTTATAGTTTTTTGCTGTATTATAAACCATGAATATAAAAACTTCAGTTTTATTATCAATATATGTTATATGAAAGATTTAAGAACGAATACAAATGGCCAACCTATATATAATTAATATGATTAATTCATTATGTGAAGCATGTTCTTGTTTACTAGAGATATATATACACAGTTGATTGAAGTACAAATCTTTTTTTAATTTACATGAGATATATTTTGTATTTAATTTGCAACACACGTGATTGACAATGAAAGCTAAGGCTCTCAGTATGTGGTCATGAAACTTTCGTTTAGTATGAGATGGTTTTGAAATAATGTGACATATATATTTTTCCATACCAAGAAGAGAAGCATGCAACGTCATGTGTTGATATATGGGAGCTAGTCATGTATTAAAGCCTCAATCGGATACAAATCACACCTGTTAATATTTTTTTGGATAGTTCACATGTATGCTAATTTGAGTGATCAAATGAAATTAGAAAAAGATATAAAAAAAATTGAGTTTTTAAAGTTTATCCTTGATATCATATGTAAAAAGTAAAATAATTAATTAAAGCATCATGATTAAATCATACGCAATAATATAAATATGAATAATTTATAATACAAATTTTACTATATATCCTAGATTTTGATTATTTTCAAATCCAATACACTGATCTCTATTTCCACATTATAGTATTCGGATATCAAATAATTTAGAATTCACGCTTATAACAAATTTCGGTCAAGTTTCCTTGATAAATATTTTTTTTTTAAATAGACATGGTGTTTTCATGGATTACAACAATATATAATGCATGACATGTTTTCATTATATGTCAAGTGACACGAAGGACAGTGTTCCAATATATAAATCTACCAAGCTATTTAGATCACTCTTGGGAACACCAAGGATTCTTGATTTACAATTTATAGGTTATATATCGGTTTAGATTTTTCAGATAGGTATTCTATACTATAAATTAAATATTATAATACCTATGAATTTAACTCATTTTAAAATGTTAATCTTGCTTACCTTACTATTACCCATGGTTGGCCTTTGTTATAGTATATACATTTTTTTAATATAACATAAAAGAAAGGAGAGAGATAATTGATGCTCTTATTTTATTAGTCTAATAATAATATATATTTAAATCACTTTTTGAGAATCAAAAACTATATTTAATAACATAGACTCTCAATATCTTTGTTTTTTTTACTCAACAAGGTACTTTGTTGTCAAAATATATCGGTATATCATTTTAATTTTATATTATTATTACATTAGTGAGATTATATTAGTTTGATTTTGACTCTTTAACTATGTTTCATTTTGACTTTATAGCTTTTGTGAAATTCGATCCAAACCATCGAAATCACCAATGCTGGCGTATTTGTCTCGCAAACACAGTTTATATTTATACGTTGCTAATCCTAAAACTTGTGTATGATATTTTGGGTTAAATGCATATAACCTCCTGAAAATCAGTGTATATAAAAAAAAATCTCTCATTTATGCGATTATCCATATAACCCCTTCAAAGTTGTCGATTAATACAAATACCCCATTATCGTTATCTTTCTAAATAACTACAGTAGTTAAGTTAATCCAACATAATAAAAAGACTGATACACCCCTCCCCTACTTTAATCTAAAATAACTTCTCTTCCTTTTCTCCCAAATCGAAATCTAGTCGTCGTCCCCATTAGTCTCTTTCGACCATCACCAAATCAAAAATCCTAGCCCGTTCACATCTAGTCTCTCTCTCTCTCTTTTACAAAAAATACATGGTTGGCCGCCATAGATATATCATAAATAGATGCATTTACGACTGGTTATTTGTCCGCAGCAAATAAGCCAGAACAAAAAAAACCCTGAAAGGAACAACCCCTTTGTATTACATGCCCTACAAACACCCCCCCCCCCCAAAAAAAAATTGATCTTTTAAAACCCTTGTTCACACCAATGACCTCCTCTCGTCCCGTCATCATCACGAACGACATTGTCCACCTCTGGTCCATCCCCCTACCCTTCTCGCACGGCGACGCTATGACAACAATCATAAAAATGGCCGTTGGTAAGAAGAAGAAGAATGAATCCTTTTATATTTTTATATAAAGTAGGGTGTTATATGAATATGTGAAATCAGAAAGTAGGTTATTTTGAATTTATGAAACAAATTAAGCGGTTCTATGAATATTTTAATTAACTTTCAATAACAAGGGTATTTTCATCATAGATTTGGATCATTTTGGATTTATGGAACAAATCAAAGGGTTATATGAATATGTAAATTAACAGCCGACAGAATATTCTTGAAATATTTCTTTTTTTTAATGAAAGTTAACGAGTGGGCTAAATACTTAACCATATCAACTTTGAGGGGGTTACATGGATATTCACAAAAAAATATAAGGGGATTTTTTTGGATATATGCTAACTTCTAGGGGGTTATATGAATTTAATCCTTATATTTTTTAGCCAAAACCCAAAAGCTAAAATGAGACCACCCTTTGTGCTCATATAGACCGAATTCTTGATCATATACAAAAGTTATAATAATAATCTAATAAAATTCAAGAGAAAAAAAAAAGAGACATGTATGGATGATTGTTCCATCATACATAGATGTCATGTATTTTTGTGCAGGACAAAACATACACGCACACATATGTTGCTGTTTATGGGAAAAAAAATTCATTTCCCAAAATGAGTGGAACAAAGGAAATGACATCCTGAGATGAAATGAACCCATTTTTGAATTCCCCGCCACGAATATTTTGGAAATCATATCATATTATTCTTTATTTACAAACAAGTCCTGCTTTAATTGACAGTACCAACTGCACGTGTTTGCATGCATGGGACCGTACGAGTTGTACCGCGGTTATTAAACGCACACCGTGAGCGTTGGATTTTGAATCAACGGCTGTGGTTTGGTGGGTCCCGTTCACAGCGTCATGTGGAACTATCAGTAAATAATAATAATAATATAATAAATAATAATGTTAGGACAATCAGCTGACAGTCCGCACATTTTTTTTAATAATAATTATTAGGGAAGTGATTCGGTGCGGTAATACAGGAATGCAGGAAGCGATCACGGTCGTCGATCACGGGTCCATCGCATCGGACGGTCGGATACGATTCACATCGACCGTTGGATGCGATAGACCCGCGATCGAACGACCGACGTCGCTTCCCGCATTCCCGTACTGAATCACTGGACTAATGTTTTAATAAATAAAAAGTTTATACTATTTCATAACAAATTAAATGGATTTATTTTTAACATATATAATTTTTTTTAATAAAGTTCACCTAAATAGAAGTACATTGCTGGATGATTATAGACATAGATATACAGAGACTGTTAGTGTGAACTGCATGTAATATAGCTCCAAATTTGTGGGTGGGTAAAAATATAGCCTCATTTGGATCCGAGATTCAAATACGAGTTTTTTTAAATTCGGATGTTAAAATCTGACATTTAAGAACTATTATTTTATCAGATTTTTAAACATTATATTCATTGTGAAGAAAACATGTGAAACATCTTAAGATTCGCCAAATGTCTCCATTTTGATATGCAGTGGCTGACTAACGTCAAATATGCCCCACCACTGAAGAGATTTAGACTACGTTTGAATATACTTGAATATACGGTTGAAACATTATAATTCTTAAAATGTTGTATTTTAAACTTAACTTTTAAAAAACATTATTTTGATAGCTTTTCAATCATTGAATATTTTAGACTAAAAAAGCATGACAATTTGAAAAACTAAATATGAAAATGTATTTTGACTTGTACGTGAAAATCTTTTGCTTTTCAAACACAAAATTTACTCAAATATGTATACAGATCGCCTAAAAGTATTAAAAAGATTTATTTTTAACTTCAGAGATACGTGCTGACTGCTGAAACAAGCAAAGAAAAGACTTGAACCAACAAAAAAAAAAATCTCTCCACTAAATATACCCCCACACCCAATACGTGATATAATATAATAATAACCATCATGTCACATACATTTTGGGTGAGAGCATTATTTAGTGGTGAGGTTAGATTTTTATTTTACTTCAAATTAGTTTATAAGTGCGATCTCATCATACTAACACTAACACACCGGATCCCACCAAAAATGCTAAAATTAGTACTATGATGACTGACCTAAAAATTTGTGTTCCATAAATAAATAAATAAAAATTAGTTTTCAGTCCCTGTAAACATATCCATTTAAGAATTATCCCTTATTTCTTCATATTTTGAATTTAATCCCCAGATTTAAATGATATATTCTTTTTTAATCCCTCCCGGGGACTAAAAAGAAAACTAAAAATTTTGAGACTAACAAGAAACATATCTTTTAAATCTGAAGACTAAAATCAAAATCTAAAGAAGTGAGAGATCAATCACTAAATCCTATGGTTTATGAAGACTTAAAAATAAAAAACCAATAAAAAAATTATGAAAAAGAAGAAAAAAAGCGTAACTAAGGTGGAGGAAAAAATAATAAAGGGATAAGGAAAAGAAGGATGGCAAAGAAAATGAGAGTACCATTTAAGTGTCATGCCCCCACCCCTCCCCCTTTTTTTTAAGACTCAGGTCATAATGACATGAGCGCTAACGCATTCAATCTATTTTATAGCCCTTCATATAATTCAAAAGTAATTTCTCAATCACCATACATTCTGATAACATAGTATATACTACACTATCACATTATATATTATAACACTGTGAAAATTATTTTTTTCATTTTTTTTAAATAAAATATAAACTATTACATCTCAATGCATCTTATATTTTTTTTCTAAAAAAAAAGAAAATAGGCAGAGTAGAAAATGATGTACCCACAGCAGTAGCCTAGACTTAAACATTGAGTTTCATCCGTACAACCACGTGAAACATATTTTAATGTCACCCAATAATATATCATATACTGTCTCTTTTTTTTTTTTTGATATCGGAGGGACTCCCCGTGGCTGACCTTACGATCGAGCTGGAAAAGCTACCTCCGCCTGTTTGCTCCGGTCCCACGGAATATATCATATACTGTCACAATGTATATAATATTATTTTTTCCCTTATGCTTAAAGAAAAAAATGAACGGTGAGAAAAAAGCAAGAGAATCCAAAGCCTCCATCCCACCAACAATAAAACCCTACTAATGACACCACATGATGTCAGTCCAAAACCAAGATCTCCAAATCCAAACCCCACACAATTTCATCTTTGTTGGATTTCCATGTAGTTTTCAAGGCAAAACACTGTCCCCACCACAAAAAATGATTCCCCTCAATCATTCAGCACCTAAGGCAATATAAAAAAGGCCCCTCCAATTATAATACTTCATTTACTTGCAAAACTGTTCATACCACAATTACAGTGAACACTTCGTCCTCAGTCACAGATGTTAAAACTGTCTAGAACACCCTACTAACCACACCAATCTTTGTACTTTATTGGCTGATAAAGCCCAAGGAGATCATAGTTTATTCACTGCTTTCTCTTCATTTTGCAACCCCTTATCGTGAAAAACATCATATTTTATGTTATTAGTTGGCATGTGTTTTTCTTTTTTTGGTTAAATCTTATTCTATCAACATGGGTAAAATTCGAACCCAACTACCAACCTGTCAAGAGGTGATATGATGAATTTGATATTTCATTTGAGTCACTCCCGTATTGGTTTGAAATGCAGATCAAATACTTAATTACTTGAGTCGGTGGCAAGCCGGGGGAGAACCTGGTGCAGGGTACCTGGTTCCAGGCTGCCTCGACGGATGTTGTCCTATACACAAAGACAACATTAAACAAATTTACACATAAATTGAACAGAAAATAAACAATGCACAAGAACAACCTGCCTTTTCCACAACATAAACAGGACACACATTTCCATAACAGAACTAATGGGAGGAGTACAATGCATTGTATAACTAAAATAAAGGGTATCAATAGTCAGTCAAAAGTAAAAAGAATTGGACCCGAGAATTTAGTGAGAAACATGGTTTAATTATGTTAAGAATAATGAATATTTACATATGGAAGTTTCATTTGTTCTAAAAAATCTTATATTTAGAATCAGTATCTTTTCCTACCATTTTTCAGTGGCCGAGCTACAACTTTTGAGACTACACTAAAATAAAGATTATAAGTTCAACTACTAGGCTTAGAATATAGATATAGATGGACAAATAGTTTAGTTAAGCATTTGAGGGCATTATTTTAGTGACGAACCATATAAATTATTCTCTCTGTCTTTGAATAAAATATAGTCCGTACGACTCTATTCAACTGTGTTCTTGGCATTATGTGAGAGGTTATAGTAATGGAAAATAATCAGAGACCAATACAATTAGAATTTTTTTATTAAATTAAATAATACTAACGCGATTATCTTTCTGCCAGATCATACAAATCTAGTTCTTTCTTTCTCATGTATGGTTTATATATTCCATGACCCAACCTGTCCTTTCGCACATTGATGTTTGAGAGATTTAAGTGATTTATGAAGCATTCGATGTTGCTGTGATCTCAAGAGGAGGATATAAACAATGAATTGATGTGGAAGCTGAGATTGTTTATTATAGGAAAAGTTCCACCAAGTTTTGGTTTCCTATCTTCAATTGTAGGTGTCTTTTTCCTATGATGGCAACCTAAACATGCACCAGATAGGGTGATTAGCTTGGATAAGACAACCTAAAAAGAATGATTTAAAGAGAGCACCATGAAGCTTCCATGCTGATTTAATTGAGGAATCAGAGGTCAATAAAGCATAGCTAAGTGGAGCAAAGGAGATTCAGTCAGCAAAACAAGGTAGTTTACCAGGGTGAACTCCATTGAAAGTTTTCACCTATGCAGTTTTCCCATGTAGATTCAAACGTATCTGTGAATTACTCCAGTTAGAGTCTGGGATTTTTCAGATCAATGTTTTGATCTCTCTATACAGAAATTCAAGTCTCCCCCTTTTTCTATATCCCTGATATGATAGGGAACCGAATACTGGCTATCCCTTTCGGAAACAGAGTGTCTCCTGGGAGTCAGGGACCATTCTGGTACTGGCTACCATTTCTATATCCCTGATATGATAGGGAATTTTCTAATACTGGCCAAATTCAAGTCTCCCCCTTGGCAGTTTAACCCTCCAAAGAATATATTTAATGTATGATGACATTAAGATGTGATGGTCCAGATTAATAGGCAAGTGCATTAAAGAAAACTGTAAATATCTCTAAAAAAATGATGAAGTAAATAAGATTTATTGATACGACAGACGGTTTAAAGAAAATCAATGATATTGCTAACATACTATATACAAGAAATCGACAAGAATATCTAACAGAGCAAGAATGGAAAATCTATGTATTTGAGTGACAGTAAACACAACTCTGATTACATGGTCCCTTTAGTGGAATAGTACGATTTTGTAAGACAAGCTACAAAATATAGAATGAAAATATTCTATAAATAGAATGTTGTAATAAGCAGTGTTTTCTATTTTGATAAATTAATCTGCAGAAGTTAGAGAGCCCAATGCTATATAAGTTCCCTTTGTATACAAAATTTTCCCTCACGCATACGGTCACCATAGACTTCTAACACAAAACAAACTAGGTGATACCCGCCCTGCAAGTGTGTATACACTAAACAGGTAGGCACACATATGCTTTGCCTAGTTAACATAGTGCATAAAAACACATCCATATAAATTATACTGGGTGAAGTCAAAATGCCAGATGAAGGAATTGTTAAGTTAAATTAACAATGACCTGGCTATAAGTGAGATCCAAACGAAAATCCAAATGGTGTGAGATAAGGTCTCTTAGGACCTGCCAACTAGATTTCAGTTGAAGTTACATCCTCAGAAACTACATTAAACTAAGAACATAAATTGAGATGGCATATGGTCCACTTGAATAGTTTAAATCAATTATTAAAAGTGCTAATTGCTTATAGCATGTGAAAAGCTAAATGAATATTTCATCAAATGGTGTGCTAAAAATTCTTCAATGATTGCAGACTATCCAATTTACCCTAACATTATTTCCACCAAAAAAGTAGAGATCTTTGCAAACTGAGCCAAAACTTCAGATGTAGGCCATATTACGACAGCCTAGCATGTTTGTTACCTAGGTTCAATATCATGGACATATATTTCTATTTGACTAATTTCTTTATGATGAGTAGACAAATTTGACCCGTCCAACCTTTTTTATTGATTGATTCGTTAATAGTCATATTAGGAATATACCCAATCTTTATCTGACATTGGCTGCTCAAAAGTAGAAGATTTCTATCTGTTCATCTGTTGAAAATTTCAAGACTGAAATATTAAGCGTGACAATCCAGATAAGGTTTAGAATTAAAATATTAATTCATTGGAAGAAGAGAGATTTGGTAGTTTTCTTTGGCATGTGATATTATTAAGTAGCACGGTAATGCTTCAAAAATTTGTCACTCGACTGCCACAATAGAAATCATCAGATGATGCCTTGGAATGCATTCAAGGTTATGTGATCTCTCTCGTGCAAATGTCTTGTGAATGCATTTTTAATAGATCAGCTGAGGATCAAAGTGCTACATCACTTGCATATCAAGCTTAAGGGAACCCAGCCCCAAAATGATGCAATTGAAATTCAAACAATATGCATTAACATCTGTTTTTCATAATTTAGAAGATCCTACAGGCATTTTATGCCTGCAGCCAACAAGAACAAAACAATGTGTTGTATTGACACGCTCACAACCGGTGCATACTGGATAAGGATAAAAAAACAACTGCTTTGTCTATCTAATAGCTAACAAAATCTTGGTAATTAATACAACTCAATAGTCAACACATTCCAGGCTCAATTTATGTGCACACAACTTGTTGATAATACTCTAGTATGACATCACATCTTTTTCCTTAAAAAATGCATATGCAAACAAAAGGAGTATACATCAACGAGCATGTCTAATAAGAATCATAATGAGCAAGAAAAATAAGGGAGAACATCAGAAATTGATAGTATAATACTGAAAGTTCCACAGTAAGCAACTTAATTGGCAGTGTCAGAGATTAAATTCATGGGATAAAGAAAATTACCTTTCCAAGGAGGTGACTGGCAATAGTATATGGAAGAAAACCTACAGCATCATAGCTTATTTCCCCATGGTTTGGGGTCAAATTTATAAATTCTAATATGCTATAACTTCGTATTTGAAGTCATTCTCAAAGTAGGTTTGTTTTCCTTAATGTCCCTCCTAAATTCCTTAATCCAAGTGTTCAAGTAGGCCTCCCACTCCATCTATTTGCATTACCATTTACCATGATTTGCTCTCCCCTTGTGTCGTTTTTGGTGGTAGTGTTGACCCATGTTTGGATACAGAATAAGACTTATTCCGAGATATAAAGTTATACCAGTGTAAGTGAGTATAGCAGTGGAATAAGTGATTTTGTGTTTTGTTGTGTTATAAATTATTCTCATTGGGAAACATAATAACAAAAAATTTGTTGTTTGGATAAAATGTGAATAAAGAATAGATAAGAATTTATAGAAGGTGAAAAAATGATGATAGTTGATTTGCTAGTTAATTTATAAGAAGTTATGATAGTTGATTTGACAATAGGCTCACATGTTCTTTGGATGGAATAACCTGGAATAACTTTAATTCTAAAGGTTGGCTGGAATCCATATAACATTTTATACCAGTTTATTATGGCATAACCTGGAATTACTTATTCTACTTTATTCCATATTATTTCATGGCCTATTCCATATCCAAACGGGGACAGTTTTGGGCATCTTATTTCCATATTATTGCTATATGAATTCAAAATATTTTCATTCCTGATCTTTTCTGGTCCTACCACATTCATCTCAACATCCTCACTCAGCATCCTAATTTCCAACCCTCACCCCAAACACACACAGACACACACATTTTTTTCTGGATAGCTTAACATTGTGTTTCATAAACCATGGCAGTTCCAATAGAGGCCATATAAAATTTTCACTTTAATTTCTCCAGTACTCCCAATCACACAATAACCCTAAAGAACACCTTCATTCTGTCCAACTAGCTCTAATCCTATTTGACACATCCTCATGTATGCTGGGAAAAAAAAGACTTGGAAAGCATCCCTTATGGTTAATTCCTGACTCGATAATAAGAAAAGAATTTCTTCTCCCAAGACCATTAAAACTACATTGCAGATATTCTTTTTCCATTCTACTATCTTTCAATCTCTTTGACTCCAAAATATTATTAAATTGTTAATATCCATCCCAACTTTTGTTTCATCAACCAATGTTGTGTCAACTGTCAACACGGCGTGCACATCATCCTGTATGTTGGCAATCAATTAATTCATTGAGTGAAAATAGATGAGAACTAAAAGCAGACCCTGACAAAGGCATACATTAACCCAAGAATCACTAGTTCTTGCCAAAGATATACCTCAGGCTAGCTGTGGTACCCTCATACATGTCTTCAATAACATCAATGCAACCCCAATACCCATTTCCTTCTCAACAATCACCAAATCAAGTTTCTAGGAACCCTATATGTGAGCTTTTTCTATGTCAACGAACACCATGTAGAGATTTTCATGCTTATCTAAACTTGTAAAAACGATATAACTGCCTTAAGGCTTTCTTCAAACTAACAGGTAAATCAAATGCAACAATATTGATATTCTTACAAGTAATAACAATTAGATCTACCATATTGCACTATTCTTCCATATGAGGATGTAGAAGCCAATCCATTAATTGAATTTAGAGATAAAACAAACAAGTAATTTTCACATATAAAGATATTGGCTTAGAGAGCATTGCGGTTTAAATAATGGTGAACTTCGGAAAAAATACTACCCTATTACTAAAGATAAAAGCATCTGAAAACAAAGCAAATAAAATGGCCTCCATATATTCTGGTGATTCTTGGGTTGTACTCCACATTTGTCACTTGTTAAATTTGTCACAAGAGAAATCTAGGCAAATAGTACCTTTAAGAGGTTATTGAATATTAATTTCATTTGTATATCAGTACATGAATCGTGTTTGTAGTGGCGACATGGCAAAAAGAAAATTAGACAAAGAAAACTGAAAATCTAACACTAATTAATGTGAAGTGGTTGATGTCTGGATTCCAGTACAATCTAATGCATTGATGCATCAAGGTTTACATTAGATCATATGTAAAATGATGAACCATTTGACATCATACACTTACCTGTGTCACATGAAATAGAAAACAATCAATGTTCCCATGAAATAATCCTTTACCAGTGTAATGCATGACCTTAGTTAGTTCCTTAACTTCATTGTTAATAGTATACACTTAATAAATAAAAAAGCTAGGACCGTGATTATTATACAAAGCAGAATAGGAATTACTAGAACAAAAATATTGCACCTCATCAGCAAAAGGAAGCTTCCAACCAAGACTGTGATCTGGGGTATTTCTTTCTCATAGTAGTATACCACCAACATTATTCTGAATTTCACCTTCCACTGATGACCAATATGCGGCTTCACAGTTCACACTTTAAGAAATTATACACAAAATCGCATGCTCTACAGCAAGTTGTCCTAGTTGGTTACATGTCCTGCGAGATCCATTAATGATGCACATATATAAAGATGCACAAATAGACCTTTGGCACTGCAACAGTTTTCAAGTGCAATATATTCTGATGTAACAAGGAGTTAATTAATATATCATGAGACAATATATAATTGCTTTTTGCAGAAGGAAGGAATTGGTCTAGTGTAAAAATATATGATTAGGAAAAGAACGAGTACCTTTGGTCTAGTTTAGCTGTCAACATCAGCAGGACGCCAAAAACCTTTCTTACCAACCAAAAAATGCTGCCTATGTAGAACAGTATCCCAGTGCAATGAGCGAAATATAAGAGATATTTTCTCGATGAGTGCTGTTGTTTCTTGAACCAAAATCCATCCACCGGGTCTCAAAATCCTATCCATTTCTACAGCTACATCTATAATGTCACACCTGTTGACAACAAAATGTCAAAATTACTGTAAATTGTAAACTTTAGACAAAAAACGAGATGAAAAGTGATACCTCTTTGTAAGATTGAAGAAGATGTAGCTGGAATGGATGAGATCATAGGTTCGTGGGTACGTACTAAAAGACTCACACCAGTCATGATACACGCCGATCAGCCCTCTGTCAAAGATAATGGGTAGAGTATCTGGCCCATCAATCGGTACAGTATTCATTACCCAAAGAGGTTGATTGATAAGTGCGGCAGCAAAGCTGAGAACATTAAAATAAAATTATGATCAATTAACCAAGCAATATAGCAATTTGTTACTAATTTCATTTCCAATGACTTCTTTAAAAGGCAATCTAGTGAAATCCAGCATGGGAAATTATTTTGCTTGAAAGTAATAATGTCATCCTGCAAATTTGCAGGCAACTAGAAATAGTTTGGGAAATATGTGTAAAAAAAAATTAAAATTAAAAGCTTGAGCTATGTACACTGGCATGCATACGTCTCATATGATAACATGGTAAAAATAGAACCGACAGTTTCAATCATATAAAATATATACATAAACAATCACCTATTAAGTGGTGTAAAAGCATGTGTCATATGTCTTATAGGACTCTCAAAATATTTTTTTTTTTATATTGAAGTAAGATCTGATGGTCTTTCATTGTACGTGTAAATAGGACTGGATCTTTTCTAAATGTTAAAAGATCATTAGAAATAACATTTAAATTAGATCCAAAAAATGGAAATTCATAGAATATAATTAGGAAATGAACAAGAAATCCCAAACCTAGTAAAACATTAAATGAAATCTCCATAAAAATAATATTGTCTGAACTTTCAGTGTTTACCCTCCATAAAAAGCATTCATGTCAATCACATTACGAATGCTAGACCAGTTGATCCCAAGTTCATGAGTATAAACATTTGATACAAGAAAGTCCCAGTGTTTTGTATCCTGATAAAAAATTTGGTCAGCGTATCTGTTTTTCTGCAGGCTTGAATATGTGCTGTTAAGCCTTTCAGGCCATGGTGTGGGCCAGTTTTCTTCTCCAATTGATTTAGGTTCTGGAAGCAAGGGGAGACAACTTTCAAGTGGCACATACCTGCCCTTGCAAAGAAAGAGAATAATCGGCAATGAAAATCATTATGTATGGAAACCGGCAAATATCAAATATAACATTCAGCTATTAGACATACCAAGAAATATTGTGTGTAGCCCTTTGGTTGCACAAGGGTGGGTAATTGGCATTCCGCTCTTTATAGCAAGTATTAGATAGAGGCTTCTGATAAATTACAACCCCAATTCGATTTGAATCCTCAGACTTGATAACCCTCTTCCAGCAAATAGATTCTGTTAAAGCTACCATAGCTGCAGGGAAATGGAAACCACATTCACTGGTGATGAGTAGAAAAATTTTCTTTCTAATGATGCAAGGATCTCGTGCTGCTCTACAGACTCTATTTTAAGATTCACTACATTGACAGAAATAGAATCTACAAGAAAAGATATTTATCATTATGTTGTGTGTACAATACAATTAGTGGATTTTGGCATCTTGTTCTCTATCACTACATCATCCAAATATTTAAGATGAAACAAAATAGTTTAGAAGATTTATCTTTTTATGGATAGATTATATAAAGGAGGATTCACAAGAAAATGCCAATGTAACAGTGCATTAATATGTCAAGCTCTGAACATGTCTTCTGGAAGGTTAAGAGGGTTGATAACCAGACCTCAGTTATCCGCCTAATCATGTATTTTTTCTAAAATTGAATGGTTGATTCATTACTTGCTACACGAACACGAGGTGCTTCCACTAACAAGATATCGGACTCTGTTAACCAAAGTACTCCTGTTGTGGCAAAGAGGACTGCATAAAGCCTGAAAACTTCAACTTGAGATTGCAGTTCTTTAATTTTCCTTGATTCACAGAAAATGGAGAGACAGGTGAGCTGCTATTGGTAGATTGAGCCTGCCTGTCAGTCTGCCTTGAAGGATTGAATGAATGATGCAAGTAAAAAAAAAAAAGAATAAACTTATTCTAATACTAGCCTTCCACATTTTGAATTCCAGAGAATGGACATTTTCTCAAAATCCATTCATTGTCAATCTTTTACAGCTTCTTGTTTTTTTGCAAATATTTTTCTCGATAAAAAATGAATGCTTAATTTATCTTGTCTGTATGATATACAAGGCAAATAAAGTGCACCAGATCCACCGCCCCTATAGTGCCAAGTTTTGTTCCATGTATTCAGAAGAATTTTAATTATAGTAATTGTCTCATAATGTTAGAACCAATTATTTTTGTCATAAATTTGAACAAGCTATTTAGTGAACTAGCCCAAGATTCCCCACAACAACAATTTCACTTAAAATCTCAAATACCAAATGACTGTTAAAAAAAAGCAATTCTGTGCATTTTCCATTTTCAATGTCAAGCAAAGATTTATGAAGAAATTCATTTCTAACCACAAAAAAGAAGAAGAAATTCAATTCTCAGAATATTATAAACAAAGCTCACTTACCATTCCAAATGTCCTGGTCTTTTTTATTGTCACGGTAAACTGGTGTTGCAGACCACACAAAATAACCTCCAGGTCGAAGAATCCTGTTGAGCTCCAACAATGGCATCCCACCTTCAATTCACAAGACATTACTATAATAATAAATTGACATATTCATTTAATAAGAAGCTGGAATATTTTGATGTATAAAAACCAAACAAATAGCACAACGAAGTGAGAAATGCATAATTAGATGAATAAAGACTGCTCCTCTAAAGCCTTCTTACCATCTGCCTCCCAATGGACCCTACATCGTGCGCAATGAATCATATCATAAACATTATCAGGAAATGCAAGCCTTTGTGTCCCAATAACTGAGAGAATAGCAGGAATTCCCCTCTCAAGGGCAAACTGTATCTGAGCTTCATGCTCGTCCTTCGGGGCAAATGACATGGTTAGAACACCTTTTTGCATCAGGTAGCCACCAAAGCTGGCAACACCACAACCAACATCCAGAATAACTCTTGTGTGCCTCCCCCATTCAATAGCTGGCAATGTCTATTTAACATAAGAAAGATAACTAACTGAGCAAGGTCAATATTAGGCTCAATAAGTATCACAAGAAGTAGTGGTACTATTAAAGAAGGAAAAACAAATGAAACTCAACATAAAGCGAATTGACAAAATGTGCCATCAAATTTGGCCAAGATATGTTTTAAAAAATAACATATTCATAATCATCCCAACCGAAGTCAGACAAACCTTCTCAATGAACTCAATGTAGTTCATGACACCCTCTTTGAATTGGGTCCCTCCACCCGGAAAGACAAGATAATCTCCCGACCTCCACACCCAGTTCTGATCCTTCTTGTACTCAACCAGCTTCGGGTGAGGAACATTATCAAACCAAATCTGAAGACAAAAAAACCACGAAACCCAAAATAAAAAACCAATCTTTTCGGTGACCAGATCAACCAACTAAAAAACCTCCTAAAGCTTACCACCTCACCATGTCCCGACTCTTCGGCCACCGGACCGGCATCTTGTACCCCTTCGGGAGTGGGACGAGGCACCTCAGCGGATGCGGCGACGGGCAGTGGCGCTCCCGGTGCTCCATGTGCCGCCTCGACTGCAGAGCCTTGATCGCCTTCGTGTTGTCCAGGCAGGGGATGTGATCGGCCCCGGTGAGGCACGTCGTCCAATAAAGATCAGATCGGGCATTGTCGAGGGGAGGCGAGGGAGGGGGAGGGAAGCGGGATTGTTGGGAGACGCGGAGGTTGATGGGGTTGGGGAGGGGGTTGGTGGTGAAGAGGAAGAAGAGGACGCAGAGGAGGAGGACGGTCGCGGAGAAGATGAAGGGGTACTTTCGCTCTTTCAGAAGGTTTTGAATCGAAGACGCCATTAGAGAGTGATAGAGAGATCTGATTGAGATGGCTCTGGAGACGATGAAATGAAATTAGTTCCGGGTCCTCCGGAAACCCAGAATTATTTTTAGGTATACGGAACATATGAACTTATTCTTAAGTCCCTAGATTAATTGAAGTATTTATATTGGGTCCTGCCATTCAATGGTTTTTTTTTTTTTTTTTTTTTCATTTTCATTTTTAACCCTACCTTCATTTTTTTATCTATGTCCCCTCTCTCCCTCCCCTCCACGGCAGCTACAACCCTTTTCCAGAGTTGGCCCCGGGGGTAAACAACTAAGGCAAACTGCCTAGGGCCCCTACCCCCAAGTGACCCATTCTAGATTGATGAATTTCAGGACTGGCCCTGCCCTTCTCCTACGCGTGTTGCATCCTATCATCCCTCCCTCCGGTTATTTCCTCTCTCTTGTGACTCTCCCCCATCCTAATATCTTCCTTGTCACTTTCTCTTTCTGTTTTAACAATTTATCTAGACATGTTAATAGTGACAGTCGGCGAAAGACAAAGGTAAAAATAAAAATGTTAACAATAAACTTATCAATTGTTACTTGAAAATAATAGACAATGATGTCTAGAGATCTAAAAATAAATCTAAATATCTTAGGGACCCAAAAATAATTTAGAGATTCTCCTAAAGACCCTCCATTAATTTAATTTCTCCCAAATAAAACATGTGTTAAAATAAACTAAGGTTAATATTTTTAATTTTTAACAAAACTAAATTATGTCCATTGTCCAAAACAAATTCTATCTAAATCCATATTTTAAAATTAAATGAATTTCTGATGCACATTTAGATATATCTATGTTACATAAATCTTAAACAGCCCCGGTATTTCGGAGAAAAGTTATTTTATTCCCGTTCGTTAGATATTATTTCTTAATCACATTATTTTCTGTTTTTTAAAAAAAAAATGAAAAAAAAATTATTAGAATTTAATTGGGAAAAGGGATGACATAGGGCCACAGGGGATAAATGTTAAAAAAACCGGACAAATTGTGGATAATTATTTTATTTTCAATGATTTTTTATTAATAACATTTTTTTTATTTTGATCTCTATTTTGATAAATGTTAGCAAATAAAATTTATATAGATATGGATGTTGTTTTTTAAAATTAAGATAAATTATACTCAAAATCGCTAATGGATGAAAGATTAGAACAATTGAACCATAAGAAACTAAGGGGCAAACAACAACTAAATTAGGGAAAATTAGAAAATATACACATAAATATGTATGTAATATAAAAAAAATTTTTTTTTTTTTTTTTTTTTGACATAATGGCAGGTATATGCTACCGCAAACAAATGCATTAAATATGAGACAGCCCAATTAAAAAACAAAAAGGCTAAGCCAAGAGATGGATCAAAAGAAGGGGTTTTCTATTGATCAATCCCTCCACCACCTAATAATAATTACATAACGCAACCTGTTGCTATAAAAAATAACTTTGCCCAGCCTACCTCCAAATCTACCACAATCCCGAACAAACGAGTGATCTGACTCCCATACACTTACAATACAAATAGGCTGACAGTAAAAAAAAGAAATTGATTGTGAGCAATCCAAATGACCCACACCACATCTAGGACAAACAGTTGCGAAATCTTGGTCCATCAGCTTCCATCACCAAGAATTGCAAGACGCCTCCCCACTTCCTACATGCCATCCAAGGAAAAGAAATCAACAGAAATCTCTGTAGCCACGGCAAGCCTCTGCCAGATTTGACGAGCCAGGGCGCATTGGATTAGGAGATGAGTCGCATATTCCTTAAAAGTTTATTTTTGTTGTGTAGAGGTGAAAATATATTATTTTAGGATTTGTATATATGTCATATTTCTATTACCCTATGGAGGAATTTCTTTAAATTTTAATGTAATAACCATAAACTTTATTGAAAAATGATGTTAGATTGGGGATAACAAAAAAAAACTATTCACTTGAAGATTATTTGTGTAATAACCAATTTTTATTTGTGTTTTATACTACAATTTTCATGTTAATCACAAAAAAAATTATTGAATAGGAAAATTAAAATAAAACAAAAAGTTATAAAATATTTTAAACTAGTGGCACAAATGGAACAAAAAAAATTACTTGTTATTTTTCAAAAAAATTGGTCTTTTTTGTTATTTATTTTTTTCTATTTTTGCAAAATTGTTGTTCTTTATCCATAAAATTGTCTTAAATATTTTTGTTGATATTTATAATACATTACTCCCATCAAAGAATTGTTTAACCCAATTGATTTAGAGTAGACCAAACATTCGAACCATGGTTCTTCCTAAGGAAATAAAAATCATAAATCTCATATAAAATTTTGTGGATATATCCATGTATGTCAGATTAGATGAGGTTTGAGAGGATTTTGTTTTTTGTGTAAGCAATATTTTTTAATTTTAATTTTTTTATTTATTTTGGATTTAGGAGCCCTCATTGGGAGAGAGCGAGCGATTAGGGCCAATTATGTCACACAGACACACACGACGCGATAATTAGAATGCATATCGAATGAAGATTGTAAGTCATAGTAAAATTTTATTGCCATGTTACAAACTAAAATTCAAATCATATTTTTTTGAAGCAGAAGCAAAATAAATGAACCGAGGCACATTGGTGAAGAAAGACTTTATAGTTTTATCTTTGATCACCAAATCCATTATTCAGAAAACATGAAAATTCAACATCATGAAATCTTAGACAAAAGAAGCCTTTAGAGGGCAGAGCAACAACAGATTTGTCCATTTCTATCATCCCCAAAACAAGATCCTCCTTGGAAGCCATGATCAATACAGGTTTGGTTGCAGTCTGTCAAGTCTTTGCATACTCCAACAGTGGTACATTGGTTTGGGACGACCCTCTTCACATTTATGCTATGGCCTGTAAAATAAAAGATAATCATAATTAAAACTATTAACAACTTGAATATATGTCCCTTGGGTCAATGATCTGATGGGATATTTGAGGATAGAAATAGTGGGCATAGCCCAAACAAATTGACTAGTACCACTAGTGGTCTAACCCAATAAATTAGAGACATTATAAAGAAAAGAAGCAGAGGAAAACACTTAAATACTTACTGCAAGAAGAAGAGAAGATGAAGACCACAAGAATAACAGCAATGTAGACTTTTCCAATGGCAGCCATTTTTTTTGTGGTCTCATCTGTTGGGTCTGTAGGTTTTTATATACAGTGATTATGATTTGAGATCTTAGTATTAAATGACAGCTTGCTAATCTTTTGTAGCAGTATCTTTGAAGAATTATTTAACTTCGCGAATGAGTTATGAATAAATGAAAACAGGAAGTGTATATACGTTTTTGGTGGAATTTCTAAATCTATCTATCTTGTGATCATGTAATTATTTAATGGATCAATATATTATAATTTATGTGAAATATTATATTAAGTTACTTATTAGTTATTAAGCCCCGTTTGGATACAAAATATGATTTATTATTGGGTATATAGTTATTCCGGCATAAATGAATATAAATAAGAATAAAGTGATTTCGTATTTGGTTGTGTTTTTAATTATTTTCATTAGAAAGCGGAATTAAAAAAAATTATTGTTTGGGTAAAATGTGAATAAAATGTCGATAATGATTTATAAAATGTGAAAAAATAACAATGGTTGATTTGACATGTGATTTATTAGAAATGATGGAGTTGATTTGACAGTGGACCAAATATTCTTTTGATAGAATAACTTGGAATAACTTTAATTTAACCACCCGTTTGGATGAGAGCATAAAGGTGGTATAAGGGTGATATAAGCTGAGATAAGAATGATAGGGAAAAATGGTTGTTTGTTTACAGAGTATGACTTGATATTATTATGCCAGTATAAATGAGTATAAAATAGTATAACAATTCTAAATAACTCTCAGATAAGTTTATACTTAATTTATCTATTCCCATAGAAGATGGGGCCACCATCACATAAAAAAATATCTCATCACATCAAATCACGTATCATCACCTCTTATACATCAATATGGCTCACATGTCAAATCAACTTTTTATGCTTTATTCACATTTTATTCTTAATCAACCAAATAACTCAACATTTATTATTACGTTTCCAATTAAAATAAAAAAGTACAACCAAACAGAAAATCATTTATTCCGTTGATAAAGTTATATGTTCTTGGATCAGATATAAATCCCAAAATAATTTATTCATCTATCCAGAGCGGGGTAATGGTTAAAAACGAGGACTACATCTCTTTCATGAATCGTGATAGACATATATGTGTGTATTAACTGTATTGGTTTATGACAAATGTAAAAAGGGAGTAATATTGAAATAATAATTTAAATTAACACTATCTATAATTAAATGTAAAATGAAAATAATCTCCTACATAAATTGAATGTTACATGGTTTTGTTTAATTAGATATAATTATTTTTTATTATGTTATTAATTGATGACATAATGAGCATTAAAAATAAATTCTAGAAGATTCTCGTAATTTCAAATTGATGAGATTTTGATTACTTTCCCCTTAAACTTAGGATGAAATCACAATCTACCCACAAGTGACACGAACAATTTAATCAAAATCTATTTAATTGAATGGTGACAAAAAAGTGATTGCATGTATCTCTTGAGTGATTATTTGATTATCCATCTCATCATTGGTCGATTGAATGGACAGATGGTTATTTATATGAAAGGTGAATCTCAATCCAATTCCATTTAATTTACACGATATAAAAGGAGGTTCCGTTTTAATACTTTCAAACCCTCACATCGCCGTCTCTTAAAAGATTCAACAATGGAGAAAGAGAACCTGATCAAGTATGAATTCTCCATCCATCCCTTCCAATGTCTCCTTTTAATTTCTTATGTTGTTATTGATGTTTCTTTTTCCCTAATATAACCCAATTTTAATTTTAGATAATTAAACAATTCGCATAAAAAATTTATTTACCCGTTTATTTATGTTTTAAAATCACCTCTAATTTTTGTTTTTGTTTTTTTTTGTTTATTTGGCGATTATAATCATTGGGAAAAGTTGGAGAACAATCTTATATTTTAAAATTAATTAAAAAATGTATGGGTGATTGATATTTTTTTTTTGTTTGGAAAATTTAGTGTTTTTTGTTGAGATTATATTTTTGGGTGTTTTGTTATGGGAGATTTATTATCAGAATATTATGTGATTTATTAACATTATTTTCAATTTCACCGCAATTGTTTTTAATTTGAATATGTTAGAGGAATTGAAGATTCATCAAAACAGGCCGCAAGAGAAGAAACCCATCATCAACAACAATACACCAATGACGAACACGACAGACTACGAAAACGACGACGACGAAGACGAGCCTGATCTCAGCGTGCGCGAACCGGATCACGACTCGTCCGGTCCGCGCGCGCAAGAGAAAAACTACACCATATTGAGCGAGTCCGACGTACGCGCGCGCCAAGACCACGACATCCACACCCTCTCCGCCGTCCTCTCCATCTCCCCCGCCGCCTCCGCCGCCCTCCTCTCCCACCACAACTGGTGCCTCACCACCGTTGTGACTCCTGGTACCTCCACAACCCCGCCATCCCTGCCGCATGCATCGACGACGACCACCTCGCACGATCGTACGTGGAGAACAAAAAGAACATCAAGTGGTGCCCCGCGCCCGGTGGTTGTCGGTATGCATAGTAACAAAGTATTCCGTCCTTTATCAAGTATTCGTTAAAACACTTGATTGGACATCTTCCATACAAATGCATATGAAATTCATTAATACATAATGATGCTTAAATTATCTAGAAAGTAGTCTAATTATTTCGATACATTTTCATATATATCACGTATGATTTATGAATGTACACGTACAGTATGAATATAACACATGCTGAATATTTATTGTAGGTTCGCGGTGGAGTTCATCAATGACGACAACGACGACGGTCTCTTCGAAGTCACCTGCACGTGCTCGCACCGCTTCTGCTGGAACTGCTGCGAGGAGGTGCACCGTCCGGTAGACTGCGTAACTGCCACGAAGTGGGTGGCGAAAAACCTCGACGAAGCGCAGAACGTGGAGTGGTGGTTGCCATTGAATCCGAAAGCGTGCCCGAAGTGCGGGATGCCGGTCGAGAAGCGCGACGGGTGCATGCGCGTGGCGTGCGCGCGCGGGCCGTGGTGCGCGCACGAGTTCTGCTGGTTGTGTCTCCGCGAGTGGTCCGCGCATGGCGGCCCGTGCAATGGGTTTGAGAGAGGCAGAGGAGGCGCGCCGTCCCGAGAAGCCGGTGGATGGTCGCGAGGGTCACGTTCGAGCGGTACGCGCATTACTTCGAGAGGTGGTCCGTGCATGACGCATCGATGGCGAAAGCCCGGTTGGATCTCGCAAGGCTCAGGGAGAGGCAGGACGTGCAGGACTGTGGGTTTGTGTTGGATGCTGGATGGGATCATAGAGTGCCGGCGCGTGCTCAAGTGGAGCTATGCGTATGGGTATTACCTCCTCGTGCAGGAGGAGGGGGAGGGGGAGGAGAAGAAGAAGGGTTGTTTGAGTTCTTGCAAGGCGCGGCAGAGACGGAATTGGAGAGGCTTCATAAGCTCATGGAGGTGGACCTTGAGGCGGAGGGACGGTGCAAAGGTTTCCTTGAATTTCGCGAGGAGATAGTGAACTTGACCAGGGTGACTCGCAGATACTTTGAGAACCTCGTTCGCGCGGTGGAGAAGGGGTTGGAAATGTGAAGGATTGCGGGGTTTTCGTAAGGTGAGGATGTGCGTTCTGATTAAATCTTTTTTTCTCAACATAAGAAGGACTTAGCCAGGACATAACTTACTAATCTATTTATGTCCAATTAGAATTTATTTTGTTTATTTGGCATGATGTTGATGAGGGTACATGTTAAGTTTTATCTTATTAAATGGAATTTTACGAACAATGCTTTTCATTAAAGGTAATGCCTGAATTTCCATGGGTGATTTTTTGTTTTGGTTATAAAAGCAACCTTGGATGGCTTTTAGAATATATGTCCTTATAGTGGTTTATATTATGAGTAAATTAGCTTTTGGAAAAGGGGCTTTCTAAATGAGTTCTCTTATGAAACTCATTTTTCTCTGTTACTATTTCTCTGATCTGAATATCAGTATTCCTAACAAATATTATTCTGGCTGACTTGATACTAGGGTGGAATATCAGCCTCCTAAGTGTAGGTATAAATGTATAATAGAACCATTACTTCCATTCTAAATACCATCTCATCGCAAGCTATACTTCTTCAATTGTTATCTTTTGAAAGTTGAGATAATAGTCCAGGCGATGAAAGTCTGAAAGGGGTTAAGATTAAATGAGTTGAGGCAAGGTGGTGAGATTTAGTTTGATGTTATGTTGGTTTATTCATACCACGACTTTCATGGTTGCTATTTGATAGAACAAACCACAACCTATATTTATACGACTTATTGAGAAATATCCAATTATCAAGTCAGAGTAACAGTTTGAGATGGATATGTAATTTTCAAGCAGATGTTTCTCAGAGGAATTAGAAGCCATGAGACTCTTGATATTCAAATATCAGATGGGATGGCATATTACAATTTGTGGGTCTTAACTATTGATGTTCCATATGCTAATGAGAAGCAATGCAAAATATGGTTGGTCTGGATTGAATGCTAATACAGAAATGATATCAAATGATTATCACATTTCATTAAATTTACAACACGTGGGGAGTGTTAATATCTTAATCACTTCTTATTATAAACTGCTCACCTGAGATACAACTGTTTCGTCAAATTTACAACACCACGGGGAGGGTTAATTGCGTCAATGACACCTCCAGATGAAAACCACCTTAATCATCACCATCATTAAGTGAAAAAATGGATAGGACTAACTAACAATTCCTTGTATATTAAAATATCCTATTTGAATCCAAGAAGAACTCAAGTACTTCTGTCTCCAAATGTGATGTAAAGCAAGCCCCTCGAAGCCAACTGCTGATGGTGGGATGTGGTTGGTCATTCACAATTATTTCAAAAGGCCAGGTCATTGTTCAGACAAGTTTAAAACTTGGCATTAAACAAAAGAAGAACTACATATTTATTCAAGAATATTAGTATTAGAAAGTGGGGATTGCCTTTTTAGAAGAATGCATCCAGATGGCCCAAACAAGTGTCTAGACGGTTGAAGATACTAAAAATCACATGACCTTTTTTTCTCTTGAGAGCTTCTATGGGAGTTTGGGCAGAAGCAGGTGCTTCTAGACCAGGCATTTGGTTATGACATACCTGACAATCCAGATTTCCTTGTTGTTGACACAAATCACTTATTCAAAACATAATGTTGTAAAGTGTATTGGTCAAAACAAAAGTAACTTTGTGAAGCCTTTAAAAGAATGGTTAATTAATTAACAAACAACAAAATCGCAATCTTGCGAGATTAAGGGATACATAGGCTTTGTAACTCGTACTCTTCTATATTATATTTGTGCTGTATCGAGGGTCTATGGACGTACCTCGCATTGAAGGAAACATGCAAATCCCTATGTTTTTTTTTCTATTGTTATATGATTGTTTATGTATTTATTCTGTACAAACCCATCCTTGTTATGCAATTATAGGCACATTTGAGCCATCCTTATTTTGCATCAGCCAAATATACTCCTGACTTGCAAGTTCTGTGGCTTCTATAAGTATTTATTGTTAATAATAAACCAAATCCCGAGGAGAAACCAACACTGTCATTAACAAAGCAAAGGCGGGTATAAAAGGCTAAAGAATTTGATAAAACCTATGCAAGCCTACACTCCATGCCTTTCTACTGAGACTGGTGATCTGTTTCTAAGTTATTTTGACACAACTGAAGATATCAAAACAGTCAGTCCACTTCAAAATCTATGTAATATCAGATATTGTACCTTCATTTGAAGAATATAAATCTCTTGTCTATGGCTATCCCGTGAATAAGTATATGGGATATTAAACAAATAAAGATACATGTACGAAGTAAGGCATGTGTGAACCTGTAAAGAATCAGTTTTATAAAAGAATATCAATTAGAAAGAACGTAGTTCCAAAAGAAAATTCAGTCAGATTCTGTTGAGTCTGTCCGCTGTGGTTGTTTCATATTATTAGCAATATAGGAAAACATTTTACAAAACCAATCAATGATTATTGATGCACAGTACCAATGTAAATAAGTTGCTGCAGTTTACGGAGAAAAACAGATATAAGACCACAAAAAAAATCAAAGGTAGATGCATATGACACACTACAACTCAATCTACAAACAAAATGCAGAATTCTACAACAGTGAATAGTCATTTACAAATATTTCACCAGAGATGAGTACAACAAATAATTAGGAAAAGATAGAATCACTATCACTAGTTGCTAGAACAGAGTTTTCCTGGATTGAGCAATAACATTTGTTGTATGAAGACTTCACACAACGGTTCCATCTACTATGGACGGGGGACAACTCACACCAGATAAAGACGTGATACCAAATGAGGATGCAAATCTTGAATCTGTCATTGAACTTATGTAACATCTCTGTCATTGAACGTATGTGGGGCTGAGGAATTAGTTTTAAAAGTGATTCAATTTTTCCATACTTTAAATGAAAAACACATGTAATTTCACCATAGAGGTGCAATAATGTTTTTACGAAATTGTCATTCATGAAATAGATGGCATCCCCTTAATTCAACCGCGAGAACATATCCCCACAGACGTATTCATGCCTAAGAACAACATTCCCCCTTCCAAGCTTTGAGTTTTGTCTCGTAGCCTCTCTGTCTAGTTTGAAAAACCTCAAACTTCTTTATCTTGTAACATTGTTTTTTATCTTTTAATTTAGAATCTATCCTTATGAGTAATAGCCCTGAGTGGTCTGCTGCCAGATATACGTTGGCATCATCGTCTCTAGTTTTTATTGGGGGAGATCTACAGCCAACAAACGCAGCATAAGATCACTCAACATGTATATTTTGTCTTTGAAAAAAATTGCATCAACAAGACAATAATATTTGCATTATTGTCCACATCCTATCGCAAGGCCATACATGTCTTATTTTGGAAGGAAGCAAGGCAATAGAATTTGGACAACAGTGAACACATCATTATCTTATATTGTTGATGCAATTTTTTTCAATGACAAACGATATAAGTATGTTGACTGATCTTAATCCGCATGTGTTGGCTGTGGATTTCTCCCACAGACATATCTGGACACAAACTACTATGGACTATTATTCATTAAGAGAGATTCTAAATTACAAGAAAAAAGACAATATTACAAGACAAAGAAGTTTGATATTTTCAAATTAGATAGAGAGGCTAAAGACAAGACTCAAAACCTGAAAGGGGGGATGTTATTCTTAGGCATGAATACGTCTGTGTGGATTTGTTCTCACGGATGGATTGGATGCAAAGAGGACGCCATCTATTTCACACAGAAGACAATTTCAGTGGTCATTGTACCTCTAGGTAAAGTTACATTTGTTTTTCATTTGAAGGATGAGACAATTGCATCACTTTTAAAACTAATTCTTCATCCCCATTAGTTGAACTTGATGCACAATGTTACAAGACAAAGAAGTTTGATTTTTTCAAACTAGACATAGAGGCTATAGACAAGACTCAAAACTTGGAGGGGGGAATGCTTTTCTTAGGCATGAATACATCTGTGTGGATCCATTCTCGCGGATGGATTGGATGCAAAACGGACGCCATTTATTTCAATGAAGACAATTTCAGTGGAAATTGCACCTCTAGATGAAGATACAATGTATTTTTCATTTGAAGGATGAGACAATTGTATCACTTTTAAAACTAATTCTTCATCCTCACTAGTTGAACTCGACACACAATGTGCTTGAAAATTAAAAAAAAATAATATTTTTGAACGCCTTCTATGTGAGACTCCAATCCAACACTTTTTTAAACCCCATTTAGAACTACTCAATTTATAGCCGTCTACCTCTCCCCACCAAATATTATATATATATATATATATATATATATATATAGAGAGAGAGAGAGAGAGAGAGAATCTTTATCCAGATAGATTTCTACAATCCTTATCCATATGGATTTCAATCTTATCTCAAACAAAATTAAAACATCAAAAAATAATTTTCATTAATATAATAGAACGTCATCACATACCATGATGTGCATGAAATAAAATTAATAACAATCCACCAATAAAAAATTAAAATAAAACATTCTTTGTAAAACCATAGGAAAAAAAATAAAAACAGATTTCCCCTCCTAAACCCCATATCAACCCGGATTAAAACCCCCCCTTCAATAAAAAAACACATTTTTTAATAAAATAAAATAAAATAAATGACCACATCCCTATAACTAATTAAAATAAAATAAACAAGGATAAATGACCAAAACAAATCTCCTAAAAGTTAGAAATACCCAAATCAACCACTTTTTAAAATTATACTTAAAAAAGTTTCATTTCACTATTTTGAAAACACATAAGACTAATATATCATTATGTAATTAAATCTTTAACATTCCTCTAACCCATGCTAAGTTATTCCACACCAAAAACCTATTTTTCCTACAAAACAACAATTTCTTTTGAGGTTTTATTATTATATATTGTTGATTTTTTTGAAATGTTTTTCAAAAATAAAGTTTCAAAATTTTATGTTTAAATATATTAATTTATTTTGACTCCAAACTTGATCCCTCACATGCTTTAAAATAATCACCAATTAGCTAATTATAGGGCTTGGATATAATATGGACAAGAGCTATATATGTGGATGTGAATTTGGCATGTGAATATGGACTTGGCATGATTCATGTATATTGGTGGAGTAAGTACATGCATTGGATTCTATTAATTGTTGATTCATGTATTAACTTTGCAAGGTTCATGTGTGTAGTATTTCTATGATGCACCTAGGTTGGAATGAACCACATTTATGACAATGAATGTTCATATGTTAATTTCAAGGATGTACCTAGGTGAATACATGAACCTTTGCATGGAAAAGTGAAGAGTCCCCATACATGTACTTTGAACTTGCCACCACCATTGATTATGGAACAATGAATCATGCATGGAATAATTGTGAGTCCATTATTCCTAATTGAATGGGTGCCTTGAATTTGGAGGTGACTCTTGGGCAATCTAGAGGCCTATATAAAGGGACCCATGTATGCCATTCCATCCATTGAAGTCACAAAGTGTGTATCCACTCAAAGAGAGAGAGTCTCTTGTGAGAGTTTGTGAGAGATAGCCCTGACGTCCTATTATTCCAGTAGCCCGAGTGCCTTCGTGGTGATAGAGTTCTAAGCCAGTTTCTGATTCCACCTGAGCGTGCACTCTGTGTGGCTTGCTGGATCCTGGGGGCGGTTCGGTTCGTGACTTCTGCACCGGGAGGAGCCGAATAACGCCTTAAGCGTCGCAGCGGCTTCGTCCATCCATTTATCTCTCACTCCTTCTGATTCTCTCTGTTATTTCAGTATTGTATTTTGCTGAATTTTTGTATTTTCACCCTATTTTCATCTAATCCCGTAACAATCTTAAGGCGTTATGGATCTGTCGATGATGATGGGCTGGATGTGTCCAAATTGGACAAGTTCGATGGCACCGACTTCAATGCATGGAAGAGGAAGATCATCTTCACTCTTCAACTTTTGAAGGTCTTCCACATCCTGACGGACGATGAACCATCTGAGGAGACTGCATCCCAGAAGAAACTGGCGTTGTGGAAGAAAGCCAATTCTCTCTGTCGTTCATGCATCATGAACTCGCTCGACAACTCCTTGGCGGACAACTTCAACAAGGTCTCTTCTGCTAGAGAGATCTGGGAGGAGCTTGAAAAGCAATACAAGGCGGAGGAGGAGCTTTCGAAGACTTTCCTTGTCAACAACTTCCTCAACCTGAAGTTTGAGGATGGGAAGCAGATTCTGCCTCAAGTCAAGGAGCTTCAAACGAAGGCGTTGAAGCTGAAGGAGGAGGACATGGAGCTGCCTGAAGGCTTCATGGTTGGTGCTATCATCAACAAATTGCCACCATCGTGGCTTGGCTTCGCGAATGAGATGCACCGGAAGAAGCATAAAGTGAGCCTCAAGGAGTTGACTCGTTTCATCCGAATCGAGGACGAGTCAAGGACTCAAGCCAAACTGGATGCCCTCGCATCACAGTCCACTCAGGCCAACATGGTGGAGTCCAAGACCGATCAAAGGAGGTTCAAGAAGAAGGGTAAGAAACCTAAGAATTCTTATCCAAAGAATTTGAAGGTTTCAAACCCGAAGGCGAAGAAGAAGACGACGGGGCTCTGCTACAAGTGCCACAAGCCGGGTCACTTCGCTCGAGAGTGCCGATCGAAGGACCAAGTGAACCAACTCGTGACACCGGTGAGTCCCGTTGCTGAACCTGTTAATCTTGTTGCAATGATCTCGCACGTATTCACACCAAGCAAGGACACGGATTGGTGGATCGATACGGGAGCTAGTTGTCATGTCTGCGCCAACAAAGCTCTGTATTCCACCTATGCCGAAGTCAAGGAAAATGTCAGCATGGCGAACCAATCCAAAGCTGATGTTATCGGCGTAGGAACAGTTGTGCTGACATTGACCTCTGGGAAGACTCTGACTCTGGAGAATGTGAAGCATGTGCCTACAATCTCCAAGAATCTGATCTCTGGGAGTCTACTCAGCAACGCGGGTATGCGCTTGGACATCAAAGGCGGAAAGATAATTATGTCTTTTAAAAATGTGTACTTTGGCTCTGCCTACTGTACCGATGGGATGTTCAAACTCAGCGTTGCAACCCCAGTCAATGAAGTGAATAAAATTAGTTCTTCTGCTTATTCCCTTGTGTTGTGGCATCTTAGACTAGGTCATGTAAATTATAAAAAGCTTGCATCCATGACTAGTCTAGGCCTACTTCCAAAATGTGGGGGTCAGAAGGCAGACAAGTGCGAGGTGTGCGCTCAAGCGAAGATCACTCGGAAGCCTTTCAAAGCAGTGTCTCGGAGCACCGAGGTTCTCGAACTCATTCACTCCGATACGTGTGACTTCAAGAGCTTTGTGACTCGAGGAGGTATGAAATACTTCGTCACATTTATCGATGATCACTCAAGATTCTCTTATATCTTCTTACTTAAGTCGAAGGACGAAGTATTCGAGAAATTCAGTCTTTCAAATCTCAAGTTGAGAAACAGACTGGAAATGTCATCAAGAGAATTCGAAGTGATCGTGGAGGTGAATATCGTTCGAAGGAGTTTGCCGCATTCTGTCAAGAACATGGCATCATCAATGAGACGACTGCACCTTATTCTCCTCAATCCAATGGAATTGCTGAAAGGAAGAATCGGACCCTGTCTGATATGATCAACTCGATGTTGCTGACTGCTGGTCTACCATCATGCTATTGGGGTGAAGCGTTGCTAATGGCGAACTTCATCCTAAACAGAGTTCCACACTCCAAGACCGAAGTCACTCCGTTCGAGTTGTGGTTAAATACCCACCACAATTGAATTCTCTCAAAGTGTGGGGGTGTTTGGCCTATGTTCGTCTGCCGGACTTAAAGAGGCCAAAACTGGGTCCAAAAGCCACAAAGTGCATCTTCTTGGGTCATGCCGAGAATAGTAGTGCTCTAAGGTTTTTAGACTTAGACACTAATGTTCTCATTGAAGCTCGAGATGCTGAGTTCTTCGAAGACAAGTTCGTGAAGGACAAAAACATTGTTCTCGAAGATCGACCTGAGAATGCACAAAATGAGGAGAAGATCGCAGACGAGGACCATGCTGTCCCCGATCTGATCCAACGCAAGCTGAAGAGAGGTTGATGCAGATCAGCCTTTACCGAAGAGAATCAGAAAGAGCAAGTCCTTTGGGCCGGACTTCGTGACGTACAACGTCGAAGGAGATCCACAATCGTTCGAGGAAGCGATGAAGTCTAGAGATGCTCATCTCTGGAGGGAGGCCGTGAATGACGAGATGGAGTCTATCATGGCGAATGGCACGTGGGTGCTGGTGGATCTTCCAAGAGGAGCCAAACCGATCGGCTGCAAGTGGGTCTTCAAACGAAAGCTCAAAGCCGATGGTTCTGTGGAGAAGTTCAAGGCCCGACTAGTTGCAAAGGGTTTCACTCAGAAGGAGGGAGTCGACTTCTTCGACACCTATGCACCAGTTGCTCGTATCTCAACCATCCGAGTATTGGTTGCTCTATCCGCAATCAATAAGATGGTGGTCCATCAAATGGACGTGAAGACGGCTTTTCTAAACGGAGATCTGACGGAGGAGATCTATATGGAGCAACCAGAAGGCTTTCTCGTCAAAGGTCTCGAAAGCAAGGTATGCAAGCTCGTCAGATCTTTGTATGGATTGAAGCAGGCTCCTAAGCTATGGCATGAAAAGTTTGACAAAGTCATTCGAGAAAAGGGATTCATCGTAAGTGAATCCGACAAGTGTGTCTATAGTAAGTTTGCTGATAATCGAGGCGTGATAGTATGTCTCTACGTCGATGACATGCTGATCATTGGCACTGACTTGGAGAGTGTGAAGTCAGTGAAGAGCTTTCTCTCCTCAAAGTTCAGCATGAAAGACATGGGACCTGCTGATGTGATTCTGGGAATCAAGATAGTGAGGTCAAACACTGGGTTTGGTCTGACTCAGTCTCACTATGTAGAGAAGATACTAAAGAAGTTCGGATACTTCGATCTTCCAGAAGTTCCGACTTCGTACGACTACAACAAGAAGCTGAAGGCCAATGATGGAGAACCTGTGAAGCAGCTCGAGTACTCTAGCGTCATCGGAAGCTTGATGTACGCGATGAGTTGCACGAGGTCGGGTTGTTCTACTCCGTTTATCCCTCGATCGTGGAAGGCTTCAGCGACGCAAGTTGGTGCTCAAATCCGGACGAATCCGAATCGACTTGCGGTTATGTATTCACCTTGGGGGGAGCTGCAGTATCTTGGAAATCAAAGAAGCAGTCCGTGATTGCACAGTCGTCGATGGAAGCGGAATTTTATGCGCTGGCAACAGCTGGAGATGAAGCTGAATGGCTAAGAAATCTCCTGTATGATCTTCCATTGAGTAGAAAAGAGAAGTGCGCGATCTCTATCTATTGTGACAACCAGGCAACCAGTGCTGTTGCTGAGAATGGCTTGTTCAATGGAAGAAAAAGGACTGTTCGTCTGAAGCACGGCTATCTGAATGAGTTGATTCGAGATGGCGTGATATTAGTGGTCGATGTCAGATCTTCAGAGAACTTGGTGGATCCCTTGACGAAAGGTCTCAAAAGGGAGTTGGTTGAGAGAACCACCGCTGGAATGGGACTGAGGCCTATGTGATGTCTTGTAATAATTCTACCATTAGATAGAAGTTTGTGTTCGAAGGTTTACCTACCCATGTAATACTGATGTCTATGGTTCAAAGAAAACATTACTGTAAGGACATTGATGCACAATAAATATTCCAAGTCTCATTCTTTTATCATAATGTGCATGTTTCCTGTTGTGGTATTAGGCTGGTCTGGGACCTTAATAAGTCTATAGCACTTTGACGTGTAGGGTGGTTAACAGGAAACACTCTTCATAGACTTACCTATGTGAGATTGGAGATACAGGCCGTCTCCTATGGAATTTGTAGGTGATTCCTAGTAGCTCTCACAGAACAAAAATTAGGCACAAGACCTTTATTGTGCGTTCTTTCTGTCGTGGTGTTAGGCTGGCCTGGGGCCTTAATAAGTCTATAGCACTTAAAAGTGTGGGGTGACTGACAGAAAGCACTCCTTATGGACTTACCTATGTGAGAGTGGAGATGTGGGCCGTCTCCTATGGAATTTTAGTAATTCCTAGTAGCTCTCGCAGAACCAGGAATAAGCACACGGCTCTAAATGTGCTACCAATCACATATGGCTATTAAGTTTCTGTGTGTGTGCTGATGAACTGGTTGTGATGCTTAGTTCAATGCTTAGTCCACTATTGCATTATCAGTCACAGATTCAGTTACACTAAGTGTAGATTCAAGTCTTCGAACATCTACATTAGACGCAGTAACTTGTGGGATCGAACTCGTTTGTATTTTGAAACTTGTGGGGGATTGTTGATTTTTTTGAAATGTTTTTCAAAAATAAAGTTTCAAAATTTTATGTTTAAATATATTAATTTATTTTGACTCCAAACTTGATCCCTCACATGCTTTAAAATAATCACCAATTAGCTAATTATAGGGCTTGGATATAATATGGACAAGAGCTATATATGTGGATGTGAATTTGGCATCTGAATATGGACTTGGCATGATTCATGTATATTGGTGGAGTAAGTACATGCATTGGATTCTATTAATTGTTGATTCATGTATTAACTTTGCAAGGTTCATGTGTGTAGTATTTCTATGATGCACCTAGGTTGGAATGAACCACATTTATGACAATGAATGTTCATATGTTAATTTCAAGGATGTACCTAGGTGAATACATGAACCTTTGCATGGAAAAGTGAAGAGTCCCCATACATGTACTTTGAACTTGCCACCACCATTGATTATGGAACAATGAATCATGCATGGAATAATTATGAGTCCATTATTCCTAATTGAATGGGTGCCTTGAATTTAGAGGTGACTCTTGGGCAATCTAGAGGCCTATATAAAGGGACCCATGTATGCCATTCCACCTATCGAAGTCACAAAGTGTGTATCCACTCAAAGAGAGAGAGTCTCTTGTGAGAGTTTGTGAGAGATAGCCCTGACGTCCTATTATTCCAGTAGCCCGAGTGCCTTCGTGGTGATAGAGTTCTAAGCCAGTTTCTGATTCCACCTGAGCGTGCACTCTGTGTGGCTTGCTGGATCCTGGGGGCGGTTCGGTTCGTGACTTCTGCACCGGGAGGAGCCGAATAACGCCTTAAGCGTCGCAGCGGCTTCGTCCATCCACTTTCTGATTTTCACTCCTTCTGATTTTCTCTGTTATTTCAGTACTGTATTTTGCTTAAGCGTCGCAGCTCTCACTCCTTCTGATTTTCTCTGTTATTTCAGTACTGTATTTTGCTGAATTTTTGTATTTTCACCCTATTTTCATCTAATCCCGTAACATATATCATATTGTGTATATCTTATATATATCTTACCTGTTGTTGTTTATCATTTTTCATTGTGTATAATAATAATATGTAATTTAAATATGTGTTGTACCCCAATGCATCAGATGATATTTTAATATTCTAAATCCTTATTCACTTTTTTTTACTTGACTATTCATATATTTTTACGGCGTCATTAATATATATTCATTTTTTAAAGAATCATCAACATTTAATGAGTTTATCATCAAAAACTTAAATTATATTGGCACATATCTCACAAAATTCACATAATCATAAATAATTTAGAGTAAAAAAAATTTTTACGAGAGAAATACATTAACAAAATTAAGAAGGTGAAATATTTTAACAAAGTTAAGAGGTATGAAATATGTTAAAGATGTAAATATTAGTTTTTTGTGTTTCCAAAATTGTGAAATGTGATTTTTTTGTATAATTTTAAAAAGTGATTAATTTGGGTATTTTTAACTTTTATATAACTTTTTTAGCCATTTTCCCAATAAACAAACCCTAAAAAAACCAATTTTTAATGTGAATAAATCATCTCTTACGCAAACAAATCCAAATTTTCACCAAATCCATATTAAAATAAACAACACAAAGATGAGACAAGAAAGGAATGTATTGATGGATTTAATTACTTAAAGCAGGCAATCTATTTTTTTTCTTCTAATTTTGTTGGTTTATACGGGTAATATAGAGGTGTGAGTACCAATAATTATCCGATTGTGGCTATTTATTTATGTAACCGGCTGTAACTATTTTATAATTTTGCAATATTATCATATTGTAGTGTTAAATTCAGTTTTATTTGATTTTAAAATTTCAAATTCAATCGCATCAGGGAGTGTAATGAATGAACAAAGTTGAAAACAATCGTGGTTAATATAATAAATAGATGTTAATTCAAATCACATATATTATAAATTTATATTTTTAAGGCCTTTCTGAAATTCAATAATACAGATTTAGTGAATATCTAACATTATCTTTTAAATCTATTTACTTTAATTTTTTAATAGGATATGATATATTCTTTAAATTTTTAAATATAGATATGATACTTTTTTTAGTTTAAAAAGATATATTTTTTCCATTCTCTCTCTTAATCTAAAATTTAATAAATATTTTTGGTAATTACATAAATAATTAAGGGTAAAACTGAAAATGAAAATTTCATAAAGAAACAAAGTTGAAACTTTCGGTTAGTATAATAGATAGAATAGATCGATAATTATTATTTTGAAACATTAGAAATCAACTAGTCTTCATCGCGATTTGCGAGAAAATAAAATTAATGAAAAATATGATGTGTTACTCAATCTTTATGAAAAACATTCAAACAAAAAAATAAATAATTTGATGATCAAACCTTGTAATCTCAATGAATTATTTCTTATAATTAAATAAAATATAATAATTCCTAAAAAGAAATCACCACCACAAGAAAAATTTAAAAATAACCTTTAAGATGAGCTAGTTAATCCCAACCCAAAAAAAAAAAAAAAAAAACTCCCTCCCCCACGTGCATCCCACCAACTGCTGGTGGTGGGATGTGGTTAGACAAGTTTAAAACTTGGCATTAAACAAAAGAAGAGCTGCATACATGTATTCAAGAATATTAGTGTTTGAAAGTGGAGATTGCCTTCTTAGTAGAATGCATGGGCATCTAGACCATACATTTGGTTATGACATACCTGACAATCTAGATTTTCTTGTTTTTGACACAAACAACTTATTATTCAATACATAATGTTGTAAAGCGTATTGGTCAAAACAAAAGTAACTTTGTGAAGCCTTTAAAGGAATGGTTATTTAATTAACAAACAAAAAATAATGCTAATCTTGCGAGATTAAGGGATACATGGAAGCTGTTTTTTTTTTCCCGATTTGAATCTCACATTATTGTTTCTCCAATCAGGTTTCACATTGTCATTAACCACAGTTTTTATTTGTTTTTGTCTCAATATCTAAATATAACACTAAATACTGTTACATTTTATATGTGGTAGTTTGTTTGATGTTACTGCTACATTGTTAATAACGTAAATAGTTATTTTTTTAAATCTGTGTTACATTTGTAAATGTAACAGTCAACATAAATATATATATTTTTGTTACATTCGTAAATGTAACATTCAATCGCATATACATAATGATTTGTATTTGTTACATTTATAAATGTAACAGTCAATCGCATGCATATAATGATTTATACATTTGTAAATGTAACAGTCAACTACATATGTATTGTTGTGGAAGTGTTACATTTTTTACATTACAATCTAAATAATCATTGAAGAACAAATTTTTTATTTGCTTTTATAGAGGAGTCTGCTACATTGAAGTTATTGTTACATTTATGTAGCACAGTTATATAATCATAAAATTATTACATTTACATTTATGCAACATTGTTATATTCTGTAACAGTTATAATCACATAAATGTAACAAAATCAAAACAATTAATTGTTACATTCATGATTAAAGTTCATGAATGTTTCAACTCATATATTGTTTTTTGTTACATTCATATATAAATGTAACAAAATGAAACATTTACCAGTACATATTACATTGGTTCCATAAATTTAAAAATAAATCATTTCTTTAATTGTTTGTTACATTTATTGAAATATCACATTTTTTGCGTATCATGTAATAAAATAATCTGGAACTTTTTTTTTTTTTGTTATTTAGGTAATTTTGATGTAATTTAGGTAAGTTTTGGTTTAACTAACATAGAAAATTCATAAGAATTTTAAAATTCAAAATTTGAAATAGGCAAATTTTAGAGTAACTGAAATTAATATTAAAGATTAATAAGAAAAAAAATGGGGATTTGGATTAATGAAATATATTTTTAATGAATGACATATCTGTATTTTGCTATTTTATCCATTTTTAAAAGTCAACAAGCTAATCAATAAGGTGATGACACTTCATGGGGCTTCTGAGTGGAGCCTATAACTTGGGGCCTATGTGTATTATCACTGATTGTTACATGATTGTTTGTGTATTTAGTCTGGACAAAGCCATCCTAATTCTGCAATTATAGGCACATTTGAGCCATCCTGACTTGCAAGTTCTGTGGCTTCTATAAGTATTTATTGTTAATAATAAACCAAGTCCCAAGGGGAAACCAACGTGGTGTCATTAACAAAGCAAAGGCGGGTATAAAAGACTAGAGAATTTGATAAAAACCTATGCAAGCCTACAACTCCATGCCTTTCTAATGAGACTGGTGATCTGTAATATTGTACCTTCATTTGAAGAATATAAATATTTCATTTCAATGGCTATCCCATGAGCCATGAATAAGTATATGGGATATTTAACAAATAAAGATACATGTACAAAGTAACGCATGTGTGAAGAATTAGTTTTATAAAAGAATATCAATTAGAAAGAACGTAGTTCCAAAAGAAAATTCTGTCAAATTCTGTTGAGTTTGACCGCTGTGGTTGTTTTATTTATCAGCAATATAGGAAAACATTTTACAAAACTAATAAATGATTATTGATGCACGGTAACAATGTAAAAAAAAATCAAAAGTAGATGCATATGACACACAACAACTCTATCTACAAACAAAATGCAGAGTTTATGCAACAGTGAACAGTCATTTACAAATATTTCACCACAGATGAGTACAACAAATAATTAGGAAAAAACATAATGACTATCACTAGTTGTTAGAACAAAGTTTCTTCCCTTTTTAAACCAAAAAAATTTTGCAGTTTAAAAGTTAATAAAATAATGTTTTTGAAGAGCTGAGTTTAAAATAAAAGATTCTAATAATTTTAGTATTTCAACTCCACATCCAAACACCACACAGCCTAAAAAAATATAATCCTCCAAACTTTGAGTCTAGTCCCATCTTGTAGCCTCTCTGTCTAGTTTGAAAATCTCAAACTTCTTTGTTTTTGTTAATATAAATAAAGGAAATCTTCTCATTGTATTAGAGGAGCCAAATGCACTATTATCATAATAGAAAAATATAAAAACTAGAAAAACAATAATAATTCAGTATTGTCATAATAATCGCTCAATATAGTTATAATAAGAACTCAATATTGTCATAATAATAAATCTTTAACAATCTTGTAACATTGTCTTTTTTGTTGTAATTTAGAATCTCTCCCAGTGAATAATAGTTCTGAGTAGTTTGTTATCAGATACATATGTAGTACCGGCAAGACAGCTGACATCATCGTCTCTAGGTTTCGTTGAGAGAGATTCACAGCCAACACACACATAGTTCCGTTGGAAAAGGAAAACGATAACGAAATTAGAATCCTTCGTTCGCACGTGAAGTCAATGCACAAAAGTCTTGGGATGTCGAGCATCTCTTCTCCATGAAGGGGTTGAGTAGGTAGAGGGAGAGACTGTTGTCAAGCAATGCAACCCAACCACCTAATATATTTTTCATTTTCCTTTTTTGTTTTAATTAGTTTAAAAGTAATGTTTTGCAAAAATTATAGTATTAAAATCTGACATTTTAAAGTGTTTAAAAACAATGATAACATAATTAAAAAAAATTTGAGATTTTATCATCTCATGTTCTTAACACACCATCCAATCACTAAATGTAACTCATATAAACTCCTATTGCAAAATGGGTGTGAAAATTAAAATACAAACTCCAAATGCAAAATGTGTGTGAAAACTATCAAAAAAATGTGGGTGAAATTTAAAAAAAAAAATATTCTACGTGAACTCCAACCCAACACTTTTTTAAACCCCATTTAGATTCTCCCCAATTTATAGCCATCTATCCCTCCCCAACAAATATATAATATACATATTCAGAGAATCTTTATCTAAAAAGATTTTTACAATCCTTATCCATATAGATTTCAATCTTATCTCTAAACAAAATTGAAACATCAAGAGAAAATTAATTAGAAGTCCATGAGATCACCTGTCTATTATTTTTAGGCCCCTAAAAATTTTTAAATTTTTTTGCGGTCCCTAAGGTGGTGAAAAATTATCTTTAGGTTCCTCTAGCCGGATGTTGTTCAAAAATACTAAAAATGCCCTCGTCCAATTATGCAAATGTTAAATGTACTAAAAAGCATTAATAGTGTACTAGAGATATTTAACAATGTATTGAGGAGTGTTAACAATGTAGTGTACTGAAATAATTGGACAAGGGGCATTTTACGTGAAAGATAACAATGTACATCAGAGTGTTAACAGTATACTAAAATAATTAGACTCGGGAGATTTTCGCTATTTTTAGATAACATCGGGCTGGAGAGCCTTAGAGATAATTTTTCACCACTTTAAGGATCTAAAAAAACTTGAAAATTTTGAGAGACCTAAAAATAATAGACGGGTGACCACAGGGACCCCTAAATAATGTATTCAAACATCAATAAACAATTTTCTATTAATATAATATAATGTCATCACATAACATGATGTGCCTGAGATAAATTAATAACTACCCACCAATAAAAAATAAAATAAAATAATCTTTTGTAAAACGATTGGAAAAAAATAAAATAAAAACAGATTTCCCCTCCCACATCGACCTTAAACACATATCAACCCAACTTATATATTCTTTAAAACCCCCTTCAATACCAAAAAACATTTTTTAAATAAAATAAAATAAATGACCACATCCTTATAACTTAACAAAAAAAAATAAACAAAACCTAAAAAAACAATTTTTAATGTGAATAAATCCTCTCTTACACAAACAAATCCAATTTTTCTCCAAATCCGTATTAAAATAAGCAACACAAAGATAGATAAGGGAGGTATGTTTTGATGGATTTATTTAAGCACGCAATCTGTTTTTTTTCTTCTAATTTTGTTGGTATTTATGGATGGCAATGTAGAGGTGTGACTGCCAATAATTATCCGGTTGTGGCTATTTATTTATGTATCCAATTGGAACTATTTTATAACTTTGCAAATTGCAATACTAACATATTGTAGTGTTAAATTCAATTTTATTTTATTTTAAAAATTCAAAATCAATCTCATTTGGGAGCCCAATGAATGAGCAAAGTTGAAAATAATTGTGGTTAATATAATGAATAAGATCCCATCAGGTGGCATATGTCCAATACCTGTTATACCCCCGTGTGATTATTTTATTTTTTTGATAACTGGTCCTCACAAAACGAGGAAACAGTTACATTTTTTTTTTTTTGTAATTCAAATCTTTACTGATCATCCAATCCTCTCCACTTCTCCCAAGCAATTCATAGTTTTATTCACCCTTCTTTGAAGGATTCGCACACCTTGCCTAATCACAAAGACAGACATATTTAAGTTGATGAGCATTTTGATGTGTTGCCATAAAAGAAGTCAATTTTGACACAATTTGCATCCCCAGGGGCGGAGACAAGAGGGAGCGGGCTGGGGCACGAGTCCCCCCAAGCCTCGCAGGGGTGTATATATACATATATATATATATATATGGTCGTGATTACGTGCGGTGTGCGGTTGGTGCGGTTTACGACGTGGGCCGTCCGATCGCGGGTCCATCGCATCCAACGGTCGACGTGAATCGCACCCGACCGTCCGACGCGATGGACCCGTGATCGACGGCTATATATATATATATATATGTTATGTCTTTTGGCAAGTGATATATGAATTCTCTTATAAACAGTAAGACACATGTATCAAATATGTGAAGTCCCCATCATTTATGAACTTAAGATGGGCTTTTAAAGAAATTTGGTGTGCTCAATGGGTTATATCTCATATCATATATTAAAAAAAGGGATAATGTTATATATAGTCATTTTTTCAGTCTCAATTTTAGTGTATAAATGTTTTGAATTTTTAAAAAATAGTATGTCTCATTTAATAAAATATATGATTTTACAAAAAGTAAAGCATATGTTTCAGCGAATTGCATTAACACATTTATAAAAAATGTGAAAAAGAATTTTATCAAAACACATACATCATTAATGTGATTATATTTTTCAGTTACTTTCTATCGACGCATATGAGATTGGAATTGGGGCTGAAAAAAAACTATGTGAAATAAAACAGTTGATACACTACTTAGTCCGTATTATAATGAAGTTCGTATTTGGAGACTTGGAGTCTTGTATTTGTGTTTTACTTTCTTTTCTTTTTTTAAATTTTGAGAAAAGATTTGTTTTTAGAGAACTTTTTTCTCTCAATTTTGGACTCAAAGATTTTGTCATTGTCATATCATTTTTATTTTTTTGATAAATTAAATGGTTTTAGATATTTATATTTTTTTTACAAATATATTTTATTTTTTTACTATAAGTCTCTTTGCCTCCGGCCCCCCTTGTTTTAAATCCTGGCTCCGCCTCTGTGCATCCCCTCTATGAAGTTAATTTTGAAATGTTGACACTAAGCTATGCCTATCCCTATAGGCGGTGATCAGATCAACATAGAAAGGAGGAGATGGTGACAATGGTGGAGGATGCTGTTTCAAAATCCTTTATTTCTTTGTTGTACTGTTTCTAAGATTAGTTACATTTAATTTATATATGGGTTGTACAATGTTAATGTTACATTTCTAACATCGAAATACTCATATTCTAATTTTTGTTACATTCATAAATGTAAACAGTCTAAAATGTAATTCATTCTTTTATTGCATTTCTTTCAATGCAAATAGTAATTTATATTTGTTACATTTATTAATGTAACAGTCAAGTACATATATTTATTAAATGTAACACACAACAAAAAAGATATTTGGCATTTCCCATAAAATATAACTGATTATTGAAAATAGAATTTTTTTTCTAAATTGTTTAAACATGACATGGAATGTAAAATATTTAGGTAAATGTAACTGTTTGTTACATTTAGGATGTAACAGTTTGTTACATTTAGGTAAATCTAACAGTTTGTTTTATGTAAATGTAACAAATTGTTGTGAAAGATATAAATATTTAAGAAATGTATTTGATGTAACTACTTCATATAGTAACTATATGTGTTTTTAAATTTAAATTTGAATACAATAAATACCCGACTTTTTTAATCTTCAGTTAATAACATTCTTTTAAAAAATTAATGTATATAATAAGAATGTAAGTTTGAAAAACAAATATGGGCCATTTGAATAATTTTGACAAAAACGATTTAGGTAATTTTTAGTGTAATCTAGGATCAATTGTAATTTAGGTAAGGATTTCAAAATTTGAAATGGATAAATAGATTTCAAAATTCACATGGAAGAATCATAATTGAATAGAGAAAATTGGGGATTTGGATTAATGGGATATATTTTAATGAATGACATATGTTTATTTTAACATTTTACCCTTTTTGAAAGGTCAACAAGTTAATCAGGTGATGAAACCTCATGAGACTTGTGAGTGGGGCTTATCTTTTGGGGCCTGAGTATCACCACTGTAATATAATAGATAGATGTTGATTAACATTATATATACAATAATGATTTTTGGGCCCCAATTAGTAGACTCCATCCCAAGCCTCATGAGGTGGCACGATTGAATTACCCATTTTACCCTTCCTATCTAAATGGAAAGGTTTTTTCCATAATCGATTCCTTAAATCTCGAGGTGGTTATGATTTGGGATATTCTTTTTCTTTTTGAAGCAATCAATTCAATTAAATACCAAAAAAACGAGATTTACATTTTTTATACAGATTGATATGTGGAAATGAAAAGAAATATTGAATTCAGTTTTAGTGGGGATTGGAGGAGAAGATTATAATTATTTGTGTAATTTTTTTATTTGCGATCTGACTGTGGTGTAAACAATGGCGATCTATTATGGTTAGGTTTTTCGATCTGAATAAAACACATTGTTCTGATTTTACATTCATCTTTAAATCATCCTATATATTTTTGAGATCAGATTTAATTTAAATTCAGATACATGACTAATGTATTTGAATTTTTAGCCTTGCATGATCATTATTCAATACGATTTTTAAAATCTGAATAAATACGATTTGTATAATCATTTTTGTTGTTGTTTATGTGTATGATTATGCATATTGAGTCATTCAATATATTTTTAGCTTTGTATGATCATTATTCAACTCAGTCAGATTAAAGATACACTTTTATCTAACGTATAATTGTTAATTCAAATTTCAGATACATGTGTATCTGAATTATTACCCAACCCAATTTGTTATTTTTTATTTTTGCTTTGATGGATTTAATTAATGTATATCTGAATAATATTTAATTGTTTTTTGTCATCTATGCAATGCCTCATTAGCATATAAATTATAATTATTACATTTTAAAACTCATTCAGATTCCAGATACACTTATATCTAATGTAAAGTTGTTAATTCAGATTCCAAATACACGTGTATCTGAATCATTTATCCAATCCATTTGGCTATATGTTATGTTTGTTTCGATGGATTTGATTAATATGTAGCTGAATAACATTTAATTGTTTTTGTGATGTATATTTAAAGATTTTTATTAATCATCTAAGCAATTCCCATTAGCATGTATAATTGTTTCATATGAATTTTAAATTAATATTATATCTAAAATCTGTATATGAAATTTTAGGACATTCATTTGTTTCTGTAGCTGTATCTTAAAAAAAATGGAGATAGAGGTTGGAGGAGATGGAGGTGAGAGGAGAGCTCGAAAGGCAATCGATCCACCTTTCATATGATGGAGGGCGATGAGAGCAATCCAATAGTAGTGATGCCGGTTGCCGGAGATGAAGATGCCGGCCGAAATGAATTTTTGAAGTGGTGAATGCCTTATGGGGGTAAAAATGAAATTTTTTAAAGAGGGAATGCTAGAAATGGTTATACAATCCCAATTAATGAGGGATTGTTTTTTACAATGAAAAATTCAAATATAAAGGAAGGGTAATATTGTCTTTGTTATTTTTACCTTTTAAAAAATTTAAACAGGGAACCAATCAGACACCTATTGGGGCTTCTCAATGGGGCTTAAATTTTGGGGTCCATGTAGCAGGACCCTTATATATATACTAGCTGATTTACATGTGCGTTGCACAAAAAAATTCATCATATATGATGTCTAAATCAAATATCACATATAAAATAAAATATTAACATCGATATACACATGTTTCACACACGAGAAATTTATCTAATACATACAATATTTGTGTTTTATAATATATATGTTTTTCTATTTCATGCATAATTTTAAATCATATATATTAATCCAATGTAAATGTTAAAATCACTTTAAACATATTATTATTATTATTATTATTATTATTATTATTATTATTATTATTATTATTATTTTAAGCATGGAGCATACAAAATGATATTAAATGAAAAAATCACATCATGTTGATTGAATTCATATATATTAATTATTAAATAAAAAAATGATATTGAAATCATATATATTAATTATTATTATTGATTGTATATGTTAAAATGAATTTCTTATTAGTCTATCTGAATTCATATCACATCATGCTGAAATTGTACTATTTTACTACCAATATTCTTTTTTTTGGATAAGTGCTACCATTAGATTTGGCAATGGATGAATAACTTAGGCACCAGACAACCCACTTAAAAAATATGATTAAATTTTAATCATAATATAAAACAATTCTATGTTGCATTTTTAACTGAGATAAAATCATGAGAAACTTATCAAACCATGTAGAAGAAATAATGATACAATGCTAAAGTAGTAGAGTTCTTGAACTTACCATTTAGTCAATATAAGCTGTCAAAATAGATGAATCATCTAAGAACAAACAAATTAAAACCATGTAAGAAAGCATATCATACTCAAAATCATTAGAATAAATCAATAAAATTTGAATTAAATTAGTGGATTGTACAATAGAATTATGTTTTTATTATTACGTAGATGGAAAATATAATTCTATTTTGCAATCCACTAAAAAATCCAAGCTTCATCTGAAACATAAACAAATAATATCAGGGATGTAAAATCGTAAACCTTATCTTCAATCCAAAACAATGCTTAATTTACAATGCACAATTTATAACAATGAGTGATGTTTAGGATGAAAAAAGAGAGTAAGACGGAGACCAACTAACCTTAATTTTAATTTTTTTTGTAAGTAAATAAAGAAATAATAACAAATGACAAGTTCAACTAAGACACAACTCCAAATCCACGCACCCATCGTTTTCTTTCTATGAAATTAACACAAAAAAATATCAATAAGAAGGGAAAACAAATTTCAATTCATAAATATATGTGATTTTAGACAAAGAGAGAGAGAGAGAGAGTATGAGAACTAAGAGTGGGGGAGGCATTGGATTTTAATAACAATCATTATAATAATAAATTATTTTAATAAATGTAAAATGAAAATGGAAGAAGAGGAAGTGGAACGGTCAACAGTTGATAGGTTAGAAAATGTGAAGAGTCAATCAAGATGGGGTATACATAGGGTAACTTTTCCTTAACATAGATTATATTTTAAATCTAAAAAATTATTTTATCTAAATGTGTAAGATTTTTAATTAAGATTTTCTATCAAATATTTGTTTTGTCATGTATAATTTTAATAATTAATATATATGTTACCAGATTATCATAATACAACTATATAATGCTTTATTTATATTACTTACACATAATTTAAAAACGTATATTATATACTTATAATATAAATTTGTATAAATGCAAATATTAATTTTATACATACAATAATGTCAAAAATATATAATCTATACTACCTATAAAAGCACCAATCTATACTACCTATTAATTTGAACCATTGCTACCCTCCAAAAAAAAAAAACCTTTGCTTGAATTTTCTTACAAATTTTTTTGTTAGTATTTTTTAAATAAATAAATAAATACATAAAACTTCTATTATATATTAGGGATTCTATTAATTAATATATATTAATTTCAACATAAACTTCAAGTACAAATTTATTTAGGATTTTTTAAGATGCAAATATTTACATATAATTTGAAAAGGTATATATTATTAGATGTATAAAATTTAATGCATTATATAATTTTAATGTAGTGTCATAGATTTTCAAGAATTTAAAATGTGTAATTAATGTGTCAAGAAGTTGAAAGGGTTAATATGTCAAACCAAATATCATTTAGGGTATGAATGAATTTTCAAGTATTGGTAAGGGTAAATATGTTAAGTGAATGTTTTTCATGGATTGATGCTTTTATATAGATTTTATGTTTCAGGTTTGTCTAAATTGTTTTAGCAAAGATTGCATTGAATTATTATTTTTTGAAATATTAATCATTAAAATTGGATTTGTTGACAATTTATTGTACATATATAATCATAACATATTTTGGGGTGTGCCTTTTTTTTTGGAATTCTATAATGAAAATTACATTAATATTTGATTTTTTTTAATTCTATCATGTTTTTGCATATGAGATTAAATTTATTGTTGAGTTCACACGAAGCTGAAATCTTAATTTGGCTATTTTTATAGCAATAATTTTTTTTGTGTGTAGCAGTATCTTATACGTTTGTTTTATTTTATTGGATTGCATTATTACTGTGAATTATATATTTTTTTGTTGGGTTGATCTTAGAGACCATTGACTATTTGGGACATTAATAAAGTGGAGAAATCCAAGTGAATAGAGTAAATGCTAATCAATAATTAATTGTTTGGGGAGTTTAATAATACTATTTTTTTAAAAAAAATTCAAATTTTAAACATGACATTTTAAAATAATATTTTAATAAATACTGCATTGAATTATTATTTTTTGGAACACTAATCATTAAAATTGGATTTGTTGACAATTTATTTTACATGTATAATAATAACATAGTTTGAAAATCTATAATGAATATTACGTTAATATTTGATACTTTTTTTAATTGTATTATGTCTTTGCATATGAAATGGGAAAAAAAATTTGTGTGAAATATATTTTGATGAAATATATAATGTACTATAAATGAGATTAAAATGATGTAAATGGATTTTCATAGAATTGAATAGAAATGTAGGGGTAAAATGCAAAAATGATTGTCATTAAAGTGATGTAAATGGACTGTAATGTGATTGAATGAATTGATAGGGGTAAAAAGGTCAAATGGCAGGTTTTTGGTTTAAGAGACTTTTATATAGTAATATAGATTATACATTTATATTTGTGGAATTCAATAATATAGATTTGGTGCATATTTAACACTATCATTTAATAAATCTATTTACTTTAATTTTTTTAATAAGATATGATATTTTCTTTAAATTTTTAAATATATTTATGATATTTTGTTTGGTTTAAAAATATGTAATTTTTTCATTCTTACCCTTAATCTAAAATTAAAATTCAATAAAGATCTTCGGTAATTACATAAAAAAAAGTTAAGGGTAAAACTTTAAATGAAAATGAAACAAAGGAACAAAGTTTTACAATTCAGTTAGTATAATAGATAGATAGAATAGAACGATATGATTTGTTTTATTATTTTGAACACAATGTGAGTGAAAATAAAATTAATGAAAAATATGATATGTTATTAAATCTGTATTAAAAAAACCTTCAAACAAAAAAATAAAATAATTTGATAATCAAACCCTGCAATCTCAATAAATTCTTTCTTATAATAAAATAAAATATAATAATTCTTAAAAAAAACCCACCATAAATTAAAAATAGCCTTTAAGATGAGTTAGTTAATCCCAACCAACAAAAAAAACTCTCTCCTCCACGTGCATCCAACAAACTCCTCACTCCAAAATGAGAATCATAATCACAATATGAAATCTGTAATGTCTTTTTATAATCAGCATTAGAACGTTGATAGACGCAGTACATTTTGCAGCTTGTTTTATAGCCCCATTAACATAGTATATACTCCAATATCATATGTGTGTATGGAGTTCTATTATAGTATATGATCCAATTTTTTTTATTTTTTCACTGTTAAAAAAAATACATTAATGTATTTCAGTATATACTTTATTTCATATAACAGTATGCACTTCAAATGGTGAGTGTATGATCTTTAAAAAAAAATAAAAATGAGATGGACTACAATTGAGGCTACAATGGGGGCTGTGTGTATATTTTTCCTTAGTATAATAGATAGTTTTTACATAGTTTGTTAGTATTAATTTGTAAACTTATATATATATATATATAATATGATATTCGAGCAAATATATCATTATATAAAGATACCATAGATTATATTATTTTATTTAAAAAAATTTCATTTTTTAAAATTATTTTGTTAAAGAATCTGATTATATTAAAACTTAGAATTAGTTCTAATATTAATTTATAGAATTAAAAAAGATAGATTTGATAAATATTTTATATTATCCTTTAAAATATTAAAATATGTATTTTTTCTAAATAACAGGGTGTGTTTGTGCAATCTCAAAGGGAAAATGAAAGAAAGTGAAGGAATTTGAGTCAAAAGGAAAGTGATACAAAAGAAATTATTTTTTCTTTGACCAGTTTATATGTTGTTTGTGTCAATTAAGGAAAGTGATTGAAAATAAAAATTGTTGTTTGTGCCTCTGAAGAAAAATAATGAAAAATAAAAACTGTTTTTTTTCTTATGATGAAAATGATCGAAAATGAAATATATTGTTTATGTTATCAAAAAAAGTGATGAAAAATGACAAAAAAAAATGTTTGTTTGCTACTTAAATATAATATAAAAACAAACTAACTTATCAATCAAATACTTTTAAATAAATAAAATTGTGAAAGACAATCAACAAGAACATGTCACATAATAAATAAATAAATTAAATAAATACTTGTATTATTTTATTATAAAATTAAAAAAAATATTCAATATCACCAAACATTTAATATTGAAACCCAAAAAAAGCAAACTCACTTTCCTTTACTTTTCCTCCTCTTAGGTTATAAGACAAAATAACAAAAGAAAAATGAATGAAAGTTTTTTCTACTAAATTTAAAAATGAAAATCTTACAAAAGGAAGAATGGATTTCAAAATATAAACACTTCCTGTATTATAATAGATAGATAGATAAGTACATGTAGTAAAGTATTTCAGTCCATTGGTCCATTTACTTTCAATTCATTGCTTTTATTAAAGTATTTCAATCCATTCCCTTTCAATTCATTGCTTAATTAGCACCTTAAATCCGACCAACCAGATACAAGTCCCCATATCTAATACCTAGCAAGTCCCCATATCTAATACCTAGCAAGTCCCCATATCTAATACCTAGCTTTGTAGCATTATCAATATCTGAAACATTCCTTAAACGGGCCATTTCCATGTACATTTCATGATTTTCATATATAGAAGGATCAACTTAGAATGCGATATTAATTATATGTATGAGGAGTGTATAAACTAAAAATTAATAATGTAAATTTGGAATGCCATATTTGAATTATACTTACTATCAACCCAAATATGACAAGTTCAAATAATTAACTTACAAGGAACGAGATTATGATTTTCCTTTGTTAATTAGAAAATTTATCGTATTAAGATTTATTTATTTATTTTTGTTATTTTATTAGAGTCCTATCTGGATTTCCAATTTGGGGTCAGGATAAATTTTTTAACAGTTAATCCATCTTCAGTGAAACAATGTATATAAGATGTTTTATTTATTTATTTTGGGTGATCAAAGGCCCATAAAGAACAAGTACAACATGACTCGAAGTCCTTAAACTAAACATCCAACACCACCCCCACCACCTCGCAAGGACTGCTGCTTTGTGTCAGTACAGCAGATGAGTACGGAAGATGCACATAAAGTGATCAAACAGATGGTGCAAAGTCCAAAGCGTATACATATCTTCTAATATGCAACAAATAAGTGTGAATTTAGAGTTGTTAACACACCGACTAACCACAATAGTGGACAGATCTTCATCTAAGAAGTCTCTAATAATCCTTCTCACCTGTACATCAATTCCAAGCCAGCATTACCCGTGATTTGGTTTTATACTTTTATGTATTTAATTTAATAGATGTTTATTTTTTAAAATTTTTATTTGAGCAATGGATAATTATTAATGGTGTTGAAGCTATCATATTTCTATGTTCAACCTAGACTATTTTTCTGTTACAGTTGCTGAGAGAAACAAATATTAATTGCAGATACAATGCATTTAATTTGTTTGATTTTATGGTTTTAGATGCATTACGTGCATGCAACCTTGTTGGTGGTTGCAAAGTTTTCTATTGTCTCTAAGTGAAACATATATTATTTTTAACACATTTCAGTTGTGTGTTTACAAAGTACTATTGTTACCCATACATTTGAACGTAGATGTTGGAAGATCGACGTGGTAGCCTTTTAAGAGAACAGAGATTAGATTTAGAATAGTAAAAGAAAGAAAATAATATTACAAATTATTAGCAAATTATAATGTCAAACAGTTCTTTTAAGTTTGTGATATACAATCCGAACAGTTTGAGAATGTGTGAGAAAATTTTATCACGAGAGGATTGTAATTATAGGACTTATTTCAAGATTAGAGAACTACATAATTAAAATTGCAATAATGATTTTTAAGCCTCAACTTATAGACTTCATCACATACCCCATGACATGGCACACATGTAATTTTCTATTTACCCTTAGTTGTTTTTTATTTATTTATTTGATTTTTTTAGTACATGTATTCATGGTTTATTTACATTTGTGCAAACATTCTTTACTTTTTATGTTGAATTTATATACATTTCCAATGTAATGTAATGTAATGTAATGTAATGTAATATAATATGTAGTTACAAGACATATTCACTGATTTTAGATGCATTTTTAATGTATCTGAAAAATTAATATAAGATTGTATTTAAATCTGGATCTGTAGCTGTATCTGAAAAACTAATATACTCATTTGTATCTGTATTTATATCTGAAATTTTTTTAAGTATTTATATCTGTATTTATATCTGAAAAACTCTCACCCACGTGCATCCAACCAACTTCTCATTCCAAAATTAGTAAATCATAATCACATTATGAAATCTCTAACGTCTATTTATAATGAGTATTATAGATAGTTTTATATTAATTTGTAATCTTATATATATAATATGATATTCGGGCAAATATATTATTTTATAAAGATATCATAGATTATATTATTTTATTTAAAAAAATTTCATTTTTTAATAATTATTTTGTTAAAGAATTTGGTTATATTAAAACTTAGAATTAGTTATTATATAAATTTATAGAATTAAAAAAGATAGATTTAATAAATATCTTACATTATCCTTTAAAATATTAAAATATGTAATTTATCTAGATAACGGGGTGTGTTTGTGCAATCTCAAAGGGATAATGAAAGAAAGTGAAGGAATTTGACTCAAAAGGAAAGTGATAGAAAATAAATTTTTTTTTTAACCAGTTTATATGTTATTTGTGCATGTTAAGGAAAGTGATTGAAAATAAAAACTGTTATTTGTGCCTTTGATGAAAAATAATGAAAAATAAAAACTATTTTTTGTGCTTACGATGAAAATAACCAAAAATGAAATATATTGTTTATGTTATCAGAAAAAGTGATGAAAAATGACAAAAAAATAAAAAATTGTTTGTATGCTACTTTAAATATAATATAAAAACAACCTAACTTATCAATCAAATATTTTTAAATAAATAAAATTTTGATAGACAATTAACAAGAACATGTCACATAATAAATAAATAAATATTAAATAAATACTTGTATTATTTTATTATAAAATACAAAAAACAAAAAACAAAATTCAATATCACCAAACATTTAATATTGAAACCCCAAAAAAGCAAATTCACTTTCCTTTACTTTTCCTCCTCTAAGGTTACGAGACAAAATAACAAAGAGAAAATGAGGAAAAAAAAATTTCAATAAATTTGAAAATGAAAATCTTACAAAAGAAAGAATGGATTTAAAAATATAAACACTTCCTGTATTATAATAGATAGATAAATAAGTACATGTAGTAAAGTATTTCAGTCCATTCGTCCATTCACTTTCAATTCATTGCTTGTATTAAAGTATTTCTGTCCATTCCCTTTCAATTCATTGCTTGATTAGCGCCATAAATCCGACCGACCTACAAGTTCCAGGCACGAGCGGAGGAAGCTCCACTACCGTCATTTCCTGGCCCATGGGCCGGCCCAACGACCTAGCCTTGTACGGCCCATCCTCCGACACATCTGGTGGGCCGTCTCTGTAAAAGTGTAGCTCTGACTCGAATGACGGCCATTAACATTATCACAGACTGCCAAAAGATTCCACCTTATTTTTTTTCTCATATGGATTTTGATATGGATTTTGATTAGTAACCAAACATACCTTTTGAGAGATTTTTTTAGATATTTTCTCAAATTTAAATATCAATATTTGAACATCACATAAAAAATATAAAGATAAAATAAAAAATGAAAATATTAAAAAAATCTTAAAGAAAATTTTGTTCATGTTATGATAACTGTGAAATCTAAATTTTTGGAAAAATCTAAAATATAATTAAAACATAAAAAAATATTAAAATTTAAATGATTAGAATTTTAAATTAAAATTATTTTTATTTTTTGTATTAAATTTTTTAAAAGCAATGTTTTGTAAAAAATTAAAAAAAATTTAGATTTTATTTCTTAACACACAATCTAATCACTAAATGTTATCCATATAAACTCTTATTTCAAGATGTGTGTGAAAATTAAAATATAATAAACTACTAATGTAAAATGTGTGTGAAAACTAAACAAAAATTGTGCGTGAAATTTTTTTTAAAAAAATATTTTTTAATGCATTCTAAGTGAACTCCAACTCGACACTTCTTTAAACCCCATCTAGACTCTCCCCCAATTTATAGCCATCTACCCCTCCCCACCAAACATATAATATACATATTTAAAGAATCTTTTGGCAGTATGTGATAATGAACATGAACATGCACACCAGGCTAAAAACAAGTGAACATGAACATGTTAAGGCATTGGAAGATTAGAAACACATTTAGACAATCTGGTACGTAGAAACACATTTAGACAATCTGGTATGTTGCCCTATGGGTGCTAAACAAGTCGAGTTTTAACTAGTTTAGACTCAACTCGTTTAGTATCAGGCTCGGCTCGATTTGGCTCGGGATTAAGTTTAATTTTGTGTTCAAACTCGACTTGTTTGGCTCGTGAAAAGCTCGGTTGAAGCTCGGGTCGGCTCATTTGTTAAACGAGCCTAATCAAAGCTTGAACTAAGGCTCTGCTCGGGGTCGACTCAGGTTTTTTGTTTCTCCCATTTTATGCTAAGTAACGAGCTCGAATATACTCGAGCTCGGCTTGTTTACAAACCAAATTTTATAAAAATGTTCAAGTTTGACTTCTTTGTCTAATCAAACGAGCCCGAACGAGCTTTAACTTAACTGAGCTCGAGCTGCTCAAAATATAAGCTGCAGGAAAATGTTTAGACAGTCTCGTATATAGCCCACATTTTTTTAATATATTTGGATTTTTTTCCTTTTTAAAGGGAAAAATTCAAATACACCCCCCCCCCCCCCCAAAAAAAAAAAAAACCTGTCCAAAATCCATGAAATTTCTTGATTTTTCTTAAATCTATGTAACTTCTTGAAAACATCTATGAAAATGAAATAGTCCACTGAATAAATTTTTTGTTGACAAATTATGATTATTTTATGAATATTCTATCTAATTAACTTTTATAAAAAAAATATTAATATACTAAAAAATTCCTACAATAAGTTAAAATGCTAAAAAAATTTTATAAATGATGATTTTACCCCTCTACATTGGATTTTTAATCTATCTAGAGAAGTAAAATCATGTACATAAGGTTTTCAACATTTTTAATAAATTGTATGCTTTTTTTAGTATATTATGTTTTCAATCAAGGTTAAAAAAGTAAAATATTCGCGCAATATTCCAAATCTGCTAACAGAAGATTGACTCAAGGGTTTATTTGAAACTATACAAGTGTTTTCAAGGGGATCTATGGACTTGCGAAAAATATACACTTTTTATACATGGTCTAAATTGTAAAAAATGATAGTGTAATATTTTCCTCATTGTAAATTTGTTATCATGATGTGACAACGTTTTTAAAAAGAACTACATGAAAAAATTTATGCCGAGCCATGAAGCTTCTTTAAACCCCATCTAGACTCTCCCCCAATTTATAGCCATCTACCCCTCCCCACCAAACATATAATATACATATTTGAAGAATCTTTATCCAAATAGATTTTTACAATCCTTATCTATATAGATTTCAATCTTATCTCTAAACAAAATTGAAACATCAAGGAAAAATTAATTAAGAGTCCCTGTGATCACCTGTCTATTATTTTTAAGTCCTTGAAAATTTTTAAGTGTTTTTTAGGTCCCTAAATTGGTGAAAAATTATCTTTAGGTCCCTCTAGGCGAATGTTGTTCAAAAATATAAAAAATGTCTTCGTTCAATTATGCAAAGGTAATAATTTACTAAAAAATGTTAACAGTATACTAGATATACTTAATAATGTATTGGAAAGTGTTAACAGTGTATGGAATAATTAGGCGAGATGCATTATATGCGAAATTTATCAATGTAATAGAGAGTGTTAACAGTGTACTAAAATAATTGTACGGGGGTGCATTTTCGATATTTTTAAACAACATCCGATTGGACGAACCTAAAGATAATTTTCACTACCTTAGGGACCTAAAAAAAACTTGAAAAATCCCATAGACCTAAAATATTAGACGAGTTGCAACAGAGACCCCAATTAATTTCCCAAACATCAATAAACATTTTTCTATTAATATAATGTCATCACATAACATGATTATCATCCTGAGATAAAATTAATAACCACCCACCAATAAAAAAAAAAAAAAAAAACAGATTTCCCCTCCCACATCGACCTTAAACCCCATATCAACCCAACTTATATTCTTTAAAACCCCCTTCAATACCAAAAAAACATGTTTTTAATAAAAATAAAATAAAATAAATGACCACATCCTTATAACTTAACCAAAAAAAATAAACAAAACCTAAAAAAAAAATTTAATGTCAATAAATCCTCTCTTACACAAACAAATCCAATTTTTCACCAAATCCGTATTAAAATAAGCAACACAAAGATAGATAAGGGAGGAATGGTTTGATGGATTTAATTAAGCACGCAATCTTCTTTTTTTCTTCTAATTTTGTTGGTATTTATGGATGGCAATATAGAGGTGTGAATACCTTACCAATAATTATCCGGTTGTGGCTATTTATGTATGTATCCAATTGGAACTATTTTATAACTTTGCAATACTAACATATTGTAGTGTTAAATTCAATTTTATTTTATTTTAAAAATTCAAAATCAATCTCATTAGGGAGTGCAATGAATGAACAAAGTTGAAAATAATTGTGGTTAATATAATAGATAGATGTTAATTAAAATTATATATATTATACATTTATATTTTTAATTTAGGCTTTTATGGAATTCAATAATATAGATTAAGTGAATATCTAACATTATCATTTAATAAGTCTATTTACTTTAATTTTTGAATAGGATATGATATTTTATTTAAATTTTTAAATATAGATATGATATTTTTTTTAGTTTAAAAATATGTATTTTTTTCATTCTTGCCCTTAATCTAAAATTAAAATTCAATAAAGAACTTCGGTTATAAAATAAACAATTAAAGGTAAAACTGTAAATGAAAATGAAATAAAGGAACAAAGTTGAACACTTTCGATTAGTATAAACAAATATATTATTTTATAAAGATACCATAGATTATATTAATTTATTTAAAATATTAAAATACAATTATTTATTTATTTTTGTCCTTAATATAAAATTGAAGATACGAATTTGAAACAAATTTAAATACTTCCTATACCTCCATTTGCTAGCCCACGGGCTGGCCTACCAACCCGGCCTCGCTCGGCCCATCTGGTGCGCCGTCTCCATAGAAGTCGAACTCCTTCATCAGCTGTGAGCTCGAATGACCGCCATTAACATGATCACCACTGTAAAAAAAAAAGGACATGGCAGCGAATATGGAAGAGTGTCGTTATAATTATGGACCGTAGGATTGCGAACGGACGAAGCTCGACGGTGTTGGGGAAGCTGACGAGCATGCCTTGTTTGCGTTCCGTAATTCGGATGATTACTGTGTTATGCCAGCTGGCATGGCGCGTCATTTTACACGTAAGCATACACGTAATCAAGATGGTCGGTAATTGAAGTGCCGAGTTTTCCGTGTCATATCTTTATTTTCGATCTTCCCTACTATGTACCATATTTGGTCCAAACTTATTTGATTATAATACAATTTGGATAACTTTAGCCTATCAGTTTTTTTTTTTATAATAAAATCATGTCCAAATTTTAGTATAAATTTTAGAGAAACGCATATAGCCATCTAAAAGTTTACTTATATTCATATTTTTTTTAAAAATTTATATAATCTCATGACTATTTAGGTTATACCGACTCCTCCCGTTAAATAGCATCTTGAAATTGGAGTGGTTAATTTAACACACATGATAGCCATAGGATGAAATTTACGTGTTTGGATTGCAAGATAGGATAATTTTATGTTATTGAATTTTTTGTCCTTATTATTCTTGAAGTCTTGTATTTGGTTTCATTTTCAAAAAGTACATTCGAGATATATTTGGGATTCGTGTTAAACATATGAAGTCTTTATTTTTTAATCATCTTTCATATAAAATTAGTTTTGCATCATTTGAAGTTATAGTGGAAAAGTTATGACTGTTTTACCATTTTTATCCTCAGAATAATAAATTGCGAGGTCTTCTGTTCGTCGTTATTTTAAATATAGTTGGAGGTTTTTTCTGATCTTGATAAACATAGAAATTGCAGATATTTTCGTCAGCTTTCCAACAGAAGTTGTTTCATTTAAAGTAGACTTTATAACGGTTCGAGTCGAGGCTGCATAAATTTTAGTGGAAGGGCATTTCTATAATTTTGTGGAATCCAAAGTTTCATTTAAATGGATAGTCGGTGAGGGTTGGTTATTTTAGGCGGAGGGAGAGTGTTCGAGGCTCTTATGCGTGTGAATTAAAAGGGAAAAATCAAGGGAAAATTGGAAAAAATTAGAAAAAACTTCGTGGATTATTTTCGTGCTACACTGGATAAAGATTTTTGTTCTTTTCATTATTATTCTTCATCTAAGGTTATTCTATTTCAGTTTTGCATTAGATTTGTAATTTGGGATGGAATATGAATATGTTTTTGGGGCTGGATAAATAAGAATTAGATAGTTGTTTTATTGTGTTACTTTAGGATTTGTAGTAGGGATGTCATGTTGGTCTTGGTGGATTTGAGAATTGCGTGATTAATGGGGTTATATTTTAGTATCTGAATGAGGTTATATTTTGATCAGTTGGTTTCTCTCTACGTGGATTAGGAGCTGGAATAAGGTGAATCCAGCTTGAGGTTGTGAATTGTAAGGTAAATAACCTGATTAACATTATTTGTTCCATTCTATTCCACGTGATATTATTGATTCGACATTTACTCATTCCATTCCATTCCACATTTTATTAGTGTTGAGGCTATTAATTGTATTTGATAATCCAAATGATTTTGATTGTGAGTATTGCATTTAAATGACCTATTATTGATACATATTCCTTCATTGTTGTTAGATTGTACTGTGGTTGTTCGAGATTCTAAAATATTCTTATAATTGGTCTATTTGTATTTTGGAGTTTTCTTTATTGGATTCCAATTCATTTTTCTTATTTATATCTCGTATAATGGACTTGTTAGTACTATGAGCTCATCAGGGACAAAGCGGACGTTTTAAACCCGTGAGCTCATTAGGGACAAAGCGAACAATTTCTTGCTGTGTAAGCCTGGAGCGTTAATGAATTTGGGGCCCTCTTTCAAAAAGGGGTCCTACGCTATTGTCTACCCAGCCTATAGTCAGTGTCGACCATGCTATTAGTAAGGATGACAAATGACAATGCCTACTTTGTTTTTTTAAAAAAACTATTAATAAGGACATTTTAGAGATTTAAACCAAATTCATGTATATGTAAATCAAACATTGGAAAATGATTTTTTTTTTGTAGAAATCCACTAGAAAAAACAAAATAGTTTAATGGAATATGTATTCTTGATAAAATAATTTCTGACAGAATGATTCGTGCTGAAGTAAATCAATTTAAAATAATTACACGAATTAAACGAGAGTGTGACTGAAAGTGACAAAGATAAAAGGTTAAACTTTTGACATTAAAATTAAGGCTAATTTTACATCCAGTTTATTTTTTAGCCTTAACTTCAATCTACAAGTGTTTTGAATTTTTTTAAAATATTATATTTCATCTAATGAGGTGTATGTTTTTACAAAAAAATGAAGCATATATTCTATTAAATTGCATAGATACATGTATAAATAATGTGAAAAAATAATTTATTGAAATATATACATTGCTAGGGTGAGTGTATGCTTTAATAATTTTCTATCGACGCATATGAGATTGAAATTGAGGTTGGAATAAAAATTGTGTATTATTACACTCTAAAATTAATTTTTTTTAAAAAAATAACTTGAATATGTTTTCCTATTTATTTTAAATTTATAAGTTTTCTTTGAAAAAGTAATCTTTGTTGACATCATTATGCAAAATATTTTTTTGTGATTTTTAAAAAATGTCATATGTATTTCTATAGGTTTAATATATTTTTATCATATTCCTATTTTATAGGGATTTATTTATTTTCTATAAAAGAAATGATCTTATTTTAATAATTTTTATATCTTTTTTAAAAAAGAACTCGATAAGTATTTTTTTGTTATATTTTATTTTTAGTTATTATTATCATTTTTTTCTTAGTCTTGATTTTTTTATTACTAATATGATTAAAAAGCAACCCATCCCAAAAAATTAAAAAATTTTATATTTTTTAATAGTGAGTAACCCACCCCAACCCCTGAATCCCACTGACTATCATACATTCAAACCCTTTCTTCCTCCATCACTCTTGAAACTCTGACTACTTACCCATCTCTGTTTCTCTCCATGACACTTAAAAAATCACCAAATCCACAGACCCATCTCTCTCTCTCTCTCTCTCTCTAGAAACCATGGCATTGCCCTAACATCTTCTCCCCTTCTCCTTCTCTTGCTATCCCACACACCCCAAACCTTAACCTCCGCCCACCATCACCACCACCACCACCTCCCCCACATAGCCCACCATCAACCATACCCTCCCCCACCAGCAGGGCTCGCCCTGTGAATCAATTTTTCTTAATGGGCTCTAGACGAATTTAAAATGGGCCTCATGTGTATTAAAAAAATATAATTTATTTAATCTTATACATCATTTTATTTTAAACCATGATAAAATTATAAAATAGATATATAATATTTTATAATAATTTAAATGCCTATAAGCAAAAAAAAAAAAAAAATTCTAATGAAATGAAAAACTTATAAAATCATAAAAATATTTTAACACTATTTATTTTAAAGAATAGAGAGGAAAAGATATAGTGAGAAAGGAATATTATCATTATGGTTAGAAAATTTTAAAGAGGGACCTAATTTAGGAGAGATTTAAGGAGGAGAGTAATTTTATGCTTGATTTTGAAAAAAATTGTGTGTTGAGATAAACTAATTAACAAATAAAAATAACACATCTAACCGTTTATTTATTTAATTCCATCGATCATTCGATTACTGGGGCAGCACCCTAGATGGAGACCTTAGGCAAGGGGTATTTGCCTAAGGCAGACCCTGCCCACCAGCCCAAACCCCTTCCTTCCCCAACCAAAAATAACAACCACCGCCAACATCTCCTCCCTAATCTTCACCCACTCTTCCCATTCTGCCCCCACACCACCCTCACCTCCTCAAAGCGTCTCATCATCTCCAAAGTCCTCCCGCTCCTCTCCCTCTCTCTTATCGCTCTCGCCTTCACCTTGTATTTCCATCGACGGAGGTTCGAATCCAAGGCCAACCAATCCGAAAGCCGTCGCCTTTTCCCCGCATTGGGCGGATCCAAGTCCGCCTCCTCTGCCGCTGCCTCCGTGAGTGATCACAGCTCCGAGTTCCTCTCTCTGGACACCTTGGTGAACTCAGAGCGGTTTAAAGGTATGAGCCTATGATCAGTGTTGGAAATGGTAGAGATGATGATGATGATGATGATGAAGAGAAGGGGATGATGTGGTAGATGGAGGAGGAGATTAAAGGAGGGGTAATTTTTAAAATATCATAGGTTTTTTTGGATTATAAAATATTTATAGGGGGTTAAAAGCATATAACATTTTTAACCAAGGTTAAGAAAACGGAATATGCTTTGAATATTCCAATTCTGTTAATCAATTATTAATTCAAGGTGTTTTTTGGATTTATGGGTGAGTTTACAAGGGGTTATATGAATATATGAAAAAGCCACATATGATAGATTGGGTTATGTGGATTTTTCCCTTATAAAAAATAATAATTTTTTAATAAATATTTTTATAAATGTTTAATAAATGCAAATAAATAAAATATTTGATTATATAACTAAACACATAAAAACTTAAAATGACATAATATTAATAACCTAAAATAAAACATCATTTCTAAAGTTTAGAAGACAATTAATAATATATTTAACCCTCTTAAAAAAATATTTTATTAAAATGTAATTAATTTCTTAGGAGTATAATGATCATTAAAAAAATCAATTACATAATCTATTTGGATTTTCATAATCCTACTAAATTGGTGGGATTCAGATTCCATCATATGGATTTTGATTCTTATTTTTATTTTAAATCAATATATATTTCTCATGTCGTCAGATTTTATCATTTTCAAATATAAAATTTGTTAAAAATTTTTTTTAATCAATCGTAATTTTAATTTAAAATCAAACAGAATATATTGTTTATAATAAGTACACAGTGCACAGGACAATTAAATTGTTGGCTCTAACAAGAGCTTCGTCTTTCCTTGGTCACCACCACCGCCAACAGGTCCACCACCACCACCATCGATTGGGTTTTTCTGTGTTTTTCTTTGGCTGTTGAAGAAGATGATGTCGAAACTAAGAATACCCCCCCAACTGAAGAGAGAAGTGGCAGAGGAGGAGGGCGATGAATGTAATAATAGTCTCCTACCCGAACTCAGCCAAGAAATCGTCGTGCATGAGAATACCTGACTTGAGGATCCATTTCATCCAGGTCGACCGAGCATCATCAAAAATCGTGACAGTCAAACCTATATACACCAAATTTCAGCTCGCTCTAAAGGGAAGTTGCAATGGTTTGATTTTGGTGTGGCATCTCCATGCTCATCAATACTTGGTCATCAATCTGATGACTAGAGCTTCGGTAAGGATTCCCAAGCCACCACCCCGATATCGCAAACATCTGGGGATAAGCCTGGGTTTTGTTTCCCGGGCGGGTGAATATAAGGTCTTGTGGCACTTCTACGATAGAGAGTTGGAAGAAAGAGAAGGATTGGCTGTGTTCTTGGTGGGTTCATCAACAAAATCATGGAGAATTATCGATTTTCCGTGGGATCACAATCAGTGGACTATGGATCATCTCACCTGGGCCAATGGAGCATGGCATTTGTTGGTCTATTACGATGGAATACGACACTGTTATCGGCATCATTATCCCTCGGGACGACAAGAAACGTTTTTGATTTCGCTTGATGCATCAAGCGAAAGGTTTATTCAGACGCGTGCCCCTCTATCTGTGTTTGGCGGAATGCCTAATATAATGGAGCTTGAGGGTCGCCTGACAATGACGTTAGCAGCCAATCCAGATCAACTGGACATATGGGTCTTACAGGACCTCTACGGAGGTGGATGGAGGAAGAAACATAGCATCAAATTTGATTCCTTGAAGGGTCTCCTCCATCATAAATTTGATTATCGTCTTATTCCTGCCCTTTTTAATAATGATGTAATGATCTTCCAGTGCACGTGCGGGTGCTCCAGGAATTGGCAAGCTTATGACATCAAGCGTGGCGAGGGGTGCGCTATCGAGGGTTTAAAGACATCAGGTGATGGCTCCTTCAAGGTCACGCACACTAACAGCCTTGTCAGGTGGAGCCCGGTGAATAGATAACTGGTTCATTTTTTTTTACAAGCTTAGTTATTCATGGATAACAATCATGCTTACATTCTTATCTTATTCTGTTTTCAAAGACTTGTTTCAAAGACTTGTATTGGTTCTTTATATTTATATTGTTTCTACAGATATCGTTTTGGAAAATGTTGATCTTTCTATACATACTCCCACTAGAATGAATTTTGTGTGTAATAGTGTTGTTATAAATGGTATCACAATCTAAATACATCTATGCAAAACTGTAGATTTAAATTTGCTTTGAGAGCTGAAACAATGGTGGGGGCTTGGAAAATGTATAAAGCGCTAAAATGTAATTATTGAAAATCAGAGATTAAATGGAGTGGGTGAATTCATCTACACAAATTTGAGTTGATCATATATTCAGTGTTTTTTTTTAATTCCATGTCAGATAATGTAAATTATAATCTTTCAATGAAAATGCGAGAAAACATTAATAGAGTTGATGAAGCATATATATCAACATATGTAGTGAGGAATACTAGACAAATTTAACATTCTATCGATGTTTTAGTTTTTTGATGCACAAGCCTTGGGTGGATTTCCTTTTTATGCTTTGCAAATGCATGATTCAAAATTCTTGTAGTACTGGGTAAAGATAATAATGGAGATGATATGTAGATGTAAATTTCTTCAGTGGTAAAGGCCGCAGGGTAGTTTACTGTTGCTGCAGTATATTCAGGACTTACTGCTAAACATCCTTTAGACACTGAGAGACGACATGGGAGAAAAGACTGAGCTTATCAACCAAATGCTCGAGTTCAAGATGTTTTATTCTATTCACAAATCTTTTCCCCCCTTTCAAATGGAATCTGAAAAATACAATTACTTTGGATGCTTATTTTTTGTTATTCAAACAGCTATAGTTTTTGGAAACAAGGTTGACCAAGCCATATTTTAAAATGAGAAGGACCAGGCATAGGCCACATAATGCCTGAGTTGGCATAGACTACCATGATTACCATCACTGCATGTTACATAGACAACAAAATAAATCAAAACATAATGCCTTCCCAACTTATTTTAAACCTACACTCCCCCCCCCCCCCCATGTACTGTTTTGTTGTTCTTCTATGATTACTCGTGTTCCATCTATGGTCCCTATAGATTGATCCTAATTTTCCAACAATAAGTACATTTCATTAAAGATTTGGACATTGAAAATTTAGCTCATAATCGATTCCAATAGATCCTTTTAAACTTCAACTTTCAGTTTTGGATTTTGGTTATGTTAAAAGTCAACAAAACAGATTGTCTATATGTGTGACATATATATAAAAGCTAGTACGTAGTAGCTATTATGGTAAAATTTGGTTTTGGAAAATTGGTTCCAAATGTCTTAGGGACTAAAATGGAGACTTCATTGCTGCAGTCATAGAGTGAACAATGGAAGCTTTAGTAAACCATCTAGAGTTTGTATGAGCCGAAACAGGTAGCATTTATCTTGGATACACAAAAGTCTGATCTTGGCACAAAACAAAAATAGAGCTTATATAGTTATATTAGTGTTAGATCTGCTTAATTATGTGTATTCAATGTACAGCTATTTATTAAATAGCACCATTTTTTTTCTTTCTTGTGGTTAACAATATTTCCTAATTTTCATTATGGCTCATATTCCTCTGTTTGAAAATAAGATCATTCCTATTTACAAGGCCCATTTAAATTATTTGAGTAGCTACAGAGAGGGCTAAGACAACACAGGAAATGCAGAGTTGCTACAAAATTTCATATATATTTTCTTTTGGTGTTTTTAAATTTTCCTTGAAGGGTCTCCTCCATGAGAAATTTGATTATTTTTGGTTTCTGCCCTTTTGAATAATGATGTAATGGTCTTCCAGTGCAAGTGCGGGTGCTTCATGGGTTGGCAAGCTTATGACATCAAGCGTGGCGAGGGGTGCGCTATCGAGGGTATAATGAAATCAACTGGGGGGCTGCTTCAAGATTGCGCACACCAACAGCCTTGTCAGGTGGAACCGGTATCATGAATAGATAACTTATTTTGTTTTCAAAGATTTGGTTATTCCTGGATACCATAATCATGCTTACATTCTCATCTTATTCTGTTTTCAAAGACTTGGTTCAGTGTTTTGGTTCTTTATATATAAATTACATTGTTTCCACAGATTTGTTTTGAGTTGGAAAATGTTGATCTTTCTATACATACTCCCAATAGAGTGAATTTTGTGTGTAATAGTGGTGTTATAAATGGTATCGCAATCTAAAAACACCTATGTAAAACTGTAGGTTTAAATTTTCTATGAGAGCTGAAGAGATGGTTGGGGCTTTGGAAAATGTATGCGCTAAATTTAAGTTATCGAAAAATGAGAGACTAAATGGAATGAGTGAATCGATCAACACAAATTTGAGGTGATCATATTCAGATTTTTTTTTAATTCCATGTAATGTAAAACTTTTCAATGAAAATGCGAGAAAGCATCAAGTAAATGAAGCATATATGTTACATATATAGTGAGGGATACCAGACACAATTTAACATTCTATCTATATTTTGGTCTTTTGATGCACAAGCATTGGGTGGATTTCTTTTTTATGCTTTGCAAATGCATGATTCAAAATTCTTGTAATACTGTGTAATGACATCGATGGAGATGATATATAGATGTAAATTTCTTCAGTGGTAAACGCCGCAAAGTAATTACTGGTTCTGCAGTATATTCTGGACTTACTGCTAAACATTTTTTAAGACACTTAGAGATGACATTGGAAAAAAGACTGTGCTTATCAACCAAATGCTCTGTTCAAGATGTTTTTGTATTTGTATAGGTAGAAGTGCTAACTGATGAGTTAGCACGGCTTGGTTTAGGGACATTGTCTATCGGCATTGAATAGAAATGGCAGAAATGTTGTAATTTTGTTGTGGGTACATCTGTTGCTAAAACTCAGCCTTGCTCCCTATAAAGGGAAACCAAAAAATACAATTACATTGGATTGTTCTTTTTTTTATTATTTATTAAAACAGGTAGTATGAATCAGAGTTCTCGGAAACAAGGTTGTTGAAGCTGTATTTTCAAAATGAGAAGGACCTCATCGGGCATGGGCAGACTTAAAGGATGGCTGGGCCGGGCTGTAGCCCAAACCAGATATTTTTATTTATTTATTGATGATATATATTATGATATTTATATTTTATTTTATATAAATTTCATTTTTACATAAAATATATTCTTAACAAAATAGATCTCATTCTCAACCTAACAAATTAATAACAAATCCAATATTATCTTAACAAATTTAATCTTAACCTAACAAACTAAATCAAATTAGCAATGTTTGGAAACAATTTTGTGCAACTTTTGGGTTTACAGGAAGTTACTTTTTTCAAATCCGTTTTCAAATAAAAAAACTGGGGTAAAAAACTGCAGACAGATTTATGTGAAAAAGTGTCCAAAACTTTATTTTTCAGAAGCTCCAAAAGCTGTGAAGAGGCAGTTTTCTGTATAATCAGTTTTAAACCCAATTTTTGTCTAAAATAATTTTTAAAATTGTGAAACCAAACACAACCTTAATCTTCTAATAAATTTTAACAATGCTAAATTTCAAAATTCAACTATTATCTTAAGAATTAATTTAATGTCCATTGAAACAATAAAGAAACATTTATATATACATAAAGCAACTCTTTTTTTATAGCAATAAATATTTCTATTTTATGACAACATAATATTTAATTTCAATTATAATTTTTTTTAATAAACGATGTAGGATGAGTTTATATATCATTTTTATTCTTAAAAAAATCAAAGATTGAATTTTAATAACATTTTATTTTTTTTCTTTTCTTCACGTGTATGTATTTTAAATATCTTATTATTTGGTATATAAATAATCACATCAAACTTAAGATAAAAAAGGGGGAATTGTCCACATGCCCCTTGACCAGGAGTTTAATTTTTTTTTGCCCCTGGGCTTTTTTTTATTTTTTATTTACCCCTAAAATCTGGTCCTTTTTATTTTTGCCCCTGACCAGTTACATAAATATTACATTTATGTAATTGATTGTTAAATATATGTAATTGGTTATTATATTTATGTAATTTATATGTGATACCCGAACTACCCCTTACAGACAGTTACAAAAATACAGAAATATAATGTGATACATACAGAAATTATATAAATAATTACAGATATTTAATTGTTATCTACAAAAAATATTAAAATACGCAAATATGTTTAAACACAAATTTGTCAGATATACATTTTCAATGTCATTACAATATCATATGTAAGTGCATTCAATGTATGTAAAATTGTTATAGATACAATCTTAAAATTTCATTAAAATAGATACATCAATTGTTTGAATTATAATGTTTTCTTTATATCTTAATGATCAGTTGTAGTCTCCCCCTTAATCCTCTTCATTTCTTTTTGGATGAAATGAAACCCACTGAAATATCATTGAACTAAAAATTCAATGTATTTCATAACGAAAAATGGGTTTTTCAAGCAACATAAAAAATACAACAAACAGTCAAACACCTAAATAAATTTATGAACAATTATAATATTTTAGTAGAATTACTTCTTGATCCATATACTAAACAATTATAGAAACTAACATTTATATAACAACAACAACAAAAACTACAAATGTAATACCCAACGACATAATCTACCATTTATAGATAATTACAAATTATAGAAATGTAATATTAATATACGGATGAGAATCGTGGCACTGATCAGGGGTAAAAAAAAAAGGACCAGGTTTTAAGGGTAAATAAAAAATAAAAAAAAGTCCAGGAGCTAAAAAAACATTAAACCCATGGTCAAGAGGCATATGGACAATTCTCCCTAAAAATAAAACTTCTGTATAGCCCACCTCCACCCCTTCTCATTGGGCCAGAGGTGGATGATTGTTGAGTTTGGGCCTTATTTAGGTCCAGCCTATTATGGGCCCAAGTGGTGCCACGCATTGGCACGTGCACTGGTCACGTGAGTGCTTCTCCTCTCTATATATTCCCGGACCAAAAGAAAGAAACAGGGGTATGTGGATTTTGGCTTTGTTCGACCTGGTCTTCTTCTTCATATTGTTTAGAAGGTCATCTTCCTCTACTCATGTTTAAAGTTTTATTTGAGGTAACCTTGTATCCCTCTCTAGTATTTGTATTTCTCAAGTTTTTTGATAATTTTTGAGAAGATATTATTTTTCAATGTATTTTGGATGTGGTAGGCTTAAGCATAACCAGTTAAATCTGATTGCATTGGTGATTTTCGTGATTAGTGATATGGGAAGGATCTCGTGGCTTACGGTCGAGCTGGAAAGGCTACATCCACTTATTTGCCCCGGTCTCACGAAAAATTCTTTCGAGTAATCGTCAATAAACAAGTGGATAAGTCAGTGTCAAGACTCGAATCCATGACCTATCGGTCTGAACCGTTGTTCTATGACCACTGGAGACTCGATTAGTATTATTTATTTCACAAAAATATACTTAATTAGAATCCCAACAATCCCATGAATAAGTCCATGGGATATTAAGCTACCTGTAGGAAGTAAGGCATGTGTGAAGCAATAAAGAATCAGGTTTTATAAAAGAACATCAATAAGAAAAACCTTAGTTCCAAAAGGATCACTCAGATTTCGTTGATTCTAACCGCTGTGGTTGTGTCATATTATGAGGAATATAGGAAAACAATCTACAAAATCAATGAATAATTATTGAAACACAGATACAATACCAATGTAAATAAGTTGCTGCAGTTCATGGTGAAAAACGTTAGTTCCAAAAGTAAATCCACTCATATAAAAGAACATCAATCAGAAAAACCTTAGTTCCAAAAGGAAATTCACTCAGATTTTGTTGATTCTAATGTTGTTTCAAGGAAAATAAGCTAAGGGAGGAATACAAGGGGTTTGCATAGAAAACCACATGTATCCTAAATGCTAAAAGAGTTCCCAAGACAATTCAATGTGAGAGGAATTCAAAGAGTCCAGCTTATAATTTCAGCAACTTCTGCTTCAAAGGGTTAGAAGGATTGATTGTGTTCTCGGTGGGTTCATTGACGGGATCATGGAGGATGATCGATTTTCCGTGGGATGACAATCAGTGGAGTATGGATCATCTCACCTGGGCCGACAGAGCATTGCATTTTCTGGTATATCCCTCTGGAGTACCACAACATTTGCATCGGTGAGAGTATCCCTCGGGAGAACAAGAAATTTTTTTTATTTCACTTGGTGCATCAAGCGAAATGTTTACTTAGAGACGCGTGCCCCTTTTTCTGCGACTGGCTTATTCCCCAGTTTAATGGAAATTGAGGGTCGCCTGACAATGACGGTATCTCTGGATCAACTGGACATATGGGTCTTACAGACCTGCATGGAACTGAATGGAGGAAGACACATAGCATCAAATTTGATTCCTTGAAGGGTCTCCTCCATAAGAAATTTGATTATCTTTTCGCTCCTGCGCTTTTGAATAATGATGTAATGGTCTTCCAGTGCAAGTGTGGGTGCTTTAGGGGATGGCAAGCTTATGACATCAAGCGTGGTGAGGGGTGTGCTATCGACGGTATACAGAATTCAACTGGGTGCTACTGCATGAAACCGATCCAGTATTTTTATTCACAAGCTTAGTTATTATATTGTTATTATTCATGATGAATGTTAGGATTGTCATGGCCTCATTGTATTTCCTTTTAATGGATTTTGCCATTATGGAAAATGAGATATTATGCAAGGTTTCATGGACCTTACTTTTCATTAAAGGTAACGCCTGACTTTCCCTGGGTGAGTTTTTATTGTTGGGGTTGGTGGTCGTGGTAAAATTTTGTGTTAGTTGATATGCTTTGCAAGATGGTGGTGGTGATGAATTGCAGCAACTATGCATTTGGTCTGTTGTCTTGGCCCTACCTGTATACTGAATTCACTTGAGTAGTTGAGTTATTAGATTGGCATGGTACTCTTGTTATGTTGTGTATTACATCTCATACTTAGGTGAGATGCTACCTGCAACAAAATCTGTGCGTCAATAATTACTGAAAAGCTTTGTAGAATGTCTACATATGTGAATTTGCTTTTGGAAGTATGGGCATTATAATTGAAGTTCTCTCATAAACACATTCTTCTCTGTTAGTAATATTACAAAGGTACCATGCCAATGTAAATAGGTTGTTGCAGTTCATGGTGAAAAACAGGGATAAGATAACATGGAGAAATCAAAAGAAGATGCATATGACACACAAAAACTTCTATCTACAAACAAAATGATATGGCTTCTCCTCTGCAACAGTAAGAGCCACTTACATAAATTTCACCAGAGCTGCCATGCTAGTTGTAAGAACAGAGTTTTTCCCCTTCCTACCATGTATTAGGGACAACCACGTACATGTGATACCTGAAACAGATAAAGATACGAGACAACTCTGATGATTATTAGGCTTTGTACATGAAGGATTGTCTACCGTGTTAAGATCCTATTCTGGATGATCAGGTTCAGCTTTTATAGGACGTGTGATTGGTCGAAGTATGTCATGGAGAGATTATAAATGATCGGCATTTCTGGAATTCAGATTCTCTCACAATCCATTAAGAGAAATGGATTTCAGTGCATGCATACCTTATTCTGTTGGGATATCCTGAGTGTAGGTATGATAGAGTCTTTACTTCCATTCTAAATACCATCTTATTGCAAGCCCAGACACCTATACTTCTTCAATTATCATCTTTTGAAAGTTGAGATTAACAGTCCAGGAGATGAAAGTATGAAAGAGAGGTTAAAATTAAATGAATTGAGGCAAGGTGGTGAAATTTAGTTTGATGTTATGTTGGTTATTCATAGCACCACTTTGGTGGTTGCTATATGATAGAAGAAACCACAACCTCTATACATACTTCTTGTTGAAAAATATCCAATTATCAAGTTATAGTGAAAGCTATCCAATTATCAACCTTCATTGTAATTCTTTTCTTTTCCCAGGTAGAGTTAGTTATCCATGGATACCATAAATCTTATTCAGTTTTCAAAGACTTGTTTCAGCGTTTTGATTCTTATCTTATATTGATCCCAAAGATTTGTTTGTGTTGAAAATGTTAAATGAATTCTGTATGTAACAGTGTACTTTAAAATTGGCAATCAGAGCTGAAAAAAGGGAAGGGGGTGGGGTTCTATGTGCTAATGTAATTATAACTGAAAACCAGAGAACGGAAAGAGTGAGAATACATTGACATGAATTCGGGTTTTCATTTCGTTCGAGGGATTCGGGTCCCTCAAGTTTCCATTTCTGTTTTTGGGTTTATGCCATGTAACCCCCCTGCGTGATTTGAGGTACCTGGAAAACTCCCTTTCACTCTAATGCAGGGAAGCAATACATAAAACATGAATATTAAGGACAATAAAGGTTGTTTAATATAAAAGTCAAATTAAAGAAATAAATAATAATAAGAGTGAAAATGAACACGAGAAATAGAAACAGAATCATGAAAAGATATGAAATTATTAATTAATTCATTTCATTTATTAAAATGATCATATAATTTGTGAAATATTACCATCGTCCTTGAGCAGGAACGTGGATCAATGATATTTAGGTCTTTTATTTTGTTTTCCATATAAAAACCTGATTTCAAGGGATGTTTGAGGTTGATTGTTATTTTTTACTATGTTATTAATATTAATTGATAATATAACTAATAGCATAAAAAATTTGAGATTTTCGAGATCCCAAAATTACTGAGGTTTTCGTTACTTTCCCCTTAAACTTAGAAAAAAAAATCACAATCTAAATTTTTAAAAAACTTTGAGAATCATTTAATGGTTGACAAGGGTAAGATTTGTTATAATTTGATGATATAATTGCATATGTATCATATTACATGCCTATAAATAACCTAAAATCCCCCAATCATTCCCAAAAGCCCTAAGTTGAATTTTGAAGTTTTTTTTTGTGAGAAATTTTTGTTGGGATTTTTAACAATTTTATTTGTGTGAAATAAATAACAATAATCGCGGAATAAATTATACGAAGCCCAAATCAATCACCGGCGCAATCAGAAAAATATAAAAGCAAGCAAGCCACAAAGAAACACCAAATTTAATGTGGTTCGGCGTAAGCCTACATCCACGGGGCACTCCAGCAACAATCCACTATATCAAATAATAATGATAATAATATTCTCTCAAGTTTTGCCCAAAACTTGAGGAATACAAGATGAAAGAGAGATACATGATTACCTCAATGAAACCCTAAATAATCTTCCAAATAATATGGAGAACCCAACCTCAATGTAGATCGGAATCAGCGGAGGAACTTGAAGAAAGAACACCTCTTCTTCTCTTTCTCTCTCCACTCTAGGGTGTTCGGCGTGTGTTATTCGGCGGCAACAGTGGAGAGAGAAGAGAGAGGAGAGAGAGAAGAGTGGAGAGAGAAAGAGAAGAAGAGGTGTTCCTTCTTCAGGTTCCTCCACAGATTCCGATCTACATAGAGGTTGGGTTCTCCATATTATTTGGAAGATTATTTAGAGTTTCATTGAGGTCAAGTTTTGGGCAAAACTTGAGAGAACATTATTATCATTATTATTTGATATAGTGGATTGTTGCTTACGCCGAACCACGTTAAATTTGGTGTTTCTTTGTGGTTTGCTTGCTTTTATATTTTTCTGATTGCGCCGGTGATTGATTTGGGCTTCGTATAATTTATTCCGCGATTATTGTTATTTATTTCACACAAATAAAATGGTTAAAAATCCCAACAATTTTTACATTTATTTATTTATTATAAATCTACTTAGATGTTAAAAATTTCTAAAATATTTGTTGTCGTTGAATGTAGTTATCACTTAAAACAATAGGGTTTGCCTCTTGTGTATGTAGACATGCAGCATTGTGATTGTGTGGATAATTAGCAAAGTAAATTGTTCTCTCTAGAAGTTCATGAAAACTGAAGAAAATATGCAGCACTATAACATATTGTAAAAAAAAAAAAAAAAATTATAACAGACAGGGGCGGCGGGCTGGGGCCCGGGCCCCCAAGCCACCCGCCTTGTTTTAGTGGGCTATTCCCTCACATGACCCATTCAATTAAAATGCCCTAAATAAATCAAATAAAGAAACAAATATCCTCCCCTCCCTTTCTTCCTCCAAGTGCCACAACCCGCACCATGCTTCCTCTCCCGCGCCAAATCACATTTTAGTGTCCGTTTTCAGGCAATGTGTTTACTTTTTGTTTATTTTATTTATTTGTATATTATATTTACATTTTTTATTTGTCATATGATTGATTCTTTGATTTATTTATTTATTGCTTTTTGTTTAATTTTTTTATTATCATATGATTGATTCGTTAATTTGACTTGTAGATCTTTTCGTTGTTATTTGTTATATTGAAATATTTTGCGTGTTATATGCATATTATTTTTATATTTGTTTTGATGTTTGGGAATTGGGAGTAAAACAAATGTGATTCAAGTGTTTTTAAATGTATTTATGACACATTGTGTAACCCTATGGAAGATTATGCTTTTAGTTCTAGAAAAGATTGCTATTAATTTAATTTCATTAAGAATTGGGTTATCCAATAAATTGATTATTGATTAATGAATGATTTTTTTGTGATGATACATCATTGTATTTTTTCGGTGGTGACCATTGAAATAGAAGATATGTATTTTTTTATATTTATTTTTGTGAGTATTAAATAAATAACATCTACTAAGTATACATTTTTGCATTGAAATCACTTGAATATTAACATATTTTTATCTTAAATTTTCCTATTATATATTTATATATTTTTTGAATTTTTTTTTAAAAGTTAAGTCTCTTATTTGTATCCTTTATTTTAATTCCTAGCTCTATCCTGATAACAGATTAAATAGGATGTTGCTCTTAGAGAATGAATGTGTTTATGACACAGTGTGGCCCAGACTAGCAGTGTCAAATAGTACATTATGATATTTCTTGACAGAGTGTTTTATGAACGGCCAATAATAACTATTGTTTGGGAACTGCCATAACCAGAGAATAGGGGTGAATAACAACATAATAGTTTTTATTCGCCGTTTATTTGATGCGAATAAACCTTGATAGATATACTTTGATAAATTAGGATAAAACTTGATAACAGTTCTAATAAAATGTGAGAATAGTTTATCAGGGCTTATCGATTCATGAGAATAAAAATACCTCCCACATCATTACTAAAAAGTTCTCTCACCTATTTTATTGAACCCCAATGATAGACTTCTGTTTTATCTGTACCGTCTGATTAGTGGACCTACCCACTGAGGTTTGATCAAGACAATTGAAATTATATAAAAAATGTTACATTCATCCTGACCGTCTAAAATGAATTTTCAAAAACACCATCTCCCTACATTTGTCATGTAGTTGATTTCTTGTGGATTTCACCTGGATTTCAAAAACACCATCTCTCTACACGGGTTGGATTTCTTGGATTTATTTTTTATTTTTTTATTGAAGGGGTTATTAATTAGGGTTGAATGGGATTATTTATTTGTTGATTTTTTATTGAGATTTTTTTTTAAAAAAAAAGAATGGATTCATTATTATTATTATTATTATTTTTGGATGGATTCATTAGTTCTTCTTAGGTTTTGAAACCTTTTTTTATTATTATTGTTGGTTGGGGACTTGGGGTACTTTTCACCTGATTTCATGTGGGTTTTAGGTTTTGTGAGTGAATTTGTTTTTATTTATTTATTGAAGGAGTTGTTAATTAGGGTTGAATGGGGAATTTTTTTAGTAGTTGATTTTTTATTGAGATTTTATTATTATTATAGGATGGATTCATTAGTTATTCGTAGGCTTTGACACTCTTTTTATTGTTGGTTGGGGACTTGGGTTGATTTTCACTTTAGATTTGTGAAATGGTTTGCTTTTGGGATTTTGAAGAAATTTTAATCTGAATTTTGTAATTCAAATGTTATGTCTATGCTCTAACTCATGTCACATACAGGAGCTTCCCCAGGGATCACCTCGGCGTTCTTAGACAGTCTCTGATCTTATCTCCATTCCCAGATAGTGTGAGATCTTGCATGCAAGAACTATGAGGTGTCACCTTGGTTAATAATTTATTACTTTGTTAATAATTTAATTTATTATTATTTATGACAATTAGACTGAACAAAGAATGAAATCATATTTAAGCAATTGGAATCAACACTTAAAGCTCCGTTTGGAAACACAGTTGAAAAATAGATTTTGGAATAAAGTTGTTTTTTAAGATGATTTTAGACATTGACTTTTTTTGGATGTTTTTTTTTAATTCAGGAATCAATATTTGGTAGGAGTTTAATGTTTGGCAGAAAAAGTTATTTTTCAATTCAAAAATTCGATTCCGACCAAAAATCGTTGTTTTTGAGATTTTAAAAACACGGATTTCGAGAGAGAAATTAAAAGGAATGCAGCTTTTGATTCCGTCAAAAGCTGTCCCGTTTGGTTGCACGTTTGGAGATTTTTCGCTTTTTAAAAAGCGGAATCGCCCCAAACGCGCAACCAAACGGAGCAGCACACATAGATTAGTTGTAAAAAATATATAAAGACCCACCATAAAATATTACATAAGATGAACGGTCCAAATTTAATTATACTCTTCATGGATTTATTTATATTTATCAACCACACTAAACACAAAATTATATTCCAGAGGCAAAGTTGACATTTTAAAAATAATAACTCTTTATCCATCCCTTATCATTCATTTATCCACAGTTTATTCTGGGTCAACCAAACACCAAAAATCTGAATTTTACGTTTTCCAATAAGAATAACCAAAAAATACAATGTAAATCAGAATATAGTATACCTGGTATACTACATGCATTTCCATAAAGATGCAATGTAAATCAAAAGCAATTCAAAGAAAATTGAGTTTTATTGCTGATATGGTTTTTTGAACATATATGGTGACTGAACATACTATTATTGCTGATACATGAAAATATCAATGGGTTAACAATGGTGCAACCACACATTATTTTGACAGGATTACAACAACCTATGGCCCTGACTACTTGCTTCAGACAGTGAGAAAAATCACAAGGACCGCCTCCACTTACACTTACACCAAAAACACACATTTGGACTACTGACCTTTTCTATGACAGCAATGACCGCCTCCACTTCCACATACAAACACCTACAAGTGCCAATGAATTCAACACAAAAAACACACGTATTATGACCTTTTTATGACAGCTCTATGTGGATTAAAATACCATACGGAATAAGGAAATGTGAGCTCCATAACATGATCCTCAAATACTGATTCTTGAGTCCCGTCGTCCAAATGGAAAACTCCTGAATCACGGCCTAAAGTGCTTGGATTTTACATGTCATATGTGAAGTAAACGGAGTCTGCTCTGCACCCTTTCCACAAGGTAGGCAACCACCTAGAAGTGCTCAGTCCCAGAAACAGCGAACCATGGTCCAACGTTTCAATCCTGTCATACAGCTTCCCCCACATTCAGCTTAAACACTTGGAAGTTGGCTGTTCTGCCTCTCCCCCTCAGCATCCAGTAGAATGTGCCGTGCAATGAATAATAGCCCTGATGGGCTTCTGGCAAGATATGCCTGCGCACAATCGACTTTTAGAATCTTAATCACCAGTTCAATGTGGAGAATATCCATCGCCACCACAAGCGCACCGTTTCCACCATTATAAGTGATCAAATTTATTTATACTAATTAAGCGACATACACATGACACAACAAATGCCAAGTTCACCAAAACAAATGTCAATTTCAAAAATTCACATCAAACAAATTGTTGCATCATAGCATACAAAACCACATCAAATAAATACTCTTACATGATACATAATATATAGAAGACCACCTTTGCCATAATGAAAAATGAACGGTAGAGGGAGACGTGGGAGAGATAAGAGTAAGGAAGAAAAATGAACACTTTATTGAAAAATTAGAGGGGTTTTGATGTCTTTATATAGGCCAATGTTTGATGAAAGACAGTCGGAGACATTATCTACAGTACTATTTTGTTTTAAAAAAATCTAAACAGACCAATGAAAAAATAACAACTTTTATGTTTAGATATCACATATATCCAAAGTGATAGAATGACGTGTCATATTTTTCATTTGTTGAAAAAAAAAGAGTAACTGAGTTATCACTCTAAAACTTTTAGATATAGTTTTGTCTTTATTATATTTTTTAAGTGCAAGAGAGTGATTAATAACCATTCAATCAAGAATCCTATCGATTGGACGTTTAAAAACATAAATCATGATAACATTTTTTTTAATTTAACTCATTATTTTAATTTTAAGGCCAAGAGATCAAATTTAAAATGTTCAAAGAAAGTAATGACAGTAGCAGAGAGCAAAAGAAGGTGTTCGGGGAGAAGGGAGAAGAGCAAAAGGTTGTTGCATTGTAGGACCACCCTAGTCAGTCATCAAACAGGCCTTGGTAGGTGGTTCTACATTCGAAAAAGGGAAGCTACCAGAAGGGTTTCGTGTCCTAAATATAAAACGTCGCAAGAGTGTGAGCATGAGGGATGGTGTTCTATTAAGCTATGTAAGATATATTTTAGCTTTTATAAATGTATATATCTTCTGGATGCTATGTAAGATATATACATTTATAAAAGCTAAAATATATATACTTCAATTAATTGAATGGACTCATTTACATTCATATATAAAATGTAAAATAAATTCAACCATATATACTCTGTCTGCATTTGTTACTGTAAAAGTAGACAGAGTGTAACATCGCTCAGCTCCACATAATCAGCTCTTAATATCATTCATGCCCAACAAAAGGCCCAAGGCATATCATTCATACAAATAAATATCACACAATGACTAATGCCTTAAAATGCAGTTATCAAACATTTACATCGCCACAGTTATTTTGACAGGGAAACCATGAAGAAATAATAATAATAATAATAATAAACACATGGTACCTCCAGGCCGGGCTATGGGTAAGCTAGTAGGCAAGCTGCCTAGGCCCCCAGTTGCCACAAGTGCCACTTTTGTTTATGAGCCTCCCTTGGCCCACTACAAAATATAGGTATTTTAACCCATCTAAGGCCTCATCCAATGGAAAAAAAAGTGCAATCAATCCAAGGCCCTAATTGAAAAGAAATAATGTCATCAATCCAACAATATCAACCATCCGAGAAGAAAAAAATCCAATACCCCAAAAAGAAAGAATAAATGCAATCAGTTCCAACCATCCAATGATTATGAATATTTATACATGACTAAAATTTTAAATCTCATTTTGGAATGTCAATATTCACCTTTTTTTTGCCTCACCCTTTTAGGATTTCTCAATTGCTCCCTTTCTCTCATAATCTCTCCCTCCCTCTCTTTCAGGTTTCAATTTTCCAACCATTCCAAAAGTAAAAAAATTAAAATTTAAAGATTTTACAACAAATTGATCTCCATTATAAGGTATGTGGCCTCTTTTTTGAATTTTAGTTTTGTTTATTTTTTACTTAGATATATGTTTTTCTATAATTAGATTCACATATTCTGGTTAATCAGAGATGAAATTAAAGAGTTATTTTTTTTAATTTTGTTTATTTTTAATTTTAGTTTTGTTTATTTTTTCCTTGGACATATGTTTTTCTATAATTAGATTCACATATTCTTGCTAATCAGAGATAAAATTAAAAAGCTAGGTATGAAAATCTCATTTTTGAAATGACAAATTGAAAATCCCTAATTAGAAGAAAGTAAATCACCCACTCATTTTGGTCACCCACTCATTTTGGGGACGAACAAAATAAACATAGTCATTAAGGTATAACCTATTTTTTAAATAATCATATGTTAGTTGAGTTGTAAAATAAAGCTGATAAGAACATGTATTTTTCTTTTATATTTTTCTAATTAATCAATGAAAAATGATAATTTATTTAGTCATATTTAAACAAGATAGATTTTTTTTTTGATAGAGCCCATTTAAAAAATCGCCTAGGGCTCCATCCAATTTTTCAAATTTTACGACTTGCCGCACGACATCTAAACACACAACATGAGGTAAGAAAAAAAATCAAATCAATCGATATGAAAGCAATAAAAACCTTAACATGACTGAAAGCTGGATGATTTATGTATAGGAATGAGTTAAGGTTTTAAAGATAAGTTGTTCTAATTTTAAAGATAAAAAAATTCATTCATTTTGTTTATATTTACATTTGTTAAAATTAAAATAAAAATCGAGATAAATGCGAATTGGATTGTATGCACAGTTTGAGATAAAATGAGGATGGGTGGAATAAGTGTATGCTTTGAATTGAATCGGAGAGTTTCATGAGAAACATCATGAAATATCCTTCTGACAGCTGTAACAAGAATACAAATCTTGAGTTTTCGTGGATCAAGGGTGGGGCGTTATTTATAAAAAATAATAATTTATGAAACTACTATCATTTTAATGTTATTTATAAAAAAATACTAGTGCGTACAAATTTAAATTTTTTTTGAACCATTTGCATGGCACATACTGATTAGTTAATATAAAGATTTTACGCCATTGTCACACAAAAAGATTTGAACTCTAATAAGATTGGTTAATGCAGGACGTGTTTATGGGTTAAATAATAACCTAATAACCACATGGTTTATAGATAATACAGTCGGATATGAGATCCATGGGATTGGGTCCGATGGATCCAAACTCTATCCGATTTTATTTCGAGTCCACTGGGTCAAGTTTAAATCGAGTCAGATAAATTACTGGGTTGTATCTATTTACACCCCCTTTAAATATGTAAATAGACCCATTTGTATAAATACCCCCTCACATTTTATGGGGGTAGTCAGATTCGGACTTTGATGGGTTTATGTGGACATTATTTAAGTGGTAGACTTTCACAGACTTTGTAAACTTTCATAGATTTTTAGAGAATTTCATAGACTTTTGTAAACTTTCATAAATTGATTTTCACATACTTTCACATATTGACTTTAATGGACTTTCAAAGACTTTTATAGATTTTTACAGACTTTTACAGACTTTGGCAAACTTTTACTGATTGACTTTCATGAATTTTTACAGACTTTTATAGACTTTTGCAGACTTTCACATATTGATTCTAATGGAATTTTACAAACTTTTGTAGACTTTCATAAATAAATTTCTATTGATTCTCGTAGACTTTTGTAGACTTGTTTTTATATTTTTAAAATAAAAAATATTCAAATTTAACACGAATTATTCACCCCCAACATAAAATATAATTTAATATAGTAAATATCGATCTTCACGTATATAAAATGTATACTATTACAAAAAAAATCATTTAAATTTATTAATGGGAAATGAATTTAATTCACGACTTTAAATCATTTAAATATATAATATGTACTCTTCAAATCATTTAAACATGTGAGTTATAATTTTAGATGTTTTTATTGGTTTTTTTTCAGTTAATAAAAATATGAAAATTAAATCTATTTATACTGTTTAAGAGCCAATAGGGGGCTCTGTGAAGTTATTTTCCTCTCTATAGATTTTTAATATAAAGGTCACTCTTTTTTATCCTAATAGATATCATTCCATATTTTGTGTTTTCTCATACGCTGTTTTATTTTTGTGTTTGGGATTTTATGTGTGCCCAAGAAGGTGGATATGAGTTTTCTATCTTCACCTCTATAGTCAATTTTTTTCTTTCATATTGTATTATTTTAGAAACCATGCAACCCAGTGACCTAACTACTTATGGATAATTTCATAATTAAGGGTTTGTTGTATCATAAACATGTATAATGCACAGTAGATATCAACGTAAGAACAATATGTTTTAGTTTGAAAAAAGAAAATAATGATGGATGATATAAGTATATACTATGTAATATACAATAATGAAATGGTTGATTGCAACACAAGCAAATCCATTATTCTCAGATGTGTCAAACATATGAGAGGTGATATCAATATTTCATTCATCTACATATTCATTAAAAAATATGATAAATAGAGAAAATATGAATAAACTATGAATAAAATATGAAAGATATTAGATAATCATCATCCATAAAATAAATAAGTTTTGTTAAAAGAAAAAAAACTTATCCTCGGCCCACTGGGCTATCTACAAAAAAAACAAAAAGAAAAAAAAAAGAGATTATATTCACAATGCTCCCACCCATTTGGGACCCTGTAAGATTGGAACCCACCACTGATTCGCTTTTCAATGTGTATTTTTATTTGGTTGTTGAAGAAGATGATGTCCAAATTAACAATACCTCAAGTCCTCAAATTAACAATACATGAAAATTTCCATAAAAATACTTTTCAATCATGTAAATCAAAAGAAAGTCACATAAAATTAACATGTGAGTTTTATATTACATTATAATATTATATGATGATGGATATAGAGATGGCTACTAAAGCAAGCCTCACTCAATTACCTACCAGTGGACAAATTGATATGATATAGATAAATGAACTTGCAGCAATTCCAAAGTGGCAGAATATTAGAATCTGGGATTATATGCTAGTCCAAAGGACTAAAATGGCATAATTATACACCTTATTTCTTCAATTCATCAACATAGAGTATCATATTAATTCTCATCAAATTAATATATGAATCTATAATAAATTCTTCAAAGCAAAGCAGTTAAATGCTAATTTCCAAAGACCCATGTCTCCAATGTCAATGTGATATATACAATGGAAATTAATCGAAATTAATCAAAAGAGTTCAATATGCGTTCTATGGCTATCAGCCAAGGATTCTCAGATGAATTTTGAGTTATTACTTAGTAGTCTAACTTAGCTGTAATTATAAAACAAGTGCACATGTCCTTGTTATGAACAGAAGCATTCTTTGTAATCTGTCCATAAAATATTTCCATCAGAAACAAAGTCCTTAGAATGCACCATTTTCCAAGTGACTTTGCTTTTGGAACAAGTGCTTTCTAAATGAAGTTACTCTTATAAAATGCAGAATCTTCCCTATCATTGTTTCCCTGATCTGAATATCAGTATTCCAAACAACTTTCTCGAGAGCTTCTGAATTCTGGCTGACCTGATACCAGTCACACTTCCATTCTGCGTATTTTTTACTCTGCTTTCTAAGATTCAAATAAAGTGACATGGAGCTGAATTTGATGCCTATATCAACCGGTGTTATTGGTCATCATTTGGCAGACTTGTTTTCTTAGCTAACAATAAAGCCTCAGAACTTGCAATTTTAGAATTTAGTAAATTTGAAAACGATTCTTCAACTCGACTGTGGTTATTGTTATAGAAGTTGCACTGTCAGAAATTAGCATTGCTTAGATTATCGCAACCGTCACAGGGTGATAGATAAACAAAATAAATCAAAATATAAGACTTTCCTAACTCATTTCAGTAAAGATCCATCCAGATTATGTAACAATAAGCACATTTTAGTAATAATTTTTTTTCTTCAAATCAACCAAAATTTCAAATGCACTATTGACTTTAACAAATATGTGACCTGGTGACTGGACTGAGGCAGCCCTACCTGCATTGTCACTTAAATAACCCCAAAAATTGAACAACGGATTTGGCAGTCCACTCACTAAGGGAGCACTTCTGGAATGACACTGGACCCTACAGTTTCATATCTGAAATCAGTGTATTTGGCAGTCCACTCACTAAGGATCAGTGAACGCCTACACAGACACACCAAAAACAGCCAAAGAGCACACAAAAAAACACACGTCTGCGACTACCATTGACCATTTCTGTGACAGCTTGGGGTTCTCTGCTACGTTCAGATGAGTGGAAAATTCATACCGGAAAAGGATGTGTCATCTCCATTTCTGTAGTCCCGTCATCCAAGTGGAAAACTCCCGAATCATATCCATCACTGCTGGGAGTTTGCTCGCACCCTGGCAACCATTTCGATGTGTTCAGTCCCAGAAACAGCAAACCACGGTCCAGGTTTTCAATCCTCTCTGCCACATTTCTTGCCCCCTCATCCAGCCTGAAGACTTGGAAGCGCGTTGTCCACACAGCATCACTTGGAATGAGCCGTGCAATCAAGAACAATCCTCCTTATGGGCTTATGGAAAGTCACGGCAGCATAAGGTCTTTTATTTTAAATTTGAATACAATAACTTCCACCCCACTAGTACTCTAACCCACTAGTACTTTAACCACACGTGCACCGTTTCCACCAAAATCAGCGACCATGTAGTCTTCCATCATAGAAGATTGCGTCCGAAGCAATGGACTGGGTTGTAGGGGGTTCGGATCTTCTGTGGGGGAGACACAGAGATCGTCTGTGTTATCCAATAATAACGAGACACGTGCCATTTTCAAGTGACGTCAGATTGGTTTAAACGAAGTCTCTATATGTGATAGTGTGTGTAATATTCACAAATCAACCCTTTGAATTAGTTTTTTCGTTTTAGCCCCTCCTTTACTTTACCCAAAAAATCTCTCTCTCTCTCTCTCTCCCGCTCTCTCTCTCGAGTCGATATTGTCTACAATTTTTGAAAATCAACCCTTTGAATTTTTTTTCATTTTAACCCCTCTTTTTATTTTACCCAAAAAATTCGGTACTCTCTCTCTCTCTCTCTAGCCCAGATAATATACCAAAAAATTTGATTCTCTCTCTCTCTTGAGCCCACATAAATATAGTAGTTTTTTTCATCCTCCCCTCATTTGGTGATAATCATGATTCAATACAGGATTTTTACGGTGATTATATATATATATATATAATATAGTCGAGTGATTGGATGTGGCGGAACGGCAGGTGCGGATGCGACGTGGACCGTTCAATTCGCATCTGACGGTGATGCATTCGCATCCCACGGTGATCCACCCGATCGAGTGCATCGTCAAATGCGAATGCATCACCGTCGGATGCGAATCGGACGGTCCACAACGCGTCCGCACCTGCCATTCCGCCGCACCCAATCACTCCCTTATATATATATATATATATATATATATATAATCACCCTTTGTGATGTTTTAATTTATTCTGAATTATAAATTTGATAAAAAAAATTGTATTTTCTTGTCACAAATGAAATCTATGTTGTTGACGTCCTCCAATACATTGTTCATTCTGTTTTTAACAAACTCAAATTAAACCAAATTATAATAACGTATAACTCGAAAACTAAACTGAATCGAAAATCGAACAGAAAATCCAAAACCGAACTGATTTTTGTTTGGTTTACCCAAATTAAACCGAATTGTTTAATTAAATATAAACATAGATATACCCAATTTTTTTCCTACCAATTTAGGTTGATTAGAGTTTTTTTGGGGTCAGTTTAGTTTATATATATATATATATATATATATGCTATGATTGATGGTATAAATTGATATATTTATTTTTTATGAATATTAATGGTATAACAACAATATTGTTTTTAATATAAAAGAATGATCTAAAAAATGAAAAATCAATTGAATTTAAATAATCATGTGTTTAAATTTAATTCGGTTTGGTTTGGTTAATTCAATTTTTTTGTGGGGTAAAACTAAACTCAAATCAAAAGAGATCGATTTATTAATTTTTCATTTTGTAACCAAACCAAATATAAAAAAATATTGACCAAACTCAGTAGTATGTAGTAAACCTAACCAACTACACACACACACATATTTATATATGTATATATACATATATAAATGTGTGTGTGTGTGTGTGTATGTATGTATGTATGTATGTAAAGTTGTAAATTAACCCGGCCCCCCAAAAAACTCTAACCAACCTGAATTGGTAGGAAGAAAAAAATTAAACAGTTCGATTCAGTTTGGTTTAGTTTGGGTTAATCAAACAAAAATCGGTTCGATTTGGTTCAGTTTGGTTTTGAATTTTCTATTTGATTTTCAGTTCAGTTCAACTTTTTAGTTATATGTTATCAATATAGAATTCATTTGTTATAAGAAAATACAAATTTTCATCAAATTTATAATTCAGAATAAATTAAAACCTCACAATGAGTGATTAGAAAAAATAATAAATATAAAAAATCATCATGAAACCCTGTATTGAATCATGAATATCACCAAATGAGGGGGAGAATAAAAAAACTACTGTATTATCTGGGCTCAAGAGAGAGAGAACCAAATTTTTTTGATAAAGTAAAAAGAGGGGTTAAAATGAAAAACAAATTCACAGGGTCGATTTTCAAAAATCGTACACAATATCGGCTCAACGGAGAGAGAGAGATTTTTTGGGTAAAGTAGAAGGAGGGGCTAAAACGAAAAAAACAACTCACAGGGTTGATTTGTGAAAATTACAGACACTATCTCCTGGGGACTTCATTCAAATCAATCTGACATCACTTGAAAATGCCACGTGTCTCGTTCTTATTGGATAACATAGACGATCTCTGTGTCTCCCCCACAGAAGATCCGAACCCGGTTGTAGGGACTAAAATACATCATTTATATCTTTTTTGAAATCTACTGAAATATATATATCATTGAACAATTTTTATATCTTGTTAGATTTTTTCTTATATTTATTAAAAATATGTTCATTCAACTCGAATTGAAGCGATCTACACTTTTATCAAATTATATACCTCGTTAGATGATATTTACAATTTTTTAAATGAAAACATGTGTGGTCTAACTGAAACTAACATTTTCCTACTTAATTTGGTCTACTACTAGTGCTAGAGCTAGTTTCTACTAGTAATACACGGAAACAAATTGTTTATTTGCACAATGCATATACATTGAAGGGACATATATAATTTGGTGGGTATTAAAATTGAAAAATATTATGTTTATTTGTGTTTGGGATGTGCTTGTATCCGGCACATATTTTAAATTTGGGATTTTTAGTTTTAAGTCCCTGTAAACTATAAGATTTAGCGATCGATCTCTCACTTCTTCGTATTTAAGTTTAATCCCTACATTTCAATGATAATTTAGAAATAAGTCTCTCCCAGGAACTAAAAAGCAAACTAAATAATTTAGGAATATGTTCCTCTCAAGGACTAAAATATAACATATCATTGAAATGCAGGGACTAAAATCTAACTATGAAGAAGTGAGAGATCGATAGCTAAATCCTATAGTTTATGAGGACTTAAAACTAAAAATCTCTTTAAATTTTTAAAGCTATATACATAGCCAATAAAAAATATTTTTTCATAAAACATGAAGTACGAACTCATTGAAATGAATTACATATATTTTTACATTTTTTGTTATAGAGTGTACAAAAACAGTGAAACATATACTACGTTAATTAATTTCATATACGTGATGTGACAACTACAAATATAACTCATCTATATAAATTTTGAGATTTAGAGTCATGGATCACTTTCTTTCTTTCTTTCTTTCCTTTTTTGAAATTTATTTTGAGCAAAACTTCATTTCAAGGGAGATTTGTATAAATCATATATTTATATTTTTATAATAATTATTTTTTATTTATTCTAAGAGTTATGATACCCAAGCCCCACAATATATGCCACACTCACAAGCTCTATGAGATGTCATCATCTCATTGGTTAGTTTGCTTGGTTTGTTGACTTTTTCAAAAAATAGTAAAATGGTAAAAAATAAATTTGCCATTCATTAAAAAATTGTCTCATTAACCCAAATCTCCCAATTTTCTCTATTCAGTTACGAATTTTCTATGTGAATCTTAAAATCCATTTACCTATTTTGAATTTTAAAATCATTACCTAAATTATAATTGAACATAAATTACACCAAAAATTACCTAAATTATTTTCATCAAAACCCTTCAAGCGGCTCATTTTCTCTAGGTATTTATTGTATTCAAATTTAAATAAAAAACACATATAGTTAACATATGAAACAGTTACATTTTATATTGGTAGTTACAAATACATTTCTTAAATGTTTACATCTCTCACAATGATTTGTTACATTTATATAAAAACTGATACATTTACATAGATGGAATGAACAATTACATTTACCCAAATGTCAAACAGTTACATTTACTCTTTGAAATCATCTATTTCAATTTCTAGTGCACTGCCTTACAAAGAAAATGTATCAGAATCCCTATAAAAGTATATATTTCACTGTTACATTTATACGTCATTTCTATTTGCATTGTTGAAAAAATGCACAACATGAGATGATGTTACATTTCAGAGTGTTACTTTTATTAATATAACAAAATTGTGTAAATGAGTATCCGAGTTTGGGAGTCTAATATAAACATCACATGAACCATTAACAATTAAATGTAACAATATCAAAAGTTACATTTATGAAATTATAACGAAACAAATATAAAAAAAGCGTGAAATAGTGATCAAAACATTAAAAAAATTCATTTGCTGAATTGAAACATGTAACATAGATTGAATATTTGATCATCAAAAATTTAATTTCAAATTTGATGACTTTCATTCAATAAGATCAAAAAATGATAAAAAAAACAATTGACAAACCTGATCCGGAAGACATTGTTGGAGATCCAACTCGATAAAGAACAAATCAGTTTTTCAAACTTCTCAGGATTAAAATTTTGGGATTGCTACGAATATGTTCATTGTAAATTATTAGATTACTATTACCTACATAAAATAGGGATCAATGATTTTACATGATGCAAGGAAGAAGAAATATAGTGATTAATGAAATCACCACAATCCTAGTAATAAATCAAAACCGTTTTTCTTGTTTATAGGTGGTTATCAATTAGAGGGTATGATATGTAATGTCCTATTTCCACATCATGAGGCCTATGATATTGCCCCTCTCTCGCCCCTCCCCCCCCCCCCCCCCCCTTGTTTTAATTTCTAGCTTCACCCCTGTCAGTACATAACTTTTGCATAAAATGTCCTCATCTAATTGTTTCAGTACACCGTTAACATTCTCCAATACATTGTTAAATATCTCTAGTATACTGTTAACACTTTTCAGTACATTGCTACCTTTGCATAATTGGACGAATGCATTTTTGATATTTTTGAACAATATCCGGCTGGATAGACCTAAAGATAATTTTTCACCACTTTAGAGACCTAAAAAAAATTTAAAATTTTCAGGGACCTAATAATAATAGGCAGGTATCATAGGGACTTCTAATTAATTTTTTCTTAGTGTTTCAATGTTGTTTAGAGATAAGATTGAAATCTATATAGATAAGGATTGTAAAAATCTATTTGGATAAAGATTCTCTAAATATGTATATTATATATTTGGTGGGGAGGGGTGGATGACTATAAATTGGGGAGTCTAAATGGGGTTTAAAGAAGTGTTGGGTTTGTTCACGTAGAATGCATTAAAAATATATATATATTTTTATAAAAATTTCACACATATTTTTTTTAGTTTTCACACACATTTTGCATTGGGAGTTTATATTTTAATTTTTACACACATTTTGCAATAAGAGTTTATATGGATAACATTTAGTGATTAGATGGTGTGTTAAAAAAGAAAATCTGAAAAAAATTTAATTTTTTTACAGAACATTGCTTTTAAATAAATTAAAAAAATGATTTCCTCCCTTCCCCTTTCTCTTACATTTGTCATGTTTTCCTCCCTACCCTTGTTATCTACTGTACAGCCGGTACTTTATTCATGGTCAGTTCAATCGAGGCTGTATCTTATTGTAAGACTAACAAATTTCACTCTTTTTGAAATACCTTTCCATTTGGCCCATCTTTAAAAAAATCTATGCACGAATGAAAATACCTTCATGTCGCATCTCATTATAAATATCTATTATTATGTTATTATTATTGGCAGTTTATAAAATACTCTATCTAGAAATATCATAATACCAGTATGAAGCCACACTACATTTTTAGATTAACATTCTTAATGAAACACATTCATTCTCTATAGAACAACATCCTACTTAATCAAGAACACCAGAGGCTTCAAAATTCACTAAAGATTCTCTCTCTGTCTCTCTCTCACTCTCTCTTTCTCTCGTATATTGTTTGAGGGTTTCTTCATGCATGAGCAGCTTTAAAGAAATTCCTCCATTGATTTTTGTGTTTTTTTTTTTCCAGAAATGACGGCTGATTGGGCTAACATTCTAGAAGATATGTTGCGGATGATCCTGAAGCGGGTGGATCACGAAGATGACAACAGAAGCTTCAAAATTGTCTCCAAGTCATGGATGTGGTTTGCGAGACTGGAAGAATTCACTCGGCTCTTGCTGTCGCCTGCAATAAACCACCACGACATAGTGGATCATATTCTCTACAACTCACTCGATCATACGCGACAACCTCTCAACCTCCTTGATCGAGTGCATCGTGAACGATGTATCGGTGCTTCATCAAACGGATGGTTGCGATAGTTGACGACGGCCTTGGAATTTATATGTTAAACACTGTGTCTGGTGAACAGGTCACCAATCTTCCTCCTCTGTGGGGCACAGAGTTCATCACTCTTGAGCCAATCCTGAACAACCAGCCTCCGTTTTCTGTTCTTGGACGCCGCTTGATGCAGAACGGGTGACCGACGCGTTCCGGGAGCGATGAACTCGAAAGGGTCTATTTTGATATTTTCAAATATTTACAGAAAAACCGGCTAGTAGAAATAAATGGCTCTCCGAACTCGGAATCGCCTGAAATTTTTACTGGAGGTAGATATCGATGAGATCTTCAAGAGTTGTCGTTACGCCACAACACGCGCTTATTTTTCCATTTTTCTCATTTTTTGGCCCTCAAAATGACCTTTTTGTTTAGAGATTTGATGGATATGGGTATGATATTATCACATATATAGATAAATAGAGATTTTTCGTTTCATCCTTTATCCAAATATAAACCAATAAAACGTGATGATGTGGCATGATTAATACTATTTATCTTGTAAGAATATAAGTAGAATTTAAAGATATAGTTGATGAATATATCACATTATTCTTTAAATACGTTGATATTAATATTTGATGAATACCTTATATTTTTTTCATTCTTACCCTTATTCTAATATTTAGATCATAAATAACTAAGGCTATGTTTGGTTGCATGATTGCAAAACTGATTTTAGACAAAATCTTTGTTTAAAACTCAGGTTTTGGTCACTTTTTCATATAAATATCATTGTTTATATATCACTTTAATTCCTTTAATACCCCCAATCCCAAAAAATCACAGTTTCTCCTATGTAACTGTATATATATTTTATGTAACTTGGATAACATAAAATGTAACTTTTATAAATATTATCTGTAAATGCATATTATGTCACGCGAAAATGATAATTTACAAAACACTAGAGAAATATACATTGTCATGGAGTACACATTTGTTGATCTTTGATCTATTTGAGAGTTTGACTAATTATTGCATCTATAATATAGTTTGAACTGCACTTTCTTCTTAATGATGTACGTATGTTAACTCAAATGTGTAACAATAAATTTGATTTCAACCAAAATGACATCAAGATGATTAGATTAAATACAACATATTAGTTCATTAGGGTAGGAAAAGAACATCGGAATACAAACATGAATTCAAGTGCTTTGATGTATATATTGTGATAAATATTTTCAGGTATTATACATTAATGTATATTTCTCTAATGTTTTGTAAGTTATCATTTTTACATGACATGCATAGTAATACACTTACAGATAATATTTACCGAAATTATATTTTGTGTTCCAAAAGTTACATAAAACATATATATAGTTACAGGGGAAAACTACAATTTTGTGGTGCTGGGGGAATCAGAGGGATAAGGGTAGAAAAAAAATAAAGTGTTCGCTTCAAAGATAAAAAAAATATATTTCAAAAGCTGGGGGCAAAAAAAAATCAGGGGTTGGCTGTAGGGATATTTGGGCAATTCACCTAATAATAAAACACATGGTACCTGATCACATACATCTAAACACACAACATGAGGTAATAAAAGAACAATCAAATCAATGGAATATGAAAACAATAAAAATCTTAAATGACTGAAAGCTTGATGATTTATGATACAGGAATCTAAGGTCTAGTTTGACAACGGATTAAGATTTTAAAGATAAGTAGTCTTAATTTTAAAATAAAAAATTCATTAATTTTATTTATAATGACATTTATTAAAATTGAAATAAAAAGTGAGAATAAAATGCAAGTGCAGCGGGGGTGGATTGCATGCCCAGTTTGAGACAAGATGGGGATGGATAGAACAAGTGTAGGCTTTGAATTTGAATAGAACAGTTTCATGAGTAAGAGATTTTGATGAGAAATATCATTCGGGTAGCTGTAACAAGAAAATCTTGAGTTTTCACAGATCAAGGGTGGTGCGTTATTTATAAAAATAATAATTAATGAAGATACTATCATTTTATTCACAAAAATTACTAGTGCATGCAAACTTAAATTAGGTTAGATATAATATATTTATATAATACACATTTTTTGAATAATCATTTAAATCAATTTTAATGTATGGATATATATTGGAAAGATCTAAAATCTAAGCAGATTAAAATAATATCAATCATATTTTAAGAAAATTAATTTATTTCTCTTTAATTTATCAATTTTATAACAAATTTTTATATCTATTTCAATTTCTCCATATGAAAAAAATATATGATTTAATCTTAATTTTCACTTAAATTTTATTTAAATCCTTTTTACACAAACGATATTAAAATTATCTATCTAAATTAATTAGTATAATTTAATATAATAATTTTGCCTATTTTAATTTAATATACGATATTATCTTATAAAATATTACTTATCAGTAAGTTATTAGTTTTACATTAATTTTCTTTTTCTGGCAATTCATGTCTTACTAATATGGAATCTGTACCCAGATTCGGTGGACTCAGGTAGGACTCAGACCCAAAAATAGCTAATAAAAGAAGAAAAACATTTTTGCAAAATAATTTATAAATTAAAAATCATATTTAGAATGTATAGCATAAAAATATATTAACTTAAACACTAAGCCCAAGCCCCCAAGCCCCCGTTTGAGTAACGGGTTAAGCCCGGATAAGAGTGGTATAAAGGTGGTATAAGAATGGATATGGAAAATGACTGTTTGTTTGCAGAGTATAACTTGGTATTACTAAGCTAGTTTAAACGAGTATAAAAGAGTATAACGATTCTCAGTAACCCCTAGGATAAGCTATACTCACTTTATATATTCTCATGGGCCCACATGTCAAATCAATTTTTCACACCTTATCATATCAAATCATTTATCAACACATTTTATATATTAAAGGGCCCACATGTCAAATTAACTTTTTCATACTTTATTTATATTTTATTCTTTATAAACCAAATAATTCAACCTTTATTCTTATGTTTTTCAATGAGAATAAAAAAAATACAACCAAACAGAAAATTTCTTATTCATGTAGATTTGTTATCTATATTGGTATAGTTATCTATCCAGAATAATTCAATTCCGCTATCCAAACGGGGACAAAAAGTATTTAATATAAATTAACACAAACACATACCTCCCGTTTGGATGGGGGGTTAAGGTGGTATAAGGGTGGTATAAGAATGGATGAGGAAAATAATTGTTTGTTTACAAAATATAAATTGGTATTACTATGCTAGTATAAATGAGTATAAGAGAGTATAACAATTCTGAGTAACCCATGGGATAAGCTTATATCCATCTTATCTATTCCCGTGGAAAGGTGGGGCCTACAATCACATAAATAAAAAAATCACATCTCATCACATCAAATTATCTATTATCACCTCTTATACATCAATAGAGTTCACATGTTAAATCAACTTTTTACACCTTATTCATTATCAACCAAACAACTCAACCTTTATTATTATATTTTCTGATTAGAATAAAAAAAAGCACAACCAAACATAAAATCACTGATTCCATTTATAAGATCATTTGTTCATGGAATATGTATAAATCTCATAATTGTTTATTCTTCGACTCAAACGGGGTATAGAACCAAAATGTTATGGATTAAAACTTGGTAAGTGAGATAAAAATTTACAGGTCAACTAATAACCTAATAACTATATGAGTTTATAGATAGGGTCGCTTTACTCACCCCCCTCTAATAAAGTTGCACCCTCCTATATGGATCCGTAATCAGATCCATTTAAAGTCGGCTGATCAAGTGTCGACTGAATTGATTTCTATCAACACTCGGAGTGTCGATGGATTCAGGAGATGGAGCCGGCCTCAACGACGATGTCAATGATTTCAAATCTGTCGACACTTAAAAGTGTCGACAGATTCATAAAATGTTGACACTTTATGTGTCGATTTGATCAGTTTAAACATTTTGAATTTAATACATATCAGTTGACTGATTATGTGTCGATGAAAGTCATTTCTATCGATATTGTGAGTGTCGAACCTATCAGTCGACTGATTATGTGTCGATGAAAGTCATTTCTATCGATTGATTAGGGGGGAGCACACAAATCCTATTGTTTAGAGGGGGAGCACACAAGAGGGGGTGCACCTAATTTCGAGGGGGGCAAATAGAGCCACCCTTATAGATAAAAACAACTGGGCCTCGGGTCCATGGGACCCAGACCGGATCCGATTTTATGTTCAGGTCTACCAAGCCGGGTTCAAATCATATCGGATAAATTACACGTGGAATCGAGTACGGGCGGGTCAGGTCCGAGTCGGTAAATGACGCCTAATTTAGGAAATACACGTGTAAACCAATACTGCAATCGGACCGTAGATAGTCGCGTTTCGCGGAAAAATATAAAAAATAAAAATTAAATAAAGGGACTTCTTTATCTCTCTATCGAAACCGATCGAAGCAAACCAAGCAACAACAATGGCGATTGAAGGCGCTCTGTTTTTCCTATTGTTCTTATTGGGCCCGGTCATCTCTCCTTCTTTCGCGGAGGAATCATTCGACGTCCGCCGTCACCTCTCCACCGTCTCAAGGTCTCTCTATCTCTCTGTGTGTGTTTTGAATTTTTTTTTTGTTTTGCTGATCAGTAGTTTTTTTGTTTCCCAGATGCGTATTTATGTTGTTATGTGATTTTTTTTATATTTTGTTCAAGTCTTGTTATTTTATTTATGTTTTGTGTGGTTTTTGGTATTGAAGGATCATTGGGTACTGGGTTTTCATCTTTTGAGTTGCAAATGTGGTGTATTTGAATCTGTGGAAGAAATCGAGGGGGATACGAAGAATCTGTTTTTTTTTGCATGAAAAGTTTTAATATGTAAACAAGAATTGATGATTTGGGGGTTGTTTTTTAATGTTAAAACTGTAAGTTTATATCATTGGTCTATTGAGGATAGTTTTCTAAATTTATTTTTTCAGGTAGTTCTTGCTTTGATGATCACCTATTTTTTGACCTGGTTTTGAAAGAAAATGGTACAATGTTGGGAGTTACACTTTTGAATACATCTGGATAAAAATACAACATTGCTCAGAAATGATGAACTCTTGTTTATAAAAAATTTCTGACTTTTAGTGATTACATGGAATTAATTTGAAAAGATTTTATTTCCAAAGAAGATAATTAATTTGAAAGTATTGATGATTGAAGGATTTTCTCTGATGTATAAGGATGCCCTTGATAGTTGGATTTTTTTTATACTGTTTATATGATTGCTTATTATTGTGATCTTTGTCTTGGCAGATATAGTGCTGCAAGGGTTGCCATCAATGATGGTTTTGAGGCATCTAAGATTCCAGATGAATGTCATGTGGTCCATTTAAATCTTGTGGTAATTTTCTTCTTTTAAGTTATGGTTTTATAATGATCTTAACTATGGTCTTGCAATGACCTTTTATGTTTAATTAAGTGATGGTCAGAATGTATTTTATTTCATGATGTTGCTTGGTTTTTTTTCCGCTACTTTTGTTTTTGTATGCGAGATTATACATGACTCCCTCATTATGAGCTTAATTATGTTGCGCACACAGCAAATGAAGCTTGTGTTGTAGTTTAGATATGTTTACTTTAAAAGAATTTCATTTCTAACCTACACTGCCTGCATATTACGAGCTTAATCATGTTGCGCACACAGCAAATGAAGCTTGTGTTGTAGTTTAGATATGTTTACTCTAAAAGAATTTCATTTCTAACCTACACTGCCTGCATAAGCAGGTGCATATACACTTGAAAAAAGGCTGTCCGTGAATGATTGAAAACAACATCACAATGTTAGTCGATGCTGTCATTCGAATTTTTGCAGCACTTACCTTTTCCTTCTTTCAATTTATAAGTGCATTTTTGGGAGCATGCACTATTTAGAAAAAAAAGCTTGAAACATATTTATCTCATGATGCTTGTATATTATATTGATTATTGAGGATTATGGTTAAGGTGGGACAATTGTACAATGTAAAATAACTCATCTGTGTTTTTTCAGGCGAGGCACGGGACTCGTGCTCCTACCAAGAAACGCATTAAGGAGTTAGATCAATTGGCCATTAGATTGGAATCCCTCGTAAGTGATGCAAGACATGAAGCACAGGGAAGCAATGCATCTTTGCAGAGAATTCCAGGCTGGTTGTTCGGATGGAAATCTCCTTGGAAAGGGAGACTAAAAGGTGGGGAGCTTATTACTAAGGGAGAAGATGAGTTGTATGACCTTGGAATCAGAGTCAGGGATAGATTTCTTGAGTTATTCAATGCAGAATATCATCCTGACATATACACTATGAGAGCAACCCAGGTCAGTTGAACATCTATTTATTTATCCTTTGCTTGATTTTTTTTTTCTTTTTTAGGCAGGGTGATTATATTAGTAATACACTTTTGGTAATATAAAATATGAAAACTTTCAGATGTGGGTGGAATTTCATCTTGGATTTTCTATATTTTCTGGATTTTGACTAATTTCTGCATCAAATTACAGACAGATGAATTTAATTTCAATGTAATTTGAAATTTAGAAGTCTTTGTTATATTTCTATTAAACATCTTCTATTGACAACTAGGTCCCTCGAGCATCAGCAAGTGCTGTGGCCTTTGGCATGGGCCTATTTTCTGGCAGAGGCAGCCTTGGACCAGGGAAGCATCGTGCATTTTCAGTGATTAGCGAGAGTCGTGCAAGTGATATATGCCTGAGATTTTTCGACAGCTGCCAAACATACAAGGTGTGAATTTTGTTGACTTGTCTTTTTTTTTGATGAAATGGAAGGCATTCAACCTCAATTTTATTGCTAAGAATAAGGGAATGCCCATTTTCTTGTTGAATATTAATGGTATGAGCCTACTCCCTGTTGATTAATGAATTAGCAATCACCTAAAAATTTAAACTATTGTGCCTTCGTAGTTCTTACCTTAAGGCTGCTTTGTTTTAAAAATTGGCAGATCATTTTGAAGTTGTCCGATACCCGGTTCTAAGGGATATGATATGGTACCCCTTAAAAACTTGTATAAACAAGAAGGTATTCCATCTAATAATATTATTTTTCTCGATGGATCCTCATAAACAATTATATAAACACAACAACAAATCTTTAATTTTAAAAAATTAGACTCATCTACATGAAACATTCTCTATTATTCCATTCTATTAGTCACACAATCCACGATGCCCCCCTAAGTTTGTTTTGATCTATCTTTTTATCTACTATCTACTCAATTTCTTCTTTAAATTCAATATTCCCCAAAATGATAAAATAAACTACCAAACAAATTTATTTTGTTTTCTTTTTTTACTCCCATTGAATCTTGAGATGACTTTCACCCATACAAGTGTTCTTATATTTCTCTGTGTGTGGTACTGGTTGGGGGAGGTTAAATGTAAAGTTAAATGTGTTGTGAGAGATGGTACATGTAAAATTAAATGTGCTGTGGGAGATACAAGGATTATTTATTTTTCTGTGTGTGGTTGGAGGAAGTTAAATGTGTTGTGAGAAGTGGTACATGTAAACTTAAATGTTCTGTGGGAGATACTAGGATTCTTTATTTCTCTGTGTGTGGTTGGGGTTGGGGGAGGTTAAATGTGTGGTGAGAGGTGGTACATCTAAAATTAAATGTGCTGTGGGAGATACAGGGATTCTTTATCTCTCTGTGTTTGGTTGGGGAAGGTTAAATGTGTTGTGAGAGGTGGTACATGTAAACTTAAATGTGGGTTCTCCTCAATAAAACAAAGATGAAGAAGAAAGATAGGAGAGAAAGGAAGAGAAAGGGGGGCGGGCCCTATCTTTCCTTTGGACTAGCATATAATCGCAAATTTCAATATTCTGCCACTTTGCGATCTCTGCAAGTTCATTTATCTAGATCATATCAATTTGTCCACTGGTAGGTAATTGGGTGAGTCTTGCGTTAATAGCCATCTCTATATCTATCGTTATATAATATTATAATATAAATTTCACCTGTTAATTTTCTGTGACTTTCTTATGATTTACAGAAATGTTCATGTAGTATACCAGGTATACTATATCGAGATGAACATTTTCGTAAAAATGTTTTTCAATCATGTAAATCACAAGAAAGTCACAAAAAAATAACAGGTGAGTTTTATATTATAATATTATATAACGATAGATATACAGATGACTATTAAAACAAGTCTCACCCAATTACCTACAAGTGGGCAAATTGGGTGATGCTTTCTTTAATAGCTATCTTTATATCTATGATCATATAATATTATAATATGAAACTCACTTATTAATTTTTTTATGACTTTCTTATGATTTACATGATTGAAAAACATTTTTACGGAAATGTTCATGTAGTATACCAGGTATACTATATTGTTTTACTTAGTCTGGTCTCTCTTTCTCTTAAATTGGTCATGCTTTTCTCCCTTCCTCTCTATTATCTACTGTTAAAAAAAAAATGTTGTTGGTAGCTGGTACTCTATTCATGGTTGTCTCTTATTCCAAGACTAACAATTTTCACTGTTTCTGGAATGCATTTCCATTTACCCACATCTTTATAAAGAAATTCATGCACGAATGGAAATACTTCCATTGATTAGAATGTTTAAGTTATTGGTTTTTTCCCAGCATTTAGATCCTTCCTTCTTCCAAAATCACTGCAAGAAAGTTTAAGTTCTTGATTTTCTTCCTTGTTTCTACATCAAATTTTGATCCGAGTCATTACTCATGTCATGTCTTCCACTCTGTTATTGTCTTTGATTTTATTTTTTGAATGACCTTTCTTTTTTATTGGATTTTTTCCTTGTAAGATCAATATTGCATACACCATGATTGCTTTTATTGCTTCCTTGATGGTGATTTTTTAGTTTTATTATTATATTTTATTTGCTTTATTAGTTGAATTTCTCCACCAATGTTCATTTATTTTGTGTAACTATATGTTGCATAATTGAATCAATTAGCTTATGTAGCATGGAAGTTATATTTACCTTCCTCAAATAGATATTCCATTTTCTTGGACTTGATTGATTATGCTGTTATTTTCACATAGTGAACGTTCACAGAATTCAACAATTTATAGTTATTTGCAATGCAGAGCTGGTAATTTCCATTTACCGAACAAAAATATTTCTATTTGATATTTCGTTAGTTTCTTGGCATGGTTCATCTTTCAACAGTAGAAATTACAATGCATGTATGATAGTATGTGTAAACTCAAAATGAATTGAGATGGGATTATCTTAGTATAGTTTTACCACTTTAAACCATCACTCATGTATGAGAGTATATGCCGATACTTACAGTTTCACAGAATTTTGTTTATTTATTTTGTGTGTATGTGTGATCTACCACAATATATTAGTTTATGAGAACTAAAAAATTGAGTGCAGCCTTATATTAGTTAATCCTTATTGAGGATTAACTATTATGTCTTGGTCCTCACCGGCTAACGGGTAGAACCCTCGTCTACCGAGGCTCGGTGAAGCCTTTGTGTGGGCCGGAGTCTTGTTTCTTCTTCCCTTCCGGGCATTTTCTATGATCTTAATACAATCTAAGCACATGTCTATCAAATTTCAAAAAAAAAAAAAACAATTGAGTGCATGGCCAAATAGATGAAATGAAACTGAAAAATAAAAAGTGAACATCTGAATTTATGTTGGAATAATAGCAATTACCCTGTACAGCACATGAGCGTACGGATCAGTTAAAATGAGACGTTCAAATTCATTATGTCCTTCAACATTTCAACTTTTGGGTTAATAGGAGGCGTATCTAGAGACCTCTCAGAAAAAGCACTATTACAAATTTGATAGTGTTGTGAAGATATGCTCCATTTAGAATATTATTATTACTGAAATAATGTTTTGAAGTGAGGCATGTAGAAAAGTGTCTGGATCACTTAAAGTATGGTTTGTTGCTTCTGTTCTTTGACTTGCAGATGCCCATTGTCCTTTAAGTTTTTGGTCTCTTATGTAATGTGTTAAAGTGGTAAATTCATGATGCAGGAATTTAGGAAGAGTCAAGAGCCTGCTGTTGATAAGCTTAAAGAACCTGTTCTGGATGAAGTTACATCAGCATTGGCCGCACGCTTTAAGCTGAACTTCACAAGACAAGACATTGCTTCACTCTGGTTTTTATGCAAGCAAGTATGTTGGTATACATACATGAAGAAAAACAATCTAGACATTTCTTCATGTGTTCCTTTCCTGACTTCAATTACTCTTTTAAGGCTTGTAAATTTGTGTTGTTTTACATTTGAACAAGTTATGTGCTTTCTTATATGGCAGGAGGCTTCATTACTTGATGTTACAAATCAAGCCTGTGGCCTTTTCAGCCCTTATGAGGTGTGCATTTAAGAACAATTTGCAGTTACTATGTGATATCTTTCTTTCTGCTTTCATTGCTCAAGTTCTTCCTATGTGTTTGGACTTATTCCCCTCCTCCACTCTGTCTCCTCTCTTCCTCTGGCTTAGTAGTAGTTCCTTCTGGAAGTAGCTGTGATCATGCATCCAAAAGTCCTGTGGTTGATAAAATAATTCTCGGAAAGTAGACTTGTTTTCATTTGGGGAAACGATTTTCTTATCTGTTATTCTTATATATCTACTTCACATGCTGTCATATCATGATCAAAAACAGTCAATTCACTTGTTTTCATTTGCCTTACCCATAGAACACAAGTAGAGTGGTAATGATTAATTAAGCCCGATTAATGTTCAAATATGTGGGGCTCCAATATGAAATTTTAGTCTTTCTGAAGACTAGATTGAATGTCCTTGACACTCACGTTATGAATTGATTACTTTTGGTCGTCAAGACCCTATCAAATTAATTTCATATCTTGCTATATTAAATAGGTGTGGTACATGCTCTTCTCAATGGTAAGTCGATCAATTTCGAAATGGAGGTCTTCCATTAGGCGTTTATTGAAACTGTTGATATGGTATGTCTTTTGTCCAAATGGTAATAACTGCTACAGAACAAACAGAAAAACAAGTTAAAAATTGTTATGTGCCAAGTGCCTTGGTCAAATATGTACTGTCATGCAAAGAGTTAGCAAAAGATGATGGTGTACTTTTTTCTTTTTCTTTTTTACTTTTGTTGGTGGTTCTAATCAAAGAGAAAAATGCCAGGTTTCCTTGCTGGCGTGGACTGATGATTTGGAGGGATTTATATTAAAGGGCTATGGCAAAGCAGTAAATTATCGTATGGGAGTACCACTCCTCCAGGATGTTGTTCAATCAATAGAGCAAGCTATTATTGCCAATGAAGGTAATTCAATCCAATGGATAGCCTTTCTTAAATTTTGTTGCATAATGTGATGGCCTTAAGGTTACTTCGGAGATCGGACTCTTGTAAATCTTATGATCTTCCTTTAATAATACTGTTTTTTCTGATATTCTAATCTGCGAGGCATCATAAAAGAGAACTACATTGGATAATCCAAATATTTTAAGGTTGAACCTTAATGCTTCAGCCATGCAGAAATATTTTTCTATCACCATTTTTAATTTCTGTGATGCATGATTTATTTTTATGCTTAATGTATCACAGAAAGTTGAAACCCTCTACTCTACTGATACTTGTTGAATGTTTTGTCAATTTTCTTATCATCATGTACCATGCAAATGTTATAGTAGTTTTTTTACATTGATATAGGTTTGTGATATATAAAAATTTGCAGCTTAAAGCAGAACGGGATACCTCACTTACAAAACTGCAGATTATGCTTATGTTCATGTGTTTACCATTACGATTTGTTTCCTTTTTCTCCATATTTAAAATTCTAAATATGTTCAAATGTATTAATTTATTCCTGCATGGTTGCATCTATCTTTTTGTCCTTAAAAATCCATGACTTCGAATTTTGTTTGTTTTTAACAGCCTTCTTCAGATGTGATGTATAACTCTAGTGTACAATAAATCAAATTGATGGAAAGTATAATTATTTAATTAACTCTTTTTTTTGTGTCTCAATTTGTTGATTGAGGCAAATAATTTTTTTTCCACAAGCCCTCACGTTCTATTACACTTCAACTGATGCTTAGGTCATCATATCACATGTTGTTTCATATTATTCTGGTGTTGAAAATGTTTATTTAATTGGACAGTAGTCTAAAGGGTGGTTTAAATTACTGAGTTAACTTTTTATGTATTATGATAAAAAAAATTATTTTTTCTGTAGAGGGACATTTCACTAATTCTGTTTGTTAATTGAGCTGAATTAGCCTCATAGTATTTATATATAATTATAATTATGTACCACATTGATGCAGAGGTCTATGTTGCATGTTCTGATAAAATTTGCACAGGTGGTAGGATTATCGATGGCATTTTCATTCTGTGTGTATGAATATGATATCTTGTTTACATGCCATTATTTGTGTTTTCCTGTGTATGATCACTCAGTATGGTCGTGCAAATCTGGTGGGTTTTTATATTTGATGCAGAATGCATCGTCTTTTCTCAATTCATATGCTTAGTTTCTACCAAGCAGTAAGTTTCCTTTCTTGATTAATATAATCTGTCCTTGAATATGACTTTCATTTTGTTATTTTTAGAAAACCATATGCCCGGCACATTTGAGAAGGCAAGACTTCGTTTTGCTCACGCTGAAACTGTTGTACCATTCAGTTGTCTCCTTGGACTTTTTCTTCGTGGATCTGGTGGGTATCTTCTCGTGCATGCCTCTTTATGTGATTTAAAATGTATACAGAAGCAAGTTAGTGTCAGACATATAGACAATTGGGCATGGATTTCGAACCCAGGGTGTGGGGTGGCTGACACACCAGTTTATATGCAACTTGCAATACTTTTGTTTAAAAATAATTTCAGGGTGTCTGTGACACACAAGTCCATTTATGTACTAATCCTGATGATTGGCTTATTGTTTCAGGATTTGAGCGGATACAAAGAGAGGAACCATTGGAATTACCTCCAAAGCCCCCTTCAGAAAGGAGTTGGAGGGGCAGCATAGTTGCACCTTTTGCTGGGAACAACATGCTTGTTTTGTACAATTGTCCTCACAATTCAACAGGAAACTATCAAAATAAGTATTATGTGCAAGTCCTCCACAATGAGAATCCAATTCCTTTGCCGGTAATGTGCTGTGTCTGGTGGATCTTTTGTATGAAATTATTCATGAATGTGGGTATCGTTTTTGTTTTATATCAAAATTTGAAAGCTTTTTCTCAAGTTTTTAGCTATAAACTGATAATTAGTTTACAATTGGTTGGATCATTAAATAAATGGTCCAAGATGTAGAATTTAGATTGCGGCTGTTATTTATCTTTTCTTGATTCAGTATTAGTCAGTGCAATTGGTTAATGTTTTCATGTCTTTGAATAGATTGTCTTCCAAAAAATTCATGGTGCATGTTATATAATAACTTATGATTCGACACTGGGTTATATGTCATCTTCAATTGAAAAGAGAAGGCATGTTATTTATTTGTGAAGCTGCCTCATTTTTAACCTATATGGTGATAAAGAAATTCCATTTGAGAGATTGTGTGATCAGGAACATTGTGTTAACCAAATAACTTGAAATTCTATGTTAATTTGTTTTTTCTTGCATTTACTCCTTTATGTGATGATCTTAACCTGATGTTGCTGCTATTCATTGTTTATACCAGGGCTGTGGTAATACTGATTTCTGCCCATATGATGTATTCAAGGTGCCGTTTCTTTCCTCCTCTTTTATGTAGATATTTATTTAGTGGTAGTATCCATCTTATTGAAGCAAACATGTGGTTCTACCTTATTTTGATCATCCATGCTAACCATTAGTGGTGTATGCCACCACTAATGTACATCGGTTATCTCAAACAAACACTGGAATTCTGAAAAGCACACTATTAATTGGCTGGTACAGTGGGCTATCTATATTGGATGGAAACAAAAAATAGAGGTTCTGATCATAGACTGTGAATGTATGCAGGAACGGGTTGTTAATCCCCACATGAAGCATGATTTCAATTCAGTTTGCAATGTCCCATTGGATGCAAAGACACCTCAGCCGGAACACCCATCACAGCCTCCTTTCAATTCCAGTAAGTTGATAAAGTTCTTCCGTTGGCTGCTTACAGAGAAGTCTGAAACACACCCACCCAGTGACAAAGTTGATCTATGATGTGCTTTTGTATCTCTTCAAAAGAATCAAAAGAACAGGAAAAAAAAAACACTCTTACACATGCAGCTCACAGCATTAGAGTTTCTGCATTATGTTGTTGCTGTCTTTCTTAAATGCTTGTGATTCAGGTCCAGACATCATTGGAGAAGCATCAGAATGAGTGTCTTCTAAGACAGCAAATTAGGAAGGTGAAGGCTATCGATGTAACTTTTGGCATTGATGAGTTGTGGCTTTTCCAATGCCATTTAGAAGCTAATTTCATTTTTGACGGGATGCTGTTCTAACCCATCATTTTTGTATGATGTTATGTTTGTTGTAAAGGCTATGAGCCACATTCGTTTAATGTAACTGCTTCACAATCAAACTAATATTTCAAGTTTTGAGAGAAGGTTTTTCTTCTTCATCTGATTTGAGAAAAGGTATACTGGCATGACATGAACTTTTACTGGATTGTGTACATATCAAAGCACCCCAATGGACACCTTTTTTAGGTTCCTGCCAAATCATTTTTGCCATTGCTTATCCCTTGAAATATTTTTTGTATATAACATTGTTATGTACTTTGTGTATATTTTTATTTGATACTCTGTTATCCATCTCTTATATTGTTATGTTAATAAAATATATTATGATACATCCTATGTTCTATTAATTCTTGTACACTGTTAACTGTCACCTGTATATTTTAAATGACCTACACGTATAGATGAGGTTGGATGGAAGGACCTGGAAAAAGTACATCAGCTAATGTGCAATTGTTTTGATGTATGCTAAAAAAGTAAGAATTTGAAGAGAACTTACGGATTTTTTTGTCCCATCTTAGAGATTTAGAAAGAACATGTGGGTTATTTAAAATTTAAGGATGATTATTAGTTATACAAATTTAATTAGTATATGATATATATAATCTTAGATTATACATCAAATTCAATTAGTTTTTGAAGTCGAGGTATTAATTTTTTAATTTATTTTTCTGAATATTTCATGTTCTGATGTGAATAAAAAAATGTTGGGTTCTGTGGGAGCATCTACACTTCTTTTGTTTTCATTCTCAAAATGTATTCTTCGTAATTAAAAAAAATGTAATAAAAATATTTTTATATATTTTTTTTAATATTTAAAAAAATCACACTTTTTTTTTTTCCGTAGATAGCCCAGTGGGCCAAGGACACCCTATACATGAGGTTGGACGGGTATCAATCCTCAATTGCATCACGTGGAGCGGGTACACATCAACCATCTCACTAGCGAGGGAGTGTATAAAAAAATCATACATTTGACTACATTGTTTTTTATCTGAGATTCACAATTAACTGATGATTGTGCTCGATGTACTAAGGGTTGCGCTCAATTATAAATTAATTTTAAAGTAATTTAGGTTTTAAAATTAATTTTTATAGGAAGTTCATCTCCCAACTTTCTCCAATCACGGCTTGACACTATTTATCAGAAAGCTGTTATTGTAAAATTGCTTGATTGCACGGTTGTAGAATTAATTTCTTGCGAACACATATACTGTCTAAAATCAAACGCAACCTTTAATGGTTTTCACTGTTTTGGTGGCGGCAATCACTGAAAATGGTATTCACGAAATTCTCTACCTTCTTTTTTTCGATGGGCATCTGTTCTGGTGGGTTTTGACGTCTGGTTTTGGTCTTTTGTGGTTCAAGTTTCAGGTTTTGGTTTGCTTTGATCGGTTTTGATGTTGGTTTTTGGTGTTTGTGAAGGTGGGGGGATTGGTTTGTTCATGGATCTGTTTCTTGAGGCACTGGACTGTTAAATGTGTATATATGTTAGTATTAATGGTATATTAGCCTTTTTCTCATTTCCTTTTTTATTCTATAAATATTGATACAAACCCTAATAATATTTTGTATTCATTCTCTTCTGATTCTAACATGGTATCAAAACTTATATTCATCTTTTCGTTTCTTTGATTTTTTATTTGATATTTCTTTCCATTCATCGACATTCCGACGTCCGTCGCTCAATCTGTGTACCAGCTAGGCTCCTTGCCGCACCCTGCCCTGCCGAGCGTTCTGCTCGCGCGTGCCTGGCCATCCTGCCTCCTTGATCCTGGGATTCTCGAGATCTTGTCTTGGACCGGACAGAATCTCAGATCTCCCAGACACGCTCCCGAATCTTGTCTAGCGTTTCGTCCAGCCAGCGCAAGCCGGGCCACTACAGTACCTGGAAGCGCCTGTTCCAACACCCAGGAGCGTGAACCAGCTGCGGTTGCCACCCTCTACCACCGTCCACTACCAGCCACCGTCACAGGCAATAGTCAAGCACCGTCAAGAACCACCGGCTGCCACCACCGGTCACCGCCTCCGGCCACCGCTCCGCAACCGCCTCTGGCCACCTCATCAATGATTTTTTGGCAGTTTTCTCTCTCTGGCCACTACGGGCTCATTCGGACTCCGAATATAGTCATATTGATACTCATTTTGATCAGCTTTTCGTGATCTACGCATCTGACTATTTTGGATCTATCAGATACAATTAATTTTGATCTATTACTGTGCAAGTATTATGAATTGCAGATATTGTCACTCTTTTGATCATGTGACCCTCGATTGCTGTAAGTTGGCTAGAAAATGTGCTCGAGATTTCGCTTTCTCCTTGTCAATTTAGTCATTTGCTCAATCTTCTCTTTGTCGGAATTAGATTTGTACATCAATTGCACCTCGCATTGCTTCTTTCAATCACAGTTTACCAAATCTCAACTTATTGCACATTTAAAGGGGCTACAAGATCAATATCAGCAGCTTTATGTTATGTTACAATCTTTGATTGGTATAAATCTTTCTGGTTCCGTTCAATCTGCTTTTACTCCCGTACCAGGTATACCGATTACCTCATGGGTTCTTGATTCTGTGGCTTCCCATCATATGACATCGGATGCATCAATTCTTGTTAATTGTACACTACCACATTCTCCTTCACTTATTCGCACTGCTGATGGTTCTCCTATGTCTGTCTAGAGCTCTGCCATTCTTTCTGATCATTCTCATTAATTTAGTGTGTCAAATGTTTTGCATGTTCCTAAACTTTCCATAAATTTGTTTTCTGTTAGTCGGCTTGCAGACTTTGGTTATACGATCATATTTAATTCATCATCTTGTTCTATTCAGGATCGATTTACTAGGAGACAGATTGGGACTGGACGAAGATAGGGTAGACTTTATTACATGGATCAGCTTCATGTTCCTCAGCCTTCCGTTGCCTCTGTTCAGTTAGATACAACTTCCCCTTGATGCAAGAAGAGATGACTGCCAAGCAGCAGTTCATTTGCACTGCGAAGCAGATGGGAAGGCGTAGTTGGGGCTCAGCGAAGACATACGCCATTATGGATTTATGGGCTTGATTTTCTCCGCCGCCGAATCTGTCACGGAGAAGGTGATGAATTTGGGGTGATAAATTGAGAACTGTGTTATTTTCTTCTTTAATTGTTCGGTTAAATGGGTCTGATTTGCTTGCATCAGGCGAGGGAGAAGCATGACATAACGAACACGGTTGCGACTGGTTGTGTCACAGGAGGGACCATCTCTACAAAAGGTAATATGTTCTTTTGACAGTTATGTTGAATGTGATATAAATTAGAATGAGATTATAGAGGTTTTTTTGAGGAGCGAGATTATAGAGTTGGTTACAACATGCCAAATATCTTTATGGATTTAGCTTTAGTCTTTTACCATTTTAATTTCATTTGGCAATCATAAGAATTGAAAACGAACACAAAGCTGACTAAACTTTGCTCTTTGCAAAAGAAAAAAGTGAATATAGTGGTTAAAGTGAGAGGCCGAAAGAGCTAATATCAATGCAACCCTTGATGGTGCCGTGTACCACTGATGATATATCGAGTCAGAACAAGCACTTGATTACATTACTTGTCATCACCTTCAGTGACCAAAGGGAAGGTGTCACCCGAGTAGTCATCATTGAGTCATTTTCCTTTCCCTGGGAAAATGCAGATGATCAGACTTGAATCGGTTATTGATATGGGGGATGTTGATTATTCCCTACTCATCACCTAACCTAAATGTTCCTTTTATGTTGTTACTGATTCTGCTTTCTGAAGTAATCACGATCATTGATAAATGTTACATAAATTCCTTAATGCCTAACTACTTTTATCATCCTCTTCTTCTTCACACAGAGTGCATAATATTACTTCTCAAACGAGTGTGAGACATTTCAAAAGCATAGGTTTTTCTTTATCATTCCCATAAAATGTTAGTTTTCATGGCTGTGAAATGGAAATCCTTTCTGTAGGAAGTGGATGCTAAGCATAAAACATTAATATATGGCCTCCAGTTATTTATTTTCCCTGCATATGTTCTTCGATGTCTTGTTGGGCACAAATGAATAGGGACCATTTTTTGTCACCCACTAGTCCATCATTATTCATGTAATGTATAGTTTGACTTGAATAATATAAAACTGATCCAATATTCATGGAGAAAGGCTAGTACATTGCCCTCACATTATTAACTTTTATTTGATTAACTATTTATAATTGTGAAGCTATCCATTCATCATTTTAAGCGAAAGTTGACCTTGAAATGTTTGTGAAATTTTATGTCATATGATTCACATTGATACAGATATTCATTTACATGATTTATTTGTCGGCCAATGTATTGTAGGGCATTATTCAAGATTTAGTATTATTGGAAATGATCTGTATATGCATGTGTAGGAATTGAAAAGTTAATCCTAATTGTTATTGCTCACTCAATGTTACTTTTTTTGCATGCTCATACAAATGACTATACACCTAGAAAATAGTCTAATTATCTCTGTATTGTAATTGACACGTCTGATTTACGAATGACCGTACCGAACAAACTTTTTGACTCTGGTTAAAGCTATGTCTTTGGGACCTATGTCCTTGTAACTCTGATTATTTACTAAAGGTATCCAACCTCTTATATGTTCAGGTGGTCCACAGGCTGCATGCATGGGTTGTGCAGGATTCGCAGCATTTTCAGTCCTAGTTGAAAAGTTCAAGGACAGGCACTCCTGAATGTGGATATTTGCTGCCTTTGACCAGCTGTGATGGCTGATGCAGTTTTCATGTTCATCTTTATTAATGTGGAGTAGAAGCAAATAATATATATAGGTAACCTATATGTTGTCCCATTTTTTGGCTGAGATGTGACTTCATTTTCCTTTCACATGTCCGGCTTCATGTATTGTTTCCTTTGGTGTTTCAAAGGACAAATTTAAGTTCCCCTGTAACAAATTTCAGACTAGTGGATTCATGCTCCTTCAGAGGGGACATTATGTTTGTCTTTGATTTGGATCAATCTCATGTTTTATTATTCGCCAAAGATATCACCTTTAGATTGCAGTTGAGTGTTCTCAGTTATGTTGATCTCATTGAAGCATGTTCCATGCTGTATTATCAGACATTACAGCTCAGGCTTATTCAATAGGTATCAGACTTTATACTGTCAAAACAAACTGACTCTTTTTTTTTTTTTGGCAATCTAAACCTCCAGAGGATGTATGGTACTATCAAATTGGGGTTAAGCATCCATAACTAGTTTAGTAGTAAGCCTCAAATATAAGAACCTTCATCAAACTTATAATAATTTTTTTTTGCTTCTCTCATAAATTTACACAAGCTTAAATCTCTGCACCCATCAAAGGAGATTGGCTGCTGATATTAAAACAGGCTTTACTAACCAGAGATGTAAACCTCGTCTCTGCGAGAAGTACATGTCATTAATGGCACACGGAATAGAATTGAGTACAATGGCGAAAGCTCACATAACGGACTGCAGTGGCAAACATGACATCACGGAGTTGCAGTGGAAGAGATGTGGGGACTGCAGAGTTCAGGAAATGTAACCTTTTTCCTTCAAACTTTCTACAGAATCCTTAATGATCTGCTCCATGGAAATAAAGTTCAGACCCATATCAATCAGCTTCTTTGATGGATTCTGTGCTCTCAATAATCCAGGTTGAGTGTCTTTCGGGAATCTATACAAAAAACATAAATGACAGATTATGTTCTTCTCACTGTATGGAAATGCCAAGGAAGTTGAATTTCATACCTTGGAATCTTGTATTCAGGATATAGTTCTGCGACTTTAGCTGCGAAGTCACTATAATGAGCTATGGATTCCACACAGAGATGCCTTCCTGAAGCGGATGGATTCTCATACAGTAGAATATGAGCCAGTGCAACGTCTTTAACGTGAACTGGCCCCATGTAAAAATGTTCGTATTCGTCAGTGCAGCCTGTCCACTGATGTCAAATTAAACTCTTGCAAACTAGAACTCCATACACGATGATGAGTGTTGACTTCTTCAAGTAAAAACATGGCTTGCAATAAATATTTTGTGAAAGTTTTCCCAAAACCTGTACTGGAAAGTCTAGAGGCATTTTAATACGAGGGACTCCGAGGAAACAAATCAATCCAACAGATATAAACTTTTTGACTAAAACAGGTAGCATTTGGGAACTAAAAAGCCTGTATCATCTTACAAGGGAAACGATGTACATCCAATTACATATTATTTCTCTTGTGCACCCATGTATAGAATGCACATAATTTTTTGATTGTCGAATCTGGAACCTATGATGAGCATTTTTTTTTTTTAAGAATGATGCTCACTAGGATTTAATCATTTGACCTCTTTGTGGGATGTGCTTGTTGACTTAACCAAAGCTCGATTCATGATGAGCATCTTGGTTAAGTAAGCACGAATCACGTTTTGTCCTCCAGATTATTAAGGTACATATATATGATGTCAAACCTCAGTTTAAAAAAAGTTTGCCTGATAAGCAAATTGGTAAAGTGACATCCATGAGCATATAAAAACATGCATGGTTACTTATAGCCCAATAAAAAGGCGTCTCTGTTTTATAATATAGCATATTTAGTTCACAGGACATTAGCACAAGTCATGAATGATTTCGATCAGTATAATCTTATATAAGTTACTTCGGTAGAAGCATTGACTCCAAAGGAGGATAAATGATTAAATCAATGAAAAATGAACAATTCAAACATATGCAAGTTAAAATGCTTATTATCTCTAGAATACCCATACATTTGGAGATTCACGATGATCATGTGAAAAACCAATCGTGATAGATCGAACAAAAGAATTCCATGTACGTACATGAAATAAAACATGCAGTCTGGAGTTGCTCATCTGCACTGTGCTCTAAGATGTCTAGATTCATGTTTTTTTTGGTGGGTAAATTTTTTTTTTTCCTTGGTCAAATCTTGGTCAAATCTTCCCCTATCAGCAGGTGGCAAGACTCGAACCCAAGACCCCTCACTAAAGAGGGGGTACCTCTCCCATCCTACCAAGAGGAGGTTCGGTATCTAGATTCATGTTAGCTATCTATAACATACAGTTTGAGCATTCTATTACAATTTTCAGTATTCTTCTATGCCAAACACTTGATCGAGACAGGATCCTAGGAGCAACTACAATTGGACCTTAAAGATACATCCCTGATAACATTGTTTAGTTACCAATAGTGCACTTGTGAAATGAATGTGGTTTCAATAACCTATTTATCACTATTGAAAATGAAGATCTACAAGCTATGACCTTCTAATGGGAACCATTGGTAATGCAACAAATACAAACAAGAACACATTGTGCAGGAGCAGCTGGAAAAAACCAAGAGTACCTTGGAGGAGACGAACAAGCACGGACATGCTGGCATTGATGGTGGGAGGAATGATCGGACCCGTGACGGTGCCAGGGTTGAGCACGACAACATCCAGTCTGTTCTCCTTCGCGAACTCCCACGCAGCTCTCTCTGCCAGTGTTTTAGAAACCGAGTACCATATCTATTTCACATCAAAAGCGAACAAAAACTCGAAACTTAATTTCAAATCAATCAATAGAGGATCCAAAGGAAAAACATTTTGTATTGAATTGAATTGAATTCATGACTCGAACTGAACTACCCATAAATCAAACTAAACATATGCGACATCAAAATGAAGCCTTTTGCATTTAACTGAACAACCCATTAATCGAATTGTACTAATAACTACATAAATCGAATTGAACGACACGATGGAATCAATAATCATTGGGCCATAGAATCACCTCGTTGTCCTTGCAGAAATCGACGTCGGTCCAGCACTCCTCCCCCTTGACGACATCCGCCGGCCACCCAGGGCTGGGGATGATGGCAGAGATGGATGACGTCACCACCACCCTCCTCGTCCCGTTCTCCTTCGCTGCGCGTAGCACGTTAACAGTACCCTCTACCGCCGGCCTCAACAGCTCCCCCTACATTAAAAAAACAAAATAACCAATCAGAGGCAGACACAACGAAGGCCGTCCGATCAGGGGACAGGGGGGGGGGGGGATAAGCCTATCAAATGATATATTAAAAAGATATAAGAATTTTTTAAGATTTTTCATTCTTTCAAATATCATGTATAGAAAATTAAATAGTTATATTACAGGAAATGTTTAATTTAAATATTTTTCGAATCAAAATATACTGAAATTTATATCCGCACTCCAATATATATATCGATACGAATATTTTTTTTTGGATAATTGAAAGGTTTACCTCGGGATCCGAGACACGGTCGATGATGTTGGGGGAAGCGACGTGGATGACGCCATCGGCGCCTCGGACGGCGCGGGAGATGGAGTCGTAGTCGAGGAGGTCGATCTGGAAGAGACGGAGGCGGGAGGATTCCGCGCCGTCCATGGATTTCAGGTGATCCGTCTCTCTCGGGTCCTCTGAATTTTGGGAGGGGAAACAAAGAAAAGAAATTTATTAGGAGGGGGGTTTTCGCAAAAAAGGACAGTGAAGGAGGGAGAAGGGTTTGGGATGTCTACGGAGGTTTTGGACGGAGGCGTTGACGGAGTAGCCGCGGTCGAGGAGGAGACGGACGATCCATGATCCGATGAACCCGCTCGCTCCCGTCACGCAGACCGTTTGTCCGGTGGACCTCGACGAGTCCTCCATCTCCGCTGAAGGTGTGTGTTTTTTGCTGCTTCAGCGAAGTTCAGTAAGTTCTCTGTTGCATTTGGATTGCTTGCTTTGGTTTTTTGTCCGAAAAGGACAAAATAACGCTGTGTCACACAGTCTAAACTCTCACGTGTACATATAGAGCCCTGAGGATGCCCACAGGAGAAGAAATACGAGGACAGGAAATCTGGAACAACTGCGCCGTCCGTAGCGCCGTCAGTGGCATCATGGGTAAGTTTTCAAATTTTTTCACTTGTTCCAAATTGGCAAGTTTTTGGTTGATATTCACCTCTTCTTTTTTTTTTTTTTTTTTTTTTACATGAACAATTTACAAGTACATAAAAAATTAAAAAAAGATGCATTTACATAAAATGGGAGTCATCTTAAAGGTGGAGCTCCCACAAAAGATTAGGAGGGAAAGGTAGTCCAGGCTACCATGCTTCCCCATTTAATTGTAGAAGCTTCCTCTAAAAGCCTCCCCGTTTTAAAGTTAGCACATGTATCCCCCACAGGACACTTATTTGATCCTGAGATATTTCTTTCCAATAGTATCCAGATGTAATGCAGTCTCGAGGCCATTCTCTCCCGTTTGGATAAAGACACAAGTTATTCTAAGATTTATATCTATTTCAGAAATAAATTTATATACCAACGGAATAAGTAATTTTTTGTTTGGTTGTGTTTTTTGTTATTCCAGAAATAAAGCTTTGGTGTTTGGTTGAATTTGAATAGATTGGTGGATAAGATAGAGATAAGTATTTTAAATTTTAAAATAACAAAATTACCCTCTCACTACCCCTTTGAGAACCACCGAGAACACCACAGCCACCACCAATAACCATCACCACCACCATTCACCACCTACCATCACCATGAACCACCACTAAACACCATCAGCACCATCAAAAACCACCACCGAAACCAACACTACCACCACCACCACGACCACCACCACCATGCGCCACAACCACCCGGTCCACCGCACCATTGAGAACCACCACCACCACCGGTCCACCACCACCACCACCACCAAGTCTACCGAGAACCTATTCCTAAATTATCATTTAAATGTAGAGACTAAAACCTTAATATGAAGAAGTGATGGATCGATTGTTAAATCATATAGTTTACGGGAACTTAAAACTAAAAATCCATACATTATAATGTTCTCATATTTGATGTCAGCAATATTGACAATAATATAACTGCAGACACGCTAAATTGGTCCAGAAGACAAGAATGGAGGGAACATTTGATCATATACCATATGCGGTGCATCGTTCCCAGAGACTCATCGTTGCGGCTAGTGTTCTTATTTTCTTCCAAGTATGTGTTGTATTTGGTACTACAGATGTACTAGGTACTACAGATAAAATCCTATAAACAAACTGATTTTAATTATGTATGATTTATTTTGGTATGTTATGAAGAATGTGGAAACTTGTACCTAGATTTCAGACACCCTTGTTTGATGAATTCCAAAATATTCAATGTGTGTAGTGCAAACTGTATTTAATATTTCTATGAAGGCTGGATGTTTGTAAACATAATTGCAATTGTATTCAAATCATCTATTTTGTTATTTCCGATTGAAGGAGAAATTAGGTTGTTAAATTTGAAATTTTCCACAGGTTATAAATAATTCTGGCAGACCATTCGAAGTAAAACATCGCTTATGACTTAGTTGCTAGTTTTTAACTTAGTTGATATTGTGTGACAGGGTGGAAGGTGATGTTTTGAAGAATGATGTTTTTAAATATGTCTTTGTGGTCACAAGTGTAACAATGGTGGTTTAGAAAGAAAAAAAAATGAAAATTTAATTTCTTGGAGCACCTATATCTCGTGGATAAATTTATTTTATGTCAACCAGGTTCTAATATTGTTGAGATATTGGATGTATATGAGCACCTGAAAATCTCTATTTTTACATTCATTGGAGATTGGATAGATTTTCATTCATTTGGACTACTCTGTTGTTGTAGTTGACAAGGATGTTGCTTATCATAAAGCAAGTTGAAAAATACAATTTCATACAAATATATGTAGTATGAAATATATGATAATCCCATTTTATGATATCCTAGCTTCTTTTTTGTCTCAAATCACCAACCATGGATAGGAGTAAAAAGGACACTTACAATGCTTATCCATTTCTTATACTGTGTTTACTTTTAATTTATTCCAGGTCAACCAAACACCAAAAATTAATTTGTCACATTATCTAACGAGAATAACGGAAAACACAAACAAACAAAAAATCTCTTATTCCTGTAAAATTGCTATCTATACTGACATAGTTATCTATCCAAAATAACTCAATTTCGCTATCCAAATGGAGATTAAGTGTTCCAGTTGGAAGTACTCTGCACCATCCTGTTTCCGCCAAGAAGCTAGAAGATCCGCCGGGCGATTTGCTTCGCGTCCAATGTGAGAGGCCTTCCACTCCAAGAACAGGGGGAGCAGGTGTTTGATTGCTGCTAGTGTTCTAATGGCTTGCCATGGAGGAGAACCCCTCCCGTTTACCCACCAAATTGCCATCTGTGAGTCTCCTTCAATCCATAACCGGGATGAGTGTCTCCGGGCAGCCATCTTGATCCCTTCTAATATCCCTTTTAATTCGAGGATGTTAATCGACTCTCGCAGGGATTGGAAAGCAATACCTTCAAGAAAGGAGCATGTGTGATCTCGGATAAGGGCACCGTAGCCTGCCCGGTCTGAATTAAGGGCTCTGTCTGAATTGGATTTGGTCCATCCTGGGTCAGGGGGTTCCATTTAATGCTCTGAATGTAGAGAACTCGATGTTCAATGTGGACACCCCACTCTGAAGCTATGCTCTGCATCTTTGGTGTCAAGTGTTCTTGCATCTTTTTTTCCCAGAGAGTTATCTCGACCGTCTCCGAGATCAGTTTACAGATGGTAGTTTTGTGCCTCGGCATGGACTGCCTAAGTCGACAATTGCGTTCCTTCCATAGCCACCATATGGTAGAAGTCAGGGCAGCTTCCATTATCATCCTTGGAGCCCCAACGGAGAATTTGTCCTTGAGCCACATGAGAAAATCTGATAGAGAGGCTCTTCTTACCCTTTTTTCGCCCAACTTTCGAAGAACGTAAGACCATACATATGCAGAGAAAGAACAGTTTAAGAAGATATGGCCTCCCGTTTCATTCTCCCTTCGGCACAATTTACAAACTGTCTCTGTTGTTATCCCTCGGTGGAATAGAATGTCAAGAGTAGGAGCCTTTCCAGGGCATGCCAACCTGGCGTAGCACGAATGTTTGTTAGTGGGTTCTAGTTCAAGATTTTGGTTTATTTTTATTGGTTTTAGTGTGGGTTCTTGAATTTTTTTTCAATGGGTGGTTGTACAGTTGGTCCAAAATGGGTTCTTTTTCCGATGGGCATCTGTTCTGGTGGGTTTTGACATCTGGGGTTTTTGTCTTTTGTGGTTCAAGTTTCGGGTTTTAGTTTGCTTTGATTGGTTTCATGTGGGTTTTTGGTGTTTGTGAAACTGGGGGCTTGGTTTGTTCATGGGTCTGTTTCTTGGGGCACTGGATAACCCATTGATGCAAGAAGAGATGACTGCCGCAGTTCATTTACACTGCAAAGCAGATGGGAAGGCGTAGTTGGGGGCTCGACAAAGACGTTCGCCATTATGGGCTTGATTTCTCCGCCGCTGAATGTGTCGTGGAGAAGGTGATGAATTTGGGGTGATAAATTGAGAATTGTGTTGTTTTCTTCTGTATTTGTTCAGTTAAATGGGTCTGATTTGCTTTCATCAGGCAAGGGCGAAGCATGACATAACGAACACGGTTGTGGCTGGTTGTGTCACAGGTGGGACCAGCGGCGGAGCCAGGATTTTCTATAAAGGGGGGCTTTACACGAAGTACACAAAAATTCATTATTTATGTATATGTCTTTGATATAAAATTAATTTTAAACAGAGATATTCATAAAAATTTATCATACTACTTTGGAAAATTATATTTGGAATCATTCATTCATGTGTTCATTTCTAAATATATCAATTAACACAAAATCTACCTGAACTAGATTATTTGAAAAGAAGAATTCTTATTCTCAACTAGAATTATCAAACCGACTCTTAATAGCATAAATAAGATGCATAATAAGGGTTAATATATAAAATAAAGAGAATAAATAACAATGTACGAGTGAATAACATACATAGTGTATAATCGCGTGTAAAAGGTATTTCACGGGGTAAGCGATAAAAAAAAATTAGAGAATTTAGAAAAAATATAATCACCACTTAAGGGTGTTTTGATATATTAAAAAATTTGAAAGACTTAAACAAAATAAAAAGGTTTTTATTAACAATATTTGAGTTTATTTTCCCAAGAATTTTTATTAAATATATCCATATTAAACTCAATTCTCAATTGCCCTTGTTTGTTTACTATAAAAAAAAATGTTGATACACAATGTTTTTATTTCAACCCCACTTCCAGTCCTATATGCGTCGATAGAAAATTATCAAAGCATATACTCACTTTAACGAGGAAGATGTTTCGATAACTTTTTTTTACATTTTTTATAAATGCATTCATGCAATTCATTGTAGTACACATTTCATTTTTTATAAAAAAAAATATACCTCATTTGATTAGCTATATCAATTTTAAAAAATTCAAAACATTTGTAAACTGAATTTAGGATTGAAAAAAAAAACTGGATGTAATATTTCACAAAAAAAATTAAAAAATACAAGGAGGGGCTTGAGCCCCCCCCCCCCCCCCTTGTCCCTACATGGCTCCGCCCCTGGGTGGGACCATCTCTGAAAAGGGTAATATGTTCTTTTGACAGTTATATAATGAGATTGTAGAGGTTTTTTTGAGGACCGAGATTATAGAGTTGGTTAAAGCATGCCAAATACCTTTATGGATTTAGCTTTAGTCTTTTACCATTTTAATTTCATTTCGTAATCTAGTCCTCTCGTAATCTAGTCCTCTGGATAAAGATGCACACAATGACAAACTTTGCTCTTTGCAAAAGGAAAAAGTGAAGAAGCAATATTGTAGTCAAAGTGAGAGGTTGAAAGAGCTAATATCAATGCAGCCCATGTACCACTGATGATATATCGAGTGATAACAAGCACTTGATTACATTACTTGTCACCACCTCCAGTGACCAAAGGGAAGGTCACCCGAGTAGTCATCAATGAGCCATTTTGCCTTCCCTGGGAAAAATACAGATGATCAGACTTGAATCGGTTATTAATATGAGGGATGTTGATTATTCCCTACTCATCACCTAACCTATATGTTACTTTTATTTTGTTACTGATACTGCTTTATAAAGTAATCATGATCATTGATAAATGTTACATAAATTCCTTAATGTCTAACTACTTTTATCATCCTCTTCTTCTTCACACAGAGTGCATAATATATCTTCCCAAACAAGCGTGAGACATTTCAAAAGCATAGGTTTTGCTTTATCATTCCCATTAAATGTTAGTTTTCACGGCTGTGAAATGGAAATCCTTTCTGTAGGAAGTGGATGCTAAGCATAAAACATGCATGTTTAATATATGGCCTCCAGTTATTTGTTATTCCTGCACATGTTCTTCGATGTCTTGTCGGGCACAAATGAATAGGGACCATTTTTTGTCACCCACTAATCCATCATTGTTCATGAAATGTATAGTTGACTTGAATAATATAAAACTGATCCAATATTCATGGAGAAAGGCTAGTACATTGTTCTCACATTATTAACTTTTATTTGATTAACTATTTATAATTTGAAGCTATCCATTCATCATTTTAAGCGAAAGTTGACCTTGAAATGTTTGAAATTTTGTCATATGATTCATTGATACAGATATTCATTTACATGATTTATTTGCCAGCCAATGTATTGTAGGACATTATTCAAGATTTAGTATTATTGGAAATGATCTGTATATGCATGTGTAGGAATTGAAAAGTTAATCCTAATTGTTATTGCTCACTTAATGTTAATTTTTTTGCATGCTCATACAAATGACAACACCTAGAAAATAGTCTAATTATCTCTTAACTGTAATTGACTCGTATGATTTACTAATGACCGTACCGAACCGAACATTTGTCAAATATCTTCCGTACACAAACTTAGTCTGGTTCAAGCTACGTCTTTGGGACCTATGTCCTTGTAACTCTGAATATTTACTATAGGCATCCAACCTCTTATATGTTCAGGTGGTCCACATGCTGCATGCATGGGTTGTGCAGGATTCACAGCATTTTCAGTCCTAGTTGAAAAGTTCATGGACAGGCACACCTGAATGTGAATATATGCTGCCTTTGATCAGCTGTGATGGCTGATGCAGTTTTCATGTTCATCTTTATTAATGTGGAGTAGAAGCAAACAATATATACAGGTAACCTTTATGTTATCCCATTTTTTTGGCTGAGATGTGACTTCATTTTCCTTTCACATGTCCGGCTTCATGTATTGTTTCCTTTGGTGTTTCAAAGGACAGATTTAAGTTCCCCTGTAACAAATTTCAGATTAGTGGATTCATGCTCCTTCAGAGGGGGCATTATGTTTGTCTTTGATTTGGAACAATCTCATGTTTTATTATTCGCCAAAGATATCACCTTTAGATTGACAGTTGAGTGTTCTCAGATATGTTGATTTCATTGAAGCATGTTCCATGCTGTATTATCAGACATTACAGCTCAGGCTTACTCAATAGGCATCACTTTATACTGTCAAAACAAACTGACATTTTTTTTTTACTTTTTTTTTGGCAATCTGAGCCTCCCGAGGATGTATGGTACTATCAGATTGGGGTTAAGCATCCATAACTAGTGTAGTAGTGAGCCTCAAATATAAGAACCTTCCTCGAACTCGTAATAATTTTTTTTCTGCTTCTCTTATAAATTTACACAAGCTTAAATCTCTGCAACCATCAAAGGAGATTGGCTGCTGATATCAAAACAGGCTTTACTAACCAAAGATGTAAACCTCATCTCTGCAAGAAGTACATGTCATTAATAGCACACAGAATATATTTGAGTACAATGGCGAAAGCTCACATAACGGACTGCGGTGGAAAACATGGCATCACGGAGTTGCAGTGGAATAGATGTGGGGACTGCAGAGTTCAGGAAATGTAACCTTTTTCCTTCAAACTTTCTACAGCATCCTTAATGATCTGCTCCATGGAAATAAAGTTCAGACCCATATCAATCAGCTTCTTCGACGGATTCTGTGCTCTCAATAATCCAGGTTGAGTGTCTTTCGGGAATCTATACAAAAAACATAAATGACAGTTAATGTTCTTCTCATTGTATGGAAATGCTAAGGAAGTTGAATTTCATACCTTGGAATCTCGTATTCAGGATAGAGTTCTGCGACTTTGGCCGCAAAATCACTATAATGAGCTATGGATTCCACACAGAGATGCCTTCCTGAAGCGGATGGATTCTCGTATAGTAGAATATGAGCCAGTGCAACGTCTTTAACGTGAACTGGCCCCATGTAAAAGTGTTCGTATTCATCAGTGCAGCCTGTCCACAGATGTCAAATTAAACTTGCAAACTAAAACTCCATACACGATGATGAGTGTTAACTTCTTCAAGTAAAAACATGGCTTGCAACAAATATTTTGTGAAATTTTCCCAAAACTTGTACTGGAAAGTGTGGAGGCATTTTAATCTGAGGGAAGGAAGCATATCAATCCAACAGATATAAACTTTTTGACTAAAACAGGTAGCATTTGGGAACTAAAAAACCTGTATCATCTTACAAGGGAAACAAGGTACAGCCAATTACATATTATTTCTCTCGCGCACCCATGTACGGAATGCACATAATTTTTTTATGGTTGAATCTGGAACCTATGATGAGCTTCTTTTATTTTTATTTTTTTGAAAAATAGTGTTTCCTAGGATTGGATCTTTTGACCTCTTTCATAAAGGTGGGAGATGTTTGCCGACTTAACCAAATCTTGATTCATGATGAGCATCTTGGTTAAGTATGAATGTATAGCACAAATCACATTTTGTCCTCCAGATTATTAAGGTACATATTTGATGTCAAACCTCAGTTTTAAAAAAATTGCCCGATAAGCAAATTGGTAAAGTGACATCCTAAGCATATAAAAACATGCATGGTTATTTATAGCCCAATAAAAAGGCCTCTCTGTTTTATAATATAGCATATTTAGTTCACAGGACATTAGCACAAGTCCTGAATGATTTCGATCAGTATAAACTTATATAAGTTACTTCGGTAGAAGCATTGACTCCAAAGGAGGATAAACGATCTAATAAATGGAAAAATGAACAATTCAAACATATGCAAGTTAAAATGCTTATTATCTCTAGAATACCCATACATTTGGAGATTCATAATGATCATGTGAAAAACCAATCGTGGTAGATCGAACAAAAGAATTCCATGTGCCTATATGAAATAAAACATGCAGTCTGGAGTTGCTCATCTGCACTGTGCTCTAAGATGTCTAGATTCATGCTAGCTATCTAGAACATACAGTTTAGGCATTCTATTACAATTTTCAGTATTCTTCTATGCCAAACACTTGACAGAGACAGGATCCCAGGAGCAACAACAATTGGACCTTAGAACATAAGATACATCCCTGATAACATTGTTTAGTTACTAATAGTGCACTTGTGAAATGAATGTGGTTTCAATAACCTATTTATCACTATTGAAAATGAAGATCTACAAGCTATGACCTTCTAATGGGAACCATTGGTAATGCAACAACTACAAACAAGAACACATTGTGCAGGAGCAGCTGGAAAAAACCAAGAGTACCTTGGAGGAGACGAACAAGCATGGACATGCTGGCATTAATGGTGGGAGGAATGATCGGGCCCATGACAGTGCCAGGGTTGAGCACGACAACATCCAGTCCGTTCTCCTTCGCGAACTCCCACGCAGCTCTCTCTGCCAGTGTTTTAGAAGCCTGGGTACCATATCTAATTCACATCAAAAGCAACCAAAAACTCGAAACTTATTTTCAAATCAATCGATAGAGGATCCAAAGGAAAACATTTTGTATTGAATTGAACAATCCATGAATCGAACTGAACTATAGATAAATCAAACTAAAACAAATAAGATATCAAAATGAAATCTTTTGCATTGAATCGAATTGTACTAATAACTATATAAATCGAACTATACAGCCCATCAATAATCAATGGGCGACAGAATCACCTCGTTGTCCTTGCAGAAGTCGACATCAGTCCAGCACTCCTCCCCCTTGACAACGTCCGCCGGCCACCCTGGGCTGGGGATGATGGCGGAGATGGATGACGTCACCACCACCCTCCTCACCCCGCTCTCCTTTGCCGCACGTAGCACGTTAACTGTACCCTCCACCGCAGGCCTCAACAGCTCCCTCTACATTACAAAACCAAATAGCCAATCAAAGGCAGGCGAAATGAAGGCCATCTGATCAAGGGAAGGGGGACAGACCTTCAGATAAGCCTATCAACGGATCAGATACGTTAATATCATATCCTACCCTAATAATTCATATTCAAATATTAATTTTTGGATTCAAATTTTTTGGATAATCGATATGTTAATTTGGTAATCAAGTGATATTAGAGAGATACAAGAATTAAATTGGAGATTTGAAAACTTTTTTTACTCTTTCTAAATATCATACATACAAAATACAATAGTTATACAAAACATTACTATTGTAATTAATCATATAGGATAACAATTATGAACAATAAATTATACAAAAAACATATATAATTTTACAGTATATTAAGATATTTTTCAAGTCGGATACACTAATATCCATATTCACATTCCAAATATTTCAAGTGATATATTAAAGAGATATAAGAATTAAAATCGAGATTTGAAAGAAAAAAAATTACTCTTCTAAATATCATGCATAAAAAATTCAATAGTTACAAAACATTATGATTGTAATTAATCATTCAGATAACAATTATGTACAACAAATAATGCAAACATATATAATTTTACTTTTTAGGTCCGATACACTAATATCCATATCCGCATTCTAGATATTTGATTTTCAGGTATCTCGGATTTGTTTTTTTTTTTTTTTGAATAATTGACAGGCTTACCTCGGGATCCGAGACGCGGTCGACGATGCAGGGGGAAGCGACGTGGATGACGCCATCGGCGCCTTCGGACGGCGCGGGAGATGGAGTCGTAGTCGAGGAGGTCGATCTGGAAGAGGCGGAGGCGGGAGGACTCCGCGCCGTCCATGGATTTCAGGTGATCCGTCTCTCTCGGGTCCTCTGCATTTTGGGATGGGAAACAAAGAAAAGAAATTTATTAGGAGGGGGTTTTTCGCAAAAAAGGACAGTGGAGGAGGTAAGGGTTTGGGATGTCTACGGAGGTTTTGGACGGAGGCGTTGACGGAGTAGCCGCGGTCGAGGAGGAGACGGACGACCCATGATCCGATGAACCCGCTCGCTCCCGTCACGCAGACCGTTCGTCCGGTGGACCTCGACGAGTCCTCCATCTCCGCTGAAGGTGTGTGTTTTTTGCTTCTTCAGCGAAGTTCAGTGAGTTCTCTGTTGCATCTGGATTGTTTGCTTGGTTTTTTTTTTTTTTTTTTGGTCCAAAAAAGACAAAATCTTTGAGTTAAACTTCGTTAGAGGAATTTTTATGTAAATAAAAACAGGCTTTTGAGTTAAACTTTTTAGTTGTGATGTAATGAATATTTTATTTAAATAATTTTGATTAAAAATATAATATATTAAAAGTTATCTACAATATGTATTAAAAAGATAAAAAATCATCTATAAAATATGATTTTATTTTTCTAAATATATTATAAAATATCTTATCCAGATGAAGTAAAATGGTCATTTACAGATGACTTTTTGTATTTTTAATGCATTGTAGGGATGTTTTGATATACTGTGTTTTAGTCAAGATTAATCAAATATAAATATTATTTATCTATTCAACTGAAATTTAATCAAACATAATATTCATCATTTATCAATTAAATTTAATTTAGAAAGTTATTTAAATTTACATATATGTGTTTTTAGAAAAAATTATATGGATATGAACTTAAAAAAATCAGAGAGATATATAAATTTTGAACAATTTACAAGATCTTTTTAAAAAATTCAAATCACATGTGAACTAAATTACATTACTCATGGTTCAAAAAAAAAATGCACTGCGTGTGTTGTTATTCGTCGGATTGCATGTGTTGGGACACGTCATATTTTTGTCAAGGAGGAATTTTGGAACGTGGGGGTAGTCTATTTGTATTGCTCTTAGCTTCGGTAGATCCCTTGTCTACCAGATATTTTGCTTGTCTTATTCCGCATTACGCAAGTTTTTTTTATTTATAATATTAAAGCCATTCATTTCATAAAATAAAAAAAATTATCATTCCATAAAATTTGTTTTGGGTTAGTTTTTCCACCTCTTTTTTTTGGCAGCTTATATAATCCTGGTATGTTGAAACTGTACATAATCCTAAGAGCATCTCCAATGGACATGTTAATAAAAATGTTAAAGTGAATGTCAATTTTATCCATCAACTACCACATACTCATTCTTATTTAGTTAGTTGTTGTTGCTCCAATGGACTATAAATAACTAGTTAAAACAATAGTGGATCCATCTCTCCACCCACTCAAAGCTCTCCACCCATCCAAAATTATTTTTTTGAATATTTTTGGTGGGACCCACATTTGGTTGGCTAAAACCTAGCTAAAATTAACATGAAAACTAACATATGACAAGTGGACTCACATTTAACATACCCTTAACACTTCCATTGGAGCACTATTTTTACATCTTTTATAAAAAATGACACAAACTAGTGGTATTTTGGAGATGCTCTTACAGCTTCAATTACAGTCTTATATACCTATAGTTTTATATCTTAGTTAAAAAATTTCATATTTTTTTATAAATGAATCATTAATATTTTTATAAAATATAGATTTATTAGATAACATGTAACATTTTAAAAAAAATAAAACAAGATGTGCTACCTTTTCAATTTTTTTAATGAACCAGCACCATTAAAAACACAAAATCGTTACGGAATACACTTTCAAAAACATTAAAAATCATTCTATGTTATACCCACCCCCAAATAATCCTAAACGCATTCACAATATTCTCCATTCACCTTGTCAAATTTCCTGGACAGTTGGCATTTAGTGACCCCAAATTTACTATTGTGAAGCACAGAATCCATAATTCAGAACTCTTTGAATTACAGACCCCTAATATCAGAGTTGTTGGTTCATTCATTGTTTTTTGAGGCCCTCCACATGCCACTCATATTTTATACTGCTATCTGCATTGCTTTTTAGGGCAGCAACTCACATAGATTTGATTAGGATTGGAGCTCAACCTGAATCCAATCTACCATGAAGTTGAAAGAGGTCAGCCCAAATCCAACTTAATCTAATAAGCCTCAAACTAGAAGAGGTCAACTAGAATCCAACCTGACCACCCTGAAAGCATATTGATTACCCAAAAAAAGACCACCCTGTTTCAATTTAATAAAATTCAAATATGATGTTGCCAAAATCTCTACACTGATTGCCACTTTTCAATTAACAGTAAAGTTTCTATCTAAATACAAACCTGCTCAGCCCTCTGGCTACACAAACTAAAAGGCTCCCATTGCCAAAAAATTATATCACGATGGGAATCTCATTCCACAATCTTCTCTATGCTTCATGGTATCGTCGTCCTGCTTCATTGATTCGACACAATAGATGTTGATGGATTTCTTGATTTCTCCGACGAGATGGTGATACATCTACAAGCCCAGCAAACATTTAGAACCGGCCGACCAACAAGATGAAAATGCAACAAGTGATTTTTTAGGAGAAAGGGCCATGCCTTTCATCACCTGTCATGTTTGCTGAAATGCACTGATGCTATAGAGGTGGGCGTCTCCCGTACATAATACCCTCTGCCTCTGCCTTTTTCTGTGCGGCCCTCTTTTCCCTTCGTCGTTCCAACCTTGCCTCATTTTGTTCCGCCACTTTTTCCATGATTTCATCAAAACCGGGAATAGTACGTTGCATCTTCTTGTATACTCTGAAACTCAAGTTGGTGAAGATCGTATACATCCTCTGCAAACAAATAAAACCTCTATCAACATTTTCAAGATCAAAACTTGATTAGCAAACTCAAAAAAGGTGGACATGGGGAGAATAACATCAGTAACAAATTTGAAATTTTGAATATAGGTGCGACTGCTGCCATGTGTGTAGAAAGCACTTCTAAAAAACTACATAATTGCCTTGATATCAAGTTTCAAGATCTTCACTTGAAATATATGTTATATATTAATAAAAACAAGTGCATAAATCATATAAATCAATAAGGTATGGATTCAACAAATATGATGGGTCATGCAACAAGATACTTGTAATCTTTCTACAGTGCTACAAAGTTCAGGAGTGAAGAATACGCACTCAATTGAAATTTACAGGTAGCTCGGATACCATTTCCCTATCAATCACTATATTCATGACTAAATTATAAAAGCTTAATAATTAAACAAGAGAAGTACTTAAATATCTTGGAAGCACAAGCACTACACGTACAATGTTCAAAGATAAAAAGTAGCAAGCTTTGCAAGAAAATATAGTTCATATACACTAATAAGTACTAATGTAAATTTAATTATTTAGCTTCTTTTTTTTTCTTTCCTTTTTTTTATTTGTTTTTTGCAATTCATCATAATAAGATGTATGATTCTTCTTATCAGATAGTATCTCCTTGATGGCTCTGGCATTGGTAAACCTGAGAGCACTAACCATATAATTAAGAAAAGAATTCAAACACGGTGTTAGTAATGATACATGTTTCTGTTCACACTTCACCATATCCAAGTGCATATAGATCCTACCAGACACTGATTTCTATCACCTTTTAAAAAAAATTGAATTTTTGCAAACCATGATCCATCCACTACTCATATATCAGTGATGATGTGACCACAATGTTTTCTGCTCAAAGTTGACAGTTATGAAATGATACAGATATCTTGATGGAAAAAATGAGAAACCAAACTAGAGATATTTATTATAGGCCATCTCAATTTAAATTTACAATATGGTTCAGTGTCAATGAGCCAGAGTAGGCATGGTATTGGAAGAATTTGCATGACAGATGCAACATGGAATATCTCTTCATCAATTAGTAATTGAAAGCCACAGTATATCAATGTCTACGGGAGTTCTTTGCTCCCTTATGAAGCTTAAGCTGCTAGACATTGATTTCTCAAAAAATTTCATTATCATATAATATTCATCACATTGTTATTTACCAACCACTTTCTTCCAAATTGTCCCCCAAAATCAAGGTTATGGGTAATATTTAGTAGAATTTGTATTCCATTCTCAGTATGACAGAAGTCACCATATGGATATATTGGAAAAAAGAATGAAAAAAGAAAGACCTAATAAAATTGTCAAAAAAATTACGTAAAAATAGAGAAGAATCAGTTATGTTTAGCTTGTAACTTTTTAACTATTAAAAAAACACAAAGAAAAATATAAATCTAATGATTAAAGTGGTGGCAGAAGGAAGCTAAAGCTACCTGAACATCCTTGTTCCAATTATTGATATAGGGGGGGCCTGTTGTGTAAGAACCAAGTGGCTCACGGTACCACTCCCCACCATATGTTATTCGATCCATTGCCTGTTCTATGCTTAAAACCTCCCATGGCCTTAACCCAGGGATGATTTCCGCCAAACGATACCTGTCATGCAACATTGTTAACCTATTTTTCTCAATTAAGCATTCAACCATACTAGAAGAAGCCACATCAAAGTTACTCAATTTAAATAATTTCTCATATAAAAAATGAAAGAGGAATACATCAAGATATCAATATAACCATCAGGGTCAGACCAGTACAAATTAGACATCTCTTATGGTCCAATGATGACAAAGATTGATTTATAACATACAGTATAACTCTAGGTGAGTAAGAATAATGGGCAGAAAATTAGTTAATTCCCAACACCTTCAAGTGGTTGTCTTTCAAATGGAAGTGTCAAGGTTAAAGGCCTTCATATATGCATCCAGCACATGAGTTCCAAGTTGAAAGCACGCAAACCTAACATTATTTCTTTGTTGAGAAGAAAGTTGGAGCTTCATATATATATAATGAAAGCTCCTTGAACATAGGGATATATATCAAGGACTAGAAGAAAAGGCAAGAAAACATCTTATCCTTCACCACTTGCCCCAAACGAGCTAGACGGGAGCACTACAATGTGTCATGTCCAAGCTAATATCAAAGAATATTCATAAATTAAATAAGCTACGATGTATCATGCCCAAGATTGTAAATTTAGAAACTAGAAGTGCAATGAATGAGCTGATGTAATGAACCAGACAAGTCATCAAAACGTCACTGATTGTCAGAAGAAGCATAATTGTCCGATCCTACCTTAGTTCCTTTGGAATGTATTTATTGGGCATGTGATCTGCTTCCAGGATTGTGGTTAGCTCAGATCCACTGGCCCAGAGGAATAGTGCATGACTAGGAATCTTCACACCAGGCCAAATACCATCATTTGCCTCTAGGACAGCCAAGTCGCGCCTCTTGCTCTCAATTGCTTCTTGTTGAAGTTGTTTGTAAGACTTCTTCTCAAGGCCCTTGAGAGGAACCGAGGGAGGTATACCCTTCTGCAACTTGTGGATGAGAGCTGTTGCAGCCGCACCCAACCTAACTGTAAGAAATTGAACATTCATCATAAACTAAGAATTCAAATGGAAGATGCACGATATAAGATGCATGACTTTCTATGTACATGTCCATGGTGGCTTGTGAGTATTTGCACATAACGTTCCAAAATCAATGGTGGAAAAAATTGTAGTTTGAGAGAGTTCCCAAATTGTAAAATTATGAATCTCATAAAAAAATGATGTAAACAAATAGCACAGTGTAGCACAAAGCTAGATAGCACAGCTGCATGCACCATGAACATCATTAACATAAAATCCTGTTATGCTTTAAATTCCAATCATATGCCAATCTGCATGCAACTGTAGTAACAAAAGATAAAGTTCCAAATTTCAAAGAAATAATAAAGTCAAAAAATACAAACCTTCCCAGGTGGCAATTGCTTTCTGTAAACCATAAACCATGCCAATAGGCGCCCATTCATCCATATCATCCCCCCAAACAAAAGTGTTTGTATCAATAATCCCAGCTCCCCAGGCAGATTTAAGTGTTATAAGCTCACATGGCCCCCTTGAGCGGCCCAACCGATCCTTATAGTACCAACTACCATCCCTCATAATATCTGAACCATTAAACAAAATAAATAACATATAGATGAATCAAATTAGCAAAAGAATACTAAAAGATCCACAGGACCACCACAAATAAAGAAACAATAAGAAGAAAAAGTAAATCCTATATAATCACATAAAAACGATCAGACAACCAAAGAATGCAAACCCTTCCATACACAACACTCAAACATTCAATGCAACTGGGAACACCCAGTATTCTCATAAAATTATGATCCCTGCTACCCAAAAAAAAAAAAAAAAAAAATAGTGACAAAATTTGAGCAGTGCTTAAAAAAATTGTGCATGATTCGTGAATTCTAAGTCCTTTGGTTACTTAAAGTATTACATTTGAATTTAACAAATTTTACATATTATTCATGAATTATTTGTGAACTATTTCAATTTTTGCCAAATTCATCCAAATACATACTTACACACACACACACACTTTAAATTATCTTTGCATTTATTACATTTTTTATTTTTTGAGTAAATGATAGGCTTTTGCCCTCAATTATATTCATTGGGGAGGATGTCCAAAAGGGAAATTACAGACACAACAAAACACCATCCACCCATGCATCACACCTTCATAGAAGAGAGCTCTACATCAGATGTGATCGACACCACACATACAAAAACACAATGAACTACTCCTGAACCAGAAACCTTCCATTCACGAGAATGTCCAACCATGCACCCACTAAGGAAACACCCCACCCTGCAACAAACCTAACAAAGAATCCCAAATATTCTCGGCATAGTGTATGCTCCCTGGAACACCGAATGGTTCCTAATCAACCATAGGGTACATTTTTAAAATTTGTCCCAAACTTTTGGCAAATTTCAATTCCGAATTCAGAATCTCCCCCTTTCTGGACTACACTTGAATTCCAAATTTGTCACTATGCATAAACAAAATGCACACACCCAAACAACGTTTGAGATGTCTTGCATTCTATCATAAGAGGGACTATTCCCAAAACTCAATTTTTTTTGAGAAGAGAAAGGCTAGGTTGCTTTGAGAGAAAAGGGCGGTTGTGAGAAGAGACTGAGATATCTTTGTATTTTGATTACTAGATATAGTGAATCGATTCTCCTCCTTCATAAACGTAGGAAATTGCAAACCACATAAATATACACTCTGCTCTGTGTTTTGGTTTGGATTTGTTTTTGTCATTGTTCTACAGGTGCGCATATCAAACCCTAGGAGGCTTCATTGCATCAACACAATGCAATCCCCCAGCAATACATTCTCTATCATGAAAGCCAATTCCAAACATACCCATTAATTAAGTGCATCCAACACGCATTTTCAGGTCTCTAAACAACTTTAAGTGATAGTCATATAAATCAAACTGCACATTAAAAAAACAGCAAAGAAACAAGACTCTATACTCACAATCATAGTACCGCCTCTCAAGCCGCTTATACCCAATCGCCTGCGCGACATCAGTGGGCCTCCCCGACGGGTACGGCCGCTGCTGAAACCCCCACAACCCGAAGAAGAACTGCCTCGCAAAGTCCCAGAACTTCGCGTCCGCCTCCGCCTTCTTCCTTATCGCCTTCCTCGGCATCGGCCGCCCGTCAAGCCCAGGCACGAGAGGGATCTCCTTCCAGAGCTTCCGGTCCTCCTTCTTGTAAGGAAACTTGTTCTCCTCCAGCTCCAATTCATTGATCTGTCGTCGATCTCCTCCGCCCGGCTTAGGAACTTCACGACGGGGTTGCTCGCAAAATCGTCCCACCAATGTTTGTTCTCCTCGACCTCGTCAGGGGTAGGGTTCGGCTTCTCTTCGAAGATTGACTCGCCGGCGAGGACCTTCTCCACTTCCGGCGTGTGGCGATAGTCGGGGCGGGCCGAGCACTCCCAGAAGAACTGCTCGAGCATCTGCGAATACTTTCCGGGCTTGGAGGGATCGTCGTCGTCAGAACTCGTCAGGGTTTTCTTCTGCTTGGGGTATTTGAGTAGGTTTCGGCCGTTGATGAAGGCGAAGTTGGGTTTGGGGGGATCGGGGAACCAGTTGAGGTTGAAGGAGGCCATTGAAAGGGGTTTTGAGAAATCCTAAATTAAGGGTTTTTGGAGGTGGAGATGGAGAGGTTGGAGGAGGTGGAGATAAAGCAGAGAGAGAGAGTGTGTGAGGAGGGAGGAGTGGGTAAGATGAGCCGCGGAGAAGGTTAATGAATGGTGACCCGTTAGCGGTTCTGGACAGCAAATATTGTGATTGCACCGAAACCCTTTAGAAATTATGAATAATTTTTAGGGTTATTTAATTTCCAACTCTCCTAAAACATATAAATTATTAAAAACCTCATCCAAAACATAATATTATTATAAGTCTCCTTAGAATGTTATCAGACTTTGTAAAAAATCCTACAGTCAACAAACTAATTATATTAGAAGAATATTCATCTCAACATATGTATATTGCTCATTTTACCCTCTCCATTAAGAGATTTCAAGAGATTGAAGAAAGATATTTATGGTCTTTTTTCATTAATGGAGAGGAAAAAATAGACAATATACATATGTTGAGATGAAATATTCTTCTAATATAGTTAATTTGTTGATTGTGGGGTTTTTTTACAAAGTTTGGTAACATTTTAAGGGGGTTTATAATAATATTGTGTTTTGGATGGGGTTTTTAATAATTTGCATGTTTTAGGAGAGGTGGAAACTAAATAACCCTAATTTTTAATGGTTTTTTTTGTCCCTCTTAAATATATTTTTGCAATAAAACAAAATTTAAGAGAGGTATATATATGTAATAAGCCTTTTTTTATGTATTAGCTGATAAATAAAAGTTTTTAAATAGACAAGAACATGTATTAGTATTAGGTGTTAGAAAGACAGATTAACATGAGCTTAGAATATGTTGTGGGTCTAGAGCCAGCAAATAACAAGCCCACTAAAGTTTAAAGCATTCCAATATTCCATCTTGATCTCACCATAAGGATTGACCTGAAAGACTCCTAAAATGGGTGATATCCCTTACCATATAGCTGGGTAAGTTAAAGTAGGTGTCTTGGTTTAAGAAATTTTTTTTTCCGAAGTTATAGAAATTGTTAGGGTGTTTATCTTTAAAAATTAACACGGATCAAGTTGGAATCTGGTTTTGTAATGAAATCCAATTCATTTATATAATTTTTTACTTCATAATTTACCTGTCCCATCTCGAGTTTTACATCGTAAATTTTTAACCACAATTTTCATATTGGATTATGTTTGTTTATCTTCAACTCCATATTTGTCCAGCCTATCTTAGACATAGAATTAAAAAAAATATATGTATAATATATTAAACTATTCTAGATGGAACGAAAACGATCTACCATTCATTCCAAAAATAATATAAATAAAATTATTTTAACAATAAAAATTACACAAAATAGTAAATCAGTCCACCATAACATGGGACTTCTATGAAATTATCGTGTGTAATAAACTATACAAAAAAAATGTCCTTTTAGCCTAAAAATAGATTCTTTGCTTCCAGTTCGGTCCAAAAAAAAACATCTTCCCCACCCCAATTCCCGAAAGTGAAAAAAATGGCAAGTAATATTTGGCTTTGTCAGGGGCATTCTCATAATTTAACGATTGAAATCCCTCCACGTGGACGATGATGGTCGACAGCCTTCAACCCCCCCCCCCCCAAATTCTCTCTCTCTCGATCGACCACTCAATGGAGTCTTCACTTCGTCCGCTCCACCTCCTCCTCCTCGCGTTCGCCGTCTCTCTCTCCTTCCCCTCCCCACCGTCGATCGAGGCCGCTCCATCGTCTCCGCCTCGGAAGGTGCGTCTATCACTCTATTACGAGACGCTCTGCCCCTACTGCTCCAGATTCATGGTGAAGTACCTCCCGAAGATCTTCGACGACGGCCTCTTCTCCGTCGTTGATCTCGAACTCGTCCCCTACGGCAACGCCCGGATCGTCGACTCCAACGGCACAATCGCCTGCCAGGTGATCTCCTCCTGCTCCGCCGACCTCTGTAATTGTCGAAACACCCTCAGCAATCGGGGGTCCTCCGACCTTCGATTCCGGGGCTTTTCTGTCATTTAATGCCTGTTGTGGTTGCTCTGGTGGGGTTGTCTGGTCTGAGTTGGGGGTCGTGTGGGAGAGACATGGGAGGAGGTGTATTTTGGGAATAAACACTAAGTACTCTTAAAAGGTTATTTTTGAAGCCCCGTTTAGTTAGCAACATAAGCTATTTTGAGATAGATAAATATTTAAGTATAAATAAGGAGTGCTTTTTTTATTGGTTGTGTTTTAATTATTATAGTTAGTAATCATAATAATGAAGTTTTTTGTTATTTGGTTGGCCATGGATAAATTGTAGATAAAATGTTAATAAGATGTGGATAAGAACTTATAAAAGGTGAAAAAAATGATTTGATATATGAACCTCTAATTTATACGAAGTAATGACATGTGCTTTTGACATTTGAGAAATAACACAATGGGGTGACATGTCACTGTGTCAGTTTATTCTCACTTATTCTGGCATAGCTATACCCGCATATTCCTGGTAAACAAATAAGTTTTTGGGCTTATTCTATTATATTTCATCCAATTCCCCCCTATTCCTGTACCCAAATGGGACATAACGAGTCTTTTCTTGAACTCATCCTAATGTTTTTGGTTTCAATCATCTCAATGGACCTGATTGCTCATGTGTTGTGTCTATGCAGCATGGTCCCTATGAGTGCTTGCTCAATACGGTGGAAGCTTGTGCTATTGACACTTGGCCCGATTTGGTAATACAAAAAGTTTCAATAATTCTTATATGTGCTTATGTGTTATTGTTTCCATAACACACACGTACACATGGTGTAGGAATAATGTAGTATTTAATCTTTTGGCATTTGTAGTCAAGGATAGTTTCTCTAGTTAATTATGATGTACTAGTTCGGAAGCTTATTAACAAAATTTAAGCTTCTTACTGTCAATGGGTTAGTAGATTTCTTATATGTAGTCAGAGATGGTATTTTCTCTTAAATTTGATTATTATAAGTTGAAATAATTTGGCATTTATTTTTATATATGAACTGGTTAATCAGTCACTCAAAATGTACGCATGCACCCTTATGCGCCACTGAAAGAAATTGCATTTGGTTCATTCCCTTGAAGGAGTTCTAGAATTAAGATGAATCATTTTCCCTGTTTGTTAAAAAATCAGCTAAATAGATATGTCCTAGATGCCCATCTTGGATGAATGGATGGGGGTAAATGGACAACAACAATGAATTTCCATGATCTTGTTTGAAAAGATCGCCATTAGTCGGTTTCCTAACTAAGAAAGGACTCCATCGTGATAGTTCATGCAGTTCAAAATTCACGTAAGTTTAATTTATTTTGAAACTTTATATATTTTTAGTTAATTCTTGTTGAGCTAACTTGATTCACATGCAGTATAGGTAAGATATAATGGGGTAATCCGGATCTTCTACTCATATATGCTTAAACCTTTGCTTGGTATTGTGTTGTAGGCCACCCACTTCCAATTTATCTATTGCGTTGAGCGCTTGGTTGTGGAACGCAAGTATACTGATTGGGAAAGTTGTTTCCAGGCCACTGGTTTGGATTCACAAGCTGTATTGAATTGTTATAACAATGGACGTGGGAAACAGGTAATGCTGTTACTTTAATTTCAATTGTTTTTCTACATGAATGATCAATGAGAGAGAAGAATTCTACTCGTTGAGTGAAATAAGTAAATTTGTTTAGGTAGATATAGCCATTGTACCTTTGCGATTGATAGGAAGTGGTTTTAGTTTGTGACCTAGTCATGTCATTATCTGTTTAGGTAAAGACCATTGCCATCAGTATGATTTTACCAATATTATTACCCCCAATTGTTGAAGTTTATATGTATACAGTCTACATAATCGAGCGGCTATATCGTGCATACTTATTTTCAATATTTGTATTGAGATAAAAAAAAAAAAAAACTTAATGAAGAAAAATCTATGGTGTGGCCGTGTGGGTCATACTATACTACACCTATTTTGCTGAAGGATTTTAATTTGTCTGGTGTTTTTGTCTGGGTTGATTTTATTTCTTTGAATTAAAACAAGTTTTTTTTTGTATTAAAAATAGTTTGTGTGTTTTTTTTCTTGAGAAAAGTTTTAGGAAATTTATGAACAGGGGTATTTTTAAAATTAAAACACAAGAATTTTGTGTTTACAAGGCATGCATTTTCTAGAATTTGCAAAAAAAAAAAAAGTATACTAATTCTTGTAAATTTAAAATAGGGGCATTTTGGGTATTCTTAAAAAAAAGTGTCCACTTGAGAATAATGCTATTTACTTTGAAGGTTTTTTTATTTAATAAAATTTTATCTGAACATGGCACTAACACGGGTGTCTCCAAATATGGCACTCTCTTCAATATTTGTAAATAATTGAGGATAATTATCAAAAAGTATAATTCCAATATTTATAATACAAAGTGTATTCTTTGTATTTATCAATAAGTGCATTCTAGTTTGGTCAGATGTGATATTTAAAATGTCAATGGACCTTGGACATGATTAATTTCTATGATGTGATTTCTTAGACATTGTGAGAAGAAATCAAATCCTTGGCATAATAAAAATGGGGACGTGGAAAATTATTTCTTGCACTTCTAAAATGCAAACAAATGTTTGAAATGGTGGAATTCATTTCCATTTTTACCAATTCCATAGAACAATCATACTACTGATGTCCACAACCCCTGTCCTCTGAAGTACAGTTTGGTGCAATCTCTCTAGTTCAAAGTTTTTTTTTGCATGCAATTTGTGTTGTTAGTTTTATTAAATTTTCTGAGGTATATTTGTGTTTTAAGGTGTAAAAGAATTAACAGATTTTCTGAGAATAAACATTGATTTTCTATATGAGTATTCTCAACGTTGTCCTCAGGATGATTCCATTATCATGCTGCACTACAATAACTTCACATAATAACATGTATGGCTAATGAATATTTGGCATTCATGTCTTCAAACTGCTTGTCCAATAGGCTTAATGGAGGCTATCCAGGTCAAAATTCTGAGGTTGTGGTGTTCTTACTAGTCTTATATTCTAGCCTTTTTTTTAGCTCTTTTCATTGGCTGGAATGGATGATTGATTTATTCTCAAGTTTTATGTTTGGATGGAATTCAATATGCAGTAAGCCTTGGTTCTCGATCATAAAGATTGCACTTTGTTTTAGCCATTTTGCATTATGCTACTGACAAATCATGTGCCATGCTGCCCATGCGTTTTTAGTAGATCATGCTGAAGATGTAATCTAAATAGCTGGATTGTTGTATTTGTTTTCAATTATGATAATTTCCTGGTTTGATGATTGAAATTTATAAAATTCTGCAGCTTGAACTCCAATATGCATCGAGAACCAATGCTCTCCAACCTCCACATACATATGTTCCTTGGGTGGTAGTGGATGGGCAGCCACTTTATGATGTTAGTTCTCAAACTCTTGACACATTTATTTTTCTTAAGGCATATGTTCTGTCAATAAGCATGGAAACATATTTAAAGAACCAAGAGGTTGAAAAGTTTACTTGAAAGAGTGGGCCTTTCGAACTCTGGTAAACATGAGTTTTTGAAATATTAGTTATGCTGGTTTTTTGGGGTTTATATGGTTTTAGATTTCCATTATGTCGAGGAATTTTTTTCTCTTGCTTGTCTCTTTTGGTCGGCCTAAGATGCCTTTCCCAAACTGTCCTTTTCGAACCCATGCCACTGAACACTGCTGGTCTAAGCCACTCTACAACATGACTACTATCTGAACAAAACCCGTTGATCCTACATAGAACAAAATCTCACTTATCCAACCTTCCATCTTGTCCCTCCAGGTATCTGACTGTAACATATTGATCTTTAGGCCATCTTGGTTGAATCCAGCAGGTGCTGCCACATTCATGTGATCTCACTATTTAGAACTAAAATCCTCAAAAAAAAAAATTGCAATAACTTGCATTACTCCAGATCCAGTTTTCTTGATAATCATCAGGAATTTCCAGAGAACAATTCAGATTGTCTCTGCTGAATTGCTGTTCCTGTGACAATAGGTAACTTGGGAGTTATAAATTAGGGAAAAATCGATGTAGCTCCCTGGAAACTTATGAAAATCAGAAAAAGTCCCTGTAAAATTGATAAATCTCCTTAGGTCCCTATCTTATTAGACAATATTTATTTTAGTCCTATAACTAACCAGATGTGTGGTTAACCATAACCATGCATGGTAAATTATTGTTATACCATTTTAAAATTTATTTTCTTTGTTGGATAAAATCGATATAACTCCCAGAAAACTCATGAAAATCGAAAAAAATCCTTGTAAAATAAAAAAATTGTCTTAACTCCCTGAAATTTTCTTAGAATCACAAAAAATCTTTGTGATTATCTGAAAGTATATATTGATTTATTTAAATCTTATTAAACAAATTATAGTTTTATTATTAAGGTGTTATGCTTTTTGTTGTTAGTAATTTTGAGTCGAAAATCTGTTATAAAATTTTGATTTGGTTTTTAATTTGTTTTCTCTTATTTTATATCGGAGTTGATAAAGCTATAATTTTTTTTTATTCGGTCTATGTGATGAGATTAAGAAGGTGAAAATATTGAAAAATGACTCGATTTTGTAGATCAAATGAGGTTCGAAGACTTTTTTTTTTACAGTTGATGATGATATTTCAGGAGATGGGATTATTGAAAAATGATGGAGTTATTTTTGTCTTACAAAATGACTAAATCTGAATTTATAAAATTTGTAGGGATTGAATCCGATTTCATTAAGTTTCTGGGGACTTATTTCGATATATTTTTAATCGGGGGACTAAATTCATTAACCATATACACTTTATAGGGACCTAGGACGATTTTCTAAATTTAAAGGGACTTTTTGTGATTTTAAGAAGATTTGAGGGAGTTAAGGAGATTTTTCCCTAAAAATTATACGATGTCTCAACCACGCATGTCCAGCCATCCAAATGGTGAATATGTTACCCTTCATCGAAAATCTTCTTAAAACTGTAGTGTTAGATCACTCCCATGCGAACTCGTTTAACTGAGTCCTTATTTGAAAAGATCTGCCTCCCCCAAAATGTATGAATGAATACCCTGCAGTCTTTACCACCGCAGAAATTTACATAGAGTGATATCGTTTCATTGTTTTCGTTTCATAGGACTATGAGAATTTCGAATCATATATTTGCAAGGCTTACAAAGGCAATCCACCCAGGGCTTGTGAATCACTTGCACCTTCCAAAATCAGGCCCGGAGTGAAGGCCAACCCCGTGGACCGGGTCTGTTATACTAAGCAGACGGTAAGCGCCTCTGCAACCTAGTAGTGTTATGTCAGCTGGACATGTCAAGTCTAATATGTTCATTAATCTGTATTAATATTGAATATCAATCGTTTTGTTAATCTTGTACAGATCTGATATTGTAATCATGCAGAGTTGTGTAGATGTTGATCTCTAGTTTTACTCTATTATGTTTGAAGAAATAATTTGATAGGTGTTGGTTGTATTGGATTACAATTTATGCTTTTATCGTCTAAATCATAGCTACTCTTCATAATTATCAAATGTAGTTAATCTATTTATTTATTTATTTTTCATCCCATTTTAATTCTGGGTTTATCTGCGTAGTCCTTGGCAGTATCAAAACATGCTTTGAACTCATGCATATTAATTGTCAAAACATGCTTTGAGTCTTCACATATTCCATTTAGTCTTTGAACATACATTTTCCAATCCCCCACCATCGTTTCACCTCTTAGAGCAAATATGTGGAAACAATTTAATATAATATAAAGAACCAAAACACTGAAACGAAAGCATAGCTAAGGTATCAATGAATAACAAAGCTTGCAAAGAAAAAACCAGGTATCATTTCCTATATGATCCCTTTGAATTTCATATTCGAAGTTGTGATCGGATGTACTCATTTAAAAAGAATAGATTCAATACATTTCTTATGCACCCATAGGCTTCCACCTGACAAGGCTGTTGGTGTGGGTGAACTTGAAGTAAACCAGATATGATTTCTTCATACCCTCAATGGCATGACCCCTGCCATGTTTGATGCCATAAGCCTGCCATCCATTCCCCCTCCCACACTGGCACCGGAAAACCATTACATCATTATTCAGAAGTGCAGGAAAGAAAAAACAATAAAATTTCTCATGGAGGGACCCTTCAAGGAATCATATTTGATGCTATGTTTCTTCCTCCATCCAGCTCCACATAGATCCTGTAAGACCCATATATCCAGTTGTTCGGGATGGGTGTATACCGTCATCATGAGGTGACCCTCAAGCTCATTAAATTGGGCCACATGCCAGTCCCAGAAAAAGGATCACGTGTCTGAATAAACCTTTCGCTTGATGCATCGAGCGAAATCAAAAACATTTCTTGTCCTCCTGAGGGATACTCTTGCCGATGACAGAGGGATATACCAGCAAATGCCATGCCCCGTCGGCCCAGGTGAGACGATCCATAGTCCATTGATTGACGTCCAATGGAAAATCGATCATTCTCCATGATTTTGTTGACGAACTCACCAAGAACACAGTGAATCCTTTTCTTTCTTGTAACTTTTTGTTGTAGAAGTGCCACAAGATCTTGTATTCCCCAGCTCGGGAATCAAAACCCAGGCTTATCCCCCAAACAAAGAGAACATTGGTGTGGTGGCATAGGAATCTTTATGGATGTTCTAGTAGTCAGGTTGATGACAAAGTATTGACAAGTATAACTCTGATACGCCAAAATCAAACCATTGCAACTTCCTGCTATAAAGAGTGTGGGATTGATGTTTATAGGCTTGACTGTCACGATTTTTGATCCTCGCTCGACCTCCATGAAATAGATCTTCCAATCAGGGATCTTCCAATCAGTGGTCTGGACTATTAAACCTGATTGGGATCGGGCTAGATTTAGATAGGCGAACTAGGGGTCGTTACGATTGTGTCCAACCATTGCTTGCACCGATGCGCAGCGTATGAAGCACCTCTGCAGGGAGCTGCTTATAATCTCGTAGACGACATCTTCATTGAGTTCGGATAGGAGACTATTATTACATTCGTCTTCGTCGACCTCCTCTTCCACTTCTCTTTTCAGGTGGGGTATTGTTGGTTTGTACGTCATCTTCTTGAAAAACCATGTCAACATCTGAATCGTGTTTGAAACATTAGTAAATGCAGATTCAAACTCATTTTCAGCACCCCCTTGTTTTGTGAAAAAAAAAAACACAGATTGAAAAGATAAAAAATGTTTGTGCCCGAATCAGTGGTGGAGGTGACCAAGGAAAGAGGACGTGCATGTTAGAGGGTGAGGACAATTAGTTCCAGTTTATAACACATAGAATCTGCAAAATACAGATTAAAATCTAGTTTGTTGAGATGTTTCCGGAAGAATAGCTCAAATTTAGATAAGGTTGGGTTGTTTAGATTCTTGATAAGATGTCTTTATGTTTTTATGAAAATAATATTCTAGGAGAAATTTCTAAAATTTAGTTTAAAGTGAACAAGCATATATACATTAATAAATTATTTTGACAAATTAATTGATATACGAACCTCAGTTTGGGGTGTGACATGAGGTTATTCGTCATTGATAGTTATACTGGGATAGATAACAATCTATGTTAAATATGGAAACTTAAAATTGATCTTTGTGTTGTTTGGTTCACCTTAGATAAAGTAAGAATAAATGGTTGATAAGAGATGAATAAGAGTTTATGACTTTTAAAATGACAATTATACCCCTGTATAAATTATTTGTGTTTGGGAATAAGTATGAGAGATGTGTGTAATATGATAGATGTGATAATTTTTGGAATGTGTGCAAAGGGTATTAGATAAGATAAATTTTTTAAAATGACATAGAAGGGTATTTTTATCCATTTGTATAGATAAGCCATCATAAACAATTCTAGCATTTTTTTAAAATAGTTATCAGGCATTATCCTAGCTTATCTAGACATAACTATCAAGGTTTATTCTTGTCAAACAAACAGCTGTTTGGGGGCTATTCTACTGTATTCTCCCCTATCTATCGTTTATTCTCCACCCCAATCAGGAGGGGAAAGGAATAACGCGTGTCCCCAATTATATCATTATCATTCCAATGCTTTATACTTCGTTTCACTGATTTCAGCTTTTCATTCATAATAAAAGTTGGAGTTCCCACACCCAAAATTAGGTAGCGATATAAGATATTCGAAAATATATAATTATTTTATTATAGATAGAAGAAAAAAATGTTTGATTGTGTTTTTAGGTACTTTCATTCGAAAACGCGATCGAATAAAGGTGAATACGACGTGCATAAAAAAATATAAGAGGTGATGAAAGTTGATTTAATACGAGAGCTTTCTTTTACCAATGGAATAGATTAGATAAAATAAACAACTCTATGAAGACATAGAATGCAAATACCAACTGATTTTCACTTATTCTGGTATTGCTATACCTATTTTTTTCTCGTAACCAATTAACCAAACAAGTTTTAGAGTTTTATTCACCCTTATTCCCCCTTATTTCCCATTTATTCTGCTACCCAAAGAGGGGCAAAAGGTTCAGGAGTTCCCATGGTCTCTGGTTTTAATTTGATAGGTATAAATAAGAATACACAGGATGTGGTCTAACCATAGGCTGATTACACCATGACAGGGAGTTTCCAGTGTACTTTTGGTTTCAATCAGATGCATCAATCAATGTGTTAATTGATCAGTGTAAAAAAAAATACATGAAACAGTTTGAAACATTTTTAGCATATGTTAACTTGTTTTTAGAGTTTGTCACACTACAAATAAAACTTGAATATGGATTTTTTTGTGGCGTGCAATGGTCACTAGAGGGACAAAAAAGACTAACCAGATTCAGGTTGTAGGTTGTTCAATCCATCCGCTCAACTTCCTTCAGCGGGTACTGCTGGATTGCCAGCGATCCTAGTCCTCGAACGTCGTGGAACGGGATGGGGGCGACCAATTGTGGATGCTCTAGAGTCAATAGTAGATCACTCTCCTGGGAAGAAATCTCTGATTTAGAGGGATCAAATATATATATTTAGGGGATTAGCATAATCTCTCGTAATATATATATATATATATGGTCGCGATTACGTGCGGTGTGCGGTCGGTGCGGTTTACGACGTGGGCCGTTCGATCGCGGGTCCATCGCATCCAACGGTCGACGTGAATCGCACCCGACCGTCCGATGCGATGGACCCGTGATCGACGGCCCGTGATCGCGCACCGCACCGACCGTAAACCGCATGTAATCGGATCCCTATATATATATATATATATATATATATATATATATATATATATATATATATATATATATATATATATATATATATATAATATACGCCGATGATAATATGCGGTCGTGCGGTCGCGGTCGTGGGCCGTCCGATCGCGGGTCCATCGCATCCAACGGTCGACGTGATTCGCACCCGACCGTCCGATGCGATGGACCCGTGATCGACGGCCCGTGATCGCGGACGCACCGACCGCACGTAATCACTTTCCTATATATATATATATATATATATAGCACCGATTAGGTGCGGCGGCCGCACCGTGCGGCGTCGACCACGGGTCGTCGATCACGGGTCCATCGCATCGGACGGTCGGGTGCGATTCACGTCGACCGTTGGATGCGATGGACCCGCGATCGGACGGCTGCCGCACCTCATTGCGGTCGTGTGTGTGTATATATATATATATATATATATATATATATAGGGATCCGATTACATGCGGTTTACGGTCGGTGCGGTGCGCGATCACGGGCCGTCGATCACGGGTCCATCGCATCGGACGGTCGGGTGCGATTCACGTCGACCGTTGGATGCGATGGACCCGCGATCGAACGGCCCACGTCGTAAACCGCACCGACCGCACACCGCACGTAATCGCGACCATATATATATATATATATATATATATATATATATATATATATATAGGAACCGATTAGGTGCGGCGAACGGCAGATGCGGCAGTGATCACGGGCCGTCGATCACGGATCCATCACATCGGACGGTCGGGTGCGATTCACGTCGACCTTTGTATGCGATGGACCCACGATCGGACGGCCCACGTCGCGGCCGCACCTGCCGTTCGCCGCACCTAATCGCGAGCGTGTATATATATATATAGGGAGGTGCTGGGGTGCGAACGTGTGGTCGGTGCGCATGCGATCACGGGCCGTCGATCACGGGTCCATCGCATCGGACGGTCGGGTGCGAATCACGTCGACCATTGGATGCGATGAACCCGCGATCGGACGGCCCGCGATCGCGTGCGCACGTCCGCACACCAGCATTTCAATATATATATGAGTGATTAGGTGCGGCGTGCGGACGCGTGCGGCGTCGACCGTGGACCGTCGATCACGGGTTCATCGCATCAGACGGTCGGGTGCGATTCACATTGACCGTCGGATGCAATGGACCTGCGATCGAACGGCTCACGTCGAATCCGCACCGTGCGGCCCGCCGCACGCTATCACTCGAGTATATATATATATATATATATATATATATATATATATATATATATATATATATATATAATTGGGATTCTTGGTAATCCATCAATGATTTCCAAATTTAATCTAAAATATATTGGTAGGATTTGGAATTTAATTATTGATAATTTTAAATCTATAATATATTATTAGGATTTAAGAAATCAGCTAACCCATAATTTGATAAATTAATTTTTAAAGAATCAGTTATTAATATCCCTGGTAAAACATATATATTGTTGGGAGTGTTGGGAGTTCACTGATGATGTTTCCAAATTTAATATATATAGTTAGGGTTTGGAATCAATTATTGATAATTCTAAATATGTAATATATATTGTTAGGATTTAAAAAATCAGTCATTAATGGCCCATAATTTGATAAATTAATTTTTAAACAGTTACTTGATTAGAGCTGGTCGAATGAATGGGCTTGGCGCTCCGGATCCACATCAGGTGGGTTATCTGGTCTGTGAGTCCTTGTTATTTGAGTTTTAGGGTGCGTTTGGTTGCGCGATTGCGCTGCGATTGCGATTACAGGAAGCTGCGTTTGCAACCAAACAGTTTTGTAATCACAGTTTTAATCCCAGCGATTGCAGGCAAATAGTGTCCAAAAGCTGCGATTTCAAAAAGCTGAGAAAGTGAGCTTCCTGCAGAATCAGGTTTGCAATCGCAGATTCCTGCAGAATCAGTTTTGCAATCGCGCAACCAAACGCACCCTTAGGCCGGTGGCACGTGGTGCACAGCCCAAAATTGAAAAAAGATACACTCAATCACGATTACCGACCAAAATTCAGACCTGAAGTGTTTTATTTATTTTTTAAATAGTAAACATCGTCTAATGAGGTATATGCTTTCATAAAAAACGCATATCGTTCCATTTCAAATTGCATGAACCCATTTTTAACAGGTGTAAGAAAAAATTCAATGTGATATATACATCATTTAGCGAGGTATATACTTAACTAAATCTGTAACAAGGTATATATGGTCTGTGTTTTGGTTGGTAATCGTGACTGAGTGTAGCAGCACTCTCTAAAATTTGGCCCCTACAAGTCACTTTACCCAGTTTTACATGACAAACATTTTAAATGGAAGGAACATTTTTCCACCAACCAATATAAGTTTTGAAGGGGATGATGTGTCCTTTACCAAGATTATTGGTTCTTATGTACGGTAGATCTCATCACCTCTCGGAAAATAGATAGAGCGTGATGAACTCAATCTATTTTGCACACTTGTTTGTTTGTATCTCTATACACTAGCTACATAAGGTTGTATATATCATTTTTTAACGGAAAACTTGATGCACATAGGAATTGATATAAGCATTGAAATCCATTTCTTAATGGATTGTGAGAGTGTTTCATTCTAATAATTTTTTCATGGCCTTGAATATGTATGGAATAACAAATTCTAGCGCATATTTTCCACGCCCTCAACCATCTCTTCAGCTCTGATAGCAAATTTAAAAGTACAGTTTTTACTTACCACTACTATTACACACAAAATTCTGTTGGGAGAGTATGCATAGAAAGCTCCAACATTTTTGGAAACAATATAAGACAAAAAAACCCAAACATTGAAAGAAACAGAATAAAAACAGAACGAAATCATGTTTATGGTATCCATGAATAACTAAGCTTGCAAAGAATCACACTGAACCAGTTATCTACTCATGATACCTGGTTCCACCTGACAAGGCTGTTGGTGTGCGTGATCTTAAAGTAAGAGAGATCAACTGAAATCTTTATACCCTCGATAGTGCATTCCCTGCCATGTTCGATGTCATAAGCATGCGATCCATTGCACCACTCGCACATGCACTGGAAAAGCGCAGGAATGAAAAAGTAATCAAATTTCTTATGGAGAAGACCCTTCAAGGAATCAAATTTGATGCTATGTTTCTTCCTCCATCCAGCTCCATACAAGTCCTGTAAGACCCATATGTCCAATTGATCTGGATTCATCGCTACCGTCATTGTCAGGCGACCCTCAAGCTCCATTAAATTGGGCCATATGCCAGTCCCAGAAAAAGGGGCACGCGTCTGAGTAAACCTTTCGCTTGATGCATCGAGCGAAATCAAAAACATTTCCTGTTCTCCCAAGGGATGCTCTTGCCAATAGTATCGTTGTACTACTCCGGAGGGATATACCAGAAAATGCCATGCTCCGTCAGCCCAAGTAAGATGATCCATAGTCCATTTATTGACATCCAACGGAAAATCGATCATTCTCCATGATTCTGTTGAAGAACCCACCAAGAACACCATGAATCCTTCTCCTCGTAACTTTTCGTCGTAGTAGAAGTGCGACAAGACCTTGTATCGCCCCGCCCGGGAATCAAAACCCAGGCTTATCCCCAAACGATCACATTGGAGTGGTTGCGCAGGAATCTTTATGGATGTTCTAGTTATCAGGTTGATGACAAAGCGCCAATTAGTATAGCAGTCACACACCAAAATCAATCCATTGCAACTTCCCTCTACAATGAGTGTGGATTTGATGTTTATAGGCTTGACTGTCACGATTTTTGAAGCTCGCTCGACCTCCATGAAATAGATGTTCCGATGGAATCTGAGTCCGGTTTGGACTATTAAACCTGGTTGGGAGCGGGCTAGGTTTAGATAGGCGAAGTAGGGGTCGTTATTGATTGTGTCCAACCATTGCTTGCACACGACGCGTAGTGGACGAAGCTCCTCTGTAGGGAGCCTGCTTATAATCTCGTAGACGACATCTTCGTTGAGTTTGGATAGGAGACTATAATTACGTTCGTCGTCGACCTCCTCTTGCACTTCTCTTTTCATGTGGGGTTTTGTTAGTTTTGACATCTTCTTCTTCAACAATCGTGTTAACATCTGTACTATTGTTGGTGGTGGTGGCGGAGACTTCTGTGTTTGGACAGATTTTGTGTTTGAAAAGATTCTCAAACACAGATTCAAATCCATTTGTTAATCAGTGGTGGTGGTGGTGACCAAGGAAAGACTACGCGCATGTTAGTGGGGACAATTAACTCCAAGCTTATATAATACATGGGAATCAGAAAAATATAGAGATTAGATTGAAATCAAATAAGGCTAGTTTGTTTAGATTTTTCCGGAAGATGCAGATTTCATATTTTCTTATAACATCTAATAGGATAAGACCAGTTACAAAAGATAAGGTTGGGTTGTTTAGATGTTTTATTAGACATGTCTTTATGATATCTGAGGATGCACTCTTGAATTTAATTTAAAATGGAGGAGCATATATATGTGTTTGAAGATGTTGTTGAGCTTCTAATGCCTATTCATTTGATTTTATCTGTATTATCTTATCCCTGTTTTTTACCACGAATTGCAGCAACTTATTTAGATTGGCATGCTAATATTATGACTTTGATTCTATAGTTTTTACTCTGCTTTCTGCCATGAAGCCCCATCCTTGTAGTTGCCTAGCAGGTATACGATTAAACTTATTCTTGAAGAACCAACCATCAGAGGACATTGTTGCAGGGTCACCCAGATCACATATATATGTGATCACAAGTAAATTATTTGGGGGCATATCATATATATCACTATATCAGCCATACAGTCAGTACTCCCAATCAGAATTGGAAAGTCAAGTGAAGAACTTTAAAAAAACAAAGCATATATAGTTTTTGAGTTTTAGAAGCCCCATCTTTCACTTCTCTATTTCATTATCTACTTTGCAGTTTTTCTATCAGATTTTGAACTTATCTTTCACTTCTCTATTTAATGATCTATTTTTCAGTTTTTGAACTTATCTTTCACTTCTCTATTTAATGATCTATTTTTCAGTTTTTCTATCAGATTTTGAACTTTTTAACAGGGTCATGCATAAACAATTAGATGGTTTCCGCAACAACAACCATAGAACAAAATTTTCAAACAACCATAGAATAAAATTCTTCATCCTGTTTTAGTGAAGGTGGTTTGATTCTCTCTCTGTTTAGCCACATGGCCTTTTTGTTTATGTTGCTATTGTTGCACAACACATAAATGAGTATTTGTCATATTTTTAGTTTTTATGTGATAAAAGTCAACAAAATAGCTTTTATAAAAAAAGAGAGGATGATAGTAGTTTTTTTAGAATTGTTTATTATGATCAATTTAGAGCATAAGCTATTCCACAAAAATTGGTTCCAAATGCCTTGGGCGAAATACACCTTGTAACATCATCTATTATTAAAATCATCAATTATTAAACTAGGCGAAATGCACCTTGTAACATCATCTTATATTAAATATAAAAGTTTTTGTAACCCAAGCTAATGAAATCATTCTTTTTTACCCACCAAAAAAAAAAAAAAAAAACATCATCTATTATTAAACTAGTATATAATATTGGAGAATTACATAAAGGTATATGCTTAATTTTTTTTTTAATAAAGTTATGTATTTGATTAGATAAGCACATATACCTTTTAATAGTTCAAAATATAATGTGAGTTGTAAAAAGGACTAAAGGAGAATAGATGTTCCTAACATTTTCTATAGCGGAATTATTCATCAAGATAAAGTGAGAAATAAAAACTGATATACATACTCCAAGGTATTGTATGGATCCACTTATTGAAAATTCTTCATTTTCAAAAATCCAGTTCTAATAGATTTCGAGAAATGCCAAATGGCCATGAAGTAAATAAATGTTTAAAAATTTGGAACTGCACACAGGATTACGAGTCTGCGAACACGAACTTGAAACGAGCACTCAATTCATAAATGAACATGGCAAAATGTCTATAAGGTCAATTCAAATTTTGCAAAATTGAACTCTGTTCAATGTCCCATGCTGCTCTTCATTCATAGCAGAGAACAGCTCCACCTTCATCAACTAAGAGGAAGGGCCTTTTCCAAAACTGATGTTGCAATATGGCACAACTAGAGTCTCATTCAGTTCCAAGCTTTAAAAAGGTTAAATGTGGTTCAAACAACTGGATGGATTTCTTGTCATTCTTGGCAAAATCACCATCAATTAAAACTTTGCTGGGTGCAATCCACCTTTCAATGAAGTCTATTGATGATGCAACAGATAATGCACAGAATCAAATCCAACTATCAAACTCAAGTCAAGCATGGAAAGTACTGTAATCAAATCCTTTGTGCTAGAAGCAATAACATCATGAAACAAAGTAAAATATGACCATCAATGTATGCCGAATCATTGAGAAGCAGAGGTTGAGGAGATTTCTTTGAAAATACCATATTTCTAATTGAAGATCACTCAAACATGAGAATCTTCTCCATTAATAACAAACCATCTTTAATTTGGCTAAACAAAACCAAAACTTACTACTGAACAGAAACATAAGCAGTCACTGAACACAAACATCGCGCACAAGTACCAATAGACCACACTGTTTTTCTTCTCATACCACCATTCTCTCACTGCAGTCCTACTCAAGAAGCATCTGATCAAAATGCCAAGTACCTGTAAAACAAATAACACTATAACTGTAAACAATCCTTCTCTCACAACCAAGTATAACTTTGAAAAATGAAAGATAAGATCATGTATCTGTATCTCACCATGTCCTTTGCCAACCCTTCTCAATTGAGATACATATTCTGAAATCTTCTTAATGGCCTCCACCTGGAATTGCAGCAATGCAAAAACTCAATTTAGAATCAAAGAATGACATGACAGAGAACACGTTGGAAAGGAATTTAATGAAAATGCCAAGCAGTTGGCTACATGAACACTCTCAATTAATAGTAGTTGCTTATACTGATTCATAATTGACTGCATGGATCACGAAAGCATGTATCAGATCATTGATAAAGCAAAAGAAATTTTGACTTCACCTGCTCGCCCAAGAACTCGCTCTCAATAAATTCTGCCATTTGGACATCACCACATCGTTCAGCCACCTATTCACCCACGAAGCCAAAAAAGTTAGAATAAATGGGGGCATAGATACAGATAGACACATAAAATTGAATATGATGGAGTTCTCTTACAGCATGAAGATTCAGAAGCTTCTCATTCACCAACTTCTCAAGTGCCAAAGAAAGCTCCATCGCTGGATTAAACAAGTAAAAAAGAATTAGATAATCAAGCTATGATTGCACATATAGATATAAGTATTTGGAAAATAAGCCAGGGAACTCAAATTTATTGCAAAAAACATAATCGATGCATGGCTTGATTGATATCACCATGAAAACTATGCCTGTTAGTAATAACACTACTTAACAAAGAAGGATTATATTAGAAACAATTAGTAAAAAAACCATACCATAAAGAGCATCGCCCTTCTCAGCATGATCGAACTCGCTCAAGGGCATCACAATTGACTGAAGCTTCACTCTTCCTCCGCGCTTGTTCTAATAATATCACGACAAAATAGGGAAAAAAAACTCTGTTAATTCTTTCAAATACCAAATCTAGGCCTACATATATTTACAAGAAGGAGATGAAAAGTCAAAAGAAACCTGGTATTTCATCAGTTTCTCTGCGTGTTCACGCTCCTCATCACTTGACTCTTTGAAAAACCTGAATTTCAGCGCAACTCATATACAATGAAGAAGAGTTCACGAAAAAAAACAACAAAAGAGCAACGAAATTCAATTCAGCTTACTTGGCAAAGCCTCGGAGGGCAACATTATCCCGATCAAAGTACGCGAACAAGGAGTGATATACATACGACACGTTGTATTCAACGCTGCAGTCCAACAAGCAGAAAGAGATCCACATGTTAGAGATCCAACTAAAGACCAAGAAGGCTAATTTTTTTATTAAAAAAAATCAAAATGGAAAAAAAATATCAATAAAAACCCTGAAACGCAAAGTGGCAGTCAAAGAAGAGATAGCAAAGGCATGGCCAGATTTCAAAACCAGAAATCGTTCCAATCATGGCCAGATTTCAAACCAGAAATCGTTCCAATATTATGTGACACATAACGACATCAGATCTATGGTTTATTTCAAAAGGACAAAAACACAAATAAAAAACAATGAATAAAAACAGATCTCTCCAGGCAAATAGCAATAGCATGTGAACAAAAAAAAAATCATGTAATTTCAAACAAAAAGTTTTCCAAAGAAATCCATAAAATCATTTCCACAAACACTCTATCTCCGACATGAAAGATACAAAACGAAGAACAAAACGAACACTATCTAACGAATCACCACATATGAAACACTAATTCCAACATTAGCCAAGATCGACAAGTTTGCCAACTCAAGTGTTCTCCAAATCACAAAAAAAAAAAACCCAAAAACCCCAAAAACAGCGCAATAACAGAGAAATTCACAACAGCCAAATCAAAATAGCACCAGATCAACCCATCCATCCAATACCCAAGTCACGATTCCTCCCAAAACCCACAAATCAAAGACACCCACATAAAGAAAAAGAGAGTCAAGAAAGGAAAAAAACACGAACTTGATCTGCTCATTGACGGCAGCCTCGGAGTCGTCGGCGTACTTCTGCCGAGCGAGCGACGCGTGGGGCACCGTCGGCACGAGCTGGAGCTCCTTCTTCACCTCCTCGAAGGGCTCGAACACGACCCCCGTCAACAGCTTCCCCTCACCGGTCGCCGAAACGACCAGTCCCCCCTTCCTCCTCTGTTGGGGGAGGAGGCGGAGAGGGGTGAGGAGGGCAGGTGGTGAGCCCTCGGAGGGGGCGGAGGGGAGGGTGAAAGAAGGGGAGGCCCTGAGAAGCATGGTTTGGTTTCTATAGAGAGAGAGAGAAAGGGAGGTGAAGATTGACGAGTGGGAGATGAAGAAGTGAAGAAGGGTAGGAGGGGATGATATAGGGGGAGGAAATGGATCTTGGTGGGGTGGATGGATGACGCGTGGACGGTAGAGATTGAATGGGGGTAGGGGTGCGTGTGGAAGGCTTGTGGCGTTGGTGACTGGTTTGGCTTTTCTTCGCCTTTTGTGGAGAGAGAGCGAGCGAGAGAAAGTCAGAGAAAGATAGGGAGTGAGAATCTGGAAATATCCATCCACCCGTTGGGGGTTTGAGGGGGCAGTACTGACAAGTTTTGGGAAGAAATTTTTTTTAAAAATAATCCCTTTTATTGTTTTTTCAAAAAGAGTCTCGTATACTTTATTAGCCCTTTCAAATATGGTTTTGTGCATGGATAGTTGAAAATTTTTTATATTTTTTTATAAAAGATGCCAATCAACTCATTCGAGTGTATCATGAAATATATGCATGTTTCGACATAGACTAAGGGTGCATTTAGTTGCGCGATTGCGGAGCGTTTGCGATTGCAAAAAGCTGCGTTTGCAATCGTACAACCAAACAGTTTTGTAATCGCAGTTTTAAACCCAGCGACTGCAGTCAAATAATGTCCAAAAACTGCGATTTCAAAAAGCTGAGAAATTGAGCTTCCTACAGAATCAATTTTGCAATCGCAGATTCCTGTAGAATCAGTTTTGCATCGCGCAACCAAACGTACCCTAAGTAGGCCATTGTTTAGGCCCCAACTTAGAAAAAAGAAATCTGAAAAAAAAATTAATTTTTAAATTAAAATTAAAATTTAATTATTTACAAAATTGATTATATCCTTGTTTTAATAATTTTATTTAAAATATTTTATTTCATTAATATACATCCCACATCATCAAATTTAAATTTAATTGAAAGTTAATTTTATTTTCTTTATGATTAATCACTTTTGTATTAGGTTTTTTTAGAAAATATATACACTGATTTATTTTGATTTTTATTTATATTTAATTAATATTTATTTATTTTGTTTCTATTTTATAGGATTTTTTTGTTAATATCATAAAAAAAATTTTAACAAATCAATAAATTACAATGAATCCCAATATTTAAGGAATTTTTTGTGTTTACTTATACTTTTTTAAAACAAAAAATTTGATATGGTATTATCTTTTTAGTGAGCTTTTTTTTTCTTTCTTTTAATATTTTGTTTTTACGAAACCGATTTTTTCTTTGTATTTTTTCATTTGTATTTTTTTGTTTTTGGCTTTTGTGAATATTATAGGAAACAAGTTTTTTATTTTAAAAATATAAAAGATTGAACATTAAAATATCATGTGATTCAAAGTTGACCATATTCACGACATTTTTGAAAAAAAATTTAAAAAGACATAATTAATTGTCAAACATTTTGATAATTTATTTGAAATAATTTTTTAAAATTATGCAATACTCATCTATAGTTTTTATGTAAATATATTAGGGTCCCAAATCAAAAATTCACCTAGGGTCCCCTCCAAAATCATCAATCTCAAGATTGATCCTGAGTATATAATTTTAAAAAAGTAAAAACATGTATTTTGGATTGTAAAATAAACTGAGTGTAACATTTTTCTTTTTTATACAGTGATCTGAGTTATAAAGTTTTTAACATGGTGATAGATCACAATGGAATAGAGAGACTTAGGGTGCGTTTGGTTGCGCGATTGCAAAACTGATTATGCAGGAATCTGCGATTGCAAAACTGATTCTGCAGGAAGCTCACTTTCTCAGCTTTTTGAAATCGCAGCTTTTTGGATATTATTTGCATGCAATCGCTGGGTTTAAAACTACGATTACAAAACTGTTTGGTTGCATGACTACAAACGCAGCTTCCTGCAATCGCAAACGCTACGCAATCGCGCAACCAAACGCACCGTTAGTCTTAATATTGTACATTGCTAAAATATATACTAGGTGAGTATATATTCAATAAAAAATACAAAAATATATATTTAAATCATCAAGTATATATTTTACATTTTATAAATGTATATATTTCATTTAATAAGTTTTTTTTTTTTTGAAATTCTTTTTGTTGAAAGTGTAAACATAACCGTAAAAATGATTGTTCATGATCCCCTTTTATGAATTTTAGTGAAGATGTGCATAAAAATAATGAAGTATCATGTGTAAAAAAAAATAGAGTACAGAATGATAAATTAAATGCTTAATTATGGTGACTTCTATAATAATGATTGAGTGTATGTATAAAAATTAAATTAGAATTCCTATTAATCTTGAGTTAATGAAAATTTTGAACTTCGAAAAAATTAACTCCCGTGAATTGTGTGTTAAATAAATGTAAAAATTATTTTACACAAAAAACCTGATAACCCTACCATGATAACTAAAAGACATGGCATTGGGGTCCATTTTATGGCATATAAAATTATACCTTTTTTTATTAAATATGAGAACGTTTTTTTAAAGTAAATCTTATATTGAAATCTGTGATTCAATTTAAAATTGCACCTTTTTTAAAATGGTGATGTTGAATCTTAACAACCATGTTGGAATAATCAATTGATATTATCACCTTAATGATAGGACTATTTTTATAATTTTGTGGAATAAATATATCACAAATTGGAACATGACTAGTTTTATGTATGGCATGTGTGTGTATTGGTCTGGACTCTGGAGACCACCCTGTTTTTTCAGTCACCTTCTTTTTATGACAGTCAAACTGAATATAATTTTTTTATACAAAAAAAATCAAATCTTATATGATGTTGATACATGTAGTGTCATTCTTATTATCCTAATGGGTAAAATCTAATTAAAATGTAAAAAACGTATACATTTAATTTATTTATGTATTTTTTTAAAAATAAGTACTTCATTAGATAAAAAAATATACTTAAAATTAAAATTGCGAATGTATTGTGACTATAAAAACAATTACAGGAATACAACATTTTCTAATCTTGTAATATTTCATTTCACAGTTTCTCTATTGGAAGTTTATGCTGGTTTAAAACAACTCTCTTTGTTATTTTTAGAAAAAGTTAGGCATTTATTTAATTTGAAAGATATATGGATTCATGTATCCCTTAAAATGAAACTTTTATTTCTTTTGTTACCAGATACAGCTGAAAGACAAGTTTAAAAATGTAATTGGTGAGATTATTATTCTTAAACCTAATTATTTAATATGATGGTATTGTTTTTTTTTTCTTTAAAAAAATATGGGTTGATAAGAAACAGGTAGAGCATTAGCTGTGCATGGGAGGGACCATATGCAGCAAAATCAGACGCCATTTCAGACTTTTAAAAACTTTCTTCCTGAATCATGAACTGCAATGAAAGAAAGGTCACAATAAGTCATGCCAGATTGTCTCACAGTGAAGGACACAGTGAAGGAATAAAAGAAAGAAAACAATACTAGAGTCTCATGTGTGCCCTAATTGATGAGGAGCCATTTTTCTTTTATTTTTTATTGTTGATATTGAAATTATGCTAGGTTCGGTTGCATGAAGGACCAGCTGGGCCAAATTAGGCGACATGACCAAATCTTATCCATAACAAGATTGGCTAAAAATATATTTTGGAAAATGTTTCTCAGCCAATTTTATTAACCAAAACTCATATTACACATATTTTCATTTTTTTAAAAATAGTAAACATTACCTAATGAGGTAAATGTTTTAATAAAAATTGCACATTGAAAAATTTTGAGTTGAATGAACTCATTATTAATAAGTGTAAGAAAAAATTATACAATGTACATACATTATCTAATGAGATATATGTTTCACTGAGTCTTTAACGAGTTACATAAGACTATAATTTGAACTATAAAAAAAACTGAGTGTAACGGCACTCATCTTTTCATGGATGTTCAATGGATTTTTTTTCTCTTCTTCTGAGCGGTGTTACACTCAACCAGCTTTACAACCCTATTTACAGTTTCATATATTTCATTAATCATCTGCACTCACTGTATTGAGTTACATACCTCATCAAAAAAAATTACAAGCTCTATAAATTATTCCATACAATTCATTATTTTCAATAGAAATTTATTAGTTTTTTCATAGTTAATCATTGGTTTCCATAGGTGTTCAGCTCATGTAACATATGGATTACACTTTTGACACATGGAGAGACATTTCACGTAACAAGAATATTATGGATCAACCATCACACTCTTGTGGTTTTCACATATTTTATATTTTTAAAAGACAGATATTTCATTTAATAAATCATATATTTTTATAAAAATATTTTTTTTTTGTTTAACAATATACATAACTATATGGAGCCATTTATAAAAATATATATTTTCATTTAATGATATACATGACTAATTGGAGATACACAGAACTACATGTGAAACTACAAGCAAAATTGTCTGTAACAACTTTTTTTTTTTTGTTCAGGGAAAAATCTAAATAATCCCTTTTAAATTGGCTGAAGTTTATATAACCTCTAATCTATAAAACATTTACTGGTCAGTTTACAAGGGGTTATATGGATTTTAGATAATTTACAGGGGGTTATATGGATTTTTTCGTTTTGTTTAATATTGAATTAAAGTGGTCCTTTCCAACTAAAAATGATGAAACCGTTTATTAATCGAACATTAAAGTTTCTCCTCATCTTTAGAGATTAATAAATTATAAATGAAAGTGGTCCTTCCAAACTTTCATAGAGACAAACCGTTCTGGAATCTGGTCGACTTTAGGCGTGTTCACACGTGATCCCATTAAAGTTAAGACGCATATGATTGGGTCCCACCATTGGAAACCTTAATTAATTACCCTCAAAACACGTTCCATTAATATCAGTTAATAGACCCTCTAGAATCCCTTTAAATTTGTTCTATCTATTTTGTTATATAAATCATTTTAATTCAGATAGTTATCTGGATTATCATATTTTACTTATACAATATATTTTTTTGATCAGTAATGATATTTATAATACATATATAATATAACATTTATATATATTTTAAAAGCAAATCTAATCCATGTCTGAATTTGCTCACGCAGTGTTTCATTCAATATCTAAATTTGAAATTTTAGATGATTTATCTCAATTTTTGGATGAATATACCAATCTTTCTAGATAATCAAAGGCAGTTTTGTAACTCAGTTCAATATATAATATTTCATTCATAGGAATCCAATCATGTAAAAATGAAAAATGAAATTTTTTTTTGTATGAGATGTTCTTGAATGCCCACGTGAATGAAGGATTTCAAACATCATTTATCTAGGTGTTCTAAATCTCAATCATACAATAAAAATGTGTTGGGCTAGTGTGAGACTCGTAGTATGTTTGAGACTCAAACTGATTACAAGAAATATCATTTTTTCAATTGTGCAAATTGATTTTGAACTATTTTTGACGCGTTGCATGGTCAAACGAGATTGAACAAAATTACTCCTAAAAAAATTATAGTATAATTGTATATTGACATTTATGTCTTTAATGTGATGCTAGTATAAAAGGACGTATCATATTTTATTAGGCTCTAGGGTTTTTATTTTTGCTGTGGCCATCGTAAAAACCTCTCAAATATAGTGTATTGATATTTAATGTGCTTTGTGGACATAAGTAAGGTTTGCTGAAAACCACTGTAATTCTGTTTAATTTTTTCTTTAAGTTTGCTTGATTATTATCTAGATCTATTGTTTTCCAAGCTCCTCAAATCATAACACAAAACTCACCCATTGATATACACCCCGAAATCTTAATTAACGTCCCAAAACCAATCAATCAATTTAAACTCAACATCCATATAATAATAGGGAAAATGATACATTCAGTACTCATTGCAGTCTTATTTATAATTTACACATTTTTTTTTAAAATCATATACTATTATATTGAAGTGCATGTAGTTATATAAAATTATGTATATATTGACAGGGGCGGAGCCAAGGGGGGGCGGGCTGGGGCCCGGGCCCCCCCAAGGCCCATGCATGCATGGGGTAAATGGGTAAATGCATAGTTGAATATTTTGTATTTTTATTTTTTTGTTTAAAAGGGAAGCAGCGATAAATGGGTAATGAAATGAAGTGGAATAGTAGGTGAATGTTGGTGATTAAAATATTTCTCGATACGGTTCACAATCTTACATGTCACATTTTTTTAAATATATATTTAGCTAATGGATAATGTTACATATAGTTCCTTTTTCAGTCAAATTTCAGTCTATATGTGTTTTGAATATTTTAAAAATAGTGTGCATCATTTAATGATGTATATGTCTTTACAAAAACTAAAATATATACTTTAATTAATTACATTAACACATTTATAAAAAATGTGAATTTTTTTGTATTAAAGCATATATCTCGTTAATACAAATATATGCTCTTTTTATTTTCTATAGATGCATATGAGACTGGAATGTGGGAGGGAAATTAAATTGTATAATAACACTCTTAGTTAATTAAGTAATTATGCTCATAAAAATTAAATATATCTCATATAAATTAATTACACATATTTTAATTATATTTTTCAATCTCTGGTGGTTGAAATATCACAGTTTTTATTTTTATTTTTTTATTTGTTTTTGGTATTTTGTTTTCAAGAACACCAATTTGAGTCTCTCGGATTTTTTTTGAAGTTAATTTTTAACATCTATGCTTTAAGGGTATTCTTGTGTTATCAATTGTTTTTTCATATTTATTTGATTATTATTTCATATTTTTCATTTTTTGTGATAATAAATAATGAGATTTCAAGTTTTTTAAAAAAATTACAAATAAATTTTTCAAATTTCTAAATATGGAAAAAGTAGTAAAAAATAAAATTTTATTTAAATTGCCAATTACTTCAAAAACTTGGTTTTTTATTCATTAATTTTAATTTTCTTGAATTATCATACAATTATATTATTTTAAAAATACATTTTTTCCACTCTAAGTCGTCTATTGGCTTTCCGGCCCCTCCTTATTCTAATTCCTGACTCCGCCTCTGTATATTGAGATACAGTAACATATTTTTTTTATTTAAAAAAATAAAAAGATATTCATAAAACATATATTATGTTAACGCAGAGTACAGGGCCGCGAATTAGACCGATCGGCCTATCAACGCTCTAATAATAGACCCTCTAGAAGCTCTTAAAAAAGTTTCCCGTATCTCACGTTAATCACAACCCTCCAAATTTGACTGGCCATCGTGGGCCACAGATTCGACGGTCAATTTTAGATCTTGATGACGTACGACAAAGAAATCCATTCAGAATTCATAATAATTGAGTGGTGGAGGAAGAAAGAGTACCTGTGATGCACACCTTCTTGTTCTGGTGTGGCTGGATGTGCGACACGTGTACGGTGGGATTCAGGTGGACCTCACAAGCGCGTGGAGGACTCGCGCCAGCTGTGGATAGGCATCCGCTGGGGTTCTGAAAGGACCATTTTTTTTTCTGATCTGAAAAGAATAAAGTATTAATTTAATATAAAAAGAGTATCCATTTGAGAGAGGTCATTGTCACTGCATACAAGGTGGGGGGACTGTCTTTTTGGAAGTTCATGCATGTCTTTTGTTTTTTTATTTGGATTTGAATATAGGGTGTGAATGTGTGATAGAATTTGGAGGTGGTTGTGGTCGTGGTGGTGGGTTCCACATGGATTGTTTTGTTAATGCTTCATTTGCTTTGCAACTTCAATTTTGAATTGAGTTCTTTTGAGTCTTGATTGAAGTCTAGGTGAGGAGTTTTTGAAAACGAGTTTTGAGGGTGATTTTACATTTTAAAAAATTGAGAGTGCAAACATGTTTTTAAACATCTTAAAAAAAATTAAAAAAATTAAAAAATTTGTTACAGCTTTTTAAGATGCATTTGATTATGTGATTACAAAACTAATGTAGGAATATGAGTTTTAAACTGATTCCGTAAGAAGCTCATCCTCCCTAGTTTTTTTACACTATTTAAATTAAAATCTATCTGTATGAAGTTATTACAGTAAAATTATTTAGTTGTACAGTTGTAGAAATAGTTTCATGTAAATGCAAAAGTTGTTCAATTGTGTAATTAAACGCTGCCTTAATATAAAAAATATGTTTTTTTAAAAAGCGTAGAAAATAAGTTTTTTACTATCAAATTTATTTAAACTACTTAATTCAAAATCATATATTTTTAATGTGATTCAAAACATGTCTAGGTGAGAATTTTCACAAGTTTGGAAACATGCTTGAAGTGTATGAAATTTTTTTTAAAATAATTTAATAAATTTAAGTTTTTTAAAAAATCAAATTTCTCTGCTCTTTAAAAACCAAAATTGGATGAGTTAATTAAAAACACATATGTTGACTGTAGACCATTTCTTTCTTGTTAAGTGTTATGATCACAAGGATACACAGAACAATGGGAAATTGTGGCTCCACTGACAATATTGGTTATTTATAATTCGTTAGTTTAATCATCTAAAGAGTTTCATCTAATCTAATTTTCTTATGTTGAATTTGAGTTCCACTTCAAGATAATGAATCATAAATAATGTTTGATGCAGTTGTCTTTACATGATTTTAAAAAAATAAAAATATTATTGAGTTGGTGTGCTCATATTTGTAAAATAATAATACTCACATATATTATATTATATTTATTTAAAAATTAGAGCTTCTTCTTCACATGATGGGAATGATTTGATTGAATTTATTCATTCATATCCAGATTATGGATCTACAACAACATTATTTTACATGTAAATGGAGGTGGTGGTTGGTGAAGCTAATTAATTTATGAATGCTCATTGCTTATATTAAATCCAAGCCCGACCTGACTCAACTCAAACTTGAGCATAATTTGAACTGGACTTTGATCCCATTGATTGAAGGTCGGGTTGAGTTCAGATTGATTATTTCGGATCCTTTGATTTGTGCATTGGACTTAAAAAACTTCTAAATTGACCCAAACTTTTTTGAGTTGTAGCCCTTTAACATATTACATGAGGGTGAGAGAGTTTAAAATTTAAATGAAATGATAATAATCTAGTAATTTTAGATGACAATGTTGTAAAAAAAAATAAAAATAAATCATTATGATAGAATTGTCTATCAATGGTATTCCTTAAATTTTAGAAGATATTTTTGAATATTTTATCATTGTTGAAAATTTTATAACTTGTTTCATAATTCATTGAATTCTAAGCTTTCTCTAGATCATGGGTGAATGGAGCTTGGATGGCAAGTTATCTTAATTCTTTGCTTATTTAGTTGAGAGTCAGTTAGTCATATATAAACATAAATCACTATCTGATCCAGTCACCACAAACTCTTCAAGGTAAGATCATTTGACTTGGTGGTTTGAAATCCATGGGGCTATCTAAACAATCGTTTGAGGAAGTCACGTGGAAATTCATCTTATCTTAGAAGTCGACTGATTGAAAATTTTCAATAGGAATATGAATTTGAGAAATTTCTTTGTAAATTTAAATCATCTCAATTAAATTCAATGGATGAAAATAGAACTGCTGAATGACAGAGTCCTTGACAGACTTTTAAAATAAATTTTCACATGCATGATTACAAATAACTTTTTGATAAATAGCCACACAATTGTTTTGGAAGACCTATTTAAAAGAAGGGAAAATATCATATAACCCCCTGTTAACTGGCTGAAATTTATATAACCTACTGATTTTTCTTAAAATTCATATAACCTCCTGAAAACACCTAGTAAATCCAAATAACCCCTCGAATAAAATTTACATTTATAAATGATGAATATTTTGTGAATATTATGTTTGGTTAACCCTGATAGAAAATACAATATACCAAAAAATCATATAATGTGTTAAAAATGCAAAAAATCTTGTATAAATGACGATTTTACTTTTCCAGACAGGGCTTTGTAACATATCCACGGAGGGTAAAATCATCATTTTTATATGATTTTTCATATTTTTAACACATTGTAGTGATTTTTTAGTATATTGTGTGTTCAGTGAGAGTTAATCAAACTAAATATTCACAAAATATTCATTATCTATAAATGAAAATTTCATTCGGGGGGCTATTTGCATTTATTAGATGTTTTCAGGGGGTTATATGGATTTTAAGAAAAGTTAGGAGGTTATATAGATTTCAATCAGATTTCAAGGGGTTGTGTATACAAACATAAGTTAAGTAAGAAATAAAATTATGTATCAACTAATATTAATAGTCTTATAATATATGAGCATATATTAATAAAACAATCGGGTCTCGGGTCCAACGGGTCGGGGCGGGGTGGACCCGGACCCGACCCGTTTGTTTGTTCAGGTCCACCGGGTCGGGTCCAAATCGGGTCAGGTATATTACACATATAATTGGGTCCGGGTCGGGTCGGGTCGGGTCAGGTCCGGGTCTAGACCAGACCCGTTGACAGGCTTAGTTGTATGAATTTTTCCCTTGAAAGAAAATTGGATTTGGCACACCACTTTGAGTGGGGGTTATAGACGACCATCAAATCCACTATCTTTATTACAAAAGGAAAATGACCCCTTTTTGCCGTTCCAATTGAAGTCTATATTAGTTATATATATATATATATATATATATATATATATATATATATATATAAATTATACACTCTCTTATTAAATTATATATTATCATGTGAAATATAGTATATACTAAGATATATGTGTTTTTTTTTCATGTTGAAAAAAATGATAAATTTTCTTACGCTATATACATACTATGATAGTAAGGTATATACTATGGGCTGATTATATCAACGCTCATTACGAAAATATACAACTATTGTATCCTTGTGATTGCTCACATACATTTGGCTCACGCATACCTTTATAAGTTGTTTTTCTACTTTGCACATCCTTATTTACAAGTTTTTTTTATTGTATTCTTTCACGTGTTTATGTTCCTGTTAGTAGAAATAAATGCAATAAAGGATGAAAAGAAGAAGAGTGATTGAGCTAAAATCTCAGAGACATAACAATAAACTGACTTTCTTGAAGACAGTTAAGTGTTGGGAATTACTAGCCATGCTATACTCGAAATGCAATTAAGGTCTTGTTTGGGACAACGTTAGGTCTAAAAGTTTTCGATGGCGGACGTGGTGGAACATTACCTATGAAACAAACAAAAAAATGACATTTGCATTTAACACTCGTTAGTAGCGTTGAACATGTATTTTTGCTTCCCCCATGCTTTAAAACAACACTTCATAAATTTTCTCTCGCTTCCCGCTGACGTGGTGACTCTCGCCATAGTATCAAATAAGACCTAAATTCGGACTCAACCTCATGGACAAGCGATATGACAAAATTTCTTTGAACAAACACAAAATGTCCTGGATATTGACTCCCAAATACTCAAAATGACAATTCCTGTTTAAGGATGAGATTATGTTGTGTTTTGATGCCTTACTCTTCCCTTTTATGTTGTGGGGAATGACCTTTTAGTCATCAATTAGCACATAAAAAGGCCATACATGCATCAATAGTGCATTATACATGAAAAATACATTCACCATATGTGCACACATACATGTTGAGATTCATCATCTCAATTAATTGTGCTCATTGTTCAACACTAAAAATGAAAACATGTATAAAATGATGTATTTATATCTCATTCATCTAGATTCATTATACACAAACACACACACAATGCCCACGTATCGTACATTAATTTTAAATTTACAAATATGAACATTTTTAAAATCTTATTATTTGATGAGATTATAGACATTATGTTGATAGTGGTTGAACTCTCACATTTCACAGCAGTTAAGATCTAATTAAAAAAATCTGGTTTGATATAAACCTGATTATAAATGTTCTCTTGTTTGCATATGTATATATTTAGGGTTAAAGACATCTAAGTCTTTACAAACATGAAAAAACCTATGTAAGTCCCTACTAATATTGGGACAGACGTACGAGTCTCTGAAATATCACAAAAACCCAATTATCATCCCTGAGTTAAATTTTTATCCAAACTTAACGGAATATTCCCATAATATTCCGTCACATATAAACGGTCATAAAGACAAATTAATCCCTGCAAAAGATAAAATTGTCCTTAAAAGACTTTTACATTAAATTGTGTACACATTGTAGTCCCCATAAACAATCATAAAGACAAATTAGTCATTGTAAAAGATAAAATTGCCTCTGAAACACTTTTACATTTAATTGGATAGACATTATAGTCCTTATAAACAATCGTAAAAACAAATTGATCCATGTAAAAGACAAAAATACCCCTGAAGGTTTTTTATATTTGATCGTGTAGACATTGTAGTCCATCACCAAATTCCCATAAAATTACTTGAGTCTTTCTTAACTAGTAATCATATGAGAATTTGGTGATGGACTGCAATGTCTACACAATTAAATTGCCTCGATCGGTATCTCGAGAAGTGGCTTCCAGTAGGGGTGGTGTGGCCGTTGGCTGTTGATGTAAAAATCCTTTAGGGACATTTTTATCTTCTATAGGGACCATTTTGTCTTTACGATCGTTTATACGGATTGTAATGTCTATCCAATTAAATGTAAAATTCTTTCAGGGACAATTTTATCTTTTGCAGGGACTAATTTGTCTTTATGATTGTTTATAGGGACTACAATGTGTACACAATTTAATGTAAAAGTCTTTCAAGGGCAATTTTATCTTTTGCATATATTAATTTGTCTTTATGACTGTTTATATGGATTTCAATGTTTACACAATTATATGTGATAGAATATTCTGGGAATATTCCGTTAAGTTTGGATGAAAATTTAACTTAGGGATGATAATTGGGTTTTTGTAAGTTTTCAAGGACTCGTACGTCTATCCCGAATTTAATAGGGACTTATATGAGTTTTTCCATGTTTGTAGGGATTTAAATGTCTTTAACCCATATATTTAATATATATTCACATATAACTTGTTTGGTTTTGTGAATTCACATATGTTAAAAGAATGTTGTTACATAGTTTTTTTTTCCAGTACTAATTCAAGTCACATTTGCGTTGATAGAAAATCACTGGAGCATACACTCACATTAATGAAGTATGTGTTTTGATATAAATTTTTTACATTTTTTATAAATGCATATATGCAATTTATTAGAATATATGTTTTATTTTTTATAAAAATATATACTTTATTAGATGATATATACTATTTTTTGTAAATTTAAAACACACTGGAATTGTGACCAGAAAAGGAACTGTACTTAATATTATCCATGTTGATATTAAAAAAAAAACATTATCCATGTTGAAAATGTTGTCACATCATACATGACCTATGAATTTTGAATATCCTACAATATGATTTTCTTATTGGTTATTAAATTTTTTTTTAGTGTTATGATTATGTTATGTGACTTGCTATTCAGATATATCTGGTATGTTAGATTGTGCTATATTCGTTAATTATCAAATATTCTGAAAATAATTTGTCTGATCTAAATTTTTTATTAATTATTTTATATAATTTATATTTTTAAAAATATTGTTTTGTCATATTATATGCTTTTTTAATATATTTATTTTCATTTTTTAGCACATTGTGACGTTTACTAATCAACAGTATTTTATTAACCAAAAATGTTTAATATGTTTCAATTTTGTCATGCATTTATTTTTTAACTGAGTGATTGTTATTAAAAAAATGAGCACAATTTCAAATATAATTTTATTAAATTTCCTTATATATTTACTTAAAATCACTAACATTGAAAGATTATGTTCAAACAAATTAAAAGCTATTAATATATATTTTTATAATGATAATCTATATCTTATCAGCATATACATTTTTTTGTGTCACGCCTAAACGTGGGTATCAATATATTCAACAAATCATATAGTAGTGCTAAATCGTGTTAAGCTTGGGTTGATTAGAATAGATATGTCTACAATTTCTAAAAAAACATTTAACAACTATCTATTAAACAATATTAATTCTTTTATTTATATTCGATAATATTGAGTAGTTACGCCCTCATGCTATAACAAAATATGATCATTCAAATTTTTTTAAAATAATGAACTCTCTCTCCATAAAGAGCTTTGGAACTCTCTCTTAATCAATCATCAAATCTAGAACACTAATTTTAAAAAAAATAACATTTTAAAATATTTTTAATTATCATGATTTGATATTACTTTGTCTAACCAAACTTTAATAGGATTGTAAATTGGTTATTGGGATTTCACATTTTGGCAAGGGGAGAAAAAAATATTTATTTTTTAAATTTATCATTAATGTGCAACTTCATAAACTTTATTTTTAAACAATCAAGCCATTAAAGGGGGCTTATATACCCACACTATTAAATTATAATCCCACACCAAATAAAATATTAAAAAATCATTTTTTTTTCTTTTGAAATAAAACAACCTCAACCTATCCCACCCCCGTCGAGTATCTCCGCCGTACACCGCCGATCTGGAGAACCCCACGACTTCCTCTTCATCCCGCCTCGTCGAGAAGAAGACCCACCTCCGCCACCGCCACCGCCACCGCCCTCCTCTCCTCCACCTCCGTCGCCCTCCTCCTCCTCATCTCCACCGAAACCCCCTCCCGCGCAGCCTCCCCATCCCCATCTGAAGCATCCGCCTCCATCGGTGCGGTGGACCATTGGAGGGGAGCGGGAGAGGAGACCATCATGTCAGGCGGCGGAGGCCCTCAAGCGGAGCGGGAGAAGAGGACGAGGGAGGCTCTCGAGCGGAGATTCGCCGCCGCGAAATCCGAGCTTTTGGAGAACCAGAATCGACTCAACGGGAAGAAGGACGACCGAATCCTCAAACCCAAGGAGCAAGCCCTAATTCTTCGGAGTCGACAGTCACGAAAAGTAGAAGGAGATGCGGAGGCGGTGGAGGCCGATCAATCGGGTCTCGCTTCAAACACCGCCAATAGAGGTCTCCCTCTCTCTCTTCCCCTATCTGTCCAGGTTATATAAAGATTGTTTTTTTTAAATTGATAGAATTGTGTGTAAACTAGGGTTTATAATGGATGCGTTGAAAACCTAAGAATACTTGAATCATTGTACTTTGTAGAGTTTTCAAGTATTTTTTTTCTCGATGAGTCGATTTATTTATTTATTTAGGAAGTCATGGTCATCACCAATGCGATCCTAACGCAGTATCTAGAAACAATTATAATACATGGATTATAAAAAAATCGATTTTTTATAAAAAGCTGACTAGCTTTTCAAAAAATTGAATGTAGCCCCTTTTTTACATGGCTACATTTTGTATGATACATTGCTCTTTGGAGTGTTATTTAAGTCAGGGTTTATAATGGATGCACGAAAAACCTATGAAAAGCTTGGATTCATTTCATTGTACTTTCGTTTTCAGGTCTTTTTTTGATAAGTTGTTTTTTTTTTAAAAAAAAATTAGGAATGTAAAGATCATACTAATGCAATCCTAAGGGAATGTAAAGAGAATTATCAAGAAATGGATTATTAAGAATCGATTCTTTTGGAGACTTTTTTCACCAGCTTCAAATTTTTTTTAAAAAAGCAAAAAGAATTTAACCCCTTTTTACACATAAAAGTGAAGGCTATCAGATTTGGAGATCAAAGCCCTAGAGTGAATTTTTGAAACAATTAATTTGGAAGCTAATTTTTTCATTTGCAAAATTGGAAATTTGTTGGCTCTGAGATTGCCTAGCGTCTTGTCAAAAAAAAAAAAAGCAGCTCTGTGCGCTAGTAGCGCTACCTTAAGTTGTTCTTTTTAATAAACCACTTGAGTTGTGCTTGTTGTTTTAATCCCATTTAGTTCAGTGTTGTTTGAATTTGTTTGTTTGTATTTGGAGAAAGCCCTGTAAGCTGTGATGTGAACTTATAGATATTTTTTCATAAAAATTCTTTGGGTGATTGTCTTTTTTGTGACTGTTAAAATTTTCAGGGCATTTTGCTTTTCGTGGTCACACTCCCTTGCAAAAAACACCTGGGGTTTCAGGTATGCTTGTTTCAGCATTTCTTTGTGATTGATAGGATAAGATGACATGGATGATGATAGATGTTTTGTGTATGTCTTGTAGATGACATAGCTTATGGTCCATCGTATTTTAAGTTATCCCAATCCATACATGAGAAGCTTCTGGAGTCTTCTGTTGAGGTAATCTTCTGTTTCTTTGCCTGCATTTGCTTGTGTATTTATGTATATGCCCATTGGTGGGTGTTAATTATACACATGTCACTTATTGTGTGAAATACAAATTGGTCTAATATTATTTCTCGTACAAGGAACTATAAAACTTGCTATGGATGTGGGGAAGTCTAATAAATGTTTTTTTAATGATACGGAAGACTGTAGAGATATCTACTAGAATATACTTTTGGTAAAAAAAAAAAGAAGGAAAAGACAATGTGTCTCCCCATCAAAACATACCTTGTAGCCCATATACAATATTTTTTACAGAAAAATTACTCGATAAGGAATCTACCAGTGCTAAGTGAGCTTGGATGATTTCCTGTTTATGCTTATGCCACCTTTCTTGTTTAGCCTATGGAAGCAATTGTACATTTGTTATGCTATTTCGAACAGGGACAGTCTTGCCCCAGAAACCATTAAGCCTTGTCCACACATCTTGATTGAAAAGTCATCTAACTATGAGGTAACCAACGGTGTCTGTTATTTATTTATTTGTTCACTACAAAGATATCATTGAATGTCTCCATCCGGTTCCAACTCTCCATTCTTCATGATAAATATTGTCTATTATATACAAGCCACATTGAGGTAATTTTTTCAAGGGGGATTTAATCCTCCATATCTCTTGATGTTTGTTGGCAGCTCCCAACTCATTTTCCCCCTGAAGTCCAATTAAAGCTGAGTGGAATGGATTTACCAGTAAAACATTCTGTTTCCTTGTCTTTCATTTCATTCGGCCAACCCTTTATGAGTCAATGTCACCTGTTTTCAGTGTGTTTGTATGGAATGTAATGTCAAAAATTGACTAATCCAGAGGCTTTATGGGCATGTATAATTAAGCAAGATTCTGCAGGGACTATAGCAGATTGGACATTTACCTCAATATAACCTGTTCAAGCTCTCGGGGAAGGAGGGAGTGGGGAGCCTTGGAAGCGGCTGATCCATTTTGAGATAAATCCAATTCAAGGTTGTTTGCGGAAAAGATATCCCTTGGAGGAGGCTGCATTATACCAGGCTTTTGTGGTCTTTGACAATCAAAAGAATTCAATTGGCGGTTCATTCATCCCAAAGCTTGAGCATTTTTTTTTTTTGAGGAAACTTAAATAATTTAGGGGGTGCAACACGAGGACTTCCTAGGATAGCATAACTTGAGGGACAAGGGGATGGCATAGGAGGTGGAGATTATCTTTGGCCACCTTGAAAGAGTGGGGAACTGTGGGGAGCAACAAGACCAGTTATTCTCAGATAGAGGGTTCCAACAAAATATTTATTGATAAGAATTTTCTGTTCATCCCTTGTGGGTAGCTCTTAAAATGAGGAAGTATTTACAAAACATGAGAAAGGGGAAAGAACTTTGGAGGGTCAAATCCCCCTTTGTAAGTTCAGATCATTATGTAGTTGGTCTTCTCGGATAAAATCATAAAATATTCTTCAAAAAAAAGGGAAAAAAAGAGGAAGATGGGCCTCTGATGATAAATTTGTTTGGGTTTTGCTTAGTCAAGAGATGGCAATGACTGATCACCCCCTTTCCAAATGCCCAATCAGTCAAGAGGCATGGAGCGAATGAAACCTTTTCCTTGGAGAACGGTTATATTCCAATTAATCCTTGTGAAGTGGAAGATCTTCCACAAATTTAATAAGAAGCAAGACGAGTTTTAATGCCAAGCTTATGCAATTGGTACTCCACAACATGTTTTGGAGTATTTGGCTGTCTAAGAACAGAAAATCATTAAAAGAATGCAATCCTATGTTGAAAATTTTGGGGTGGGATATGACCTTTTTGTGTTTTTTTTAAGCATTCCTTACGATAGCAGCCTAATTGGCCGAGTTTAACTTTACCTTCATTAATAATATACCCGCTTTCCTCTTGACATTTTATGTTTATCATATGAACTAAATTTGTTGGATAACCACCCTTCCTCCGATAAAGAGATTCCTTTCATTGTTCAGAATGAAGTAATAATAATTATTCCCAATATGTTTATTTGTACACATATCCTTTATATGATGAAAAATGAATGAATCAAATGGTATGAAACATAAAAACTTAAGTTAATTTATCCCTTATTTGATGATGGTGAAATGTAACTATTCAGGCCATCACTTGTATTCCTCTGTCTTTTTTATTAACCTTTTATTTCTTGGACTGAAATTGTTTAACAGGTGAATTTTTATTTGCTTTGCATTTATGTGGCATTTCTCCGATTGAAACAACTTTAGTTGTTAGGTGGTCAGTTGGTGGGTTTTTTTTTATCGTGTGGACGCACTAGTTATAATGCAGTTATGTGTAGTATTTTAATTTAAACCTGTTAGTTCTTTTGAGCTTTTTTTTTGTGTTGAATATATGGTTGTTAATTAGACATACATGTAATGGAGTGTTGCCTAGGCACGGTTAGGTGGCTAAGCGCATAGCCACCGCCTAACTATGATTGAATCATTATGATGATTTTTTGTTTTACAACGTGCACTTAATGTTTGATTCATTGTTCTTGTGGTTCAAATACAATTTTGCAGTTTTCAAGTAGAGGAGGAAACCCAGTCAATAGGGTTATACATGATCTTCTCCAGAATGGTGATTCTGCTCAAAAGTACATGCAGGGCTCGAGAAGCATGAAAATTGACAATTGCATTCTTCTTGATAATTATTTACCAAGGCGTGGTTCATTAGGAAATGCTCGTGCAAGGGCCGTACAAGGAATCTCAAAACGCTCTTGGAGGCATATGTCCATGAAAGAGCATCGAAAATTGGGATCTTTTGATTTTCCTAAAGAGTTTTGCAAGTAAGTTGTATATTTATGGAAAAATAATGGTTTGTTAAAATTTTCATCATCAAGAGGAAAATGTTTACATCAAGAGCAAATAGTTTTTGTAGTAATCGACTCATTCTCGATTGAATGAATCATGGTAGCTAGTTTAATTGTCTTTAAAAGAAAGAAAGAAAAGAGCTTCTAAGATTTCACTTTTCCTTTTCTTTGTTGTTATTTATAACCCTTTTTCAATGAGCGAACATCATGTGTCATCAATAGAAAGTGAAAATTAGTAAGCAATGGTTTTATTCCATTTTGCCTGAGATTGAAAAGAAAAAAAATGCTCTCAGGCCAGTCACACTTGCATGAAATATTCAAAACAATATATGACATGCCACATGCAATCAGATTACCTTTTTTCCCTAGAATAACCAGCATCCTAATTCAGCTATTTGTTTAACATGTCATATTTTCTTTGTTAACATTTCCATGGATATATATTGCAGTTTTGAACTATTCAAACCGATGCATGAAATGTGGAAAGACTATATAACCAATCTGCTCAAAGATAGTGGGTGAGATCTCTTGCGACCTTGATTTTTTCCAGCATGGTTTCTGTACAATGTCTTTCTTATTTTAAAATCCAACATTGAGAATGAATGTTAAAAGAAACCTTTCATTGCTTGTCGCATGGTTTTCTTCTCATCCATGCCAGTTTTAAGTGTGTTGATGTCCTCTGTTTCAGGAAAGGACAATTAAACCAATTTCTTCTCACTGCAGACATGCATGGTGCAATTCTTTCAGGTAATCCATTGTGCATAGAATTTTTCCATGTTACACTGTGTGATAAAGTGTGTATTTGGAACTTTGTACATGCTATATTATAATGAAAGCTCTTGCATTTGTCGTATCTAAGTTTCTATCACTTTCTGGCTTTTGCAGTTGTTGAATGTAAAACAGTTGCCTATAAAGGGATAACGGGTATCATGGTTCGAGAAACTTCGGAAACATTTGGGATAGTAACACAGGATAACAAATTCCAAGGTAACATAAATTATATGTTGACATGTCTATATTACATCATTAGTTTTTATTGAATTGCTTTACCTTGCTATGCATGCGACATTAAATATAAACCACTATGTTCTGGATATTTCAGTTGTTCCCAAAAAAGGGTCGGTTTTTATGTTTCCGGCTGGCGGTTGGAAGATCACATTGTATGGTGGCAAACTCTCTTCCCGAAACATCGACACTCAAGTCTGATTTGAACATATCCTTGTCTGCCAGGTATTATTCGAGTCTCCATACTCCTTGTATGTTCACAGGGTTCAACATAATAGCCATATATGATTTAGAGTCAGAATTGGAGGTTACTGATCTAGGCTTTATATGAATAGTCAGTTTGAATTGTCATGTGAGTTAGATCATCATTTTTTTTGTTTGGTACAAGGGATCCCCGAGGGGCTACAAAGTACCAGACATAGTGGTCAACTTATCCCACTAACAGGAAAACTATAACACTTGGGTCAGTACTTTTCCACCTTTTTTTCAGCCTTCGCCCATGGAAATGCTCGAAACGTGCAGCCTTCCCTAAGGAAGTGGTGTGCACTATCGGGCTATCAAAGGCTCATTGGATGGTTAGATAGTCATTTTGGTTGAGAAAACTGAAGATGATTTGTGGATCGAAGCACTCACACTAATCAAGTAATTAATTGATCATACATGATAGGCGATGAACTATCGATGATTGGCATAATTATCCTCATTGAATCGCCATATTTGGCATTTGGTATTGTATTGTTAAAAAAAAGTGCATTTATCAGAATTTAGTCATTGAATTGATAGAAAATTTTGCTTGATCACCAATTCTTTTCTTTCTCTTTCTTCCCTTATTTGTTCACTCAGAAAAATGGTCGATTTAAAGAACTGAAGTTAATTGAATTATTGACATATCTTATGGATGAAATCTTTTAGAATTGATGTTTATTGAACAGTGTTGCACAGTCTTATGTGCAGTCATTTTTGCCGCCCCTTTGATTTTTTTAAAGGTATGCACTCTTGTATACTTTAGGGACAATACAGTTTGCCCTCCTTGTACATGTTGATTTTTTTTGAAAGTAGTGTGTATATTTAGGTAAATGTAATAAAGCATATACTCTGTAAAAAAAGAAAGAAAAGAAAAACATTATTCATCTAAAAGAAGAATATATCTTGTTGGTGAAATGAAATTGCATTTTTTCCCAGTGGGGCATAACAAAACTCTTGATTTAAATATATATTTCTATGAAAAAAAGATGAAATATATATTCCAATGAATTGATGTACACATCTATTCAAAATATATAATCTTAGGGCCCGTTTGGGGTGTGACATAAGGTTATTCGCCCTTATATTTCACTTTGTTCCTTAACAAGGCTATTTCTTCTAAGACAAGTATAATGTTAGTGCAGCCCTTTGTGCACTCCTCACATGCTATGATTTTTTTTTGAAAGTGTATATTTCTTGTAAATAAAATATTTACTCTACTGATACCCACTTATGTAAAAAATTGCATGCTTCAACCAATTTTTTTTTAAAAATATAATTTTGTAATGAAGTATATACTTCATGAAAAATGAAATATATACTCTAGTGAATCCTATGAACCCACTTACGGAAAAAAAATTGCATGCTTCATCAAAGTTTGATCAAACACATTTAGCAATGTGAGACTGCTCGTGTGGTTGCATATAAGGACTGCATGTAACAACGCCTAAGATTTAAAAATGCCGATCTGACTATGGAGGTATCCGTGATGTTCTATGTCGGATCAAAAATTTCTTGAATGTACTTTTTCCCTTGAATACAACTTCTCTAAGAATATGATGCAAAGCAGATTTTACTTAAAATAAATGGTTATATTTCTCTCAAGAAAAGTTCGTAGGTAAAACAGTTCAACGATACAAAATATTATTGATGCTAGGAAATTCAAATGGAGACATGCCTTCAAGGTGTGCATACTACCTGAAGTTTAGGAGAGTCAGATGAAGCTCCTATGGGAAGGGGTCAGAAAACTGAACATTTGAGGATTTCTGGGTGATAAATCCAAACTTTAGCATGATATTTTTTTTTTTTTTTTTTTTGAGGGAAAGTGTTGGCAACTTGGCATTCGCCCTAATATATATAAAGGGAATGCCCAAGCGGGGACTACAAAGGCACCTGCTAGAAAAGCACAAAAACAAAGAAGTAGAGAAACAGAAGAGAAGCCCCCCTGGAGGGTCACCACTAGCAGAAGAGGTATCTACCAACCAGTGCCCCCACCAGGAACCTAATAGAAAGACAAAGTAGGAACTACCCAGCACACAAAAGCGCCCTCCCCTCATCACCACCCCACTTGTCCCTGCGCAAAATCTCCCCCATTCATAAATAAATCCTGCCGCCCCTTCGCAAATATTCTGCACATGAGTGCAGTCGCGGATCACCACGAGATTTCTCATCAGCCAGATAGACCAACAAACTGCTGGGATGTAGGATTGTGACACTTTTGTTGCCACACTTTTGTACCCAGCGACATGCAAGCGTTTCCCTGACCTCCAAAGATCCTCCAAAGAAGAAAAAGACTCGTCCATACCAGACACCAAACACAACCATCTCCAAACCTCCATCACCAAAGGAAATGCTCCACCGTTTCCACTGCCGCCCCACAAAGACCGCAAGAAGAATTGGTATTTGGGGACCATTTCGACAAATACTCCTTGGTTAGGATGCGCTGATGATAGACCAACCAGAGAAAAGTTTTTACTTTCAAAAGTACCTGACAACACCAAATCTCTTTATATTTCCAAGCAACAACCTGAGTTCCCGGTCTCAAGTGACACAATCACGTGTAACAGCTCCCGCACAAGAAACCTACTGAAGGAGAGGGCTTCCACACCGACCTATCCCTCAAATTCGGGTTAAGCATTACCCCCTGCAGTTCCTGCAACAGACCTAAGTACCCATCCACCTCTCTGTCATTCAGGTTTCGACGCACCAAGACCTCCCAATAACCACTATCTCCTCAACCCGACCAGAACTGACTAGTGGCACCTATAGAGGTCGACGCAGTCTGATGTATGGCTGGGAACCTCACGCGAAGGCTGGAATCACCCACCCATAGATCCTCCCAAAAAACCAATGTTGCCCCCCACCCCTGACTCCCATTGAATTGCCTCCATAAACCCTTCCCCCCCCCCCCCCCCCTCGCAAGAATGCCCGACCACACCCTCGACAGCATGATAGGTACATTGTTTTTTTTATTAACATATAAAGTACTCAATTAGGTATTTTTGAATTTTACCCTGCCATGTTATGGACTTGTGCTTGTACCAACCATAATGGGGTGATTGTCCTGAGTGAATGGCATACAAGAGCATGGGCAACATGTCTGAGTGATGTGGAGTTCCTAAGATGCAATAGCATCTTGTAGTTAAATCATGGACATTTAAGACAAGTTCTGCGGATGAAAATCAGTGTTTGTTTAAACATCAAATTTATGGCTATGATGGTCCCTTGAGATTTGCAGTCTTGGGTTAAAGTAACTTTTTTGAACGCTGGTCACAGTGAACTAAAAAACTTGATCCATGTTCTATGCTACTGCCAGATGATATGGAAGTGTTGGGTAGTATGCACAATTTGGAATTATAGCAGATTATTTTGAGATTTGTTCTTCTGGCCCTTTCCATGATCATTGTTCCCTTTATACATGACATTGATTCCATGAGGTTTCACTTATGGTCTTCGTTGACAAACAACATTTTCTTTTAGTGGCTCAGGTATTGAGAACTTGATAGAGCCAGTCTCTGCTGTTCCTTTAAATGATGAATTGCAGCAAGCAAGGGGACGAGTGGCAAAGGCTGAGCAGGATGTGCTTTCTAAGTTGACAGATAAGGTTTGCTAGGTCTCACACCATATTCAAGAGTTAATATTCTAGATCATTTAAATAGTATTAGAAATTAAACATGTTCAATTATTTGCAGATGAGAGAAGATCTTGAAGACATCCTGCACTTGTTGAGCACTATTGTTCAGTTGGATGTGGTAGGTTTCTTTGATAATATCCAGTTAGTCATTCTGTGGTGAACCTCATCTATAGTAATCACTTGTTGCTCTCAATTATCGTAAAGCCTTTGATTTCCATGTAGAACATGTAGCAGAGCCCACTAATATGAGAGTAACTATTATGTGGTGTGACTGCAGTTGTTGCAGAAGAAAAACTAGCATCCTGCACTTGTTCCTTTAAATGTATAACATGTAGCAGAGCCCACTGACATCCTGCACTTGTTGATCACTTTTCTATTTGTTTCCTTGGAATACAATACTCGAGCCCAAGTACTCTCACTAAAACAGGTATCTTGGCGAGAAAAAAATTCTATATGACATCATTGATATATAACAATGTACACTACAATAAAATTTCTTTTCAGCCAGGAAAGTTTTCCTTGGTAAAGATATTTTTGAAGGAATATTTTCTTTGGGCAATTTCATTGCAACAATCATGGTTAAATGTATTTAGCTACAAAATCACTATTTCCTTGATAAAAACCTTTACCAGGAATATATTTTGTCAATGAAAAGAAAATAATTTCCTTGTATATATAAATTATTTCCTTGGTAAAGTTCAAAATATTCTCAATGACAATTTTCTTTGCAAATACTAAATAATTATTTCTGTAGGAGACCAATCCGACTGGAATATCGAATAAGGAATAGAGTATATTAAACATGAGGATTGACAGAAGAATAACACATTCTCTGGTTAAAAGGACATGGGCTTAAGAGGAAAGAAGGCCCATGAAAATGGCCCATGGACTCAGGGTCTAACGGTTGTCAGGATAAAATCTCCTCACCTCCGGAACAGACGGTTAGTTAATCCCGACTTAGTCAGGTCGGGAAAAAGATAAGAACAGATTAAGTTGGGCAACCCATATGCCCGACCACGATACGTGAGACGCAATTGTGTCCGACCAGGACAGTTTAACCATCTGGCAAGAACATGAGAACGGGTAGCTGGTGTCAACCGACCTAGACCATGAAACACATCAAAGTCCGAACTGAGAGGCAAATCAGTCATAGGCCATTCCTCGAGGCAAAACGGTTAACAAAGAGAATATTCCTTGACACTAAAAAGGACAGTATGTCAGGGAAACCGTTATAGGATAATGATGATCCGTAGGCGCTACGTGTCCTAGAATTCAGAGGCCACGTGGAGATTCCATATTGCGTTATGGTCACTCCGCAAGGTCTGAATCGGCACGCCCCAATCCAGTATAAAAGGGAGGCTCTACCTCCCCCTCAAGGTATGCGAAACCCCTGACTCTCTCTCCTTGAAATCTCAAGTGCTTTAAGTTCTTCTTCCTCCCTCTAAAAAGAGAAAGATTATTGACTTGAGCGACGGAGGGGCGTTAGCCGGCACTAAACTAGTGTGAGCCGCAGGTGCGTAGAGAGTGGAGGCGACGAGAAGCAGAGGATCCAGACGGGGACGACAAGGAATGGAAGGTTTAGTCAGACCGATATGAAGAAGACTCCAAGCCCACACGCACCGTCCCGCGTTCACTCCAAAATCCCGGATCCCGGATCGAAATTGATCCGGCCCAAGAGGGGGACTACCGGAAATTCCACCCCCCACAATTTCCAATAAAATATTTTCTTGATAAATTTAAATTAATCAAAAAAATTGGCAAGGAAAGTATTTCCTTGATAAAAGCCTGAATAAATCTTGTGAATAAAATTTCATAAAATGTTATATGCATCCCTCTTACATGAATATCAAATTCACTCTAGGGAACACACATCAAACACCACTTTCACAAATACATTGTTTAGAAAACATTATTATTTGTGAAGAAGATCCTCCCTGTTTCTGGAGCTCCAAGTGATGTAGATCAGGCGCGTTAAGAAATTACAGTCAACAAAAATCAAAATACAATGAGAAATGCTTTTACATAACAGTTCACATAAATCACAACAAACAACATTAAAAAATTTCCTTATAAAAATTTATTTTCATAATAAAAAAATATGAAATAAAAAAATTAGTTTTTCAATGAAATACATTTATTTGAAAAAAAACAAACTAAAAAAAATCAAAATTTTCCAAATCAACCCATATTTACCAAGAAAATTATTCTTTGGTAAAGATAATTCACGATTCTTAAGGAAAATATTCCTTGGCGAATGAACCAATTTTTTTTTCAAAGGCCTTCATTTCCTTTAGTGAAAAAATGGCTTTAGACTTTTTTCGAGGAAAAGTTTCCTTACTAATAGTTATTTTTATAATAAAAAACTAAAAAATAAAAAAATTACTTTTTTCAATGAAACACATTCATTGGAAAAAAATGCAAACATTAAAAAATTCATTTTTTTTCCAAAATCAACCCACATTTACCAAGGAAATTATTCTTTGGTAAAGATAATTCATGTTTATTGAGGAAGTTATTCCTTGGCAAAGGAGCCAATTTTTTCAAAGGCCTTCACTAAGGAACTATTTCCTTAAAATAACAGCTTTCGACTTTTTTTAAGGAACACTTTCCTTAGAAAACATTATTTTCATAATAAAAAATAAAAAAATTTACTTTTTTCAATGAAATACAATCATTGAAAAAAAAATACCAACATTAAAAAAATTCACTTTTTTTTCCAAATCAACCCACATTTATTAAGGAAATTGTTTATTGATAAAGATAATTCACGTTTACTAAGGAAAATATTCCTAGAGTCAGTTTTTTTAAGGCTTTGACCAACAAAATATTTCCTTGACAAAAATCAAAAGTGCACTATTATCAACAAAGTATTTTGTTAGTAAAAAAAATAAAAAGAATATAAAAATTCAGAATTATGTGTTCCCCTTGACCCATGAAATAAACATTTCGAGTATAATTACCAACGAAATTATTTTGCTTGATAGAAAATTTGTGGCTCAAAGGCCTTTTTCTTGTAGTGCTAATTTTACATTAGGTACGTTTAATGATTAAAATCATTTACTCTCCTGCATTTCGTCTACGTAAAGGTGAATGTGACTGAGGTTCTGTTTATTGTGTTAAACTAATGAGTAAGATATTGGAAATTCAATGAGATATCTTTTTCATTTTATATTTTTTATATTAATTTAATATTTTAGTGTGAGAATATATTTTTGTATTAAGTTCATTTCAGCTAATTAGCATGGGCGTATTTTTAGTTTGTAATATCATGGTAATGGATTTTGTTAATGTATTTGTTGCCAACCTAAAAATATACCTTGTTATCATTATTTTTATACATATTACGTATTTTCCATTTTTTTATTTTTTTTATATTAATGTTAAAATATTTCCACATTACATCACGGTTGAATGGCAGGATTTACAGATAAATCAAAGATTTTACACTCAAACTGAGAAAAAAAAAAGATCCCACCATTTTATTGCATTGTTGTTTTTAGCAGGGGTACATTGACAAAATGAACTTTTTGAAAGGGTGTGCATGTAAAAATTTCAAAAAAAAAAAACAAAAACGAAATTCCCGGCCATCTTTTTAAAAGTCACATTATTAAAGTATCTTATAAAAAAGAATTGATTCATTTTGGAAAAGAAACCATCCCTAGTTCACATACAATTTTAGTCTTCTTGCTTCTGTTATTCTTTTAGCAATCAAGGGTGAAATTAAATAACGATTAGATAAAATAGTAATAAAATAGGTGTTTAGAAGACTGAAATAAATAAGAATGTGTATGTCAAAACTAACTGGTATCAAATCACTTGGCGATTTGATGGATTGACAATGGTTGAGAACATGCATTGGCCTTATATCATCCAATGCCTATAGATTTTAGGTCTATGCAAATGATCGGGGTGATGACTATGTACCAAAGTATGATATGAATTTTTATATGAATATATTGAGGCAAACCAATTTTTAAGAAAAAGAACGTGATATAAGAAGCAAAGAAAAACTTACTCTAATTGATTATGGAATCTTTGTTGGTTCATGATAAAATGAAACATGAGTTTGAAGGAATAAAGGAAAGTCACAATGTGAATCACTGTAATGGAGATGCATCAAAAACTAAATTGAAAAATAGTGTAAAATATATATAACCCCTCACAAATATATAAAAATCCAGATAACCCTCTGTCTTTTCCCAATATCCAAATAATCCCCCTACATAACTAAAAAATAAATCACACATTCTGTCAGCTATGCTAACTATAGTTACCTGAATTTAACTTAACCGTGTACATTTACATTTATACCATCACCTAAACAAACCTAAAGCTAACATCCCCTTCTTACTCTTTCTTTTCTTCACTTAAAACAAACCTAAACCTAACATCCCCTTCTTCCTCTTCATCTTCCTCTTCCACTTCTTCTTCTTCTAAACAAATTTAAACCTAACATCCTCTTCCTCCTTCTTCTTCTCCTTCTCCTCCTCCTTCTTCTTAAAGTTTAAAGTTTTTAATTTGGGTTGTTCAGAGGGATAAAAACATAATTGTGAGATAGTTATTTGTGTTTTTTCTCGTTTGCAGGGGTTTTTTGAATTATTACATTTTGCTTGGTTAAGAAAACGAAATATTCCACGCGTATTCCAATTCTGTCAGTAATTATTTAACATAGGGGGGTGATTTGGCTTTTCTTTATATTTGAGGGGGGGTTATTTGGATTATGGGATAATGTAGGGGGTTATCTATTTTTTCATGTGTTTGGGGGGGGGGGGGGGGGGGTTATATGCATTTTTTCTATAAAAAAAAGAATTCTGATACACTCAATCTGTTTTGCATCACTATATATTATGATACCATAATATATACTGCGATATCATAGTATATGATGTTCCATCACAGTGTATGGATAATTTTATTTTATTTTCTCATTTTTTTAAGTGAAAAAAATATATTATTAAATTTCATTATATACTTTATTTCACATAACAATATGTACTTCAATGAGAGAGTGTACAATATAAACTGCAAATGGATCTGGGTGTAACAGTGCCCTTTTCTAAATAAATGGTATGGACTGCAAATTAGACTGCAATGGGGCTGGACATATCGTTTTTAGCAAAAAGTTGGTAGAAAGGCCGACTGAGGGGCCCAAGGCCCTTAGGTAACTAGAGTTCCACATCCCAATAGGGCACAAGGCCCACAAGTCTATCATTTATTACATTTTTTTTTAAGACCTAATTCCAGTCCCATGTTGTTTGGTAGAGAATCATTGAAATATATACTTATATTAACGAGGTATATGTTTTGATAGAAATTTTTTATATTTTCTATAAATGCATATGCTTTAATTTTTTTTTATATAAAAACATGTGTTCTATTAGATGAAATATACCATTGAAAAAAGGTTATATGGAACATTATCCATCATTTTTTACATTTTAATGATTAAATGGCAACAGGGTTTGAAACATGGACCTCCCTTAAGGTCCGTTAAGGATTAAAGAAAATGTGTTTTATAAGCATCATGCAGACACAGGGGAATAGATGCAATTTCAGACAGATACAGGATTATAAATGCAATTTTTAAAGCCCCTATGATCTAAAGGGTAGTTTGGTCAATTTATTTTACATTTAACGCCGTTAATGGAATATTCTCGGTATATTCCACTCTCATCCGACGGAACTTAACCTCAGAGGCACGGTTGCAACACGAAATATTTTTTCAGGGGTATAGATGCAATTAACTTTTTAAGGGGGGTATAATGAAAAATATCATATTTAATAGGGGTATAAATACAAAATTCCCTTATTTTTTCCTTCAAAATGTCATTAGCTCTGTTAAACACTATTGAAAATACATTATTTTGCAATTAATCATGTTCCTTTTTCTTCTTCAACCTTCCACCCAATATTTTGCATTTCACTATCCTAATCCGATTTCACTTCATCTTCTTCAAGCCCGGACCCCATACAAGACAAAAAAAAAAAAAAAAAACTCTCATACAAAGATGAGTTCATCTCAAGCATCATCAATAACCCACCCTTGTTATTGTTGAATATCATGCAAGGAATGAATATCAACAAAAGAATGGACATCAATATCTTGTTAGGGATTTGTGATTTCACTGGTTGAAATACGGGACGAAGATGGTTGAATTGGATTTCTCGCAAGGGTTTGTGGTGGGGTTTGGAAGAATAAAAAAAAGAGTAATTTTATAATTGCACGCTCCATGGTTAATCAATTAATCATGATTGGTTACTGGACGTTAACATCGTAATTATTGGTTACTGGACGTTAACATCGTAATTAATGTACAATTTATGACTTTTTCGTGTTTACTTTTGAACGAACTATTTTAAGCGGTGTATTTTAATAAAATTAAAATTTAACATGTATATTAATATATGCAAAATATTAGGGACTTAGGGATCATTAAATTGAATGATGGGGTCTAGATGTGCCTTTTATAACCCGCCAAGTCATCACTCCCCTTCCATTTCAGAAAAGAAAGAATGTCCGATGAAATCAACGGCCAAATCTCTCTCTTTTGTTCCCTAATCAAAGACCGTCGGTCTCTCTCTCTCCCCCCTTCAAACACTTTCCATCATTTCTTTTTCTTTCGATTCGAATCCGATTTTTAGGGTTTCTTCGGACCCTCTGTAGGTTCGGCGACGGAGCTCTCCGGATCCTCGAATCCGTACTCGCGTCGAAGGACGTGCGCTCCTTGTCCGAGATCCGGTCGGCCCTGCGAGCGTTCACGAGGTCTGAATCTGTTTCGGCGTTCCAAGAGGTCTCGGGGAGGTCCGCCGAGCAGAGGCTCATTGTCGTCGACTTCTTTGTCCGTGCATTTGCTTTAATTGGCGATGTGGAGGTGAGAAGAGTCTGGATTCAGAGATTTTTTTTTTCAATGTGATTCAATTTAGATTCTCGAATTGGATTGTGCATTTGATGCTATATCAGTGTGTGAGGTCTCACATTCAATTTGTTTACAGTCACACTTCTTCAGTTATTATTTTGAATATTTAAAACATATAATTTTTTTTCTTTCATGAATTGCATGTTTTCTGTCTTTGCATTGTAGAATTGCTTGGCATTAAAATATGAGGCCTTGGTTTTACGGGAGCAAAAGTATATCAACAACCACGTGTTGCAAGTCTCTTGTGACGAGTGGCTAACCTTTGCAAGGATTCGTTGAACCATGGATTCCATTCCATTGCGATCAGGGTCAGTGTTTATGATATTATTGTGTCCTTTGTAGCAGAAATATTGAATTTTCAGTCTCAGTTCTACTAAGTTGATCTTATATTGATCTCTTGAATATGAAAAAATATGTTAAGGATACTCATTCGTACCAAATGAATCAACTTAATAGTTAATACTGAGAAATCCAGTGGATAATCTTTATATACTTTCATTCATGTTACAAATGGCTCAGAAGCTTGAATTTTACTATTTTCTCTTGTAAATCCCTTTTGGATTCTTGTGTGTGTGTGTGTGTGTTTTTTTTTTACTATTCATTTTTTAATTATTTCTCTACATGTATACCATAGTCATAAATTTGGCTTGAATTAAGGTTTGGGCGAAACTGGCTATCAGCCTGATGTCAACAACTTTCAAAAGTTTAGCAATATTAGTATGAGAATTGAGAAGAATGATCCTTGCGGAGTAGTGTAAAAGAATGATTATTACTCTTTTTGCCCTTCATCATTTATGTTTCCTCAACATGACTTTTATGTCACAAAGTTGATGTCAAATGGGTTTGGAATTATCACTCTTGTCGAACTCTGGATTCACCAAATTTTCCCGTTTGCAGGGATATGAAAATGCGCTTTTGTTCATTCAACGGACACATACAGAGGATTCCATACGTGGTACCTTGACTTTAGAGCCTGGTACTTCCTCTTCAGAGCTTTGTGAAAAAATAAAGAAAACCAGAGACATGGCCATTGCATCAGTATCTTCAAATTCTGGTATGTGCTATTTTCAGCTTCGTATTCACCTATACCATTTGCTAGTACTCATTCTCCTCGTGTTAGCAGCACAGAGAGTATGGGTCTTCTGCAGGATCTGAAAAAAATAAGTTGAGGAAAAAATTATTTAACCCCTTTAGGCTGTTGAAACTCTTATGATGGAGGCTAAAAACTCTCAGTAACAGATAATTGAGACAATATCTATTGTGATTCTGGTTTCCTACCCATGGAATATAAAGTCTGTTGGAGCAGAAAAAAACATTCATTTTCTAGCCAGTCCAGACTTCAGATATCTCAACTTTTTTCTTTTATACTTTGTTCAAGATGTTATAGTTTATGTCTAAGGGTGTGTTTGTGCATAATGGAATATAAAGTAAAGTGAGAAAAAGCTAAAAGTTTCTCTTTGACAATTAAAAAATCTGGTGTTTGTGTCAAACAAGGAATGAAAATTCTTTTCTATCACTCTCTCCCTTATTCTTCATATTAGTTAATGTGGGAAAAAATTTCCCTTTCTCATAGGTGAGAATTTGAGGGAAAGTAAAAGAAAAGTTTCCACTACATGCACAAACACCATGATAATTGATGAAAAGGAATTTTTTTATACTTTCCATCATTTTCCATTTGATCGAAATTCCTTTACTTTCCTTCATTTTCCCTTTGAGATTGTACACAAACACACCCTAAGATTACTGAATGAAATTGACATCTATTTTGATGTGTTGAGAATTGTTTATCTAACATAATTTAAACCATCATTTAATTGCCATGTTAAGGAGTGGTTTAGTTACGATTGATGTTCCTATGGGATTTCCTTTGTATCTTATAATAGTCAATCATTGTGTCTTCCATCCTGTCAAAATAAAAAGTTCCTTCCATGATTCCATCAATTAAGTTAAATGTTGGTCATTTTGTTGATATTTAGTAGCGCAACTCATCTCACAAGTATTCAGTTGTTTTTATAATCCTGTCCATGCAGTAACATGTTAAATTATCTTGGCCTGTGATTTGGTTCTTAATCTCAATATGACTTTTAGTTACTAGAAAGGATCTTTAACACTAATTTTTGGAATATTCATGTTCCATAGAATTCTCTTGGATAACAGTTGATTAGCTATACCCATCCATATACGTTGCAGGACATGATTCATCATATTTATGGATGAATTTTTTAAGATGGTAAACATCCCCCTATACATTAGTTAATTTTCATATGCAATAGTTCCCAATGGGCATGTGAGAAAAATTGTTTTCTGATGTCACAATGAAATAAATACTAGTACATTACATACATTTTCATGTGTTGCAATTTTCTCTTAGGAGAACTTGTTGCAAATTCTTTAGTCCATCTATTGCTTTTCTATCTATTGCTTGTTTGCATGATTTCTATTTGGTCTTCATCAGTTCAGGCGCAAACTGCTGAATATTTGAAAATGAAAGCTATTCAGCAAAACAGAAGCTGCAATTCTTGTATTGTTGGTACACGTTATCCAGCAAGCTCAGTATTCAGAGATGGCATAAAAAAACGAAGCATAAAAGGACTCCGAGAATGGCAGGGCCTGCCCCAGAACATAAGTGAACCATAAGCTTCCTAGCCTACATTGGAGAATCCTGAAAAGGTTCACCACTCAAGGGTATGTGAATTTTGAATGATCATTAAAATTTTGAAAACTATGTGAATTTTGATGTATAAAATAAGTCATTTCAATGTCTGGATCAAAAGTTCCAACCTTTTAAAGTTTAGGGGCGCTGTTACACCTAGATCTGTTTTTAGTCTCAATTCCAACCCTATATACCTCAATAAAAAATTAACGACGCATATGCTCATGTAATCAAAGCATGCGTTTTGAAAGAGTTTTTTTATATTTTCTATAAATGTATTCATGCAATTTATTAGAGTATATACTTCATTTTTTATAAAAACATGTATTCATTAGATTGAAATTGAGACTGAAAATGGAACTGGATGTAACATTATCCAGAGTTTAGACCATTTCCTCACACAGCATACTACATCAGAAAAAGACAAGACAAAGAAGATGGGCTTTCAGTCCCTGACCCATAAAGTAAGTGCACCTAACAATCCAGTAACATCTAAAAGAGTGAAATATATTTTTATTATTAAAATCCCAAACATGATTGATATTCAAGTTCTATAGAGATTCAAGACTTTGGGAGGATTACATGGATTCAAATTTCTTATGCTATTCAACGACAGATGACTCTGCTTTTAAATGAAGCACTCCATCGATGAAGTAGGGGCTGTCATCTGATATAAATGATTCCCACGGCATCTGAACCAAGTCAGAAGTATGGCCTCTTTGGTAATATGAACTTCCTCACGAACATTATCTCTGGCTTTATCTTTACTGCAATTTCACCTACCACCTCTATGCCTAACAAAGGAGTGCTCAATATGCTTAAATACAAACCAAAAGAAGCAGTTAAAAGGGTGGTGTTGCATACAAGTGAAAATGGTTGTTTTCCAAAGAAAAACTCCTCAAAGAATAAAGATCACAGAAGATTGTGTTTCATATCAGCACGCACGATAAATTGTCTATCCATGGGCAAGATTTGGCCTTCAAGAAGAGAGCCTCATTAACAACATCTTTAGCAAAGTTTGGATCCAAATCCTCGCACATGAGCACCTCCCTCAGCTTCCCATTGGTCATGATCGAATGGGAAACGCACCAGTCGTGTGATGCAGGACCTCAATGTCTCTTGCCTTTCTTGAAGCACAGGGAACTGCTTGCGTGACCACTTGAACACGATTTCAAGAATTTCATCTTCTGATGTCTGTGGTGAATGTCATATTGCAGATCTCATCTTGGTATTCCATGAAATCCTTGTATGAAGAGGCCAAGAACTTCGACTTGTTGATCAATTCTTGCCAGTATTCCATTCTCATTGTAATGTGAGAAGTAATATCCAAACATAGCAAGGCAAATCTATTAGTAACTGAAAGCATCTTTTAATGCATGAGACAATTTGAAACTTGTAGAATGATCAATTCTTCTAGAATGTGGTTGCAGAATTGGGGGTTGTTGAAGGTGAATTGAGATTTGTTGAAAGCATACTTATTAGACTCATCATCCACGTTGATATCAGATAAATCAATCACGCCCCCAATACAGTTAGTAGGATTTTTGGCACATCCATTGAAGTTGGAGAATATCATGTGTTGGATTTCTTCTATTTCTTTCTTCCTTGTATATTATGTAAATGGAATAAATGAAACTGGTATTCCTCTTTTTTTTTCGGCAATTGTAAAACTGACCCTGGATTAATTTTAAAAAGAGGCCCTCGAACTACTTTGACCAGGTCAGCATTGATCTGAATTTTTTTTTTTACATAGTAACTACAGGAAGATTCATAATCACGTTGACCTAAATTTCTTTTTTTTCTTTTCACAAAGGAATACAGGAAAATTTGAGACGTGATCAAACATTTCGTATAAATGCCTCTTTTTTTTATATTTTATTAAATTTTAATATAAAAATTGGATAAATTGCTCAAATACCCTTTGACTTTACATGTTATTAAACTTTTTAATAAAAAAATTGGGTAAAAAATGCTTTTATAGGAGACATGATTTGCGATCACATCTCTCATGAGAGACGTGATTTCTCTTTGAGCTTAATCCGAATCAAATCCGAGGTTAGAGAAAACCAACCAAAACCAAATCTTCAAATTTGAGAAGCTCAACTTATCAGATTTTGTTAAGGTTGGGCTTAGGTTTAATTTGAAAATTTTATTATTTTAAATAATTAAAATTTTTGCAAGAATCAATCATCCGCACATCAAAAATAAAAAAATAAAAATGAGGAACATTTTCATTTAAAAAATAAAGACATGAAAATTATAGATGCAAAAGATTCTACATAAAAATAAATTATACAATTCAAATTTTATTATACACATTAAAAAAATTTTACTTAGAACATTTTATTTAAACATGAAAACTTCATATTCGAGATAGCCCCCAACCCAAACCCAACTTAAATTAGCTTCGGGTTTTTGTAGTTCGGGATTCAGTTGAACAAGAATGATAAAAAGTCTCAATCCAAACCCAATTTGGGTCGGATGCGTCAGGTTCAACTCGTCCATGTCACACCCCTAGCTAACTTGATCAAACTGACTCTAAAGCCAGTTTTATAATTAAAACTGATCCAGGGTCAGTCTTAAATTTAAAAAAAATTAGGACAGCCAAAAATGAAAATTGCCCAAAATCAAACAATCCTAACCGTACAACCCCTTGAATTTCTGACATCTAGTCACTGCCAAAAAAAAAAAAAAAAAACAACTCATCAGAGTAAACCACCACCACAGTCAGCACCAAAAAGACCGTCGCCGTCCCGCGCAACCGCCCAGCCGATTGCGAGGTGCGGAGCCCGATTGTGAACCTACACTCATCGACTGAAGGATCGACGGTCGTGATCATTCCAAGCCCGCCAAAATCACACGTGCCCACACCCTGCCCGTGCCCCTGGTAGTAACTATTGAACGCGTACGACGCGTTCCCAGGCCACCCGACCCCCGCGCACGACCCACCCAGGGAGAGCGCGGTGCAGTCGGACACCGCACACGCGGCGTTCATGCTCTGCGAGGCGTTCGAGAGGTCCCCATTGTTGTTGTTTGCCACGCACCACCTCTGCATGAGGTACTCGACGTCGTGCGCGTTCGAGAGCTTCTTCTGCGGACCCTGGCCCAGGTCGAGCTCGTACTTCGCCTGCCCGTCGAAGGTGAAGACCCCCCAGTGCCTCTCGTAGTCGCCAGAGGCCACGCTTCTCCGATCCTCATCTAATAAGCTGAATACATACACGTCGAGCACCGGCTTACGCGGCCGAAGTGGTGTCTTGCTGTTACTTTTCAAATGCTCCACCAACCCCTTCATGAATGTCTCTGCAACGCGCTTGGTCGCATTGACTGCCCCATCTGTCGGCCACCCGATCTTCCCCACCACGATGTCAATGTCCGGGAAGCCAAGGGCGGATAATGATGCCACGAGCGAGTCGATGCAGGCATCGAAGCCGTTCTTGTACGTGTTGTGACCATCAGCGAGCGGACGGGCGGTGGGGTGGAAGAGGGCGAAGTCAAGGGACGAGTTTTTTCTTTGGCGGAAGGTTGTGTATGGATTGAGATCGACAAGGAAGGGGGAGTTTTGTTTGGTGAGGAAGGTGAGGAGTTGGGTCATGGTTTTGTTAAGGTCAGGGCGGAAGCGGGCTTTTGAGGGGAGGGGGGAGGTGGTGTTGAGGCATCGTGGCTGCACGGGACAATGACTTTGATTCGGGTGGAGAGCTTTGCGCCTACCAGAGCTTGGTGGATGTTGGTGGCAGCTCCAATGACAAAAGGTTGGAACTGTTGGTTGTTGGTTTGGAGGAATGGCTCGTCCCCGACAACAATGTACCTGCGTGAATGGGGTAGAAACATGAACTACTCAAGGAAAATGTAGAATCTGAGATCTAGTTCTAAGAAAAGCTGATAAGGGTATTAAAAACTTCCAATTCCATATGAGTTTCCATGTTTTGTTTCAGGATTGTAAAGATGATACCAGGCAATAAATTTCACCTCCATGTAATCTAGTTCAAAATGTTTAGTTTTTTTTAATAAACAGATGTGGGCGATATGAAAGGGGAAAAAAATATCATTCAGATTCTTCACCTAATAATCACAGCATAATATTGCAATTTTCCAAATAAGAACCACAATTAAAAAACTATAAGCTCATAAAGTCTTGCATCGATTAATATCATCAAGAAGCACATAGATGCAGATATTTTATGAATGGTGATCTAAGAGAACAACATGATAACTCATACGTTTTGAGGAACACTATTCACTGTATTTGCTGAGGTAGGTTGCCATTTTTAATTGCCAAAAAAAATTGGAGACATCATCAAGCAATAACTGTAATCATGACTTGAAACAAATATCTCTTGCTTGATAAACTTAAAAAGAAATCCATCCAGAAATTCATCAAGCCCCTGTTTGTGCTGTCCTATATTTGATAGGTCCGATCGCCTTAAAAAAATATATGTTTTGTCAGATCCCAAGATTAACCAAGCAAGATATATTTTACATTAAACGTTGAGAATAACAAAAAAAAAAATCAAACATAAAATCTCTTATACTGCCCAGATTATATACCCCAATATAGCTATTTATGATGAATAACATTACAGAGGTTCCCAAATGGGATCTAAAGAGATAGAGATATGCTTGAGCAATTATTGTAAGAAGCAACATGTTAACTGATTCATTTACATGTTGCATTCTCCAACAAGAAGTGTGGCACCAGCTACTTTTGAGGTTGATTACAAAGAATAGTGTGATAAAAACTTTTTTGATCCTATAAAGTCTCTCTTATTTTAATATCTTTGGGATTTTGTATTTGTCTTCAATATCAGGTTATCACAATGAAGGCTCAGGTTTACATGTTTCATATGCAATCATCTCACCATGTCACTTAACAAGTGCCTAGCCCATCATCCAAACTATGTCTTGTAAGAGAAACTCAATCCAAATTTATAGCATAGGAAAGCCTGGAGGATGTTTAAGGTGCCATCTAGAAGGATGAAAAGGTGGATTACAGACATTGTTCATACATTTTCAGAAACACTCAAGAGGAACTAAAGATATGAAGAATGAGTAGAGGTGCTATCATCAAGTAAAACAACTAATCTTGAATAAAGACCAGTCCATATCTACTGGGTCTCTTTCACAAATTTAATAAAAAAAGAGAGTTCAGCTTTGGCTAAATTTAGAAAAACCATCCCTCACGCTATATGTTGGAACCCGGGGCAGACCATAATCCAAAAAGAAACATTCCAATGGATGCAGTCTGAGGATACTTGGGAAATTGTGCAGGGCTGCTCGGGTGCTTGGAGAAAGCATATAGATTGAATCTTTTTGGAGATTACTCATTCCCAAAGTTTTTCTTTTCTTGTTTTCTGGTCATTGTTTTAGAGGTTTGGAAAGTTGGAGCCTATCATCTGATTAATAAACCTTCATGTGGGGTGCTCCTACCTTTACTTAAAAAAAATAAAAATAAAAGGTAGACGACTCTTTTGTTTGTATGATTAAAAAAATAAAGGGAACCTTGAATGATGTAAAATTTGGCTGAACTGAATGTAATGAGAAAGGGTTGCTGTCAGATGAATAGCAGTATAGCACAGATGAGAAAAAGATGTGAAGCATTGCACAAGGTTTGGAAATGCCAAGAGACATGTTTTGGTAGCCAACAATTCAACCTTTCCTGTGAAGAACAATTATCAGCCCAATTTCAGATGTGCTCAAGGAAGAGGGAGAACTTTAGCGGAGATCAAATACATCAGAAAACTTCTGATAAAGAGAGTACATGACTAGGGAATACCAGAATGGAATACACATATTTCATTAAGCAATATTAAGGACACTGAAAACCTCCACTTTGCAGGGTAATTCAGCTTTAAATCTTCAAACAGACATGGAGTATGTTAGGAACCACAATTTTGCAGAGGGATTTATGATTAAACACTATTAGGTATATTTCAAAAAGAAATGTGTGCTAATATTTTATGCAGTAGAAATAGTGATTGACCAGTGTGTTTGTGAGGACATCATTGTACAATTGGAGGCTCTTCAATTGAGGATCTGGTGATACTTTTTAATTTTGCTCTGATCCCTGTTGTTTCTTTTATAAATATATTTTTGCAACTTAATTAATCTCTCAACTAAACTAACAACATATCCAGTTTTAGAAGAAAGAAAGAGACTTCATTTTGCACGGTAACTAAAATGATTATTTTACAGATAATAATGAACCTTACATATCTCGCTCGGATATAACTTTAAGCTTGATTTATGAACACTGAGAAAATGTCGCACTGTAGAATTAACGAGTTAAAGAAAATCTAGTTTTCAAAATAAACCTTTAAATTGAACTATAGGACACACAGAAACAGACATAAAAAACAAGAGCATTCATATTAAATACAATAGAACATAACCAACATTAGAGCCATCTTAGGGTGCGTTTGGTTGCACGATTGCGCAGCATTTACGATTGCAGGAAGATGCGTTTACAATCATGCAACCAAAGAGTTTTGCAATTGCAGTTTTAAATCCAGCGATTGCAGGCAAATAATGTCCAAAAACTGCGATTTCAAAAAGCTGAAAAATTGAGCTTCCTGCAGAATTAGTTTTGCAATTGCGCAACCAAACGCACCCTTAGTCATCTCCCCATATAAGAACTATCACAACCACAACCATGTGCATGTAACAAATCTTTTCAATTACACTATAGGACACGGAAATGGACATAAAAAAACAAGAGCATACATAGTAAATCCAGTAGAACATAATTAACATTTTAACCATCTTAGTCATCCCCCCCCCCCCCCCCCCCCGCAAGAAGAACTGTCACAACCAAAACCATGTGCATGTACACGAAAGTTTAGCATTCACGCGTAAATAATTGCTCCTCTGCATTATAAGAGCTATTCAACACTTCTCCAATGATTATGAAATTGTGAGAGAAACATGCTGAATTATTAAACCACTCCAAGAATCAGTTTCATAATTCATTCTCATCAACCCATCTAATATCAGTAATGCCAAGAATGAGAGAGAATAAAATTCATAAACATCAAATTTTTTTTTTTACATTAAAGAGCAAATATTCTATTCTACACCTCAAAACAACAGAAACAATCCACTGAAACGCCTAAAAAACAACATCTTACATTCCAAGGCAACGAAAATTACAAAACCACAATTAGCAACAATCAAAGTCAAACCAATCACCAAAAAAATTTGAAATCAAAACCCTGTAAACTACAAAACCCAATTTGTCAAATACGACAAGACAAAAGCAGGATCCCCTTTATAACCTATTACATAACCCAGCAAAAAATAAAAAAAGCTATTACATAGAGAATTTTTTTTTTTTAAAATGAAGCAATAACTCAATGTACATGGGAAAAGCTCAAAGAACACAATTTTAACATAAGAACCAATAATATCAACTCAGATACCAAAGCCATTGGGTCATCATATTCACGAAATATCAAAAAAGCTCAAGAACCCAATTTATTTTATAAAAAAAATCCAACACACCCAACTGAACCTAGATATCAAACCCATTATATAAAATAAAATACCAGAAACACCTCAATGTGCTTAAAAAAACTCAAAGAAAACATTTTAATTCAATATTCAACATGCTCACCTTATACCCATTATATAAAATCTGAAAACCAATGAAGAAACAAATCAATGTGCATTAAAAAACAAAAACCCAATTTTAATACAAAATCCCACATACCCAATATGCATTCATAATCCATCATATGAAAGTGTATTTAAAAAATCAACACAAAATCCAACATGCCCAACAAAACCCATACACCAAGAAATCGAACAGAAGAGAAACAAAGAAGCACTGACTCGATTCGAAAACCAGGGGAAGAGCCATCGGAGAAGTAGCGGGTGACGTTGTCGTGGACCCATCCCTCGGCGGCCTTCCTGGATGAGTTGAGCCCCTGGAGGGCCGAATCCTCCATCACGGACGGGTCGGGCTCATAGAGCCTCACCGAGGTCACGTTGTTCGACCGGAGCAGCTCCACCACCTTCGGCGGTGGGAGGGGCTGAGATGAGAAGGAGGTGCCCCAGTTGACCCCAATCGCGGAGGCGGAGTAAAGGCGGAGCATTGTGAGGCAGAGGAGCAGGGTCGACCGGGGCTGAGACCCTGCCATTGATTTTTGAGGGGGTTCGGTCGGTCGAGCTTTTTTTTTTTTTTTTTTTGAGTGAGACGGTGTTCGGATCACAGTATTTCAGATTCTTTGAATAGAGATGTAACCCAACACTCATGATCAGTATGGAAATGCACATGTTAACTACACCGTCTATTAATTGAATTGTACAATCTTAGATAGATTCAGTGAGAATGAAACATACACTCAATAATTGGTATACAATTTCATTGATAGATTATATAGTTCAATTCATAGACTGTGATGCTGTGCAATTTGATAATGATTGGACTGATAAAAAACCAGTCCTGACTCCATACTCTACCCTCAATACTTTTTTTAATGTATCAAAATACAGTCTCATATACTAGTTAGTCTCTATAGTAATCACAACACTCAGTATTTCTTTTTACAATATCAAATTGCAATCTCATATTTCTAATCAGTCTCTATAGTAGTGCAATGACTTTTAAAACATTAAGATTCACAAGAAATATTTTATACAAGAGCATAACATTGATATCTCAATCAATTTTATATATCTGACTGTAGTTATTGTAGTGTATGAACTTTGACAGACTGTATAGATATATATTTTTTTCAACTATCTCATTATGTACTTTAATTTATATAATAGTATGTATTTTATAAACGAGAGTTTTTTTTTCAAAAATTTGAATGATATGTATTTCATAGACTGAATGTTTTAAAATAAAAAAATTAAATCATGCTACAAATGAAACTATACATGGTGTTTTGATTGAACGTATCATTTTACTTTATACAAAACCCCAAAAGATACACTATTTTTGGATTCGAACTTAATTATTTTAAGGCAAAAATGAGATAAATTGTGAACTCATGCATTAAGGTGTCAAATGGTGTGGAATACTCCTTTAACGGAGTGGTTGAGACACACCCTCCCCCAAGGAGAGGTCAGTAGTTCGACTCCCAAGTTTACAAAAAAAAAAAAATTGTCAAATGGTCAATAAGAAAAGAGCTTTGCTACACAGACCCCAATTTATAAGCCCTTTCCATAGGTCCCATGATGTGTCAAAATGTTATTGGCTACCTGGTTGACTTTTACAAAAAGACAAAAAAATAAAATACAAATCTACCCTAATTAAAACACACACTCTCTCACTCTATTTCCCTATTTTTGTGGCCTTTTTTTTTCAATTTTATCTTTCCATCCATTTCAAAATTTGGGACATGCACATTTATTGATACTACATAATAGATTGATCATGAAATTTTATCAAAATCCATCCACTGAGAAGTTTCAGAAAGTGAGGGGACCTCTTCTGGTCTCCCTTTTTTTCCCCTAGGAATGTCTAATATTCATTTTATGTGTGTTCAATTCAAAGAGGATTACCCTGCAAAGCAATCTCATTATTTTAGTGGTACAAAATGAGAAAACAAACCATACTACCATTTTCAACAATAGTTCAAACGATCATTTAGTAGTTGTAGTTTACAATGTGATATTATAGTACACTTTTTAAAAAAGTATGTGAAATCTTTTTTTTCTTTTTTTAAGAAAAAATAACACATTCTTATTTTCAGTTTGTTTAAAGTTGTAAAATGTAATTTTTAAGAAAAAATAACACATTCTTATTTTCAGTTTGTTTAAAGTTACAAAATGTAACTATCTTTGAAATGTAACTAACTTCATGTATGCATGATTGTTGTAGTGTGAATTCTATTATGCATGTTGAGTCATACTTTAAGAGTATGTATGTTCACATGTGTATGATATGTAATATCAATTACTGCAGATAAAAAAAAGATAGAAAAATCAAAAGACAAGAACTACACAATATTAACCGTGTTTCAGAAAATGTAACTAACTATTAGAGGAGTGTAAACAACTTTAAAGAATATGTATATTCAGTTTGGTTAATGTTAATATTATGATGAATGTAACTATCTTAAAAATGTAATTAATTTTAATTCAACGACCTTAACATTTATTGGTTTGTATGTGTGTTTATCATGATTTATCTTTCTTTTATCATTATATGTTTTTTATGTTATTATTAAGTCTGTCAATTATCCGAAAAAATATTCGCATCCAATCCGAATCCGTATCCAAAAATGTAGAAAATATCCGATATCTGAAAAATCCATATCCGAAAAAATAATCCGTATCCGAAAATTTTCGGATCGGATACGGATATACCCCTATCCGATCTGAAAAATATCTGTATCCGATGGTATTAAAAAATGTTAATATTAGTATTCAATATCTACCATTGGATTTTGATCAAGTGGTTCACATTCTTTCTAATAGTTGTAAAGTTAGGACTTGTGTTTGTGAATTTTTAATTTTAAGTCAATTTTTGAACTTTAAATGAAAATTTGTTATATTTAATTATTTATTTATTGATTTCGGATATTTCGGATAATTATCCGAATCCGTATCCAAAATTTCGGATCGGATACGGATACACTTTTTAAATATCCGTCGGATACGGATATGGATACATAAAAAAAATTTCGGATACGGATACGGATATGACCATATCCGCTCCGTTGACGCTTAGTTATTATTGTAGACAATGTGACTAATTTTCATTCAATGTAACTAATTTATGTTAAATTGTAAATCACATGTAAATTATTTGGAATTATTTATTTCAAACTGTAACTAATTTCTTCTGAATCAAATGTCATTTCAACATACTTACATTTCTTCTAACTCAAAGGTCATTTCAACACTTGGCACGATTGCTTCTGCACATTGCTGGTTAACTTCAACAATGAAATCTTTTTCCGGATTACCTTCCAAGGAATATGTAATTGACTATACAAATGTAATTGACTTTTTACAAATGTAACTGACTTTTTTTGAAATGTAACTCACTTAAAAAAAAAATTAAAAAACAATGTATGAGTGTTACTACACAGTTAAAAATAAATTTTAAATCAAACAAAAAAAATTTAAACCAATTTAGAAGATTTGTGTTAAATCATCTAAAATGAAAGAACATGCCAATAAAAATAATTTACTATCAAAGACCAGATTTAACAAATATAAATTTGTAAAATAAGTAATTACATACAACTGCATAACATAAATTATTTCTGATCTGGTGTTAGGTGTTTTTAAAAACAATAATGTTGTTTTAAAAAGGAATTGAACTATTGATTATAGATATATAAATAATTCAAAATTCAAAAACAAAACAAGAAATATGAATTATATATAAATGGAAATGATTTATTGACACCGTCATTAATTCTATATAGATGGAAGAGAGTAATTATTACTGCCTCCTTAATTATGGAAACAATTACCGAATAAAGAAAAACTAATTAAAAGGGTAAAATAAGTATTATACATACGGGGCTTACTTAAGGCCTATAAAGATGGGCATGTCAATCATTTTCCATAAGAAAAACAAATGCTTAGAACCCCTAATATTGAATGGAAGAACCCTTCCAACTCTCAAAAGTAAATGCTCAAAGACACCCTTCTAATAAAGAAAACCCCTTCAACTTTCACATTATTAAATGTCCAAGAAAAGCTTTCAGCTTTCATAATAAATGCTGAAGAACCCTTTCAACTTACATAAGGAAATATCTAGACTAGAACGTGAACTTTAATACACAATACGACCAAGAGAGATGAGTGTCTAATGGTGAAAATACAAACCTGAGACACACATTCAAGTCTTGTTTAGAATTAATTTTCAAATCCGATCTCCATAAAAATTACTCTCAGATCTCTCTCTCAGAAAATTGTTTTTATTGTCAAATCACACATAAAACTAAAATACGAAATCAAAAGTTGAAGTTAACCACTAACAAAAGCTGAATGAGTTTGACAATTAATTCCAAACAAAGTCATAGGATAGATTACGTGGTCGCAAAATTCTACTACTATTCCACAATATATAACTCAGCTCTTAGATGAAGTATTCCATCAATAAAGTATCGGCTGTGGTCTGATGTAAATGATTCCCACATAATGTCAGTCATTTTACTAAAGCCCCAACCAGTCTGATTCACATTAATTGTATAGCTTTTCAAATTTGAATTGTGTCGTGAACAACATCTGAGGCTTCAGTTTGGCTGCAATTCCACAGACAACCTTTATTGGTGCTAAAGAAGTGTCTTGCATGACTAAGTACAAAGCAAATGAATTACTTTCATTGTGGTGTTGCATTCTGAGTGAAAATGTTTGTTTTCCCAATAAAAATGTCTCAAGAGTATAATGTTTTCCCACCCTTCAGTTTCTTGCACTTTTCCAGTTGTAAGTCATAGAAGAAAATGCGTTTCATATAAGCGCGCGCGACAAACTGTCGTTCATTGTTGAGTGCTCTATCGCGGTGCAGAGGATCAGCTTTGAAGAAGAGAGCTTCATTGACTACACGTTTAGCAAATTCAGGATTCAAGTCTTTGCACATAAGCACCTCCCTTAGCTTCCTAAGGGTCATGAATGGGAAACGCACGAGTCGCGTGATGTAGGACCCCAATCTTTGTTGTCTTTCCTGAAGTACTGGAAACTGCTTGCGTGCCCACTTGAGTACTATTCAAAAACTTCATCTTCTGATGCCCATAACTTCTCCCCGCTGAAGACACCCTCGATCGCTGTGAATGTCATATTGCATATCTCATCTTCAGATTCCTTGAGATCCTTGTATGAAGAGGCCAAGAATTCCTTCACCTTGTTGATTGATTGTTGCGCGCATTTGCTCATTGTTGGAAAGCGAGAACAAATATCCAAACATCGAAATGCATATTCTTTTGTCATGGGCAAATCTGCTAGCAATCGAACGCATTGCTGAATGCAAGAGCAAACCTGAAACTTGTCTGCAAGTGCCATCACATTCAATAACATGGGAGAACTTTCTGTCAACTTCATGCCATACATGAAATGCAAGAGCTCCATGAAGGTGGCTTCCTCAGAGGTGTTGATTACGATGGTCACCGGGTATTCTTTCTTGCTATCGGAGAAGAGATTGCTGAAGAATGGGCTCTTGGCAGCCAATGCAAGAGAGTTGACATGAATTTGTTTCAGAGTTTCTAAATTCTGATCATCATCAGAGCCTCTAATTTTCAAAATGCGATTGGAGAGAATCGGGGGTTGTCGAAGGCAAATTCAAAATTCTCATCATCGATGTCGATAACAGACTTATCAGTCAAGCTCCCATTGCATTTAGAGGAATTTGTGGCACCTCCATTGAGTTTGGAGATTATTGTTTTTAGGATAGAGCGCCTACTTTTTCCTTCCATGTCTTTCTTTCTTGTAGATCCTGTTAGATGGAATAAGATGAAACTAATATTATTATTTTTTTGTTTGCGGGAGTACATGGTATGAGAAAACTAAAGGATATGAAGACTGCAACTGGAGATGCTATTGGGACTATATACAGTCGTTTTTAAATAAATCAATTAAAAGTTTTTATAATGGACACACCAAAAATAAAAACACTGAAACCTAATGAAAAACATTTTTAAAACAGTCTCTAACACAGAGGATATAAGAAAATGAAGATTGCGTGTGTGATATAAAATATTATAAAGATGATTCATAGGATCTTAATGGGAGTTAAGGATATAAATCTATATTAAAATGTGTTTCAAGAAATCAGTTTGAAAACACCTTTACAAAAAAAAAAAAAAAATGAAAGCCTTCATTGATCAGTAGCCTAAGAGATTACGCAAATTGTTTTAAGATAAATGTTTGCGCAAAGATCACTTCACAGAGTTCATCTATAACAAACAATTTAGATCTACATCAGAAACCAAAAGTCCAAATTATTTTCAATGAAAAAATCGTATATAAATATTACTTAAAAACACAATATGAAAAAAGAAATTAATTTCATTATGTCAAGATGCACGTCATGTGAAAAACTCTCAAAAGAAGATTTAACAAATTTTTTTCTTCAAATGATGATAATCAAAAGAAAACCGAAGAACCTAAATTTAATAATAAAAAAATGACTTGCAAAGAGAGATTTATTGAGGAACACTTACAAATAATTTCTGTCTTTAGCCTCTTTTGTCTTCTACAATACTGATTTGATTTTGTATTTTTGGTTTTCCAACTTTATTTTCTGTCTTTATTTCTTTTAATATATATAGATATAGATAGAAATAAAACTGAAAATTAATGTTCCCGTATTTATTTAAATACTCAAAATAAAACTGAAAATCTTAAAGATATACTCAAAATTTATTTAAATCTGATTCAAATCTTGAATTTAAAAATTTCTAATTTAATAAGCGGATAAAAACAAAAAATTTAAGACTGAGTCATATGAAATTTTTATCGGTAATTATGGGCTCTGAAAACACGATTAGAAAGTTAGAAAAAGATTTGTAGAGCAATAAAATCAAATCAAAATATAATTAAAATTTTAAAATTCGAATTCTTCTATTATGTCATTAAAACTCTATCAAAACTCTACTAAAAAAGTTATTTGGTAGCTTTTGGTAAGCGATTTTAAAAATGATTTTCTGTATAACTGTGATTGTAAAAAGTTGTCTCCCCCATCTTTCTGAAATCGTAGTTTTTGAATACTATTTGCCTGTAATCAGTTCACTATGTTTAAAACTGCGATGGCAAACGCGAAGCAATCGCGCATCAAACGTTAACACAAAAATCAATTTTGTTTAAAACCTTCCTAATCTGTTATCCAATTAACTGGATGTCAATTAATGCGAATATGATTAGGATAATTATGAGTTAATTGGATATCGATATATGTATCTTCCTGATTTGGCTCGAATTTTTGTTATAAGTATCCAGGACTCATTCAAGCTATTTTATATTACATTTTTTTTCAAGTTCATCAATGATGGGAAAATTGGGTTCGGAGTGTCTCACTGTCAAGGTAAATTTTTTTTTTATTTTTGTATCAAAACATGAGTATATATATTTGTGTTGTTTTATTAACATACAGAAAACGAACACAGATTTTTTTATTAATATTATATTATGCTGAAAGCCATCTATTAACGAATTAGACTACCACTTTGTTATGCAATAATACATAATATATACACCCTAGGATGGAAAAAAAGAAATCTATTCAACACAAATAGAGATTTTCAGACTTATTGAAATCCTGATCACTTTTCTAAAATCATATTCTCAAATTAGTTTTTCATATTAGTTTTTGCATATTCTTAAGATTTCTAGGGTACATTACTATACAAATAAAAACCCTCTTTCAATCCGATGGTGAAATACAAATAGTAAAATATTGTTGCTTTTGAGTGATCTTTGATAACATTCATAATATCTATATTTTTATTTTAATAAAATGATTTTCATGTGATGTTATTTTTTCTTTGGAATTTTGATCATATCTTAGGAGGCCATATGGAAAATGGTTTGAAACTGCTTTGGCATTTGCAGAAATAAAAAATAACAAACATGTTTATTAGAGTTTCCTAATAATAAATAATTCTGAAACGGAAGCTTCAGTTAAAAACTTAAACCTCTTAAAAATATATAAATAAATAAATAATCGGTATAGGATAACTAAAAAAAATTTAATGTTTGGTACCATGAAATGTTTGTTTTCATTAATTGATTAAATTTTATTTTATAGAATAATATAACTTTATATAATAAGATATACTTTTATAAAAGATAAAAATATATTTCCCATCAAATTGTATGGACGAAGAAATTTTCAATAAGATATATATCTCATCTAACCAAATTAGACCTCTTAATCACCTAGCTTGGTGGCTTTTATACGCAATTCCAGTCCATTTTACAACCTCATACAATATAATAACGTAGTATGTACTGCATTATCATAGTGCATGGGTTTTTATCATAGTATATGACCCAATTTTTTTTTTCATTTTTTTTCATGAAAAAAAACACACTAATGTATCTTAGTATATACTCCATTTCATATAACAATATGCACTTTAAATGGTCAGTGCATGAATTTTATTTTAAGAAAAAAATGTATGAACTACAATTGGAGTTGTAATAGAGACTGCATGTATCTTTTCCAGAACAACAACAACAGCAGCAACAACAACGACAACAACTAGTGAAGACTAGTATATTCATTGGGTTTCTAACAAGAATGATGACACATATGGCCAATCTTGGCATATGGTTGACAAGGATCTAAATGTGTCACTAATCATATATGTATGATCTTCTCCTCATTCTCCTTGTTCCACTTATTCCATCACAGGATAAGGAGATGGCATCGAAAAATCTTGCCCCCTGTGCCATAACAGTGCAGATAACTTTGAGGATGGTATGAATGATGATGCCTTGGAGTTTGCCTTCAATGATCCCCAATATTCAGACCGCCTGTTACAAATCGAGATCTTTCATGATGAGTATGAAAAAGAAAGACTTCTCAGAGTCAAACGAATCCGTGTTAGCTCTCTAGTGTTGGCCTCCGGGAGCCAATTCTTCCTCAAGCTCTTCTCCAATGGTATGAAAGAGTCATACCCAGATTGTCCGGCGACGATTAACTCCTGAGGAAAACGCATTCATGGAGATCTTGCATTTCATGTACAGAAAGAATTTATCATCGAGAACCATGAAAAGCTCATCCGCTTTGTTGGGTGTGATGAAGCATGCCGACAAGTTTCAGGTAGTCTCCTGCATCAACCAATGTGTCCTGTCACTATTGGGCTTACCCATGACTAGAAAATCTGCATTGTTGTGTTTGGACATCCCAGTGAGGAAGGAGTATCAGCCATTGATTGATAGGGCCAAGAGTTTCTTGGTCTCACACTACAAGGACTTGTCAAAATCCAGTAATGTGCTATGCAATATGACAGTTGCTGGGATGGAGACCATCCTGTGTAGCAATGAGGTGTGGGCTCTTTCAGAAGATTGTGTATATGACATTGTTATCAATTGGGCCAAGAAACAATACCCAGAGTTAAATGTCAGACGCGCAGTCTTGAGGTCTTGCATCACACGTCTCGTGCGTTTCCCTTACTTGACATGTGCGAAGCTTAGGGAGGCGCTCGCCTGCAAAGACTTGGATTATGAGTTCGCCAGAGATGTGGTCGATGAGGAGCTCTTTTTTAAGGCTGACCCTCAACAATGTGATCGATTGCTCGGTATTTTGCCAGTTGAATAATTTGTCGAGCGTGTTTACATGAAAACCATTATCTTCTATGACATAAATCTGGCAAAATGCAAGACACTCGAGTTTGGGGAAGCACTTCACTCTCAGACCTTTTACTTCGGAAAACAGCCATTTTCTTTATGCATTATATGTGACAGACACAGTCCCGACAGTCAATATGATTCTTGCGGTTTGTTCTTGCGATCAATGGACAAAAATTTATCATCAGCCATTGTTGTGAATTGTGTGTTTGCAACCAAAAAAATGCCTAAGATGGAGTTCAAGGAATGCGGTCGAACGCAGGCGACTTTCACGAAGGATTGGTGTTGGGGTTTTTCTAACCCGTTTTCAATGCCGTAGGAAACTTTTATAGCAGATAACAGTCCCTACTTCATTGATGGAATGTTTCACTTTAGAGCAGAGATGTCTATCCAACCAAAATTTTGATCAATTTGGTAGACTCAGACCAATTATAAGAGTCACCACTTTTCTCTGTTTTTTTTTTGTTATTAGATCATTTTCTATTATTGAATAATGGTAGAAGTTCGTGCAAATATGAGTTTTTAATGTTCGGCTGGCTAGGTTCTCTCTCTCTTGAGGCCGTGTTTTATTATGCAATTTCAGTGTTTATTTATTTTGTTATGTGTCTGCAATTCTTACTTGTTCTTGTTGATCAAACCTACATTACAATTAGTATTATACACTGTATTTTTTACTGTTTCAAAAATGCAGTTTAGCCATGTTTTCAATTATTTTTTTAAAATCATATACCTCATCTAATGAGGTGTGTACTTTTATAAAATGTAATGAATTGAATAGCATCATTTATTATTTTTCAAAATTTTACGTATCTTCTAAGAAAACTTCAAATATCCACGGTTTTTTATGTGTATTAGGTGTAAAAAGAGACACATTTGAAGATGGCATCGACAAAATTTCTTTCTGTATGAATAATTGAGTGATCTATAGAAAAAAAAAGTTCACTGTAACCCCAGCGTTCAAAAATCATTTTTGCTGGTTTCAAAAAAAAAAAAAAATAGTGAATTGACCATAACAAAATGTTCCCTGTGAAGATCTGTGGAGGGTACCACATATTTGCAATACACTTTACCAATATATTAGTAAATATAAAAAACTTTAGACATGTTTCGTATTGATTTGAATAAAATTGAGATGCATTATGCATGTCTCACATTTTATATAACAAAAATCCATGAAACTAAACTGATTGTGGGCCACATTATATAACCATCCTGAAATATGAACAATGTCTATGCCAAACTCCCTGGACATTAATTCAATAAAATTTCTTCTGACATGAATTCCTCATTATATAACCCTAGAAGTTAGGCTGCAACTTGATTTGAGTCCAACCCAAATCCGACAAGTTAAACTCAAAAAATTTTGTGCTTGGGTTCTAAACATTGGATTCGAGTTGATAAACTTGAGTTCCCTACAAGATTGGGTTGGGTACGGCCGTACGGATTGACATCATAAGCAATCCGACCTAACCTTAGGGATGCAACTCGGGCGGGTTGGGTCGGGATCGGGTCAGGTTCGACTTTAACCCGTATTGCAGATAGCCCAACCCGAACCCGACCTCAACCTGCGGGTTCGGGTCGGGTTCGGGTTGAATTCGGGTTGGTCGGGTTTGGGTCAGGTTCGGGTTGAATTCGGGCTCAAGTCGGGTTCGGGTTTCACACCTAAAATATCATAAAAAATATTTAATAAACAACACAACAAACAGTAATTAATTATTAATTAAACCTTATATACAAATAAATAAAAGTGAATATCTCTGATTAATTAACCCGAACACAACAAACATAGTGATGTTCTAATTTGTGTAATTGTTTATTGTGTTTTAGGAATTCAGGGTTTTAGATATAGGTATGTTGTTATGGCAGCATAACATTTGTTAACCTGGGGGTCGGGTTCGGGTTGAGCCTGCGGGTTGAACCCGACAGAGAAAAGCCCCAACCCAAACCCGCCCATGAACCGGGTTGGGTCGGGTTGGGTCGGGCTCAACCTGCTCAAGTTGCACCCCTACTTAACCTGAATCCATAGTAGATATTCATTTGATATTCTACATAAATCATGGGTCTTTGATACTTAATTTTTTACTCTAAATCTCTACCGTTGGATCACAATTTGTGAAATTTGTGCTCTTTTTTTTTTGTTAAAAATATATATCATTGTTTTGAGACTTATTTTTGTGAGTTAAGTTTAAAAATTGGGTTCCACGGGTTGGTTCGGGTTGCCATGGGTTGGGTTCAGATTAGAGTCATTAGATTAAAATTTAGGTTGGATTGGGTTAAGTTGAACACCTTGAATTTCAGGTGTGGTCAACGTGAACCCAACTCACCTAAGTTGCAACCCTACCAGGGGTTCTCTCGCTCACATAGTGGTTGGGGGTGGATTCCTACTTCTAGTAGGAGGAAAAAGAAAGTACAAAAAACAGCCCTTTGGACTGAGTATGTTTAGGTGAGCTCAGTCTACATCGTTTGTAATCGTCCTATAAAGACTTATGTACAAAAAAAAAAAAAAAAGTCTCACACTAGCCTCAAAAATAGCTTCTCCCAACTCTGACCAAATTGCTTTATGTATAGGAAAAAATCCATATAAATTGATTGAAATCCATATAACCCCTTGATTTTTCTTAAAATTCATATACCCCCTAAAAACTTTGAGTAAATCTAAATAACCCCTTGAATAAAAATTTTATTAGTAGATGATGAATATTTTGCACATATTTTGCTTGGTTAACCATGAGTGTAAACATGATATATAAAAAAACCACTACAATGTTTAAAAATGCAAAAAATCATATGAAAATGACGATTTTACTATCTGTGGATATATTATAAAACTCTATCCAGATGGATAAAATCATCATTTATAAAAAAAATTTGTATTTTTAATACATTGTAGGGTCTTTTTGATATACTGTGTTTTCTACCAAGGTTAACAAAACATAATATTCATAAAATATTCATCATCATCTATAAACATAAATTTTATATAGGCGGTTATTTGGATTTATTAGGTGTTTTCAGCGGGTTATATGAATTTTTCCCTTATGTATAAACAATTATAAACAATTGTGTGAGCTATATAAAAAATATAGGTTACTAAAAAGGCATTTTTGATCTTACCAAAAAAAAAAAGAGCATTTTTGATGGTCCAGGTTTCGAAACACATTTTTACTGGTTCCTGAAAAAACGATGAATTGACCATAATGATCCCTATGAAGATCTGTGGAGGGTACCGCTGAGCCTTATTACATAAATTTTGCAACACAACTGATTTATTACCTATAAAACTAAACAGATTGCGGGCCATATTATACAAAAGGAAAAAGATATACGGAACCCCATTGCAGCTCTAATTACAATATATCCTTTTTATATATATATAAAATTATACAATCACCCTTTAAAGTGTATGCTATTATATAAAATGAAATATATATTGAGATACATTACTGTATTTTTTTTTTATGGTGAAAAAACAAAAAAAAACAGATTACAGTATATATTATGATAATATAGTATACACTATGATAGTACATGATATACTACGATATCATAGCATTCGGGTTGCAAAACGGGCTATAAAAATCCTAAATATGAACAATGTCTATGCCAAACTCCATGGACATTAGTTCAATAAAATTCTTCTAACATGAATTCCTCATTAAAAATAAAATTTGAAAATTGGACTAATGGAAATAACAACACAAGAGTCCCCTAACATATATAAGCACACACTCATATTGAACCAAAAGTCAGTTCAGTCAATCAATGATGGTCAGATCTGCTCTTAGATGAAGCATTCCATTTATAAAGTATGGACTATCACCTGCTGCATACCTCATGCATGACACATCAAAAATGTCCTTGGACCTAAATAGGTAACAGTTCAATGTGTTTGTATTGACATGGAATATATTCTTCTTCATTGTCAGAAACTCCCACAAGGTAACCTTCTCACTGCGATATCCACCTTCATTTTGATTTTAGATACCAAACCGTCCATCAAAGATAAATAGACCTCGAAATAATGTGACAACTTCTTCGAATTCGTGTTTTCCACCGAAATGTAGAACTTCTGCTCAAGCAAGTGAAATGACTCTGAACGTATGCAATCCCCAGGCGAGAGTTTCACACATTCCTCCCTTGTCAGGTCAAGATAAACGATGCATTGCGCATTTGGGCGCTCAAACTCCATAAACTTTATCGGTCGTTCCACGTAATAAGCCCGCCTCACAAGTCTCCTATCAATCGATTCCTCGTGGTGGGCTATGAGTGCGCGCTTTCGATAGAGAGGCTCATCCTTGAAGAAAAGCGCCTCAAGCACCACATTCTCCACAACATCTCGGTCTAGATCTTCGCGTGCGAGCACTTCCCTCAACTTCGCACAAGTCATGTAAGGGAGGCGCACGATGCGGCCTATGAGTGAAGTCAGAACCCCCCTCAACTCCTCTTTTGGAAAGCGAGAGCGGGACAATTCAAGGACCATGTCGAAGACCTCATGTTCCGAACTCACTCTCAAATCGTCCCTCGACAACATCGATTCCAACACGACCATATCGATGTTTTCAAGCTTATCCATTTGTCTCGCCACATCAGCAAAGTTATGCGCCAGGATTTCTTCGGCTTTATCGATCAAAGGCTTGATATCCGGTCTCATTCGAACACACAAAGGCATTTCCAAGACACTTATCGCCGAATCGACAGTCATTTGCAAGCCCAACAACAACTGAACACAGTGACTGATGCATGAGGGGACCTCGAACTTGTCTGCTTGAAACAAGAGACGCATCAAGGATGCTTGGCTCTTGATCCTTTCTGATGATGACTTCATCCCATGCATGTGATGCAAGAGTTGAAAGAAGGGCTCCTCTTCGGAGGAATCGATTCTCACGACGATTTTGGATTGGGGGTCTGATTCTCGCATGCCACTGGAGAAGAGCTTATGGAAGAAGTTGCTCTTTTGGGACAGAATGAGAGAATTGATATGCCTGATCTCAACTCTGACTTGGGGGTCTGATTCTTGCTTCGCTTCTTCGAGGGCTTTTCGTGGGGGGAGACGCTTGATTCGTCATCATGTAGTAGTCCTTCCACGATCTCGATGCGGAGCAATCGATCAGAGTAAAGAGGGTTGTTGAAGGCAATCTTAAGGGTGTCATTATCAGCAGAAGAATCATCCATTATAGATCTTGAAGAGGTTATGCTATGCTTATTTTATTCTGCAAGTTAATTTGTCTTCAAAATAAAGAATGAGAATGCATAGACAAAGAAAAATCATTATAGACAGAGTATAAGAGGTTTTAACTTGGAAAACATATACAATTATATGAATGTAATTAAAGAGCTAGATTCAAATACTGTAAAATATATATATAATTAAAAAACACTATTTGTGTTGTAAGATGCTTTGTATTTCTAGGTAGGATTAAGAGAGATTAATTTTCAAGAGGTGGCTACGAGATTTCTTTGTGATAAACTTTGAGCTTATAACTAGCTACCCAGGTTTGCTTTATGTAGGAGACAGAATTCAAATCCTCTAAGCTTATCTTACCTATTGACAAGAATAATGGATAATTATGTGCATCCTGGATTTTTATAATTGGAGATCCTCTTCACAAAAAGTAAGAAATAATTGAACCTCGTCTTCATAGGATGGTAAAGATACTCACACTTCAGTGAGGGGACCAAAGTTCGAATCCTACTCTCCCTTGATAGGAAAGATTTGATCAAGAAAAATACTTACCAACCAATGAAAAAAAAATAGTATGCATAAAACTCACTCGTTTCTCATCCAAAATATATATTCACAGAAAGTTATATATATACATAGTTTTTTTATTGTTATAATATACGTAGTTGTGTAAGCATATACAATCCGTGTACACTATACACATATAACACATTTTTTATTCATACCATGTAACACTATCTTAGTTATTCTAGAAAATATATGGAATTCAAAGGATGATGGGGATGATCAAACCTTACAACAATCAATCGATTGATGGAAACCCTAACAAAAAAACAAACTCATGAAAAGGGGAAGACCTACTTTGCTTCTTCTATAATTCATGGAGCTTTCATTGATGACAAATCATTATAGATGAGACACACATTCAATAACAAATCCTGGATACATTTATAATTTGAGTTTGATTTTAGATTCTACCATGTACACATTATTTCACAATATTTCAAACAGAATCAACATAATACTCTGTCACCCAAAATCTAATTTAATAAAAACATATTTAAAACAGGTTATCTAAATTGATTTTACAAAAACAGAATCACAGATCAACAGAAAGTATTTCAAAGTAATGATAGGGCAACTCACCAGAGCCAACCGTAGAAATAGATGGAAGAGAAGGAGAAGATTGTTTTCTGTTCCATAGGATTTCTTCGAAAATTAAAGAATATTATGTACTTTATATGGAAAACATATATATTCATTAATACATAGAATCCGAGCCGATTCTACTCGATCTTTACATAATTTTTTTTTTTACTTATTTTTGGCGTTTATGCCCTTCAAATACATATTAATTATTTTTACATTATTATAAATCACATATTTATTATTACGAGAGACTGTGAGTTTATCTATTTCAATAACCCATTCATATTTATTGACATGTTTGTTGTAGACATGTTTACTGTAAACATGCTAATTAAAATTTTAATTTTTTAATAAATAATGAACATGTTTGTTGTAATTGTTAAAAATATAAATAAGTAGTAATATATGTTTATATGAATAAACTTTAAAATAATTTTTTTGTTGTGTACCCTTTAAATTAGAGAGGAGAGGGAGATTTGGAGAAGATAAAAGGACATTTGTCAATAAAAAAAAAAGTGAAGGCATTCATGTCTAAAATAAATTATTTAATGCAAATCTCATAAGCGTCATTTACACAATTAAATTCTGACTTTTTAAAATTATTTTAACTTAAATAAATTTAATAAATTTAAACAAATCATTAAACAATGATTTATTATAAACTAAAAAACTATAATCATTAGTTTATAAGTTTTAATAAACTTGTACAGTATCCAAATTGGGAAGTAAGAAAACATAATGAGAAAATGAAAAGGCAAAATAAATAATAAATAAATAAAAGACGGCTATTCTCAAACCACACATTTATTTGTATACCTTTGCAATTTTATTTAATGCTTAATTGTGTCATTTGATCATGATCAAACCAAACTTAACTAAAGTTAACATATAATAGTGAAATGAAATATAAAAAATAACCTTAGAAATTTAAAAGACTTAACGAAAAGGGGAGAACCTCAACCTCCTCAGCTTCTTCTATAATTCATTCCTTAGGAATTTAATGAAAATTCATTAGAGATAGAACCAACCTTAATGCCCCGTTTGGTTCATGGTAATCTGAGATGGAATTTGATTCCATGTGAGATTACCAGGAATGTGCATAAAATCAAGTGTTTGGTTCGTGGTAATCTTGATGGTAATTATAGGCCCCACTGGAATTAAAATCAATCCATGTGAGAAAATAGGGTAGAATCAGATTTCATCATTTGTGATGGTAATCTCACATTCCACCTAGAATCCTAAATTAGATTACTATTGTACCATTTACAAATGAATGAAATTACTATATTAATCCCTTCTAAAATATGTAATTTTTTATAATTTAACTAAAAAATCTGTTATAATTTTGATATGTGATGTAAAAAATCTTAACTGTTATTAATTTAGATATTTAATGTATGTTTTTAAATTCAGAATTAATTTTTATATGTGATGGAGTTAGATATTATTATAATTAGTATATATGTGATGTGTATATTTATTTTTATGCCTAAAGCAATACCTTAAAATTCTTAACTATTAAAATTAGAAGGAGTAAGCTCGTGGAGACGGATCCGTTGATTCAACGCAAATTAAAGGCTCCCGCTGACACAAATTAAGCTGGTATGTATATTTAAAAAAAATTATTATTTGTAGACGTGAGTAATTGTGATGTGGGTTTAAAGTATATAATTATTATTTTACCGTGACATCAAACTTTTATTTTTTTTATAATTTATAAAAAAATTAATAATTTTTTCTAATATTGTGATATGGGTAAGAAATAAATTTTGCAAGTATATATAATAGTAAGGGTATTTTAGACATTTAAATCAAATTCCTTTTCATTTTTCATGTATGAACCAAACAATGAAAAATGATTCCAAAGAGAATTCCACTGACGAACCAAACAATCTGATGGAATCAAGATTCCTGGTAAAGTATTTCCATCCAAAAAAATGACACGAACCAAAACGGGTGACTCCAAAAGATTTTGTAAAGATTAGTTGAAATACCCATTTAAAAACAAATCCTGGATGTATTATATTCTGAATTTGATTTTAGATTTGACCATGAAAATTAGCACATGATTTAATGCCCTGTGCATCTATAAATATATTATCAAAAATATATCCTTTCAATATATAGAATCCAGACCGGATTCATCTCGACTATATTTTTTTGAGTTTGGTCTTCACGTGTGAAACGGTCCCTTGCTATCCTAATGTATTTTGTTTGATGCATATAAAAAATTTGGACAATTTTTAAACATAAATAAATATAATGAAGTAGAAAATGAAATTTAATAAATGAAAAAAAAAACATGGAATAAAAAAATATACATCTTGTTTAATTTTCATCAAAATATATACTTCGTTAATGTGAGTATATGCTCAATTAATTTTCTATCAAGTTATATAAAACTGGAATTTAAGCTGAAAAAAATTGTGCAATTGCTCTCTTTATTTAATTTTTTTTTTTTTTGTCAGGTGAGTGTTTTGTTTTATTTTATTATTGTTGAGTTTTAACCTATCACGAGGTAGTTCTGAGATCTTTAATATTTTCTCAGGTTTGAATTCCTAGACATTCAGTTGCCCCTTTGTTTTAAAGGTCTTTTTGTTTCACTATTTTTTCTTGCATAATGGAACTCAAGAAACATCATGTATTTTTATATATGTAATTAAAATATGGGTGTTTTTTCTTTATAAAAAAAATATTTCTGTATTGTGATAATAGAGTATACACTGTCAGTGTATGCTGCACTATAAACTCATTTTGTTCAAGAGATCAATGGTATGTCACTTTTGCCGTGTTTTCTCTAATCTAGTATACACTTTAGGTTAGAAAAATCTAAAAGTATATGCTGAACAAATTATAGATTATATTTCATTTGTAAACATCATTGAACATTATTCTGGAAACTAGGCTAATGTTAAACAACAATATGGCATGAAAATAACAACAGAGCCCCCTAACACAGAAATCAAAGATACCGTGATATAAAAGTCCAAAACACAGGCAGCACCTTTTCAGTTGGTTTTTTTTTTTTTTTTTTTTTTTTTTTTTTTTTTTTGTAAAGAAAACCACACACCTCATATATGTATATAAAGGATAACGTTACATCCAACCCTATTTCCAGTCTCAATTTCAGTCTACATGCGTTTCATTTTTTAAAAAAATAGTATACTTCATGCAATGAAGTACATGTTTTTATAAAAAATGAAGTATATACTCCAATGAATTGCAATGATGCATTTATAAAAAAATGCAAAAAATTCTTTCGAAGCATATGCCTTGTTAACATAAGTATATACGTCGATAGAAATCTATCAACGCATATAGGACTGGAAGTGAGGCTACAAATGGATCTGGGTGTAACAGCGTCCATTTATAAAACAGTGGTGATACCTAGGCCCCAAGTCACAAGCCCCGTTCATAAGCCCCATGAGGTGTCATCATCTTATTGGTTGGTTTTGATTAGTTTGTTGACTTTTGAAAAAGTGTAAAATGGCAAAATACGGATATGTCCTTCATTAAAAATAGATCCCAATTACCCAAATCCCCCTTTTTTCTCTTATTAATCTTTCACATTAATTTGAATTTGCTTATTTTAAAAAGTTAAACAAAATTTGTTTATTTCAAAATTTGAATTTTAAAATTATTATGAATTTTACACTAAAACTTACCTAACTTATACAAAAATTACCTAAATTACTTTTTATCAAAATTACACCAAAACTTACCTAAATTACACCATAATTATCTAATTAACAAAAAAAATGTTATAGTTTTTTTTATGATTATAATTGTTACAGAATGTAACAGAATGCATAAATATAAATGTAACAATCTTATGATTGTATAACTGTAACAGAATATAACAGTGTTGCATAAATGTAACATAAATATGTGAATGTAACAGTTTATAACATTCATGTTAAAAAAATATTGTAAAAACAAAAAAAGAGGAGAAAGAATGTAGCAGACGCCCTGTAAACCAAATAGTCATGAATAATAATATGATTGAATATCCATGAATTCTTATGTTAAATAACATTATATTGTTACAATACTGTTACATCTCAAATGTAACAAAATAACAAAAAATTGTGTATTGCTTAAATATGTCTCTTTTGCATCAAATCTCATTATTCATTATCTTACATTTATAAAATATAACAATATGAATCAATGCACAGATTCCACAATGTAAATATAACAAAATAATACCTAACCTGGCTCACGATTACTTCACATTCTCCGTCTCCAATGGCTTCCTCGCTTTTGTAATCTCCAGAGAGTCCATGTTTGAGACCACCACCGCCACCACCCGCATTTCAAGAGTTCGAACTTTTATGTTCTCCGAGATCGTCGTCTCCCTAGAACTGCTAAGAGCAAACGAAATTATTAAAGCTGAAGCACTAATTAAAACCACCATCACAATAGAAACTAAAGCAATCATTATAGAGACCGCCGCCACTACTGCTACACACATGAACAATTTTTGTTACATTTCAAATGTAACAAAATCATCATCCGAAAATCTTCTGAAAATCTTCCACGTCAGCACAGCCCTACATATGTCCGTTCCCGTGTCTCACCTTCATCAACTTCCAATAATTATTACTTTTTCGACAACAATTGTGCATGTCGGAGGGAACCCCGATGCGAAGGTGGAGCGTCGAAGGGAAACCCGATGCGTCGGGAGGGGGCACTAGGGTTTCATCACGGATGTCTATGGTTACGAAGACGAGGCGCTAGGAGGAGGCGGGGATGCCGGTGAGGTCGGAGAGGCGGCGTTTGAGGGTCTCGCCAGAGATGGAGAGGGAGAAGGAGAGGCACCATGTGTGGTGAAGAAATAATGGTGAAGAAATATAGGATTTTTAGAATTGATGATACTCTACAATCTTAGGGATACATGTTAGGGTAGTTATCAAGTAAAAGGGTATAATAGGTAATATCATATTGCCACATCATGGGGCCTATTTGGGGCCTATGAAATTGGGGCCTAACAATCATTATTCTTTATAAAATATAAATGAAATATTGAACACTCAGAGAAAATTTGTTTGTGTTGTGAGCCCAAAGTCTTTTTTTACCTCTATTACTTTAGTCCCTTCATTGATAGGGTTGAGAGAGATTATTGTTAACGTTAAAACAAAAACAAGAAACACTATGGGTGTGTTTGTTTTGATGAAAAACTAGTTGCATACGCTAGTTTTCGAGAAAAGTAATTACAAAGGAGTGCAAAGGAGTGTTTGGTTGTATCCTAAAATCATGGTGAATGGAGATTGTTTTTCATAACCGCTTTAAAATCCTGATTTTGGGATCAGATAAAAAAGAAGGTACGCCGTTTTGTGTGTAATCTTTTGTTTCTTAAAGTTTCATTCAAGACTTTTTTTATGACAGGAATATTAAAGATTACAGTTTGTATGATACATCAAAAATATTAAACAGTTTTAAATCAGAATAAATAGTATAATATTTAAAATTATGCAAAATATGTTTATTTGAATTATAATATATTTTTTATATCTGAAAAGATAAGATAAATATTTTAAAATACATGGAAAAACATCTTTTAAATTTAAAAAGATGATAGACATTTTAAGATACGTATAGAGTTAATAAATATTCTCAAATATTTTTTTGTTGAAGGAAAGCTAAAAAAAATATATGATAAATATTTTTAAAAAATTGATTTGATGATATCTTTATTATTATTATTTTTTAAATTACGTAAATGAACAAAATATTCATAAAATTTTAAATCTTGTAAATCATAAATCACGTTAAATAAGATAAGGTTTGTTGTTTGAATATTTGAATGGGTCTCGGTATTTTTTTATAGAGAAAAAAGGATAGTTGGATAAGGTTTGTTGTCAAGATTTGAATGGGTTGAAGATTTTTTAGTGAAAAAAAGAGAGATTAGATCTAATATTCAACGTGAAAGTTTGAAATGCTAATGCTTGTTATTATTTTAAAAAAATTAACTCAGATTTTGTAGATTTATTTAAATTAATGTGTGAAAAGAATATGTTATATAAATAATTTTGATATGTTTATTATTATTATATTTTTTATATTCATAATTTGATATTAATGTATATATATATGAAAAAAAAAATTTCAAAATTTGTGGAACCAAACTCCATAGAAAAATTTCATGTTAATATTTTACAGAAAAACAAACGATGGAAATCATTTTTCATAAAATAATTTCGATACAACCAAACGCCGCAAATAGATTTCATTTTTTTGGAAAAGTTTTTATACGTAAAAAGAAATCCCTAAGAAGTCAAACTACGTTAAACCAAATAGACCCTAAGTGTGTTTGATTGCGCGATTGCAAAACCGATTCTGCAGAAATCTGGGTTTTAAAACTGATTCTGCGGAAAGCTCACTTTCTTAGCTTTTTGAAATGACAAGTTTTTAGTACTATCTGCCTGAAATCTGTGTGCAGAAAGCTGCTACAGTAAAACTATTTGGTTAAAATGCAGCTTCTTGCAATCACAAACACTGCACAATCACGCAATCAAACGCACCGTAAAACAAAAATCACTCACATTTTCCTTGGAGGCTGGGGGGTTCGAACCCCCGATACAGACAGTTGTTGACGTTCCAATAGTCGTGGGTTTCCTACGACACTTGTTGGAAGTATTCAAGTATATCATGGTGGTTTTCTTCACATCAACTCTTCATCACAAAAAAAAAAAAAGTGGGAGCATTTATAAAGACAACAAAAAAAAATCATTCATTTCTCATCCAAAATACATATATGCAGAAAAAAGACATGTATAATCAATGCGCATTACACATATATACAGTTGTATGCAATCATATTTTTCATTCATCCTATGTAACTCTTCTTTAGGTCCTGTTTGGAATCAATTACTCAAAAACAGTTTATTATAGATTCTCTGGAAAAATTATTCTCAAAACAAGTAGTTTCATAAAAACTGTTTTGTTGAGTTTTAAAACGCAAAATACTAAAAATACTGGTTTGGGATCGATTGTCTAAAAACTAATTTTGTAAAACCAAAATATGGTCCATGAGAAGAGAGGAGAAGGGACGGTCAGTCCTGAGACACTCACAAGATAAAGGAAAATCCTAAATTTCAATTCAGAGTAGATTCCATTCCTTCATATCTTTTATAAGAGAGAGAGAGCTCAACAATAATTTGGACATGTATTATTTCGATTTTGAATTGAAATGAAGATGCCCACACTTATCCCAAAAAAAAAAAAAAATTAATCAATAAAACTTATTTTTGTGATTTATGTTAAAAAGAGAGCTCAACAATATTAAGAGACCCCAAAACAAGAAACACTAAAACACAAAAACTCAATTCGCCTCGGGGGAGGGGGGTCGAACCAATGATACATACAATTGTTGACACTCCATTAATCATGGGCTCCTACGAGGGTGTTTGTCTCGAGTATCCAATGATATCATGGCAGTCAAAGTTTAGAAACTTCGTACAGAGCATCTCGGAAGAAGATGAGCAATGTTCAGAGAAACAACAAGATGTTGTCCATTTACTACAAAAAAGAAATAATACCTTTGTGACTGTGACAGATGCTATGGGGAATAAACGAATTGGGGCCTCAGCAGGACAAGCTCGCCTCGGTCTCCTTCCATTTGCAGCTACTAAAGCTGTAAGGCAAGATGCAAGAGGTCTTTGAAATCAAGATTTTCCCAAATAACAGTGGGGATCCTCATAAAAAAAAGTGAGCATTTATAAAGCCAACCCAAAAAAATCACTTCATTTCTCATCTAAGATACATATACATATATATAGTTTTATTCATCCTATGTAACTCTTCTTTATATCCCATTTGGAATCAATTTTCATAAACAACTTATGTTATAGATTGATTAAAATAATCGATTGTGAAAAACTTATTTTCAACCAATATTTTCATAAAAATTATTTTGTTGAGTTATAAAACTTAAAAAACTAAAAGCTCAAGTTCAAAAATATCTATTTGGAATCGATTATTTAAAAACTAAGTTTGTAAAAACATAATCCATTTGACATTGGTTGCTAAAGGGGCATTAACCATTCGAAGAATTCAGAAGATCATGGGGATATCAGATCATATTTACCAAATCAGACAATCGATGAAAACCATAACAAAAAAAGGACTATAGGTCAGTTTGGCGTTAATTCTCATTTTTCAAAATTTGTTTACAATCCTTCATTTATATGCTCATTCCTTAATATCCTAGGCAGAGTATTTAATTCACCGAATTTATCAAAAATTGATTCTTAGGTAGGAGAATTTCTCTTTTTGAACCAGAGTTATCAAAGTAACCCTAAAGAAAGGGAAGACCTATTTTGCTTCTCCTATAATTCACTCATTAGAGATTGACACCTTGAACAAAAATTCTTTCCAATCAGATTCGGTAACGAATAGATGAGATACCCATTAAAAAACAAATCTTGGCTTGATTTATTCTGAGTTTGAATTTAGATTCGACCTTGACATTTAACAGATAATCTTGTCATTCTTTCATTAGATCAAAAAAAATTCTTGTTTTCTGTTCTTGCTTGTTGAACACAGAATCAAATCTTCTTTTAATCATTGGGTGATTTTTTTAGGTTTACAGAACAAATGTTCAAAACCTCTCAACCTGTTTTTCATATAAGATATTATCTGAATATTGATTTTGCAAAAACAGAATCGACTTCACATTTGATTCAATTTCCAATGGATCCACAGATGAAAAAAAAAATCCCACAAAAAAAAAGTTTGGGTTTTTCTAATGAACATACCTGATTGAATCTCAAAATTGAATCCAGAAAAGAGAGAATCCGTTGATTTTTCAGATTTCGTTTCTCGAAAAAATATATATATATATATATATATATATATATATATATATATATATATATATAAGTGATCTATAAACACAGGAAGGAAGAACATACCCCATTCAAGTATAGAAACCATGACCAAATTCTCAGTCGATTTTATAGGTTGAATTTGATTTTCACTTGTGAAAACAACTACACAAGTGCATTTTTTTCTTAACACTTGGTACTTTTAATTTATAGTTTAAGGAGTTACATGGATAAACAATCCTGAGTTTAATAAGTATCATCAGCATCTAATAAAAAGTAACACATATACTCAATAATTGACGGTACAATTGATGAATTAACCAAGATCAAGCCTAATTGAATCCAAACTCGAGACATATACCCCGCTCTTTTGTTAGACAAATTAAGCAATTGCCTAAGGCCTTCAAATGCATTAAAGTCCTTAATTTTTATTTATTTATAAGTAAGTTCAAATACTAACCAATAATATCTTGACACATTGTCAAAAAAATATTTTTTAAAATAATTAATAATAATATTGATAAGATTAAAAGTAACCAATAATAAATTGCCAATATTCACCTAAAAAATAGCAAAAAGAAGTTACATGACCAACACATAATTAAATGCTTTTTTAACTTTCCAAAAAAGGGATGTGAAACGTCAAATCTAAAAAAGGCCGTTTCTCTTTTATCCTTCATCTTCACTATATTTCTTCTTTACAGCAAAAAAAAAAAAAAATTCTCACTCTATTCCTTCTTAATTTTGTTGTGGACTAAAAAAAAGTTACGTGTGGTGTGGATAGCAATAAGAAACAAGACCTTCTTCTATTTGATAATCAGGTTCTATTGTTTCAAATTTTTATTTTTTTATTTCGTTCTAGTTATTTTACAATTTATTTTATATAGTAATTATTTTTTATATTATAATTTTAATGTCTACTAGAAATTAGTTATTTTATCAATTGAAAAAAAAGATGTTAGCTAAAATTGAATATAAAAATTTAATTAGTAATTTGCATTCCAAAAGGCTAAAAGAATGATTTTTTTAAAGTAAAAATTAATAATTAAAAAATTAAAATAAATATTATTTAATTAATAATTAAATATAAAAAATTATAGTTAAAATTGTCGCCTCAGGCCTCATAATATATCGAGCCGGCCCTGTATATACCTTGAAATCACATAATTTTTTTAATTAGAGTTATATATCTTTGAGTTATTCAAACGTGGGCGATTGAAGAACTCTCTCTCCGAAATTTGCCAATTTCACAAAACAAATGTTTTAAAGAGTTTTCAAATAAAATTAAAAATTTTCAATGAAAATTCTATTCCCATCAAATGCATAGTTCCACATCATCAGCTAAAGAATACAAAAGGCAGTCTAAAAAATATAGTTTTTAATATGCCGCATGTAGATGTTATCTATTTTCCGACAAATGTTAAAGTTTGAACAGAATTTCTAGTTATGACGGGAATGCAATAGTAAAACATAAAATTGTATGCATTCAAGTTAGACTATATGTTACATTTTTGATAAATGCATGCACTTTATTAAATAAAGATATACTTCAAAGAAATTCAAACATTGTGCATTATGCAAAAGCGACAGCAAGAATGACCACTTATAAACATTTCACTTCTTTTTGTGTCCATAGAGAGCTTTTTCAATCTTATGTTCTGGAATCCAAAATTTGAAATGCATCCAGCTTTTTCAATCTAGTGATTGATTCCTTGAGGTTGGTAATGAGTGCGTGCCTGCAAATAAAAGGTTTTTCCTTGAAGTGCGCCTCGAGCACAGCCTTTTTTATAACTTCTTGGTCTAGATCATCGCATGTGAGAGCTTCGTCAAGCTTCTCGCACGACATGTAAGTGAAACGCACAATTCGGCCTATGAGTGGAGTTAGAGCCACTCGTAGTTCCTCTTTTGGGAAGCGAGAGCGGGCAAGTTCAAGAACCATGTCGAAAACCTCATCTTCTGAACCAGCTTTCAAATCGTCCCTCGACAACATGGATTCCAAGACTACCATATCAATGTTTTTTAGCTTGTCCACATTCTCGGACATATGCGCGAACTTATGCGCCAAGAATTTCTCTGCCTTATCGATCAACGGCCTGATATCCTGCCCCGTCTGAAGACACAAAGGGAATTCCAATACGCGTATCGCGAAATTCTCCGTCATTTTCATACCCACCAACATCTTAACACAGCGACGAATGCATGAAGGGACCTCGAACTTGTCTGCTTGAAACAACAGACTCAACAAGGATGTTCGGGTCACGACCTTTTTTGACAATGACTTCCTCTTTCCATACATGTGATTCAAGAGTTGGAAAAATGGCTCCTCTTCGGAGGAGTCGATTTTCAAGAGGACTGTGGATTGGGGTCTGATTCTCGCATGCCGTTTGAGAAGAGCTTATGGAAGAAATTGCTCTTTTGGGACAGCGTGAGAGGATTGACATGTCTGTACTTGACTCTCACCGATGCGCCTGCTCGCTTGCGCTTCTTTGAGGGGGAGATGCTTGATTTGTCATTATGTAGCAGTTCTTTGACAATCTCGATGCGGAGCAATCGATTGGAGTAAGGAAGGTTGTTCGATCCAAGATGAAGGTTGTCTTCTTCAGTGGAAGGATCCGTTGCAGGTGTTGATGAATCTATGCCCTGTTGTTTTGTTCTACAAGGCAATTTGGGCTCAGAATAATGAATACGAATATAGACAAAGGAAAATCTTTGTATACAGTAGGTGTGAGGTTTCATAGGGAAAACATATACAGAATACAACTAATGAATTAGATTCAAATAACAAAAAATATAAAAATGTTACACGGAACTTTTTACAATATTCAGCACAGTTCCAACGAGTTATAAACCTCGTTATAATGAGTGAAGGGGCTAACGAGGTATAAAATATTATATTTTAGACTATATAAATGACCGAGTGTAACAACACCAAAAAAAAATTTGTTTGTGTTGTGAGCCCAAAGTCTTTTTTTACCTCTATTACTATAGTCCCTTTCTTGGTAGGGTTGAGAGAGAGTATTATTGTTGACATAAAAAAAAAACAAGAAACGCTAAAACAAAAAAATTCACATTTGCCTCAAAGGTTGGGGGGTTCGAACACCCGGTACATACAGTTGTGATAGTTGTTGACGTTCCAGTAGCCGTGGGCTCCTACGAAGGCGCTTGTTGGAAGTATCCAAGTATATCATGGTGGTCTTCTTTACATCAACTCTTCATCACAAAAAAAAAATGAGCATTTATAAGGCCAACCCAAAAATAAAATCCATTCATTTCTCATCCAAAGTACATCTACACAGAAAATCATATCAATACATTTTTTTTTTGCTATCGGAGGTATTCTGAACCCTTCGAGGCAAGAACTAATCCTCCAGGTGTCCACACCAACCCAATCGGAAGTTTCCCTACGGACACTTAGGTAAGTCGAGGGTGAGAATGCGCCAATGAGGAGTAAACTCATGGTGCTAACCAACTCACCAAGACGTGGGTATATGAATACATTGTTGTGTAAGCATGTATAAATTGATTATAGTCAATGTGCATTATACATATATACAACTGTATGCTATCATATTTTTTATTCATCCTATATAACTCTACTTTAGATCCTATTTGGAATCAATTTTCAAAAACAGCTTATGTTATAAATTGATTAAAATAATCAACTTTGGAAAAATCATTTTCAACCAACATTAAAAACTTTTTTTTAGTTATTAAACTCAAAAAATTAGAAGCTAAAATTCAAAAATTCCAGTTTGGTACCGATTATCTTAAAACTAATTCTGTAAAGCAAAATCCATTTGACATGGTTGCCAAAGGGGCCTTAACCATTCTAAAAATCTGTAGAATTCAAAGGATGATAGGGATGATCACATCCTAATTACCAAACCAATCAATCTATTGAAATCCTAACAAAAAGGACTAATGAAAAGATTACAATAGGAGATGAGAAAAGAGGGATCCTAATTGCTTGATATAGTGAATCAATTACATGGATTTGTTTTCATCATTAATCTATAGAAGGTATAGCTGGCTGAACAATTTACATTATCACTAATAGATCCCTGATTAATGATTTTCATAGATTAATTGCGAGATTGCATTGATTAACAAAATCAGCAAACATTAGCAACAATGATGTCATAAAGAAAACAAAATGTTCTTACACAACAGAGGAACCACATTAATTACCTCAAAGCATAAACATGAAATAAAAGAACAAAAAACATGCATCAAATCACAATAAATATAAATTCTGAAAGAGTGAGCATGCCTAATTCTGCGATTCAGGATTTTTTTTGAAATAACAATGAGGCTCTTGATTCAAGGCCTTGAAGATAGATTGGTAAAGGATCATAAAAAAAACCCCACAGAGAATACGGTCCATGAGAAGGGAGAAGAAGGGAAGGTCAGTCCTGAGACACACAAGATAAAGGAAAATCCTAAATTTCAATTCAGCATAGATTCCATTCTTCATCCTTTCCATTCCTTCAATAAGAGAAAAGGAGCTCAACAATATTAAAAACACCAAAACAAGAAACACTAAAACAAAAAAACTCACAGTTGTTGACGCTCCACTAGTCGTGGGCTCCTACGAAGGTGTTTGTTCCGTGTATCCAAGGATATCATGGTGGTCTTCTTCATCAACTCTTCCTATAAAAAAAAAGTGAGCAATTCTTCGAAACCGAGATTTTCCCAAATAACATTTAGTATCCTCGCAAAGATAAAATGAGCATTTATAAAGCCAACCCAAAAAAAAATCATTCATTTCTCATTCAAAATACATATATACAGTTCTATGCAATCACATTTTTTATTCATCCTGTGCAACTCTTCATTAGATCTCATTTGGAATCAATGTTCATAAACAGCTTATGTTATAGACTGATTAAAATAATCGATTCTGAAAAATTATTCGCAACCAACATTTTCATAAAAATTGTTTTGTTTAGTTTTAAACCCCAAAAAAGAAAAAGAAAAGGCTCAAGTTCAAAAATATCTATTTGGAATCAATTATCTAAAAACTAACTTTGTAAAACCAAAATCCATTTGACATTGGTTGCCAAAGGAGCCCTATTTTCAAGGGATGATGGGGATGATCAGATCCCACTTACCAAATCAAGTAATCAAGTCAATTTGGCGACAATTCTCATTCTCTAAAATTCTGCTTAGAATCCTTCATTCATATGGCAAAAAATTTCTTCTATAGAATTTATCAAAACTAGATTCTTGATAAAGAGAATTTCTCCTTATGAACCAGAGTTACCAAAGTGGCCCTGATGAAATAAAAGGCCTCTTTTGCTTCTCCTATAATTCATGGAATTTCATGGACAACACTCATTAGGGATTGACACCTTGAACAGAAATTCACTCCCATCAGATTTGGCAACGAATAAATGAGAAACCCATTAAAAAAAAAATCTTGGCTTGATTATATTATGAGTTTGAATTTAGATTCGACCTTGACATTTAACAGATAACCTTGTCATTCTTTCATTAGATCAAAAAATTCTTGTTTTCTGTTCTTGTTTGTTGAAACACTGAATCAAAATCTTATTTTAATCATTGGGTGATTTTATTAGGTTTATCAGAAACTTTTTTTTTTTTGCTTGATCATCAGAACAAATGTTTAAAACCTCTCAACCTGTTTTTTCATATAAGCTACATCTGAAAATTAACAAAAACAGAATCAACTTCACATTTGATTCAATTCCCAACTACATCAAAAAAAGTTTTGGTTTTCCTAATTAACATACCTGATTGAAAAAAAAAAAAAAAGCACATACCTGATTGAATCTTAAAATGAATCCACAAAAGAGAGAATCGGTTGGTTTTTCAGATTTCGTTCCAACACAGGAAGGGAAGGAGAGCATACCCCATTCAAAAAGTACAGAAACCATGACCAGATTTTCAGTCGATTTTATAGGTTTAGTTTGATTTTCACGTGTGAAAACAACAACTCACGTGCATTTTTTATTAAAAGAATTTTGACACACACTGTACTCATAGTTTACGGTCTCACACGTGTACTCTCGTATGTATTCAAGGAGTTATATATCTTGAAATTATAATTTTTCTTTGGACTTATATATATTTAAGTTTTTTCTAGAATTTTAAAACATTGGGCAGTTGAAGAACTCTCTCTTAAAACTGTCATTTTTATAATAAAAAAATGTTTTAGTCTCACATCAGCTGAATGCAAAAATAAATCTAAAAAATTAATATTTAAATAAGACGTGCGTAGACGTTATTTATTTTGCAACACCCTCCAATGCAACATAATCGACCCTAAAACTAGGCCACATCTAAGTTCCACTAAACAAGGCTCCTAAGAATTATTTATTTTTAATAAAATGTACGATAAAATATGTTACTTTAATTAATCCATCTCAGAAACTTTCTCAATCTATTTAATATTATGCAAATCAAGCCTAAAATCTTTCTTTTCCCTAAATTTCTCTAACCATAATCTAATAGACATTTCAATATTTAAATTTTATTTTACTTTATTAAGTGCATATGATATTTTATAATATTTTAATTTAAATTATTATATAATATTTTACATCTATTTATTAATATTAATATTGGTAGTGTGTAAGATTAAAACAATCTAGATTTTTTTTCTATAATCATGTATAAAACCCTGCTTTAAAATTTCACCTAGGATCCATTCAAAAAATTTTATTTTGAGGCCCGCCCTGCGACAAGAATGCAATAATAGAAAAAACAAGATTTACACTATTACTTAAAAACATAAAAATGTATGTATTCAAGTCATTAGTTACATTTTTTTTTGTGTAAAAGTATGCATTTCCTTAAATAAATATATATTTTTAAAAAATACAAAGATTGTGCATTCCGCAAAAGTGACTACAAGAATGATCAAGTATAACATTTCCCTTCTTTCATGCCGTTTCATGGAGAGATTTTTCAATCTTATGTTCTGGAATCCAAAATTTGAAATGAATCCAGCTGATCAGAGCCATCACACTGAAAATAATTCCCATCAGTCAAAACAATTTTTCACACTTCTAGTAGTGGATCCTTGAGAATAACTAGCTACAGAAGAACACCAGATCGTTTTTCCTAAAATAATGATAATCCAGTGATTTAAATTTTGCTGATAAAACAATGCGTAAATTTTGCTGATAGAACAGTCATTCAAGACTCACCAGTTCATGTACTATCAGTGGCAATGACAGAAATGATAACTTGAAAGTTTTGAGAGAGGACCTTATAGATGAGTTAGTATAACTGTATAAGCCCACATATTCCTTCCCAATGTCGATGATGAATTGTCCCCATTTCATGAGTTCACAACTTTCCCCACTATCACTGTAATGTCATCTAGCTTACCACCTGTTCAAACCCACAAACTATAGTCAGTACTAATATCCAAGCGATTGAAATAATAATGCGAGGAAATGCATATGGCCACAACATCGACCAACTAATTTGCTGAAACCATGCCTGTCAGTTTCATGCCAAGAAGTTTCTTCCACAATGGAACATCAAACCCCTGCAAAAGATGTGTATGATAACAGCATGTTATTATCAGTATGAACATAATGATCCTTCTACAGGCTTGACTTTGGTGTATTACTCAGAATCCTGCTTTAGTGAAAGGAAGTTTAGACTAGAGTGCTGATGAACAGCTCTGATCCTAGGAAGCATGTACGCTCCAATGAACATATTGTATCTGTGTCCTACCCGTATTGGATATTGGACATGACACATATTGGACACATGTCAAACAGATCCCATACGTATCAAAATTTCAAAAATATTTTTTTTTAATATTCGGATACATGTTGAATGCATAGGTTGTGAAGCCACGACAATTATGCAGCGCAACAATTTATTTATTTTTTCTTAATATGTGAACCAAATGGTGTAAGAATCTGGAGTGGATAGTGTTTTTTTTTCTTGGTAGGAGTGGATAGTTGACACATCAATCTATTTATATCAAATTTTTATGATTTACGGACTGTGCTCAATTTTCAGATTATGATAATATAACATTTATTTATTTACATATTTATTAACATGTCTTTGCCATGTCCATGTCATAGTATTTCAAGAATTGTCATGTCACCATGTCCATATCATCTGATGTTCATGTCCTGTATTGGTGCTTGTATTCAACAAAGAATTGAGTGCAGGACATCCAAATATTTAACTAAAATCATAGAGCAAATTCTCATGTTATGTTTCCCTACCCTTGTATAAATAACTGAAAGCAATTGCTATGCCTGTGTTTTCTAGAGGTAAAACATTGTCATATATGATAATGGAGAAAGGATTTTAAGACATACCCTACTTCTAGCTTCCATGGAGTAGGGAGAATCAAAACTGCTATCCTTCGAATGATAGCTGGCTAAATTCCCCAACACTTTTGCTGCAAAACATGTAATTGCTATTAGAGGAAAATTATGTGATTGAAATTAAATTCATCACTTGTGAGTTACAAAATCTACCAGCCTCAGCAACATCTTTATATCTGGAGATTGTTGAGACAATTTCATGATCATAAACATTATCAAAAAGTCCATCTGAGCCCATTACGATTGTGTCTCCTTCCAATAACTCCAAATTGCAAACCTACATGAAAGAAAGAATAAACAAATGGCTCAAGAGGCAATGCAATGTTTTGCTGTTGAGACAAGAAAACATGATATTTGTCTCCCATCTATCCAATTTATTCATGACTATGAAGTCAAATGTATTATATGAAACAAACACAATCCAACAGTGATTTGCATAACATGGAGTAAGAGTTAGTTGTCTTCATGACTACATATATTTCGGAAAAGAAAAGAAAATGGGAGACAGCACTCCTCAATCGCACAAGTTTTGGAGTTACATCTCGCACACTGCCACACATTTCCCCAAAGAGCGAGCAGCATCGGCCCCTTGACACAGATCCCATTAAACTTAATTGATGTTAGTTGACGGTGAACATCATTTGAAATATCTATCATGAACACGGTGACTGAGACAGGTAGCTAGAAGGGCAGGAAGAAAGAAAAAGCAAGTTGCCACTTAGAATAAAAGAAAAATCATACCATGGCATCTCTATAGGTTTGAGTAATAATCTCAGAGCTCAGCTGGTAAGGACAGTCAAAATAGTGTTCTTGAGGAGGCATAGAAAAAATTGCTTGCCCTGTGAGAGCAACAGAAAATTAGTCCATTTTTATTTGAACGGATTATTGAACACTTACAAAAACATAAATGATATTGACACCTTCCCGAACAACTTTAAGTCCACAATCTCCAACACTTGCAACTTTCAGAATCCCACTCTTTTCCAGCATAGCAACAATTCTAAGAAAGATGAGAACCACATTATCCAAAAAATCAATACAAACATCAATCAACACTGTTTCATACATAAATATTGTTTGACGGGACCAGAGCCACTAGATCAGGTACATATGCAGGTAAAAACCATGAAACTATATAAAACCTATGATGTGATTCATATAATCATACAAGTGATATTGCAAGTCTTTCTGAATAAAAAAGGAAGGCCAATGCAGAAGCATATAGAAAAGCAGAAATGGGAGACCGAAGCATGCTAGACTTTTTAGTCAACAATGGGGAATTGAAAGTCTCAATTATGCAATATAATCAAATCATACAAAAATAGAACTTACATGGCAGCTGAGCCTATGGAGGAGGTAGCAGCATGGGCTTTTCTCAAAAGAATTTGGGGATCATAATTCACCTGTCAAATGACATAAGCAGTTATGCATCTTAATTGCAAATTCCCAATTAAGCCTACCATTCAGCCCTTTAATATTCTGGATCTGTACAAATGCACCATGTAAAATGTAACCCAAAGAAATTCTTTTTTTTTTCTTGCACATGACTTGTAAAAATATTTTAGCAGATTCATTTGTTAGCGGTAACTTTATCATGATAATAGCTCGAAGTTGCTATAATAGTAATTCACAGGACTGTACCTCTTCATCCTCAACTAGATGTGATGCATTCATGATTAGTTCTTGAGAAAAGAGTGCAGGATCTACATTCCGTTCTGCCCACCTGTCATTCAATAATTTGGGAAGATGGAAAATCTTTATTACCAATTATTACAAAAAAAAAGAGTCAAAGTACATCCCTAACAACAAAGGCTTCTCACCCAGAAACACCATCAGCAACTGCAAGAACTCCCCCGTTATAATTGCTAACAAAAAAAGCATCTTCACCACCTTTATCAATCTTCAAAGAAGAAGAATTATATATCAAAGTAAAACATGACATATAAAAAAGATCTCTAATGAAAAGATAACAATTAGATATCAAAACTGAGGCAGAAAACTAGAAACAACACTTTAACCACCTTCTTTGGATGAGGTATGAGGTGAGTTCCAAAATAGAAAGATGATTCTGACCTATGAAGAAAAATGAGCAGTCAACTGAGTTGTTCAAAAAGTTTGTCTTTTGGAGTAGCAAACAAACTAAACACTTTAAGCTCCACAATAACAGAAGAGCTACATTAGTGACACTGGTTGGTCAGATAATGCCTTACTGAACCTGCTACGGAGATTTCAAGGTTACAAATTTGGATAATTGATGTATATGCAAAGGAAAATGCCAAACCAAGTGGGAAAAAAAATCTGATTGTACTCTTATAGAACCGCAGTTACTGGACTACATATAGCTTTCTATAATTTAGTCATGTTAGTCAGCCTTTTACATTGCATGGTATCTGGTTTGTTTATTTCCCACTCTCAGAAGCAACCAATTCATCTAACTGAATAAGCTGTCCTTAGGCAAAGATGTCACCAAGAGCATTCTGTGACTCTAGAGTTTAATGAGTCAAATATCTAATCTAATTCAACGTGGATTACTAAAATATAAACAATGGCAAAGTGTTGACTTTAATCTTAATTTTTGGTCAGTTGATTTCATGGTAAATGTCGAGCGCTCACTGGGATAACCAGACTGGTGATCCTAAAAAAACACATCGCTAATTTTGACACTTGTGTTAACTCGGTTATTAACTGTATTAAACAGGTAGCAAAAAAGACATATATGGAATCCAATGATAAAAAGTAGTTACACAATTAAGAACATTCTTGCAAGTTCCTCCTTTGGTCTTCATTTGGAATTGGGACAGTAATCCTCCTCATTAGGCATGCTTACTTTTTCATGAAAAATATGACATGTTATATATAATAGAAAGGTAGAAACCATTAATGTGTACAAAAGGTGAAATCCATTCTCTTGGCATCCCATGTGATGTGAAACAGTATTCTTTCTTCTGACCTATATATTCAATTTTGTATTTCCCATTGTCATCCACTGCATGAACGAACACTAGCTTCAGCTTATGTTTATAATACTTATCATATTCTCATCATGTAAGAAGGGTTCACAAGTATCTATTATCTTGGCATTCCATGTGAAATAGTTCTAGAAAAACACCATTTGTCATTAGCATCAAATGAACCAACCAATCAAAAATGTCAAATTTCTTACCACACGCGCGATATAAAGATAAAAAATTCTATTTTTCAGCACCTACAAAGCCCATATTCACACAAACCAGCAAACATACGTCACACACAATCATAATAGCACCCACTACAACAGTTAAAAACAGAATGCAAAAAACAAAGCTCCCAAATCGAGAAGACTTGAGTGAACAAAAATGGAATCTTGGATTGTGGGTATTACCGGATGGGACGAGACGCGGCGGAGGGGACGGCGGAGAAGAGCGGCGGAGGGGCCCTCTTGTCCGTGGGATCGAAGACGAGGGGATTCGGTGGTGAAGAGGAGAAGAGCCGGTGGTGGTTGAGGGAGGTGGGGCACCTCAAAATGGGGGTCACCATTTTCAACCCCTCTCTCCCTCTCTTTCTGGGTGGATGTTAGGGATTTGGGGTTGGTGTTCAAAAGGAGTGCCACGTCAGATGGACGTTGATCCCAGCTGAAAATCGTTCTACCATTGGACCGCGCTGCTTTACGTTTGCAGAAAGCTACTTCTACAATAATGTAATTAAACAATTTTATTGTAGTAATTTCCTATGACAAATAATGTTTAAAGCTGCTAATTAATTTTACAATTACGCAACTGAACATGATATTTATTGAGGGGTTTCTTTTATTTCCACCCCTCAACCCACCCTTTTAGAATTGAGATTTTTGTTACAGGAGGAACCCACCCCATCTACTTCTCCCTCCTTGACCCTTCCTCCCCCTCCTCCTCCCCCTTCAAGGAGCATCTCCTCAACATCGCATCCGACCACTTCTCTCTCTTCTTCATCCCCACAATCTCCCCCTCCTTTGTGAACGCCATTGAACTCATCTCCGTGCCTTACTCTCTCATCCCCGATTCCGCCACCCTTGTTACCTTGTTTGAGATAATGAGTGAGTTGGAGGCGCAGAACACGGTCAATAGGATCTTGAAGAACGTCGCAAAGAAGAGACAGGAGAAGGTGGTGGGAGATTGAGTGAGTCAGATTCAGAGGAGGAAGAGAGGGAGAGAAGAAAATACAATGGGGGTGGGGTTGCACCGTTATATTTAAGAAGAGGGGATTAGAAAATTTTATAAAATTTAAGAAGAGTGGATTAGAAAACTAGCAATAAAATGGGGTGTAAATAACTGCCCCTATTTATTAGGAGAGTGGGTCCAACTGTAGAAACAGTGGGGCACACTGTTTAATTACTTTTTTTTAATGATTTTTTTATTTTTTATTATTGGAATCACTTTGTTTTTTTAGTTTAGATACACCGGCCAAAAAAATCACCTCACCTCCAGGTGATATACTCTTCGTTGTATGCTGTGTAGAAAAAAAATCCATCAAAATGTATATGATCTCGAACAAAGAGAACATGACAATTTTTAAAGATTTTAGTTTTAGGATGATTTTTGTGGCTTGATATATCAATTTTTCTTGTTTTATATTTGTAAAATTTTAAATAATTTTACCATGTCAAAAAAAAATCCATAAAAATATCTTAAGAGACAGATAGACATTACGAATATCAAGTCATTCATACATATTCATGATACAATATTTAATCATATATATCTATATATATACTACCTATAAAAGTATCAATCCAAGAAAAACATTTACTTGACAGGTTTATCCTTCCCAATTCTTGAAAATCCATTTCAATCCCAAATGATATTTTGTTTGACATATTTACCCTTAATAATTATATGTCAATATGTGCATATCTTAAAATATCCTAAATAAATTTACATATGAAGTTTATGGGTTAAATTAATATATCTTAATTAATCTATATCTATATCTATACTTTTATACTACCTATAAAAGTATCAATTCAAGAAAAACATTCACTTGACATGTTTACCCTTCTCAATTCTTGAAAATCCATTCCAATCCCAAACGACATTTTGTTTGACATATTTACCCTTTAAAATTATATGTCAATATGTGCATATCTTAAAATATCCTAAATAAATTTACACATGGAGTTTATGGGTTAAATTAATATATCTTAATTAATCTATATCTATATCTATACTACCTATAAAAGTATCAATTCAAGAAAAACATTCACTTGACAGGTTTACCGTTCTCAATTCTTGAAAATCCATTCCAATTCCAAATGACATTTTGTTTGACATATTTACCCTTTAAAATTATATACCAATATGTGCATATCTTAAAATATCATAAATAAATTTACACATGAATTTTATGGGTTAAATTAATATATACATTTCTTTTCTCTTTGTTGACTGCTGTATATATTATAAGTTTTATATATACATTTTTTATATAAAAATTAAATCATATATAACAAATCAATAATCTCAACTAATGTTCCTCAATTATTTTTTAACAAAGTACTTAATGTGCAACGCACATGTACATCTACTAGTTTATACAAAATATTCATTATAAAGAGACAAAATTAAAACAAAGAAAATTAAAATTCTTCTACTTCAATACATATTCTTTATTTTCCTCAAAAAAACAAAACAATTAATTTACAGGATGTAAAGTTCACTGATGATAGAATTGGATTGATGAGTTGAGGTCCGACCCGTTTCCATCTCAAAACCCTTATTAGATTGGGTGGGGCTATTTGCACCCCTTTGTTTGCTGAGCACACCCCGTGTCTGAGCACACCCCACCCAAATAACTTGGGTTCTGTACACACCCCAGTATTTATATAACATTTTACTTTCCACTGCACACCCCACACACTTAAAAACTTAGGCAAGAGGAGGAGGAGGAGGAGGAGGAGGAGACGGAAGAGGGTGGGGTTGGGGCGGAGGGTGGGGCTGGGGCGGTAGGGAAAAGCGCCTCCGAGAAGATACGTTGGCAGTCCTTGACATCCACGAAGAGGCGGTGATGAGGGTCGTCCGGTCAAAACCGACGCCGGAAAGGTGTGCTTTTTTCACGGCGAATGCATGGAAGTAGTGTTCGTGGAGGGAGTGATGGACATATGTGGCACACGAGGTAGACCAGGAGACGAGGTTGGGGGGATGGAATCGAAGATGTGAACAAGTTATCCTTCTTCTGCACGCATAGACACTATCAGTGTCGACAGTTTCACATTTTGTAGACACTCCATGTGTCAATCCTTTCAGAAAAAAAAATTTAACATTTTATTTGTCCCTCCAAATCTCCACAAAAAATTAACAAATTGATTGTGTCCCTCACCTCCTTTCAATGGCTTCAAATAAATGTTTCTTAAATCGGAGGATTTAAGCAATTGGGAATATTAATGAGTAGTTTGTTATTTTGTTTTATGGTTGGTTGTTATTGTTGAGTTTCTTTCAATCATTTATCGTTACATGATAAACCACTATCAGCTTTTTTAACGACATTTGGTATTTTTTTTATGTAGCTTACCGTGTAAAAACAGTTATTGTGTTTTCCCATAGACGGGGTTCCCATTAGTAAAAACTTATCAAAACATACTTGTTTCACTTCTATTCTGATCGACTGTATAAGTGTCTGGATCACATTCACTTAGACACTATCAGTGTCGACCTATTAGTTAAAACCTACGGGTTTATTTATCTGTAGACTGCAACAGTGTCAGTAATACAAATATCTGACATTCAGGTGTCTTACCTATTTCGAATCTACAAGTTTCATTGCTCCCATAACTGTTGCAATGTCTAAGATTACAAATATCTAGACATCTTATGTGTCTAATCAATTTCAAAATAACGGGTTTCACTTCTGTTTTCTCATAGACATCAGAGGTGGCTATAGATTACACATACGTAGACACTCCAGGTGGCTAACCTTTTACAGAATGGGTGTCTTTAGTACTCATTTATAAATGGATCTTCAAATACTAACCCATTTTGAGGGGTGCAAATAGCCCCACCCTATTAGATTCCCTCCTGTTCATAAACTTCCTGCACCGCCTCAACTGCCCTAGAAGACAGAGACCTCGAGTACAAAGGGGTAACTTCTTCATTTCCTTTTCTGTATTTTTTTTGTGCAATATCTGCTATTATAATCATGGGTGTCGATATGCTTGGTCATTCATGTAAGAGTCTTTAATCCCCAACCATGGATTGCATCAAAAGATTAGGTTAGTGTATACTGATTACTGAATCAGAAAAATTACAATAAGATATTTCATTTCTTTTGATAAAGGCATGTATTGTATTGGATGAGTATATTTTTTTTTGTTTAAGTTCAAAATTGATTGCATGAAGGAAAATGTTTTTTTTTAAATATATATGAAATGGTAGGTATGAGCATTTTTATTCAAATTAATGCAAAACACGCCCAAAACAGTATAATTGGTAGATGGTCTACCACCAACATAAATAAAAAAATGTTAGGCTCAACCCCATCTCTTCTTTTGATTTTTTTTCTTAAATAGTATACTTCATCTAATGAGGTATATATTTTTGTAAAAAAAATCAAATACATGCTCTAAAGAACTGTGTGGAGTCATGTATAGAATGAGTAAAAAAATTCTAACAAGTTATATATCTCATTACAGTGAGTGCAGTTGATTAATATCGTATATAAAAATTGAGAAATGGACTGTAAAATAGATTGAATGTAATAGCGCTCTTGCATAAATTACTGTACCTTGTTGGTTCAATTGTTCACTCATCTTAGATTTCTTGATCTGGTGGTTTTTTTATTTATTCCATTGAAACTTGTTTTTGGGATCGTCACTTTTCTAACCCTGCAGGGAATTGTTATGATCTCTCCCCTCTTTATACTTAATATTGTTCCCCTTTTTTTCAATCTTCATTTTGTCCTCTCTTTTTTTTCCAAACCATGGGACCTCGACCTCAATTGCCAATTCAGTTGGTCTAAGAAAGTTCTTCTCAATCAAAGATCCAAAGCCCTGTTGTTCATCTTCCAATTAACACACCCCCCCCCCCCCCCCCCCCCCACCCCCCCAGTTTTGGATTAAGCTCAAGGGATTCAAACTCGAGTCCTTTGGAGAGCAAACCAGGCTTATACACATCCCCATTTCATGAACAAGGTATATGTTTCATAAGACGAAGCATAATCTTTTTATTTTATTATGGAAGTACATGCTTTGTTATGTCAATTCTACACTTAAAAAAATCAAACATGTGGAGATTGCACGCTGGGCTGCTTGGGACTGTCCTTTGGCCATGACATTGTTCAGAGAAAACCTTTGGCTCTAACCAAAGAACCAAACCCGTGTTGTTTTTGACATGGAATTTTGATGATTGTGGAACATATTGTTGGGTGGATGAATTTTGTAGTATCTCACATTTAAGACCCACTATTTGCCTCTACTGTTTTTGTTGGATGCATGTTGCATGGTTTTGTTGGATTGAGGAAAATACAACTACATGAGAGAGCACATAATTAAAAGGATCCATTTTTTTCTAGTCTCCATGAGTGGATTTTGGATGTCAAGATTTTTATTTTAATCAGCAAATTTTTTTTAGAGAATGGTTATATCTTAATCCAGCATCTCGTCATCAATGTCTATTAGACATTTTTCATCATTAACACTTCATATTTAGTAAGCCATTCACTCTATCTCTGAGGCTGCCATTAGAAATCTCACAGGAAATGTTTTTTACCTTTCTCTACTTGAATGCAGAGCTTGATTAGAAGACCAACAAGCCATGACCCACTTCAACCAAGATGAGACCTTTGAATTCGCATTCAATGACCCCCAGTTCTCTGATCGTGTTCTACAAATCGAGATCATGAGGGGTTGCAGGATGATGCATCCGATGGTGAGGAACATAATGGAATTGCGAGGCAGATGAAAAATCTAATGATCAAAGGAAGAGGAGGAACCAGTGATGAAGACAAGGATGTAGCTCTGCGAGTCAAAAAAATCCACATTAACTCAGCGATATTAGCAGGAAAGAGCCAGTTCTTCCGTAAACTCTTCTCAAATGGAATGCGTGAATCAGATCCCCTCTACATTGGTACTGTGAGAATTGATAGTTCGGAGGAAGCCAACTTCATGGAGCTCTTGTGTTTCATGTATGGTGGGAAGCTGTCTTCTACGATGACCAAAAGTTTTGTCGCGTTGTTAGATTTGATGTTTCTCGCGGACAAGTTTGATGTCATCTCGTGCGTGGGTGTCTGTGGTCAGTTTCTGTGTTACTTCCCCATGACGATGGAATCTGCATTGCGATACCTAGAGATCCCTCCCCATATTTTGATGAGGAGAGGTATTCAATCATTGGTTGAAAAGGCCAGGGAATTCCTAGTGTCTCATTACAAGGATTTGATGAAGCGTGAGGATGATCTTATGAATCTACCCATTGTTGCATTGGAAGCCATTTTGAGCAGAGACGACATTCAAGTGACATCAGAAAACATGGTGTATGAAATTGTACTCAAATGGGCCCGTGTGCGGTATCCAAAACAAGATGATCGGCGTGCGGCTTTGGGTGAATGGATCACCCACCTCGTGCGATTCCCTTACATGTCCTCCCAGAAGCTGAGAGATGTCCTTTCTTGTGAAGATCTAGACCATGACATCGCCAAAGATATCGTCAACGATGCCCTCTTGTTCAAGGCTGAGCCTCTGTATCGCAAGCGTGAACTTTCCATGTTATCCAACCCGACATCTGATCGGCGGTTCATTGAGCGAACTTATGCAAACAAGCGAGTGAAGGTGGTTGAGTCCGACCAGCCCCGCCCAAGCTGCATCGTCTACCTTGACCTCACACGCCAAGAGTGCTCCAAGATCCTGACATTGGACCGCATATGCTCAGACGAATTTCACTTGAAGCAACAGCCATTCTTCATTGTCGCCGCGAATACAGGCACACAAGACTCATCCGTTCGATTTGGGGTCTTCTTGAAGATGGAGGAGACTCTGCTGTCAAGAATCACTGTGGAAATGGAGATTGCATGCAGGAAGAAGCCTGAGGGGGGATTTGTGTTCATCTCAAAGATGAAACACACCGTCACAAATAAGGGTGAATGGGGCTTCTTTGACCTGTTTAACACGCCATGGGAATCGTTCATATCGCAGAACAGCCTTTTCTTCATTGATAACATGCTTCACTTGAGGGCTGAGCTGACAGTGCATGAGTAGTTTGAATCTATGAAGCCTCAACTGTGCACATATGTTATCATGTTCATCCTATTAGTTTCATATGGTTTTGAGCCTCTCTTATACTACATGTAGGTAATTGGAGGGCTTTAGTTTTGTTTGCCAGATGTTGTTGATGAGGAATGTAAATATTTTGACTTTTGTTTTATAAACCAGATGTTGCAGATGAGGAGGAATGCAAGTCATTTTGAACTTCTGAACAGCTCTATTTTGATATGGATATGAAACTTCTAAATGCAAGTGACTGTTCAAAGTGACTATTTTGTTGCAAGTAATGTGAGATTTTTCTTTTGCTTTTTGATGGATCAGTGTTTTAGGTTTTTTTTTTTAATAAATCTAAACAGGAGTACCACTACTTGAACCCAGGATCCCTTAAGGAAGAGGGTATCTAAAATCGGTTTGCTATTGTCTTTTGGTTTTTCATTCTTCATAAATAGATCATCTGGGCATTCTCTAATTTTGTACTCCCAGACCTTCTGTTATCCGTCTTGTTTTTTTACAGTCTTTTTTCTTTCACTATTTTTCTCTTAAATAATAGTACTCATAATGTGTTTTTTAATTAAAAAGTATTCCTTGTGTGCCGTGTCCTATTTGGTGGATGAAATATATGTTTTGTTAGATGAAGCATATAAGTTTTTTTTTAAAATGGATATATATATAAAAAAAATTACTTGGTGGTATATTTACGATAGTGGAGTATATTCTTCATTATTTTATGGAGATACATGTTAATTGCATGAAGTTTAGATCAAAAATAATAAAATATGTAGAGACTGCACCCCCGTCGATCTCCACCACCACCACAAACACCCCCCCCCCTTCCTTACCCACCTCTCTCTCCGCCCTCTACCCCGCCCCAAGCCTTGGCTGCCTGTGAGTCGCCCTTGGTCCTTCCTCGACCTTCTCTCTCTCCCCCTCTCTGCCACCCGTGCCTTTAGCCCTCACACCTCCCCGTCCACCTCCTCCTCCTCATCGCTGGCCCGAACTTCTCTCTTCCCCTTACACATTTCTCCGCCGTCACGTTTGTCATTCCCAGTAGAAAGGATTGGAGACAGATTGGGGAAGGTAGGGTGGTGGGCTTAATGGACGTCCTAAAAAAAGCTAGGGTTTTAAATTTTTTAGGTAGTGGGTTTAAAAATTGAATGGTGGTGATAGTGGCTCCCAAAAACAAATGCCACATGAAAGAGAGCAATCGGCTGTACTGTCATTTGTATATAAAATTAAGGGTGAATTGCTCAAATATCCCCGGATCAACAACTCCATTTTTTTTATGCCCCTGGATTTATTTTTATTTTTTATTTACCCCTGTAAAGTTGTCCTATTATTTTTTTACACTTGATTTTTCATAATACCTGAAGTACCCTTTACAGACAGAGTTGTAGAAATATAAGTGTTATCCTATTATTTTTTTACATTGATTTTTCATAATACCTGAAGTATCCTTTACAGACAGAGTTATAGAAATACAGAAATATAATGTGATACATACAGAAATTATACACATAACTACAGATATTTAATAGTTATCTACATAGAATTGTAAATATACACAAAGATGGTTAAATACAAAATGATTATAGATACATTTTTAGTGTCATTATAGTATATTCATAAACGGTAAGCACTGTCATTCAACATACACAAAATCGTTATAGATATATTTTTACAAGTGTTATTTAAATAGATACATCAGCTGTTTGAATTATAATGTTGTCTTTCTATTATAATAAAATCAGTTGTTGTCTCCCCATGATCCTTTTCATGCCTTTTTGAGTGAAATCAAATCCACTTAAAAGCCTTCGAACTTGACATTCAATGTACTTTATAACGAAGCATGCGCTGTCCAAGTTACATTAAAGATGCAATAACATTAATATTTACGTAGAAATACTTTAGCAATTACAAAAACTAAAACATTACATAACCAATTACAAAAACTACTAATGAAATTAAACTAAGAGATACAACTTTATAGAAATGTAATGACCAATTATAGAAATGTAATGTCAATTTACAATATGTAAATGACCAATTACAACAACTTTATAAGCAATTACATAATGTAATTAATGATTTTCAAGAATTATTCATATATCAACAATGCAACAGAAATTACCACATTACACAATGTATACCAATGTAACAACTATACAACACAACAACTATTAATGTAATGTTCAATTACAACATAAACTATCATTCACATAAAAAATTATAACAAAATTATTGATGTAATGCCCATGACATTAACTGTCATTTACAAAACAGAAATATCATACCATCTATGGAATTAAACTAAAGACATACAACGTTATAGAAATATAATAATCAATTACAGAAATATAATATCAATTTACATATATGTAAATGACTAATTACATAATTTTTATAAACAATTATATAGACGTTTGCTTTATGAAGGCATATATAGTAGGGTAAAAAAAAACTATATCAAACCAGGAAAACAGAGATGTTGGAGGGGCAAAAATTTGCTTACCGGGTTCGGGTAGTCGAATTCGGCCTCTCCTGTCTCCTTCGACTGGTATCGCTTGGTTGCCGGCGATCCTCTTCCTTAAACGAACCGAACTCAAGGATAGATCCAATGATGAGGGTCCACGATGGACTGATGGACGGGGTTTTTTAATGTGGTTTGGATTGAACCTGATGTAACCTCTCAGGCTGCCTACGTACCCTAGTTTAGGGATTAAGTCACACGTAGTTCCTCTCTTTTGGTGGTGGGATCTCGCACCGGAAGTAGTCATGTGCAAGGGGTCTAGTGGACAAATGTTTCTTCCTCCCCCTCTTTAGAGAATTGACCGTCTATTTATAGTACTTTGGTGGTGCCCTAGAATCAATTGTGGATCTTTCTTTCATCGGACGGACGAGAAAAGATCACTGATTTAGGTGATCAAATCTGTGTATATTTAGGGATTTACAGAATCAATAAATGATTACCCTTGATAAATACACATATTTTGTTTGAGATTATATAGAATCAATTAATGATGTTTTCAAATATAACATATATTGTTGGGATTTGGGAATCAAATATTGATAACTCCAAATCCAAAATATATGTTGTTAGGATTTTAGATATTCTCAATGATAGTAATGATATTGTTGGGATTTGGTGGACAGAGTCATTGATGACTTGATTTGGTGATAAATACCAGCATTGATTGAATTTGAATGCTAATAATTATCAGTTAATGCAATATATCTAAGAAGATTAAGGCAATATATGATTGGATAAATACTGACTTGGCCTGTTACAATTAGTCGGTATGGGCATTCGAATTGAGTCTCTTCAAGCCCAGGCTGGATGGGCCATTGTTTTGCCGGTTGGATCCGATGGGACCCATGACCCGACCCGCTTTGAGTAGCCTAGAAATTTGACTCCCACAGATGTATAATAGGAATGCAATGTAATTTTTTTTATACCTTTCCACCATGACCACCACCACCACAACCCTCCCTGCACCACCACCACAACGCACATTCACAATCCCGAAAATGAGGAAAAGATACAGAAAGCAGTACCCCTACGAGTCCACTGCATCACCAAGGAGATGCGCTTCCTCGCCATGAAGGTCCAACCCCAACTCCTATCCACCACCACCGTCAAACGCTGCCGCCGACATGTGGAAACCAAACAAGGAGGGCTTTCTCAAGTACCTCGCCCACAACCCCCTCGCCTTCTGCACCCTCGACCGCATCGTCGACGAGTATTTGAGGCGGATGGTATTGGAGCAGACGGCGGTGACCATTTTTTTTGCCAGGAGAGAGAAGGGTCAGGGGAAGAGAAACCATTTTTTTTGGTGTTTTGGTGGGTTATGGGAGGGAGATGAATCATCTTAGGGGAGATTGGGAAAAGAATAAACCAACATGATGTACATTAAGGGGGAGGTAGTCGAATTAGACTTTGACGGATTTCTTTGGATATTACTTAAGTGATAAATTTTTGTAGACTTTGCCGACTTTTACAGATTTTTACAGACTTTTGAAAACTTTGATAGATTGACTTTCATAGACTTTCACAGATTGATTATCTTAGACTTTTGTAGATTTTCACAAATTGATTCTCATTGGTTTTCACATACTTTTGTAAACTTTCACATATGAATTTTTATTGACTAGACTTTCATAAACTTTATATGGATTCGAAAACCTTCCTTCCAAGTGAAGAGGATTCGCCTATTGTTGCGGCTCGAAAGAGGAAGAGAAGTAGGTAGGGTTCGCATGAGGGGTTGAATGGGCTTATTAAATTAGGGGTGTTTAGGTAATCTACAAGCCCAACATCCAAAACGCCAATGTTGAAGCCAAACATGAATACTTTTGTGTTAGACATTATTCCTAACGTGCCCACACTAGGGCTTGCCTTTGAAACGCCGCGTATGCCTAATGCTGAGTTTGGCACTACACATTCAAACACTACCTAAGTCCATTCCCACATAAAATAAATAAATAAATAAATCATTATTTTAATTGAAATCCTAATGTGAACAAGAATCTTTCTTATTTACCAAGAAATTAAAGCAATCGTCAATCCATTTTTATCATGAAAAACAGAACTTCAAAATCTCAATCTCAAATTATCAAGATTAACACGTATGGTCAAAATAGAGAAAACCCGAATCTCAAAAGAGAGAACCCATCAAGAAAAGCTAGAACGCCCATCAAGAAATATATAGATAGATAGAGAGAGAGATTCTCACAACTTACATTGGTCCCAAAGCGAAGATGGAGGACTGGAGGAAGATTTGGCGGGGGGAGAGTGTGGAGGAGGGTGTTGAGGAACGGATTCGTGGAAGCTATCAATAAAACACAAGATTGAACACAAGAATGGAACATCTTTACATGAACACAAAAATAAGTGGTTCGGTGTAGGCCTACATCCGCAGGGCAAAAACTGAGAATCCACTATAATAGTTTAGATACAAAAAAGCCTTATAAACTCTCTTATGTAGTTACCCTCTCCTGAACCCTCTCAACATCTCTCATATAGATCTCTACATTTTGTTTGCCTATGCCGTGCCAAGTTTTACCCTGAAACTCTAGATGTATTTATATAGATAAATAACTTCGCTCTGTAGAACTCCACTTGACAAGAACTTTTCTTTCTCTGGAAGACTGCACCACCACATCTTCAAGTCAGTATCCCTTCCCTATTCATGTGTGCATTTCTTCTTTCCCTTCCCTTTTTTCTTACCCCCCTCGTTTGGGGTGTAACATAAGGTTATTCACCCTTGATAGTTATACTGGGATAAATAACATTCTATGTTGAATATGTAAATTTTTGTTTGGTTGTCTTTTCTGTTATTTTCATTGGGAAATGTAAAATTGATTTTTTTTGTTGTTTGGTTCACCTTAGATATAAGAATAAATGTAGATAAGAGATGAATAAGAGTTAATGACTTTTTAAATGACAATTATACCCCTGCACAAAGTATTTGTGTTTGGGAATAAGTATGAGAGATGTGTGTGTGATATGATAGATGTGACAGTATTTGGAATGTGTGCAGAGAGTGTTAGGTAAGATAAATTTTTTAAAATGACAGAGAATGGTATTTTTATCCATTGGTATAGATAAGCCCTGATAAGCAATTCTAGCTTTTTCTGAGAATAGTTATCAGACATTATCCTAGTTTATCCAGACATAACTATCAAGATTTATTCTTGTCAAACAAACAGCTGTTTGAGGACTATTCTACTGTATTCTTCCTATCCATGGTTTATCCTCCACCCAAACAGGGATAATGAATCAAGAGTTAGGCTTTTTTAATCTTTCATCAATTATGATGGATTTCATCATTCTTCACCACAATCATTACTGTGGTATTTTAATGTATAATATATAGATTAATTGACTCAATATGATTTTTGGCCGTATTTTGCATGACGGGCCTTTTCTTTTTAGATTATGTGTCATCGTTTCTAGGCTCTTCGAGTTCTAATCTTTTCCTTCATCAGTTGTGATTTATGAGTTAAATTTTTTTGATATCTCTTTTTATTGTGGCCATCTTTTATGTTTTATATGAATTAATTTGTTTTTATAGTAGAATCTAACATTCTTTTTTTTTCATGGTATAAAAATAAATATAAATTTTTGATAGTATAAAAATAGATACTATATTTTGTAATGGCCAATATGAAAATAAAAAATTAAGGATACTTTAGTAATTTCTTCATGATTTTAACGTGTTAGTAGAAAATATTATGGAATTTTACTAGGATGGTAAAAATACATAAATTTAAATATTTTAATGGTACATAAATGAATGGGCTATTTATTATGGTAAAAAAATAAATAACATATGTTTCAATGGTATACATGCAAATAACCCTTTTAAATAATTAAATTTGTGTAAGAGTCAATTATCTGCATAACAAAAATTAAAAGGATGATAGAAAATAAAGATATGAAAACTATAGAAGTGAAAGCTTCTAGATAACAATAAATTGTACAATTCAAATTTTATCACACATATTAAAAAATTATAATTTTATTTAGAACATTTTATTTAGATATGGAAATTTCGGGTTCATGTTGGCTCGAGTTACCCGAACTCTCAATCAAAATTCAATAGATTCGAGTTGCTCGAGTTCGGACTCAGGTTGAACCCGAACGCTAAAACCTCAATCCAAACCCGCACAAATTTTGGGTTGAGTCGGATTCAACCCGGCAAAGTAGCACCCTTAAAAGTTCATAGGTTTTTTTTTTTTTTGTATAGTATATGATTTTTAAAAAATATAAAAACATGTTCGGCCTATATTTTGGACTGTGAACTAGTATAAAGTGTAACATTTTTAACATTCATCCTTTTGTGTAACTAATTCATAGCCCATTACAAGATTAGTTAAAAACAATAAACAAACCTATAGACGGTTTGTGGGAAAAAGTAAATCATTCTTCTATTGGGAAAGCTCGGTAAATGCTCCACTTAATTATACAAGATCTACATTGAAGAGATACGCCCATATTGGCGCAGACTTCTCTCACTGTTCAATAACAGAAATCTCTGCTCTTAAGTGAATCACATCATTAATGAAGTAGGGATTGTTGTGACCAATAAATGAATTCCATTCCATGGCATGGAAAAAAACTTTTTAATACCGCGACCTTCCTTCCTCTCGAAATTATGCCTCATAGAATGTAAGTTGACGAAGGCTCCGTTTAGATCCGCGTCCCACCCGCGTCGGTGGTGGCGGACGCCCGCAGATGCGAACACAGACACAAACGACCCTGCGTCCTCTCGAACCCACAACCCCTTGTCGTATCCGGTTTTTCGCCCATGTCTCCTCCCCATGCCTCAAAACAAGATTCCCTCACCGCGGATCTTCCCCCCGCGTTCCGTCCACTGCAGCGTCTCCGGAGGTCTTGCCAAACGGAGCCGAAGTCCATCTCAGGCTGTTTTTTTGCAGCAAACACACAATCCACTGCAATGGGTCCTAAATATTTTCCGCATAAGTATAAGTAGAGACCAAAGTACTCGCGCTGATCATCGCACACAAATTTAAGACAAAATTGATGTTTACCCAAGTAAAATTTCCGAGTAGAATATGTTTGTTGTGCCTGTAACAGCACGCATGTAACCCGATAAATGACATAGAAGACGAAGTGTTTCATGCAAGCGCGCTGAACAAATGATTCGACTGGCAGAGCGTCGTGGGATTATGTTTTCAAGAAAAAAAAAATTATAAACTTTATTACAAATCCTGTTCGACCAGGTTCGGTCGCCCAAAATCTGAAATGACGACCAAATCCAGTCGCTTAAAACCTGAAATGACGATCAAGTCTGGTCGCCCAAAACCTGAAATGACGACCAAGTCCGGTCACCCAAAACCTGAAATGACGACCAAGTCCGGTCCCCCAAAACCTGAAATAGCGATCAAATTTGGTCGAACTGGCCAGATCGGTGGGGATAGCAAAATATTAGATTTTTTTTAATCGATTGGTGGGGTAAGAAAAATGGTGGGTGGGATTAGACATGCCCAAACAGAAAATGTTGAGCATATATAAGATATTTCTGTGCTTCGAGACATCAAATTCAGTGCATGAAATTGAGTGAGCATCAAATTCAGCAGCCATCTCCTCCATGACTACAATGTTACAGTATAAATCACAACAGCATAAGCAATATATAAGATTAAACTTAAAAAAAATTGCATCTTACAAATAAAGCAATATAATTAGAAATGAAATACAATAAATACACCAAAGCCAAAGAGGCTTCATTATTACTTTAAATAAAGCACACACAAAAGCATGTTGGAGCTAGGGGTGGCCATGGGCCGGGCTCGGGCCGGGCCCGGGCTGGGCTTTGCCCGGGCCGGGTTTTTTTCGGACGGGCTTTAACCGGGCTTGAGGGGCTTCGGGCCCGGGCCAGTGCCGGGCCTAAAGTCCAAAATAAGGCCCGAGCCCGCCCATAGGCCCAGCCACGAACGTGCCAAGTCCGGGCCGGGCCGGGCTTAAGGTTCGGGCCGGGCTTTCTGGCCCACATCTTTTTTTTCATTTTTTTAGTTAAATTAAAATATAAAATAAAGTAAATAAAAATATTTTGAACAATAAAAAAATTTGAATTGAATATTGATATAACTTCACAATAATTGCACATTATAAATTTATAACAAGAAATATTTGAACATTAATTGAATAGCTACTATAAACTCATAGAAAAATATTTTAATGGAACATTACAATGATGGAAGATTAGCTTGTGGGTGATGACTGCATCACGATAAAATGAGTACATCCCAACTAGGTTAGCACCTACCCATTTTATCTATCATTTTTATTATATATTCTCCAACAACTATAATGGGATTCCCAATGTGGTGGAGTTTCCAAGATTTTTAATTTTGATTAAACTTTATTGGGAACCCCACACATAGAAAACCACACCACATTAGGAATCCCATTATAGCCGTTGGGGAGGGTTTAAAAAAATATTCGTTGGGGAGGGTTTTAAAAAAACCTTAGAGCCTATGACCGGGCCGGGCCCGGGCCTATGGGCGGGCTTTTCCGGGCCGGGTCTTGGGCCGGGCTCCGGGCCGGGCTTTGGGTTTTTCCCAAGGCCCAAGCCCGGCCCTATGGAAGGTCCGGGCCCGGGCCGGGCGGCCCGAAGTCCGGGCCGGGCCGGGCTTAGGCCCGGAAATTTCCGGGCCGGGTCCGGACTCGCGGGCCGTTTGGCCACCCCTAGTTGGAGCTGAACAGAATAAAGGGGCGTAAGAATATACAACATAGAATATTTCTAAAATTATGATTAAACAGTAAAATTCTTTATGGTGTTGTAAGCAATTGGCTGGAGAGGATGTTAACAATTAACTATGCCTCAACATCAAGCACCTATGACAAATCTAATCATCATATATTTGTAGATCTATTCAATGTGTTTACTTCATAATGTCCCCAAAGCAGTTTTTCTCAACTCCATGTATAAAGATGAAGCATGGGTTCAAATCCTGGCCTTGAAAGAGGTCAGAAACTCATATGGGACTGCATTTGAAACTGTAAAAAGGATTGTGTATAATTATAGTAAAACAAAAAAAATTCAACTCCCCAACAATACAAGAAAATTTCAAACAAAAAAGGGAGAGATACACTTGAGCATACCAACTTAATATCTAATTCCTCACCAGTCTGTATGCTCATACCAACTTAATAGCTAATTCCTCACCAGTCTGTATACTTACACCTGAACAAAAACCAGCAAAAAAAAAAGGTACAAATTATGTGTAATTGAATCAAGGACAAATTTAGTAATAACAATTACACAATGAACAAGATAAAAATAAATTAGATCTTAGATAACAGCATACCAAGATAAAGCTCCCCAAAAGTTGCACTCCCAATCTTCCACCCCATCTCAAAGAGGGGGGAGAATGAGAAACACATAAAGGATAGGAAGATACAGAGAGATGTAGATTAAGTCATAAGTAAATCGAGGCATATGTTTTCATTAATAAACACAAAATAAATAATAATATTTTTTACCTTACTCTAGACTTATATGTAAAAGACAAAAATGATCCAGCGAAGCACCAGTGGTCTAGTGGTAGAATAGTACCCTGCCACGGTACAGACCCGGGTTCGATTCCCGGCTGGTGCAGTGTGTTTTTTTTGGCGCGGTTATTTTAATCCCGTTTTCTTCCAAGGTCAACAACCCACATCCAAAATTATGAATGGTAACCCCACCCTTTATCAAATTACACCTTGGAACCCCACCCACTCAGATTTTTCATCCTCTCCTTCCTTCCCCTTACGAGTGGACAACGCGTGGCGGTGAAATCAAGGGTGGCTGTGGACAAGATTTTTTATTTGGGGACGGTTATTTCAACCCACAAACTTTTTCACCCATCCTTTTTTCTTCTTTTTTTTTGTGTGTGAGCCTAACCCACCCCTCACCTACTCTACCCGCCTCCGCGTCACCTCCTCCGCCCGCCTCCAAGAAGCTCTCATCGTCTTCGACTGCATATCCCGCGACAACCTCCCCGCCTCCCCCTCCTCCTCCGCCAATGCATCCGTCACCACGACCTCCTCCACGGCCGCGGGGCGTGGCGGTGGATGATGCATTGGCAGAGGAGGCGCGGCCGTAGAGGAGGTCGCGGTGGCAGAGGAGGGCGCGGCCGTGAAGGAGATCGCAATGGTGGTGGAGGGCGCGGCCGTGAGGAGGGCGCGGTGGTGGATGCATCAACGGAGGAGGAGGAGAAGGGGGAGGTGGGAAGGTTGTTGGCAGTCGAGGACAATGAGGACTTTGCGGAGGCAAACGGAAGAGGCGACGCGGAGCAGGCAGAGGAGGCGACGCAGGGTGGGTTAGGATCACACACTCAAAAAAAGGTGGGTGGGTGGAGGACTTGGTGGGGTTGAAATAACCGCCCCCTTTTTATTTTGGTTTTTTATATATATATGATGCAAATGATAGGAACTGATGGATGCAAACGGAGAGGTTGAGAGTGTTTTCCACTCATACGCCAAAACAGAGGTTATTTCTTACATAAAAACATAGGTTCCCATCCCCCTCTGGTGGTCTCCTCCAATAATGCCAGCACAGAATTTCGATTGTCGTGTAGCCCGTATTGAAAGATTTTTATCTATGTTTGTTGTTTCAAACTTCATGCAATTTTTCAAACATGAATATTGAAGAAGACAATTATATAAATGAACTAGCATAATGAATACATCAATAAAAATTCAATGTTTATTTAAAGGGAAATAGACATTCAAGCACATTTAAATTAAAAATATTAAATTGTTTTTTTTTTAGTACAACAATCTAATCGGCATATATTTGAGGTTCACAAGAATAATTTATGTCCATATTTTATTTGACGGAATGTGTGACCGGGACATTGTTTCTTTAGACACTGATGAAAGCAGTATCCCCCCCCCCCCCCCCCCCACCCCAACCCATTTTTTATTATTTTTTAAAATCATTCTTTTTTTGTAATAGATTTATTTTAATTAGAATAATGTTACACATAGCCCTATTTTCAGTCCTAATTCTAGTCTACGTGTATTTTAACTTTTTTAAAAATAATATATGTAATCTAATAAGTACATGCTTTTATAAAAAACTGTAGCATATATTCCAATTAATTGCATGGATACATTTATAGAAAATGTAAAAAAAAATTATCAAAGCATATACTTCATTAATATGAGTATACGCGCCGTTAATTTTCTATCGATGCATATGGGACTGAAATCGGGGCTCAAAAAAAAATGTGTCTAACAACACTTTTTTAATTAAGATCCATAGGTCATGTGCCCCTCCTACATATGAAATTCCTAAATAACAACAAACTGCCACTAAAAAAAGGGGAAAAAAGTATCAGATTTATGTTTTGACATCTTATTTTGTGAATCGTCAATTTGAAATTTGACCTCGTTTTAAAATATGTTAATTCATTATTTTTTAGAATTATTCAGTATTATGTTTTATGTGAATGTTTTTATTTCATTTTATACATATTTATTTTTTAATCTATGCTATTGAAATTTAAAAAAATAACTATAAAGATATAACTTTAAAAAATATTTACATAAATCACATTAGGCCTCTATTTTATAAAAATTCTAGGTCCTTTATTGAATAAGGCTCAATGGTACCCTCCAGGGCCTCCACAGATGATCATAGGGATTATTCTAGTCAATTCATAATTGTTTTCAGGGAACCAACAAAAATGTTTTTTGAAAGCTGGAATATCAAAAAATGTGTTTTACGGTGTGTTTGGCCACATGGAAAGTGATTGAAAATGAGGAAAGTAAAAAAATTTCCTTTGACCACCCAAAAAACTACCATTTATGCCAAACAAACATAGAAAAAAAAATTTCTTACTTTTCTTTTACTCTTTTGTCTTGTTAGGATTGGGGTGGGGGAGGGGGGGGGGGGATTTTCCCTCACCCTAGAGGAGGAAAGTGAAGAAAGTGAGAGAAAGTGTGATTCTCTTTACATCAACAAGAACAATACAAAGGACATTTATATAAAATCTCTTTTTGAGATTCTTGTTTAAATAAGTTTTCTATTCATTCATATTTGATTTATTAAATGGATCAAGATTTTTTTTTGTTTGTTGAATAAATGTAGGTTTTTTGTTTAACCTATCTAAATTGAGATTTTATATCTATTTTTGTGATTTATTTTTTTTATTTGTTGAATAGATCTATGTTTTTTTTTCCTTAACCGAGTTGTTGTTTGATTTTTAAAATTTTTTTTGTTGGAAGGCCAATTGACACTTGTACCTGTGTGTCTAGGGTTGTAATGAATTAAAAGTCTATTGAAAATATTTTAAAAAAAACAGTGAAGATGGGTTTATATGGACGGTAGAACATATAATGTATTAGCAAAGGGTTTTTGTTATTTTAATTCGAAGCCGAGGCAAGCCGAGGGTTGATATATGATCAAATGATCTCTTTTTTTTCTTTTGTGTTTTTTTTTTAATCTGTTCTTCTTTTCTATTTTATAATACAATAAAAAAATATGCATGCCTGTGAATTTATATTATATTTAAATTATTTGCCTAATAATATTTTTATATTTTATCATTTTTTATCACTTTGTGTCATAATACAATCAATATATTTTGTTTTTTCATTTTTCACTATGGACACAAACAACAGCTTTTATTTTTCGCTATTTTCTATCATAGACACAATTATTTTTCATAACTTTCCATTACAGACACAAACACCATAAAAACTGATCAAAGAAAAAATAATTTCTTTTCCGTTAGTTTCTCTTTAACCTAAATTTCTTTATATTCATTCATTTTTCTTTTAAGATTGTGCACACACACACCCTTGGGGACCTATATTTTTTCTATAGGTCACACAATTGTTTGTACATAAAAGCAATTTGGTGAGACTTGAGAGTAGAGAGAAACTGTCTTCATTTTTTCTATAGGTCACACAATTGTTTGTACATAAAAGCAATTTGGTGAGACTTGAGAGTAGAGAGAAACTGTCTTTGAAGACAGTGTGGGAGGGACCTCTTGAAATGCCCAAACAGTTAAAAACCAGTTTAAAGAATGAGTAATCTTAACCTGAAGTTCAAGGTGCTCAACCTTAATCTGACCCAACTTGAATTTCAACCCAATAACTCTAACCCAAATTCAACCCATGGCAATCTAAACAAACCCACGGAACCCGATTTTTAAAAATAACTCACAAAAATAAGTCCCAAAACAAATGACATATTTTTAACAAAAAAAAACGCAAATTTTACAAATTGTGATTCAAAAGTAGAGATTTAGAGTAAATAATCAAGTATCAATAGCTCATGACTCATGTAGAATATCATATAAGTGCCTAATACGGGTCAGGTTGGATCGAGTTATCTATGATGCCAATCTGTACCCAACCTGATTTTATAGACAACTCGAATTTATCAATTCGAATCCAATGTTCAGAACCCAAGCACAAAATTAGAGTTTAAACCGTCGAATACGGGTTGGACCCAACCCAAGTTACGACCCTAACTCCTAGGCTCATAGTTCACACACACACGGACCCATTGCCCATTAGACCCGAGCCTATCACCTGGCTTGTTCTTCCTTTTTTTTTTTTTTTCTTTTTTTCCCTCTGGGTCTCCCCACAATTTCATCCCATTAGACATCTCCTCGCTTGTTCTTCCTTTCTTTTCTTTTTTTTGCTTTTTTTTTTTTCTCTGGCTCTCCCCACAATTTCCATCCCACACACTTTTCAATGGTGGGGGTGTGGGGGTCCAACCATTGCACCAAGGGAGTTGTATTTGTTGGAGGATTGGGATGGTTAAATTTTTTTATTTGTTTTAGTATTCGTTTGATAATGATTTTGTACGGATGGTCAAACTGAGTGATGGGATTGGTCTTCGATATAAGTGTTGGATTGTGGTTTTCTTGTTGATAATTTTGTACAGTGTAATAAAAGGTACATTATCGTTGATAAGGATTGATTCTCCTATGAGTGGGTTGGATAATGGTTTTAATAATCTTATCCATTTTATCTCTATATATACTGCTCTCTCTCATTTTGATAATTCACCTTACTTTCTCTCATTTTATCTTTTTTTGTTGTCGCTTTATTTCTTCATTCTTTTTTTTCATTTTATCTCTATATATATTGCTCTCTCTCACTTTGACAACCCATCTCACTTTCTCTCATTTTATTTTCTATACCTCATATCTATTTGTTGTTGCTACCGTCGAAGAATTAATGGTTCATGTGGAAGGAGAGAATGAACGAATTTGAAAATGTTTTGAAAGGTGTGGAAAATGGTAATATTATAAAATGCATCATGTTTTTTTAATATTACGTCTAATTCTTTTTCAAGTTTTATTTTCAATTAGAACTTGTTTTGATATTTTTATAAATAATATGTCTTATATTAATTTTATAAATGATGGAATATATCTCTAATTAATTATATATAAATATATTTATAAAAAATATAAATTTTTTAATGATGTATAAACCTTGTTAAAAATGAATACGAACAGTAGAGAATTTTATGGTGTGCATAATTAAAAAAGAAAAAAAGAAAATTTTATGGTGGGGAAAATAATAAAAAAGATTGTATGTTTTGCAGCTCTATTTGTATCATAAAAACGATCTCCTAACCGTCTATATAGTATAATAGTGTATTGCATGCTGTGATAAAGCAGTATATACTGCACTATAGTATTGTATGAAAAATATTTTTTTATAAAAAAATACAGTGTATTTTAATATATGTTTTATTTTTTATAACAATGTTTACCTTAGTAGGCGAATGCATATTCCCAGACAACATTTGTCGCTCACAGCTCGGGTCAAGCGATTGACCTCGGAAATCAGAAATCGTGAAGGGATCCCTAATGGTCTGCTTCCACTATAGCTATTAGTATCCAAAAGAAAGTTTTTCATAATAAAAGTAAAATCTACGAATCATCATCAAACGATTACTAAAAACAAAGAAAAAAAATTAAACCATCCCAATCGTCCAACAAATACAACTCCCTTGGTGCAATGGTTGGACCCCCACACCCCCACCATTGAAAAGTGTGTGGGATGGAAATCATGGAATCGTGGGGAGAGCCACAGGAAAAAAAAAAAAAAAAAAAAAAAAGCAAAAAAAAAAGGGTTTTTTATTTTTAAGTCCCCACAAACAATTATATTTAGTGATCGATCCCTCACGTCTTCGTGTTTGGGTTTTAATCCCCAGATTTAAAAGATAATTCATTTTTAGTTCCTATTATGAACTAAAAAGAAAACTAAATAATTTATCGATATGTCCCTCACAGGGACTAAAAGGCTAAAACTAAAAGGAATTATCATTTAAATATAGGGGCTAAAACCCAAATATCAAGAAGTGAGGGATTGATTACTAAATATGATGATTTGTGGGGACTTAAAAATTAAAAACCCTTCTTATAAATATTTTTTGAGCTTTGTTACACATGCCCCATCATATAGGACCCTTCCACAGGCCCCATGAATTGTCAAAATGTCATTGACTCTCTTATTGACTTTTATAAAAAGGTAAAAAAGCTAAATACTAAGGTACCCCTCATTATACACACTTTCTCGAATATGTGTTTTTAAAATAATAATGGTGTTTTAAAAAAGAAATGAACTATTGATTATGTATGTATAAATAATTCAATTTGAATGAATTTAAAAACAAAAAAAGAAACATGAATTATAAATGGAAATGATTTATTGTCACCGTCATTACTCTATAAAAGGAAATGATTTATTACTCCTCATTTCAAAACCCTTTTTTTTAAAAAAATCTCTCTGTTATTTTTTTAAATCTTATAATTACATGAATATGATGTTTTTATTTTATTTTTTTGTCTAGTTTTTTTTTCCGAATGGATAAAAAAGGCAATCAAATTTTTTTTACAGATAACTGAAATGTATGTTCAATTCCTGTTCTTGTTTGCAATAAAATGTAACTGACAATCAGATGAATGTAATCAAATTTAAGTAATTTGTATTTTTAGTTTGTCCAATGTTACTGCTATGCGAATTGTAACAATATTTAAATGTAATTAACTGTAAGTAAATACTGGTGTATATAAGTGCTTTGTAAATGTAACTAACTATTAGAAGAATCTAAATTTTCTTCAATTTTGCATGTATGCATGTTATGATTTATATTTCTTTATCATTATATGTTTTTTGTTGTTATTAATATGCACAAAGTACCTAAGATCCCTTCATAGTAATTATGTTATGTTAATGTAAATTTCTTTGTATTCATTTTTAAATTAATATGTATTTTAAGTTTGTTTCATGTTAATGCTATGCAAAATATAACCATCTTTAAAATGTAACTAACTATTTGGGTTACATGCAGGTAGATTTTTCCCGTGGATCTTTGTAATGTCAAAACTTTGTTTACGAGTAAAATTGTTATAAAACAATTACATTTCTTCTATATCAAATGTCATTCCAACATTTGACGCAATTGCTTTTGCACATTATTGCTCAACTTAAACAATGAAATCTTTCTGCGGACTTCCTTCCACATAAAATGTAACTGATTTAATTGTATCTTATACATACAAATGCAAAAAGTATCATTAAAACTAATGTACTGTTAGTAATCACTAAAAATAAGATAAACATAAAAAAACTAAAAATGGAATAATATTACTCATAGTTCCAATAAGATCATATTAAGAGTCGTTCATATTTTAAAATAAAACTTTGTTTTACAATTATATTATTCTAAAGTTAGTTACATTTGTCTGCAGAAACTTTTAATAAATTAGTTACATTCACAAAAATTTAGCCAAAATCAAAACCGCATAGAATTCCAAAAAGGATATAAATATGTAACTGACATTCAAATGTTAAACAACTGATATGTTATATTCAAAACCACGTTTCACGTAAAAAACCCTAATTAACATAAAAATTTGAAATAATTCGTCCAAATCTTTTATGTTTTTTTTCCCATCAGATTTCACGCTTAAAAAATTCGTCCAAAAAATCAAATCGAAATACAGTCTTAGAAAAAAATTTCTGTAAATTAACCACGAAAATGAAGAAGTTGATTCAATTATGAGCCATTCAAATGTGATATAGTCAAAAAAGAAAAAAAAATCGTAATTCAATGCCCCAACGCACAGTTTCAAATAAGACAATCTTAACCGTTTGCATTAATTGCATTTGACAGATTAACAAAATCAATAAAAAAAGTATTAGGGTCTGTTTGGATGCATGATTTGGGATGATTTTGCTTTTTGAAAAGCTAAAATCCTAAAATCGTGCAGCCAAACGCGTTGGATTCCGGCGGAATCAAAAGCTGGATTCCTTTTAATTTCTCTCTTGAAATCCGTGTTTTAAAAACCTTAGAAACTATGATTTTCGGTCGGAATCGATTTTTTGAAAAACAACTTTCTCTACCAAACATTAAACCCTTTCAAATATTGATTCCTCAATTAAAAAAAAACTTCTCAGAAAAGTCAAGGTATAAAATCATCTTAAAAAAACAGCTTTATTCCAAAATCTATTTTTCAATATGTGTTACCAACGGAGCTTAAATGAAAAATCAAAACATGTCATGTCATAGAACTTACTATTCCTATTTCATAGGCCCCAATGCAGCCTGTCGATCATTTACCATATTTTTTACTTGCCCAATCTTACTTTTATTTTCGGTATTCCATTCTATTCCTATTTTAAACCGGGATTGCATTTTAAATACCAAAACTTGTCCCAGAAGACCCAAATAGCTTCTTCTCCGCCACTGTCTCTCTCTCTGAAAATGTCGATTCCTGTAAACGATCTCGACAATGGTATTCGCATATATATTTCAAAACATATTTTTTTCTTCCAAAAATGCGCCTCAATCATGTCTCACACTCACTTCTTCTTCAGATGACTCTCCGAGCGACTCCGACGACGCCGCCTCCCTCGACGACTACCGTCCGATCTCGCCCTCCGAAGACTCCGACGCTGAATCGGAACCCAACGACGCGCCGATCGAGCCCATCTACCTCCGTCACCCCGTCGAGAACCATAACCCTAGTCTCCCGCCGGTCGAGAACGGCCATCCCTTCGGGAAGACGATGGAGGCGAAGACTTGGACGAGGAGGAGGAGGAGATGGCGAGGCGTAGGGAGGAGGAGGTGGAGAGGGCGTTCAGGGAGGACGAGAGCCGACGGAACGCGCCGTTAACGGCGGAGAACGCTTCGAGGATCGTGGACGCCATGAGAGGGGTCTCCTTCGGCGGGATCGCGCCGGACTGGGTTGATCGGATGCCGGAGGACCGGTTGATCGACCGACTGAGGAGGCTGAGGGGATCTGGCTGAGCGAGATTTGGGTGTGACAGTGTAAGTGCAAAAAAAAAAAAATTTGTTTTTTTTGGAGGTTTGGATCTGTGGTTTTGTGTGAGCTTTTGATGGTTTTTGTTTTTTCAAATTTTCTCTTATTTTCAAGGTCTAATTTAACATCAAATTCAGAATATAAAACCCGCCAGGATTCACTTTTAAATGGGTATGTCATCAATTCGGTATCGAATCTGTTGGAGTCAAATTTCTGTTCAAGCCTTCAAGTTTGGGTTCAATCTCTAATGATCATCTTCCATGAAATTCCATGAATTCAATCTGTTTTAGTTAGGGTTCCTTGAATTGGGTGATTAGGATCTGATTTCATCCCCATCATTTTTGCATACTTGCTTCCATTGATTTTCTAGAATGATAGGCCCGTTTGGAAACGGATTTGGTGTGAGATACTGAGATTGAAACTGAGTTTGCATGAAGCTGTTTTTCTATCTCTTAGATTAAGCTAGCTTTTGATCACTTTTTAAGAAAAGGTGTTTGCAACTTAAAGCTTTTTTTCTTCTGTTTGTAAATGTATTTGAAGAACTCAGCTTTTGTAAATGTATTTGAAGAACTCAGCTTTTTGTAAACTGAAATGCACCCCAAACTCATTTCCAAACGGGGCCTAAGAAAGCGTTATATGAATATGAGATGACATGTCCTCTAATGATTGCCCAAAAATATGTATGGCTGTATGCATAAAAAACTGTGTATATACATGGCACGTTAATGAGGTGTGTAATTTTTTTTTTGCGTGTGTATATAATTTATTGGAGTATATAATTTATCTTATGAAGATACATGTTTTGTTACATGAAGTATATAATTTTTCAAAAAAAATAAAAATAAATTGTGAGTGCTTAAATATTATTATATGTGCATAAGTTGGATGAGAAATGATGACTTCTCAAATAATATTTCTATCGCGTATTGAGTATATGTCATGTTCACTCTTTCAGATTGTTTCTTTACTGTGAATTTCGATGCAAGTTTTTTGTTTGTTTACTTTCTTTATTTAGACTTTGAGCTAAGATGGTTCCTCTATTGTTTGTTGGAGAACACTCTGTCACTTGGATGCTCTTAGGGCTCGTTTGGATAGATGCATAAGTTATTCTAGGGTTTATACGTATTCGAGGAATTGTTGGCTTTATCAATGGAATAAATGATTTTGTGTTTAATTGTGTTTTCAGTTATTTTCATTTGGAAACGTAATAATAAAGGTTGAAGTGTTTAGTTAATGAAGAATAAAATGTGAATAAAGTGTAATAAGTGATTTGACATGTGAACCCCATTAATATATAAGAGGTGATGATAGTTGATTTGATGTGATGACATGTGATTTGATCAGTGAGTCCCCTTATACCAGTGGAGGAATAACACAATTCCAGGGGGGACTTGGAATACAAATATCAGCTTATTCTCACATAATTCTACATAGCTATACCTTCTTATTCTCCCTACCCAAAAACCTTTTTTTTCTTTATTCTCATCTATTCCCACATATTCCTCCCCTATTCCTCTAGCCAAACAGCCCCTTAATGATCATAATACAAGAGTTTTGATTTCTTTAGAACATCTTTGCTGCCATTGTTTAACTGCTTTTGGTATCAATGCAAACTCTTCAATCAAATCACTGAAAGCCATCAATGATCTATTAGTGATATAGCAAACTGTTCATGCAGCGATGCCACCTAGAGTTCAATCTTAGAAGCTGGAGATTAATGCAGAAAACAGATCCACAAAAATGCAGATCTACCTGGTTTGTCGATTTGTCAATTCACTGTATCAAGTAATCAGAATACAAAATCTCCCAGTCTCTTTCCTCACCACCTTCCCTTAGGTCCGCTTTCGTTGCAATGCAAATCATCTCACAACACAAAAAGTTGCTTTGTTTTCATATCTTCTATTATTTGAATTGTGTTTGTTATTCACATTCTTTGTAATTGTGAATGCTTCCCAATGAAAACCCCACACCTTCCATCTGTAATCTAGACAAATTTGTCTTGCAGAACAAAACAGCAGAGCATAGACACCCCTTCATTTTGGCTTCAACTAATCTAGCATTTCGCGCTGTGGGAAGTAGTTGAAGAAGAAGTGCATGCGAGCAGCTTCAAGAAAGGTCCCACTGTCTCTCTCTATATGATAATGACCATTGTTTTGGTATGTTTGATTGTTCAGTATGTTTGAAAATGGCTCTGTTTTTGTTCGATGTTATACAAATCCTGAAATTTCTTTAGTATCTTTTGTTATTAAATTTTAAGGATTAAACTTTATCCTTCCAGTAATAAAATGACTTGTGCTCTTGTCTATTGGATCAAGTAAGGTCGATTTCTTCTTTTTATTAATGCAGTTCATTTTGAAGAGTTGAAAAAACTGTATGGACTGAAAAAGACTTATCTAATGTCATACTTTGATGATAGACGGATCCCAACACAGATGATTTCATAATTCCCATAAATTATTGCTACATCTAATTAATAGGAATCATGATCCGGTATAGATTGATTTAAAAATGGATATTGGTATAATGGTATCCGTTGCAATCTTGTATATGTTTGTGTTATATATTTACCCTGTTTGGGGTGAGGCATAACCGTAGAATAAGAGGGGATAGAGGGGAATAAGGAAAAAAAGACTGTTTTGAAAGAATAAACCTTGATCATTATGCTTAGATAAGCTAGGAATAGGTCGATAATTATTCTAAAAGGTCCTAGAATTGTTTATTAGGGTTTTTCTGTGTCAATGGATAAAAAAAATCATTTTATGTCATTTTAAAAAAATTATATATTTATCTCACATAACACTCTCACACACATCTATCCTATCACATCTCATAAACCTGTTGTATCTATCATATCACACACACTTCTCTCACACTTATTCCCAAACATCTCTCTCAAACTTATTCTCAAACACAAACAATTTATATCGAGGTATAATTGTTTAAAAAATATAATTTTGTCTATCTTTTATTAACATTTTATCCTTCTTTATCCAAGGTGAACCAATCAACATAAATGTCATCATATGTTTCCTCAACAAGAATAATAGAAATAACAACCAAACAAATTTTGTTTAATTCTGCATGAATTGCTATCTATCCCACTATAACTTTTAGGGGCGAATAACTCTCTACACACTCCAAACGGGGGTTACTTTTTAAAATTTGAATAATCATCGCATTATCTTTTTAATGATATTTAAAAGATAGAAAGTCTCTAAAGACTATTTCAATTCTTTAAAAAAATTGTTTTCATTCAAAGAAAATACACCCCATACATGAACATTGAACAGACCGTTTAGAGCAGCAGTGTAAGTATATCTCAGTTATAAACACATGAAAATACAGAAAGAAAAGGACCTAAAAACAGAGGATAACAGAAGGCATGGGAGTACAAAACTAGAGAATGCATTTGGTGATCAATATTAGGAAAATCTGAAAACCAAAAGAAGATGAATAAACCGATGGCAATCAAATTAAAGCGTCTGGTACACATTCTTCATTGAAAGTCTTAGGTTTTGTTCTTACTCATGTTATTAAGATGAAATTTAAAAACATAACTATGAATAAAAAAATCTGTTTTTACATAAGAATGAAGAGTCCTGTATAAACTTAAAGCAACCCAAAACCAAAACCTGCATTTAGAAGATGGTAAATAGTTCAAGATGTAGAATAAGAGGGGCTTAAAATCATATGATGAGCCTAACAGATGAACATCTTTACATATCTGCACAGTTGATTCTTCATACATTCTGACCACTTTTAACCAGTGTCAACTCAACTCTCAAGTGAAACATGTCATCGACGAAGTAGTTGTCCGGGTATAAACCCCCTGTGGGACAGAAATTGAAGACTGAAACAGAAGCACCACCATCTGTGAAGGTGTGCTTTGTACTCCTATCAACCACAAACCTCCTGTCTAGACGCCGGTATGCAAAGTCCATTTCCACTGTCATTCTTGCCAAGAGAGTGTTATATATTCTCAAGAACATCTCGACTCGTGTGCCTCTTTGCGTGGCGACGAGGAAGAACGGCTGTTCCTGCAAGTGAAATTCCTCCGAGCATATCTGGCCCAACTCAGGGAGCTCATTGCACTCTTGGCGTGTGAGGCATAGGTAGACAATGCAGCTTGGCCGGGGGGGGTGGTCGAATTCAACAACCTTCACTGGCTTGTTTGTGTAAGCTCGCTTGATGTACCGCCTATTAGAGGATGATAACAAGGCAAGGGCGCTCTTGCGGTAGAGAGGCTCAGCCTTGAACAAGAGGGCACTGTTGACGATGTCTTTGGCGAAGTCATGGTCTAAGTCTTCGCAGGCGAGGACTTCCTCCAGCATCTGGGAGGACATGTAAGGGAAACGCACGAGGCGGCTGATCCATTCACCCAAGGCCGCACGCCTATCCTCTTTTTGTGGATACTGTGCGCGAGCCCATCTGAGTACGATTTCATACACCCTGTTTTCTGATGCCACTTGAATGTCATCTCTGCTCAGGATGGCTTCCAAAGCAGCAAAGGATAGATACATAATTTCATCAGACTCAATCAAATCCTTGTGGTGAGCCACTAGGAACTCCTTGGCCTTCTCAATCAATGGTCGAATGCCTCCCCCCATTGGGATATCCAGGTATAGTGATGCGGACTCCGTCGTCATGGGAAAGCAACACAAATATTCACTACAAACGCTGAGGCAAGAAACGACGTCAAACTTGTCCGCGAGGAACATCATATCTAACAATGCATCGGAACTTTTGGTCGCTCCTGAAGACAGCTTTCCCCCGTACATGAAACGCAATAGCTCCATAAAGTTGGCTTCCTCAAAAGAATGAATTCTTACAGTAGCCACACAGTGGGGGTCTGATTCTCGCATTCCATTCGAGAAGAGCTTATGGAAGAATTGGCTCTTTCCGGCCAATATTACAGAGCTAATGTGTATTTTTTCGACTCGTTGAATTACCTCCTCGTCTTCTTCGATAGTTCCTCCTCCTCTTATCTTTATTAGATATTGCTTCCACTTTGGAATTACTTCATGTTCCTCACCATTAGATTTGTCATCATGTAGTCCCCTCATGATCTCGATTTGTAGAACGCGATCGGAGAATTGGGGGTTGTTGAATGCGAATTCGAAGGTCTCATCTTGGCGATCTTTTGCTTCAGCTCTGTATTTATATATAGAGAGGCAAGCAAACAACTTCTGCTTCACATTAAAAAGATAAAAACTACTACAAGATAGTGATAAAGAAGATGTTTAAAAAAGACAATGATATGTTATTATTTTTTATTCTTTAGTAACTAATAACTACTTGATTGTCAGATATTATCACTTACTTGATCATCAAAGAGTTTGTGTTTTCTTCCACACATCTCATGCATTCTTTAAAGTCTACAAATCAAGATCTCTGATCAGATAAATGAGAAAGAAAAGGACACCATAAATAAATAAATAAATAAATAAAGTGAAGGACACAACAAATAGCACCTCGGCAAAAGAAACTCTTAATACGCCCCACAATCTGCCATTTCCACCTGGAACAAAAAAATCCATCCATAAAATGGTTCGCATGTCAAAATCGGGTCTAGATCCAATCAGGATTAAGTTCAGTCAGTCTGATCAGTATTGAATTACACAGCCTATGAATTGAATTATACAACCTGAGTTTGGTGATCAGTATTATCTGTATTCAATGGGAGAATGACACATGTATCCAATAATTAGTTGTGCAATTCGATTCGTAAACTATGTAATTCGATTCATAGGCTATATAGTTCACCGGATTGATCAAATTCAATCTTGACCGAATTTAGACTCATCAAAATCATGTAATATAATCATTTAAAATATAAGTAAGATAAACAGTCGATCTACTTACAGGATGAGCATAAAAAGCCCGAAAAGATAATAACAATAACCCATGGACTCAATAGCCCGAATCGACACGTTGGCTTGCTGTACATGCATGACAATATAATGAAGAAAATAAATACATGTTAGACACACACATATTATGAGGACGATTAGATGAAAGATTATGATAGACCTTTTTAATGGCACATCAAACTGAAATAAAAAAAATGTGGAAGAAACTCATGACTGAATGACTGATGCATGGAGGACTGGTTTAGGCAAAGGAAAAAAACAATTTTAAAGGAAAATATCAACTACATTTGCGTTTGTAAAATGTTTTAATTTTTTAAAATATTATATTTCATTTTATGCGTGTATGTATGAAATGAAATACATACTCCAACCTAAAAAAAATTATGAACTTATTTATAAAAAGTATGAAAATTTTATAACGATGTATATATCTAGAGATTGAGAGATATGGATATGTTGTTGGAGCTGTAAATGGATAGTCTCATTTACAGCTTCATCTATAGTCTGGAAATGATCCTAATCGAATACACAATAATTGTAGAGTACATATTTCTATTAAAATAATTTTTAAAAATTAAAAAAATCTACTGGTCTACACACACGTCACTTTTCATTAAATAACTTCAGAACACGAATCATGTAGAGGATTTGAAAACCCTAACAACGAAGAGAAACATAGATTTCAACAAAGTACATATCATCAATATTTATATACGAATCTATTTGTCAAATATTATGTGAAATATTACGTATTGGAAAAAAGAACGTTCAATAAAATTTGGTACCCTCCCTCATATTGAACAATAAGGAGAAGGAGAAAACATTAATGGGAGAGAAATCAAAGAAGGAGAGAAGATTTACCCAATAAAGTAGAATGAAAAGTTGGAGTCAATTATGATTTATTGGAAAACCCTAATGAAATTAAAGGCTTTTAGGGGATGGATATCTGTTGATATTATTTAATTGATGGGCCTTTTGGTTTATTTTGATAAAAGGATAAATTATTTCGATAAGTTAGCCTAATTTATGAGGATTAAAAAATTACTATTTTTATCCAAATTTGCATTTAATAATATTTTTTATTATCCTTATTTTTTATGTGTTTTTATCATCAATCTTGTATTTGGATCAAATATAGGATAAATTTTAATTTATTTAAAAAAATACCAAATATGCCTTTCCTATTAATGAGGTATTAATATTGTTTGGTAAACCACTTTTTTTTGGGGGGGGGGGTAGTCATAAATGTTATCCCAATTTTACGAAATAAGGATAAAAATCGGAACAAAGTCTATTACACTTTTTACCTAGAACAAACTATCATCATTTTTTATATCAAAATGTGAAAAATTGTCTATACTTTATCCCCATTTTTTATGCCATATGGGATAACAAGTGATTTAACCCAATTTTTTCCTTATCCCAACCCCTTATGCCAAACTAGGCCTTTAGACTTTATATACTTTCATAAATTGACTCTCATAAACTTTCACATACTTTCACATACTTTTGCAAACTTCACATATTAACTCTTAGACTTTTACAGACTTTCACAGATTAACTCTCATGGATTTTCACATACTTTTATAAACTTTCACATATTGACTCTCATGCAATTTCACATATTTTTGTAAACTTTCACATATGGATTTCTATTGATTCTCGTAGATTTTTGTAGAGTTGTTTTTGGATTTTTTAAATAACAAATAAAAAACTCAATTATTCAAATTTAACACGAATTATTCATACACAACATATAATGTAATTTATTATAATAAATATCAACGCAAGAACAATATTTTATACATATGTGCATTCATAAAAAATTCTTCTTAGTGATAAACAATCAATATAAAATAAAAAAGGAAAACAAATACCTTCTAGTGAGAAAAATCCACAATGGTCAACCCTTTTTTTGTTATGAAGAGAGAAATTCATAAGCTTTTATAAAGGGGATTGATGAGTTTACTAGGAAGACAATAAAATAAGAAAATATATAATATAAAAATCATATATTACATCACTTCAAACGTAATGAAATAAAATCATAAATTATATTACTTAAAATAAAATAAAATAAAAGTAGTTATTATATTACTTAAAATAAAAAATAAAATAAAAGAAATCATTATATTTAAGCATATATGTACATATGCCTAAATATGTATTTTTATTTTTATATATGCCTGAACATTATAAGAACATATATACGTATCTATATTGTACAATAATAGAAACATCTTCAAGACAAATCAAATTAAACATTATAAAGTTATTGTACATATAATCAAATATATAATAAAGTAAATCTATATTTTAAAAATAATGATGGATGATCTAGGCATATATTATATAATATATAATAATGAAATGATTAATTGCAACACAAGCAAATCCACCATTCTCACATATTCATCAAACATATATGAGGTGATATCATCATATCAATATTTCATACATTTGCACATTCATAAAAAAAGATGATAAATGGAAAAATAAAACCATAAATAAAAAATATGAAAAGCATGAGATAACCTTATCCATAAAATAAAAGAAAAAAATGAAGATATTCACAATGCTAAAATACAAGTCTATAAGAATCCCACCCTTTCGGGGTAGGATTTTGAAATGATTTGTTCTTTTATATTTCTCTCTAAAGTCCACAAAAATCCATCACTTATGAAAGTTTGTACAAATTCGGTTTAAATTGAATAACAGGTGACAAAATGTCTCCTATGAAAAGTCTCAATCAAATAACGTTGGACTTTTTGTCCACAAAATAATGTCTTAATCAAATAATATTAGACTTTTTGTCCACGAAATAATGTTTTAATCGAATAACGCTAAACTTTATATTCACAAAATAATGTCTTCATATAATAACGTTAGATTTTTTGTCTACGAAATAATGTCTCAATTGAATAACGTTAGACATTTTGTCCATGAAATAATTTGTCAATCAAATAACGTTGAATTTTTTGTCTACAAAATAATATCTCAATTGAATAACGTTGGACATTAGATAGATTACTAGGATTTGGTGAAAAGACCAATAAGACGAAAAATTTATAAGTAACAACAATTAGGGTTTTTTATTTTTAAGTCCCCATAAACCATAAGATTTAGTGATCGATCCATCAATTCTTCATATTTTTGTTTTAGTCCCAAAATTTAAATGATGTGTTCTTTTTTAATCCCCGAGAGGGACTTATCCCTAAATTATTTGGTTTTCTTTTCCTTTAAATCTAGGGATTAAAACCAAAATATGAAGAAGTGAGGGATCAATCCCTAAATAGGTATGTTTACGGGGACTGAAAACTAAGAAACCCTAACAATTATACCGCTCATTTACAAACATCAAATAAACCGTTTATATAAAAGTTTCTCTTTACAAAATTAATTTTAGAAAAAATGACCAAAAAATCTCTTAAGAGTTTGAAATACTCAAATAAGCCATTTTTTAAAATTATATCTAAAAAAGTCTCATTTCACAGTTTTTGAAACTTAAAAGACTAATATTCCCTTATATAATTAAATCTTTAATATTCCTCTTTATTTCACACTAAAAATCTATTTTTTCTATAAAACAACAATCTCTCTATACATGATGAAAATCAATCGTGAGGTTTTGTTATTATATATCATACTGTATATTTTTTATATATATCTTACATGATATTGTTTATCATTTTTCATTGTGTATAATCATAATATGTAATTTAAATATGTGTTGTGCTCCAATGCAACAAATAATATTTTATTATTCTAAATCTTTATTCACATTTGTTTTAGCTATTTACATATTTTTATAATATCATTAGTACATATCCATTTAAAAAAAACATAAATATTTAATGGAGTTCATCATAAAAAAAACTCAAATTATATTGGTACATATTTTACAAAATTCACATAATCACAAAGAATTTACAATAAAAAAATTAATCTACATGAAAATGTGTGAAATATATTAATAAAATTAAGAGAGTGAAATATTTTAACAAAGCTAAGAGATATGGAATGTATTAAAGATATAATTGCATAAGGGTAGATTAGTCTTTTGTGTTTCTAAAATTATAAAATGAGATTTTTTAGGTATAATTTTAAAAAGTTACTGATTTTGGTATTTCTAACTTTTGTGAGACTTTTTTTAGTCATTTTCCTTTAATTTTATAATCCCACATTAAAAATTGAATAAGATAAAATTTAATAAAATTATATGATGAAATAAACGCAGAAAGGAATCTTTTGAAAACACGTGACTTAATAATAAAAATTATTAAAGTTACTTGATATGTTTTTCTTTAAATACATAAATGTTACAAGACAAGTGTACATACGGCTTATCTGATCAATGTGGGTTAGTTTGGTAAGGAAATGAGATACGAAGAATATATTCTCCTAATTTTGGGGATAAAAAAATCTTTTGATTTTCTCCATATTCACAATTTTCAAAACCGGATAAAAAAATATGGAATAAATGTTATTTTAACCCTTTAGGACGTCAATATTCATTTTCATTTTAAAATCTAGGCAACTATCACCACTTAATAATATTGTATATTTTATATACAAACATTATAAGTTGTTATCATCTATGGCACTTCGCACAGATATATACCTAATGATAGGTTGACACCCTTCGCGTAGATCTCAAAACTACCTAACAATAGGTTGATATAGGTACAAGAAGGGTTGCTAACTTGCTACCTCAGTGAGAAATTTTTTGATTTTTCATAAATAGATTTACATAATTCATTGGAATATATATATATCACATGTCCCCAACTTTGTAATCACATATCATAAAACATAAAGGGATTTCTGTATATATATCCCTGTTAAATTTCAATTTTATCAAAATACCCCTACAAGAATTCATAGTGCAAAAATACCCCTCAAATACTTTGAATGAGTGCAATCGTGCCCCTGTGGTCAAATTTCGTTTGGTATGGTTAATATTTACCGTTTTCATTTGGTTATAGGCATTGAAATGACCCTTTTACCCTCAAGTTACACGAAGAGAGTTTTTTTTAAATTTTTTTGCTTATATACTCTCTAAAAATCCGTATTTTCATAATTACCCCCCTTGTATTTTCAGCATTACATAAATACACCTGAAATTTTAATATATAGTGCAAATTTGCCCTTGAGGTTAGTGTTCATGAAGATTGATTAGAATATCTCTATTAGCCACCCATATGTAAATAATCCAAAATACCCTCCCCACGCTCTACTTAGATGGTCAAACTCTAGTTTCTTTTTCTTCCTTCAACCTTTTCTCTTTCTTCTTCACGCAAGGTTGAGTAGGGTGTGATTTAAATAAAAGGTAACTAGTTATTTTATAGGGTAGTTTTAAGAATTTCACCACGGTTCGGTCTGTGTTCCTAACAATGACCGATGAAAAGCAAATTTGCACAGTTTATTAAAATTTAAAGGGTATTTTGTAATGGTGGAAATGACAGGGGTAATTCCAAAAATACATGTTTTAAGAGGGGTATTCATGCAAATAAGCCTTTTTTTAAGAATTAGTAAGGGTATTTAGATCAATGTACTTTTTAACCATAATTAATCCAAAATTCTTCACGACGTGTGATATAGGGTACGGTTGCACTTACCTAATGTTTTAGAGAGGTATTTTTGCATTGTAGTTTCATATGGGTATTTTAACAAAATTAAAATTTAACAGGGGTATATATATGCAAAAATCCAAAACATAAACCAATTCAAATAAATGAGGTAATATAAAAAGCTATTTAATTTTTTATTAAAAATAAAATTTAAGTTATTGTGTTATTTTGTAGAAAACTATACAAATTTTGTTTTTGAAAAATTATATGGACAGAAACAAATTTGGTTGGAGTAATTGTAAAGTTTGATATAATCATTTATATATAATTCTTATATATGGACTAACTACGCATCACTCAATTATTCATATGAATTAATTGATTAAATATGATTTCTCATATAATCATACAAGAATAAATACATAAAAGTTATTCTATGAAGAAAGACTTTATAAAGAAATTCTAAAAAAATTTAACTGTAAACACTAATTTAAATGATCAAATGACTTTAATGAATTGAGGGGTTGAAATGGAGAAATCGATTTCTCATATTGGATAATTAACAGATTTCATACGGATAAAAAAATCAGAATAAACAGAGAATCTCAGAAACATGGACCAGGATAATCAAACCTCTCCTTCTAGAACTAGAACTATCCAACTATCCGAGTTTATGCGAATAGAACATGAGTTTTTGTGCTAACCAAATTGAATAGAGGGGAGATTTATCCCTATTCATATTCCTTATTCGACATGTACCTGGAACAAAAATTGGAATAAAGAATAACCTCTGAAGATTTAGCTGAATAAAAGCACATCAAGACTAAAAAACACAATTCCAACTTTGCATTATGTAACTCTGACCGCAAACCTCTTGTGATCTCTCACCTCTTTTTTACTCTTTGTTTTTCCATTTCAGACCAATGTAACTCTCTTTTTATATGGCTATAAATTGGTCTATCTTTGCCATAAAAAAAAAACTTTGCATTCTGTACAAACCCATCAATCAATCATCTTGAACATATCATTCAGACTATCAAGCTGGAGTCACACCCTAACATAGAAGTTTTTCATTTCTCATACTGATAATCAGAATACAAGTAAAAAGAACAGTTTAATTATGCACTTTTACTATACTTATCCCATATCATTAACGAATGTACACACGCTTCGTCATAAATACCTCTCCAGAGTCTCAGAACCTGTCTATGCTCACCCCATCTCGCAAGACCTCGTAAGCGACCCTGCTTCTCGTCTTCTTCACACCAGTGGCGAAGTGGACCTTCGATCCCTCGGTGGAGATGCTGTTCACCTTGGTCCAGACCAGCACCTTCGTCTTCATCCCCTCGATGTCTGCGAGCTTCCCTTTCTCGAGATATCCCGTCACACTTGTGAAGAAGCGGACGACAGATGAGTCCCTATAACCAACTTCACACACAGAAGGTATGAAGACAGTCAGTTTCCTGGTCTCCTCATTGAATTCGTAGTTGGTGGCATCTCGCGGGAATATGCCTGCCGGGAGGTCATACTCCCGGAGTAGGTCCGGCAATGGCTTCTGCATCTTTCCTGCAAAATACGAATAGTGTTGAAAGGAAATGAAAGAAGATTGATTTTTGATATATATACTTGTGTTTCATTCATCTTCAATTTATGTGGGCCGAAAATACAAAATATTTTTGGAAATGAGTTTAGGCAGCTTTTGGAGATAACAGCTTTTACAAGAATATATTTAATCCACTCTCTTTTAAACGACCCAGCCATCCCAGCTTTTGAAGAAAGTGAAATGCACCTTTTAGTTATATAAAACGACTTTTCAGGAATCTAACAAAACATGCTTCCTGGAGATCTATTTTCAAAAAGTGCTTTAAGTGAAGATGTTTTTCAAATTTGTTTCCATACAGTATTAGATGAAGATCAGTCAGATCAATTTTCAACAAAATTTAACACAAAAGGAATTTGTGTTAAGGGAGCTGCCTGAAGATGCTCTATGTAAAAATTACCTAAACGAAGGACTACTGGAGGCTGAATAGTAAGCTCAATTATTTAGTTGAGAATAGTTAAGGAAAGATAATAAAATTCAAAGAAATTCCCAGTTAAGACAGGTTGTTATAAAATTATACCCTAGAGTGAGACAAACAAACTCTGTCCCCATGTCAACATCAAACCATTGATCCATAAAAAAAAACAGAAATCAATTCAAAGCCTTCATGAAAGGGTGTGTTAAAATTATCCCTTCAAATACCTATTGAATGCATTTAATCCAGGTTCACTTGCAAAATCTCCTGGGGAGAGAAGATGGATAAGGAAAAAATTTGCCAATTACTAATGTTGTTGTACTTTGGTCGATATAGTTTGCGCGGAATGTGGTGATTTTCAAAGGAGAGAGGCCATACTGTGAAATGTGAATATGTTTTTGGGATAGGATACCCAGTTTCATTAGAGACTGGGGAATGTTTTGAGCTGGAACGGAGCAATGGTCACACTGTGGTGGTTTAAATTCTTTGGAGTTGGCTCTGGTCGCTATTTTTATGTTTTGGTTGTTTTTCAAATTTTCTTTTCTTGCATCTTTTAGGAGGTAAGCTTTCCAACTTTGATAAAATTCAGAACACCCCCATCTCTAGTTTTAAAAAATGGGGCTCAGGGCATGGGAAAAAAGATCACTAGATATAAATACAAGCCTTTAGAAAGCAGAAAAAAATAAATAGAAACTGATAGGAATTCCAAGAGGGTTTGCGAAAATTGAAAAGTAGAATAAATCTAGCATAAACTTCAAAGGATGGCATGACTGCATGCGTTATGATTTTCTGAAGGTTTAAATTGATAGAACAGCTACATAAAATAAAATTGATAGCCTCCTTCCTAACTCGTAAGATGGAAACATGTAGCTGAGCTTTGACAACAAATATAGCACAATCCATAATATGAATAGAAAATCAACTCGAAAATATATATCTATTATTGGTTCTTCATTGAGAAAAGCAGGAAATTCATTAACTCGTGGAGTCAGAAACTCTGGCTATTGCTTGTTAAGAAAATAATCATATTTGTGAAAACAATGCACTTCTAACCTTTAAGTTTATTGACCAACCATTTTGCTCCACCTTCAATGCTGCTGGATAGCGACTGATTCACATCAAGACTATTATATAAGTATCAAGAAAAGGAACTTCAAACTAGCATGCATATATATCGATGAGATATATTGTATACAAGAAGCAACTTCAAATATATTATTTTTATCCTATAAATAACAACAATAACATGCATATAGGGGTCTTGTCTATCTATTAAAAAAAAAGTTCCATATATAGAAATGTACATATGAGCAGGTCTATTCGCCGATATGCCCATTCATAAAGGTTTCTCTTTTTTTAAGTAAACCATGTGATTAGGATTTTTAATATCATAATAACATTCAAATGTTAATCAATATAGTCCCAAAGATGGTCTAATTAAAAATGTCTCTTCCAAAATATATATTTATCTAATGGTTCAAAGCCCACACTCAACCACAAATATGTCCATATCCAGAAGTTACTGCAATGGCGCAAATTACAGAACCCCCCACGGCCCCACATACCATTTCCTCCCCGCATACAAGTAGTGTTTGAAATATTTCAATCAGATCTACTAAAATTCTGTACGGTTGCTAATATGATAATTAATTGTTTGGTTTTCTCCATCACATGACCCCTAATGCGCAACGGGTTGCAATGAAACAGGCCATGAATGGAGATTGGTTTAAAAGTGCACTCATCTAACTCCAATTCTGGATATTTTTTTTTCATATATCACAAATTATCATGCATATCTCCAACCACCAGCTAGAGAAGCATAAGAAGCCTGTCTAAATGGTTTTAACAAATGAAACTGTGACCATAATAACTCACAAAATGCACAAAGAACGGCATGTGAATCTCCTCCAATACCCCACCCGTCAACCCAAACCAACCATAAAACTGAACATTTAAATTTATCATCCATCCCATCTGGTTCAGGTTGGGCCCTGGTTCCCCATCCCTCAACCCAAACCTTAACCCAACCCGAATTGTGTTCATGTTAGCTCAGGTCCAACTGTTCAAGTTCAGGTTGAAACCGTTGAATCCGACCACTAAAAAACCCCAACCTGAATCTGTCCAATAGTCAGGTTGGGTCAGATTAAATCCACCCAAATTGCGCCCTAATCACAAATCTAGGTAATCAAACACTACCACATGTTGATAATTTCGTCTCCAATTCTATGTGCACATCCAAAATGTCCCCTTTTCAATTCTCGCTTTTCCTTTTTTTCCTTTATATCATATGAATCACTCAACAACCCAATTATGCATTTATAATGCAGAAACCAAGTTTAGATCTTTCTGGGTTTTCTCAATTGGGTTCAAAATTATACATGCTCACATATAAAAAATTCAAAAAAATCATGAAATGAAAAATTGAGAGAGAGAGAGAGAGTCTCACGTTGATGTCATCACCGACGGAGGAGATTTCCTTGTTAGCCCTCTTGTTGATCCAATACCCGCCCACCTTGTTCAGTATCTGATCCATCTCTTTCTATGGATTTCTTTGTTTTCTCTCTCTAAAAGCTGTGGAGAGAGAGAGAGAGAGACTTCTGTCTTTGATTCTAAAATTCAACTCTGATTTTCCTTTTTTATTTCTTTTCACAGTGGCACCCGTGATGGATGGTTGAGATTAGTGGCGATCTTTAACTTTTATATATACCGCGCGTTACGGGATATAATTTTTTTTTTTCAATTAGCACGTAAGCTAGATAATTATTTCAAGGTAAATAGTCATACCAATCGAGTATTTTAATCATTTTATGTTTGAATTTTTTTTTAGGTCAAAAGACATCTACGTCCCTGTAAATATAGATAATCTTATATAGGCATTACTGTCCCTATAAACAATCATAAAAATAAATTAATTTTCATACAAGATTAAATTATCCTTTTTAGACTTTTATATGTTTTCATTCTGAAAGAGACACTGTTTAGAGAGATAGAAAAGTTGAGGACAATTTAGTCATTTCATGGTATATGTTAGGGTTAATTAAGGTAGGTTGGGCTAGGATAAACTTTTATTAACTATAGGGATGTATATGGATTTTTGTAAGTTTTTAAAGATTTGCATATCTGGCCCAACTTTGACAAAGACTTATATGATATTACTCATGTTTGTTTGTAGGAACATGAATGTCTTTTAACCCTTCTTTTTTTTTTTTACTATTCTCGTTGAATAAATATAATGATCAAGTTTAAATATGATGATCAAGTTTTTGTTATGTTGATTGACCATGAATAAAATGTGATTAATAATTTACAAAAATTAAAAAATATTTTGACATGTGAATACTTATAATTTATAAGATGTGATAACAAGTTATATGTGGGTCACTTTAATACCAATAGAATAATTTATTCTTAGAAAGATGATAGAATACCTGTTTTGAGTTATTTTCAACCATTCTGATGCAACTATATTTTTTATTCAATATAAACAAACACCTGTTTTGAGTTATTTACCTTCAGTTTAGAATATTTTAATATTATTCCACTATCAAATAGGCCATAAATATAAATGTTTAAAGTAGTCGGTAAGAAAAAAATGTTATATCCTTCCCTATTTTAGCTCAATATAAAGTCCTTGCTATTTGTTTGAGGTCAAGATAAGTATTTACATGAAGATTTCTTTTATTCTTTATAATCTATTGAAGTGTGTGTGTGTGTGTATATATATATATATGAAAGTTACATATTGCATGTTCGACCTGAACCCGACGCACAACCCATACACAATTTTTATCCATCAGCACTCAACTTGACATGAACATATGCAAGTGAACAAAAAACATGCTTCAAAACCACACTATCAATTAAAAAAAAAACAACTCTTAGCTGATTGCACTATTACACAATGAACTTGAAATGAAGACTCATACACAAGTATTAGTTGTAAAAAAATTTCTTTCAAAATGAAGGATTGGAGTTGATTGAGAACATCACTGCCGTCACTCGATTCATACGCAGCATTTACTTATAAAAGAAAAATGAAATGAAAAGGTTAAGGTAATGATAGAAACACTATCCACATGATATATTACGATATATAAATAGTTAACCAAATTTCTGAGGTCGATAACCGACCAAGTAATATATATAGTTAAATTTCTGCAAAAACCTAATGACTGTCATAAAAGGCAAACAACAGATAAAACACCCCCACACAGAAAGCATCTCAAGTCCTGCTGGTTTGCTCACTCAAATCCGGGAAAGAGAATGATATAAGACTACATCAAATTAAAAGGTTAATGTCAGATACATATATAATACATATATATATATAGAGAGAGAGAGAGAGTGAGAGGGGTTCAAATGATCATCTTACCTCCTCAATTTTCTCCTTTAACAGCTGGAATTCTTGTTTTCCATATTCAGTTATATATAACGCTCACACACAAGTAATTAACTAAAGATAAACCAGAGTTTTGTAATCCCCAGGAATAACATGAAATGATCCATTTCTGTTAGCATTGAGTTTTGTGTTTATACAATAATGGAAAGTTACCTCACTAATAAGTCCTGAAGAACGTCGCTCTGAATTGATGTAATCACGCATTAGCTGCATCACATAATTAAATCAGATAGTAAGAGATCATTAATGTAACAAGCAGAAATAATACTAAATATTACAAGGCGTGACTCTCTAAAGATCTCTCTCAAACGGGCATCATTAAAGCTTGGTTGTATATTGCGCATTTCACCCTTCACCTCCGTGTACTTCAAGTTCCTAAAGTGATCCTGCAACCATGGTAAAGGTAAATGCTAAACAGAAAATAAAATGCATTGTTAATTCAAGAGCCTCAACGAATGTCATTTCCCTCGTAACCTTACCCATCCTGCAACTTTTTGAAGAATTAATGCCTGGCATTGCAACGTCACGCAAGCTATTTCTAATTCCATCAATTTTTCCAGGCGTATCTGTAATAAAAATACATACTCATTACAACCATGCATTATATAATAAAATTTATAGATTAAACTTGCACTATGCATACGTTTATAATATCTTTTATCTCCTCAGCGAGCAAGGAAGAATACTGATCCTTTGCAAGTGTGATCTTTTTGCAAACATCCTCTGCTGTACTGGACCTGCAGACAAATCGAAAAGTATCTAATTCGGTCTGATTGATCTTGATAAATGTAATAGATATTGCAAATTCAATATACATACCGTTTATCCAATTGTTTTATATGGTTATCAATTGCAAGACCCTGTGCATTCTTCTTCTTCTTCAAGAGAAGGGAAAAAACCACAATCAGAATAATGCATTCTAATGCTAACATTTCAAAATAGAAGCAGGAGTGCTAATGCAATCAGAATTTCCAACAGAGATACAATTCTGAAGGAATCAACTTACACAGAATTCCTTTCTGCATGTTTACACATTCCCAGTAGAGTTATGAGTCTTTATCTAGTAATTTGAGTCAAGTTATTTTAAGTCCTCTCAAAGAACTCAAATTATTGACTAAAAGAATCCCAATTCTCAAAGGGTCGGAAGTCCTAGTAGAGTTAGGGCAGATTTTTCTTAGATCCTTACCATTATTATTTTTTGAGAAGAAAAAAACTTCCTATATTCCTGGTCCCAGCAAATTTTTTCATCCATTCAGCCTATATTCAGGCTATTGTTGGTCTTGTTTTGTTCCTACACTTCATATTCTGCTATCACTATTGATTTTTTTTCTTTTTATTGTTAACCCTAGCTCTGTCCAACATCACTATAGAATACAAAAGCTATAAACAAAAAGGAACTGGCATAAAAACTAGAGTAGCCATACATAGTATTCTCAATACGAGAAAAAAATATTACGTGAGATGTACTACAATGACAATCAAGACAAAAGAGAGGGTGTGGATTTTGGAGGTGCGGAAGCATATTCTCAATAAAAGAATAAAACCATAGGCTTCATGAATGAACTAGAGTGGCAATTCACACATGGATGGATAATTGGTTTAGAGGCTTTTCTCTGGCGTTGCTTCATCCCACTCTATTTAGATTGCATCAAACAAAATTGATATGGTTCGTCTTGTTTACTTGTTCCTGAGAACAAGATCACAGTGTGTCCAAGGATTCGTCCTAATTTTTTAATGAAGAAAATACATAGGGGGTCGAATCAAATTTGGCATCCTTGCAAAATTTAAATTTGGATCATGAAGAAAAAGAAGCGGTGTCTTGGAAATCTAAAAACAAGGTGGCTTCTAGGAGAAGACTTTGCTATACACAGCCTAATGTGAATATCTCTCTAGAGATATGTTCATAGACTTGTTTTAAAATTCAGATTCAAGACAGGAAGAGGGAGGGAGGGATTTCGGCGGCAATGGAAGAATTCTCTTATTGGATTGCGTCAGAGGGACTCATCAATCTTCCACTCTCCAATCAATCTTTTACACAGAGCAGTCTTTGAGAGGTGCCCGCTTTGGTAAGGTTGGATAACGTTCTCGTGGATTCGGAGTGGGAAGAGCATTTCCCGCTTTGTCTGCGCGGGTTGCCTAGAATATGTTCTGACCACTCTCCAATTGTGGTGGATGGAGGAGTGTCAGAGAGGAAGCTGCTCCATTTCCGCTTTAAAAATTGGTGGTTGTTATGTTAGGGCATCCATGGATTGGTGGAGGCCTCATGGAGGGTGGAGGTTTAAAACTTAGCATTTGAAGCTGTTGTTGAAGAATTGGCACCGGGAGGAGAAATACAAGCAAAGGTTGAGAACGATGGAATTGTTAGCTATTCTCGAGATATGGGAGGTGGCTGGTCTTCTAGCTGATGTTGACAAAGAGGAGGGGGAATACATTGAGAGGAGAATGGTCGATGCTCATGAGGATGGAGGTTGCATGGCGATAGAGACCTCGTGCAGTGTGGTTGAGTGAGGGAGACAACAATACAATGTTTTTTCATAAAGTGGCGATTCAACGTCACAGATTTAACAAGATTGAGAACTTACTGGTGGAAGGGAGGTGGTTGGAGGGAGATGTGGTCATCATATCTGATTTGGTGGATCATTTCACACAAGCATTTATGAGGAGAAGGGAATAGTGCCTGCTAAGGTTCAACGAGGACGAGGACCAGGAGGCTTCCGAATCATTGTTTGCAATGCTCGGGGGGGGGGGGGGGTGGTTTATCGAACCTCCTTATTCAGAATGCAGATGATGCCATTATTCTTAATGTGGCGGAGGACAGATCTATCTGAGGTATCAAATTTATTTATAATTGCTTTGAGCAAAAGCTTGAGGGCTCTAGTACAACTTCTATAAAACCTCCATGGCTGGAGTAAATGTTGATGAGGCGGATCTGAGGTAAGCTGGGATCTTGTCTTGCGGAGTCAAACAGTTTCCCATTCGACACCTTGGCCTGCATTTTCACTTGGGGCCTATGAACCACGGACACGGACGTGGGACACAGCGATACGGACATGGGGACACGGCAATTTTTGAAAAAATAGAACAAGGATACAGCTAGGACACGGCTACAAATAAATTAACATGATAAATATATACCACTATTGTATATAAACAAACACATTTCATATAAATCACTATTTATGAACAATTTTATAAACCAATAAACCACTATTTTTAAAAATCATTGTTTTAAACTAATAAACTAAGGTTTCTCTTTACTTTTCTTTTTAACCCTTTTGAAAAGAAATTTTGTTTAAATGAATTAATTTGGGCTGTTTTAATTGTGTTGAATGATTGTGATTTATTTTTGGGCCATCATTTTCTTCTCTGTTTTTTTTTTTTTAACTTTGGGTTGCAATTGGCTGGGTCGTGTCCTGGGCCGAGTCCCATGCGTGTCCTGAGCTATATCTAGACAAAAATGTCCATTTCAGCGAACACGGCTAGAGGTGTGTCCGACATGTGTCTGGGCCGTGTATTGGGCCTTCAGGGATATGTCTGTGCTTTGTAGCTTGGGGCAGATGCTGAAGTCAGAGTGGGTTCCTCTTATTTCTCATTTCAAGAAGCGGTTGGAGGGGTGGAACAGTAGGTTCTTGATTCTTGGAGGTAAACTCACTTTGTTACAATCGGTGCTTTCGAACCTGCCTATTTACTTCCTCTCTATTTTTATGATCCCAAAAAGGATTCTTGGCACGGTAGGACAGGATTCATCAAAGATTTATGTGGTGTGGGCAAAGGATGATTAGCTTCGGGTTCATCTGGTGAAATGAGACGTGGTATGTCGTACAAGAAGGAGGGTGGGTTGGGGTTGAACCTTGAAATGGTTGTGGCGATGGCTAGTTTGTCCGCAGTTATCATGGTGTGGTGGCTTGGCTAGGGAGAGATGGTTGTGTCGATTCTAATTAAGGCATATTTCCTCACGCATCAGGGAGTGTCTCAGGTGTGGAAGGCCATTCTCGGGATTTTGGTGGGAGCTGGGTTCGGGGAAGAGGATTAAATTCTGGAGAAACCTGTGTCTTGGTGGGTCTATTCTACGAGACATATTCCTGAGGATTTTTCAAATCGCGTCCAATCCCGACAGGGTTGCTTGCAACTTCTGGTCGGCGAGGGGGGATTAGGGTTTTTGGGAGGTTCAAGTACGACAGAACCTCAAAGAAGGGAAGATGACGGATATTTGCAAATGCTAGAGAAGCTTCAGAAGATGGTGCTGGTGCAGGGGAGGCAGGACAGGGTGGTGTGGTCTCCAAGGACTTTGGAGGGATTTTCGGTGAAAAGTGCTTATGTTTAGGAGAGGCGCTGGCAGCATGTTGCTTCGCCAGTGGCTCATATGTATAAGGAGATGTGCGACTCTAAAATTCTTCTCAAGGCCAAGGCCTTCTCGTGGCTCATGTATCAGCAAAAGTTCCTAACCAAGGCTTACATTGGGGGAGATTTTGCATGGGGGCTAGTTCTATTAGGCTTCAGGGTGGTTATTTGTTCGCAGGGTAGAGATCTTGGATATCATTTATATTTAACTAGGTGCACCATCTTGTAGATTTCTCTTCTACACTGAATATCTCTGGTTTTGTTTGTATCCCCCTATTGGGCTTTCTCTCTATAATGATATTATGAGGGCCTTTCCATCATTTCTTCGGAAAAAAAAAATATTGGCCGATTGATCTTATTGTATTTTATGAGTGTAATATTTGCACTACTTCTCAATTTGCATCAAGTTTCTTCCACAATCTACCTTTTTTAAGGAACAATCAATTTAGCATACGGGATACATGCAACTACCTTTTATTGTACACTTGATTACACCTCGTTAAAAATTTCAAAGTCATCGAGGTTGAACACAGTGTCCTAATGCCCACATCCGATGCTATAAAAGGCGTCAGATGCCAGTTGGTTGCGTAGTAGTTGTTCAGGGATTATTCAGTAAAGTCGTTTAACCCCCTGGATGAGATGGCCACTGACTAATCTCGCCTAGGCGCCTGCTTAATCCCCACTTACACACACTTTCTAGAACAAGACATCTGTTCCCTTGGGAAGGGTGATCTAGGTTAGGACCAAGTGATTGCCATCTAGCATCCCATGAGGCTATCCCATCTTTTTGAAGGTTTTTTTTTTTTTTTTGCATATATGGGATGTTGGGATGTCAAAATGGCATAATTTTAGAATTACTCCACTTATAACAATCATGTCAAACATACTCCTGATTTTTAATAAGCCATGCAATGGCAGCCCTTCATTTAGTTGTCACTTGTAACTAATATTCATCCAAACTCAACTCGTTCGGCTCGTTTACCAGTCCTATCCAAGATATTTGTTAACCGCCACCAAAATGATTGTTTTACCCTCCACTTTAATTTACCCACATCTGAAACCCTCCTTCCTCTCTCACATACCCCCCCAAAATCCTAAGTAAGTCCGTCAATGGAACCCGAAATCAAGCCTCACGTGAAACCGTAAAATGAAACCCTAAATCACACCCTCATGTCCCCACACATATCCCTATCCTAAACTAAAACCCTAAGGCCTAGTTTGGTAAATGGATAAATTTTTGGAATAAGTTAGCCTAATTTATGAGGATAAAAAAACCATTATTTTTATCCAGATTTGCATTTGGCAATGTTTTTATTATCCTCATTTTTTTGTGTTCTTATCCTCAATCTTGCATTTGGATCAAATATGAGATAACTTTTAATTTATTTAAAAAAATATCAAATCTGTCCTTCCTATTAATGAGGTATTAATATTGTTTGGTGGAACACATTCTTTTTTTTTTTTTTTTGAGAAAGGTAGTCATAAATGTTATCCCAATTTTACAAAAAAGGGATAAAAAATTGGGACAAAGCCTATTCCACCTTTTACCTAGAACAAATTATCCCCATTTTTTTCTCAAAATGTGGACAATTGTCCATGCTTTATCCCAATTTTTTTTAATGCCATATGGGATAACAAATAATTTAACCCAATTTTTTCCTTATCCCAACCCCTTATTCCCATGCCAAACTAGGCCTAAATCAATGGTACTACTCATCGTTTGAATGGTGATTTGGCTGGTTAGGATTTGGGAAAATATAGAAGAAGTGTGGATGTGGGTTTAGCCTACTGGGGAAGAAGAAAGACAAGAATAGAGTTTGACCTATTGGGGAATAAATGGATATGTTGTTGATACTCTACAACAGCATCTAGAAAGGTCAATGAACAAATATCTATACTAACAAACTACCAAATGCAAATGACCTGCTACTCCTAGCATAAACATAGTTTTATTTATTTTTTTAAGGGTGAAGAGTGCACATACCAGTACATCAACGATACCAGCAGGATCAACAAATCTTGATACAAATGTGGAACCATCGCTGCAATAATTCGCTTCATCGCTGGAACAATCCGATGCATCCCTTTTCCTCTTCAACGCCTCTTTTTTCCTCTCGAATTCCTCTTTTTCCCTCTCGAACTCCTCCCTTTCTCTCTTGAAATTCTCCATTGCCCTCTCAAATTCAGCATAATCAACACAGTGGCCGGTGGATTCCATCCGCCCCCACTTCAGTCCCCCTCTCTTCCTGTCCCTACTACCGAAACAAAAACAAAGATATTGTAAATTAATTTTTAAAAATTGTAATAAAACCCTAAACCTAGCCCTATCCGCATATTTATCATTAATGGATCGAAAACATATTATGTGTCCTGTGTGCATATATAGATCCACTGCTTACGCCTCTTTTTTCCTCTCGAAAACATAATGGGGCCGTTTGGGTAGCGGAATAAGGGTGGAATAGGGGTGGAATAGGTAAAATAGGTGTTTGGGTAGGCAGAATAAAGGGGTATAGTTATGCGGAATAAGGAGAGAATAAGCTGGTATTTGTATTCCAAGTCCACCCATGGAATTGTGTTATTCCTCCACTGGAATAAGGAAACCCACTTATCAAATCACATATCATCACATCAAATCATATGTCATCACCTCTTATACATCAATGGGGCCCACATGTCAAATCAACTTTTTACACTTTATTCACATCTTATTCTTCATCAACCAAACACCCCAACCTTTATTATTACGTTTCCCAATGAGAATAACAAAAACACAACCAAACACAAAATGTCTTATTCCACTGATAAAGTCAACAATTCCTGGAATAGGTATAAACCCCAGAATAACTTATGTCTCTATCCAAACGGGCTCATTATGTGTCCTGTGTGCATATATAGATCCACTGCTTACGCTTTCGAAGAACTCCATTACGAGTCTTCAACATCGAGAATCCTTAGAAAACAGGATCAACAAATCTTGATACAAATGTGGAACCATCGCTGCAATAATTCGCTTCATCGCTGCAATAAATTAAACAGGATCAACAAATCTTGATACAAATGTGGAACCATCGCTGCAATAATTCGCTTCATCGCTGGAACAATCCGATGCATCCCTTTTCCTCTTCAACGCCTCTTTTTTCCTCTCGAAAACATATTAGGGCCGTTTGGGTAGCGGAATAAGGGTGGAATAAGGAATCTCACTTATCAAATCACATATCATCACATCAAATCACCTGTCATCACCTCTTATACATCAATGGGGCCCACATGTCAAATCAACTTTTTACACTTTATTTACATCTTATTCTTCATCAACCAAACACTCCAACCTTTATTATTACGTTTCCCAATGAGAATAACAGAAAACACAACCAAACACAAAATGTCTTATTCCACTGATAAAGTCAACAATTCCTGGAATAGGTATAAACCCATAATAACTTATGTTTCTATCCAAACGGGCTCATTATGTGTCCTGTGTGCATATATAGATCCACTGCTTACGCTTTCGAAGAACTCCATTGCGATGCATCGTCTTCAACATCAAGAATCCTTAGAAAACCCTAATGAATGAAAAGATGATACGAACACCCAACAAAAATAATAATAATAATTAAAAAAAAATTATGCTTCTCCGGCGAGAAGTGGATTCGGACGGTTTTGATATACTGTTTATTTGGAGGTATACTATTAAAAAAATAAAAAAAAGTGTGAAATTGCATTTGGGCTGAAAATGAGGTAAGTTAACATGATGTAATGACCTAATTGGATAAGGGTAGATTACTCTTTTATGTTTCTAAAATTGTAAAATAAAACTTTTTTAGGTATAGTTTAAAAAAATGACTGATTTGAATATTTCTAATTTTTAGAAGACTTTTTTAGTTATTTTTTCAAAAGTATATGTAGATCCATTTCAAGTTAATGAAACAGTTTTAATAAGTGTAAGAAAATTTTTATTAAGGTATATTGCTTTATTAGATTTCAAACGAGACATATAATAATATATTTTGGATTATAAAATTAATTGAGTGTAACAACTCTGTTTTTCTTATTATTTGCATCCATTGAATATGTTTGCTCACTCCATGTTTGAATATGGTATAACTCTATACCATGGTATAAAGGTGTTTTCATTTGCATCCATTGAATATGTTTGCTCACCTCATGTTTGCACGTTTTAACTTGTTTTAAATGTCTAACCCCATTGAATTTTAAAACCTTAATTGATTCTGTTTGCACACCCTTGACATCGCTTACGATCTGATCTCTCTCCTCGCAGCCATCATATGCTCGTCGAATCTCTTCTCGCAGTGGCTCCATGGTGTGGTGTGTAAGGGGTGTGTAAAATGAATGTGGGTTCTCCAGAGTATGGATTCATATTTTCTATGTGACAATTGTTGGATTTTGTGGCCTTCCATGACCCAATAAATGAGATTAAAATTTTATTTTTCATTGTTTCTTGAATTCCTCATATGTTAGTCTTGGACTTTTCACAACTTAATATTGTGTGCTACCCAATGAGATGTTATTAGTCACATTGTTAATGAATTCTATCTACCCAATGCATGCACATTTACCTATCCACTAATATGTTGCAAACCCAAGGAAGAGTTTTAGTTGTCCAATGTAAAGAATTCATGGTGGGAGTAAATCAATGAAAATAAAGGTTATTGGAAATCATGTTGGGAGCAATTCCAATAAGAATAAAATTATGTTAGGTTCAATTCTAAGATAAATCACTTAAAGGGTTTCTTGGTTTATCCAATGTGACTTCTTGGGGGGCTCATAGAGTTTATGATGGGAGTAATTCCATGAGGTGAGCCTTTAGTCTCCCATGGCCTATAAAAGGGGACTTGGTCCCTCTCTCCACTCATCACTTCATACAACATCATATCCACATCAAAGTAAAGTGGTTTGTAGAGATACCTATCAAATCTCTAAAGTAAGGGAAGAGTGAGGAGAGAGAAGTCCAAGCTCCTATTTTGTAAAATTTCTTGATCAAACACCATGGAGCAAGGTATGTATTCTAGTCCTTCCTCACCATTTTGATTTTATGAATTATGGAGTCAAGATCCATATATCATGGTTATGTTTCTAACAACAATCATATATAAATTTAAATTTTGTGTTATTCAATAAAAATCTATCATGTAAGCATTAAAAAAATAACTCTATATAATAACACGATTTATGATTGTTATTTATAATAAAATCATTGCATATGCTGTTTAATTGCTTTTGAATCATTTACTCGCACTCATTGATTGATAAACATAGTCCATGTTTGGTTGGGAAATAAAATGGGTATAAAGTGGTATAGGAAAGGATAAAGCAAAAAAATTTGTTTGGATGAGTGGTATAACATGGTATGGGTATACCAGAATAAACTGGTATAAAGTGGTATAATGATTCTAACTAACCTCTAGAATTAAAGTTATTCTAGGTTATTCCACCCAAAGAATAAGTGGGTCCACTGTCAAATCAACTGTCATCACCTCTTATAAATCACCTGTCAAATCAATTATCATTACTTTTTTACCTTTTATAAATTCTTATCCATACTTTATTCATATTTTATCCAAACAACAAAAAATTTATTCTTACGTTTTTCAACGAGAATAATTCAAAACACAACCAAATACAAAATTACTTTATCCTTATTTATACTAGAATAATCATAAACATCAGAATAATTTAATTCTCGAATCAAACATGGGCACAGAGTTTCTCTGTGTTAATAATATTGAGCGTCATTCCCCCTACAAACAGATTCAACAGGTGTTAACTAGTCACCTTTCATGGCCGTCCTATAAAAGGGATTCGGGTCATCCAGGCCGACCCGATTACACACGACTTCCATCCTCAGCGAGGAGAGAGAGAGAGAGAGAGAGAGAGATGTCGAGGGAGAGAAGCAAAAGAGGCGCGTTGTCCCCTCCACAAGAGGTACGAACAATCCTTGGAACCAGTAAAAACGAGTCGAAGATCTCAAATTAGGGTTTCCATGTGTTTCACGATTTCCGATGACTTAACAAGATTCATTGGACGATCTAAGTGTCCATATAATCAATAAAAATTTGATTTTTTACAAAAAGATTGTTGTTTGATCACAATTCTTTTCTCATTTGATTACAAGGCATCATGGGTTTTCTTCCTTTCGTGTTGAAAAAAAAAAAACACTTTTGATTCTTTATTTCCGTTGTTTGATGTAGGTTATTGGGAAGTTAGAGAATATCGTGAATTCGGGGAATTATTATGGGGCCCAACAGATGTACAAGTCTACCGTCGCAAGGTTTGGGGAAATTTTTTCTTCTAACATTCAATGTTGCAAATGTATATGTGCGCGGCGGATACATGAATAATTGTTTGCATTTTGAAGTTTTGGAACAAAATCTTACTGAGGGAACATTTTTTTCTTTTCTTAAGAATCTGACAGAGATCCCTTGCTCTGTTAGTACCTGGTTAATGGTTATAAAGGGTTGAGAAGAAAACATGTTATGAAAAATCTTATTTTTGAGTTCGATTGAATTGGGACAATTGTTTTTTCAACACAACTTTGTTGATGTTTGCATGTTGAGAAACTAAGGTTTTCATTTTGATGTTGTTTTCATCACAGATATATCACTGCCCAAAAATACTCGGAAGCTCTGGAAATCCTCCAGTCAGGTGCTTTAGTCCAATTGACGCACGGGCAGGTTATTTCATCCAATGATTTTTATCAGTCACAGTTGGTTCTTTAAGATGCGAGGATGAAATTTTCATGCTAACATGTGTATTTATTGTAATTTGGGATTACATTAAATATGCGTGTTTAGCATTTACATCTGTTTCCAGGGAAAGGAATTTGGGATGCTTTATAGATGGGGAAACGCAGTATATGCTTCTGTTTTTTAAATCGACGAGGAATTCTGACATTATTTGGATAATTCTAGATGGCATGCACAAAATTACCCACAAATACTAAGCCTGCGGATATCCCAACTTGAGACACATGGGGACAAACCCGTGGCTCTAGCCAAAGAGCCAACCCCATGTTGATTTTCATACATGTGTATTTTCTCTTGGGGTGATTGTCAGAAAGTTTTCTTTCTACAAGATGAACCACATCCTGACCAAAAGGAAATGACAAGAGTACAAAAGTGATATTTGGCATTGTACTTTTTTGTGTGAAAAATGATAGGAAAATGTTATTTAAAAGAAACCCCTGGAGAGAATGAGACGTGGGATCTCCGTACAATATGCCTAAGAAGAGAGAAAGAAGAAAATAAGAAAAGGGGGGAGAAGGGGGAGAACCCACAATAACCACTCAAAACATTACCTCCCGAGCCATAAAGACCCCATAATTGTAAAAAGAGAACCTTCTCCCAAAATAGTAGCCACCCAATCTCTAAGAATAAAGGAAATCAACGCCCAAGTATATTCTTAGTATACTCTCTCTTGTTGGAAGATGCTTTCATTACACGGGACTCAAATGCTCCAACATGCGGAACTAGCCGTTGGAATTTGGTGGAGTTGCCATCGCCATATATGCGTCTTTTCTAGAACCACCTCCACATGCTCTCAATATCATTGAAAGAGCAATGAGACTCAAGAGCGTTGCACACTTTCTCCCAAATCTTTTTACTAAAGACACAACCAAAGAAATTGTGGTCGCTTGTTTCCTCTTCCATGCCACAAAGCTCGCAAGAAGAGTTGCCATTGATTGCCCATTTAGCTCGGTTGTGCTTGGTGAGAATTTTATCAAGGGATAATGACCACTTAAAGCCATGAGTCTTGCAAAATTTTCCCAACACCCCCCCCCCCCCCCCAAAAAAAAAAAAAAAAACAAGGCTCTCCCTTTCCTTTTTTGTTCAATCACTTATTGTGAATGTTTTTTTTTTTTTGTGTAATTTATCTTTGCATTTTCTTTTGTTTCAGTGATAATTAATTTTCATCTGTTCTAGATGTGGTTTCTTGATGGTTTTCTTTACGGTGGTTCAGGTTACTTGTGGAGCTGAACTTGCACAGTTATTTGTTGATACGCTTGTCAAGGGAAAATTTCCTTTCTGCCAAGAAACCCTTGGTCAGGTTCTATCCCTTACTATAGTTATGTGTGTGTGGAAATTCTCTTACTGTCAGCTTTTTTGGAATGCGGTTACCTAAAAGATTAAGAAAAGCAAACATTAAGAATTGTATATAAAAGACTCAGAGCTTGGATTTATTATTTCCCACGAGTAGATATGAATTTTTCCTCCATATGGGTGTCAAACACCCATTTCTGTCACAAACAACATGGATTTCCTAGTGAACACCTGCTAAATTGATGTCAACATAATCCTTCACTGTTACATCCAATGAGATTCATATTGATCATAGCTTATCATTTCAGTATTTATAGTTTGCTTGTTTCAATCCTTTGATTGGCTGGCTTATCAGCCTTGTTAGCCATGTATTTTAGTGGTTCTCTTGTTTTGATATATGTTATTCAATGCTCTCTTTTGTAAATGGCTAAATGCATCATCAATAGAGATGGAAAATGGTATTGTAAGGATTTTCTATGCAACTTATTCACTTGCCTCAAAATTATACAGGAATATTACACATTTATCTATTTACAGAAATTCAGCCATAAGTCACAAGTGAATATGCAGTTTCTACACAGTGAAGTTGTACCGTAGAATACATGAACTTAAAGTCTTTATAGCATTGGCTTTCTTATGTTTTTTTCATTATTTTAATATTTATTCTTTTTTAAAATTTACGATGTTTTTTTTCCTGAACTTCTGCCGTATTTCTTTTTAATTTTCTCAATTTTGCATTTTATTCCCTGCCAAATGATTTCCATATCCCGCATCAATTACTATGCTTCTTATTTAATAATAATAAAAATGGAAATTTGTCATTGTTTGGAATTAGATCGTATCAAGATGATCTATGAGGGGTTTCCACAGATTCCTTTGCCACAAAGTTTAGTGGATGATGATGACATGCAAAAGCTTTCTGAGGCTTTGGTGGCAGCCAAAACACGTGTTGAGTGTTGCTTATCATTCTTGAAAGCTGCAATCAAGTGAGAACCAGTCCATTTTCCTCTAATAAAGCTGATCACATTCTTGTTTTTATCAGTAGTATTCATATTGGAGAGGTGCTTGAGGTTCCTGGTTTCTGTTTGGTTTCCTTGATTTTGGGTGTTATCTGTTTTGAAGTCGAAGTTCTGTTTAATCTAATGTTTTTTGGGTAAATAGAAGAGGCCACTTTCTGTAACTTTCTTCTTTGAACAGTTTAATTGGATGGATGAGGTGCTGCATGTCTTTGGACAAGTTTGATTTGCTGACAGTTTGTTAATGCATTTTTATGTAGTCTTTTGCGGCTCTGACGATCAGCTGTGATTGTGGAAATTTTTTCATTTTTTGTTTCCATACCTCTAGGAACTTCCATCAAAACTACCCATGTTCTACGTTCTTGTAGGACTTATCGTTTATGTAATGTGTTCATCTTCTGATTGTTTGCCCTCTCTTATTATTGGTTAGGTGGTCCACAGAGTTTGGTTCTTCTAAGAATGGATCTTCTGAGTTGCATGAGATGTTGGCTGAATATTTATATTCACAATCTCCTGAATTGGTATGCCAATCATAGTTTACGTACTTATTTCCAAACAAGGATAGTATAAAGATTTGATTAAACAGAGTCCCAGATCCCTGCATTTGAATCTGTTACTTCTCATGTGGTATCAACAAAAATATATAGTTTCCACTTTCCAGTTTCTACATGTATACATTATGGTTCTCTTTTAAGTCCTACATTGTGACTTGCATATGTGTTGTGTATTTCTATCTAATCGCAGTAGTTTTTGTTCTGCTTGATGTTCCATTTGTGTCCGGCCACAAGGATCTTGGAAGTCTCGTTTTTACCCTTCATATTCATAATTCACTTTGGAGCAATTTGACATATTGTCCTGTCCTGTGTCCTTTTAAATGTTAGCCTAAGAGTGATTGATCAGAAATGTTTGCTTTAAAAACTGTAGGTAGTTCCTCGATTTCTTTGCATTCTTAGTCCTACCACAGAGGAATTGAAGATGCATTTTTTATTCTCGACTTATATGTGTAGATTAATTTCTTGGTGCTTCAAACTTAATTTACTATGCTATTTGCAGGATATGGCTAAAGTCTCAAAGTACTTTGTTCGAGGAAACCGTCCAGAGAAATTTGCTTCCACGTTAATAAATTTTATGGGAAAGGTAAATCTATACCCAACGATATAATCACTCCTTTAATTATTTTTCAAATGGATGCTGGGCCTTCATTCTCGATGTTTGGTGATCCAGTGCTATCAAATATATGGTTTGATATGTTGTATGGGGGAGTATATTCAGATTTCTTTTCTCTTCCAACTAGCGAAGATTTGAAAATGTGACAAGTGAGACTGCACAAACGATCTAACCAATAGGATTTATATTTGATTATTTGAAATGGGACAACTGAAGGTCATGGGAAGTTTAGGCTGTTTCTTTTCTCCTCTTCAACAGTATCTTTGATGCTTCCTTGTTTTGTAATTTTTTTCCATTTATGCTTATATGGTTTGAAATATGAGTGGCAGTAAAATATATGGAAGTGTCTGCTTAGTTTTTTTTTACTGTTTATATTTTAATTAATCTCATGACTTCATTTTTTTTAATCTAGTGTTATCCAGGTGAAGATGATTTGGCAATTACCCGGGGAGTTTTGCTGTAAGTTCACTCTTTATTACATTGCAAGTACCCCTATAATTTGGAATGGTGCATATGAATGGGTGTTTCAGAAATGGTGCATTAAGTAATAACCTGATGGAAATAAATCTATGCAACTGATATACTCTACTATTCATTAAGTCAATATGTTTTTGAAAAATTGATGGATGAGTTGCTAAAGTGAATGATATGTATACATTTATGAAGATAAGGATTCAGTGAAGCCTGTTATACCAAGCTAAAAAATAAATAAATTATTTTATAGTAATTTTAACTTTCAAACGCTACATGAAAATATGCTAATATCCACTTAAACAGGTATCTGTCACAAGGGAATCTCAGAGATGCGAACCGTCTAATAGATGAGATAAAGAAGCAATTGAAACTTACACAACTGGACTTCCCTCGAACAGATTTGACCCAGTTCACACTCTATCTCCTCCAGACGTAAGATTTATTTGGTTTCTATCTTTGCATTCTTATTTAATTTATGCTATTTTAATTTATTTTTGAGTGTGTGCTCATGAAGGGTGTTCATATATATGCTAATAAGTGGTTGTAAGTTGAACCTACCAAATGGAGTGGATGCCAGATTAATATTGGGGTTGGAAAAGCCATTCTAACTTGGAGCATGCAAGATAGAATAGCCTTATAAAAGCTCGGGAAAATAAAGTAAAGTAAAATAAAATAATGTTGTGCTTCAATTAAAATAAATTGAGTTTTTATTGATCTATTGTTCCAAGTAGAAAGTGGATGCCAAATTTACGTCTCTGCAAATTCATTCTTTCTCACATCACAATTCACAAGCTTTTTTTATTCTTTTTCACCGCCAGTACAAGGAATTTTTTCTACTCTCACCTTAAGTATGTCCAATCCTGCAGTTTATTTATCTTGCACTGAACCATTCTAGTGAAAGATACTATAATCATTAGATTCAGTACTCGAATATAGGACAGCAGTTTGTCTCCCCAAAATTACAGATTCTATGTTAGGTTTAGTTTTCTGGATTCTTTATGGCTGTTTTATGGCTAGTATGGACTTTTGTTACTTTATAAATGAATAAGAATTTGGGATTACATTAGTTAATAAACTGCGTTAATGTTTAGTGCCACATGTTAATAAGTTGTTAAGGAATTTTGAGTGCCACAGGTTAATGTTTTCTTTTAGCTGAGGAGGGGCCGCATATTTGATGCACCCCACAAATTAGTTCACCATGGACTTTTTTGTAATTTTAGGGACAGTTTTGTAATTTATCATCTGTGTAGGGGCTAATCTACACAAGAGAGATCTTTCATATGTATAGGTGATGTTACGTCTCTTCACTCCACTCCGTTTCACTGTTCACACGGGCCAAGAATTTCAGTTATAATAGTAAGATAGGTTGATGATAGGAAAATTAGAAGGAACATGTGGTGGTAACTGCCTAACTGGTATGAGTTTTAGTGCGAAACCATTTCTTTAGCAAGGCACAATTTGGAGCTTCTCCTCTATCAGTTGACATCCTGCATTGGTTCTTCGTTTGTTATTTAGTATGGGTTTTATCATGTATGTGGTGAAGATGTGATGCAAATCCCTTATAGGCCTCTGTTTGAAAAGGTTAATCTTTGATATCTTGCTGACTATGATCTACCATTTCTTTCTGATACCATGTTGGAGTATGTTCATGCAGATATGTGGAAACTTCTTACCATTGTTCTGGAATTTTTTTTTATAAATCTGGTTTAATATATGTATGTGTGTATATAAATGTAGTATTGTCATCAGTGCTTTAGGAAATTCGAGGGTTATTTAGCTGCATATACCTTCTCTAATTTAGGAAAGTTTATTGCATCCCCTTCCCTCCTGTATAATCACAATGGATGGGTTCAAACTTGGATTCTAATTGATGACCTGGAACTTGACAGTGAACATTGAGATGACAGCATCTGTTAGAAATCAATCTCAACAAGTTGTACAAGAAAGATCAGAAAATACAACTCCTCTTAATTGTGTCTCTTGCTGACTAATCTTATTATATCTTCATGAACTATCCTCCAAGTTTGGTTTCATAAAGATTGAACCTGTTGTAGATATTTATGAAAACTCTAAAGATTTGCCTCATGACAATTCAGATTGGAAAGAGATGCTTTGCCCTTGTTCAGGATATTGAGACAGAAATATCAATCAAGCATTAATCGTGATCCGTCATTTGATGAGGTGGTATTCTTTCTAGTCTTTTAGATATGACTTTGTTTGGAAGAGATTTTGTAGTCTGCTTGTGCAGTTGACTTTGGCATTTTTCGAAGACTTTTTTGTGCAAATTTAATTGAAGCGTTAACATTATATACTCCTTTATATGCATACCACACTCTAATACTAACACCTTGTATTTCCGTAATTGTGTAGTTATTGGATTTAGTAGGGGAGATATTTTATGGAGTACGCCGTCGAACTGGCTTACAAGGCATGTTTGGGGATTTTTTTAAGGTAAGCATGCATTTATGTTTGTGCCTGTGATGTTCAAGGTGAAAACCCTTTATTTTCTAACATTGGAAAATGTATATTAGATATTTTGAACTTCTGTACCCTCTATCAAAATAAGATTTTTTTCTTCATTACTTTGAAAAAGGCCTTGGTTTAAAACTAATTAAGCCAAATTTTTGGAATAATATACATTTGTACATGAAGCACTGCAGCAGTATTTCATACATGTAAACCAAATGCTCCTGATGGTGACTCTCCAGTCCGTGCCATATAACAATTTGAACATCATTTCAGTTGTCATCACACCTGAAGACCCGTATATTTTGAACTTCAGTATGTTGATTGTAACAAATATATTACAGAAATGTTATTGCTGTTGCCCGTGAAACTAACTCCTGTTATCTGTGGTGCAGATGATGGGTGGTGAAGTTACTGTTTGAGCACAATCTGCTGTTTTATGGTATCACAATCATCGTTGGACTGTCATACATTCTACGCGAGGGATGGCTTTGCTCTGTTTTTTCGAGCAGTTCGGGCAATGGATTCTGAAAACAGTAACGCGGTCGATGATGTACAAACATAAACTTTAGTATTATAGGTGCATTTCTGTTTCCATATAAAAACATCACGGAAATCTTCACAACTAGTGGGATGATTCAGAAGCCTGATTTTGATGTGTCTGAAGTTTTCTCTATTTATGGGATAACTTTGTCTCGGACTTGTTTCAATTCATGCTGTATTATGATTCATAAACTCAAATTGTTTTCCCAACCATTTATAATGAGAAATATGTCTTTTTAAAATCTAGGGTCATTGCACGAAAATTTATGATTTAGTTTTTTTTGGCCATTCTAGTCGCATAAAATCACTGGAGCATAGGTATGTGTTTAGAAAAAAAAAAATTTATATTTTTTAATAATGCGTTCATGTAATTTATTAAAATATATATTTTATTTTTTTAATAAAAACAATGGAGTATACTATTATTAATTTTAAAAATTTCAAAACCAGTGAATTGAAATTGGAGTTGGAAAAGGGGCTTTGCATGATTAACCTTCAAGAAAACGTGAAAAATCAAAATTATTTTTATTTTGTTGAAGTTCATTCCAAAATAGTGTCTTAGATTGTATATTAGCACTGTCAGTGAAACACCTTTTTCCATGGGCGTGGTTATAGTCACCCCCACAAGTTATCCTATCCACCACATAAAAAAATTGATTTATTTCATATCTAACTCATCCCACGAGTTTGACATAGACGATGTCTTCTGTGTTTAAGATTGTTCGACATAGATCATGTCGATGAGGAACCAGAAATCTTATTTCCAGTTCAACATAGACAATATATTATATATTTAAGGTGATTCGACATGAATTATGTCGATCGTGAATGATAATGTATGTATGATGTAATAAAAATTTTGGCTCTATTTTAATATGCATGTATATGATAACATATATTCATTTAGGTGTACAGCGATTGTTTTTTGTGGCATCGTCAACCGACAAAAACATTGTAGGGCTAGAATGTGTTGAACGAATCATTGACATTCATGAACAAAATCAAGCAAAGTGATGTGGTCATTGGTTATAATATATCAATCACAAACAATGTGTATCCCACTTTTATTTTCTAGATTCATGAGATAAACATGTTGGTGATTGTATCACAAACAATGTGTATCCCTACTTTTATTTTCTAGATTCATGAGATAAACATGTTGGTGATTGTATCACAAACATTATAATTCAATAACATTTGATTACATCAAAGATTTTAACACTTTATTATCAAAGTAAATATAAATTGTCAATATAAGAGTTAATCTGATATCAATTTGTCAACAGTAACTACGTTGATCACATATCAGAAATTTTTTTATCTCTGTTCGACATGATCCATGTCGAACCAACTTAAATACATAAGACATCATCTATGTCGAATGAGAGCGGATTAAAGTTTTTAGTTTCCGATCGACATAATCCATGTCGAACCACCTTAAACAAAGAAAACATCGTCTATGTCAAATAGGAACTAAAATGTGATTAAGATTTTTGGTTCCCAACGACATGAGCCATGTCAAACAATTTTAATAACAAAAAACATCGTCTATGTCGAACTCGTGGGTAGGTTATATATAAGATTTTTATTTAAATAATTGGAGTAAGTATGATAACATGTGGGGTGGCTATAGCCGCACCCTTTTCCAATAAAATGCCTCGGATCTCATGACCATGGGGTATAATAATTAAAAGGCTGTCAGAAATAATAATAGAACTAGAGCTGAGAGTCAAAAGTGAATAAACTTGCTTCAACCTTCTTTTTTTTTATATCCAAAATATTTTCTGTGGCTGATCTTACGACCTAGCTGGAAAGGCTATCTCTACATGTTTGTCTCAGTCCCACATAAATTTTTTTTTGAATTTTTACCAACAAACATGTAAATAAATCAGCATCAAGACTCAAACCCAAAATTTACCCCTAAAACAGGTAATCTGCCACAACTTGCCATGCAAGCATGAAAAGACTTTGAATAACATTTTTATACAGTCCCCCACTTTACAATAGATAATCCAATCCTTGTAATATTTCAAGCCTTTAAACTGAACTGAGACAATATAAATACAAGCCAAGCCAAAAATAAATACCAAACAAAATTTGGCAGAAGGAACTTCTGATCTCCTCACCATTTTATATTGGAACCAGACATTACTCACCTATTAATTCTTTCAGGTCTTCTTTTAGAGAAAAAGAAAAGAAAACTAGTATGTACGTCATGAAGAGCTGGGATGATCAGACTGAACATCTTCTCCGCTTGGGCTATCGAGCATGTTAGGATGGCCAAACCAAAAATTATCAGAAATGGAGGCAATGGAGGGTGGAAATCTATTGGTATTACGTTCTCTCGAACTCAGCCTTTCTTAAGCCCTCCGCCTAAAAGCGTCTTCACAGTCAATTCCCATTGCACGGGAGAAGTCACCTGTGGTCAGGATGCAGAGTGGTCAATAAAACGATTGGATCGAAATGGGAAGACAATTTAGATGTTGGAGAATCTATCTGACTTGCCAAAATTTTCTTAATCACATCAGGATTGGCGTGTGGTTTTGCATCCACATTGGATATGGCAGGTATCCTCGAGGATCTAATTTCTGTTGTGGCTAGAGCTGCTTCTAATCTTGAGACAGCTGGTTCCATGAACTTGGTATGGAAAGCACCGGCAACAGCAAGGCGAACCTGAGACATTGTCATATAATCTGTTGAGTTCAAAATCTTACGTTGCACACTTGCAGCAAAAATCTTGTGAATTTCTATATACAATCCGAGGTCGAGTATTGAACATATATAATTGGCATTAAATTCATCAAAAGCATCATCTGATGGATAAATAAATTATATAGAAGGAGGTACTTTGGCTTATAGAGTGTGTGTGTGTGTGTGTTTTTTTTTTTTTTACAGAAGGTGTTGATACATATGAGACAGTTGAAAGTGTTCAATGGAAAATCATATTATTTACTCCCAAAAAGTACAATCAAATGGTCTTGAAATTTGATGCATTTTTTTTTCATTTAAGCATTAACAGAAATAGACAACTATGTCATTCCTTTTAATATATATTTTGAAGCAACCAGGCCAAGTTTGAAATAGAGAGCAAAACAATTAAAACTGTGGATTGCATTTTTAAGACCAACCGTCATTCAAGCCTTGAATGATTTTGCCTTCGCTTCCACAGCCTCCACTCCTTTCACACCTCCAGACAGCATAATTTCCCTGACCTTAAAAATTTAATCATCAGAGTAAGAGACTCGAATTTGCAAAAATGGGAGAAGTAATATGTACCATCTTACAGGATATAAAAAGTTTGCGATCTGGACTTTATCTTTTTCATCAACTTCCTCATTAGCTGCATCACATCACAGCTGGGCATTTTCTGAATCCAACCCAATAACACTGATCATTGCACTATTAGCAGCATCTGCAGCATCCTGAAGAGCCCAATATTAAGTTAAAGGTTAAATATTTATTGTTTAATGAATATATTACTTTCAGAAGTAAAGAAGTATGCATGCTTATTAACCAATTTAGACTATACCTGCATGGCTTCTCCTCTAAGCTTGACAAGCTTGAGTCCATCCTCAAAGCTAATAGAACATATTCATACATGACAAGTTAGCATGATTCATAGACATTAATTAATGAATACAAAATGAAAAAGAAGTGTTTTATAAGATATGACAAAGAAAACGTTATCCTTAAACAGTTGATAAGTTCAACCTCAAAATCAGATGATTTAGGGTCCATAACATCTGAGTATTATTATAATATATATTCCATTATTGACCAAGCAAAAAAAATCCGGTTTTGCAATTAGACTGCACCCCAAAATTGAAAGGGGAACCCTGGACAGTTTGGAATGGGTGCCCAAGTTTGGATTCTCTGAAAGATCATGCCACGGACACCTGGTGATCTAGGATGTGAAGATGCCTCACAACTTGCAGTTCTTCATCTCTCTTCTTTACCAAGAACGACTGTTCACAAGGGCTTAAAGGGCAAAGTGGACTGAGGGTGCATATAAAACTTATGTTCTCTGTGGTATGAAAATTGAGACAACCTGTCTCGTTAGTTGTGCACTTGTGCCTTTGCAAGTTCAATTTGGGATAGATTGACTGAAGCCTCTCGTTTGGATGGAAGGTTCTCCTCTTTAAAACAACTTTGATAGAAGCAGGACCAAGAAATCTCAGATTTCAGTCCCCACTATATATTGGGCCATCTCATTGACCGTGAATGACGTGATCTTCAGGGCATCCAACCTATACTAGGATAATACTTAGGATTCTCTCTGTAGGTTCATTAGGGAATGGGATGTATACTGCTTGGGGGCAGAATCTGTGTGTGTGAGCACTAGAAAATTTAGCCATCATCTGGAAACTCCTTTCATATTTCTTCCATGGCCATATTCGAGGCTTATTCACACATCATGTGTTTGTATTGGTTTGATGATAATGTAGTGTTCTCCAACATGAAAACTATACATATAAACATGAAACATAACATTGTTTAGTGGCTTCTTGGTGGCATCAGGTATACCTGAATGCTCCAGCAAATGCAAGAGCCGTATATAGCTCAGACCACAAGTGACGTCTATGGAGTCTATTATGTTTTGACCTCCATCTTGAGAACGCAGCACTTCAACGGCCGCTAGGCTTGTAACATATATAGCTGGCTGCACGGATACACCTTTCAGGAATGTAGAAGACTATATTATAATGTAGCATAGAATCACGCATTGTAGCAGTTCACTATTTTGTGATGATATAGAGTATGTTATTACATGTTCAAAATGTAATTTCAGGAAAACAGATGAATGAGTGGTTATTTCGTGGATGGGTGGATGGTTATGAGATAGTAAACATTAAAAAAACATTACAAGATGATTTCTCTAATCTTTCCACTATTCCAATATCCAATTCAATAGGCAAGTACATCTAGAGTAATCAGCTGTTAGTCATCCTCGTCATCATCAGCAGCAACATTTTATCTATTTTATATCTTGTTGTAAGTTGTAACATATTTACAAACTATCTTATCAGAAGTATGTTAATTATAACAAACCTCCAAAAACATGGTATTGTTTTAATACATTTTTTCAAGGCCATCACTCATTCTTCTAAGTAACTGATGATCAATAGCTTCTTTGCTCGGGAAATTCAATTATGTCCATACCCCTACTGTCTAAATCATTTCACTTACAACATTTTAATCCACAACCAAAAATGTGATTATCTAGTCATACATGAGTTCCATAAAATTGGGTCCAATAAAATTTCTTTTAAACTCCATCACATCCACTACTCTTTAAAATTCACCAAAAAAGGCCTCCCTCCATACTCAACAGATAACATTTTCCAACACTGATAATAATCAATCAAGTATGCATGAAATTTAAGGCTTCATGATCTCTAGAGACACAAACCTGACTAATAATCGTTGAATCAAGCTTCTCTTTTGGCCCGTTGGCGCACACATCCAGAAGATCAAATCTTCACAACATTTTAAAAAATTAATTTTTTTTTTATCAAATAAACAACATTCCAAACACCAAAATACAATATTATCACAAAAAAAAAGAACATCCACACAACACTAAACACACAATTACCCAAGAATCCCATTCACTTTTCGAAACAATTCTGCTGCCGCCTCCACGCCATGTGCATCCTTTCCCATCCCCACAGCTTATGCACCCTAAAATTCACATCAAATCAAGAAACCCAACAACCCAATTAGAGCATCTCCAATGGAGTCTCTATTTTGGAGACCCCAATTACATTTAAAAAAATATATGTAAAAAGTGTTTTTTAGAGTACCACATCAATATACCAACTCCAACCAAACATCTCTATATCCATCTCTATTCTATTATAAAATTTTTAAAATATTCCAAACCACGAAAGGAGAATCTCAGACACAACCCTGCTTACAGCCCTGCTTGCAGTTTGCACATGTTATAATTTTCTAAAAAATAGTATACCTCGTCTATGGAGGTATATATTTTTATAAAAAAAATAAAACATATTCTTCAACAAATTGTATACCAACCTATTTATTGACATGTGAAAAATTTCTAATAATGTATATAACTATAGACAACTATCAAGATATATGGGACTACAGAGGGGCTGTAAATAGTCTACACCCTCATTTATAAAATCTCTCTCATTTTAATTAAAATAAATATTATTAATTTAGCAAATACAAATATATACTAACTTAATGAGAAAAATATTAACGAAAAAGATACAAATGTACCCCTTAATAATATTTAAGAGTTGCCATATTAAAATAAATTCAACATGGGTCTTCTTCCAAGCGTCTTTGTAAGAACTGAATTCATATAATAAAAATTTTCAGTGATTCTAAAAATTCATAAAAATAAATAAAAATAAAAAATGAATCTTTCAACAAGTCTCCAAAGTTGGAGCCCACAAAAGGAGATCCATTTTTGGCGCACAATCGGAGACAGATTTCCAACCTCAGAATTACCTGACCAGGAAAAGAAGGCGGAGCACGCCTAGTAATCCGAGAAAATCGCGTCGTCGACCGCCGAAGCCACCGTGGATCCAACGGAGGCAACGCTCATGGAAACCCTAGATCCGCCGAAGGCCATGCCTGGACCCGCCACGAACGAGAGCTTGTGGAGGGAGACGGAGGGGATGAGAGAGGCGGAAGCCATTGCCGAGTGAGTTCTCAAGAAGGGATGGATTTGCGGGCGAAGGTTTCGAAGGCTTTTTGGGAGGTCTCGCGGAGGTTTCAATGGCGCCATTGCCGGAGTTGGGGACCGTAGGTTTTCGTTGATTGGGTGCAAGAGAACCGTTGATCAAGTGGTTGAACTCATCGAATCAACGGTTGCTAATCAATTATCGTATTGAAACTTGAATCTAACCTCGTACATGTTCTTGGACCCCTTTAGTTTAGTGTTGTTATTTTCGATGAATTTTTTATATATTAAAATTTTTTTTTTTTTTTTTTTTGTTAAAAAAGTTAGACATTCGACCTTAATTTCATTACTATAAGAAAGGGGAAACCCAATGTTACAGTGCAGTGATGACGCCCGGATCCGAAGAGCAAGACAGAGGAGAGATCTACCTTAACCCCAGATCCAATTATACATCTTCTAAGTCCTACTCCTTAATACAAAGGTTTCATCTCCCACAATTAACTTTTTTCGTCCCCGCACAATGTACACCCCATTCCTTAATAAATCCTATCACCATTTTCCATATATTGTCAAAATACACGTTCGTCCCTCTAAATATACAATGGTTCTGAGAGATCCACAAGCCCAAGCTGCTGCTGGGATAATGGAACGAAGAATGTTTTCAAAATTATTTTATTAGGAATCCATTATATTAGAATGTTTTGTTCAGCAATGGATTTTTATCTAGATTTAATTTTTGGTTTCTGGTTCTCACGTGAAAAATAAAAGGAAATTGACTTAAATAACATAAATAATCTTACTAGCAAAAATGCATATACTTGGAAATTTATCTATATATCACAATTATATTATAAAAGAGAGTAATTGTAACACAATGAAATATTTTTAATAACGATATTGATGATATTACATAAAACTATATGTATAATTAAACATAAAATGAGAGTAATCTACCCAAAATAAGTTGCAAGTTAAAATTATTTTTATATAAAAAATAATTGAATGATAATATATGATATAAAATAGATCATCTTTTTAAAGTTTATAAGACGAGAATTTTATTATGACTACTTAAAAATGTTATTATAACCTAAATTAATCAAACTGTTCATAAATTAAAAATTATTTACTAATAATATCGTACCTAATTAAATATTAACTCACTCATAGTTACAAAACTTGAAAAGAAAAATTCAAATTAGAAAAGAAAAATTTATCAATTTTTTCTTTAAATAAGGAATAAAAATAAAATATCATTACATTTTGGGGTCTATTAAAGAAAAGTTCTTTTTGAAATTAAAGTAATAAATAATAAAATAAGATACCAACAAGATAGGAATGAATTAAATAAATAAGAGTTAAAAAATAGGAAAGATAAACTTCTCAGACAATTATTTTGGAAATAGAGGCTCTACATAGATGGGATCTTAGGCAACCGTCTTAGGTCAACTCTAAGTGTAAAAGTTTAATAAAAATTTACACTGAATTGAGCTTGGAAGTGTTTTTTCTTTCATCTCCAACCACATTAATACAAGTGAATATCATAATTAAATAAATGTCAATTTAGCTTAACCAGTTAACCTTAATACAAGTGAATATCATATGCTGCTCTATTAAAAAAAAAGTGACAAAACTGAAGTGAATCACAACTACAAGCACTATATTTTACCTAATGAAAGGCGAATCTTTCAAATCATAGATGACAAAGTCTCACCAAACACCAACCTCCCACAGTCACCTAATCCACATAATACTCTCCAATGTTATAAACATAAATGGTATGTCTATTAGCGGTTGTTGAGCCCTCCCTTTCATGCACATAACACACACACCTTATAATTCAATTCTTGGGAGATAGTCCATCAAAAAGAGTAATAGCAACAATGAAGCCAAACCCTTTCTCAATTAAAAAGAGTCCCTTCTCTACTCGCCTCCTTGCCTTGGCCTTCATCAGCCTCCTCGGCCTCCTCTACTTTGAGGACCTCAGCTGCCTCTTCGGGCGATACCAACAACAACAAGAGATACTCAAACCAAAACGAGGTACGAAAACTCTGATTTTGATATAGAGATGCAATTTTTAATCGGCTTTTTTTTTCATGCCCAACTAAAGAGGAGGCACAAAAGTTGGATTTTTTTTTTTGTGACCCAAATCTATTTCGCATCAGAGGAAGTCGCCGTTGGAGATGATACAAAACAACAACAACAACAACCAGTGATACCCAATCCAAAACGAGGTACCAAAACTCGAATTTTGATACAAATATGCGATTTGTAATCGATTTTTATGATGCCCAACTCAAGAGGAGGCACAAAATTTGATATTTTTTTGTGACCCAAATCTGTTTCGCATCAGAGGAGGAGCACAAGAGGCTGCCATTCGCCGTTGTAGATGATACGAAACAACAACAACAACAACAAGTGATACCCAATTCAAAACGAGGTACAAACACTCAATTTTGATACAGATATGCGATTTTTTATCCTTTTTTTTTATGCCCAACTCAAAACGAGGCACAAAGTTGGATTTTTTTTTTGAGACCCAAATCTGTTTCGCATCAGAGGAGGAGCACAAGAGGCTGCCGTTCGCCGTTGGATATGGCACGGACGGCTGTGATTTGTTCGACGGGAGGTGGGTCTACGACGAGTCGTCTCGGCCTCTGTACGCCGAGTCGTCGTGCCCGTACATACAGCCTCAGCTGACGTGCGAGAAGTACGGGAGGCCCGATCGGGGGTACCGCCACTGGCGGTGGCAGCCAAACCGGTGCGACCTGCCGAGGTACGCCCACTCCGCCTCGGAAATCGCGCGTGATTTGATCTTAAAAAGTCTTTCGTTTCTGGTTCTTTCGGGAATTTTTAAGTGGGTCACATCGGAAATCGTGCAATTTTTAGTGGGTCGCGTCGGAAATCGTCGAGGATTCATTGAATCGCCGGCGATGAACGATTGTTCATGTTTTCCGACATGAAGGGAAAGTTTTTTAAAATTTTATTATATTCGATCTTTTATCCCGAATAACGTATTCCCGAAATATCCTTATTTTTTCCTACTCCTTTTTCCCCTGGAATAGAGTGAAAAATTGAATTGGATTGACTATTCAGGTCTGTTTGGCTGGCATTTTGTTTTTAATTCAATGGTTGGTGTCATTTGGTTAGGCGTGGAGGAATATGTTGCGAAACCTAATTAAATTAGATATAACTTTATCATAGAGTATATTTATCATGTGAGTTAAGTGACTTTTTTTTCCTTCTCGGTAGCATGTGTTGGTTGAGTGACTTGACTTCTTAAAAAAAAAAGTGACTTGACTTTGCAACACCATTATTTCCTCCTATTCAATCAAACATATTGCAATCAATGGGGGCAAAATGGGAATAAAACAGTCTAAAATTCTAAGATAGATCTGGCGTTTGGTGAATAGTAGAGAAAAAAAAAAAGTTGGGGTTTATTTGGGCATTATTCACATGGGAAAATTGTATTTAAGATTTATTATTATTACACAAAGTCTTGTTTTTAACCTGGCATACATACAGTCTCACATATATCAAATGAGATATATATATTGTCAAACATGTAATTTTTCACTTCTTCAATAAGTGAATATACAACTAAATTGAAATGTAATTTTCATTTTATGAAAATATGTGCTTTATTGCATGAAGTGTACACCCCCTGCCCCCATTTCCCTTCAGTTTCATGTATGCACTAAATGATTTGAAATTTAAATAGTTAAGCTTGATTTAAGCATAATAGCTCGGGAAATTAGAACTCTATAATAATTAAATATGACATGCTTAGAGCAATAATAATCTAGTGAATCATCCATCAAAAAGTAAGTAGAATTCCAACCTAAGTTCAATCAATAAATAATTCATCAACCATCACTAGCTCACATTTTTCATCTTTGATATCTTCTTCACATCTTATATGTACATTTGGTTTCATCTCAAAAGGCTGCATTCATTCATTCAATAAATGACCTTGTTTTTGGTCAATAAGCAATCTCCTTGACACATGATTATATCATAATATGGCAAATCTTCATATGCTAGTGAAATTGACAATATTCTTGTGAAATGCAGCTTTAATGCTACTTTCATGCTCGAGAGGCTCCGGGGGAAGAGGGTGATGTATGTAGGTGACTCTTTAAACCGAGGCCAATTCTCGTCGATGGTCTGTCTCCTTCAATCCGTCATCCCTGATGGTGCTAAGTCTTTCGAGACGTTCAACAATGACGCCCTCACCATCTTCACAGCCAAGGTACTAAAACATCACATGAAGACAGTTACAAGATTTTCATCAATATTAATGAAACAATAAAGAAAACAAAAAAAAAAAAACTATACAGGAATAAAAACACATGAAAATGGGATCATGTTATCTGATCAGTAATCAATCTATCTTCTATACCACATTATGAAATACAAAACTATTTATAATATAATAAAGTCGAACATGGTCCCCTTAAAAAGTTCTGTACCAATTGCATGATTCCATTATTATTCTGGATTTGGATCAAGTCTGAATTGGATCCATTAGGGTTGATCAATCCCTACTGGATTCGACATTCTGAGGGGAAGCTCACTAATGAATGTTCAGTTTCGATTCACGAGTTGTTCAGTATGACTGGAATCCATCTCTTAATAATTGCTTGATATGATGATACATATAGGATTACAATGCGACGATTGAGTTCTACTGGGCTCCATTCCTCCTGGAATCCAACTCCGACAACGCTGTCGTACACAGAATCAAAGAGAGAACGATCCGTGCCGACTCCATAGACACGCACGGCCAAAATTGGGAAGGGAGAGACATCTTGGTCTTCAATACTTACCTTTGGTGGATGACTGGAAAAAAGATGAGGATCCTGTAATTCCCAACTTGTACAACTTTAAATGAGTGTTTTATATTTTCATGGTTCAGTTCTATTCATGGTTTCTGATCTCTCTCACTCGCAGGCGAGGACCATTCGAAGGGAATGACACGAAAGACATTATAGAGTTAGAGACTGATGAGGCGTACCGGATGGCACTGAGGAGTATGGTGAGATGGGTGGAGAAGCACATAGACCCTGAGAAGAACAGGGTCTTCTTCACAACCATGTCACCTACACATCAGAGGTGGGTGTCACACTGCAGTAACATTGCCTATGTTTCTAAAGTTTTTATGCTAATATGTCAATTGGAGTGTAGTGTTATTCATCTATAGCATCTCAAACACAAGTGAAACTTTCATGTTAAGATGCAATCACATGACAATTATGTTTATGTTTGATTCATCTAAGATAAATTGAGGATAATTTACAAATAAAAGATTGATAAGGATTTATAACTTTAAATGACAATCCTAATATTACACTAGTTTGTTTGTACTTCAAGAATGTGTGGGAAAAAAAAATGATAGATATAAAATGTTTTAATACACATACAAGAGTGGTAGGTGTGATAACTTTTTAATATGATGTTGAAGGATATTCCACTAATACAATGTAATAACTATCAAAATCTGTACTTCTTTATCTAATCATAACCATCAGGTTTTATTACGAAAAAACAAATAACTTTTTCTTGGGATATAAGGCCTTTTCATGACTTACTCAGCATGTATGGCACTACAGGAGCTCTGAATGGGGAGGCGAACCGGACGGAAACTGTTACAACCAGACGACCCCGATCGAAGATCTGACGTACTGGGGATCCGCTTCGAACAAACCGGTGATGCGTGTCATCGGGGAAGTCTTCAGAGAGTCCAGGGTGCCCATCATAGCCCTGAATATCACCCAACTGTCGGAGTACCGGAAGGACGCGCACACAATGATATACAAGAAGCAGTGGAGTCAGCCGACGCCAGAACAGCTCGCAAACCCTAAGAGCTACGCAGATTGTGTGCACTGGTGTTTGCCTGGACTTCAGGATACCTGGAATGAGTTGTTGTATGCCAAGCTTTTCTATCCTTAGAAATGGAAAACATATGTATGAGTTTTCGTATATAATCTTTTGTCTTCCAGAAGGGGTTTGATTTATCTTCCCCTGAGTAATCATAATGTGATTCTTTCACTGTTCAAATTGTAATTTAGTTTGAGTGATTCTTATCTGTTCTTTCTCTGTAAAAATTGGACTTCATTGTGAATGGGTTCTTTTTCAAATGTACCCCACCAAAACATATGTTTATTTAAAGAAGTACAGTGTAAACACTAAAATAATTAATTATTTTTTAGATGTATTTTGATTGTTAACATGAGAAAGACTGATAAACTTATATAATCTAACGTTAGGTGTGAAAGAGGTGAAAATGACTAGAGCTAATTTTATAATTTCAAAAAATATGATAAATCATCCAAAATATAGAGATATATATATAATGAAGTTAATGAAAAAAAATGTTGGATGGAGATATCCAATAACCAAACTTAGCTGAACATATCGAAAAAGTGGTGAGCTTACAATCAGAGCACACTGTAATACAAATTGCAAACTTTGCATCAATGAGAGAGAGAGAGAGAGAGAGAGAGAGAGAGAGATGTTTGTTCTTACTAATCAAGTCATTGAAACTGAGTGTGCACCGGACAGCACCTTTTCTCAACTAACTTCAACAAAACTTTCAAGGAAAGTTGAATCTGATGGGTACCTTCCACCTTGTACACGATTAAGAAAATCCAGAAACATTTATTGTGATGTGTGTATAGAACTTTGACATATAGTGTAACCCTGGATTGGATTGCAGAAGAGACATGCACAATATATAAATGTTTCCCTTTCTCATGTATTTTTGAAAGGCTTTACCATAGACCATAGTTGAAGACCAGCCAATCTTTAATTCTCTTGTTTTAACTAATGGTGATTAATTAATCCATGAAGATTAATCAGACATGAGAACATAAGACACTCTAAACTTATTCATTTTAAAATGGATAATGTTACATTCAGCCCCATTTTCAGCCTCAATTCCAGATTACATGAGTTTTGAATTTTTTTAAATAGTATACCCCATCTAATGAGGTACGTGCTTTTATAAAAAAATGAAGCATGTACTCCAATGAATTGTATGGATGCATTTATAGAAAATGTAAACAAATTCTTTCGAAACATATGCATTGTTAACTTGAGCATATACATCGATAATTTTCTATCGACGCATATAGGGCTGGAATTGAGGCTGAAAACGGATCTAGGTATAACGGTGCCCTTTTAAAATTCATCATTTAACTGCTCTTTTCTTTGTGGGCGTCATTTATGGTCGTGGCTCTGATATACTCAGTCATTCTTGTAGTCTTAACCCAATATACGAATCGCTAACAAAGTATATATTTAGTTAAATGAGCATATACTCCATTTAAGGAAAATGCAAGAAGGTATAATTGAAGGTATGTACTTCATTACACAAGTATATATACCTGAATTAGTACTGCAAAAGTGATTCCAAAAATGATTGTCTCTAACATTTTCATTAAAACTGATACCTCTCTCTCTCTATATATATATATATCTTCTGAATAAAATGGGGGCGAGATATTCACCAATTTTTTTGATAAATGCTACGCACCTAAAAGATAATTAAAGAAACAAGGTCATAAATGACAAACATCATTCATTATTGTTATTTATTACCGATTGATTTCACATGACGATAAACAGTTATAGAGGAAGGTATTTCCACCTGATACACAATAATTGCATACTCGATTTTCAGAGTTTATTTCAACAGACCTATCGAAAGGACCCGAGTGTTTCAGCTTGCAGAGTCGGGAGATCCATAACCCCATGGGTTCTTGCTGGCCCAGTTCCACAGGTCCCTGCACATCTCGTTGATGCCATACTTTGCCCTGTGAGGCAGAGACGGAAAAAATGTGTTAAAAGTGAATGTCATTGTTTTGCAAACCAGTTGAAGCTTCTGTGTTTGTGTGAGTTGGATCAACTCAGGATAAATTTTGTTAACCATTTGTACTTACTTCCAATTTAGTTCTCTCTCAGCTTTAGCAGTTGATGCATAAATGATTTCAGCGTCACCAGGTCGCCTTTCAGTGAAAACCAGGGGTATTTTCTGGGAGATGATATTTCTGTTAGAAATTTATTAATGGGGAAGCATAAATGATAACAATCAGGAAGAATGAAAAAATATATAAAAAAAATCCAGTTCATGTCTTTAATTATGAGGCATTCAAATGGAGACAAATTAGAGGTGAATCAAAACAATGCACAAGATAAAAATGGTGATTTTTTAAAACCTTTCCAGATGCCTTCTCAAATGCAGCCACCATTTCCAGTACAGATGTACCTTTTCCAGTCCCCAAGATATAGACTTCACATCCTGCAATGTGGAGCAAAAATTTCAGAAGACTAAACACCACAATGTATTACAATGGATCCCAGAGCGAAAAATGCGTATGAACTCATAATCCCTAAATACATAGAAAAGAGGATCGATTTTTCATTGCCAATTTGGCTTGGTTGCTTCACAAATGAATAGGCATCAGTGAGCATAAGATGGACTACTGACTTTCCCATTCTTGTGAAAATGAATCATTAGACATTTCCTGTCTCCCAATGGTTTGGGCCTTGGGGTTGACTACAATAAAAATGAGGAAATGCAAGGGGATGGCCTACTGCAGTAGGTCATTTATCCTGGTTCTCAATTATTTGGGGTAGGCTCACAAAAATATTTGATGACCCATGCTAGCAAACTGCTAGTCAAGCGATGGTTTCTTGATTACTAATGATTGCTGGTCAAGAGGCATGCATTGTGAACATTTGGCTTCAAATTGCCTTCAGTATGTTTTCTTTCAAACTAGACCCCGTACATTCCTTAGTAAGAAGTAGATTGCACATGTCCAAAGCTTATCTCTGTAACTATCGACCATGGAAGGTGGAATAATAAATAACATGTCCAGTGTCACCGATGTAGAAAAAAAGTGTTCATTTCGGTATTATAGTGATCAACAGTTACTACAGAAATATGTATAATCAGATCTGAAAGAAGATATATTTCCTGGTTCACTCACCTATTTTTGAGCCATCAAACAGCTTGCACAATGCAGCAGTATGTCCATCTGCTAAGTCAACAACATGAATGTAATCCCTTACCTGAAAGAGCAAAAAATCCATAAGAATATGTACACAAAGAGCAGAACAAAGAATGAGAAATGCATTAATAGAGAAATCTTTATGCATTTTCTTATTATTAGCTAACATTTTGTAGTCATGAACTCATGAATAATCACAATCTAATGGCAGAAGAACTTACTGCATTCATCTGTATATATGGGGTTCAATCATAAAATATCTCTTAATAATAGTTGGAAAAAGAATTGATAGAATTGAATCTACCAGAAATTTTGACTCGTATGAAGTAAAAAAACAAATCCAACATTTAATAACCTATTCATATACCCCGCACAAAAAAACCTAAAAATGCCTAATATCATAAGAATAGAGTCAAAATAATGAAGGTTCAAATTAAAATCTCCTAAATCAGTATCTGCCCAAGATTAATGTCACCATAACTCCCAAACTCTAGAGAAAATATACATTATCTGAGGACTGACTAATGAAATGCATCAATATGCAATGCTAGCTAATGAAGTGGAAGCATTTTTATTGAGAGATTCATTTTCAAACTCTCAGAATTCAAAGAAAAGTTTCACCTCAAAAGAAATAATTTTAGTGAGATGCCAAATCAGCATTCATAAAAGCAAAAGCAGATAGAATGTTTACTGAAATTTTGGTTTTTCATCACTTTCTGCATTATGGTAGAAGTACAGAAGTGGCAAATAAATGCAGAGCGTGATATTCCAGAATCTGATACCTCAAATACATCGACTATTGAGTTATAGATGTAGATGGTGTTGAGTATATTAGATGAGAACACAAAAAAGACAAATAAATAAAACAAGAAAACAGTACATAGAAAAAAAAAGAATAAATGGTCAAGAACAGATAATTTTAAAGACAAAAAGGATATCATCTAGCACATCAACAAAAGTGAAAATCAGGCATAAAGTATGGCGATTGGTTCATCATCAAAAGACCCATGGTCACACCCCACTGGCCACTGCCATTCTTGATTGGGTAATCATTTTGACATGTTCTCAATATATATATATATATATATTCTAGTGCAATAAAAAGAAAATCAAGCATAAATAAGAAGACTGTTTAAAGGCCGAAAGGCCCATCGTCCAACTCAGTACCGTCCCTGGTTGAGTAACCATTTTCCAGGTATTGTCAATAAGAATCTCACAGTGCATCAATGGAGAAAGAAAAAGAAAAAAAAGCACAAGACGGGTTAATGAGTGAAGAACATATATTCATACCGCAGTGCCATCGTTGGTTGAGTAATCATTTCCATATACTTTTAATGCTGGTCTCCTCCCGACAGCAACTTGTTGTACAAAAGGCATCAAATTGTTTGGAATCCCACGAGGATCTTCACCGATTACACCACTAGAATGAGCCCCAACTGGATTGAAATATCTTAACAGGATGATCTTCCAATCAGAGTCTGAGCGATAGATATCACGACAGATCTCCTCAATAAAAAGCTGCAATGTCCCACATTAATCATCTGCAAGAGATGCATTTCAAACTCGAAAATGTTTTCCATGCAGCATTGCAGGCAAACCTTTGTTCTTCCATATGGATTCATAGCAGATATTGGAAATTCTTCAGTGCATGGAACCTCCTTTGGCCATCCGAAGACGGTAGCTGATGATGAAAACAGAAGCTGCAAATGGAATGATCATGAACTACAACAGCAAGAAAGCCAAATACATGAGACTCGGTGAAAATATGAGCAAACCCTGTTAAAGTTAAAGAACAGGGCCAAGGAAGAGAAATGACATCTCTTAAACGATAATTAAGCATTTAACTGGTCAAAAGCACTTGTCATAACTTTCACCAACTTTAATTTCAAAAATTTTGAAAAAGGACAACCATATGTCCACCACAAAAAAGATGACAAATAAAAGCTGTAGCATATAAACCATCATGACATGCTAAAATATAACCAACCAAGATCACCAGGAAGGTTGCTTGAAAATGAGAAATCATTCTTATCAGTATTATGCATTCTCATCTTTAAAACAATTTGAAAGAGAGAATGATTAGATGAGAAAACATACAACAGAAACCCACAAATGTGTAACTCGCCGACCAGATCCATTCCAAAGTCTATCGTACAAGCTCTTTTTTTTTTCTTGGAGAAAAGATTGCAGCAAAATAAGGATGCCCCCAAACAAAAGAGGAATTGAGGGATCTCCGTACAAGATATTAAAAGGAAAGAAACGGCAAGAAAAGGAAGAAAGATAAAACCCTCCACAATGGGGTGACCCTCTCAATGAATAGCCCCTAATTTTCACCACTGGAACCATATGTTGCCAATTATGGTAGATGGAATCCCCACTCCAAATGACATAATGACGCAAGTTATAGGGAGTGAGGATGTTGCCAACCAAGAATTTTCCATGTAGATCATCCTTTAATGGAAGATTCGTTCATTGCGTGTGATCATAATGCACCAGTTCATACAAGCGCAATTGTAACAATATCAAGGAAAAGTACGCCACTAGGAAGCCACCACGTCTCCACCTATCTGAAACCATGATGCTCTTTTTTTTGAGAGATCTTCTAACAGACAAACCGTTTAGAGCATCCTACCTTTTTTTTTTTGGAAAATAAGAGCATCCTACTGTTTTGGTAGCAATATGAATTCTATACATCCTCTAAAAGCAGCACATGACCAATTTCTGGTTCCCACAAAACTAATTAAGAATCATATCTATGTGGCTTGTGAGAGACACTCCAAAAACAAGACTTCATCTTTCCTTCCTGACTCCCTTGCAACGACTAAAGTGGATCCTATCAGAGCTTATAGATTGATGAGTTCTTACATAATGATGATGAGTTCTCCAACTTTCACACTGATTATGCATTATACTACGGATTATGACAACTAATAACTAAAAAAAATAAAGTCACGCATGTTGCAACTCAAACTGACAAATCGAGCAAGTAATTGCAAGAAGTCCGACCCGACATGATCAGTTCATCTTTGCAATTACTAGATTGAATACTTATAAGTTATTACCTTTTTGCATCCATGGGCAGCCATTACTTCCAAGAGATTGATAGTGCTGATGATGTTGTTGTCATAGTAAAGCAATGGTTTTTCCACACTCTCGCCGACCCCTTTCAGTCCCGCGAGGTGGATAACAGCATCAAATCTGCCGTACGAAGAACAATTACATCAAACAGAAGAACCAAAAAAAGTAGGCTATAATCAAATGAAGCGGAAAATCAAGAACGAATCACATACTCCGACGCGGCGAACACCTTATCGAGGGCTTCTCTGTCCCGCAAATCAATCTGCGTGTTCACTCCTCATCAACCAAGTGAATCATAGACTTGACGAACCCTTAAAAAAGAAACAGACCTGGTGGAAGGTGAGGCTCCTCCCGGCATCCCCGGCGAGCTCGCGGACCCTCTGCAGAGCGACCTCGGAAGAATTGTCTAGTATATCGAGGACGACGACGTGGTATCCACCGATCAGGAGCTGGAGCACGGTGTGGCTGCCGATGTACCCGGCGCCTCCCGTGACGAGGATGCTCTGCTTCTTCTTCTCCACCTCCGCCATGACCTGATCTTCCTCTCTCGGAGAGATGTATCCACAGAATACGATGTATACATATATATATATATATATAGAGAGAGAGAGAGAGAGAGAGAGCATCGAAATTGGTGACTGCAATCAGGAGATGATCGGGGGATTTGTTGTCGAGGTGGCGGCGGACCCCACAAGGCGGCGCGGAGCGGGGTTTTTCAAAGGGGGGAGGGTCTATCCCCGCCACCTCCAACCCCTCACCTATAAAAATCCACGCAACCCTTCAATCACTGAAATCCATATAACCATCTGACTTATCTTAAAATCTATATAACCTCTGAAAACACCTAGTAAATCCAAATAACCCCCTTAATAAAAATTTTGTTGATAGATGATAAATATTTTATGAATATTTCAATTGGTTAACCCTGATTGAAAACACGATATACTAAAAAAATCTCTACAGTGTGTTAAAAATGCGAAAAATCCTTATGAAAATGATAATTTTATCATCTCTTGATATTTTATAAAACACTATATGAAATGGTAAAATCGTTACTTACAAAAGATTTTTCGCATTTTTAACACATTGTAAGTTTTTTTGATATATTATATTTTCTATTAGGGTTAACCAAACATAATATTAAAAAAATATTCATCATCTATAAATGTAAATTTTATTCATGGAGTTATTGAAATCTATAGATGATGAAATAAAATAAAAATAAAAAAAATTCTTCTTGGCATTTTTGAATTTTTAAAAATATTTTTTAAAAAATTGTCACATCTATCATATCGCACATACATCTCTCATATTTATTTCCAAACACAAATAATTTATGCAGGAATATAGTTATCATTTAAAAAATTATAAACTCTTATCTATTTCTTATCTACCATTTATTCTTATTTTATACAAGGTGAATTAAACAACAAAAATATCAATTTTACGTTTCCTAATGAAAATAATAGAAAATACAGCAAAATAAATATTTACAATCCATTATATGTTAATGCATTAAATTTTAATTTACTCTATTATTAATGTGTCGGGGTACTGATTATGAAATTATAGTCATTTATAATTAAAAAATTAGGAATAAAAAAAAGGAATAATAAAAAAAAATTACTCTATTATTAATAAAAAAATTATTTTTTATTTTTGAATTTTTAGAAATATTGTTTCCAGATTACATGGGGTTATATGGATTTTTTCCAAAATTACAGGGGTTATATGGACATATGAAGATTGCAGGGGGTTATATGAATATATGAAGATTGCAGGGGGTTATATGGATTTAGCTAGATTACATGAGGTTATGTGGATTTTTTCCAATTTCACCGTTAACTCAGCTGACGGAAGGCGGACGGAGTGGGTTATATGGATTTTGGGTATGATTACAGGGGGTTATATGGATATATGAAGATTGCAGGGGTTATATGAATTTAGCAAGATTTCAGGGGGTTATATGGATTTTTCTAAAAAAAACGTCCTAAATCACTTTCTTAAGGTCTATCTAATTCACGTTTGTTGCAGCTTAAATTTACAGATTATAAATTATAACATTCTGATAAGTTGTAAACATATTTGTTGTAACTATTTAAAAACAACAAATAAATAGTAATAAATATTTGTTTAATAAGATGTATAACAGTTTTTTATTGTATAATTTTCAAAACAACAATGTTTTTTAGGCCCCAACTCACAAGCCCCACCGTAGGCCCCATGACATAATCATTTCCTTAAATACTCTTTAATCATAATGTCCTCCAACATGTTTTTGTTTTAAGGAATAACCACAGATCATTGAATTATGAGATCCCACAAATCATGAAAACTTGTTTGTTATTGCATCGTTCTCGTTTTGATCGATGAATTCTGGCATCGTAAAAATTTCTTCATCGTGTATGAAAATTTCTCCATCGTGTGTATGATAATTGATTTCGGATCTATATTTGATTAAGAACAATGCATTAGAGCCGATTTGAATGTTCGTTTTGAGGAGCTGAAGGCACATTTTCGTTTTCTTTGGTGTTGGATCTCACAACAATGTCCATCGATTCAGATTTGATTATATTGTATTTATAATTGTTGTATTGGATGCAATTATACGAATTGATTTGTGTTCGTTTCAATCATTTTAATTGTAAAATTGGATAATGTAAAATTTGATAATGTTTTTTATGCACAATGCTGAAATTGTTAATATGCATTTTGTTTAATTTTTTCTTTTTTTTTGTTATATTTGAAATGTAAAAGTACGGTAAATGTGTACAGCCTGGTAAATTTAATAGTCCAATATTGTGTTTTTGTTGTATATGGAATCTGTGTATTGAAGCGTGTTTATAAGTTTAATGTTAGTGAACAAAGATTGAGAGATTTAAATAGATTGAGACAGATAGCAGCAGGAAGTGTTTAGAATAAAGTTAGCAATTTATAAATGTAACAATTATTTATGAGAAAGAGTCACATTTTTAAATGTAACAGTGCTGAATACTGTGTTTTTATGAGAAAGATTCACATTTCTAAATGTAACAGTTCTGAATTCTGTGTTTTGATGCGAAAGAGACATTTATTTTATTATTATCACTTTACAAAATATGTAACAGTGCTGGAATCGTTGTTCCTACTATTGGAATGTACTGAGACCGCAGTTTTATCTGATGAGAAACTCCAGTATTATTCTCAATTGATGGACTCTTTGCAAAATGCTCTGATGAACTTCAAACATGGAAATGCTAATTGTGTATCTTTAGGTGAAGAAGCACTGCCAGAAAGAAGTGTGCACTCCTTTAAAAATGTGCGAAGTAAAGGGCGACCACCATTGAAAAGGAAGGTAGTTAAGGTTTATAAACCGAAGGCCAAATAAGTGAAGATACGTGAAAGTAATACTCAGAACAGTAAAAAAGTTATTAGATGTAGTCCACTTTGATTAGGGTTATGTAATTAGAAGTTTCATTTTTACGTGTTGAAATGTTGTGATGGACAAACAATTTTTGTTACATTTGAATTCTTATGTGTTGAAATTGACAAACAATGTGTTTAAATGTAGTAGCCTAGTCAAATATAATAATTTTTAATAGTGTTACATTATCTCTTTCCTAAATGTAACAGTTTTTTAACAGTGTAACAGTTCTTTAGAATGTTACATTCAAATATAACAGTTCTGCACAGTGCTACATTTTAAATGTAACAGTTATTCAGAGTGTTACATTTAAATATAACAGTTCTTGTATTATAAGATTATTAACAGTGTTACATTCAGGAAGTTTGTAAATTTTATTGACACTTATGTGTCGTAATTCCATTATAATTTGTTATATATGTATATGTAATATTACCTGATAGTGATATTGAAATAACAAAAATTACATTCATGTTGATATAATACAACAACAGTTCCATTTACATCAATTTTTTGATACGCATCAATATTAAAACCAACCAATAGGATATCTTATAATATCATATTAATATTTGCCTTCAAATTTTCATTTCACACACCTCAAACAATCTGTAGCAGCTGTTTGTATTCACACATATGCTTTTCAAAATTGACATTACATGAAGAGATTAATTGTCAAGATTCATTGTAAATAATCTATGATCCTCTTCTGTGTATGTCCTCCTATTGTCGTTGATAAATTGTTTAATGAGGTCTGCTCTTAAGCAATGGCACATTTCAAGAGACATCTCTGCTAGCAATTCTGCTTGAATAGCATGTTGGGTCATAATATGCATTATCACTGACCCGCATTCTATTTTGTAACACATAAAATAGCTTTAGTTCATTGAGTCACTTACATATAATTGTAACAGTTAAAAATAATTAAAAAAAGGTTTCACAGAACAATGTGTTAACATTCAATAACACTTCCATATAAATGTAACAGTTCATAAAAACATAAACATGGAAATGTAACAGTTCAATAAAGTAACACAAAGACATTTACAGAACAATGTGTTACATACCACATGACAAACATATAAATGTAACAATTAAAAAAAAACATAAACATATAAATGTAACGGTTCAAAAATGTTACAGAAAAGGATTTGCTGAAGAATGAGTTAACATTCTATAACAAAAATATATAAATGTAACAGTTCAAAATATAAACATGGAAATGTCACAGTTCAAAAAATCACAAACATGTAAATGTAACAGTTCAATAATGTAACACACAGACATTTACAGATCAATATGTTTACATTTTACAACACAAACATGTAAATGTAATAGTTAAAAAAAACACAAACATGTAAATGTAACAGTTCAAAAATGTTAGAAAAAGGGCTCACAGAACAATGTGTTAATATTATACATCACTTAAATATAAATGTAACAGTTCAAAAATGTAACAGTAATCTTCATTAATAAGTAAATGTAGCATAGAGATTTTCACAAAAATTAGAAAATAAAAATAAAAAATAAATCAGAAATTGCTTACTGTTCGTCGTCATTTTTGTGATCTTAAAAAAATTGCAAGAATTTTCACTTTGGCTGTCGAACAAATTTTGAGATGTAATAAGAAAAAAATATCTAATGTTACTTTGAATCATCATAACGGAATACAAGATGTGTTTCGAAGCAACTTTTGGGTTTTCTTTGACCTAATTTTGTTTTGATTTTGGAGAAAAACTGATTTGAATGTTTGAGTTGCCTCGCCAAAATATATGAGATTTGCACTGTCGATCATGAAACCGGAATTTTTTATTGATTCGCGCATCAAATTCGATTGGTTTTAAGTGGGGTTATTTTTGGGTTTTGCTATTTTACCCTTTATAGGAAGTTAATAATTCAACCAATGTAGTGATGACACCTATTGGGGCTTATGAGTGGGGCATATTTCTAGGGGCTGGGCATCACCACTGTTTTCAAAAATACCCTAAATTGAAGAAGTAAAAAATTGATTTATATTTGATAAAATAAATTGATTTTTACATATAAAATTAATTTTATAAATCTTTAAAAGAAAATCAAATTAATATAATAATATTTCAAAATCACTACTATATTGTTCAAATATTACATTATAGAATTTTAATAAATTAAGTGACAAATGAAATTATAAAAAAATTAATAATGTATTTTTTGTAATAGTAAAAAAATTGAGAAGATGAAAAGTAGTTTAGTGATTTGTAGTATAAAAGTAAAAAAATAGATACGCATATTATTCGTAAAAATGATTAAGGACACGAGTGTCCAAAAGAAGAAAAAAAATTAATGCATTTTATAAGCTATAATCTCAAAGTATCTCTTTCGCAGTTTAGAGATTATGATTTTTCAAAACTGTTTTTAACTTAAATAAGTTCTAATAATTTTAACCCAACATGCAACAATTGCTTATTTTAAGCTAAAAGATATAATCTGCAGCTTATAAGTTTAATAAACATGTACGTAACCCCTTAAAATCACATATGTAAAGTTAGATAACCCCTAGTTAAACTTTTAATGACAGATGAAGAATATTTGCATAATATTCTGTTTGGTTAACTTTTATTGAAAACAAAGTATATTAAAATTCTCTTATAATTTGTTAAAAATATCATATGTAGACTATGATTTTACCATTTGAATTGAATATATAACATGTCTGAAGAGATAAAATCGTCATTTATAAAAAAAATCCCTTTCTAAATTTTTTAACACATTTCATATGGTTTTTAGTATAATGTGTTTTCATTCATTAAACAGGATATACACAGAATATTCTTAATCTGTTAATAAAAATTTAACTGAATATTTAGATTTACATTGGTGGTTTTCATGGGGAGCCATTAGGTTATATGAATTTCAAGTAGTTTTTAAGGTTTATAAAGATTTTTTCGTAAAAAAAAGGGGGAAATTGTCCAGATGCCCCTTGATCAGGGGTTTAATTTTTTTTTTGCCCCTGGACTTTTTTTTATTTTTTATTTACCACTAAAATCTGGTCCTTTTTTTTTTACCCCTGACCAGTGCCACGATTCTCATCCGTATATTAATATTACATTTCTGTAATTGATTGTTAAATATATGTAATTGGTTATTACATTTATGTAATTTATAATTATTAGTAAATGGTAGATTATGTCGTTGGGTAATACATTTATAGTTTTTAGTTGTAGTTGTTATATAAATGTTAGTTTCTATAATTGTTTAGTACATGGATCAAGAAGTAATTCTACTAAAATATTACAATTGTTCATAAATTTATTTAGGTGTTTGACTATTTGTTGTATTTTTTATGTTGCTTGAAAAACCCATTTTTTGTTATGAAATACATTGAATTTTTAGTTCAATGATATTTCAGTGGGTTTCATTTCATCCAAAATTAAATGAAGAGGATTAAGAGGGAGACTGCAACTGATTATTAAGATATTAAGAAAACATCATAATTCAAACAATTGATGTATCTATTTTAATGAAACTTTAGAATTGTATCTATAAATATTTTGCGTACATTGAATGCACTTATAGATGATATTGTAATGACATTGAAAATGTATATATGACCATTTTGTGTTTAAACATATTTACGTATTTTAATATTTTTTGTAGACAACTATTAAATATCTGTAATTATTGTATAAATTCTGTATATATCACATTATATTTCTGTATTTATGTAACTGTCTGTAAGGGTAGTTCAGGTATCACATTTAAATTACATAAATATAATAATAAATTATATATATTTAACAATCAACTACAGAAATGTAATATTTATGTAACTGGTTAAGGGCAAAAAAAAATAGGATCATATTTTAAGGGTAAATAAAAAAAAATCCAAGGGTAAAAAAAATTAAACCCCTGGTCAAGGGCATCTGGACAATTCCCAAAAAAAAACACTCGATATTGTGATAGGAACAAACATATAAACAAGGGAAAGAAAGGCAACAGGGTGTTGGGATGGGAGCCACTAACGTCGGCGGGGAGGTGATCATCCGATTCGAGAACCCCATCGACGTCGAAGCCACCAAGTCTGAGATCAAGCACACCATCCTCAAGTACCACCCCCGCTTCTCTAATGTCCTCGACAGAGAAGCCGAGACGAACACAACAACGCCACCTCCTCCGTCAACGGCTACATCGCGGGCCTGGCCTCCCAAAGCCGCTTTGGGAGTGCACGTGCTGGCTCGATAACGTCCGTCCTCCGCCCCCACACCGCCAGTCGCCCCTTTCTCCTCTCTTTCTCTCTTCCCCCTTTCTCCCTTTCCTCCATTTCTTTTTTTTTTTCATCCCGCCACCCAAATATTTTTTTGTGTGGAGATAAGACCTCACTTGCGATTCTTATAAATATGAATATTAATAAGATGGTGGAATTAAAAATATGATTAGTGGGGGTATATATTGCTTTTGTGATGGTAGAACATGTGACTTTTATATCTTAGTTCTATAATTTAATTAAATTATATTAATGATCAACAGATGTGATGGATAATCAGATTGTCCAATTTGCATTGGATCAAATCTTGTCCTGGTGGGGCGTGAGTCTGTCCACTCTCGGGATGGGGTTTTTTTATTTGTAGGCGTTGAACAGCTTGTTTGCAAGGAGATAAGTGGTAGAATAAATAATAATTGTAAGGACAATGAAGAATAACATATCCTATTTGATATAAAAAATAATCTGAATAAAATACAACAGTTATTCATATTGTTTGTATTGTAATCTAATCAATAAGAGTGTACGCAAGGCAGCACACCGGACAATGTCTTAGACAAAATGATAACAAAAGAAAAAGAAAATGACATGTCTAGCCCCGTTTGCCGTCTCCTACTCTCCTATCGTTTTGATTTTTTTTAGGTATATACACATATAATGAAGTACACGATATTATGAAAAATGAAATATATACCTAGAAATTCATTACATATTTTTATTTTATTTTGATAAAAAATTAATTAAATATACAATGCACTAGTGGGTTATATATAACATTAGCAAAGTATATGCTCCACTAGTGGAGTGTATAGTCGATTCAGATAGTCTCTAGAGTCTCTAGATTGTAGACTGGGTTACAAATAGGAGAGTGATTGTATCTATGCAGAGCTATATTATACTCAAGTCTCTAGATTGTAGACAGGGTTATAAATGGGGGACTGATTGTATCCATGAATAGTATATATATCACCTTTTATGATTTATATTTTTCGTTAAAAAAAACACGTGCAATATGTGTATTTGAACTACAAAATGGCAACATTTTCCATCCATGAAATGTTTGCCTCCCCAGTCATTGAGATCAGGCCCACAAATTTCAAATGAAACTGATATGGCCCACGGGCTGGATCTAACCTTCATCATGCCCACAAATTTCAAATGAAACTGATATGGCCCACGGGCTGGATCTAACCTTCATCATGGGAATCACCGGCCAGGAAAACACGGTTGGAAAACAAACGGATTTGAAGCCTCCCTATTTATTTTCATTTTGGGTGTTGTTGCATCCCGATCCATTTTCAGCCCCAATTCCATCCTTATATGCGTCAATAGATTTCTATCGACGCATATGCTCACGTAAACAAGACATGCTTCAAAAGAATTTTTTTACACTTTCTATAAATGCATCCATGCAATTCATTGAAATATATGTTTCATTTTTTATAAAAGCATGAACCTTATTAGATGAGGTATACTATTTTTAAAAAATTTGAAACACATGTAAACTAAAATTGAAGCTGAAAATGAGGCTGGATGTAACATTATCCATTCATTTTTAATGAAAACCATTTATAGATAATATGAAATATGTAAGTAATATGTATCAGATAATGTTTCTTTAGTTTAACATGATTACAAACTCAAGGATAATTTTACAAACAGTCCTAAAAAATATATATATTCAAATAAATGTAAAAAATATATATACATAAATTATATAATACAATTCAACCCACTGAAAAAAGATTTAAAATTACATATTTCATTTAATGAAAAATATATTTCGTTCGAGTTAGAAGACTACAAGGGGGATGAAACAATGACTACGTGTAAGTGTCAAACATAGGAAAAAAATGTATATAGCCCTTGAAAGTTTACTTATTGCCATATCAACCCCTATATTTTAGTAAAAAAATTCATATAACCCCACTTAATATGCATTAACCCTCTAAAAGCATGCGAATCTCCATAATGACCCCTTAAATATCCATACAAGCCCTTGTATTTCTTTTGGATAAAGATTTAGGCCCGAAGTTTGTTTTCTATTAAAATTTAATGAATATTTTGGTAAGTTTATTTTCTATCAAATTTTAAAAAATATTATGAGTATATTCTATCCATCTAAAAGTATTGTAAATGCTTTTATAATCTCATGAGATTTGAAAAAAATTAATATAATCCCTCTAAATGATCAAATACCCTCCAGAAAAAAAAAACAATGTGTTTCTTCCACAATGTGTTGAAATAAATTATTGTTTATTTTTAGGCTAATTACACATAAGTTTTAGGGAAAATAACCAAAAAAATCTCTTAAAAGTTAAAAATACCAAAATCAGCCACTTTTTTTTTTGCCATTCACAATTTTTTATGGCGTTATTAGTACATCCATATTTTTAAAGAAACATCAACATTAAATGGAATTTATCATTGAAAACTCAAATCATATTGGCATATATCTCACAAATCCACCTAATTATAAATAATTTAGAGTAAAAAAAATTCTACATGAGAATGTGTGAATTACATTAACAAAATTAAAAGAGTGAAATATTTTAACAAAGTTAAGATATATGGAATATGTTAAGGGATCTAATTATATAGGGATAAGTTAGTCTTTTATGTTTCCAAAATTGTGAAATAAGACTTTTTTGGTATAATTTTAAAAAATAGTTGATTTGAGTATTTTTCAATTTTTATGAGACTTTTTTTAGTCATTTTCCCTAAGTTTTAACTGGATAATGGTAGGGGGTGATTTGAATTCAACACGTAATTTTAGGGGGTTATATGGATATTCTAGAAATTGAGGGGTTAATATGTATATTCACAATCTTTTGGTGGGTTATATGAATATATTTTAAAGTGACGTTAAATAACGGAATATTCTAGGAATATTCTTCCTAAATTGACAGTTTGTTCATTTAACCATGGAAATTTTCAGGGGGTTATATGGGATTTCAGAAGGAAAAAAAAAAGGTGTGATGTGGATATTAGTCTCCCATTTTCAGGAGGTTACATGCAATTTTTCCCTAAAAAATGATCACAATTTTTTAAGGAAAGGCCATGCAAGCATATGTTTATATTTAAGTCAATGGATTCTCTAATTTTGATGGTTTAACTAGAACTCAGTATCATCTAATTGGTGATGGCAAGTAGAAAACTATGTTTTAATCTTCTCTTGCCCTACTAAAAAATTACCTAAAAATATAAAAGGAAAATGTTATGGCAGCCCCCATTGCAAACCCATTTATAGATTACACCATTGTGTTTATTTAAAAAATTACTCTCCCATTGAAGTACACATTCTTAAATTAATCCCCAATGCTTATTTAGGGATCGATCCTCCCATTCTTCATATTTATTATTTGGTTTTTAGTCCTATCGTCAAACGTCCGTCCATACACCGTTAATTTGTAAAATGTGATTTATTTTTAAGTCACTATAAACTATGTTATTTATAGATGGAACGTTTGATGGAGGGACTAAAAACCTCATAGATGGTTGAATATGAAGGACTTAAAAAGAAAATTATGAAGAAATGAGGGACCGATCCCTAAATAGGAATGTTTACAAGGGACTTAAAAATAAATCCCTAAAATGAAATAGGAAAATTTTCAAAAATAACCCCTTTAAAAAAGTATTTCATTTTTGACCCCAGGACCAGTTTAATTGCAAAACTGCCCTGGGGTCTGGTTTGACCAGTTCAAAAAATGCTACGGAGCGGAGACGTGATTCGTAATCACGTCTCCGCCCTTTCAACCCCCCACGCGTGCAATCACGTCTCCCCTGCAGGGGAGACTTGTCCGCCGTGCGCGAACGGGACGGCGCACGCGCGGGGGTGAATGTTTAATTTTTTAATTTTTTTTAAATGTATTGTATTATTTATATTCAAACATGACAATTCTATATAACTAGATAACAAATAAAAATTTATTTTTATTTATCCAAATTTGAAATAAATAAAAAATAAAAATAAAATACTATACAAATATCCATGCAGAAAAAAAAACCCATGCAAACAAAAAATTAAATTTCGAAAATATGATTGTTTTTTGTTTTTTATATAAATGGTTATCTTATAAAATTAAATTTTTATAAATTATTTTTTCCACTTGCTGATTTTTTTCTATAAATGGTTATTTTATCAAATCAAATTTTAAATATTATATTAATATTAAATTTAAAATTTAATTTGAAATTAAAATTTTAAACTTAATTTTAATTTTAAATCAAAATTAAATCTTATTAAATCAATTTTAATTTTCACTATATGACTTGGTTAATTTTATAAAAATTTAATTTAATTTTTTTAAAAAAAATTAATTAAATGCCCGCACGCGCATATAATAAACAATTATTTTTTGGTAAAATAAACAAAGTAATTTTAAACAAAATACCAAGCAAGTGGTCCAAAGTAAGCCACTTGTTCGTTTAGGTATTCGATGAGCTCTGATTTTCTCATTTTATATATATTATTATATATAAAAATATATAAATTTTTAGGTACTCATTCTTTAATTCATTTGGTGAATTAAGTTATTTTAAATAGATAACTATGTCTTTATAGATAACAAATCTACATGAATAAGAGATTTTCTGTTTGGTTGTGCTTTTTTTTATTCTAATTGGAAAACGTAAGAATAAATGTTGAGTTATTTAGTTGATAAAAATTACAATATAAATAAATTGTAAAAAAATTGATTTGACATGTGGACCCTTTGATGTATAAGAGGTTTTGATAGGTAATTTGATGTGATAAGATGTAAAAAGTTGATTTGATATGTGGACACATAGAAATAGATAGAGTATGGTTTATCCTATGAGTTACTTAGAATTGTTATACTCTCTTATACTCGTTGAAACTGGCTTAGTAATATCAAGTTATACCCTGCAAACAAACAACTATTTTTTCTAATAATTCTTATACCACCCTTATAATACCCTTATACTCGTTTATTCCGTTTCCCAAACGGTGTGTTGGAGATTTGCAGTGGAAACATGACTATGAGAATTTATTAATATTTATCAGAGTATAGTTCTTAGAGTTCACTCATGCTAAACAAATAAATTTTTTTTTTGTTTTGTTCGTTTGGATCCGTGGTTGAATTCTAGGGTGGGGAAGCCGCGGAGATGCATTCACGGATCCAAACGTATTTCGCGTTTTTTGCGGTGACCCCGCAGTCCACCTCACGTGCCCCGCTTTTAAAATTCCACCAAAAAAACGATTCTTGCACCACGGACTGTTTCCCCTGGATTTTTGAACCGTGGTCGTTGGAGACGCACTTCCAAACAACCCCTTAAATAAATGTTTATGGCCCAAACACTGAGTCTCTGTTTGGATAGCGGAATTGAGTTATTCTGGATAGATAACTATGCCAGTATAGATAATAAATCTTTATGAATAAGAGATTTTCTGTTTGGTTATGTTTTTTTTATTCTCATTGGAAAACGTAAGAATAAAGGTTGAGTTGTTTGGTTAATAAAGAATAAAATATAAATAAAGTGTAAAAAAGTTGATTTAACATGTAGGCCATTTGATATATAAAGAGGTGTTGATAGATGATTTGATGTGATAAGATGTAAAAAGTTGATTTGACATATGGGTTCATGAGAATAGATAAAGTGAGTATAATTTATCCTAAGGGTTACTTAGAATTGTTATACTCTCTTATACTCGTTTAAATTGACTTAGTAATACCAATTTATAATTTGCAAACAAACAATCATTTTCCCTATCCATTCTTATATCACCCTTATACTACCATTATACCTGCCTATTCCATTTTCCAACGGGGTATAATGATTAGTTTGACAATGTGATAAGGTTTTGAGGATAGATTATCCTAATTATAGGGGATAAAAAATCTATCAATTTTGTTTATGTTTACATTTGTCAAAATTAAGATAAAAAGTAAAGATAAATGCTATCACAATATTTATGTGAAACAAAATATCCCCATTTTTATCTGGACAATTGTCCACATTATATCCAAATTATTTTTTATACTATATGGGGAAAAGCTATCCCTTCACTCATTTATCTCTATAATTACATCTTATCACAATAATTATCTTCTTATCAAACCAGTCATAAACATAAATATTTATTTAACACTGACTGTATTAATTTTATTTATTATTTATTTTTACCGAACCAGTAAGTCTGCGTTTTAACTAGGTGGACCACAACGCCTTCGTGGGCCTCCATTTGCTGCGCATTCAATTCTCCCCACCAACCCGACGACTCGGGAAATGACGAGAATGACCTCCGAGAGGGAAGCCGTACACGTCGCCCGTCATTTTCGGGCAGGGGAAAAGCTGGCGAGCGGGGGTATTTCTGTCCTTTGTGAATATAAATGGTGGTTGCCTCGAGATTCGTAACGTGCTGTACGATAAGAGAGTCAGTGCGCAAGTTCCGAGGCAAGTCCAGAGAAGGATCGAGTGAGGTTTGGGGAATTTCACTGTGATCGGAATATTGCCATTGGGGAGCGTGGATAATTACGACCATGCCATTGTTTGGTTTTACAATAATAATAATAATTTTTATTATTTTATTATTGGAGGTACGTTGGACCCTTCGAGACAAGTTACTAACAGGTCAGGGTGAACCCAGACCTGGATCCGACGCCGTGCAGGGGCGGATCCAGGATAATATTTTTGGATGGGGTACATTAAATATTAATATAAAATATTTTTTATTCTTATATCTTATGTAATTATTTTATATACCAAATAATATGTTATTCAAAAGACATTCAATCATTTAAAAAAAAAACGGAGTGGATTATAATAGGGCTAGGGAAGGGGTATGATATCTTTTTTTTTCACACCCTATTTCAATCTTATATGTGTTGATAAAAAATCACCTGAGCATATATTAACAATAATGAGGTATATATTTTGATATAAATTTTATATTTTTTCTACAAATATATTTATGCAATTTATTAGAGTATATGTTTCATTTTTTTAATAAATGCATGTATTTCATTGAATCAAGTTTATATTATTTTAAAAAAATTCAAAACACGTGTAAAGTAGAATTATGATTAAAAAAAATCTGTACATAACATTATCTCAATATATATAATAAAAAACAAAAAAACAAAACAAAACAAAATCCGGGCCGGACTACAGCCCGACCGAGCCCACCTTTAGGTCCGCCCCTGACCCCGTGGCAAGACCTGGATCAGACCTAACATGAGGCTAGTTTACATACCATATAAAATACATTGTTAATCACCATAGATGTATCATATTAAAAACAAGAGCGAAGGGGGAACTTTTTGAACATAAGCCATATTTGAACTGATTTCAAGCATTTTCATGACTAAAATTATATGCTTAAATGTGCATAGAAATCATATTTGATGAAGGAGAATATAATTTACAAGGGGAAGGGGGAAACATGCATAGATACCCCTTTGTTGAGACATGAGAGATTGGAGGTGGAGATGAGACAATCGGTGATCACTGTAGACGGCCTTTTGGGAGAATCGACAGATGGAGATAGTCGCAATGGAGAATCAGCGGAGATGGAGAAGGTGAAGAGTTGGGGCGGTGATGAAGACGGTGGAGATGAAGAATCAGAGCGTGGGGACAGAGATAAAGAATCGGCGAAATCGGCTAGGTCCTGCAAACGGTGGATAGTGGAGAATGAGATGAAGAGTGGAGGACTTGAGGCGGCTAGGATTTAGACAGAGAAAAAAAAAAAAAGATCATTCACATTTCACTCATTCTATGATAAAATGAGCTTGATATTCTATGATAAATAGGCCTTATCACTTATGGAAAAAAAAAAGAGTTAAGAGTTACAACTTAGTAAATAAAAAATAAAATTATGAGTCAATTAATACTATAGCTTAATTACATATGAGCTTACACATAAAATACTCAGGTCTCGGGTCCATAAGATCTGGTTGGGGTGGACCTGGACCAGACCCATTTGTATGTTTGAGTCTATTGGATCGGGTCCAAATCAGGTCGGGTATATTACACGTGTAATCGGGTCCAGGTCAGGTCAGGTCTGGGCTTAGATCCGACCAGTTGACAGGCTTAATCCATAGCGACCCACTCGAAAATTTTCCTACAGACACGTGGGTAAGTCGATGGTCGGAATCGAACACATGTTAATGGGGAACAAACTCATCGTGCTAGCCAACCCACCAAGACCCTGATGGTAATAACTTATTTTATTATTGACATGTTCCATTTAGATTTGCGTTTGAGAGGATTTAGAGTAAGAAAATCTAAGAATTACTAAAAACGGAGCCAAATAATTTTTGAGAAAATGACTAAAAAAGTCTCTCAAAGTTAGAAATACCAAAATTAGCCACTTTTTAAAATTATACCTAAAAAAGTCTTATTTTACAATTTTGGAAGCATAAAAGACTAATCTACCCTTGTGCAATTAAATCCTTAATACATTCCATGTTTCTTAACTTTATTAAATTATTTCACCCTCTTAATTTTATTAATATATTTAACATATTTTCGTGTAAATCAAATTTTTTATTGTAAATTTTTTGTGATTAGGTGTATTTTGTGAAATATGTACCAATATAATTTGAATTTTTTATGATGAAATCCATTAAATGTTGATGTTTTTTTTTAAAAATGGACATGTACTAATGATATCATAAAAATATGTAAATAGCCAAAAAATAAAAAAAATGTGAATAAAGATTTAGAATACTAAAATATCATCTGCTGCATTGGGGTTATACGATTTAAATTACATATTACGATTATACACAATGAATAATGATAAATAATATTATGTAAGATATATATATATGAAACTCACAGTATGATATATAATAACAAAATTTATAAAATGATTTATTTTCATCACGTATAGAGAGATTGTTGTTTGTAGGAAAAATAAGTTTTAGTGTGGAATAAAAAGGGATAAAAGATTTAATTACACAAGGGCATATTAGTCTTTTGTGTTTTTAATACTGTGAAATGATACTTTTTTATGTATAATTTTTAAAAATAGTTGATTTGGGTATTTTAAACTCTGAAGAGATTTTATTGGTCATTTTCTCATAATTTTTTGTGTTTAGTTTTGTACAACTTTTTTCTTCTTAGCAGATACCAAATATCATGGATTTCAACTATAGGATTTTTAGAATCCCTATGTTTGTATCTCGATCCTCGAATGCAAACATGTTCTAGTATATGAGCATTATGAATTGTCTATCACTGTCTTTTTTTTTAAATATTTATGGCACTAATTTAAAATTAAATATTTTTAGAATTATATTTTTGTTGATATGAGATTCCTGAATTTAGTTTATAAAAAATGTGTGTGTGTGTGCGCTTTTTTGTGTGTTTTTTTTTTATAAAAAAAATAGAACCTCCAAAATCAACATTATTGTTTACAATTTAAAAATGCTCAGAAACTCGACAAATAACTTTTTTAAGCGAGTCATCGAGTCAATGGATCACATAGATCCAATATAAAAATATCTTTAAAATATAAAATATAAAATATAAAAAAATGAAAATGCTACCGGTAAGATAACATTATAGGTAAGTAATTATTAAATTAATTACCATAATATCATAAATTAATATACGCATCTATTACCTCCTGAAATGAATACCATTACAAATAAGGGAAAAATCGATATAAGTCATTAGAAAGGCAGCTAATCGGTTTGTCCTATAAAATTAAAAATCACTATAAATCTCTATGTTATTAGAAAAATACTATTTCAATTCCTATTGTCACTTTAACTAACTAAATGTATAGTTAACCCAAACTATACAATAAAATTACCAAAATGCCCCCACCCTTTATTTTTGAAAAATCGATAGAGCTGTCTAAAATCTTATGAAATTCAGAAAATGTCCCTATAAATTGATAAATTATCTGAGATACTTATCTTATTATAGAATATTATTTTAATTTCTATCATAACCGAAATTTATCAAATTTGTAGTTGACTCTAACCATGCATGATAAATTATTATAATATCATTTTTAAAATTTATTTGATAAATTACTGTAATACACTAATCAAATTTGTGGTTGATTTTAAAAGGATTTACTGATTTTACAGGGATCATTTCTGATTTTTATAAGTTTCTAAAAGGTTAAATCAATTTTTCAAATTTTGTATCTATTTATTTGAATGTTATTTATTAGAGCTTCATTTAATAAATAAAATATTCTTTGAATATTCTGTGTAAATCAATAATAATTTAATTCAAAACTAAATTCGTTAATCATACATAAATTTTTAAAAGACATGATGATTTTTTAATTTTACAGTGGACAAAATCGATTCAGCTAACTTTATAAAAAATTCCACCATAAATAAATATACGTTACCAAATGAACAGAGAAGTAGATGAAGAAAAGGGCATTGAACCTAAATAGGGAAAACATTGCCACCATCTACGTTGGATCATGGACCCGCATGGGCCCAAAAGCACGACCGCACTGATTTCTACCTATATATATACATATATGTAAACTCATGTAAATGAAATGACAGGTCGTTTTCTCCATTCAAATACCTGATGTCACTGCAGCTTTCCATGGGAAGGGAGTTTTTTTTTATATATTAATTGAATAATTAAAATAATAAAAACTGGTCAATCCTTCTCGCATCCCAAAAGAGATCCAAACTCTCTATAAATACCCCCCAATTGGCACTCTCTCCTCTCACTCTCTTAAATAAAACCACTCATTCTCTCCAGCCCATATAAATGTTGTGTACATCACAACCTAACCTTAGCTTGATCCAGCTAAGTGTATTGAAGGTTGGCATTGATGGCTTTCTTTTGTAAGACCTCCCCTTTAAAAGCCAATGTTTCATAGTGTTGAAGATGAAAGAAAAACCAAGCATAGAAGAATCTGTAAAGCTCAGGAGGGATAGCGCCTGTATGAGGTTTATAGTGAGCAAGATTGTTGTCTCGTTCTGCTAGATCTTTACATACGCTATCTATCCTGAGTTTCATGGGTTCTTCTTGCTCTCCTATATTTGTCACTTTCATGTCACATATTTCTTTTTTTTTTTAGCAGATAAGTGTTTAATTTTATTTTTTTGATTAAATTTTTTGAAATTCTAACTTAGGATCCTCCAGTGAAAAGAGGTAGTGTTGGTAATGTTGTACACTTTACACAACACAATTTTTTAGGATGATTTCTTCCATGCCATGTATGCTAAGTTTTTTAGCTTGTTTACAACAGATATTGGTATTTCTACAACCTTTTTTTTATATATATATTGGCATGGCTGAATAATGACCTGAAATGGGTGAATTCAAGAATCAAATGGGTATCATTTTCTGTTGGTGATGGTTTGTGTGTTTGTTTGTGCAGATATTTATATTCCTGGATAGTGATATCCACTGTTTGGAGGACATTGACTTTGGGTCTATTCTTTTTTTAATGTGGTTTTTTTTAATAATTAACTTCCAAACTTCGTGCGGGTCACGGCTTCGAGTGGGTCGCTTTCGGACTATCAAAATCTAATAAAGCTTTTTTTTATTTCATGATGCAATCGCTAATTCTCACTCTTTATTTTATACAGAATAGTTTATTATTAGAATAACAACTTCCAACACAAACAGAGTTTCACTGTTTTGATCAATCAACTTGAGCTTTTTTTAAAAATCGGATTCGTGGATCCGGGTCACACCCTAAACTGGGATATGAGGGGTCCCCTTGTGTCATTAACAATTTTAATAAATTTACTTCTCTTATTCAGAGTGCTTTTATCCTGTTTTATCACTACATAGCTTTATTCAAGATAGATAGCTATCTAAATAGTTTTATGTTTGGTTACATGTTTTTTTACTATGAGATCAAACACTTCTGTCCTGTGTGTTTTGTTGGGGTTATCAAGAATGATAACATTTTTTTTATGTTTGTTATAAAAATAATTCTGCTAGTTTAATCAAACACCATTATTAGAATTTACTTGCAAGAAACAAACATTTTTTAAATATTCTTTGAACAATATAAATTATGATTTATGCTAGTTTAATCGAACACGGTTATCATAATTTATTTGCAAGAGAAACATTTTTTTTATAATAAAATTCTTTGAACAACATAAATTATGAAGAACGTTATCAAATTATATGTTACCATTGTTGTTGGAATTTATTTGCAAGAAAGAAACATTTATATTTTTTTTTTATTTGAACAGTATAATTATGGAGAACGAGTGCTGAAATCAAGGAATAGGAATAGGGATCTCTATTCCCAAGGATGGATCTCGGCGTAATTCTCGGATATTGGGATGTGAAGTTCATTAAATATACTGTGGCACATTTTTTATTGCATACATTCTCTTATATAAAGTAATTTATATTTAATGAATCCTTGTATCTAAAGGAAGTTAATTATACAAACCCAACATCTCCAATCCACTTGATTAAAGCTGGGTTGAACAAATTTGGTCCTGTTTGTACGATAAATATGTGGAGGAATACAGAGAAGAATATATATTATTTTACACGAACTTATTTGGTTCAAAATCAGTTTTCAGACAATCAGTTATAAGCAATTTTATGAACTTCAATTTTTGTTTCAAATTTTGATTTTTATGTGTTAAAGCTAGTTGAGATGAAAAAAGTGGTTGAGAGCATCTTTATGAAAAAACTGGTAGTAACATCAACTTTTATATAAAAAAGGCAACTTTTACGGAAAAAAAACCTAGTTTTGAAAATTGGTTCTAAGCGAGACCTTAAAAGAAGAACAAAAAAATCTATATGGGCATCCAGATAGCTCTCTACAGTTCAACAATTGAATCTTTAAAGGGTACATGGTAAAGGTTAATGATTTTATATTCACTCAAAAATTTGATTTAACAGCATATGCTATACTCAGATATTGCATTGAGCAACTAAAGTATGTAACAATAGTATCGCTGAACTATGGTGAAGAAAAGCATAATGGGAGAGAGGAACCAGAAACAGTTGCGCTGAATGGTATGGTCTACGACTCTACGTATCTCAATCGCCTAGTACTTCATTTTCCAAAACATGGATGAGTGGGAATCATCAATTGCATACCTCGTGTGAGATGAATCATGGACTTCCCTTCTGTATGTCTCGGATTTGGATCTCAAAAGCAAAATCAGCTTGGCATGGCGTGACTGCTTTCTCCTCAACACGCGAATATAGGCAGACAGTCCAGGCCATTCGACCTCCTCCTTCAATCGGAGGATGGGATGGATATTAGAGCCAACCTTCATACTATACATCCGCTTCTTGATGAGCTTATACATGTATCTGACAAGTGACAAAATGTAAGATTGCATTTCAAAAAATAAATTGAAAAGCACTGCGGTATATAAACTTAAATTTTGTTGCTTTGAGCTTGAGTTCTGAAATGTGCAGACATGTGATACGATGAGCCATTGAAACAATAGTATTTCTAATAGTTGTTATCTTACACAGTTTTTCATGCTTTCCGAAGACAGTTTGGGATAGTTTACCTGAAAGACCTCTGTACTGGGTACTACTGATACCAGAGGTATCTGGCATCGCACAAAAGTAGCAGTGGAACTTCATAGCGCATAGCAAAAATGATTGATAAGCATTTAATCTGACAACGGCTGGAGAGTTGACATTTGAGTCTTAGAATATTGGGTGGCATTTTGGTCGCATATAGTCACACAGTTTCTTCTTCAGATGGTAGCATGATTTAGATTGTGCTGGCACTGTGAGTGTGGAACTGATGCTGATACCCAGATACCTGTCAAAAAACATATATGAGCATCTAATAGAGGAGATCTAGGTTAGGTCGACTTAATCTACCATGTAAGCTTTAATTGGTATGTCATTCAAATGAATATTATGGCATGATAATAGATTCCCAAATGTATGAATATGGGGTACTATACAAAACCTGCAGCACAGGCTGGAGAGTAGACATATGGGTATATACACTTGCACTTTACTCATGGTTCAGGGAAAGTTTACAATCCATTACATAAACTTGAGCTGTAGTTTCGGATAGCATCAATACAAATTACAAGGATAATGCAGAACCTTTTTGGACCACCAAATAAGAATAAATTGCATACAAATAATATACAGTCCTTGGGCACCTCCACCCATTATATTTTAGCTTCATCACAGATTTGGGCATCTCAAGCAGTCAAGAGACTAAGGGTGCGTTTGGTTGCGCGATTGCAAAACTGATTCTGCAGGAATCTGCGATTGCAAACCTGATTCTGCAGGAAGCTCACTTTCTCAGCTTTTTGAAATCGCAGCTTTTGGGCACTATTTGCCTGCAATCGCTGGGTTTAAAACTGTGATTACAAAACTGTTTAGTTGCGCGATTGCAAATGCAGCTTCCTGTAATCGCAATCGCAGCGCAATTGAGCAACCAAACACACCCTAAGAATGTTTAAAATGGCACACTTGTTTCCAACAAATTTCTTCATTTGACCTTACTAACTTTATACACTATATATATAATCAATAGCCAGTATTGTTGTATGGTTTTGCTTATGATGAAGAGACAATAGAGCAAGAAGAGATCTCATTATGTTCATGAATGTAGCAGAATAAAGTATACCATGTATGTAATCCAACATGGGCTAACACTATACTAGGATGGTCAAAGAAGGCTGATTCAAATAAATGCCATTACCCCATTATGCAAGGTCTATGATTGGATTTTGGAGGACCACGATAACTTAGCACTGATATTCAAGATGAAAACAAAGGCCTTGTAATCTATCTTGGGTGTTCCTATATCTCGGTGTGTGTTTATCACCCATTACCAATCTACAATAATACATACAGCAAAATATATTTTGTTTCATATATTTTGCTTTTACTATGGAAATCTGGCACATTCCTGGATGTCCCCATCCTGTATAAGCATTCCCCTGTTATTAATGATATTATAGGTGGTTAGCTTCCACATTTGCTCAAAAAGAATAATGAATTAAATGCTAACTATCGTGCATACATATGATAACCACATGCTTCACTTTTTCTCATAAATTAATTATTTTAGATTATAACAAGACGCTTTCAGAATCGTACCTCTCAACTTCCCAAACCAATTACGAAAAAATTTAACATGAGAAAACTCCTAATGAAACGAAAGCACATGAAGTAGTTAATGTGAAGTATTTTTAACCTTGTATAGTCTGCTTGAATTTCCATTGTGCAACAGTTGATAAGCAAACCACTCCAAGAAAGAAACAATGTACCATCTTCACTGATGTGAACCCTGTTTGACAAACTCCCTGACTGAGATTCAATATCAAAATTCATGCCAAATTTCCCTTCATTCATGTAGCAGTTATACTCCCTGAATCCTCTCCTCATCCTGGCGAGAAAACTAGTCGCCTGCTTCTTTGAGGTTGATATGAAAAGAAAATCATCGATTAACCTTAACCACACATACTTGGGGAGGAGACTTGCATTTTTTAATCCACCATTACTCATCATGACAGAACCATTGTCCTTATATTGGTTCCCGTGAGAACATACCATCTCCTTTTTCTTCAAGATTACTCCTCCTTGTTCATCAGCACAGTCTCTAGGGTACTCCACATATTGATTGCCTTCCACTCCATAGCTTTCAAATTGCACAAGCTCTTCTGTTTTTTCAATGAAGGGAAAGATAATACTTCTTTCAAGATGACCATAGTAAAATGAACAGAGAAAAGAAGATATTAGGCTTCCTTGAGCTATACCAACTTTTTGCAAGTAAAAATCATTTCCCAGTTGGACTACATTTTGCTTTACATGTTCAGAAAGAAGAATATCAAACACTTTGCCCTTTATCCTTTTGCTTGTTCCCTGCAGTATTCAGATTGACAAATGACAATTGATGGTACCAAACAAATAGGTCAGATGCATTCAACAACAGCAATAAAAATAATGGATGCAGGGCATATGCCATTTAAATTGCAAAAAGGTGTTAAACCACGGACTAAGAAGAACATAAGAAAAAAGAAAAACGATATTAGTTAAGTGACTTTCTTACATTCTACATATAGTAAGTTTAGGTTTGTGAATATTTACCAAGGCTTAGATTATCTAGGTTAAAACACAACAAATTATCAACAGAAAAGAGATCAATCTAAATGAATTCCCACCATAGTTGAAATTCAATAGTCTCTCTAGTTCACTTGATAGGTATCGAGTGCACCTACATGTCCAGATATATCAAATAAACAAATATGTAGCCCCTTCTGTAATTAAAACGTATATGTAGCCCTTTCTCCCTCAACATCCATCAAATTTATCTTCCACAACTTTGTCCTTTCTATACACTCATCTGTGAGGAAATTTCATTCCCTGGAGAAATGCAAATTTTATGCAAAAAATAAGCATAAAAAACAAAAATCTGTTTAGACCAATGGATATATTCCAGAACATTTCAAAAATTGAAAGCATTAGAATAAATAATACCATTAGTGTTGCTTTTACACAGGGAAATCAAGAAACCAATGGGATATCCTAAACATATCCTAATGTAATTTGTGAAATTTGAAGAATCCCATGTATCTTAAAGGACAACCTTAAAGTAGAAGTAGAAAAGTAATAGATGCACATCTTCAATAAAATTAATAGTCTAATACTTGGTTTATGCAAAGAAGCAATTGCAATAGTGATATATAATTGCCAAAGCTACATTTAAAATTGTTACAAAGCAGCAGCAAAAGATTCTAGAAGTTTATCAGACTCAAATGAAAGTACCTGATCAATAAGAACACCATTGGGAGCATGGAATTGTAAAGAAGATGTGGCTTTAATCATATCAGTGCTGCTATTTTGATCAAAGGGCACTTGATCATAAAGAATCCTTATAGACTTCTTAGAGCAGAAAACTTTTGCGTATTTCTTGAGAAGATAGTTGTCATCATGCATGATATCCCTCATTACACGCAGTAGTTTGTCCTGGTCAATGGTATCAAATGCCTTTGATACATCGCAGACAACAATGTATACTTTTGGCATGACCATTGATCCAATTCTTAAAGAAGTGATGAATGGATGTAGTAATTTGTATGCATCATTGTAGTCAAACACTGATGATCCCAACTTCTCTGGTTGTTCCCCCATTATTTTCTTCAGAATGACATATAAGTCATGGAGGGCATAATTCACTGACCTGAAATGAACAAGTCTGGGTTTCTTGTAAGCATATTGGAGAGTGAAAAATTTCTCTGCTCTTTTTCCTGTTTGACCATTGCAAGCATTCAGAGATATACTGTGGACAGGAAAGCGAGCTCTTGATTGTGCTTTGAGATTTGCTAAAGGCCTGACTCCCTTTTCTTTCGGAAGAAATCTCACTTTTGAAAAGCCAAAAGGTCTTTTGTTTAAAATGCTTAGTACAGATGTATGGTCCAAAATTTGATAATTTAGTTTTCTCAAACAAACAATGGATCTATTGACAACTTTTCTCCACAAAGGCTTTTTATAATGAGATATTTCTTGCTTTCCAACCTCACTTTCTGTGACATAAAAGTGGGCACCTAAAAGGGGTACTACTAGATATGAGTAAAACCAATGTATCCAACTCAGGAAAAGCCTGTCTTTTAAAATAATTATGGCATCAAGATGGCAGACTTCTTGGAAGCACCCTCACCAAAATCATCTTCAACGCCATGGTTGCAGAAACACAAAGACTGAGAAATCTTTGAGAGAAATGAGAATCTAGAAGATTTCAGTCCATACGTGCACTGCTTTAGAGAAAAATTTTCAAATCTACGCAGTCGGACAAACTTTGAAATATTTTTTCTAAATGTTCTCCAATTAGAGGTACCCCCCAGAAAATCCACGGGAACTATGCTCCTACACACTGCCCACACATACGAAACCAACTGTTTATGGCTACAATAGGCTCTATACAGCTCAAATTGACCAAACTTTGAAGTTTTTTTCAAAATTTCTTTCTGCCGATGCTCGATGAAACTTTTCATTAAGGAATTCTGCAATCCCATAGGTCTTCGAGTGGACACATTAACCAAATAATGATATTCCATTCTCTGTCAATGAGGAATGCCATATATGTTATTAAAATATAAAGATCAGAAGCAAACCAGTAGACCTTTAAATGAAAATGCAAACATATGGGCACCACTGTGATAGTATATGCTTTGTAGCAACAGACATGTCAATGTATTGACAGAATAACAAAAAGTTGGAAACGTTAGTCAAGTTCAATGGTTTCCAGATAGAAAATAATACTCAATTAATGCTTTATGCATTGTGCCAATTCCTGCAAAATGTTAAGAGAACAATCTGCAATTTTATTTCTAAATCACTTGATAAGCCATCTAACCTCAGGAGAGGATTTACTGCCATGCAAATTATTTTGTCTAACTGCAGATGTCGAGCAATGCTTATTCAACAACTTCAAATATTGGCAACGTCGGGTGTTCAGTATCAATTTTCTGAGCAAGCTCAGAAATGAACAGCATCTGCTGCAGCAAGATTAATTCATGAATCAAATAAATGAGAACAGAAGCATAAAAGAAATTTATGCTTTGTTTAAAAATGAGCTTATTAAAAGTCAAGCATCCTTGCCCATCATAAGAGCACAGAAACAAGCTTGATATGAAATAAAGATATTTAAAACCTTATCTCATTAAAAAGAAGATAAAGTTGCATGATTAAATAATGTAAAACCAAGTTCATGTTACAAGAAAGAAGAACAGCAAGTATAAATAGTCAGACAAAACCTCCCATGACGACAAGGATAAATTGGTGACTCCCTAATGCCATGTATTGCTTTCAATAATCTTACTGAGTTACTGCCAATGCAGTTTTTCTCCTGATCATAATTAAGATAGACATGCACAATTTACTATATATATTTGTTTATCTGTACCAGTGCAAGCTCCAAAGGGATTCAATTTCTATCATATACCAGTTGTTTTTTTCCTAATTTAAGTATGTCACAAATTTATATCATTTTAAATATCCTCTAGGTCAGATTTTGACTAAAATAAGATGAAGATAATCATATTGATGTATGGAATGGCTGCCAAGAATGGATGAGCCTACATAATATTTATAAATGACAGTTTATTTTAGATAAACGACAAATATAAATCAAACTCTAGAACCGCGACAACATTTTGATAGGAATCCCTGGAGTATAGTAAACATGAAAACATAGCAAAGATACTCAAGAACTATGCTCTGATGACTGAAATATGTTTCCGGACATCAAGGACTACACTCTGATGAGTGATGACTCCAAAATATGGTTACTAACACCAAATATAGCTGTAGTCACCCTGAGAATGTAATACTGGAAATCAAGATTTATGCAGCTCCTGTTCTTTCCTACAAACTTTCCTGCGCTTCTGGAATTTGCCATTCTGCCCATAAAAAATGCTGGATCGAGGAGGATGAATTAGGATGGCAACTGGCATAAAATGTTGTCAAATATCTTCCAGTATGAACCCATCCAAGCATATGGTTTTTTATATCGGTAATGAAACATGTCCCAAATCATGGGAAAAAATACCTAGGTAAGTTCTGATAAACCATGTCGGAGAGAAATAATTAGTAAGCCACTAAATCTCATGCCTGTGCTTCACTGCTCTTTTTATCCAGCGCATTGACAACTTTCATGATGAAAAAACAGGATTTCTTACCTTCAGAGATGTAATGCTCAATACTTGGCATGCATTCACAATCATGCCTAGGTACCCAGAGTGGAAAGTTCATAGACCTTGATATATAGACAGATTCACAATATCAACACCACTCCTATTTAAAATTCCTACCACTTCTCTGAAAATAAGAACCCACTTGATATACAGGAGTTTCATAATAATCATGTCAGTTCCATTTTGAAGCTCCATTTTGGCAACTTCAAGAGAATTTTTTTTATTATAACCAATTGCATGTTATCTTTCAGTGATAATAGGAATTTCTTTAGAGATCACTGATCTATGTGCATTTCAATCTTAGCATTTACAAAATCAAACACCCGAAACCCTGAGGTAGAATGGTCATAAAAAATTCTAGTCCTTCAAAAGTAGGCAAATGTAGGCTGTTGACTGATCCAATATTGCACTTTTGCCAAATATTACCTGAAGGGAAGGGGGGATAAGCGGAAATACCTAGCAATTGATTGATCCATATTGCATTTTCCCATCTCTGTAACCAATTAAATAGACTGACTAACCAATTAAATACACTGATTGAATGCAAAATGTATACGTCATGTATGGACACAATGTCTCAGTGTGTCTCACTGTTATACAGACAAGATGAAGTAAAAAATAACACAATGAAAAGAATACCCATACTACTTTTCCAGACATACATGTACGACAATGGCTAACAGGACCATATTAAACATTATCAGCAATTCAGCATACATTCAAGAGAATAAGCTAAAAAAATAAATTTTGCCTGGAAACAAACATATCTCCACTTACAAGCAATCAGATTTTATGGTGCAACAATCACTACCATTTGAATTGGGCATTTAATGGTACACTAGGCACGCCAAAAATATGCTTCATAAGCAAAAGTGCACCAGAGTAATTGGGCTTTAATCTGCTAAGAATGTCTGAAAGTTATCAAGGTCTATCAACTGAACACGTGCACAAAAGGATCAGTATAATATTTTGGAAAAAAAAAATCTGATAAATAACCCCAGGTAAAAATATCCAAAGAAATGCAATGGGGATGTAGGGCATGTGGAGAATAAAATCTAACATTGTGATTGAAGAAAAACAATATTGATGCAAGATTAAGCATGCCTTTTATCTGTCATTTTTGGCAGACAACTTTTATTTAAAGTTCACAGAAATAATTCCACAACACGTAAAACAGAAACTCGAGTAATATTCTGAGAAACAGTAATCTCGCATTTTAAGACAAGAACTCGAATTTAATCCATTCATGATGGACATCAAATCAGCAATCTCACTACCATCCACCCCTTGTAAGCTCAATATAACATATTTCAGAAAATTACATTAATGCATGCATTGACATCGGCTTGCACTGACAAGCTGTTGATTAGAATAACACTGACTCTCACGCTTTACATCACTACTGTCAGATCAAAACTTCACTTCAGAACATACTGTTATTGCATACGTACACAGCCTGATAAAAAAAAACTAGATAACGTCTCCAAGCCCAAATAATAGTGGTACGAAATGACATGTTCCAGTGTTTTTGCTGACTCGAGTTTTTACAGGATATGATTTCAATATGGATTGTTTCCACAATCGATTGTGATGTTTAAAGCCATTTTGGTTTTGTAAATGTTTAAGTGTTGAAACTTGACAACAAAGGGATACAATAATCCAGTACTGTTTTTTTTTTTTTTGAGAGAGAGAGAGAGAGAAAGGCAAGAGCATTTTATTAATAAAAAAGCCACGAAAAAAGGAGATGAGGGATCTTTGTACAATCCAGTATTGTTATATTACTTCTATCTACTTACAAGAATATAATTACTTACAAAAGGGTGCATTGGTCTGTAATCCAAATATCTAACATATGGGATGGGTAAAGGTCAATGGGGAAAAGGATATGGCTCTTGGGAAAAATAGAATTGTAAGAACATGAACTGTAGAGCATGTGCTTTCGCTTAATCTGACTCCCCATAGCAACCTTTTGAGGTGCATTTAACAACAAACTACAGAAACATTGTGTCTCCTACAATTGAAAAAACAATAAATAAATTGGTCATGTGAATTTTCTAGGCAGGATTAGCGATCTGTATGATCACAAACAACGCAAATAATTCAGCAAGAACATGAATCATATTGCAACATTCAAATGATACATAAAAGCCAACATACAATAGTTAAGCATAAACTTTGAATCTTGAAAACTAAGAAAATGTTCAAGCAGTACTAGTCCTCAGTTAGTGGGGTGTACTAAACACACACCACAAAAAAAAAACGAACACCTTTCACATTTATTTTAGATATGATAAAACATGAACAAGTCAAACTAGCAGAAGCAAATTTTTCTCATTTTTTTTCATTCTTGCCTTCAACTTTCCTTTCCTCTTTCTAAATTTACAAATGTGTAACACGATCCATCCTACATAAACTAATGTTCCCAACTTCTTACCTGAATAAATTACAATTGATGCTGCAAAAGATTCATGCCTTCGAAAGGATCAATCGGAAACTGTTGAGCTTGACCCTTATGAAATATCATGCATATGTGACATATAAAGAAAAGATAAAGGAGAGAAATCGAGGATTGTAGGAGAGAATGGGCATCACACCCTTCTGTCTCACAATACATTCATATATAAGTCCAGGTAAAACATGAAACAAATAAAAACATATGTACACCCCTCCTACACAAGTAATATGTTTTAACAACCCTCTCATGCTGGTAAATAACTAAATATATATCGTATAGTCCCAATTTTTTACAATTGAAATCAACCCTCCCTTTATTGAGTGGTTCAGTGAACAAATCTACAAGTTGCTCTCAACTCTTTATATCAGGAGTTGAGATATCACCATATAACACTTATCTCTCACAAAGTGACAATCAACTTCAGTATGCTAGGTCTTGTAATGAAACATGAAATGAGAAATAATACAATCACTGCTTGATTGTCCAAAGCATCTTCATAGGAAGTGGAACCAAGAAGCCTAGCTCTTGCATTAAACACTCAAGCAATGTCATAGGAAGTATGTGTGATGGTTCTTTTTATTTCACCTCTGCACTAGACCTTGCGACAACTCATTTCTTGCATCAATAAGAAACTACATGACCACCCAAAAATGTACAATATTTAGTGGTAGAAACATGATCAGATCATCAGAAGTAGAACAAGCCAGTCTGCATCAGTAAACCCTGTCACCTGAAGATGACCATGAGACATATAATTCGACGACCAGGAAAGCCTTTCAAGCATCTAATGATCCTAATCATTGCCTCCCAATAAGGTACTCTAAAAACACCATAAACTGACCAACAACACTTGCATCAAACAAGATATCATCATGTCCTCTGATTGTCAAGTAGTTCAACTTTCCAACAAGATGACGATATCCTTTAAGATTATTTCTAAAACTTCCCCTTCCATCATAAAAAAGAAAAGCTTAGTATTTTGATCCACGTTGGAGTTTTAACAGGTTGTCCCCAATAATCCAGTCTCAATGAGAAGGTCTAACAAATACTTTCTCCCCGAAAGATTAACCTCATATCTATATGTGGCCATCTCAATACCCAAGAAGTACCTCAGAGCACCCAAGTCCTTTGATTGAGATTTATGTTGCATGGGGCACTTTGTTCTCCATAACCACAATAAAACCAATAATCTGCTGAGGTAATACAATGGAAAACGAATTAGTTAGACTACTATTGGATCATCATGTATACAGTCAAGAACCATACCACTAGATTTTCCACACAATACCCAATGCCCTAAGATACAAAGCTTTTCTTCAACTTTCATACTTTTCTACTCCCCAAAGCAATAAACCCTGGAGGTGGTTTCACATAAATCTCCTCCTCCACAACTCACCATGCAAGAACATGCTCTGCGTAACCAATGGAAGCTGCCAATCGAAATTGGTAGCCAGAGAAATAATATGGACAGATAAAATCTTACCAAAATTAGAGAACGAAAAGCATATATGTCCCTACTACACAAGTAATATGTTCTAACAATCCTCATTTATACAATTTATTAATTTGTATCAATTAATTAGGTCCTACACCGGAATAATGAGCCAAAATTCTGCAGATAATTGATGTCATCATTGACTCTACTGTAATTCAATAATTAAACAAAATTTTAATTAACGATTTCGTATGTCTCTAAAAAAAAAAAAACTATTTCATGTATATTTGCATTGTAACTTGGAATTCAACCAATTTAAATAGGTGTCAATCAGAACCGCCCAACTGGTCCTAAAGACTTAGACTATAAGGCCGAGTCTGGTTGCATGTAAACCATACATATCACAATGACGACAACGAAAACGATAAGAACAATTTCCTCTTTCCATCAACATAGGATCCACCCTCAAGCAGATCTCAAAATAAAGAAGAGCAACAATGAAATTCGACTAGTATTGTGACTTCCCAATTGTATACACTGTAAGAGCGTTGGCAAAATTCCTGGCTAAGGCCAGTTGATGGGTAGTTTGTGGTCCTCCCACAATGTACAGTAATTACTTTCCTCAGTGATGCCAATTGACATGGGAGAATCTATAATTTCAGAGCATAAGATGAAGCAAAAAAAAAAAAAAACAGTTAAATATGATTGGCATGAATTATAAAAATGAGTGTGGCGCAAGAATTGGCACTCGTATACAAAATATGAGCAAAACAACCAACAAGAGCAATAAGCCTATTCCAACTAAATCGTTTAACTTCATGGTAAGCATTAAGCCGTATGGATTACGGATTATGACACTGCTGGTTTCTATGCTTTTCCATCTCCTTGACTACATATATGTCCTTTAAATTCCTTCTCACAACCTTTATACAAGTCGTTTTAGAGCCATCCCCAACAAAAAAAAAACATAATTTGCTAACAATACTTATCCTTAATGTATATTATGGTACAAATTTAATTTAACTATAAAGAATGTCAGACACCAGTACCAACATAAATCTTAATTTACATTATGTTACCTATAGGGAATGTTAAAGTACAATCTTTACATATCTATCACGGTAAAAGTTTACCCTTAATTAGTATTAACAACCAACAAACTATGTAAAAATATCATTCATATAAGCAGCACACACAAGGAAGTAGAAACAGTTAAATGATTTGGACAAGGACAGAACCGTGATCACAGATTGTATGACACAAGAAATTACTTTATTCATGTTCTCCTCGGAAATCCAAGTTCTGGCTTCCACATTTTGAGGTGCCATGCTTGCATTACTCTGATCTGTCATATCACATGCTTCTTTATATGCATCACAATTATATTGCTCTAGGTGTTCTGCCAGGTGGTGGTGTTCGTTGGTGTTTAAGAATTGTTCAACCTCCTCAATTTTGCCTTCCTCGGTGATAGTATGACTGTTTGGTGGATTATGTGATAAATTTATCAACCTACGCTTTCTGCGCCTTTGCCAACTAAATGGTCTACCATGTTTTCTGAACTTCCCACCTTGATCTATAGCATGCCCTGTAGAACTATCAAATCCCAAGGATAAATGATCATCAAAACGGTTCCTTGAGAATGCAGCAGTTGCCTCATGCAGGTGAATATCTTGAATAAACCCAATCTGAGAAGTTCAACTCATAACTGTCAGTTTTCAAAGAAAATTATTCAAAAATGCAAGTTCTGTCCTGTTCTTCCAAGACTCTCATTCCATCATCAGTAAGTGATTCAGATATATCAGAATGATGACAAAAATTCAGAAACTGTTAATGCTTCTTAAGACTGTACATTTTGCTTATCACCATGAATGTCAGAGTTCTCCCAAATAATTTTCTTCCTGAAAAAATAAAATTTGCTTGGCTAAGCTCTTGACATGTTTGCCAACTACTTGATCTTACATGCTTGCTTGCCTTAGCAGTATCCGACATAACAGAGCTTACAGAACTATTGATAACCAATGAAATTCTGTTTTGATTTGAAGTGATGCCGAGTTCTGTTTTCCTTTCAAGTTCAACTCGCCTCCTTTTTCTTTGGCATCCTAGGAGAAAACAAATATAAAAGAACAATTGAATACTCACTATTCATACAACCAATTTGATATTAAATACACAAATTTTATTTAATCATCTGACAGGCGCACATAATCACATACTTGATAAATCTAATGCATATGCTCCTCCATGACACAAGAAAGCATAAATAGCTCAATAATAGGTAAAGATAAACTCAAAAGAGAGAACTAGAAAGGAACAAAGGGATGCTAAAAATAACTCATCGATCAAACATCTTATGCGGGAAAAGAAAGAAAAATAGTACCTCTTGGCAGATATAGATACAATAATGATGACTAAAATAAAAGGAATTCAAAGGATAAACCTAGGTGATTTTCCATGAATCTCAGAATAGAAATTTGGATAAATTTCAAGAATAGAGAAAAAATTTATTTCAAAAAAAGATTAAAGAATATAAATAATAATAATTGGATCACAACAGCTCTGCAGAAATGGATATTCAATCAGCCTAAAAACTATATGGGATCATTTGAGTGAATTTACTAAATTCGCTTCTGTCCTATTTCTTTTTTCATTTTTCTGAGCCACTCCCTCACTTATTGGGGGTTCTCAATATTTAAATCTTTCCCACAAGCAACCACCAATCTTCTCCACATGTTTTGATGTCAAATCTAGAAAAAAGATGCTGCAGCAATTATTCTTCAATGTCACACACCTTAAAAAGGATATAGCAATTTTCAGCCAAACCTTATGTTTTTGTGTGTGAAGTGCCAAGAAGAATATTCAGACTACAAAAATAAAATCAAGAAGTATAGTAGATAGAGATACACCTGCAAAGCATGGACAAATAAAATTGTCTATTATTACATCATAGAAAGATCAAAATTAATGATTTACATAGAATTGATAAAATCATGTCTGAGTAAGTAAATTTCAGGCTTCCATTCCTGTAAAGATTGACTGCATGAATTTCTTCTTGGTTTTTTTTTTGAAGGAAGACTGCATGAATTTCTATGGAAAAAATGATTTAGAACAATCTCCAAAAGTAATTTATAGCATGATAGACTTTGTATAGTCAACCTTAAATCTCAGGATATCTTTTTTTGTCAATGATGACAATCTTGAGTTCCAAGATGTCCACATCAACCTTAAAATAAATGTTTTGAAACTATTGCTGAGGAGCCTGTTCAAACACAAGGAAGCTGCCTCAAACTTATGATCTATGTGGACTCCTTCATTCTTATATAGATACACACTTTCCAAAGTTAGTTCTCCTTGTGATTGTCTGATGTAAAATACTAATTCATGACTGGATAGGCAGCAAAAGAAAAATTATGAAGCACATTTTATTTCCATTAAAAAATAACATAGAACAGGCATTGATATGTCAACTTTCATTATAATGTAAGCCATACATGTTGAGGATTGACTGGATATGCAAATAGGATATATATAAAAAAATAATTACCATTACAGGGATGACCTCTAACAGGCAAAGGGAAAGGAAGCTGAGGTTTGGATGCTGAGTGTGACATGACCGTTCCACAACTTTGATAATTAGGGGTTTGAAAAATCCCATTCAATGAAGGGCCAGTAACCTGATGGTGATTCTTGATGGAAAGAGGCACAAAAATAGATGTGAAGTTCAATAAATAAGCCATCATTTCATCTCCAATCTGCAAGGAAAACATAGAAATTAAAATTACATGATTGATAAATAGTAGAGGTAAACAAGATAGCAATAGTACTTGCCCTGTTCAAAAGGAGTTCCCATGCAGCAGTGCAAAGAAATTCTCCATTGGGGCTGAAACAGGACTGCAGCTATAAGTCAAATCAACAAATTTGTTATAAAAATGGTCTTGTTGTTGTTGATCATAATGGCTACAAAGTGGAAACAACTAAAAGTCAAAAGATTTTGACTAGAAATTTTGCAAATACTACAAGATATAAGCTTTAGTCAATGAGATAAGAATGAAATGCTTGTGTTGGGATCATAAGTGTACTAAAAGCTGAATCAAGGGTAATCTCAAATAGTGATACTGATGATATAACTCCAGTTCTGCAAGTTATAATAATGCTCATCAAGCAAGTGCCCTTCAAGATATATAACAACAATATCTTAACTAAGCCCGTTAAATTCATTTGTAGCAACCTCTTGATTAAGCCCTTTACTTCATCACCTTCTCATAATGGAACCAGTGACATTAAAAAAAACAGAATAAATATTTTTTTAAAAAAAATACACAAAAAAAATGCTGCAGGGATACAAATGCATTCTAAATTCTACAGAACTAACTTTCAAAAGACAGCATGGATACTTCAACATTCATCCGGCCATACCATCAAAATTCCCATTGTGTAATGAGTGCTAGATTACCTTTCTGTATCCATTACACAATACATTGGCAGGGTGCCTTGATTTACCCACCATCACTTCCATGACATTCCTTACAATCTGAAAAAAAAAGGGAAAACAATGAATACGAAAATTCCAGAGAACAACAAAGCCACAAAATATTTGCCTGGATCTGTAGATTCAATAAAATAATCACAAAAATAATCAGGATAGAATGTGGAGCATGGCAAATACTGCTGCTGTGTGTCGACTGAATATGTTGAAGAAGAAAAAAAGACGATCAGAATTAACGTGATTTTCTTTATTTTCAATAATACAGACTCTGGCCGGTCTTTCATGCTCTCTCGATTATCAGAGAAACCCTTACTCATAAAAGAGTCAGATACATTATTACAATAAGAAACTGATATTGAACATGCACAATAAAATTTGACAAGAGTGTACAGTACTCTTACTAATGCGACATTTCAACAACATAACCTATGCGACATGATCGCCTAAAACTTCTTTCATTCGGAGAGACAGAGAGAGAGAGAGAGAGAGTGAGAATAAGTATGTCAATTGTCCAAAAAAATCTGAATCCGATTCGAATCCGTATCTGAAAAATCAGAATTATCCGATATTCGAAGATCCAGAGTGCGGATATGGATATCAGTCTATCCGATCCAAAAAATATCCGTATCCAACATATACTATAAAAAAAAAATTGTATTATATATCGTCCATATGGTTATCTTGTATAATTAATCATAATGATAATATATTATAATATTATTAATAGGGGTAGTCAATTAGGATTTTCATGCATAAATTGTCATGTCCATAGATTTGTAAATCTTGTGTTTTTCAATCAGGACATTGGTTTGTGGACAAAAAGTCCAGTGGTATTCAACTAAGACATTATTTCATGGACAAAAAGTCCAGCGTTATTCGATTGAGACATTATTTCGTGGACAAAAAGTCCAGCGTTATTTGATTGAGACATTATTTCGTAGACAAAAAGTCCAGCGATATTCGATTGAAACATTATTTCATGGACAAAAAGTCCAGTGTTATTCGATTGTGACATTATTTCGTGGACATAAAATCCAGTGTTATTCGATGGAGACATTATTTCGTAGACAAAAAGTCCAGCGTAATTCGATTGAGACTCTTCGTAGTAGACATTTTGTCTTGTGTTATTCAATTTAAACAGGATTTGTAAAGACTTTCATAAGTGATGGATTTTTGTGGACTTTTGTGGACTTTAGAGAGAGAAATACAAAGGAAAATGTCATTTCAGAATCCCACCCATTTCTCATGGACTTTTATTCCAGTATTGTGAATATTTTTTTTTTTTTCAACAAAACTCATTTATGATTTTTATCACATGCCTTTCATATTTTTATTTACATTTTTTTCTTTATTTATATCTTTTTTTTTCTGAATGTCCATTTGTATGAAATATTGCTATCACCTCAAATGTTTGATGAATATATGAGAATGGTAGATTTGCTTATGTTGCAATAAATCATTTCATTATTATATATTATATAATATATGCCTAAATCATCCACAATTATTTTCTAAAATATAGATTTATTATAGATTTGATTATATATAAAATGTTTTATTTGACTTTCTTTGAAGATGTTTCTATTTTTGTATAATATCCATTTTTTTATAATGTTCAGACATATATAAAAATAAAAAGATATATTTAGGCATATGAATATATATGACTAAATATATTGATTGCTTTTATTTCATTTTTTATTTAAAGTAATATAATTACCACTTTTATTTTATTTTATTTTAAGTAATATAATTTATTATTTTATTTCATTATATTTGAAGAGATGTAATATATGATTTTTATATAATATATATTTTCTTATTTTTTATTGTCTTCCTAATTAAAAACTCATTCCTCCCCTCTATGAAATTCTCTCTTTATAACAGAAAAAAAAGGTTAGCTCATTGTGGATTTTTCTCAATATAAATTTTTTTTTTTTTTTATTTTAGATCGATTGTTTCGAATAAAGAAGAATTTTTTATGAATAAGTATGTATGAAATATTGATATCGACTCATATGTTTGATGAATGTAAGAATTATGGATTTGGTTGTGTTGCAATTAATTATTTTCATTACTTGTTTTTTATCATGCATTCTAGCAATATGCATTTCAGATAAGTGAAGATTGATATTTACTATATTAAATTATATTTTATGTTGGGTATGATGAGTTCTTTATTTGTTATTTAAATCCAAAAACATTATTGTGTTTATTAATAGAAATCCATATGTGAAAATAGTCAATCTGTGAAAGAATGCTAAAATCTGTTAAAGTCTTTAAAAGTCCATGAGAGTGATTTGTGAAAGTCTGCAAATGTCTATGAAAGTCCATCAAAGTCCATGAGAGTGATTTGTGAAAGTATGCAAATGTCTGTGAAAGTCTGTGAAAGTCCATGAGAGTGATTTGTGAAAGTCTACAAATGTCTGTGAAAGTCCATGAGAGTCAATATGTGAAAGTCTATAAAAGTCTGTGAAAGTCTGCAAAAGTCTGTGAAAGTCCATGAGAGTCAATCTATGAAAGTCTGCAAAAGTCTGTGAAAGTCTGCAAAAGTTTGTGAAAGTCTGCAAAGTCTACAAAAGTCCATCACTTAAACAATGTCCACAGAAATCCATCAAAGTCCGTATCGACTACCCCCCATAAATTTTCAATGTATGATATCTGGAAAAGATAATAAGCTTTAAAATATCAATTTTAATTTTGATATCTCTCTAAAATATTACTTGATTATCCAAATTAATATTAATATTCAAATATGTCAATTATGTATCCGATCCGTATCCGACGGTATCCGAATCCGAAAATTAATATCCGTATCAAAAGTTAGGATATGGATATTAGCATATCCGATCCGTATCCGTCCAATGGACATGCTTAAGAGGGAGAGAGCGAACCAGCCGTTGTGCCCTGTGATTCCGGAACCGGAACGCCAGGGGAGGCGGAGCCCCCTCCGACACGACGGCGACGCCACGTGTCATGAGGCGGACGTTTTCGGAGTTGTCTCCAGTCCTGATGAGGTGGGAGGCGCCGCCGCAGCCGAGGCACCCGCGGCCACCGCACGTCCGGCACTCATCCTCCGGCGCGGACGGGGGAGGAGAGAGGAGGGACAGGATCGTGTCGGATAACGCGCGTGCGCGGTGGCCGTGGAGGACCTCCGGGAGTCGCCGCCTCTTTCTCGCCATTGATTCCGACAAGCTTTTGGAGAGGGACCGAATGAGGCCCCATTTTTGTGGGGGGTGATGTGATTTCTCGTGATTGATTTTATGCCGTCTGATTGGTAGGACTTTGGCTTTTGGTCTCATCGATCATGGGTCCCTCCCGTAAACCGGTTGATTGAAGGTAAATGATGCTTCCATTTGCACCCCTCAAACATGTTTGCACGCCCCTTAAATAGATATGAGATCCAAGTATCCTTTTAATTTTTTGTGATTTGCATGCCTGTCTTTGGTAAAAAAAAAATGCACAATATCCTTATTGATTTGCACTTCTTCCCATCTCCGTAACCACAAATTTGAAACCCACATTAAGTGTTGATATATTCGGTCTATTATTTGAATTGACAATTATTTATGTATCAATTGCTTCTTTGCACATTAAACCATGTAACACAGATTCAATCACACATTCGACAAAGAAGAAGAAGACTGTGTGTAGCAAAGAATGTATGCAATGAGATTATGTGCGAGAAGGAGTGATTTGGTAAGAAACGAGAGGAATGTGTGCAACGAGAATGTTGTGCTACCAGGAGTGACCGAGAAAAGAAGAGCTAGGGTTTAGTGGAAGCAAGAGATGTTCCATAACAAATGAGGAGGGTCATGAAAATAAAAACAATAACAATCTTTAAGTAAAAGGGTGGTATAAATTAAAACATAATTTTGGATGGGGGCATGTAAACATATTTGAGGGTTACAAATAAAGCCATCCAGGAAACTTTTTCAAAAGGATTGATTCTCAAAATTTTAATTTTTCAAGGACCTTAAGAAATAAAATCTCTCTCTCTCAAAGTGATTAACTAGCAAAATCCAATCATTATGTGTTAATAGAATTTTATTATAGATCTGATACATCAATCTCAAAAATGATAACATAATTTTCTTTCTTTTTATAAAAAAAACAATTTTTCTGATATAATTGAAAAAAATTACCCCTGTTTGGAATGATGATATATTTTATTATAGGGTATATATTTATCCAAGTATGAATGAGTATAAATAAGAATAAAGTGATTTTGTATTTGGTTATATTTTGAATTATTCTCTAGGAGCTCGTTTGGGGTGTGACATAAGGTTATTTGCTCTTGATAGCTATACTGGGATAGATAACAATCCATGCTGAATAAGTAAATTTTTGTTTGGTTGTCTTTTCTGTTATTCTCATTGGAAAACGTAAAATTGATCTTTTTGTTGTTTGGTTCACCTTGAATAAAGCAATGATAAATGGTAGATAAGAGATGGATAAGAGTTTATGACTTTTTAAATGACAATTATACTCCTGCATAAATTATTTGTGTTTGGGAATAAGTATGAGAGATGTGTGTGTGATGTGATTGATGTGATAGTTTTTGGAATGTGTGCAGAGAGTATTAGGTAAGATAAATTTTTTAAAATGACAGATAAGGGTATTTTTATCCATTGGTATAGATAAGCCCTGATAAGCAATTCTAGCATTTTCTGAGAATAGTTATCAGGTCTTATCCTAGCTTATCCAGACATAACTATCAAGGTTTATTCTGGTTAAACAAACAGCTGTTTGGGGGCTATTCTACTGTATTCTCCCCTATCCAGGGTTTATTCCCCACCCCAAACGGGGGGTAAGTAAACATAAAAATAAATGTTTTGTTGTTTGGGTAAAATATATAAATAAAGTATGGATAAAGATTTATAAAAAATAAAAAAGTAATGATAATTGATTTGCAGGTGATTTGTAAGAGGTGATGACAGTTGATTTGACAATGAGCCCACATATTCTTTGAGTGGAATAACATATGATTAAGTCTGTCAATTATCCAAAAAAATATCTGTATCCGTATCCGAAAATGCAGAAAATATCCGATATCTGAAAATCTGTATCCGTATCTGAACCAAATTATCCGTATCCAAAAATTTTCAGATCGGATCAGATATAAGCTATATCCGATCCGAACAATATCCGTATCCGAACTGTTATTTTATTTATATATGTTAGAATTAGTTTCAACCTTAAATAAAAATCAAATGACTAATGATATAGGGCAAAACACAAACTTATTTAACCATGTTGGATATTTGTTTAACTATATTAGGATTTATGTTTTTATGTCTTTGGTGAATACCTATTTAATCATGTTAGAACATAAGATTTTATAAATTCATTAAATTTTTTTCTGGTACGGATATTTTGGATATTATCCGAATCTGTATCCGGATTTTCAGATCGGATACGGAAATGTGTTTTGGAATATCCGTCGGATATTGGATACAGATATTTTTTCGGATATTCAATTCGGATACGGATACGGATATGAGCCTATTCGATCCGTATCCGTTTGATTGACAAACCTATCTATGATAACTTTAATTCCAGGGGTTGATTGAAATCTATATACCACTTTATCCGGATTTATTCTGGTATACTTTATCAGGGTAAATAAACACTTGAAAATTCTTATCCGGGGTTATCTGGGTTTATCCGGGATCTTATACCAGAAACAAATCGGGGGCTTATAATCAAATGTGTAACATGGATAATTACATATAAATTGTTGTTATTATTTTTTTTTTCTCTGTTTATTAACGATTATATGAAAGAATGTTCGGTTGGACAGAGTAAACTAGGGGTGGTAAACGAGTCGAATGAGCTGAACTTTGATATGTTCAAGCTCGGCTCGTTTATAAACGAGTCGAGCCGAGCTGAACTCATGAGGCTCAACGAGCCTAGTGTTCTTCTTCATTTTAGGGTTTTTAACGGTTGAAAATAAAATTTTAGTCTAAATAGTCAAATCCATGAGCCTAAATGAGCATAACTTTGTATTGATTTAATGTTCTGATTTTATAAAGGAGTCTAATCAAGCTTTAATTAAGTTTTTTATAACACAAACGAGTCGAATTTGAACACAAAATGAAGTTCGATCCAGGTCCCGAGTCTAACCGAGCTTTAAAAATTGTTCAAGCTCGTTCATTTGTCTAATTGAATGAGTCTGAATGAGCTTAAATCGAGCCAAGTCCGAGTCGAGTCCGAACGGTTTGGTTTGTTTACCCGTCCTATAGTAAACAGGCCGAGGTAGCGTTCACTGTTTGATTGTAAGGCTGGTCATGAGAGTCCATCGGATTAAAAAAAAAAAAAAAGTTGGGAGAGACTCTCTATCAAAGTGTGGTAACTATAAATGATAATAATAATAATAATAATAATAATAATAATAATATAAATATAGCCACACTCCCTTATTATTAATTTTGCCATCCGATGTTCCGCTCGCTTCGATCAGTACCTAAAACCCTAACCCTAGCTCGAGATCTCGCCTTCCATGGCGGCGGCGGAGGATGGTGGGCGATCCGCAGGGGAATGGTGGCGGTGGAGGGGGCGGAGGCGGGGAGGGAGAGCCTGTCGATGTGGAGGAGGAAGAAGGAGATGGGGAAGGAGGGGCTGATGGTGGTGCGGGAGATGAAGAGGCTCCACCGATCGGACGGCGGAGGCGGGGGGAGGCTCGAGGGGTTCCTTCGGACACGTGTGTCTCGGCTACTCAAGTCCGACCTCACGTCGGTGCTCATGGAGCTGCAGAGACAGGACCTCGTCTTCCTCTCCATGAAGGTCTCCCTCTCACCCTTGCTTGGTTTGCTGTTGTTGTTTGATTAGAATTTCATGTTTTTGAATTGTCAGTCTTAATCAGAATCGCTAGAAATATGTGAAATGTGATTGGGTTGGGATAGTAAAATCTTGATCGATTCCATCATTATTAACATTAGATAAATTCAACTAAAGTACTAAACCATGGATGCTTTTAATTATACACTTGATTTCAGGCGGCGCTTCTGCATCGCCAGAGATGCACATTTATTATAGGAGTATACGTGCATTAGAGGGATGTGGTTGGGCTGTCTTGGATCAAGGTCGAGCACATCTACATATAGGATTGTGATATGGATGCAGGCACTGCACAAGATAAGATTGGGCTTGTGCTTAGATCGCTGTGTGTAGGAGAAATCATGCAAATACCCAGTGTGCATCTGTGTGGGCTGTATACTTGTCTTGGAAGTTGGGAAGTGATCAAGGGCGACCGCGTCTACAACTAGGCTTGTGATGGATGCGATGAAGTGCTTTGTTATGAAATATCATGAATTATTGATTAATTATGGAGTGCACCAGTTCCCATATAAATCATGTCTCATTAGCAATACATATCTTATTCAATAATTCACGTATTAAATAAACTAAATATATATTTATTGCATGATGCATATTTCATTTGTGCAATGAATTAAAACCAAAAAGGAAAAAAAATGCTCAACTAGTTTGTATTGTCAGTTTTTGATGATTTTGCCTGAATTCAAATATTATAACTGTAATTCGGAAGTCTTTTGTTTTTCTTTGAAGGAATTCAGAAATCTTTCAATGTTTCGATATTATAATATCACTGAGAATCATGATTTTTTTTTAATATTAGTGATTTTTCTATTTTCATATATTTTTTAAATTTTTGAGGAACTTATACTATTTTTTTTCTCGCTGAGCTTAACCCGAACAATATCGAATTGCGAATAGTTATCCTTGCCGAGTTATTCCTGAATTCCAGACTGGTGGCAAGGATGGAGTGTGCTTGTGCAAAGCAGCACAAGGTAAAGATTGGCTTGTGCGTAGATTGCTATGTTTAAGAAAAGTCTTACAAGTTCCCAGTGTGAGATGTATACTTATCTTGACATTTTCGGAGATCTTATAGAGACGGGGTGATTGATGGCGGAGGTAGATGTAAATAATCATGACTTAGACAGGATGGTTGTCTGGCTAATTGTTTTGAAAGCTTTCTAGGTGTATTGTGCAGGACCAGGTCATCCATCTGAATCCCGTGAATTTTATATGGGGAGGATTGTGGATTTAATATGAATTTCCCCCCTTCATGCAAGTCTTTGTTTCTTTTTCTTGGGCAAGCCTGTTTATGAGCTTCCGGCTATCCCATGTGGGATAAGTAGCTTATGACATCACCATAGAACAACAAAGTTCTTTGCATGTGAAGCATCCTCATCTTCTTCGTTCTTGCTTGGTTTTTGTTTACTGTAAGAGGTAATCCAAAAACCTAAAATTCCTTTCCACGTAACATGTTCCAACATATTCTTATATCAATCCACTTGTTTTGTGAAATAAACTTGCTTTATTTTGGTTTTCATCAACATTGAATCATTAACTTGAGACAAAAAAAAAAAACCATCATGAGACAAACCCACCAGGGTCTTGGTGAGTTGGCTAACACCATGGGTTTGCTCCCCATTGGCGCGTGTTCGATTCCCACCACCCTCGACTTACCCAGTCCTTGCCTCGAAGGGTTTGGGATACCTCCAAAAAAACATTCATGAGAAAGAAGATTCTGAGTCCATAGTTTGATGAAAATTAAAATGAAAGCTGATTCTTTGTCTTGCTTCATCCACAGATATACGAGATAGTGCGCAAAGAAATCTGGTACCGACCAGACATGTTCTTTTACAGAGACATGCTTATCATGCTGGCGAGGAACAAGAGGATTGAAGACACAAGGCAGGTCTGGGATGATATGAAGAGTGAGGGAGTCCATTTTGATCAGCATTTTTATGGTGATATCATCAGGGCCTATGCGGATGCTGGTTTGACTGAAATAGCCATGGAATTCTACGATGAGATGAGACAGTCTCCTGACCCGCCCATCTTCCTCCCTTACCGCGTTATCTTGAAAGGGCTCATACCATATCCGGAACTGAGAGAAAGGGTTACAAAGGATTTCTTGGAGTTGTTTCCCCATATGATTGTTTTTGAGCCTCCTAAGGATCTGTCCACTGATGAATGGTGAGCTGATGAAGTTAAGCCAAAGCTCAACTGGAGGAGAGCTATGAAACTGAAAAATCATTTATGTGACTCCACATATCCTCCTGTTCTTCCCTACAATTTTTTTTAAGAAAATGTGGGCATATGTATTTCAAAAGATCAAAACAGACACCATCTTGTTCTTCCCTACAAGTTGATCACAAAGGATGTTTGGTTTCCCAGTGGTATTCCAGTAAACAATTGGAAAAGCTAAATTAAAAACAAAACAAATGGCAAGACTCCATGATGAATGGATGGTGGAAGATCAATGGCAGTTAAGATCATGAAAGAAGGGTGCACGCATTGCAATGGAGAACTGCATCCTGTTAATTACAGCAATGCCTCTATTCTTGTTGTTCATCAACTGCATTTTTCACATTTCCAAATTTCTCTGTGTTGATTAAGTTTTGTTCTTACGCAACATGACCAAAGTTGCTAGACCATTGTATAAGCCAGAAAAGGTTTGGTTTCCATCTAATAATCATTAGTTTTAAGTTATACTAATCCTAGTAAGTTGTGTTCCATAATGCACTTCAAATGTATTTCCTTGGTTTGCACTTGAATTAAGTATGACATGGTCTTTATCTTTTGATTTTTTTTCTTCATAGTGCTACCCTCTCAGAGATATTCTATTCGTTTTGTTAATCTTTGTCTCTATACATTGGTGACTCACACATAGAGAATCACTTGAAACATTTATCTTGAGAGGGGAAGAGAAGGATGGGTGGACTTTTACAAGTCTCTGGTTTTTGGGCTTGTTCAGGAAACACCAATACATGTCCAGGTAAATATCTCTGCATTGCATTCTATTCTAATTTTTCCAGGCCTATTTTTTTTATAATTCATTCATTGATATAATCTCCCAAATACAGATGTGGCTGGTTCAATTTCTTTCCTTTATTTTTCATATATAGTATGATGCAGAGGTTTTGGGAAATCAAGAGTGGCCTGAGCGGGAAGGAGCGAAGGTGGTTGAGGCAAAGGAGATCATTGAGAGGGTAGCTCAACCGATCCATTGAAATAAGGTCAGGATTATGAACTGCTGCTGCAACCTCGTGTGGCTCGACTATTTCTTGGCCACTGATACTGTCTGTTTAGTCCTGAAGATTGTCTACCACATGTGGTGAGATATCTTTCAAGAATTTGTTCTCGTCTTTTAATTTTTGTGTGTATATATATATAACCAGATTCGTATTTATTTTCAATAGAATCTCATGTGACAAATTCTGTCAGAGAAACCACAAATATCCACTCACAAGAACTTTACAGTCTCTGCATTTGTCTAATAATTTTATCTTTTTTATATTGTGATAAATACTATGCAAGCTGTATGTATGTATAGTTTTTTTCAATACAAATATCATAAAACTGTGTGCATACTTGTGACTGAATCTATCATTGCATTTCTGTGGCCAGTTTCAACGCTTTTTAATCTATAAAAGAAGAAAAACAAAAAAAAGAGAGGTCACCAGCCACTGCAATCTAAACTTTGCTTTCTTTGGTGGTGACTTTTGAGTCTGAATCACGTTTACTTACAACAGCTGAGAAATTACTGCCATCAGAGTCTGTATCGACTGACTGCACCGTCTTTGCCGCCCCCAAAATTTTTAGGTTGTCAACTTGGCATGCTTGGTCGAGCATGCCAAACTGACAACCAAACGTTCATTTTCATTCTTCTTCTATTGAAACACTCGGGACAATTATATTTGGAATATTTCAATCAAATGATTATCCATGGACATTTTTAAGGTAAAGTTTATCCTTCCACAAGATCTACAATAATTTTATGAATGAGGAATTCTCTTTCTAGATTAGAGTTATTAAATTGACCCTTCATCTAACTCTGTGTCATATTTAGGTGAAATAATGGAAAGAGTGTTGATTCAATGAGTCATTTTTATAGTCTAGTATGTGGAAACTCTCATGCCCCGTTTGGGAAGCGGAATAGGCATATTTTGGTGAAATAATGGAAAGAGTGTTGATTCAATGAGTCAAATCAACTTTTTTATACTTTATTTATATTTTATTTTTATTAACCAAACAACTCAACTTTTATTCACGTTTTTATAAAAAAAACACAACCAAACAGTCTAGTATGTGGAAACTCTTCATAGAGTATATATTTTGTTAGAGAGAGTACATACTATGTATTCAAATCATTCAAATAAAGTATTTATTTCATCGAGTAGCATATGCCTTCTTGAAAAATACAAAACACTGGGACATTTTCCATCTGGAAAAGACTGAAGTTGGTTTTTATTTTTGGTTGGTCCATTGAAGGCCGAAGCATTTATAGATAGAGCCCAATGAGAGAGAATCTCATGGTTGAAAACAAAGAAATTTTTCATAATTAACCCTGTCTAGTAATTTAATTTCGCTTTTAAGCCCGCCTCTTTTTTGAGGAAGTTAATGGAATTTTTGAAAACAGGTGCTGTAGATATTGAACAATTTATTGGGGGTTATATGGATTTTTTCCTTTTTATAATCCTTAGGTGCCGTTAGGAAAAATACTAAAAAAAAAGACATTTAAAGATAAGTAATACCAAAATAGCTACTTTTAAGAATTCTGTAAAAAAATGTCTCTTTTAACAATCTCATAATCTAAAATGAGATTTTAAAACTCTTTCTCACTGTATTTAAAACTTTTCACCCCATCATCTAGTTGAAAAATAATATCAATATAAGAAATGATTTTTATTGACAGTGACTTTACATGTTTTTAAATTTTCTAACTATGCTATAAAAAATGTTAACATTGTCAAAATTGTCATTATTAAATCTATAAGATTTTGTTTTTGGATATTTTCTAACTTTTAAAAGTTTTTTTTTATATAGTACTAAACATATATAAATGTCTTGCATAAGAATTTGTTGGTATTTATATTCTATAAATGTCTTGCATAAGAATTTTTTTTATATAGTATTAAACATATATAAGTGCCCCCAAAAGATTCTATAAAGTTTAGAATTTTTTAAAATGTTTATAATGAAACTTTTCAATTTTTTACAATTTAACCCTAGTGGTGTGTCTAGATATACAAATAATAATAATAAATTTTATGCACAATTAAAAAAATATTTTATTATTTTATTAATGTTCTTTAATTGGGTGTTAAACAATTAAAAATGTGTGATGTTGTTTAAATAGTAGTTAACATGAGGGTAGTTGATGCAGCGTGTAACCACGCTCTTCTACGGATCCGTTCAAAAGAACGAAATCGGTAGGCTCCAACGGCGCTGTTGATTCTTCAAGAAGAATGCTAGGGGTTGGGCTTCAATATTCTGTATTTCGTAAGAAATGCTAGAAATTTGATATTTCTATGTAAATGTTAGTACTCTAACAAAATACAAGAGATAAATAAACTAAATTTCAAATATCAATAATCTAAATAATCAATTGGGTTCACAAGCTTATTTATAGAAGATAATCCCAACAAACTAGGATCTCAACTAATTATCTAAATCCAACAAACAAATCTAACATATCTTTATCTAATCCTAACTAAATTCAAATTTGAATTCAAATAATGATTTGGAATTCAAATATAAATATAGTAAATCCTAACAAAGAAATAAAATCCTAACAACCTCAAAACAACATAAAAATAGTAAAAATAACTTTGAACCGTCGATTTGACCTCCAAGAAGATCTCAGAACGTTCCGAAAAATGGTGTAATGGCATAGCCATTACTCCTGTAGGCTCGTCGATACGAACGCATTGACATATTATGATAGCGATTCTGATCTACGGTTCAAAAGTTATGGCCATTTGAAATCACGGTGCTCCTGATTCATCAAGATGCATTTTCTTCTTGTGTTCCATTTGATCTCGATCGTCCATATATTGTATGGCTATGATGTCTGTATCAGTAGTCTAAGTCATTTACTTTTGAAAATTGTGAAAGAAAACTTTTCTAGATAGAATTTGTAAAAATAAGTGATTTTAGTATTTTCAATACTTAAATGAGTTTTTTTGGGTATTTTCCCTATCCATTAAGGAAACTTGTATTTTATCGTAAATAAAATATGAGACATAAGAGGCATATTTTTAATGCTTTACCGCTCTCCATCGACCATGTAGTTAGGATAGGATTATGACAAGGCATGTCTATAAGTTGAAAATTGTTATAATAATTTTTTCAGTTCTAATTTTAATTCTCATATGTTTTGAATTTTTTAAAATAAGTATATCTTATATAATAAAATATATATATTTTAAAAATTATAATCCATTAAATGGCATGAATCCATTAAAAAAAATAAGTTTTTAACTAAATATATGTTTTGTTAATGTGAGTATACGACCGTGTAAAAAAGTTTTTTAAGTTTACATTTTGTAAACAAACAAATCAACAATGTATAGATGATGTACGTAGTTAATCATCTATCATGCCAAAACTAAATCTTGACCGTCTATCACAGTCCATCAAAAACCCAATTAATCTACCATTAAAACCCACAAATACAATACAATACGACATGAATATGTAACTCCAACTATTCAAATCAAACGTATTAAGAATGCATAAATATAAAAAACGCAACCCAAAAGAAGTTTTTTTTTTTCGTGTGCAACCCAAAAGAAGTTAAAACTTACAAAATGCTTTAATGAGTCCAAGCAAAACATATAGTAACTGAAGATCACATCAAACACAAATAAAATCAACATTTATTAAAATTTAGAATAACATTAAGGTGTAATCATTAAGTTTTTTTAAGTTTACATTTTGTAAACAAACAAATCAACAATGAATAGATGATGTACATGGTTAATCATCTATCATGCCAAAAGTAAATCTTGACCGTCCATCACAGTCCATCAAAAACCCAATTAATCTACAATTAAAACCCACAAATACGACATGAATATGTAACTCCAACTATTCAAATCAAACGTATTAAGAATGCATAAATATAAAAAACGCAACCCAAAAGAAGTTTTTTTTTTTTCTTGTGCAACCCAAAAGAAGTTTTTTTTTTCCGTGTGCAACCCAAAAGAAGTTAAAACTTACAAAATGCTTTTATGAGTCCAAGCAAAACATATAGTAACGAAGATCACATCAAACACAAATAAAATCAACATTTATTAAAATTTAGAATAACATTAAGGTGTAATGTAACCCCTATTAAGTCCTCAACCCCTACAAATAGTACCCCTCACGGCCTCACATCAACATCACACATACCAAAAACAACAAATCACAAGTCATGGCACATATAATCCTCTTTGTAGTCCTTATTTTGAACCTAAGTCACTCTATGTGCCATGCCACGCGTAGCAACGCCACGAAATTCCCCGCCGCCTTGATCTTCGGCGACTCCACGGTGGATTCCGGCAACAACGACTACACGGCCACTTTGTTCAAGGCCAACCACTCCCCCTACGGCATGAACTTCCCCGGCGGCCAGTCGACCGGGAGATTTTCAGACGGGATGCTCGTGCCTGATTTTCTGGCCTCCTCCCTAGGCCTAAAAGAGTCCATCCCCCCATTCTTGGACCCCCAGCTATCGGACGAGGACGTTAAGACGGGCGTGAACTTCGCCTCAGCCGGCTCAGGGTTCGACGACCTGACCACCGCCATCTCGGGGGCCATACCGATGTCGAAGCAGATCGAGATGTTCAAGTCGTACATCGATCGCCTCAAGAACGTGGTGGGGGAGCAAGCGGCCACAGACATCGTTAACAACGCGCTAATCGTGATCAGTGCAGGGAGTAACGACTTCATTTTCAACTTCTACGATCTACCGACGCGTAGTTCGCTTTACAACATTAGCGGGTACCAGGATTTTCTACTAGAGAAGATACGTGACATTGTTAAGGTTGGCTCTCATAAACAATAACACTATTTACAATCAGAAGCTTAGGATGACATGTTTTTTTGTGATTATGTAGCAAATATATGACCTTGGAGGACGAAAAATTGCGATAGCGGGGTTATCACCGATCGGGTGTACTCCGATACAGATGACGGCGAAGTTTAGCTACGTGTTCGACCAGATGTGCGTTGAGGAGGAGAACTCTGACGTCGTCGCTTACAATACGAAGCTCGTGGATTTGGTGTCCCAGGTCCAGGCATCCCTTGCAGGGAGCAAGGTTGTCTATGCAGATTTATACACTCCTTTCACTGACATGTTCAAAAATCCACAAAACTATGGTAAGTTTTATATAGATGTTTGCATGTTGTTATATGTAAGATTTTATGATTCAGATTTAATTGAATTTATTACACCAAAAAAATAAGTTCAATGGAGGATATAAATTGCTGGTTGATAATTCATCATATTTATTTATTTATTTGTACTGCTATTTGTATATATTGATTTTATTAAAGATACTGAAGAAAATCAACTTGTTTTTTTAAGAGAAAACGCTTGTGTTCTCTTATTAAAAAATTCATGTGCCATGCTATTATTAGATTAAGACAATGTATATATATAGTGATTTATCAAAGGTTCGATAATTAATAGGATTCTCTAGCGTATTCCTGCACTCTACTTAATTGTAAAAGGATCTAATATTCTTAAATATTTAAAATACTCAAACCAGTCTTTTTTAAAAAATTACCCAATTTTTTTTTTTCTTTAGATGAATGATGAATTGTAATAAATAAATAAAAATAGAATGTATAAATATATAATTATTCCATCTGATCCCTCACTTATTCCACTATTCAAATATGAGCTAAATTGATTGAGTACTGATTTTTATTTTTATGAGTGAACAGGTTTTGAGGAGACAAAGAGGGGGTGCTGTGGAACGGGGCGCGTGGAGATGGGTCCCCTCTGCACTGCCTTAACTCCACTCTGTTCTGACCCGTCCAAGTTCATATTCTTCGACGCGATTCACCCGACTCAGGCCGTGTACAAGTCCCTCGCCCAATACATGATCGACAATGTCCTAGACAAACTCTTATGAGGAAATCTCTGATCAATAATTTACTTGTTAGTGAACTAGGTTTTCCATTGTTGAATTATGCCAACCTTTTGGTGGTGTAATCTATCTTAGTTATAGGCATTTTTTTATGGGAATGCTTAATCCTAAATTTATGACCAGAAAGTTTAGTTTCCTTTTAGTCTATGGTGCAAAATTAATTAAGATTTGATGGATGGATCATGGATGTTAGTTTTGAGGGCTTTGTGAAATTTTGTTAAATGGATGTCACATATACGCGCGCGCCTACACGTAAAACATAAAATCATGATTGAATACATCATACAAGTCTTTTGCTATAATTTTAGTAAAATTTGAGTTAAAAAAATGAGTATAATTCTCTGACCCGTTTGGAGTGTGAAATTGAGTTATTCATCCCAATTGCTATATAACGATATTTAACAATATTCCACGTAGAATAAACAAATTTGTGTGTAGTTGTCTTTTCTATATATAATTCTTATTGAAAAATATGAAAATGTTATTTTTGTTGTTTGATTTATTTTAAATAAAGTGATAATAAATAGTGAATAAGATATAGAAAAAAAATGATCTTGTAAAATGATAATTATATCGTTGCATAAATTGTGTATGTTTTTATAATAAGTGTGAGAGACGTGTGTGTAATATAATATGCTATGTATTTTTGGGGTTTGTAATTTTGTACAAAAGTATATGTTGAGATTTTTTTTATTAAATGATACAAAAGAATATTTATTGGTAAGCAATTTTACCACCCTATTAAATAGTTATGAGACCCATTTCTAACTTATCTAGACATACTTATCATGATTTTTTTTAAACAAACATTTTCTTTCTTATTCTCATTTACTCCCCCAGCTTGGATGTGGAATAGGGGATTGAATAACAATGAATAAAGAGGAATATGAGAATTTAGATGTTTGAATGCATTGAATACCCAAGGATAACCGATTATAAAGTGTTATATGGATTTTGCAAACCCTTTTGGAATTAAAATTATTATAGATTATTCAACTCAAAGAATATATAAGTCCACTGTCAAATCACTTGTCATCACTTCTCATAAATTACTTATCAAATCAACTATAATTATTTTTTACATTTTATAAATTTTTTTGCACACTTTATTCACATTTTATTAAAACACACTAGGCTTTCTATGAAAACATAAATAAAAGCAATAATAATAATAAAAAATCACCCACACTTCCCCATCTACCGTCCATTCTCTGAAATCAAACGACGCCAAAGCCACCCATCACGAAGGGAAGAGAGAGAGAGATCCAGTGAACCTATCACTATTCAGGGATAACTTCGTAATTTTGATCCCCTTATCACTATTTCCCGTCGCCTATCGTTTTGGGAGCAGAGTGAGCGACGAGGGTTTCATCACAGTTTTTGAGAGAGAGAGAGAGGTGAAGAAGAAGAAGATGCCGTGCCTGAACCTGTCGACGAACGTGAACCTTGACGGGATCGACACGTCGTCGGTCCTCTCCGAGGCCTCCAAAGCCGTATCCAGACTCATCGGAAAACCTGAAGCCGTCTCTTCTCTCTCCCTCTCTCTCTCTCTCTGTGATTTGACACGTTTTTACAGGCTTTTGATTCAAGTTATCTCTTGTTTGCGCTCTGCATTTATCTTGATTGATCCCGATTTGTTGGAGTTTGAGAGATTCTACGCTTGTTTTGTCAACATTTGGATGCTTGAGTTGTTTGGTTGTGATAGCGTGAGTTTGAATTGTTGATAGAGCGGACACTGTGTGCAATAGAAGTGGATTTTGTTTCTTATAGTTTTAATTGAATAATTATTATGGGTACATGTGTTTTAGAAATGTCTATGCGTGAGAATGGTTTCGTCGGATAATAGCAAGGTATGAATTACTGGATTAGATATTGAGATTGAAGAGGTATGTTGTGTGGGATCAAAAGCGAAAATTGGCAAAGATGGACATTGGATCAATGTGATTCAGATTTATGATACATTTGGAAGTGTGTTTGAAATGCTGGGATTCTTAAAATTGCGCGTTTTAAACCCACTTTTGAAAAGAGTTGTTTGGGTTGCTCATTTGCTGTGTTTTTTTTTTACCTGAAAAAGCTAGAGAAAGGGTTTGAAAAGCCAAATGTTGAAATGTGTTCGGATCATGATTGAGAATCTTCCACTTTTCAATCATGGAGTCCACTCAAACGGGCATCCAAACCGGGGGTTGAGATTATGGGGGCCAAAATGGGTGAGGAAGGGAATTTAAGGGTGAGTGTGAAATTTGGAAAGTCAAGCCTTTGCTGTTGTAGAGATGTTCTCAGAACGTGAAGTGGATGGCAAACCACACAGCTTGATCACCGGAACTTTGCATCTGTTTCATATCAGTAAAATATAATCTTTTTGGTTTTTCACTTGTTGATGCCCATTAGCGGTTGTGCATAATCTCTTCATTGTTGTCATGGAAATTGAGCAATTGATCGTTGCTATAGTGCAGTTATGAAATGTTTATGGTTTTCTTGGACTTCTATTTCCTCTAATTTGAGATTATCTTGAGACTTGGAAATTATTAACAATTCATCCGGGGGTGATTTTGGTTGATGGCATCTTATAATTTTGTAAACATCAGTTGAATATCAAAACAAGTTCAACATATTGGGTAAAGTTTTGCTGTTAATTGGAGCTTATTGTATTGTTTCATGCTTGGCAGTACGTCATGATTGTCCTGAAGGGATCGATTCCAATGTCCTTTGGTGGAACAGAGCAACCCGCTGCCTATGGAGAACTGGTTTCCATTGGAGGCTTGAACCCTGATGTCAACAAGAAGCTGAGTGGTACAATCGCAACAATCCTTGAGACAAAGCTGAATGTCCCAAAGTCGCGTTTCTTCCTGAAGTTCTATGATTCAAAGGCAAGCCATCTCCTCTTCTACAGCTGACCCTCTGATGGGGTCGTTCCTGGTTGCCAGTTTCTTCTCATTGCAAATTTTCTTGTTTGTTAGGCCCATCAGACCCAAGAACATGCACAGTGTTTGCATGCTTTACATCAGCTATAGATCATGTAAATGACTTTTAACTGTTTAAAACCATATGATACAGTTAGCTTTGAATTGAGTAAATTAACTATGATTCCCTTTTCATAATCCTTTCTGTTCATAAGCATATGCTATTTAGTTTTCCAAACAAATCTATGTAGTGTTAGATGAGTTTGTGACTTTTCTTTTTCTGGGTATTTTGCAGGGTTCAAACTTTGGATGGAATGGATCAACTTTCTAACTTACCTAGTACTGTGGGTGTGTTTCCTTGCCTCAATCTTTGGGATCTGGATGCAATATGTAGATGTGCTGGTATACTTTGCCATATCTTTTGTCTTCCTCACTCCTTGGGGAATGTTGGAAAAGATTGTTTATTTAGCTGATGATCAGCATACATGCTTTACATAATGGATATTTGGACAACCTAATTTGTGCTGTTAGATGCATCTTTCATTTGAACCTGATAATGACTATTTATTATGCCAACTGTTTTAGCTTTGCTGTTAAGTGATAGCGGATCAAACCAATCATTGTGCTATCTGCCATATCTCTCCTTATCTCCGAACAAGAGTGGTTTGTTTAAAATTTCTGCACTACAGTGAAAATTAATAGATTGATTGAGAAGCCTAACGGAAATAGTGTTATTTTGAACCTCAATCTTTGTGCTATCTGCCATTTCTCTCCTCATCTCTGAACTAGAGTGGTTTGTTTAAAATTTCTGCTCTGCAGTGAAAATTAGTAGATTGATTGAGAAGGCTTACAGAAATAAGCTCTAGTGTTTGTTTTGACCCTTTCGAATTCTTTGAGGATAGCTTTATCATCTACATCTTTCCTGAACCTTGGGCCATTTGTCAATTTGTTGCTTTCATTTATCTTCAAAACCATTCCAACCATATTTTGAGTCTTCTATCTATATCTTACAAAATGAAGTTACATCCTCAAGTGTTTTTATAAACAGAGTATGAGTCAACATGTTGTAGTATTGTTGTATAGATTGTCTGGGCTTTTTCAGTTTTTCTATCGGATTGATGAGATAATTGAAATTTGAAATTCAAGTTGTATAGCTTTTTATCCACAAATATATTTATGGTTACATGTCATTGCTTTTGTGAGTTAAAATTGTACACTTGTTTCTCTTGAAATTTTTCCGTTGTATCTTAAATTTTTTAGTGTGTTATAATTACGTTGATATGAATTTGCAGTATATCTCTGTTTAAAGCAACATTTCAGCTGAGTGATTATCATATTCTATTGTCTGGAATGGTTCTTATTAACTTTTTGGTACATTTTTTTTTAATTGAATTTTTTTAGGCACATATTGTCATCATGTATATGATATTGTGAAGGCTTAATGAGATGAGGATAAGTTTGAATAGTAGATTGATAGGGAGGATACGGTAGAAATTGATAGACTTTGAAGATTATTAGGATATGATATAACATGGGATATGTAGTTTTAGTGGTATTGGTGTAGGAAGTGTTGTAACGGGAAGTTCCTTTATCATGTGTTGACATTCAAAAATTAATTTCCACATGAAAGATAAAAATAAAGGGGAAAAATACATTGGTAAATTGGTTGAGTTATATAAAAGGTTGTGAGGGGTAAATATATCTCTAGTAGGATTAAAGACTGGTAGGATGGAGTGGAGGTGTGATTCTCGTTGTCTTGATAAAGTAAATCTATCCTAAATAATGGCTCTAATCAAACGAGTTCCAAGTGATTGTAACAAGATAATAATTGGGGTAAGGTTGCCCCCCCTGTTTTAAAACTTGCTGTGTGCAGAGGTGGGAAAAAAGTTACTGCTTTTTGTTTCAGTCTGTTCTAAATATTTGTTGCTCAAAGCCTGTTGCATGCGTTTGGTTGCATGATTCCTCAGGAATCTGGGTTTTAAAATTGATTCTGTAGGAAACTTACCTCCTCAGCTTTTAAAAATCGCAGTTTTTGAATACTATTTGTCTGAAATTTGTGTGTAAGAAGCTGTTATAGTAAAATTGTTTGGTTGCACAATTGGAGAAGCAGTTTCCTGCAATTACAGAAGCTGTGCAATCACGCAATTAAACACATGGTTTGTGGATGATTGTTTGGAACCCTTAGCCCATAGCCATAAAGGGTCCTGCACCAGTTGAACAGTGCTGTGGGCATTTCAATCAAGGATATACATCCCACCTAGTGTGCAATCTCCAACGGTTTTGATATTTTTCTTATAGTATATATTACTTAATGAAGTGCATACTATTATAAAAAAATAAAATATATACAATGATGAGTCGATATATATATTTTTTTAAAAAAAATAAATTTATTAGTTTTTTTCATGCAACTGCACAGTGGAGAATATCCTATACTAGTAGGGTGTATAAGTTAATTGGGAGATCATCCCTACGAAACACGACACATTGAGTGTATCAATACCCTTTTAGCAAATATAAAGAGAAATGTGTCAGTCAATTTGAATGTAATGAGTTTCCATTAAAGAGGTGTCTTTCCAGTTGGAGTGAGGAACATATGTAGACCGGGACTGGGCTGAAAGTAGGACTACGCGTGATATTTTCCATCATATAATGTTAAAATATTTTAAAAACTAGTAATGATTACATACAGATGCTGTATGCACATCTATACATATGCTGCGCATTTTTATTTTTTTTTTATTTACAAATTACAACATAAAACAAACTTAATTGGAACACAGTTTTTTTAGTTCAAGGACCTAACAGCCTGTAAAGTCCTTGACACACAATGAGTCAAACCACCACTGGTACTATAAACTTGACCATCATGGATCTAAAACGGATATGTGAGAACATAACCCCACGAAACCAATCCAAAGAGGCTATTCACACAGTTTTTTAAGTTTCAATGTCAGCAAGACTCAGAAATAGGATCCCTCATTAAGGGAGTGTCAAATAAAGAATCTCCCTGAACTCCATCCTCCTAGTCTCACTATAGAATGTCCTATGCTTGTTAGGCCAATAAGTCACCCAAACCTTCCCCCTAATCTCCCACTCCATCCTCCTCCCCCTTGCCTGATCACACACCTTCCACCACACACTCTCCCCATACTCATCCCCGGCGAATATTACCCCTCCCCGCTTGGTGAACGGCCGGTACACGCTCGAGTACCGGTCCCGGAACCACGCCCTTGGGCGGAGGAAGAGCGACACCCTTGAAGGCCTCGAGGAGATGACCTCGCGCCCATTTGCCCAATCATGCAAGAGCCAATTGAGGCACGCGCTGTAGCCGTGCACGGATTGTTCGAACTTCCAAGGCTTCATGCTCATCGTGACCGTCTCTGACGCGGAGACGTGTAGCCCTATGAACGGCCCCTGGGGTTCGAAGGAGCCCTCTAGGCCCTTCTCGTGCCCGATTTCATGCTCGGGGTTATCGGATGACTTGCTCACCGAGACAGAGAGGATGTCGGCCTGCACGGTCGGCGTGAGCTCGATGGATATGCTCGATGGGAAGTGCTTCTCTTCGGCTCCTGTGCCTCGCTTTGCCATGAGCTTGTTTGATGCCAGAGGGGATACATCACACCTGAATGGTAACTCAACAAGTCACTGATATGAGTTTGTCGCTGAGTAAATTTATTCAAATATGAAAATAATTTGAGATTAAGTGATAAAGTTCATGAAGATAAATATTCAACAAGTGTGATGTTCGATACAGCACGTGTATATTTATTAATCATGTAGGATAAATACGAAAAAGTACGAAGATAATTATACTATTTTTTAGATAATTTGACTGTTTAGTATGTATTAATGAATTTCATGTGCATTATGTTTGGTACCGTATGTTTTATATGAAAGATATCTAGTCAAAATATTTTAATCAATATTTGGAAAAGTACTGAATACTAAGGAAAAATATAAATACATATGAGAAAACATGTAACAAATAGAAAAAAATCACTATAACAAGAGGATAATATTGATATATGCCAACGAGTTCACTAAAAAAACCAAGAGGATTAAATTATATGTAGGTAACAAATAATTTACAAATCTATTTGTTATATTACTACCAAAGTAAAAATGCATCCATCACTACCTAAAATGAACTTTAATATAAAAATATAAGAACAAATTAAAATCTAAATTGATCTAAAAGAAAAGGAAAATGATATGTTCAATCTTGTGTGCAGTCTTTACTTTTTTTTTAATAAAAAAATATTCATTCATTTATTGAAATACATAATATTATACGAATTGAATTATATATTAAAATGGCAATTGGTAACACGTGTAGATGCGCTTTTGCTTTTTAATAAAACAAAAAGTGTAAACATGTTACAAAACACCTCCAGAAACAATATTTACTCTAAAAATTACTTACAGCTCTTAATACAAAAATATTGTTTTTTAAAAAAATGCAGAAAATACGTTTTGGAATAATCGAGTTTATTTAAACAACTTTATTCAAAATCTTATTTTTTAAATATGTTTTCAAATGTTAATAGAAATTAAAACGGACGGATTGAGTGTATCAGCGCTCCCAAAGACATATTTGGTTTTGCATACCGACCTGACATTGTCGACACTCACAACGATATCGATCCAATTCTCTCTCACCACAACTTTATAAGCCAACTGCACCACCCCCTCCAACTGCTGATACGCGAGCGAGAACTTCAGCCGCTCGTCCGGCGGTGGAGGCCCGCCACCGCCGCTCGGGCTCTCGACGTCCATGGCCACCGCCGGACACCACAGCTGCACTTTCCACAGCCCGCTCGCCGACACCGCGTAAGAAAACACAGGAACCCTCTATCAGATACAAGAATTTAAAAGAATTGAATCATTTTCTCGTTAATGTCTTGATCACAATACAAATGTACAACATATATAAGTAAGAAAATGATTACAATGTCCAAAGGTATGTCCTATTGTCTTGGTCGCCTTAAAAAGACTAATAAATCATCTCAAGATTACGTTTGGATGTGCGGTTAATTTGGTGAGGTTCTTAATTAAATCTAGTGTTTTAAATTCAGTTTTTGAAAACATTGTTTTGGTAGTTGTTCAATCGTTAGGTTTCAGGCTTGTAAGCTAGGGAGAGGGTTTGAAAAACTAAACACTGAAATATATTTGAATTTGGTTTGAGAAACTTTCTTTTACAAAACATAAAAATATGTAAAAATGTCGATCCCGTTAAGATTCACAGGGAGGCGGATTTGGGATTGAAAAAGTTAGAAATTCTCCATCGCCGAACCAACCAGAATGGTGTGGATGTGTTTAGAACCTGGTGTTTGAAAAGCACGCGAAACGTTGATTTTTAACATCTCGATTCTGGGAACCCCAACATCTCCACCGCACATCTAAATGGGGCCCAAGGGAGCGTTTGGGAGATGAGTGCAATGGATAACACCGCATTCTAAAAAACAGATGTGGTAGAGAAGCGTAAATCATTTCTAGGGCTTTCAAACGCATAGAATTTTTGGTTTAAAAATACTATTTTTATTGTTTAAACGCAAACGCCAGTTTTTCTGTTTGAATCCGCAGTGCAGTTAGGTTTAAAAAGTAAAAATATCTCTATCTCACCGTTTTGGTCGGCTTCTCGGTCATCGCCCAGTTAGTCACCGCCAGGTTGACCGCCCTCATCCACCGCTCCTCAACATTCGACCCGACGGCCCGCATCACCATCACCGCCGCATCTTTCCTTCTCCCCGGCCCGCCGACCAGCCCCGCCGCCGCGAGCGCGTTCAAACACTCCGACCGGAGGCGGCCTTCGGGGGCCTCGTAGAGGCAAACAAGGAACAAGAGCGTCCCAAACGCGTAGTTGAAGCTGTCTTTGAATCCGTCGTCGAAGCGGATCGTTTGGGGTCGTCGAAGGAAGGAGAGGTTCTTGTTGGGGCCGTAGCGGAGGACGCCATGGATGACGTCGGAGAAGAGTTGGGCCTGTGTTTCTTGGTTGGGTTTGGTTGGGGAGGAGGTCCAGAGGGCGATGGGGAGGTGGAGATTGGCTGTGATGGTGAATGTGATTGATGTTGGGTTTTGGTTTTGGGTGGCTGAGAGGGCAAGAGAGGGTGAGCAAATGGTGAGGGAGATGGGGTTTGTGTGGCTCCATTGGTGGATTGGGGGGAGGTTTTTGATCCATGTGTATATGTCAGGGAGATAATATGAAGTCATGGTTGTTTTGTAATGGTGGTTTTGTGTGTTTTGTTGTTGTTATTTTATCTTTATATATGTTGTTATTTTTTTTTTTTGAAGTGATTGAAGGAAATGAAGAGGGAATTAATAGTGGAAGTTTGGTTTTGGTGAGAAAGTCAAAAAGGGTTTGCAAGGAAGATTGTTTGTTGTGGTTCCTTGTCTTTCTTCTCCAATAAGGTATGTCCATTTCTAGGGTTTATAGAAAGAGAGATTTAGGTCAAAAAGTCTAAAATGAAATTTGCCTGCTTTTGTGAAACACAAGATCATCCAATCAATTTTAATTGTTTTCTTTTGCACCAATAGTTCACTTCTTTTATTTTAATATTTGTTGATCAGAAACAGTGGGAGTTAAACCTGAAACCAAGATTCTTCAATAAAAAAGAGAAAAATTTCTAACTTGCTAAGAAGTGATTTGGCCAATAATAATTATTCTAGAGTTTGGCATCCTATATGACTCATGATGCATTGTGGATGTTTTGAGAGCAGCCACGTAGAGTTGTTTGTATCTGCACTTGCATTCTGAATGATAATATTGTTTGTACTGATAAATTAGAGGCACTTGCTATATTATTTTATTTGTTCATGGTGATATTTCATTATATTGGATTTCTCTTCATTTTATTTTAATTGATCCATACTTCCATATTCACTCATTATCTCTTATTACTATTTTGCACGTGAGATAGGTTTGTATTTATGTACTGTGGGCCTAACCTGCTTAGGTTGAGTATTTGTTTAAAACCTAAATTAAGTGGTTTTACGTGATGGAATTATCATCTTACTCAACTAATTAACACACGTAACATGAACATTAAAATGCAGATTATTAACATTCTCCATTATTGGATGTGCATCATTAAAGTTCATATTTGATTAGATGTTGAACAAAGCAAAACACTTATAATAATTAGAACTCTTTACAAGCCCCTTTTGGGCATTATTCATATTCACTTGAACTCTATTTTCTAAAGTTGGGAGAGACTTCTTTAGTTGAATTTTACAGCTAAAGATCAGTTTAAAGCAATGAAAGGATGGAAAGGAATTATTCGATGCCCACTAAACAAAAGAACCTTGAATACCAGAACAATTATTGGGAGAATCAGAGACTTCATTTAGAGTAGGCAGCACATGTGGGCTAGTAGTTGAGAGTGTTAGACAAACCTTGTTTCAAAGAGCCCTAGCTTTTTGTGGCATTGATGGATAACTTATCTAACTTGCAAGCTCAAGAACGTCTTGTAGCTATCCGCGTTCTTGTAGCTATCCTGACATGACATAAACTTGCTGTTCTTCTGTTGCCAACAAGCATGCGTGTGGAACATGGAGATGAAAGATAATCAGGATGAAATCCTGTGGTGTACATGTTTAGCCTATATATATGATGATGATACTATTGTACAAATCAATACCTCATTGAAATTCTTTATCAATACAGTTCATTAAAGTATATATTTTATCATTTAAAATAAATTCCTAATTAGATTATATATGCTATTTTTTAAAAAATAAAAAGGTGTAGACTAATATTTGGGTATAATTACTATTTTATTTTCAAAAAAGAAAGATATTACGATAAAATAATTTGGTTGTACATTTGCAAGTTCATTCATTGTCTCATGGTGTTTTAATATACAGAGATAAAAAATAAATAATTATAAAAATTAAATTTTTAAAAACTCCCAAAAAAAAGAGCCTAAGATGATCTGGGTGAACCTATAGGCGGGCCTCAATCCTGGGTTGGCTAGAATCATTTGAGTGAGCTCCAAACCGTGCTCGTCCCACGAAGACAAGGCCCAAGCCCAGTCCATGAAGGAATAGACCTATAACCGGGCCTGCCCATACATGGGATCGGGCCGGGTTTGGGCTCCTGTCCACGGGTTGGATGGTCACCTCTAGCGACGGGTTGTACATCGAAATTTTTTCAATGGATTAGGTTACGTAAAAGCCACTTTTTCAGTTCTAATTTCAGTTTATAAGTATTTTGAATTTTTTAAAAATTATATATATCATTAAATGAGGTATATGTTTTTATAAAAAATGAAGTATTTACTTTAATGAATTGCATAAATATATTTATAGAAAATGTGAAATTTTCTATCGAAGCATATACATCGTTAATGTGAATATATGTTCCGGTGAATATCTATCGATCAATGTGAGATTGGAATATTGGGGTTGTAAAAAAAAACTGTGTAACACTCTTTTTCTCTTTTTTAATTGAATGTTGTTACACACATTTTTTTTTCTAGTCTCATATGCATTGATAGAAAATCATAAGAGTATATATTCACAATAATAAGGTATATATTGCGATAATTTTTTTATATATTTTCAATAAATACATCCATGCAATTTATTGGATGTCTGGAGTATATGTTTTTTTTTTTTTTTATTAAAACATGTACCTTATTATATGAGGTATACTGTGGTGTACATAATGAATAATAAATTGTTATTACATGCAGTTTGTAGGGATTGTCCTATGAACAATCCATATACCACACAATAGCTATGTATTGTTAATAATTTTTGACATTTTCAATCCAATGAAGCCATACAATTCCTCATGAAGTTATATTCATTTTTCACAAGAGCATATATAGACCTCAGTAGATGATAAACTTATTATTTTTAAAAAATCAAAACACATATAGAATAGTTCTACGGACTGTGAGTAACAATATTTTAAATAATAATATGATATTGGAGTGAGCATTTACACGATCTTATAAAATTTCAACAGTATGTCATAGTAGCAACAAGAACCAATTATTTGAAAACAAATCCCAATTGTTAGAAGAAAAAAAGTTTTCCACTTAATAAGAATGCTTGATGATACAAATGTATGTCTCAACGAAAAGGAAGTGTAGATCCAATCTCTTCATTTGTCTGAAACGGTTTATTGAGTCATTGCCTTCTCTTTTAACAAAGCAGTCAATGTTCCTGCACATGAGAAAAAAAAAACAGAAATCAAATTCAATGTTACAGTTAAACATATTAGTGGCTGCTTATAGATGAACATATTAGTGGCCACACAAACGAATGCAATGAATGTTATGGTTAGAAACATAACATGATGTGAAAAATCAAATAGATACAAAGTTATTAATCACCATCTTTGCTCGGCTATCATCTCACACACACACACACACACACAGGGACATCATGGCTAACATCATGGCTAATTAATAACAATGCATTTTTTTTGAAAGTATAGACATTGTGATGTGTAAAATTTGTAAACAAGTGAAGCCATTGAGTCGAAACCATATATATATATATATATATATATATATATATATATATATATATATATATATATATATATATATATATATATATATATATATATATATATTAGGAAAAAGGAAATAATTTGTATTTTTTTTTTATCATCAAAAGCTTCATCACCCAAATGCAAACTCTATTAATTAACAAAATGAAAAGAAAACAAAATCTCCCCTTAAAAGCAAGCAATATATATTATTAAAATCAGAATAACAATTGCATAATTCCTTCAATGACACTATGTCATTGAGATAACAAAAGTGACAGGAATTAATTCAGATTAAAAGTCTCTAGTGCTAACCTTTATGCATGACAACAGAAACATTATTAGAAAAATATACAAATGCAAGGCAGTTTAAATTTGTAGAAGCAATATAATCCAAAAGAAACATGACCTACAAAGCGCTAACTTGCAAATAGTATAAACAAAGATGTTTTAAATGAACCATTGATGTCACGCTATAAGCCTAGTATAGCCAAATGTTTCTCTTTTTAAATTTATTATGTCTGAATGCAACTAACATGCTAATAGTCATCATTTACATAACAAGTGTTCATACATATATTAGTAACAAGCTATTCATAAAGCAATTTGTTCACTGATGACACCATCATATCTTCAGGAATCATTAGGTGGTTAATCAACTCATCAAGCCAAAAACACCTAGAAAAAAACAGATCCACTTGAAAATAAAAATCAAAATAGAAATTGCAAAATCGTTAATCACACCCACCAACACAATTCACCTCTACCAGCATAAACTAACAAAATCAATAAAAAAAGAAGAAGAAGAAGAAAATAGGTTCGGAGTCATTACATCAAACCAAGTTCTTGGGAAAAAAAATAGAACTTCATATTCATTACTTTAGATCATGGACACTATTAGTAAAATAAACATAAAATATAAAGTGCTCACTGTCACCTCATAGCATGGATATGATTAAAAAAATATTAACATAAAAATGTTAAGAAGCACTGGATTGATACTTACAACAACTTTGTTGCGTAATCTTGTTGGGTATCTATCTAAACAATGATAACTGCTTTTCTTCAAAACCTATTCAACAAAAAAAGCGATCGGTTATTTCCGGATATAAAAATATCCCAATGTCAATATAAGTTAGAATAATCTGATATAACAATTCCATGGACTTTTGAAATAAGATATTTCCATGTTATTCATTCTACAGGAATAATCCCACTGTCAAATAAAAAAAAAATTCACTGCACTTGTCAGATCTCTCTCTCTCACCTCACCTCACCTCATTTTCTTCTTCATAATTCAAATGGACGCCCTAGCTATCCACCCAATCAAAACAAGCTCCATTGAATAAAATCCAACCTCCCACTGTAACCCGGTAAAACCCGGAGTCCCTCCATACCCATTGATTTATCTTCAATTGTACTACTGTTCAACGTAACTTTTTATTAAAAAAAATAGCATATAAAAATTATTATGTGCTAATAACAAAAATTCATATTCAGAATAATTGTAAATTATGTTATTTAGTGATCAATTATTTCCTTCTTTATATTTCATTTTAAAACCCAAATTTCAAACACATTTTTCGTTACTGGTTCATGTGCTAAATGTCCGTCTGAATATTCGAAAAATATTCCATGTAACATTAGTTTGTCAAATGAGATTTTTATTTATAAGTTGCTGAAAACTATGTTATTTAGTGATCGATCTCTCTCATCATATTTTATTGTAAATCCCCAACTTCAAATACCTATTGTGAGATGCAAAATTATTGGGTTTTATACTTTATGTTTGGATGGATGCAAAATTAGTCTAGATGTGAAGATTGATGAGGACCGGGTGAGGGTAAGAAAATGTTTAAATTAGGTTTTGGTCCATGAGTCTCACAATAGGCAGACAATTATTTATAGCATATCATACATGATTGGGATCACTTTGTGGTGAATGATGAAATCACAGGGATGAATAGTTGAAGGAATTCACTTTTTTAACAATTGATTATTGAGAATCTCATTGCAGATAGTTTTTTCAAGGTAGTTTTATGTTCTGTTATCTTCTGTGAGTTTCAATATCTTGTGTGAGTTGTGTACCAATTTGAATTTGTAGCCTAATATCTTTCAATACTATTAAAATGTTTATAATGACGTTTAGAAGAACCATTGCTGACTGGAGGTTTAGAAGTAGCTCTTTCAATCCAACAGAATCTGCGGTCTATTACAGTGGGGATCATGTTTGGGATCCTATTTGGGATTTTGATTTTATTAGTTATTATTATAATTCTCCTCTCCCTCAGTCCTCTTTCGTATGTAAGGATGATATAATTTCTTGTTTTGAAGAATATATGTATTTTGAAATAAATGATGTATTATACTTATGCATACCCTTTTTTTTTAATTTGAATGTCTTATCTAACAAAGCTGGTAGAGCTGATATACACAGAAATACAATCTCTTCATTTTAATAATGCTAAATTTCTACTGTTGAGCAATGTAATAGATCTTCCATGGACTTTACTTTTGATAGAACCAAATGACAGTAAATGCATGCCCAGCCTTGAAAGAGATACCAGACATCATATAATATCTATTCAAATCACAAGCTTATAAACATCTTCATACAGTATTGAAACATAGTCTATAACATAAAAGTATTGTAATTTATAACATTCTATAACATAAAACATAAAAGAATAGATCATTGGAATTGAAACATGAACCACTTGTTAAAAAAAAATCAACCACTTGATAAAGAATAGAATATCACTGGAATTCAGAACAAAACATCAACCAAATGTTAAATAAACATAACAAAAACATCCAAAATCCAGTGATACTACACACCAAACCCATACCAGTTCAAATAATTTAAGACACAATCAAAGTAAATAAAACCCAAAAATCAAAACATTCTTCAGTACAAGCATAGAACTGCAATCCGCTCAGTAGTCTGTATTCCTCCTCCATTCTTTATCAAACTGATTGTCTCCTTCCATGCTAATAAAATGTTCAGTTAATCTGTACAAATAGAAATAAAAAATAAAATCAGAATATAAAAAATTCCTTAGAATCAAACATTACAAAAAAATGAAATAAAAAAATAAAATAAAAAAATAAAATTAAATTTCTTTAAAAAAAAACATTTGGGATAAATAAAAAAAACCAACTCTGTAGAAAAAAAAAAACACAGATAGACATTGTGAAGAGATGTCCAAAACATAGAAGACGGCGTGAAGAGACAACGCGCAACACCTTTTTTTTATAAGTCAGCTGAGGGTTGGTGTTTAGATAGATGTCAGCTGAGGGTTGGTGTTCACATACTCACTATGTGTACACAGGAGTTCCCAACCCAAATATAACACATAACCTAACAATTTTTTTTCTTATTTTTTGGTAAAGCTGCCAGTACATAGAAGACAATCCAATTAAGATAGAAGTAAAATAAGTAGAAAATAACAAACAAAAACCAAGATACTCAAAGAAAGAAATGCATAATTTTCTAAAATAAATATAAAAAAAGGCAAGAAATCTTAATAACATTAGAAATAATATATATTTTTTTGGAATCTAAGGTACCTTGGGTGGGGGCCTTGGGCTGCGATCTTGCACGCTTGTGTCCAAGGGCGGCCCTACGAGGAGGTTTTTGAGCTTTGCGTGGGCTGCGGTTGCCCTCGTTGAAGGCGGGGAGGGAAGGCATCGCGGGCTGGGCCGGGCCGGGCTTGGAGGAGCAGGCCGCGGACTTGTACTCGAGGATCGCAGTGGTGGTGGTGTTGTCGAAGACCACGTCTTCCGCGCTGGGGTAGGCCCTCACGGCGATGCAGTACCGGCGCGCGGGCTGGTCCATGGTGACGTGCACGTCCGTGGTCTGGCCCGGCCCGAGCATGATCTCGCTGGTGTTGAATTGTTTCGTGTAGGAAGCGTCGGTGGCGACGACCGTCATCAGATGGCCCGCGATGGAGAGCTCGGTGTTCATGGCGGCATTGATGACCCAGTAGAGGTTCGTCTCGCCGGCGCTCACCGAGAGGATGACCGTGTCGGAGGTCGAGCAGTTATAGAGGATGATTTTGTGGGTGTCGCACAGCCTCTTCACCGGCGTTGTTTGGACCTGTAATAGCATTGTTTTATGTTGTTGATCAGAATGAAAAATGTAGTATTAGTAGGAGAAGATTAATTGAATGGTAAATTGAGTACTTACATCAATGTGATGATGGTGATCTTCAGCTGAAGTTTGAGCAGAGAAGAGGAGGAACCATAAGAGCAAACAATAATTTTGGAACTCCATATATCTTAATCGCCGCTTGTGATGCCTTCCGTCTCTATTGATTCGATCAGTTTCTTTTATTGAAGTGTAAGAGAGGAGAGATCCATCTATTGCATATATAGGAATTGTGCCCCCCCCCCCCCCCCCCCCCCCCCCCCCCCCCCCCCCCCCCCCCCCCCCCGCATCTTCATCTTTAGTGAAGGCCCACTAATAAACACTTCTGTGGTTCTGCTTCACTAAAAAGTCCACTCCCCACCAACCTCAAAGTTATTATTATTATTATAAAAACTCACAACCTCAAAGACTCACAGAAGTTTATTAAACAACTTCCAGCATCCCTGGAATTTCTTTCGCTAATCAAGCACAGACGGGCGGAGCCATGTGTAGGCAGAGCCCGGCCCAGATTTCATAGCTTCCTTATTAATCTCATTTATCAATAGCCATCTCACCCTCAAATGTGATAATCACAATGCCATGTCCCCCAAATCTCTCTCCATAATCTCATTTAGGCAATAACTACCCTTCACTAAAAGTCAAACCCACAACTTTCTCCCCTCCCGGTTGCTCCCGTGAGGCCTTTTTTTTATCCCCTTCAAAAAGTGCAATTTTTTTTTCTTTATTCAAAACTTTTCTGATGTTCTTGTATCCAATAAAATGAGATTTTTTTTGTTTGCTTTCTTTCCTTTTCTAAGCTTTCTATCCTCTTAAAAAAAAACAATTTTTTTATTGTTTTATTCAGGAAATTGTGATGTTTTTTAATCTCATCAAATTTTTTATTTTACTTTTATTCAGTTGTTTGTTTGTTAATTTTCAATATGATCATACGTTGTTTTGTTCTTTGATTGATTGAGTTGTAATGAATTGATGTTGATATTTAACTAGATATATTAAAAAATTGATTGTTTCATATTGATCTTTTTCTTAATAGTTTTGATTTATAAGCAAAGATATTAAAAAAAAATTAATACTTTTTATGAAATATAAAATAAAGGTTTTATTATAAAATTTCAATTCAGTTCATCCTAAAATAAAATTTTGGCTTTGCCCTTGAGCTGCGCACAGAGAATGTCAAACAAATAAATGTAAGCATACATCAGCATCAAATGTACACTTGTAGTAATAATCAAGTCAACAAACCCCGCTTGTAAAATTGAACTATAAGTTTATAAGACGAAATTGAAAGACATCTAAAATAATGCTGCAAACGCTGGGTTTTTTTTCTCGCTAAATTGGAATTCATTACAGAGAACTGGGATGCTTCATGACTTTAATTAATGAAACAAGGTGCCCTTGAATTATAGCCATAAATTTTCACAAACAAAAAATAATTAAACACAACAGATTATTCATGCAAACTAATATCTATTCCCAACTCCCATAGCCAGTTGAAAAAAAAGATGTTATTGGGAAAAGTCTTATGTGCATCTAAGGGTCTTCAACAGGCCCGAGACCCAAAAGCCCGGCCTGGGCCCGTTCACGAGCCGGGCCTGCCCGGCCCGTTTTGAGGGCGGGCCGGGCTTGGGCTTGGTTATGGGCCCGGGCCCGGCCCGTAGGTCCGTGGAGGATAATTTATTAAATGAGTAACATGTAATTTTTATTTGAATTGTGGTTGAATTATACAAATTATTGACATTTATTTAGGTAACAACTTATTTAGGTACATGTAGTTATTCATTTTTTGAAGTAATTAATTTATTTAATATTTTTATTTTAAAAATTTAATATATAAAATATTTTTTAACATTATACTTTAAATTTTGTGTTATTTTAATATTATATACAAATAGAATAACTTAAAATAAAATAAAAAGAATAAGATGTTTATAATTTGGACCCGTAGGCCCGCCTGTGGGCCCGAACCCAGGCCCGGGCCGCGGGCACTGCATCTCTTCGTGTATCACCCACAAATTTTGATTTAGGTAAGTAAAGAAATATGTATTTTTATAAAAAAATTATATAATAAAATGTATATTTTATAAGTGAACTGTTAATACCCAGTTGTTTACAATGTACGTACTACAACGCGCAAAAAAAAAAAAAAACAAGGTGCTTCTCAAGTTGATCCCACCTAAAAGTTGGATCACCCAAAACACAACTTAATTGTTAGTGAAACTGAGATATTGCATTCCCGGATGCAGATAAAAGACTGCAATTCTAACATCCCACAAGACATATATATAGATCCTAGATCACCACACATAAATTATACTAAAGAAGCACATTCAAATCTCAACAGGCACGAATCCCCTACAACTTATATATGTATCTAAAACAAAACAAACCAGCCACCATCATATGAAAAAAAACAAAAAAACTTGAGCTTCTCCGCATGGGCTACCGGAGCCGCTGGCCGATGTTCACTGCAATGTAGTTGGAAGTCCGCGGCGGGATCGGCGAAGAGTCTGCGGTGAACGCCCGGGCACGACGTACTGGTTGGCCTGGAGGATCAAGTTAATTAACATATTGTTCATGCTCGCCGTTGACCGATTCCTGTAGGCCCTAACAAGCTTGAGCAGCCGGTCCAGGAAGTAGAGGCCCATGACCAACCATGTCAGTAGCGACGGGATTGGGTAGAGCTCAGACGGACTCGTAAGCTGGGTTCCTATTTCACGTAACAATTTTCAGAATTGATGCTCATAATAATATCATATTAAAAACAAATTCTAATAAAATAGGAAAAATAAATAACAAACAACAATTAAAAAAAAATTTAAAATAACACATACTAAAATTTTGAAAAAGACAGAATAAAAAGTAAACAAAAATAAAGCAAAAAATTGAAAATCATGCATATAAATATGTAATATAACACATAACCTAACAAAAAAAAAATTTTGTTTTTTTGATAAAGCAGCCAGTACATAGAAAACAATCCAATTAAGATAGAAATAAAATAAGTAGAAAACAACAAACAAAAACCAAGATACAAAAAGAAAGAAATGCGTAATTTTCTAAAATGAATATAAAAAAAAGGCAAGAAATCTTAATTACATTAGAAATAATATATATTTTTTTGGAATCTGAGATACCTTGGGTGGGGGCCTTGGGCCGCGACTTTGCACGCTTGTGTCCAAGCCCGGCCCTACGAGGAGGTTTTTGAGCTTTGCGTGGGCTGCGGTTGCCCTCGTTGAAGGCGGGGAGGGAAGGCATCGCGGGCCGGGCCGGGCCGGGCCGGGCTTGGAGGAGCAGCCCTCGGACTCGTACTCGAGGATCGCCGTGGTGGTGGTGGTGTTGTCGAAGACCACGCCTTCCGCACTGGGGTAGGCCCTCACGGCGATGTAGTACCGGCCCGCTAACTGGTCCATGGTGACGAGCACGTCCGTGGTCTGGTCTGGCCCGAGCATGATCTCTCTGGTGGTGAACGGATTCGTGTAGGAAGCGTCGGTGGCGACGACAGTCATCAGATGGCCCTCGATGGAGAGGAAGAACTTGGTGATCTTGTCGGCATTGACGACCCTGTAGAGGTTGGTCTCACCGGCGCACACTGGGAAGATGACCGTGTCAGAGTTCGAGCAGTTGTATCGGTCGCCGGGCTGGCCGTTGATGGTGAAGGTGCCGGAGATGTTCGACGCGCCACCCGTGCGAGGCGCTTTCCACCACTCCCCTGCACACATGCGCACGTACACAGACCGTGGGATGAGGCCGGCCATCGAAGATTAACGATCAAGTTGGATATTAGAAGACTGACCGAGGATGAGTGGGTCCTCCCGCTTGGGCTCGGGAAAGGGGTAGGAAGAGCCAGCCTTCGGTCGGATTATGAGTGCGCCATAGACGGTTAAGCGCATCCTGGAACTCTGGGCGTGCCACCAGAACGTGCCCTCCGCGCTATCGATTGTGAATAGGTAGGTGTAGCTCCCACCGGGCCTTATCGGGCACTGTGTCACGAACTCCGGTCCGGCCGTCCTCATCTGTGTCACCCCATGCCTTAAATACAAGAACAAGCGCATTTGATTAATCATATGTATGAGACAGAATTCAATCAGCCTTAGTAGATTCGACCGGACCGGACTAGATAGAATTCAGTCCTCCTAGTATCGGTGGTCTGGCTGTGATGGGTGCTTACCAATGGAGGGTGACGTTGTGGGCAAGGTGGTTTACGATGCTGACGACGAGGGTGTCACCGCTGCGGACCTCAAGAGTCGGACCGGGGAACTGGCCGTTCACGGTGATGATTTCGTGGGTGTCGCACAGCCTCTTCACCGGCGTTGTTTGGAACTGTAAAAGCATTGTTTTATGTTGTTGATCAGAATGAAAAATGTAGTATTAGTAGGAGAAGATTAATTGAATGGTGGAATACTTACAACAAAGTGATGATGGTGAACTTCAGCTGAAGTTTGAGCAGAGAAGAGGAGGAACCATAAGAAGAAACAATAATTTTGAAACTCCATTATCTTAATCGCCGCTTGTGATGCCTTCCGTCTCTATTGATTCGATCAGTTTCTTTTATTGAAGTGTAAGAGAATGGACCTAGCTATTGCATATATAGAAAGAGAAGTTGTTGTTGTTGTTGTTGTTGTTATTATTATAATAATAATAAAAATTCCTACCCCACAACCCCAGAGATCCGAACTAAATTTGCCATTGAAGTTTTAGGCTGCCTGTGGTTCGGCCGTAACGCGGCCAAAAACTAAAGGAAAAGAAATAAAAGATAAACGAAAGGAAATAAAAGAAAGGGAAGTCGGATGCTGAATTTTTATTTGTTGACTTTTTAGTGAAGCATTTGTGCGAGAAAGTTGAGTCGAAAATCTAAAATAAAGTGACCTCGAATGCTGAATTTTTATATGATGACGTTTTAGTGGCTCATTTGTGTGTGAAAGGTAAGTCGAAAAACTAACAGAAAAGGACGTCGAATGCTAAATTATTTTTGGGATTATTAGTTTTAAGTCTCCGTAAACTATCGAATTTAGCTATCAATCCCTCACTTCTTCATATTTTGGTTTTAATTCATACATTTAAAGATAATTTAGGAATATATCCCTCGACATATTCCTAAATTATTAAGTTTATTTTTTAGTCTCTGGAAGTGACCTATTCCTAAATTATCATTTAAATATAGGGACTAAAACCAAAATATGAAGAAGTGAGGGAGCAAAATTCGATAGTTAACGGGGACTTAAAACTAAAAATCTTTTTAGTGGCTCATTTGTGTGTGAGACGGTTTTTTTTTTTTTTTTTTTTTTTTTTTTAGGGTCCGTTTGTAAGCACAAATTGAATTTTTTTTTGATAAAGTTGATTTTTAAAATGATTTTAGATCTTTTAAATTCAAGAATCAATATTTGAAAGGAGTTTAATGTTTGACAGAAAAAACTATTTTTCAATTCAAAAAATCGATTCCGACAAAAAATCATTGTTTTTTAGTTTTTTAAAACATGGATTTCGAGAGAAAAATTAAAAAGAATTTAGCTTTCGATTCTACAAAAAGCTGCCATGTTTGGCTGCACGATTTTAGCTTGTCAACTTTTCAAAAAGCGAAATCCGTCTCAATCGTGCAACCAAACGGGGAGTAACATTGCACGCATGATGAACCACAATGGTTTGGTCGTACGTGTAGATACCCCAATTTTGACCGTCCAGAAAGACATAAATACATCAAGTAACACCCGAAAATATCCCACATTTGGTCATCTAATAGAGAATCAAAAGTTCAGGAAACCGGAAACCCTAACCCTAGCCCCAGACCCTAACCCTAAACCCTAACCCTAACCCTAACCCTGACCTAAACCCTAACCCTAACCCTGACCCAAACCAAGAATCCCCACCTAGAGAAACTCTAGAAACCCCAAGTCCCTGGCAAGGGGCGGCTAGCCCAAACTAGCCGTCCCATACCAGGCAGCTAGTTAGCACTATCCGCCCCCCTGGCCGACCTTGAACCGCTTCCCTGGGTGGAACATAAAGCAGCATTAAATGCTGATCATTGCGGCGGGTTATGACCTTTAGCCGCCCTATCTTGGCCGGATCAACCCAAGTAACCGATCCAAGCCACCGCTTGTCAGAGATGAGACGTTTGGCAGGTCATGATAGGGGCGGCTACCAGGAAGTAGCCGCCCCATCCTGGGCGGCTAGTTAGAACTAGCCGCCCTTCACCTGTTCCTGACAGAAGAACCAGAGAATTAATGAGGGGTCTAATCAAACACACTATTAAGTAAGCCACTCTTTTACCCCCTGGGTATTCCCCTGCCTCTTTTTTACTATAAATAGAGGAGGTCCCAAGCCTTTAAACAACATCCACAATCAACAACACACAATTCACATCCACTAAGTCCCAATCCACTTGATATCCATTCCCTTCCCCCACTAGAAATCCCAAGAGAGAGAGAAATAGAGCCCCTTTTGTGAGAGAAAAATCCATTCCTTACACAAAAACATCCTCTCATTCCACCCTCCAGAAACCCGGGCTAAACCTAGCTTAGCCTCTGTCTAAGACCAAACTCATTTCCTACCGAAGTTCTGCCCAAACCAACCCAGGCCTCAGACGACGAAACCCTAGTAGCCGCCCCATACCCGACGGCTGGATCCCACTAGCCGCCCCATATCCATACCCCATTTGCATCCCTTTGTCCCAAGACTCCTTTAGCCAAGCCCCGGAAGCATAATAGGATTACCTGTTTTTCACCTCTGTGTACGGTATATCCGTGTCTCAGAGCGGAGACCCCACAAACTCCCCACGTAAGCGATCAAATCCAACCCAACCTTTTCCTGCTTTTAGAAAAAGCAGGTGGTGATCACACAAACCCTGGAATCCTCTTGAGCCGCTGTCGGGCGCCTCAACTAGGAACGACACCACCTTTCTGAGAAGACAATCCGACCGAGCCCGCCAGGGCACGCACCCGATCCGAATACCCGAAGAACCCCCACACACGCACCCCTCACCGCGGATTCTTTCCGACACCGACGGAATCCGACACCAACAGTGCGTGCCACGTGTAAGGAAGAAAATTGATATAAAGAATGGAATCGGTGGCTGAAGATGGCCAAACACGAAGACGCCCATTAATAGGGGCAATCAGCATAAATGGCATTGTTTGAATGAAAATTAACAAAAATAGCACTAATCAAAGAATATTTATAAAAATAGCATAGATTAGTGCTGATCAATTTTTTTATTTTGTTACATTGGAGACACTACACATATATGGCGCCTCCAGTGTTTTTCTTTTTCAAAAAGAGGCGCCATATATATAAGGCCTCTCCTTTGAGATTTGATCCCCACTAGTTGGTGCACCATTGCAAAGGAGGTGCCATATATAAGACGCCTCCCTTTAAAAACAAAAAACACTGGAGGCGCTTTCATATTTGTTCCCCGCCAGTGGACGTGCCGTTGCAAAGGAGGTGCCTCCCTTTAAAACTGAAAAACATTAGAGACGCTATATATATATAGCGCCTCCGACCATGCATTTTTCTGACCCATAACAAGGGGCGCCGATACAAAGGAGGTGCCACATATTTATGGCACCACCATTGTTAAACCTGCAGCAAAATCATGCATAAATGATTAGTATTGTTTGTACAATGAATAACCTGTATAGAAAATAGTTTGCATTTACCAACATACAATAGTTTTAGTTAACAAACCGATCGACAGTACAAAAAAGAGTTTGCAACCAAGATATAATAGTTTTCGTTAATAATCATCCAAACACTTTTTTCTATATATTTTGTTTAGTTTGACTAGGAGATGTAGGTGTTGAAGAAGAAGGTGCATTAGTGGGTTGAGATGGTGGTGTCACTAGTTGAGCCAGTGTGGTAAACTCGTCGGATCGACGTGGAGTACCAATAATTCCAAATACTCTACAAGGTCCACGTACATATGTCTGCAAAGGTCTCGTGGATGTCAATAAACTGTGTGGTACATCTGGAATGTGATCTGGAATTGGATCTGGCTAGTGTGGCTGCTCATGTACATCCTGATCAAGGTGTTCCAAATAAATGAATAACTCCTCAGTGGTGAACACGGGCTCAGACTCACCAAAATCAGCCCCTGACACGTCATCGTAGAGGCGATTATACATTGATGTAACGTAGGAGCTCTGGTACTGTGATTGCTCCCAATTCTCAAATACCCTATCCATAGCCTTCCATTTAGCACAGTGTACCTTGGAATATGAGATTGTGTAGTTATGATCGGCATGTATCCTATCAACAATCTCAATATGACTAATCTTCAAATTATGGCGGATTTTTAGGCATGATAAGTTGTGAGATATAATCAAAATTGAACTGCCTATTATTAGAATTGAGGAGTAGATCTAAGCATGTATGAGGACCACTGATGGTGGAAATTTTGAACATTTCTAAATCACCTACTCTCTTCGCATACAATCTCTATGGAAATTCATTATTTATGCACCCGATTGTGTACCTATGTGAATTGAAATTTATCACATGACATTGCATACATTTCTTTATGCTCCATGTTCGAACAACATTCATGAGTGCCTTTTTATTTGTGAAGAGTTGACCAATTTCAATATCACATGAAGAAGATCCGATCTCATAGATACATGGATGGACATCTTCTGCCACTGCCCGCTCCATAAGCTGATTCGTTGGGTACATATGTAGAATATTATACTCCAAATTTGAAACTGTTTTTTCATTATTGTCCTCCTCAATGTCAAATCCACCAACCCAATGATCCTCACCATCTTCTTCATCTACTTGTTCTTCTTCATTAGCTTCTTCATGAATATCATCCAAGCCCAAGTCATGATATGGTGATCTAAAAAGGTCATTATGTTATGCATGATAATATCACTAAATAATCATTCAAATTTAATATACAGATAATACTTACAATGGTCTGCCATGTGCACTCTCATGTACATTTGTCGGTGTCATACCAAATATATCCTCTTGAGTATTTGGTACAAATGATAACGACAAAGGTTGATATGGATCACGAACAAGAGAAAGATATGAATCATCCGCATTATAGGGTCTTGCACAACGACCCCTTTGTATGATCTCTTCATTCTCCAACCATAACTCGATACCGTGTATGTGCTTTGGATACAAGTTCATCATCACCTTCACACCCATATCATCGATTGGGATATCACAACTCATTCCACTATGTGTGAGATGCATTGCGCTCATACACAATGTATAACGGCTTGGATCTATATAACGGCTTAGATCAGTTTCCGTTAATTGATACATTATTTGGAGCAAATCAACATACAAACTTTTTCTATGCATGATAGTGGCTTTCCTAGACCACCTTCATGAAATGAAGTTTCTCCATGTTTTACGATTCTCCTTTAAAAGAATAAATCAACGGGACTTCTCATCTAAGAAAATCCCTTGACATTCAATAATTCAAAACACATTTAAATATAATAATATACAACACATTTTTCACAAACAATATTCAACATTTATTTCAACAAAAAAATTCAACATTAGGTCAAAATCTACATCAATTAAAATGTCGAGAAAACAAAACAACATTGAATATTTTTTTCGAAAAAAAAATCAACATTAAGTCAAAATTCATGTCAAGTCAAAAAAAAAGGGGAGGAGTGGGGAGGGATTGATTATCTTTTTAGATTGAATGTGCTTGAGAGATGTTTGTTAATGGATAGAGTTGGGGGAGGGATTGATTTTTATGGGGAAATAGGTGAGAGAGAGAGAGTGAGAAGGGGGGGTGTAATTTTCAGGTAGATGAGAGAAATAGATGTGAGAGAGAGAGTGAGAAGGGGAGGGTAATTTTCAGGTAGATGAGAGAAATAGATGTGAGAGAGAGAGATGGGGAGGGATGGGTTCTCGGGTAGGTTTATTACAAAGGAGGCGCTGTATATATATGACATCTCCTTTTGAAACGGAAAAACATTGGAGGCGCCATATATATACAGCGTCTTCAGTATAAAAATAATTTTAAAAAAATAGTCAGCGCTGACCAACGCTAATATTTACAAATATTCCCTGACTTGTGCTATTTTTGCTAATTTTCATTTAAACGGTTCTAATTTTGCAATTTTCTCTAATAATAATGTTAATTTTTTTAAGGGTTTTTATAGTGTTTTTTTTTTTGTGTGTGTATACCATCTAAAACCATATTATTTATTTCTATATCACTCCAAATAACCTATTTATTTATATAATATTAAAATATGTAAAAATTATGAAATCTTGGATAAATGATCAAATTACCCTTATTTTTTATTTTTAGCGTCCATTGAGATTTGGAATCATGGGTCTTCTTTAAAAAAAACTTTGAAAAGCTTTATTTTCACATGAATATTGGTATCTCATTTTGAGGGGTTGAAAAGTTATTGATTTGGATGTTTTGTTATTTTTTGTTTATATTGATTTTTCACCATTACTATATTGAGTCTCTCAAAATATTTAGAAGTAAGGTTTTAAAATCTCTTTCTAAAATATAAGCGTTGAGGTGGATATTTTCCCCCTTCAGTTAAACTTGTAAATCTCTTTAGGAAAACAGATTTCAAAGGAGTACTTCGGTTAAGGATTTTTTTTTTAGGTGGAAAGGATAAACTTGGGTTGTATTTTACTAAAACCACTGGCTGTGCCGTTAGAGTGCTTGTGCGCAACCTCTTTATAGGCTGCCTACGTACCCCTTATGGATCAAGCCACTCGTAGTTCCTGAAATGCTCTTGTAACCGTCTTGCCACTAAGTGTTTAGTGAGTTTTTTTTCACGGAAACATCTCTCGTATTTATGCTCCACGTCGGTCCTTTATTACCCACGTTCTGCTGGTAGTGGATCTTAAGTGTCAGCATGGCAGTTATAGGCATTAGTGATCTTTTGACCGTTTCTCCATTCTGCTCGGGGTCCCTTGGTGTACTCGCCCGTACGTTACGTTTTCGGGTATATATGCGAGAAGTAAGGTCGATCGACCAGACCTCATGTCTGGTCGTGCCTTAGACTGATCGAGGTGACATTTGCTTACGAGGTGTTCGACCGTCCAACTAGATCCTCAATCTAGTTGTGCCTACACACCCTTGATGTCATCATGAAGTGGTCTGACCTGGCTCTGGGCATATGGGCCTTAAGCCAAATGGCCCATGTCTATCTTATTTTGACACGTATCATAGCGCATATTTTTACTTTCATAAGCGTGTATCCTTGTATATTTTTGTGATCAATTATTTTCTTCATATTCATTTTTGTTAATTTTTTAAGGTTCATTGTTTTTTCCTTTTTTGTGATGGGAATAGTGAGTTTTTTCATTTTTTCTAGATCTTCTATAGATTATCACGGATATTTAAATCTAACAAATTAAAATAAGTAAAAATAAAAACATTTTCAATTGTCTTTATTTCTTATTAACTTATCATATATCTATAATTATTATTTTTATATTACTCATTCTCTTAACTTTCTGCCCCCCTGCTTTAATTTCTGGCTTCGCCCATGTCAGTGAAATAGATTGGATGATATAACAAAATTCTATGGGAGACCTGGAAAACTGGAATACAAATACCAACTTATTTTTACCTATTTTGGCATGACTATATGCATCTATTTCTTCTAAACAAACAGCTTTTTAGCTTATTCCCCCTTATCCCCTCCCATTCTTTCCCTGTTCCTTTACCCAAACAGCATGAAGGCTAGGTTTTTGTCTATCAGTTTTGTAATGTCTGTTTTTATAGTTTTTTATGTTCTGATTAGTTTAATGACCTAATTAGAATTAGAATGGGTCAAATAGGGCTTCAGATGCAAAACCCAAATCCATTTCCCATATTCAACCGGTAATGGCGGTTTTAGAAAATATGAAATTCAAAATCACTCCAATAGAATCGGAGTGGATCGAGTTACTCATGATTAATCATATTTATATAATAATAAAATATATTTAATCAGATAAAAGTATCATGATTTATTCTAAATTATTATTTTGTAATATTGTGATTAATAGTTTATTATTGCTTGACAAAATATATCTTTCTCAGGATTAATCATATTTTTACTTATGTGACCATTGCTCTATGCCTCTAATCAAATCCAAATCTAACCTAAATCTGAACAAAATCCCACGGATTGAATTCAAGTTGAGCATCTCAAACCTGAGAGTTGGGTTGGATTGAATTGTGTTTTTTCAATCTTGGATTGGGTTAAAGTTGAGCTCTCACCAGATTTAACTTGTCTGAGTTGCACTCCTGATGAGAGTAGACATCCCCATTACATATATGCACTTATGCAAAAAATCATAAAATTCATGCACGTTAATCTACAAACACGAGTTGTGTGTCTGTTGTCTGTAAAAGAAAAAAATCATTGAGATTCAAGATCATGTTTGGAACTAATTATCATTGATTCTAAATGAAATTTTTTTATTTTTGTTTTAAATTTTAGTTTCTATATTTTAAAAGTTAAATAAAAATCAGTGTTTATGAAAAAAAAAGGAGAGTAGTTTTTTATGTTAATCAATTGGAAAAAGATACATGCAGCCCCTATTGCAGTCCATCCCTTTTTTTTTTCTTTCAAAAATCAAATACTCACCATTTGAAGTACAAGCTGTTATATGAAATGAAATATATACTTAGATACATTAGTGTATTTTTTTTATGATTAAAAATTAAAAAAGATTGAGTAATACATTATGATAGAACCTCATATATTATGATAGTATAGTAGTATATATTACGTTATCATATCATATGAGCCTCTAAAACGAGTTGCAAAATAATTGCATATGTCAGCGTTCCAATTGAATGTAAAGGGTCCAACTACTGTCAACGACATTGTTAATTTTTTTTTAAAAAAAAACAAACCGCTCTCATCGAGTAAAGATTGAGTCAACTTCACATCGTGACAACATAAATATTATTTAAAAATATTTCCGTATAAAACCACCCTTCTTCTTTCGCGTGTCCAGGGAAAGAATTTAAGGATATATAACAAAAATAAATCAATAAAATCATTTACCAATTATTTATTTTATAGTAGGTTTATCAAGGTCAGGTTCTCATGAAAGTTTTTTTTTTAAAGGTAAATATTTGCTATCCGAGTTCATTTTTAAATTCGAATTATAAACTCCAAAATGAGGGAGAATAGACATGTAAGCTTAAAAGAAAAATCAAAAAGAAAAAGTCTCTCTCACACCACTATCCCCTCATGTAATAAGAAGTTTTTAACCCAACAGACATGTAAGCTTAAAAGAAAAATTAGAAATAAAACCACCATGTTCTCACAAAGGTTCTCACGAAGGTTGATCAGGCTAAATGGTGTCTGGGGCATCGACCACTTGCGTTCTATGTGGCGTGACGAAGGAATTGACGGACCCTTTGTTTTGCTCGTATTATGCGGCTATCGAGCTGTGGGACAAGTTGCAGTTTTTTTGGCCTCTATGCATGGGTTTTCAAACCGTCGATGAGTTTTACGACGTAGCTCGTATTGTGATGCGTGGAGAGGATAACGATATTATAGTCAAGGCCACCCGTGGAGTCATCCCGACAATGATTTGGGCCATTTGTCTCACTCAAAACTCAGTGTTGATTCGGAATCAACATTTCTACATATAGAATTTATAGCGGTCGATAGAAGGTTTCATAAAAGATTAGAGTCACTTTTTAATGAGTGCCAAATGACTTCTCACTTATGGGTGATGCTAGGCGTGGCAGCTCAAACACCGATGGCCTTCTCGACCTTGGAGGAACTCTGGGACCGAATGATCACCCCGATATCAGGGTATCCAGGGGCCACCAAGAAGATCACGCACATGTTTGTACCGGCGGCACTTTGGGCTCTATGGTTAACCAGAAATGGCGTTTTGTTTAGGGGCCACCGGTTTTACATGGAGAACGTCTGGGAAGACACGTTGGGATTCATCAAAGCTTGGAGTGGGGCATTAGCAGGAGTGCATGGATTCTCCTGTCACAGGGGTAGATTCTACATATCATGAGGTTGTAAATGGTATAGCATGTGGTACCCATGGCCTTGTATCGCCTCTCTCTCTCCTCCCCCCTACTCCTCTTGCTTCTATCGACACTGGGGATTGGGTTACAACACTCTTGTAGCGCATCCCTAGTCGTCAGTCTTGTTGTTTTACATCCTCGGACCAATTGTAACACTCTTTATTAGTTATAAGATGGTCTACAGTTTCATAAAAAACACCAGGAGATGTAGAACGGGGCCATGTGAATCATTGTGTGTGTTTTGAAGGTGGGAGTGGATGCGGGTGCCCCCATGCCTTTTTATACGCATTTTCTCCTCTTTTTCTCCTTTTTTTCCATCTTTTTATTTGTTTTTCTCCTATCTTTTGCATGTATGTCCCCTTCAGACTTTTGTAACTTTGATTTTTTATAATGAAATCAAGGTAGCAATTTTCTATTTTCTATATAAAAAAATATAATTTTTTTTAAAATCAAATACTCACAAAAGAGTACAGACATGAATCCCAGACAATTCTACATGCATAACAATTGGAGGGGCAAGAATTTCGCTTACCAGGTTCGGGTAAATGGATCCGGCATCTCCCGTTCCCCTCCGCCCGTTTACGTCTCCTACTGCCAGTGAGCACTTCTTGAATGCCGCCGAAACAGAGAGGTGGGGGACCTGTGGAAGACCCTCCGACGCTCAAATCAGTTAAAATGGCCAATAAAAAGGTTTTAGCAAAAAATAATTGTGCATATCTCTTGTGTGTGTTCTTGCCCCCTATTTATAGAGGAGTAATTGTGATTAGGGTTTCTAACCTCCCCCTTTCCATCGGACGGACGAGAGTTCATTAGTCATTAGTGAGGAGATCAGAGATAAAATCACAAAATTTGGACAATTATGGAATGATATCCAAATCCATATTTCGGTGCAATTTTGGGGACAATCAATGATGACTTGATTTGGTGATCTCATAGGGGTTGAATGCTCATAATTATCATTTAGTGTTGTATATCTAAATGGATCGGTGCAATAATTGGATAGAGTAAATACTGACTTGGTCCGTTGTAGCTGGTCAGATCTATGCCTTCGGGTCGAACTTGTTCAAATTAGGGCCGGTTGGGTGACCGCATTACCAGGTAGGATTCGTAACCCGGCCCGTCGTAGGGAATTCGAGTCTGGCTGATCATCATTCTGTCGGGTCGGATCCAACGGGGTTCATGACCCACCCCGATTTGTGCAGCCAGAAATTGAGAGCCTATAGATGCCCCCTTTTTCTCATTGACTGGTAGTTACTCCTGTCGAATGGAAAAAACTTTGTATGAGGTGCCATGTGTTGGGTTGCAACCTGCATCACATCGAAATGATTCGTCTCGAGTCGGACGCGTATCCCTTCTTATTCGGCAGACCTTTTTGCGTTGAGGGACGCGCTAAGTGGAGGCGTCAAATGTCTGGTCGCCTGAACCGTTGGGACATCGTTTCGAGAAGGGCGACAGACAGCATGTAAGGGACCTCGGTTACATCCCCGTCATAATTGGTTGCTTCGTTTCGGAAAATGGCGCAGCGGAAATGAAGGGGCGGGTTTGTCGCCCATAAATAACCCCGAACGGATAGAGTCGGTTTCGAAAAATGTGCTCTGTGGGATCCGACTTTCCCTGAAACAGTTTAAATTTCAGAGAGGTGAACTTAACTGGTTTGGGAGCACGGACGATCTCCTCCACGAATGGGGAGTTGATGATCAAGTGCGCCCTTTGCATGACAATATCCGCCGGGGTTTAGGCTTCAGGTTGTGACGGATACGCCGATCGACCACTTTCATCATGTTGTCCTGCTTGTCCTACCAAACGTGGTCCTCCCCTCGGGAGTGCTTGGAAGGCGCGACAGCATTAGAGGAAACTGCCGGCTGTTCCGGATGCTCATTCCCAAGAAGGTTAACGTGTTCTGTTGGTTCGTTGGGGATCGTTAGGCACTGGAGATACAGGCCGGCGTTGGCTAGGGGGATTCGGATTAACCCGATCAGCCCAAAGATGATTGTTCTCTTCCCTGGCCACCTCGATTGTTCGGATCAGCTCTTTGACCCGTTTCTCAGCACGCTCTTCATGGGTGAGAGCCTCGTCGCAGATCAGTTACAGCGCGATGACCTCGGACTTGGTTCATCTCCTTCAGTCACACCGGGAAGGGATGACGGATTGGCTGCTGATGTGTTGCCGACACCGACATTGGCGAGGGAGTTCTCTTGGGAGGCATAACGATGAGATAAGCTTTTTGTTCGGGTCCCACAAACGGCGCCAAATTGGAGGGGCAGAAATTTCACTTTCTGGGTTTGGGTAAACGGAACCGGCCTCTCCAGTTCCCCTCTGCCTGGTTACATCTCCTACTGCCGGTGAGCACTTCTTAAATGCCACCGAAGTAGGGAGGTGGGGGACATGCGGAAGACCCTTCCTCAGTTAAAATGGCCAATGAAAAAGTTTTAGCAAAAAGAAATTGTGCATACCTATTGTGTGTGTTCTTGCCCCATATTTATAGAGGAGTAATTATGATTGGGGAACCGCCCCCTTTCCATCGGACGGACGAGAGTTCATCAGTCATTAGTGAGGAGATCAGAGATAAAATCACAGGATTTGGTCAATTATTGGTTGATATCCAAATCCATATTTCGGTGGGATTTTGGGGACATGGTCAATGATGACTTGATTTGGTGATCTGTGTTGGTATTGATAGGGATTAAATGCTGATAATTATCATTTAGTGTTGTATATCTAAATGGATCGGTGCAATAATTGGATAGAGTAAATACTGACTTGGTCCGTTGCAGCTGGTCGGGTCTGGGCCTTCGGCTCAAACCAGTTGAGCCATCGCATTACCGTGTAGGATTCGTAACCTAGCCCATTGTGGGGAGTTCGAGTCTGGCGGATCATCGTTCTCTCGAGTCGGCGGCCCGATTTATGCAGCCAGAAAATTGGGCGCCTACAACAATTAAACCAGACACCATCATAAGAAGTATTAAAAAAAATTGTAAACGAAAATAAAAACTAAATATATAAAGACATCGAGAATTCATTTCAAATAATGATCTCAACAAACCGGAAGGTATGGCGGGGGAGGCTGGGGAGACTGCAACTCCCCACCCCATCCTCCACAAGAAGTGTCATTGCCATCCCCAAGTGATGTGAACATCCAATTAAAAGGGTGTACTACAAATCTACAACTAAGGCTGAGTCTAACATTTGCCATTTTTAATATATTGATTTAAGGTTGGACATTGTCAAGTTCATTCATTGTGCCATGCTGTTTTAATATACAAAGATAAAATAATAAAAAAATAAACTTAAAAAACTCCTAAAAACATGAGCCTAAGATGATCTGGGTGAGCCTCTAGGTGGGCCGGCCTCATTTGAGTGGACTCCTGACCGTGTTCGTCCCACGACGATAAGGCCCAAGCCCAGCCCTTGAAGGCATCGGACTAGAACCGGCCACGTCTGTGTATGGGTGGTAAACGAGCCGATCGATTCGCGTTTTGACATGTTCACACTCGACTCGTTTATAAACGAGTCGAACCGAGCTCACGAGCCTAAACGAAACTAGTGTTTTTCTCCATTTTAAGGTTTTTAGGGTTTAAAAATAAAATTTTAGTCTAAATGAGCCAAGCTCTTGTGTCTAAACGAGAATAACTTTGTATTAATTTAATGTTCTGATTTTACAAATGAGTTGAGTTAAGTTTCAACTAAATTTTTTATAACATAAATGAGTCAAGTTTGAACACAAAATGAAGCTTGATCCAGGTTCCGAGCTTTACCGAGCTTTAAAAATTGTTTAAGATCGCTGATTTATATAATTGAACGAGCTTGAACGAGTTCAAACTAAGTCGAGTCCGAACGGCTTGGTTCGTTACCGTACATAGAATCGGGGAGGGCTTAGACCCAAAACTATATGCGGAGTTCGAGCTGGGGCTCTTGTCCACGTGTTAGATGGTCATTGGTCACCTCCAGCAACCCCTCGAAACGTTCACATTTTTTTAATTTTTTGCGCATTGATAATTTTCACGTGTAAAGACAGTACTCTAATTCATATATTACACGTAGAAAAATTGTGATAATGCATTCGGACTATATAATATATATACACTCTTTGTGAGTCAGTGTTTCTCATGCCACTAAAAGACGACGTAGTGTTTGAGAGATGGTCAGATACGTGGCACACTCACACACACAATATTTGTGATTCCAAAAAAATAATAAAAAATTCTCTACTTTTTTGCGGACACAACACAAATATTGTTTAATAATAATATTATCAAAACTACATTGTCTTCATATTTTATTATTATTATTATTATTATTATTATTATTTTTAAACGATCCAAAGGAACTACACGTACCTACATACACAATACAACAAACACATAGGAGGCCTTATAAAATACTGGGATACTATCTATGAACCAAAGCCCAATTAGACTTTTTTTTTTTACTGGGCTACTGTCCAAGGCTCACTAATTTTACAAGCTTAGTCAGCTACTAACAAAAGACCCAAGGTCCACCAGCCTAACAGGCTTAATCAAAGCCAATAACAAAGAGGCTGTTATTCCCATTTTTCCCTCTTGAGATCAGCAAGAGTTGAACCTCCGTTCCCAATTAAATACGGGGTGTCCACTCCACCAAATGTGGTTTGGAATACATTATCTCTTTTCAACATACGTGGATTTATGATCAGTTAGATAATTTTAATAAAAGAAGAGAATTCTTATTTTCAGGACATCAAGTTTGAGTGGATTATATGGGAAAGTAAAATAAGAATTAAATTTTAACATAATGACCATAGGAATGAAAGATTAACATAAGGAAAATGATAGTGAAATTTTAAGTGACCAAATCAGCAGATAAATAAAAAAATCATAAAAATAATTTACCAACTAAAAATAAATAAAATTTTATTAATTCAAATCAAATACTCAACACACTCAAGAGACAAGAATTCCAGACAACATGACCACATGCATCTAAAACAATCAAACCAGACACCATCATAAGAAGTACAAAAAAACAAAAACAAAATTGTAACAAAAAAATTAGAAAAAAATGAAACTAAATAAATAAAAAAAGGCCCCAAGAATTCATTTCAAATAAGAATTAATGATCTCAACAGGCCGGAAGGTCAGCTGGGGGAGGCTGGAGAGGCTGCAACTCACCCACCCCATCCTCCACAAGCAGTGCCATTGCCAGACCCCAGGTGATGTGAACATCCAAGTGACAGTGCATCAGCCACACCCCAGGATTGTCTGCCCTGAACTTTATCATGGCCCACCCGTTCACCGCCAACGCCACCGTGTTCAGCAGCGGCGGATCCACCGTGTTCAGCTTCGCATTGTCCGTCTTCGGTTCGAAGTTCCCGAACCCCTCCACGAGAATGTAGAAGTCGTACCCGTGCAGGTGTATCGGGTGGTTCTCTCCTGTCACGATGTTGGTCCCCTACAAGTAAAACATGTTTGAATATAAATAACAAAACACGTTTGAATATCCAGAATATTTGAAACCACCATACATTACATTTATGTTCCACGGGTGATCATAATCCTAAAAATTTAGATACACATTGCATTATATTATTGCATTTGAAACGAGAAGCCTTTAAATCTCAGTGACCCGATCAACAAAACTAGTGTCTACGTGTCAGAATATGAAATATGGAAAGTATACGTAAGAATCTCAATACTATAATATGGGCTTTTGCATATATACCCTTGAAAAAATCATATTTTGTCAAAATACAATCGGTGAAGTATTATTTTCAACACTCAACAGACTTGAATCCAAGACAACATGACCACATGCATGTCAACCAATCAAACCAGACACCATCATAAGTACAAAAAAAAAAAAAATTGTAACAATTTAAAAAAAAAATAAAACTAAACTCACCCAAACGCTACCCATCTCGTCAAATGGGACGTGGTAGGCATAACAGAAAATCTTTTAAGACAGACCTCCATAAATTTCATTTTTGCGGGCGATAGACTCTTATCAGTAAGAAAAAAAATATATAAACCCACCATCAGTACGTACTGAGTGAAAGGGATAATCAATTTTCGATAATTACTTACTAATTAAGTGTTTATGAAAAATTTACCAGGAAGAGTATATGGCCTACAAAAATAAAATGTATGGACACCCATCTAAGAAGTGTGTTCTCTCTCTCTCTCTATACACACACACACACACACGCATATTATCACTTGTGTGTGTGTACACGTGTGTCATGCATGTGTAGGAACATTGTAATAATGTATTCAAATCATCTAGAGTAATTTGAGATAAGCCGGTCAACGGACCGGATACGGACCGGATATGGTCATATCCGTATCCGTATCTGAAATTTTTTTTATATATCCGTATCCGTATCCGACGAAATATTTAAAAAGAGTATCCGTATCCGATCCGAAATTTCGGATACGGATTCGGATAATTATCCGAAATATCCGAAATAAATAATAAATAATTAAATAAAATAAATTTTCATTTAAAGTTTAAAAATTTACTTAAAATTAAAAATTCACAAACACAAGTCCTAATTTTACAACTATTAGAAAAAATAAATAAATAATTAAACATAACAAATTTTCATTTAAAGTTCAAAAATTGACTTAAAATTAAAAATTCACAAACACAAGTTCTAACTTTACAACTATTAGAAAGAATGTGAGCCACTTGATTAAAATCCAATGGTAGATATTAAATACTAATATTAATATTTTTTTAATGCCATCGGATACGGATATTTTTCGGATCGGATAGGGGTATATCTGTATCCGATCCGAAAATTTTCGGATACGGATTATTTTTTCGGATATGGATACGGATTTTTCGGATATCGGATATTTTCTGCATTTTCGGATACGAATTCGGATCGGATGCGGATATTTTTTCGGATAATTGACAGACTTAATTTGAGAGTTGGAAATTTTCATATCATTAAAAGACGACCCTAATGTTTGAGATATAATCAGTTATTTGGCGCGCACACAAAAAAATGTGTGTTTATAATACAGAATAACAGTAAAATATTTATATTCCTTCTCTGTGAGTGTAGGCAACACAAATTTTATTTAATAATAATTGACTATCAAAGTACACTAATTCTTTTCCCCGTTGATAATTTTGATCCATGGATCATTTTTAAATTTTTAAAAATCAAGTTTTGATGGATTACGGTTTATATGGGCATAAAAAAGTCAAGATAAAAGTTTTCAAACATAAAGTGAAAGCTATATTCACCCTTGATCAGTAAAATAAATAAAAGAACAAAAAAATCATTTACCAACTAAAAATAAATATTTTTTTATTAATTCAAATCAAATGCTCAACACTCATCAGACATGAATCCCAGACAACATGACCACTTGCATCTAAAATAATCAAGCCAGACACCATCATATATGAAGTACAAAAAAAAACTTATAAAAAAATAAAACTAAATAAAAAAAATTCACCAAGAATTCATTTCAAATAATGATCTCAACAGGCCGGAAGGTCAACTGGGGGAGACTGGAGAGACTGCAACTCTCCCACCCCATCCTCCACAAGCAGTGCCATTGCCAGCCCCCAAGTGATGTGAACATCCAAGTGACAGTGCATCAGCCACACCCCAGGATTGTCTGCCTTGAACCTTATCACGGCCCACCCGTTCACTGCCAAGGCCACCGTGTTCCGCAGCGGCGGATCCACCATGTTCAGCTTCGCATTGTCCGTCTTCGGGTCGAAGTTCCCGAACCCCTCCGCGAGAATGTAGAAGTCGTACCCGTGCAGGTGTATCGGGTGGTTCTCTCCTGTCACGATGTTGGTCCCCTACAAGTAAAACATGTCAAAACTTTAAAAAATATAAAGAACGAAACACTTTGAATATCCAGAGTATTTGAAACCCCCATACATAACATTTATGTTCTACGAGTGATCATAATCTTAAAAATTTAGATACATATTGCATTATATTATTGCATTTGAAACGAGAAGCCTTTAAATCTCAATGAACTGATCAACCAAACTGATGTTTACGTGTCAAAAGAGGAAATATGAAAAGTATACTTAAGAATCTTAATAGTATAATATAGGCTTTTGCATGTATACCCTTGAAAAAATCATATTTTATCAAACTATAATTGGTGAATTATTATTTTTAACAATACCCTTCAAAATATTTTTTTTTCACTTGGTTAAGAGATCTTAAGTTGTACATAAATATTATTTTGAGAATTACTACAGCAAAACATAAAATACCATATTGCGCATAAATATCCCTCACGAGGGCATAAGGGCGCAATGTAACCCTTTTTAAGGGATATTTGTGGTAAAAGAATTTTAAAAGTGGTATTTTGATCATTAATTTTTTTTATGAATATATATTTAAAAACCCTTATGTGATTATACATAGATATCTTCTGATCCGTTAACAGGTTTACCTGCAGAACGATCTGCACGACAGTCCCATACTTAAGCTTAAGCACCTTCGTCCCCTGCACGGGCTTCTGTAGCGCCTGGCTTATGTTGTTCGCGGTGTAGTCGAACTGCACCGGCGGCACGGCCGGGAAGTCCTCCGTGAACACCCCGGGCACGCCGGACTTGTGGGCCTGGAGGATCGACAGCCTCGAAGGGAGGACAAATGACACATTATTCATACTCGCCGCGAACCGGGCCCCGTTCGGCCCGGCACACGTCTTCCCGGGCTGGCAGTCCAGCAACCCGAGGCCCACCGTGAAGAACAGGTCCTCCTCCACGGGCCCGGGAAGCTCCACCGCGGACGGGCTGCGGATTTCCTTGGAGAAGGCGGTCGCCGCGCCCGTGTCGTTGAAGGCGGGGAGTGAAGGCATCGCGGGCCGGCCCGGCCCGCCCTTGGAGGAGCAGCCCGCGGACTTGTACTCGACGATCGCGGTCGTGGTGGTGTTGTCGAAGGCCACGCCCTGCGCGCTTGCGTAGGCCCGCGCGGCGATGTAGTACCGGCCCGCGGGCTGGTTCATGGTGACGAGCACGTCCGTGGTCTGGCCCGGCCCGAGCATGATCACGCTCGTGGTGAACGGCTTCGTGTAGGAGGCGTCAGTGGCGACGACCGTCATCGGGTGGCCCGCGATGGAGACGAAGAGCTCAGTGTTCATGGCGGCGTTGATGACCCGGTAGAGGTTCGTCTCGCCGGCGCTCACCGGGAGGATGACCGTGTCGGAGCTCGAGCAGTTGTAGAGGTCGCCGGGCTGGCCGTTGATGGTGAAGGCGTCGGAGATGTTCGGCGCGCCGCCCGTGCGGGTCGCCTCATCTACCACGTCGATCGGGTTCGCGTTCCACCACTCCCCTAATAGTCAAAACAACGCACGTGGATGTGTGTGTGAGACAGATCAATCAGACGGTCTAAAATTTAATGATTGAGGCGGGAGGTTCTGACGCCTCACCGAGGGTGATCAGGGCCTCCCGCTTGGGGTTGGGGAAAGGGTAGGAAGAGCCGGCCTTGGGACGGATGATGAGTGCGCCGTAGACGGTGGCACGGAGCCAAGAACTGTGCGCGTGCCACCAGAGAGTGCCCTCTTGGCTATCGACGGTGAACCGATAGGTGTAGCTCCCGTCGGGCCTTATCGGGCACTGCGTTATGAACTCCGGCCCATCCGCCCATGCCGTCCTCATTTGTCTCACACCATGCCTATATATAACACAGGTAAAAGCGCAAAGATCTTATCAAGTCTGATCAGTTTATAATAAGACACTAAATCTGACCAATGGAGGGTGACGTCATAAGAGGCGCGCAATTGACCACAGTCAGTCTAATATTGGAGTCTAACCAATCCTGAAAGGATCCAGTCATTTAAACACGATAATGGGTTGCTCACCAATGGAGGGTGACGTTGTAGGAGGCGCGATTGATGACATTGATGACGAGGGTGTCGCCGTTGCGGGCCTCGAGCGTCGGACCGGGGAACTGGCCGTTCACGGTGATGATGTTGTGGGTATTGCACAGCCTCTTCACTGGCGTTGCTTGGACCTGTTAATGCATTGTTTTATATGCTAAGTAGTTCAGAATGAAAAATGTAGTATTAGTAGGAGAAGATTGAAAGGAGAAGTACTTACAACAAACTCATGATAGTGAACTTCAGCAGAAGTTTGAGAAAAGAAGAGAAGGAGCCATAAGAGGAGACAATAATGGTGAGACTCCATTTTTTAAACTGTAGTGATGTTTCAGTCTTTCTTGATGAAGGTTTGTTTTTTGTTCTTCCTTTTGAATTGTAAGAGAGAGGGAGAACTTCATGTTGTTTATATAGAGAGATGGGAGGGAAGAAGAGGTCGATTGAGTTTGGCAGATTAGGTTTTGAAATCAAAGAAAAAGGAATTCAGACAACAATTTTTAACATGGCATGCAAGCTATGGTTTCAAACATTAGGAGTTGTTACACCCACCCAGCCCAAATTAAAGAGGAGCAGCAAATATTTCAGCAATGCTTGTAAGACAAGTCTCCCATGGAAAATGGCTTTACTTTTTTGATGATTAACATCATTGTTAACTTTGTTTATGACATTTCGAAAGGAGCTGATATATAAAATGCATGTGTCCTGCATGTCATAGAAAGAGTCGTGCATGTCTTGTCATGTCTATAATCTATTGAGATGGTGTTCTTTTTATTGTGAGCGAGAAATAAATGGTCTGTACACTTCCATGAAACATATTTTTCATATTTATATATAAACATAAATATATATATTGTACTAGATGATATATATTATTTTAAAAATAATTAAAACATAGTCAAGCAACTTGTAGGGTTATATGTCTAACATTTTTTCTTTTTGTTGTTTATTCACTTTTTGATTACTCTCATTTTTTAAGAACCGATAAATGATATTTCATTCTATCACAACTAGAAGGAGAAGAGAACATGTCACGATACACTGGTGGGAAATGTGTGGTTAGTAAAACTTTTTCCTTATAAAAGAAAATTTAGTATATTCAATTGTTTCTCCACTTTTTATTTACTTGTTATTGCATGAACCATTCAAACCTACAACCACGACTATATGAAAAGGATGGTTGCTTGATTATCATTTTGTCAAAATACATGTAAGTACCAAATGTTGAAGTTACCTGGGCAGGAAAATTTATTATACATTATAATTAATGAAATCCATACAAAGTCAAAAATATTTCTTATATGCCCATCATGAAAAAATTTATCATGACCTATTGTTTAGCTTTCTTAGGACAGCATAATCACAGACCTCTACCTTTTTTATTACACAAAAAGTGAGGAGAGTTTCCACTGGATTTCTTTTATTAATTGACAGCTTGTTTTTTTATTCATGTCCACACACAATAGTCATAAGTCCAATGGTTTTTCTTTTCTTGGCCTTGTTTTCATTATTTTTAACAGGGGACTCAGCATTTCAAAACATGGGTTTCTTAGAGGGGTGTCCAAGTGATTTTTGGTTAGAGTGGTTAGAGAAAAAGTGTTTTTTTAGCATTGACTGATTAAATTATTGACTTCTTTATGGAGTGGTGGAAAATCTTTTTGGGTATACAAACTTTTAAAAACCTCCTAATGAAGTTTTATCTGAGAAAGTGTTTATCTGCTAAATTTATGTGAAAAAAAAAATACCTTGTAAATTAAACAAACACTCAACCTACGATATCCAATCTCTTGTTTCACACTGTATTAAAAAAAAGTTACGAGATCCAATCAGGGGTGAGATAACAAGAATTATTATCAAGGTTTATCCAATGTTCGACCAAAAGGTAAAAAAGGTTTATAAAATAATGTGGGTTTATTTAAATAATAATATTAATTTATATTGAAATTAAGCCTGTCAAATTATATGATAAATAATTGTAACCTCTTTGAACCCGTATCCAAAAAATCAAAATTTATCCAATATTTGAATATACGGAGTATAAATATATTCATATATCAATGTATCATTCTGAATGTTTCAGTGTTTTTATATATGTTTAAATTTAATTAACTTTTATGATTAATCATAATCTTAAAATTAAAATTTGAAGAAGACAAGAATTTCTAAAGTCATGATTTAATTTTCTTATCTCTCTAATATGCCATCTCAACCTAAATGATCCAGTGTTAAATAATTATCCAATTTTTTTTTAATATGTTCTAAAGTAAAAAAGATTCAATTTCAAATATTAATATTCGCATCAATATGATTTAGGATGTGATACATATTAAGATATCTGATCCAGATCTAATCCATTGTTATGAATAGATATCCATTTCCTCTAAATGGTGCAAAGTTATGCAACAACATCATCATTCTATCCAATTCAATCTTATGGGGGAAATAATCATATGGCTACTTTAAATAGGGCTATAAAATAGAAAACATGGTGAAAATAAAGAAAATCCATTAGCCTACACAAGGTCAGTTTTATATGGCATTCTGCATTATGTTTCCAAAACACCTAACTTTCTCACATGATTCTTATGATTACATTAAGTTTGGGAGGTTTGAAATGAAATGCCATTTGTATCCATATCAAGGTTGGGAAGCTTCTTTTTTGGTTGTCTGTAACTTGGCTGGAGCGCTTGACCCTACCTATGCATTTATATCTCATTATAATTAGGTAGCCTATCCAGCTACATTTTGAATAACTCAAGATCTTTATTAATAGTGTCACTTTTAATTAATATATGATTCAGAAAAATATATAAATTTATGTCAAATGAAGGCCCCATGCATTGCTAAAGCTATACGTAATGATAGGTGGATGTGTTGAGATCCACACATTTTGGGCCCTCTCTCCGTGCTGGCCAACGATCTGAAGTTGACTGTGTTTTGTTTGACCATCTTCATGGTTTTTATGATGGGACTGTTTGACTAAGGTAGTTTTTGTTAGCTGCGGAACTAATTTCTTGGGTTTAAAACTGATTATGTAGAAAACTGGATCTCCTTAACTTTTTTCAATAGTAATTTTTAAATATTATTTGTCTGAAATCTATTTATAAGAAGTTGTGATTATAAAATTGTTTGGTTACATGAATGCAGAACCAGTTTTCTGCAAACGTAAAAGTTGTCTAATTGCATAATCAAACACTATCTTAAATTTTTTTAAAAATAATACTACCTGGTGGGATTTCTGTCAGTACATATTTAGATAAATGACTATGTATCTATCAAAGAGTAAAAAAAAAAATTATTAATTAAAAAATCATTGAAACAAATTTTATTAATACACTTTAATATACACATTTCATCGGCCAAACTTTAATGGATGAAAATTCATCAATATACATTACCCAGTGTATACTCTGTTATAAAATCAAATTCAGAATATGCATTCAATCCATATAAGAACTGTTTTATGTTTTTTTGTAATATTTATTTTGTTAAACAAGTATATATAAGGTGTGTACCATGGATTCGATGGTGGGAAAGTTAGAAAAAAGTTACCATGAATCCAAACTTTTTTTAGCTTCTATGTCATCACCATTGGCCTACAAACAACATTGCTTGACGCCTTATGTTCCCTGTGTTTCCAAACGCCCACAACATAATAATGTTTTTCCACTGCAATATTTGAACCATTGGACTTCTGGAATGTGAGTGTGTCCACCACATATCCAAATGGACCTTAAGATGACTAAAAGCAACTGGGATGAGCCCTTATCTAACTTGGAAGTGTTTAACCCAAATCTAAACCAGATTTTATCCTTAAAAACCTGACGATGCTATACATAGTCATTTTTATAGTCTTATTTGTTATCTCATATATTTCATTAACCACACGCACCCACAATAACGAGATACATAACTCATCAAATTTTCATAAATGATTTTATACAATTCATCATAGTATATATTTTTGAAGATTACATTTAAGGTTATAAACGTGTGAGCATATCACATTTCTAAAATGTTATGTAGTGTGCACATGTTTTAATTTTTTTTAAATAGTATATACCCCATCTAATGAATTATATATATTCCAATGAATTACATGAATTTAATTAAAAATCATAAAAAAAGTTAATAAAGTATATATCTTATTAATGTGAGTGTACGACGCTAATTAGGTATTGAGGCTGAAGAAGGAATCTCAGGGTGGATTTTCATCCTTTTCACCGAATGAACAACCCATATTTCAGATTCTGCATGGCCTTGGCCCATTAACGATTTATCCTTTCAAAAGTGGGGGCCCGGTCCATATACTCACCCGGGATCTCCCTCCCAAGATTTTGGGTTTGGGCCATCAAGAGAATCGCCCATTTCATACACGGGCTCCCGTATAGCACGGTCTTTGTGAGTGTATGTTAATCAGATGGATACGAATCGCATAGGCCCATATCAGTTTTCATGTTCGAATTGGATATTCGAAAAAATATTCATATCCGATGTTCGATGGATTTTGAAAGTAAGTATTTGTATCTGATTCGAAAATCCAGATTTGGATACGGATAATTATTCGAAAATTCAAAATAAATATAAAATGATTAAAATATTTAAAGAACCAATATTAAAAAATCCATATATAATATCTAAAAAATGTGAAAAAAATCTAATAATTATCAAGTATAAAACATAAAATTATAAATATATATGTAAAACATTACAAGCTTTAGAGTTAAAATAGAAATAAAAACTCATATTATTCCTTAAAATATAAATAATATAATATAATATAATATAATAATATTTTCGAATTCAGATATTTTTCAGATTGGATACATGCATATTCATATCCGATTAGAAAATTTTCAAATACGGATATTTTTTTGGATATGGATGCGGATCGATACGGATATTTTTCGGATAATTAACAGGCTTAGTGTGTGTGATAGTGGGGTTGTTACACTCATTTTTTTATAGATCAAAATATAGTCTTATATACCTCATTAGAAACCCAGCGAACTATATAAATCATTAAACAATGTATAAACTTCATTATAAAAAATTTACATTTATTAAAAATGAATTTATTTAACTTGAAATAGAGCGATATATAATTTTATCAAAATATTTACATAATTAAATGATATTTATTATTTTTAAAAATATAAACATATATAGTCTAAGTCTTGGACCATTGGCTCTAAGCCCCGTTTGTTTCTGGTATAAGACCCTGAATAACCCTGGATAAGAATTTTCAAGTTTTGTTTACCCCAGATAACCCCTGATAAAGTATGTTAGAATAAATTATGATAAAGTGGTATATTGATTCCAATCAACCTAGAATTAAAGTTATCATATGTTAGTCCACCCAAAGAATATGTGGGCTCACTGTCAAATCAACTGTCATCACTTCTTATAAATCATCTGTCAAATCAACTATCATTACATTTTTTATCTTTTATAAATCTTTATCCATACTTTATTCACGTTTTACCCAAACAACAAAATATTTATTCTTACATTTACCAACGAGAATAATTTAAAACACAATCAACACAAAACCATACTATCATTATTTATACTCATTTATACTTGAATAAATGTATACCATAGAATAAAATTTATCCCCGTTCCAAACGGGGTACCGGTTTTCTCTTTCAATGGATTCATTTTCACTGAATGCATACGTAACTGCACACTGTTTCACTTTTTAAAACATATATAAAAAGACATACTCAAGTGAACTCAATGAATCATTCATACATTTTTTTTATTGGAAAAAATCCATATAACCCCTTGTAAACTATCTAAAATCCATATGATTTTAAATTTTACTAATTTATATAACCCACACATATGTAAATCCAAATAAATTCTGAATTAAATTTTTATTGACATATGAGTTATATTCTGTGAATATTCTGTGTGATTAACCTAATTGAAAACATAATATATCAAAAACCCCTTACAATGTTTTAAAAGTGCAAAAAATTTCTATAAATGACGATTTTACCTTTTGGATAGAGTTTTAAATCAACGTCAAACCGTTTACTTATTAAAAAATATTTATTCGTTAATAAGTACTTATAATAAACACTTAAAACAAACACTCAAATAAGAAATAAATATTTATTTTAAGTGATAAGTCAAGTAGGTGCTTATTTTCTGCTAAACCAAATGACCCTTAGCTCCGTTTGGATACGAAATAACCTGTAATAAAACAAAATAAATAATTTTTGTGTTTAGATGCAGTAAATATTATGGGATAACCTATGTCAGAATAAACTAGTATAAAATGGTATATGGATTCCAATTAACCATTGAAATTAAAGTTATTCCAGGTTATTTAATCTAAAAATGTGGGTTCATTATCAAATCAAATGTGATAACCTTTTATAAATCACCTATCAAATCAACTATAATCATTTTTTCACTTTCTATAAATCATTATCCACACTTTTTTCACATTTTATTTAAACAATAAAAACTTTATTATTACGTTACTCAACAAGAATAATTCAAAACACAATCAAATACAAAATCACTAATTTTATTTCTATATTCACTTATGCTGGTATAACTATATAGATCATAATAAGTCTTATTTTATATTCAAACGTGAATTTAATGTCATAGGTTATTTTATCCTAATTGGATAATTCCGGTTAACGAAAATTTTAAAATGCACCAGGTTTTACAGTTCACACAGGCTATCTAAATCCACGTCTCGCTACACGCGAATCCAAGCCCTTCCGTGTGTAAAACGTTTAATTCTACACCTTCGCTTCGAAAACCACGTGCGACTCTCTCCCCACCCCTTCTTCTTCACCCCCTTCAACGACAAATAATAATAAAAAAAAACAACAATCGACGGAGACTCAAGACTCCCTGTTAGGGCGGAGCAAAGCAGTAGCAACGATGATGGGCGAAGAACCCCACCCGCTCGCCCAGAGGGACGACGAGATCATGGAGTCTCTCGTCCTCGACGACGACGTCGACGGCGACCCCTCTCACCTCCGCTTCCGCTCCGCGATGTCGTCACTCTCCGACGCTCACCATCCCTTATCCTCCCCCCCTCCCCCCGACTCCTCCTCCTCCTACCTCGACCCCCCCTCCTACGCCGACGTCATCTTCACCCCCTCCGACTCCCTCCCCGATCACTCCGTCTCGAGATCCGCGTCCTCCGCATCGGGATCCGCGTCCCACCGGAGGCCCTCCCGACTCAGGATCTCCGTCTCTGATCCACAGAAGGAGCAGGAGACCGCGAATTCCCTCGTCCCCGGCGGGTCCACCTACGTGACCTACCTGATCGTCACCAGATCCGACGATCCCGACTTCGGCGGCGCCGGAGGCGGCGAGATCTCCGTGCGGCGGAGGTTCCGCGACGTGGTGACGCTCGCGGACCGGCTCGCGGAGTCGTACCGGGGGTACTTCGTGCCGGCCCGGCCCGACAAGAGCGTCGTCGAGGGGCAGGTGATGCAGAGGCAGGACTTCGTCGAGCAGCGGCGGTCGGCGCTGGAGAAGTACCTGCGGAGGCTCGCGGAGCACCCCGCGATCGGGCGGTCGGAGGAGCTGCGGCTGTTCCTGACGGCGCAGGGGAGGCTGCCGCTCCCGACCACCACGGACGTGGCGTCCAGGGTGCTCGACGGGGCGGCGCGGCTGCCGAAGCAGATCTTCGGCGGGGGGAACGGCGCGGCGGCGGCGGCGGGGGATTCGTGGTTGGCGCCGCAGGAGGTGACGCAGCCGGCGAAGGGGGGGAGGGACCTGATGAGGATGTTCAAGGAGCTGAGGCAGTCAGTGGCGAACGACTGGGGAGGGGGGAGACCGCCCGTGGCGGAGGAGGACAAGGAGTTCCTGGAGAAGAAGGAGCGGATGCAGGATCTTGAGGTGCAGCTAAGTAACGCTTCCAGCAGGTACGATAGTAACAAAGTACTCCGTTCTTTTCTGAATATTCGCTAAAGTACTCCGATTATACATCTTTCATACAAAACATACCGTACCAAACACAATGCATATGAAATTCATCAATACATACTAATTCTTAAATTAACTAGAAAATAGTCTAATTATCCCCGTATTTTTCCGTATTTATCCCGTATGATTTACGAGTGCTCACGTATTGTACCGTACATGACACTTGCCGAAAATTTGTCGTACATGAACTTTGTTACTATGTTCCCGAGGCATTGTTAAGCATCTGATGTTTCTCACTTGTACAACATTCTTTGCATGTTATTCTTGCTTATGTAGTGATAGGAAAAGAATAGGTTTTTTTTTCATTTTTGGGGAGATCAAATTTTATGCGAAAGATTTTATTTTAATTCATATTTACATGCAAAACTCAAGACCAAAAGTGTACTCGATCAGAACCACAAAAGGTGGCATTTGTAACCAATTAGTTTGGAAGCCCAATTTTTTCAAATGCAAAATTGGTCCATCATCGGGTCCAAAAGCTACCTTAGTGTAGGACATGCAATGATGCTTTGGAGTTCAAAGTTCCATATATTCAACACATCACTTTATGTTTATTACGCCCTTTTTTAAATTTAGTTCTATAGATTATTTGTGATGTCTAAATTCAATTGCATCATCTTTTGCAGGTTTGTTGTGTGCCTTCTTGTTTGAGATGTTTTTTATATGTTTTTTTGCACAAAATGGAGGATAACTTAGGAACATGGATTGTTAGGTAGAAAGGGGATGAGGCTAAATTTACTGGTTTAAGATGCTTCAAGTTGTCAATTTTGGGGTGTCATAAAGTGGTTAATTGCTATGGAGCTTGAGGACTTTAGACTTGTGGATTTACCTATACCACCCATGTCATAGTGGTTCAAAAACTTCTATTCCACTTCTATTCCAATTTTTTTGGGTCGTGTTTAAACCATTTTCACCCATAATTGTAGCCCCTGTAAATTATCAAATTATATCTACAACCAACTAAAACATCCCAGCTGGCTAGATCTGAAAAACTGTCTTCAGTCTGATTAACTTCTCTGTTCTGCGCCTCAAATTCTAGATCATCTTGCTTATACACCCTTCTATAATAGTCTTTTTGCAAATAGAAGCAATCCCATCTCACCCATGTTTGGGCATAGAGAGAGCATTCTCTCATAAGAAAATTCAACCCCCATGAGCAACTTCAATCACATTGAATTTTAAACTGGTTGCAGTCACTTATTGCACACTTTGGATTCCCAAGCAGAAGTTTTTGATCTGCAAGTGGTTCAGTTGTTTTTTAAAAATCCACCCTTCCAACTTTGGATGAAAATGCTTGAACCTTTCTAGAATTTAAGAATCCTATATTGTGTGAGAACATGCATTCCTTCCACCCATCAGTCTGTCCATAAGTCAACCAACTGCATTTCAATTATCCTCAGGGTTTTCTCTTAATGGAACTTTACTTTCTCATCCATCCTCTTGTATGTTTCCTTGTTATACAAATTAATGGATTTTATTGGGTTAAGTTCAAGGGAAGTCTTCATTGAGAGATTTCATGTTTCGAGAACCTTTACTGTATCTTTCTCTCACTTCACTAATAATCATGTCAAACAACCATGTACCTTTTCAATAACATTTGTCCATGTACGCCTATGCATATAGAAAAATACTAACAAGATGAAACAATCAATCACGACCACATACATTTGAAATATTACTTGTTAACTTATGTAAGATTATTATTCCATGGAAGAAACACATTAGATTTCCTGACCACCAATAAAGGCATTATGTCAAACCTTTAACAAAGTTCCCCGGCTATTATAATATCCCGGGTTTCTAGAAAATAATCCCAAAGGTCATGCTGGTTCTATATGAATAAAAAATTCTTGGTGATTTTACATCAAAATGTAGATGTACTTTTTCTTGCAGATTTGAATGCCTCATTTGTACCATAGCATTGGGTGAAACAGTTAATCGTGAATTTTGGGAGGTTTCTTTAGGGTACTGTTGCGCTTAGGGGTTTTTCATGTTCTTGCTGGTTTATTTTGTAACTTAAGATAAATATTGATGCCTCACCCACCCCCCCCCCCCCTCCCAATTTTCCTTGGAGTTAAAGGTTTTTATGTTTCCTCATATTCTGTTCTTTGGGTGACTGTTCACCTCTGGTAATAAATTTAATGTGGTGAACTTCCACCATTTAAATCATTTTTTTGCAGTATCCATTTATGTTATACACCTCCATATAACATTAATAGCTGCTTATTATCGTCCTTTGCAGTTCATATATGACATTTGTTTTTCTTTCTGTCAATTATGTGAATTTTCAAAAACTTTGTAGACCTTCCCAACCTTCCTACTATTAAGACATTTGTCTGTTTGAGATCTGGTTATGCTAAAACATATCGAGTCTGTGGAAGAACTTTCCCAAACACCATATGGTCGTATGACACATTTTTGCTCATGTCCTTTTAGAGTCTCTTATGATAAGACTCTTTTCTTGACCCTGCTGTATAAAGCATTGCAAATCTTGATTTTGTTTATGTAGAATGTATGCAATTTGATTCCCCATTTTATCCTATTAGAGCTACATGAAGGCCAGTATATGAGATGATAATAATACACATCTGAATATATTTACAAAAACGATCATATGGTATTTTCTTGTTGTACATCTTCTAATTCAAAATGTGATTCTACATCAATAAAAATGATTTTCCCATCTATAGGCCGAAGCACTCGTTAAGGCTCAGCAGGATATTGGAGAAACAATGGGAGAGTTGGGCTTGGCCTTCATCAAATTGACAAAATTTGAAAATGAGGAGGCACTTTATAATTCTCAAAGAATAAGGGCTGCTGATGCCAAAAATTTGGCTACTGCTGCTGTCAAGGCAAGCAGATTCTATCGTGAGTCGAATGCCCAAACTGTGAAACACTTGGTAAGTTTTGGGCTCCACTTGAATTTATTGTTCACAAGAGTTTTATTGTTAATACTTTCCATAGGTAAATCTTTACTACATCATGTGTTCTAATATATGCTCTCCATCATATTCTGTGGCAGGATACTCTTCATGAATACCTTGGATTGATGCTATCAGTCCATAGTGCCTTCTCAGATCGCTCTAGTGCTTTATTGACTGTACAAACACTTCTGTCAGAACTTTCTTCCTTGCATGCCAGGGCTGAGAAACTTGAAGCTGCCTCCTCAAAAATATTTGGTGGTGACAAGTCAAGAATCCGCAAATTAGAGGAAGTAAAAGAAACAATAAAAATAACTGAAGATGCTAAATTTTGTGCCCTCAGAGAATATGAACGAATCAAGGTAAGAGTTCATTATGATCGTACAATTTTAGTATCTGCAATTCACAAATGAGAAACAGTCATAGCTTGATATGGCACTTCACATTGACATCTGTAATATGGTTTGGTATAGGCTCTAAAAACATGGATCTGGGGTGTTCTTATGGAAGCTGCTAGTTACATTTACATAAATTTATCTGCTAGTTGTTATTTGCATTAAATTTCTGAAGTTTTAGGGAATCGATTACTGGAACCTGGCAAAGACAATTTTCTCTTATTTATTTAACACAGTGATGCCTATTGATAGCGGTTGATGAAACCTCTCTCTACATTAGCTCACTATGGAAACAATGCAGGAAAACAACAGAAGTGAACTTGAAAGGCTAGACAGAGAAAGACATGATGATATGTTGAACATGCTGAAAGGGTTTGTCATTAACCAGGTATCAACTGTTCTCTATCTTACACGTTTTATGCCGAACTATTCACATCATAACGACCATTATGATTATTTTAGTGACTGAGTTGAACATGGGATTATATGTCAGGGTCTTGTTAGTGTGAGGAGTAGAGGCATCAGTAATAGTACATTAACTTTTTCTTCTTTTTTTGTGAATAGAAGTTGGAACTTTTATTGAATAAAAGCCCCCTAACAAAAGGAGACGAGGATCTGTAAACAACAAAGAAAAGTGCATAGAAAAATTTGATTGGAAAAGATTCCAAAATCGAAAAAATACAAAAGATTACATGAACTTTTATTAAAATCATTGGAAGAAATTTTGTAAAATCTTATTATAACAGTGGTCTTCTTTATGGTCGCATCAGCTGAATTGTTTATATAATTTTAAAGCGAAAACTATTAACAACTTAACACCCTTTGGACTCTTCATGGATAGTGTGGTGGGCCTGGTGGCTTGCAGGATGATTATTGTATTATTGAAGCTCTTAGATGCCTAGATATTGAAGAAATCTGTAGAAGATTTGCTCTCTTAGATGCCTGGGACCAACAAAGTTTTAATGCATCATATGTTCCTTTGTTTGCAATGACTGTTAAAATCTAGGTTGGTTCCAATATGTACTTATATTGCTTCTACCATTTGCCAATAATTATATTAGCATGACACCTTGGGACCGAAAGACTACATGATGTGCAGCATATAATGGCTTTGGGTGCTTGACAAGGTATTTGGTTATCTGCTGTGTAAGTCTGCAGCTGGGATCAATTGATGGCCTTTATCTATATGACACCTTTTCTAAGCAACTAACAAGCATCTGTTTCCTTTACATTTTACTCAAAGCACTTAAAACACGCTACACAGTTTAATGTTTGTTCCGTGCAACTTCTATTTCATACACTCTGTACAGTCTCACCAACAAAACTAAAAATGTGAAGGATCCAATTCTGCTAGAGTAGTCTGCCCACCACTCTATGATGCTGCTGTGATCATCATGAGACAATTCTACCCAACAAGTTTTATTTGGATTTCCTATCTTTCTGCTTGTGCTGTGTTCCTGCGTGATGCATCTCGATAGCTTTGTTTATACTTATAACTGTCATAAAAGTTGTTAAAAGTTGTTCTTATTATCATTATCATCGAAAGTGTAATTTTAAGGCAGCTCAGGCTTTCATGTGATACATTATTCTGCCTTGAAATCATGATGATATTTATGTGTCGCAAAATTTTAAGATACAGCAAATTTGATGCATTATCTTCTTATCTTCAACCATAAATTTTCTGTGGCCATAGTTTCTCTCAGTCTGAGCTGACACTTGCTTTATAAGCTAACATTGTTTCGAAATACAGATCACTCAAGCACAGAGTTCTCTATATACAACTGTTTAATCATCTTCTAGAGATTCTGCTTAGAAGTTCTTTTTTTACCGCGTATTTGCAGGTCGGATATGCGGAGAAGATAGCCAATGTATGGGCTAAGGTTGCCGAAGAAACAAGCGGGTACGTGAAGGAGAAGGAACAAATCTAGGCTGTAAATCAAGGATCCTTAACACATGCATGTACACTATTAGGTAGGTATAAATCACACAGAGGATCATCACTTGTTAGAACAGCTTGATTTCATCTCCCCTTTTTTCCACCTTTTTTTTTTGCCTGTATTTAGTAATTTTTCATTCGGTTTGTTTAGAAAATTCTATTCAGCTACTATTATTTGAGGGACTAAATTAAATTGAGAATGAGATGTGTTGAGTGATGTCTTATTGTTATTCATTGAAATGCTCATGACATTGTTTAAATTTCTTATTTTGCGAAGCCCAAATGACTTCAATTTACTCTTGTAACCCCCGTTTGGGAACTATCATAGTACAATTATTGATGGCAGTCTCTTTTTGTTATTCTCATTGAGAAAAGAAAAAAAGTATCTATATTGGTGAATACAAATGAATAACAATGATAGTTCTATTTTTATATTATTTATTTGTGTTTGATAATGTGTGTGAGAGATGCGACATGTTTTGACGTGTGATTTTCAAATTCCTACTTATCATCCCAAATGAAAGCATGACATTAAATTATTTGACTACCCTTTCATAAAGTTGAGTTTGCTTTATTGAGGAGGACAAAAAGACTATGCAAGGAACTGAAATTTTTTGTGCAAATAAGTTTCTTTTTATATCTTTTTATAAGAAGCTATGAAAAATGTGTAATTATTATCACAACTTATGATACTACCTGAATATAATCATGAGCGTTTATTTTGACAAAAATAAAATGCCCTTTTTTTACTTATGAGGCTTTATCCAGCTTGCATGAAAACAATTCCAGAGTTTGAAAGAATTATAGAAGAATTACACTAGCAGTGAATTCATAAGAAAAGAGATTAAGGAGTCCTAAAGACAGATATGCTTATATGTACAGACGGTCACAACAACAAAAAAAACCTACCCCAACAAAAACAATTCCAAGAATAAAAGAATGCAAAAACCAACCACACCCCAGCCCAGCAAAAATTGACCCCATCAATCCTCCGCCGTCGGCGGCCCTGCCACCTCCACGGAAGAATCACCACCACCTGTACCTGTAGTAGACTCATCCCCGCCGCCGCTGCCAGACCCACCCCCTGCTCCTTCGCCGGCTGCGCCTCCCGCCAACTCGGGCTTGATCTCCTCCAACTGCCTTAGCACCTGCTCCACCTCGGGCCGGGCGGCGGGCGACGGGTCGACGCAATGCAGCGCGAGCTTCAGCGTGTTGAGCAGCTCATCACCCGTTGTCGGCGCGTCCCTCATCAGCTCCAGGTCAAACACCTCGTTCGTCCACTCCTCCTTGACGATCGACGCCACCCACTGGGGCAGCCCCGCCCCGCCTCCGCTCCCGCCTTCCATGGCGTCGCCAGGGGACTTCCCGGTGAGGAGCTCGAGCATGATCACGCCGAGGCTGTAGACGTCAGTCTTCGCGCTCGCCTTCTTGAGCTTGGAGAGCTCGGGGGCGCGGTAGCCCAGGGCGCCCGCAGTGGCGATCACGTTCGAGTTGGCAGCGGACGTCATGAGGCGGGAGAGGCCGAAGTCGGAGATTTTCGGGTTCGCGCCCTCATCGAGGAGGACGTTGCCGGACGTCAGGTTGCCGTGGATGATGTTCTCCTTTGTGTGGAGGTGGAGCAGCCCGCGCGCGGTTCCCATCGCGATGTTCATCCTCGTCGGCCAGTCGATTGGCGTGTCTGGTCCACGCGCTGTCACAGACAAATCTCATTATTTTTGAATATTTACTGACTAATACAAGAAAATGCAAGTAGCCCACTAGTTTTTTTTATATATATACAAAATATCATTTTGGAACCAAATTTTAAAATAATTTGTTATTTAAGAAAAATTATCATCAACCAATTTATTTTTTATAGAAGCTGTTTTTTTTTTAAACATCACCTAAAAATCAAAATTTGAAATAATAAACTTCAAAAAAAAAATTCCGTTTCAAACACACCCTGAAAAGATAACTTTTACTTTTGACATTGGTTTCAAACCGAACCTAAGTAACATAAGAAAATTTTCAGGCAGTGATGTCCCAAAATCAACCAACTTTCCAAAGTCTTGGGTTAGAGTCCTGGTGCTGACTCATCTGTTTGTTGGCAATTATTTAAAAGAATTTTTTGTGGGACCGAGACAAACAAGCGGAGGTAGCTTTCCCAGCTCGATCGTAAAGTCAATCAAGGAGAGTCCCTCCCATAAAAAAAAAAAAAAAAATATATATAATAAAACAACACTCATTGTCTAATCATTAAGAAAAAAAATTATAAGAATCCACGGGTGTTAAGAATTTTTCAAAAACAATATATACTTCAATATAGTATATGTATCTATTTATATAAAACAATATCACGTTAATGAGATATATAAGACTACTTATGCTAAAAAAAACAAAGACTCTGAAACCAGCCATTAAAACCAACTGAATTTCAAAATCTAGTTCTTTTAGTTGGCGCTCACCATGTAAAAAGGCGGCAAGGCTTCCCCTGGGCATGAAATCAAACACAAGTAGCTTCTCCCCTTTGGGACCCAGATAGTAAGCTCTGAGAGAGAGCAGGTTTGGGTGCCTGATCTTCCCAAGCAACCCCACCTCCGCCTCGAACTCCCTCTGCCCCTTCGCCACCTTCTCCCTCAGCCTCTTCACCGCCACCTGACTCCCGTCCTCCAACGTCGCCTTATACACCGTCCCGTACGTGCTCTTCCCCATTATCTCCGCCGTCGCGCACAATAGATCGTCCGCCGTGAACGCCATCGGCCCGTCGAAGTGCACCAGCTTTCCCCCCGCCTCCCCCCCACCTCCCTCCGCCTCCCCCGCCGCCGCTTTCTCCCCCGTCGTGGCGGCGGTGGGCACGCCCCCCTTCGTGTGGGTAGTACTAGTTCTCCTCCTCCTTGCGAGGCAGCAGAGCAGGATACAGCAGAGGATGAGGAGGAGCCCCAATACGGCGGCGGATGCGATCAAGATTGCATTTTTAGCGCTCCATCGGTGGCGGTGGTGGGCGATTGGAGGAGGCGGGGATTGGGTCGGGGAGGATGAGGGAACGGGGGAGGGACAGGGGACTGAGGCGGCGTACCCGCAGAGCTGGAGATTGCCTCTGAAGGAGGTGGAGTTGAAGCGGGCAGAGAGGGCGGCGGGGACTGGCCCGGAGAGGTTGTTATTGGAGAGGTCTAAAAGAGAGAGCTTTGAGAGGTTCGCCATGGACGGCGGGATTGGCCCTGCGAGGGAGTTGTCGGAGAGATCGAGCGCTGACAGGGTGGAGAGGTTCCCGATCGAGGCGGGGACCGGGCCATCCAATCGGTTCCCCTTCAGCGACAGCACCGAGAGGTTCCTCAGCCCGCCAACGGAGTCCGGGAGGGGCCCGGTGATGTTGTTGTTGGAAAGGTAGAGACTTTGCAGCGTTTTGAGTGACCCAAGTTCGTCGGGGAGGGTCCCGTTGATCCGATTGTTGTCCAGGGAGAGCTCAATCAGCCCTTCAAGCATCCCGATCGAGGCGGGGATGGGTCCGGAGAACGAATTGTGGTCGAGGGACAGCGTTTTAAGCCGAAAGGGCTCGCCTTTCATCGACCCCCAAACGTCAGATATGGGCCCGGAGAGGTTGTTGTGGCGGAGGGAGAGGAAGGTGAGGGATTGGGACCTCGCGAGGCCGACAGGGAAGGGACCGGATAAGGCGTTGAAGGCGAAATTGACATTGTAAAGCGAGGCGGAGGCGTTGAAGGCGAGATCGATCCGGCCGGTGAGCGAATTGTTGCTCAAATCGATGCTTCGGAGGTTCGGGCAGGCAAGGAGGGGCGGCGGGATCGACCCGGAGAGGCGATTGTTGAACAAATAGACCCCGCGAAGGTCGGGGAGGAGGGCGAGGGAGGGCGGGATGGGGCCGGAGATCGAATTGTCGTGGAGGCTGAGCTTTCGGAGGGCAGAGAGTTGGCCGACCTTGTCGGAGATGCGGCCGGAGAGGCCCTTCCATGGGAGCTGAATGGCGATGACTTGGCCGCGGACGCACTTGATGCCGGACCAATCGCCGGAGCAGGCGCCGAGGCCGGTGCCGTTCCAGGTGCGGAGGACGCCGGAAGGGTCGGAGAGGTCGCGCTTGATGGCTTGGAGGCCTTGGAGGTCCGATTGGGTGATGATGACGCCGTCCCATGATTGGGCGGATGAGAGGGTGAAGAAGAGGAGGAGGTGAAAGAGGGAAAGGAGAGATCTTTGGATTGGGTTTTGATTGGGTTGATCCATTGATGGAGATTTGGAGGTTTTTTTGTTTATGGAATGATTGAAGAATGAAAGAGAAGAACAAATTGGGGGTTTTGGCTTTTCTTTAGTGATGAATAGGAGGAGAGATTTGAATGCAACGGCTAGTTTGGACTTTGAAGGGTTTTTGGTGTGTAAGAGTTGAAAATGATAACAGTAATAATGAGAAGATCCAAATAGTGTTGCATTCTGATGGAGTGTTTTTTTTGTTTTTGGAAAATATCCAAATAACCCCCTTAAACTCTAAAAAATTCATATAATTCACTTACTTTTCTTAAAGTTATATAACCACCTGAAAACACTTATGTAAATCCAACTAAACCTTTGAATTAAATTTTTGTTAGCAGATGAAGAATATTATATGAATATTTTATTTGATTCAACTCTTACTGAAAACATAGTATACTAAAAAGCCACTTTAATTAATTAAACATGTAGAAAACCTTATGTAAATCTCCAAATAGATTATAAGACTATCTAGAGGGGCAAAATTATCATTGACAGAGAATTTTCACATTTTAATACATTGTAAGGGTTTTTATATACTATATTTTTAATCGAGGTTAATCAAACATAATATTCACATAATACTCATCATATATCAACAATTTTGGGCCGAGATTGAAACGCACACGGACTTGGACACCTCCTTCCAAACCTTGGAAGGACTATGGGAGGCCGGAAGAGCTTTGAAACGGGAGGATGATGACGCGTTAACGGCGACGATATCACAATCGATTGTACCGGTGGCAGCGTGGACGATTTGGCGAACGCACAATGAAGTAATCTTTAGAAGAGCTCGAGTCTACCAAAAAAACATGTGGGACATGTTCGCTGCACAGGTGAGGGACTGGGGTAAAGGAGTCACCTCTGCTCGCGCGTTTACTTCAGACACGGCGTCTTGGCACCGCGGCGTAATCACTCCCCACGGGTTTTATTTCCCATTGGGATAGATGCCTTTTCTATCGGGGGGCGCCCAGATCGATGTATTTTGTATCTTTTCTCTTTCATTTCAGAGTTTGTAATTCGATCTTACAGAAATGATATCGGGTAGCTAATTTTTACATCTTTCAAAAAAACTCAAATGACTTTAGATTTAGATATATTTTTACAGGGGGTTATATAAAATTTAGGAAAAATAAGGGGGTTATATGGATGTCGGACAGTGTACATGGGGGTTACATGGGTTTTTCCTTGTTTTTTTTGTTTTTATATTTTATTATAAGGTGGAGGCGCTCCATTCCACTACTATACTGGTCAGTGCAACGGTTATATTTTTGGGGGACCTGTCTGTGTTTTGTTTATTATTATTTGTTTTTATAATAATAATATATGTTTTGGGATTTGGAATCTTTAGGTTGTCTCGTTGTCAACCCCTTTGAACATGTAACGATATTACATCACACAACAGTACTTTTTTATTTCACCTTCACGTGTTTGCTGTTTTTTTTTATTATTATTTTTATCATGATTGTGTCCCTGAGTGTTATGAAATGACTGAAGCACCTCTTCATCAAAAGGTATGGATTCGAGTATTAAACATAAAAGTTATCTGGGGTAGGGGAATAATGGTGGATGAGGTAAGATGAGGGGGAAAAATGAGATTTATTTAGCAGTGATGACTCAATTACATCTACGTTAGAAGTATTCCAAATGCCTTAAACTATGTTACTGTACTCAATTTATTTATTTTATTAGTATAATACACATATCAAAGTATAAATTTTTATTTTTTATAATTGTGAAGCTATTGCACTCTGAGTCTCTTACCGTAAAAATTTACATGTGATGACATTGTATTGATTGTTACAAAGAAGGGTATGTAGTGTGTTACAGACGATCACATCGCTTTTATCCTACTATTCGCCCTATCCCAAATAAATAATTAAAATTTTAAAAAATAGTCATTTTTTATTTTTATTATAAGAAAGAACATGATTGAATGAGATGATAATAGTAAAAAATAAATTAATAATAAAAAAAATACAGATTCATGATGCCAAGTACTTCACCTCAAATAAAAAAAATTGGTTTGTATTATTAGTTTTTATCATGTGCTTGGTTTGACAATTTATTTGTGAAATGTAACGGGAAAATCTGATAAGGTAGCAATGTGCATCGTCGTACAAAACAAACGTCTTTTTTTTTTAGTACATGGAAATAAATGTCTGAATATATTGTATGGGAACTTTCATTTTTGTTTTCTTCTCTCTTTTTTTGAATTATGAATTAAAGCTCACCCAAAACAGATTCACGTGGACACGTCCAACAAAACAACAGCCCTGATACACTCATTTATTCTTATATATGTGATTATATTTATCTAAATGAGTACGTGTTATGAAAAATACAAAAACATGTACATTTCATTTGAGTGATATTTTACTCTATTTTTTAACATAAAAAACGTATTTAAACAAATATATAACTTATTTAAAATTTTAAACATTGCAAAATTGAATGTTGGAGTGGCTCAACTAACATTTTTAATTATATTAACAGTACGTAATAATGGTGAGTGGAGTAAAACCTTTTAATTAGATGTTAATTTATCTCTCACATCTCATTCATACATGTAATTTCACTTTCATCAATTAATATAATGGTAGCATGTGTTTATCTTTTCTCTGTTTTTTTGAAAAAAAAAAATGAGTGGAGTGAAACCTTTTAGTTGGATGTTAATTTAATTTTACAGGCACTTGCTGTGGTTCTTCACCCTGTTATGTAACTATTCAATGTTAATGTTTTCTTTCTTCAATGACTTATTTTCTTTGATAATGAAATATATAGAAAAAGGAGGTATTTCATTCGGATGTTTCTGATCAGGGCCGCAACTTGAACACGTTAACTTTGGCTTAGTTCATATTTTGGATAGAATTGAATTGAAATTCTAACAAAAAGCAAACAAAATCTCAATTTGAGTTGAGTTTGCATTGAAGGCAAGGCTACTGGAGTCAATTCTAAACATGATGGGGGTGAATTTAAATTTAAATGTTTGAGATCGGATCATTCAATGTGTGAGATGGAATATAAAACATCTAATTTATTTTTATTCTAAAATTTCCTATGTACTTTTATAATATCATTTCTTTCATATTCTCTGCACCATCATCCTAATTTTTATGTATATTATCTCATGTATATTATTATTAGTTACAATTAATATAAAATTTAAATTATTTAAAATAATATCATTTTAAGACCAAATTGGTACTCAAACCTAAACCAAACAAGTTGAATTTGAATAGATGTACTCATGTTTATGGGTCCAACTGTACTAGTTGATTGCAAATTGGATTCTTAACTCAGCTGTCTCTCTGCAAATTCTCAAATTAAAATAAATAAATAAAATTTGGCAAAGTGTTCACAAGGAAGTGATTTTACCTTCGTTACAAATTCCCTCTCTCGTGATGGTAAGGAAAATTGATTGAGAATTTGAGATGGATTTATTAGTTGGACAAAGACGTGTACTACACATCAAAATCAAATCAATTGTCAAGCTTCCAAGACTATTTTATTTATCTAATTATTTTGGGTATCATGCAAGAAAAGTTTATTTTAGGTGTAATCATGTACGAAAAGTTACAATGCTATGTAACGGGCGCAGTTTCTTTTTATATATAATAGCTCTTTATAGCATATACTTTAATGCATAAAGTACATAAAAAAATAATCCAATGTAATGTAACAAACAATTAATGGAAATATACTTATGAAGACAAAAGGATTTATGTTCCTTTTACCAAAAAAAACAAAAAGGAAAAAGATTTATATTCCAATTTATGAATTATATAAGACAAACACGACTCCCAACAAATTTTAATTACTAATGGATGGACTGTTGGGAAGCACCCTAGGAATAAAAGTATAATAGAAAATGTTAAGGACAATTGTTTATGCAATCATTTTACAGTTCGGTTGAAGAACATACATATTAATAAAAAAAAATTAAAATATATATTCAAATGTATTAAACACTTTATCTTCTTACATTTCTCCATGAGAAATGAAATATATACTCCAACTATAACACATACCTTCTTGCTTATTAGATATTGGATAATTTTACGTACAATCCCAAATGATGCCTTCACATGTTTTTAATTTTTAAAAAATAGTAAACATTATCTAATGATATATATAATTTAATAAAAAGTGTATATCATTTTATTTTTAACTGAATGGACTCATTTTTAACAAATGTTAAAAAAATTAAAGATGATACATATTTCATCTAAGGAGGTAGATACCTCCATTAGAGTATCTTCAATGGATATGTTAACTAAACAAGATGTTAAAGTGCAATGTCACTTTATACCTCAACTACACACTCATTTATTACATTCATATTTAATTGATTGTTGTTACTTTAATAGACTAGCTAAATAAACTAACTAAAATAATAATGAACCCCAAGTCTCCACCTACTCAACCTCCCAAATTTTTTTTAAAATTATTTAAGGAGAACTATCAAGTGGGACTCACATTTAGCTAGCTAAAATACCAACCACAGTTAACTTGAAAGATAACATCTGACACATGATATCCACATTTAGCTCTATTTTAACATTTTCATTAGAGCAACATTTTTACATGTTAAGTAACAATATGATACTAATATGTTAGTTAACATATCCATTAGAATTGATCTTAAATGACTATAGAGGTATATAAGAATGCATTTGAGGTTATAAAAAGGCCGCATCCTTTGATAATTCATATATTGAATTAGGACTATAAAAATGACTGGGCGTTTTGGCGCCCAAGTGTGAAACATCTCAATGTACAGGACACACTGATGGATAGTTATGGCAATGTCTGAAGAACAGCAAGAACAATAACTACCCTTCAATGTGAAGAAGGCAACTGCTCTAGTAATAAATTTGATAACATGTGAAACAACCGGAGAACAGTCAGAACTCAATAAAAGTTTGGTCCGATGATAAGTAACATCCAATAAATTTTAAAAGTGGTTAAAGAAATACCCAAACCTTAACACAAAACAGTCAAGAAAATAAATTCAAGGTGGTAACTAGGGAAGTTGATCATAAAAAATTCCCTGAGAACAAGTCATATGATCATCATAGGTTAGGTTACAACAGTGATAGCGACGCATTAACCACATGCCACCTATTTGACAGAACCCATATGAACTAACCCTCTCACTCATATCATTCTCTAAGCAAGCATGCCAAACCAAACTTGATACATATATATGAACTAATTAGTCACAGATAAATCTATGTGCAATAACACCAAAATCAGAACCGAACTTTACACTAACTAGAGCTATTTCAATTTTTTTTCAATACACAACCAAAACTGATCATGGAGATAAGCATGAAAAAGAAATCATCTTTTATAATGCAAGGCGCACAACTTCATAAAGTTACTCGATCTACACTCTGCATGTAAGAGATCTAACTTATGATTTATGAACCATCAAATAATAAATGTACATGAAAAAACATATTTAACATCCAGATTTCTTGTCAGTCCACTAGACACTTTGATGCTACAAACAGATCACAAGCATGAAATTAACAGATACAAGATTATTAAAAAAAACAAAAAAAAACTCGTAGTTTTAAGAAAAAGCTGATAGTGTTATATACAATGAAAAATACGTGTGATTAAGCACTTTCCATCTCATTGATCCAAATCAAAATGGATGTTCCCAAACAACCTTACAAGGCTCATTCCACTGTAATACAATCTAAATCAGTTATGCTCTGTTGACAAGATGCAATAAAACTTTTATTAAGTGTTCTGCTGTTTGCTTGATTTCTAAAAAATGCTACTATGTAGTAGAAGAGAAAACAATTTTACTATGGACAGGAACCGGTGATATTGCTACTATGTACTGGCAGAGAAAACAAATTTACTATGGACAGGAACCGGTGATGTTATACAAGAGAATCTGTAACAATATATAGTCTAGTCTTCTGCCTGTCATTCTGTTAGCTAAATACAAAGTAATGACATTAGCTGACATTCTCTCTCACACTGCAAATATTAAACTCTACCAACATAGATAACAATAAAAAAATCCAACCAGTCCATCCCACAATGTTTTCCTAGATCCCCAACAGCCTAGTAGATGGAATTGCATGAATGTAGTTATGGTTATTTCTCTAAACTAACCACCAGAGCAATCCAATGACAGAAATGCTATGCAAAAAGAGATGCAAATATTTGTTGAAATACTCTTTATCCTCCAAAGAACCACCTAAAAACGAATAATTGTTGGATTTGGGTTGATGTCTTGCATTCCAATGAATGGACACCAAGGAAGAACTGCACAAAAAGGATGATTGTACACTCCTAACCAATTCGAGAGGTCCAGGAGGCCTGCCCCTTGGCTGGGGGCTCAAGGGCAGAAGTTCCTGACCCCAAGTTTTCTTGGACACGTGATATCAGTTCAATGATTTCAGGGTTATGAGGGGACATTAAGATAATGTATCTAAACTATATAAATACTTTTTTGTAAGGATTTCCCATTCCACCGACGGCCCTAGAGTCTCCCATAGAGTTTGTAATTCATAAAATAAAAAATTCTCTCTTCTCTCTCCATGAACATAAGCAATCTTTTGCCAAACAACATAATTCTCTCTCTTGTGGTTTGTGAAAAAAATTTCTTCTACTCTATTTCAATTCCTAAATCTCGTTTTCAACAATAACTATCGGATAAGAGGTGGAGCAAGCAGCCTCAAGGAGATAAGGGGGTGAAAGCCAAGGTATCACAGTTGTTGATTCCGGTGGTTGCTTGGGCCTTCTGGATTAATCACAACCATTTTGTATTCAGAGGGACTTCAGTGTATGTGAAGAATATCTGGGAGGCCATCATGTATCACATAAGGGATTGGAGTGTTTGTTGTGTTGGTGCGAGATGCGTGTCTTTTACAAGGGGTATGCTCCACATAGAGGAGTAAGGGGCTGTTGTATTTCTTTGTTTACATTTGATGCAATCAGGGAAGGGAGTAGATACCTCTTCTACTTCCCTTTCTCTGATAGATCCGTGTGGGCATCTCTTGTAATCCTTTCTTTATTTGGACATTTCCTTTTTTTGAATAAAATTAAGGCCAAATGCCTACAGTTCAGTTTCAAAAATATAAATAAATAAATAAATAACTATCAAATAAAACTCCAAAAGACTTTATGCATTGGGGAAAAAGCAGAAGAATAAGATGCAACCATGAATATTAAGTCTATCAAAACAAAACCATACAAAATCTATTGCATTGCAAGCCTATTCTTCAGATCCAAAGTCCAAACAAAGAATAGCATGGCATTAATAGACAGATCTATGAAAATTTCACATCCATACAAATCTATTGCATTGCAAACCTACTCTACAGATCCAAACAAAGAATAGCATGATATTAAGAGATGTTCTTCAAAAATTCATAATCAATTTGTAACATCGGATCTTCAGATCCAACCGTGAAAAGCAAACTAACAAAAAAACCAATCTAAACCATACACCATACACCAGATCCAGATCTTCTTTTCTATATATCATATCCCAAAAAGCGAAAATGTGAAAGAAAGAAATAACAAGACCGTAACCGACGACGCCACCCACATCAGGGCGCGGATCAGACGCGAGCGGCGACGACGGGTGCGGCGGCAGCGGCGGCGGAGGAGGCTGCGCCACCGAGGAAGTTGAGGAATCCGGCGGCGGCGACCGTCGGCTCCGCCTCATCCAGGAACAGGTCCTCCGGAACCCTAAGCGCGCCGTGCACGCAGACAAGGGCGGCGCCGACCATCAGGGCGGAGATCAGGAGGGATCCGACGGAGGTGAGGAAGACGACGATGATGGTGAGGAGGATAAGCCCGCCGAGGGTCTCGCGGTCGGAGAAGGTGCGGCCGAAGAGGACGAGTGGCGGATCGGAGGGGCGGAAGAGGTAGAGGAAGGACCAGGCGGCGGAGAGGGAGAGGAGGGTGACGAGGGAGAGGGGGTGGGAGAGGAGGGAGAGGGCGAGTACCAAAGCGAGGAAGGCGACGTAGTTGATCTTGAAGTAGGAGACGTTCTTCTTGAGGCGGGAGAGGGCGTCGGTGGCGGATTCAGGGCGGGCGAAGGCGGATCGGTCGAGCATCTCCAGCCATGGACGGCGGCGGGCGAAGGCGCGGTGGGAGGTGTCCGCGAGGCGGGAGATGAAGGAGCGGAGGGCGGTGGAGGGGGCGGCGGCGGTGCCGGTGGAGGCCGCCGAAGCCTGGGCGGTGGTCATCGGGAGAGGCGGTGGCGACGCCATTAATGGAGGCGGAGATCTCGGTGAGAGAGAGAGATAAGGGTCTTTTATTAAAAAAAATTGGTCTGCTTTTGTTCGCTCTGATGAGTCTTTCTGGGTTGATTTTTGAGGGAGACGGTGTTTGTGATATTGTTCACGTTGTGATGGTTATAGTTCACCCAGTGATGACCTGGTATGGCCGGTTAATGTGGCGTGATTTGAATGCGGTGATGCGTGAAGTTGTGGAGGAAGCGTGGACAATAGAATCCAGCACGCTTTGAGTCCCAGTTACGCTTTCTTCTTTTTTTTATCCGATTAATGATGGAATAGTCTGATAAGATCAATTTTTAGAATAAATTATATTAATTTATGTGTATAAATAAACTATTATTTTTATTTAGATTTGTATTTGATAATATTTTTTATTATCCTATTTTTTGTGTTCTTATCATTAATCTTACATTTGAATCAAATATGGGTAACTTTAAATATTTTTTAACAAAATATCAAATCTGTCTTTTTTTATTAATGATGTATTAATATTGTTTGGTGGAACTTTTTCTTTTTTGAATGGTAATCATAAATGTTATCTCAATTTTATAAAATAGGGATAAAAAATTGAAACAAATTCTATTCTGCTTTTTACCGAAAATAAATTATCCTCATTTTTATATCAAAATATAGACAATTGTCCATGCTTTATTCCCAATTTTTTTTATGTTATATAGGATAATAAGTGATTTAACACAATTTTTTTCTTATCACAACCCCTTATCCCCATGTCAAACTAGGCCGAGGCATAAGCTATTCTGTGGTTTATACTTATTTCATGAATTGTTGATTTTATCAATGGAATAAGTGATTTTCTATTGGTGGCGGTTAAATAAACCCCTCAAAATACTCATCCCACCCCGTTTTCTGTCCCACCCCATTAGATTTTTAAGTTTTCCTAACGCACCCCCTAATATATACGTGATTATATTCATTGCCAACCCACCCCAGACATTTTCGAAAAGCTTCTCTCTCACTCTTCTCCATTGAGCCAGCCTCTCCGTCGCCTTTCATGCTAATGTCGGCATCAGCACCTCCGTTCTGCCCCCGCCGACCAAATCCACGCCCTCGAATCATGCGACGTCGCCTCCCCCCACTGCCCAACTCATCCTCTCCGGTCTCCTCCACCACCCCTTCTTTGCCGGCCGCGTCATCAAGAAACTCTGTTCCTCCTCATCTCCCCTCCTCGTAAACCGCACCCTCTCGATCTTGGCACGCCTCGACTCCCCCGATGCCTTAATCTGCGACACCATCATCCGAACCCTCATCAGATCCGATGACCCTCGCAAGGCCCTCTATTTCTACTACCATCAAATGCTCCCCCAATCGATCCCTCCCAACCACTTCACTCAACCCCTCCTCTCCAAAGCCTGCGCCGACCTCCGTCTTGTCGGCGATGGTGAGAAGTCCCAAGCCCGAGCCTTGAAGTCCGGCTTGGGTTTTGATCTCTTCGTCCGCAAATCGCTCATCTACATGTACTTTGACTTTGACGCATCGACTCCGCTCGCCTCGTCTCCTCCGCCGCCGTCACCTGGATCGACGCCTGCGTGAAGAACGGCATGGTTTACGAGGCTTGAAAGGCATTCAACGGAATGCCTCGCAGAGATAGAGTGAGCTGGAATTCAATGGTCGTCACATACGCCGCAGTCGGGGACCTAGAGGAAGCTATTGTGCTGTTTATGAGGATGCCAGAGAGGAACGTGATGTCTTGGAATCCGGTGATTGACGAGTATGCGCGGGCCAGGGAGTCTCAACGGCGAGGGAACTGTTTGATCGGATGCCAAAACGGAGCGCGGTCTCTTACAATGTCATGCTTGCGCTTTATGCTTTTATGTCCGGGAGAGACAGGTCCACCATCCACCAGGTACTTCTTCGCCTCCGCCGCCACCGTCGATGAAGTGGCGGGCGTCACCTACGGCCCTGATTTGTTTGGGGAGCTCTTCACGAGAGATTCTAAGGCTTTCACAGAGGCTGTGTTGTACGGGGTCCTCATGATGATGTCATCGGGACGGTTGCCGTGAGAGTCCACCGCGTTGATGAGAAGGGATGCGACTTCGGCGGTGGGGGGGAGGAGAGGATGTAACTTACGACGGAGAGGCTGTCGTTCAGGGTGGTGATCATGAGAGGGTTGCAGATCTCGAAGCACTTGGAGGGGTGGGTTTGGTTTCTTTCATAAACTTAAAAAAATATTATTTAGTAATTTAATGTAGGGTGGGATTAATATCTAGTGGGCTGGTAATAATACTCCCCTTTTCTATTTAGTTATATATTTAGTTATTCTCATTGGGAAACGCAATAATAAATGTTAGAGTGTTTGGTTAATGAAGAATAAAATGTAAATAAGGTGTAAAAAATTAATTTGACATATGAGTTCATCGATGTATAAAAGGTGATGACAGTGACAGGTGTTTTAATGTAATGACATGTAATTTAATAGGTAAGTTCCCTTATATCAGTAGAAGAATAACATAATTCCATGGGAGGATTTAGAATACAAATACCAGTTTATTCTCTTCTACATCTGCATAGCTATACCCACTTATTATCTCTACTCAAACACTTTTTTTTTGTTATTCTCCTATATTCCTACGTATTCCTCCCTTGTTCCTCTACCCAAACACAGGCACAAGCTTACCTACGTCTTGAGTTCGAATTTTGACGCTGTGTTATACAACTTGTTTATTAAGCGAAATATGAAATAATTTTCTATAGGATCAGGAACAAATATGCGAAGGTAGCCTACCACCGTAAAGTCAATCACGGAAAACCCCTCCGTCATAAAAAATAAAATAAAATAAATAATTATGTCTTTTTTTCACTAAATATTTCCTAACAATTTGTAATGCATTATATAAAATCACTTATTATAATACATATTTTATTATGTTAATATAATGTTTTTCACCTATTTAGGAACCTAAAAGAAATTTAAAAATCGCTTAATATAATATATATACTTTTATAAATATATATATTGTTAAACAAATACGCCACCAGACCAGATAGAGGTGGCTACGAGCTTGCAGGCTCAATCCGAGCAGGACCAGACTTCATGCCAGGCCGGCTTGAGTCTAGGCGGATGTTCTCAAGTTCTGTTTGGAGAACAACATAATCTATTTTAGGATACATAATTATTCTAATATAAATAATGAACAAATTAATTTTTATTTGTTCGTCTTTTAATTATTCTTATTGAAAAATGTAATAATTATTTTTTTTTTGTTTAATTGATCATGGATAAGTTGTAGATAAAATGTAAATAAAATATGAATAAATATTTACAAAATGTGAAAATTGATTTTACATATGAGTCCCTTAATTTATAAGATTTGATGACATGCTATTTAACACGTGGTCCCCTTGTCCTTTGTTTTAGTTCTTTTTATCACATGATTTTTTTAACTAATCATTTGGAAACACAAATTTGAAAAGTATAAGATGATTTTAGACCTTGACTTTTATTGGGATGTTTTTTTTTAATTCAGGAATCAATATTTGAAAGCAGTTGATGATTGGTAGACAAAGTTCATTTTCAATTCAAAAAATCGATTCCGACAAAAAAATATTGTTTTTTAGCTTTTCAAAACACAGATTTCGAGAGAAATATTAAAAGGAATTCAGCTTTCGATTATGAATAAGCTATCTCATTTGGCTGCACGATTTTAGCTTTTTAGCTTTTCAAAAAACAAAAGCTGTCCCAAACGTGCAATCAGATGGGGCCAAAGATAGTATTTAAGAGAATCAATTTGAAAAGTATATGTATTTGAAAGCCAAATTTTTATAACAAATATACATGCTGCATGTAACTTGCATAATTGTCAGGACTGGTAAAAATCACCTTTTATGTGGCATGTAAGATGGGTGTTCATGTCCTTGTTTACATTTCAATAATGATAACAAAATAAGAAAAATGTAATCAAATTAAAATTACATCTAAAACTATCTATACAAAAAAACACAGAGGGTTGTTAATAGTATAAAGTAATTAATAATTAACATGCAAAAACTAAAATATATCATTAATCCGAATACACTTTAGTCCATTTTGTAGCTTGTTGCTCATTGTTACTGTGAAATTATTTAACACAATATATATTTTATTAGCTCGATATATATTTTATTACAAAAATATAAAAAGAAAAACAATGCATTCAAGTCATGTTACATAAATATTGAGTCTCATCTCATGGGATACATATTAATGGAACCCTTAGTTTTAAGGGGTAATTAGGGGTCCCCCATCATACCCCCATAATACTTTTTAGTCCTTGAAACTTTTTAGCTCAACAATACATTCCTAAGTCTCAAAACCCATTATCTTTGAGTCCCTCTCACTAACGTATCCCCATTTAATACCCAATAAAACACCATCTCCCCCAATCAAACCCATTGAGCCCCCTCTTCCCTGGAAAATGAAAAACCATCACCTCCCCTTCTCTTCCCCAAATCCCCCTATCGATTTCTCATTCTCGACCACCCCGGTGAAAGCTTAGCCGGTCCCCTTCCCCTTCGGTGAGTGCAAAAGAACAGACGTCGATCCGCGGCATCTCCACCATCGTCAATGTGAAGGAGATTTGAGGGAGCAGCTCGGGAGAGTCGAGAGGAAGAATCGCGAGGAGGAGAAGGCAGCATTGATGCGGTGCGTCCAAGGGGAGGTTGTCGAAGCGGACATGGACGATGTGGGTTTAGTCGGGGAGGAGAAGCCGGTTGTGGAAGAGGTGACGGTGGATCCGATGACGACGATGAAAGTGGAGGAGGAGTGGGTGATGAATGGGAACTTTAGCAGCAGCTATGAGGACTTGCTTGCGTTGATTGACCAGATTGTGAGTTAGATTTATCATGTTTATATTGGGTTTTTAGTGTGTATATGTGGTTAGAATGGGAGATTAATGGGGCTTTGGGTTTTATTTGGTGTAGAAAGTGATGGATTATGTTGTCTTGTTTTAAGATGTTTATATATTAATATTTACAAACATAATAACAATGTTCTCAAATATGACTAAGGGTGTATATATAGTGTACACAAATTGATAACAATGTACATAGACTTATAACAGTGTACACTGGGAATTTAATAGCATATATATACAACATAACAATGTACACAAAGATTTCAACAGTGTATAAAGATAATATAACATGATGAAATCCTTCAATTATAATAATATCCTTATTAGTATCCACTAGAATAAAAAAAAATTTAGGCCACCATGATGAAGTCCTTCAATTGTTGGTTGGACTTCTTTCACCTCTTCCTCACACATATTCCACTCCTACTTGCCAAGCATGAATGAAACATGAAACAATGAGAAGAAGAAGGGATACATGTTTTAGATTTTTGTTTCTTTTTTTTTGTGACACAATCTAGGTTTTATGTTAATACTATTGCATGTACACTGATATTCTTCAAATGTACACTCTTAAATCTTCTTTTAATTGTGTAGCCTTAATCCTACATAACCAATTCATAGAATACAATTATATAAAAAATGTACCATGAAAAATGTGTCTGGGTTTGCAGAAATGACAGATCAATAGATGAATGTACCATGTCATTCCAGCCTATGTATAAATACATACGTTAGTATATTGTCTACGTACATTGTTATTTTCTTTGTGCACACTGTTATATACACTGTTATCTGTCTGTAGACACTATTAAATTCTTTGTTTGTAATGATGTATACCTCCTATATTGATAGTGCATGTGACATTGCAATATGCAAGTTCATTAGTTGAAAAAGTATTTCAGATTGACCCATTTCATGCTCGACATTGAAGACTAGCTAATCATAAGGAATGATCAATGTCCACTACAATCCAATGTGTAAGTGTTGATGGTATACATTGTCACGATTAATGCACCTACATCATACTCATGATATTAATTTATGGTGTTTTTAGGGTGAATTGTGGCATGTTTATGATCATATACGATAAGCATCGAATAAAGGAACAAGCATAGAAATTGAACACAAGGACATTCCAAGGTTCTAAGGAGAGTATACACCAAAAGTAATTCGAAGAGCGAAAGAGAGTGAGACTTGGATAAAGGAATTGCAAGAAGACTGCAAAAAAAATCAACAACAATGGTAACTAAACTATGTGGTTATTTTGTAAATCAGTTGTGATGATTTAAAAAATAGATGTAAATATTTTATCTATCAATGAGGATGGCATTTAAATGTCTGAAATTCTTGCTCGTAATTACAAATTAAGCAGGTATATGAACTTGTCTGTGTACACCGTTTTACACAACGTGTACACTGTTACTCACAAATTTTAAAAGATATAGTACACTGTTATACCATCTGCGTGCATTGTTATCAAAGGGTAAAGGTGGAAGAATAAAAGGCCAGGAACCAAAGAAAATAATTCAGGGACTTTAGGGATTTAAAAAAAATTAAAAAAAGTTAAGGGACTAAATGTTAATACATGGTGTCCCGAGGGACCCCTAATTAATTTCCCCTAGTTTTAATGAATGAAATTTCCGTGAATTGTCCATTAAAAGTTATTATCCATTATTATCAAGAAGTCAATTCAAATGAGGAAATCTAAATTGAACTCAATTGTTCTCATTTCATATAACCGGTTCTAAATAGATATGTTTTTAAAATTTTAATTATTAAATTATTTATGTACGTTCCGAATATTTTTAAATTTCAACTTTTGATTTTATGCTTTTATTATGTAGAAAAATCAATAAATTAGCTTACATGAAAAGTTGAAATAACTTTTTTGAAAAAAAGTTGTTTTTAAGAATTGATTTAGGGATCTAATCTTTTCATTTGGGATTTATAGTTATTTGTGAAGAATTAATTTACCAGTTTATAAAAAAAAATGGTTGGGGGAGCTTATGTAGAAAAGAGATGGTAGAGAGAATCTTTTATGAAAATATGATTGAGCACACTTATATATAAAAAAAAAAACTGTTTTGAAATATCAAGAGTGATATTTGAAGTAATGCGGAATGAAAAGGCTGGTTGAAAGTATCTTTGTCTTTAATGATACAAGCTATTTTTGTGAGTATCTTCAACATGTTTTTAGGATGTGTTTGAATATGAGATTAAAAAACTGGGATTTTTAAAATTATACCCTCTAAACTCAGATTTTGAAAATCGTTATATTGTTATTTTTTTAATTGCTATAGGTTTTTAGTCTAAAGATTTAAGATAGTGGCTGGAAAAATTAAATATTGAAAATGTGTTTGGATCTGCTTTTGAGAATTTTAACTTTTCAAACACAAAATTCACCCAAATGCATATTTAAATGAAGCCTTATGGTGCGTTTGGATGTGAGGTTGAAACTCTGAGATTCTTAAAATCTTAGTTTTCAAATTCAGCTTTCGAAAAGCCATGTTTTATTAGATATTCAACCGCATGATTGTTTGACCTAAAAATGAAGATTGTGGTTTAAAAAAATAAACGCTGATAATGTATTTGGATCTGAATTTCAAAATTTTTAACTTTTCAAACGTAGAATCTACTTAAACTCATATCCAAATGGACTCTTAGTATTGTTTGGAATTAATTGTCAAATGATTTATTTTTTTACAAAATCAAGTTTTTAAGTAATCAATTTCAAATGGATTTTTTGTACTTCAATTTTTGGTTTCGAATTTTGATTTATATGTTTTAAATGTCAATAAAAACAACTTTTTTGTGAAAAAGCTAGTTAAAAGTATCTTTTTCCTGGATTGGTTATTTTAAGCTATTCAGAGCATAAATATGTTTTTGAAAAACAGTTTCAAATTAAATTTTGATTTATTTTAGATTTATATTTATATACATAAAAACCAATTTTAAGGGACCCTTTGTATAGTTAGAGCTAGTTAATACATATGTAAAAAATATGTATTAAGGGGCTATTTAAATACTCATTTAAAAAATATAACTTTATAGAAATCAGTTTAATAAAACTTGATTCCTCTATAACTCACTTTTGTTGTTTTATTTAAAAAAAACATATTTTTTTAAAGTAAAAGCATAAATAAAATTTTAATTAAACATGTTTTTGTGCAACCATTTAAAAACATACTTGTACTTTTCACTTTTCTTAAAAAGCAAAATCTCGCCCAAACATATTTCTAAATGCTAAATTTATATAAAATAAATAAAACTCAATTTAGGGTAACTAACTTTTTTTTATTTTAAACAAACATACATTTATATTAAAAGTAATAATAATTTTTTTAATTAAACATGTATTTTTGAGACTATTTTAAAACATGTTTTAACTTCTTTTTTTTTTTTTCAACAAGTAAAACGCGTTTTCAAGGGCAGCGTTTGAGAATTGCTTTTATAGAATAGAAATCCAAATCCAGCCTTTACTGGAGGGGAAAAAGCTATTTCGAAAAAGCAGTTCCAAAGGGGGTTGTAAGTTGTAACGGACATCAAAACTGATTTCCTTCATCGGAATCAAACTTTCACTCTTCAATTCACATGTGATGATGGTCTCCAATTACACACATTTCTTCTCTGTCATCCAAGACTGATGTTTGATGCATGACAGTTCAAAAAATAAAATAAAAAATGGCATGATAAATGTCTCTTCATCTACCACACACACAAACAAACCTTTCTCATTCACTATCATTCACTCCCCAAAATTTCCTAAACAGGAACACTTGTCACTCCTTATCTTTCACTCAAAACCATTGTTGCATACCGCTTTGAGACATGAAAAGCAGAAACCCATTGTGAACCCTTCCTTTCCTCCACAACAAGCGACCCATTATCGGTTTCTCATCCAAAAGACTCTCCTTTGTATGTTTTAGACCTTTTTTTTTGGGTTTCTACTACTTCATCTTCTTTTTCTTGAGTTTTTGTACATGATTCTTTGATGGGTTTTAGTTAGTTGGGTTTACATAAAACGAGAAGTCGGTGGGTTTATGATGTTTTTTTTTTAAAAAAATTGTTTTTGATGTTTAGGGTGTTGTTGGATTTTTTTTTCTTGAAAGGGTTTGTTGTATTGGCAATGTAGTCGTGTCTGGTGTTTCTTGTTCTGTTTTAGATGATGGGTTGGTCTCTGAACTTGATTGAAGACATCATTCAACGCGATTTCATTGATTACTCAGTATGATTTTTCGATATTTGCCACATTTGAATCTTTCATTGTTTTGGGTCTGTAGCTTTATTTTCTATAATGTGGTTTTACTATTGCCCCTATAGTAAGGTTTGTCGAATTTTTTATTTTTAAGTTCTGCTTTGATTTTTTTTTGTTTAGTTTTTGTTTGTGCTTTGGTTCTGTAGCTTTATTTTCTACAATGTGGTTTATTATTGCTCCTCATAATAAGATTTGCTGTCTTCATTTTTGAAGTTTTGTTTTGATTTTTTTAAAATTTAATTTTTTGTTTTGTTTGTGATTCTTAAGTAAAGAAAGAAAGCATAATCATATTAAATATTGGAAACCATAGAGTAAGGACATTTTTTCTTTTGCTAAATGTTGTATAATCATGTATACTGATTATTTTTAATTTATTATAATTACATCCTAAATTGAATTTGACTAATTATGTGTGCTAGGTGCTTGTGAAAATTTGAACACCTTGCATTGTCTTCACCTGTTATTGTCAATTTATTACAATCACATAATAAATTAAAATTCTACTCTAATGATATATGTGAGGAGCTTTTTTTTTGGTAGGTAAATTTTTTTTTGTTGCCGTGGTTGAATTTTATCCTATCGGTAGAGGCAAGACTCGTATCCAAAACCTCTCAGTTACTCGGCCAAGAGGTGGTTAAGAAAGATTTGAAAAAGTTGCAGCAAACTCTCACGAATACTGCTTCAATCGCTTAAAAACCATAGAAAGAAACCATGCACTTAGATTTTATTTTTTTTATATTGTGTTGGCATTGCAGTATTATTGATCTTTCTGTTTCCCTCATTAGTGTGTTCTGAAGGTTGATTCAAATTATTTTAAGAGAGATGATGTTGAAATTTTGTGCATGCCTGATCAGGATGTGTAGTTTGTAACATTATTACCTATTCTATTATTGCATTTACTGCTTAGGAAAAAAATTGCGTTTAGACATGTCACCAATGTTGTTTCTTTATATTCTAATAATGCATTCTCTAGCATTTAAAATTTTGAATCATGGATTCAATTTGATTCTATTTTGTTGATTGACTTTCCATACATGTTTTTATAATATCATAATTATCGTCTCTTGCAAAAATTTCTTCTTTCTTCAAACAATTTGTAACATACAGAATTTTGCATAATTTTCTGCTAATTACAGAGGGAAACAAGCAAATACGCAATTTTGATTGTCGTTTTTCTTTGTTCAGATACAATTTGTTCCGTGTGCCAGAGTTTCTTTTCTTTAGAATATCTTAGTTATTAATAGCTATTCATTCTTGGTACAGCGTAATCTTTTTCATAGTATGTTTGTTTTGTGCTGAATGCAAGTCACTTGGTCTACAAATGATATGCAGTGCTATTCAGTGAACAATTAAACAAAAAATGAAACCATATTGCGGACAAGTCATTTCACTGTTAAAATGCGATTACTTTTAAGTTTCTTGGTACATAACCTGATTTTCATATTAAACATAGCTTTCTATTCATTAATTGTGCTACTTTTTAATAAAAAAACAGAATGGGTGGTGCCGGAAGGAAGAAACAAACTATCACCATAAGTGAAAGAGCTGAGACAAATCCACCCCGACCTCCAAATTCCAGCGTCTCTTCGAGGGGTTTATCCATAAAGAACCTTGGGGGTGTAATTTTTGGTTGTAAGCATTCAACAATAAAAGAATGTCTCCTCAAGCAGATCTTTGGTTAGTCTTCTTTCCCTTTTTGCTCTATTTCTTGTACTGTCAACTTCGTAATAGTGATCACATCTATTGTTGCATGGGACATACTAAATTAGTAAATGCAACAGTTACATTTTCTGATATATATAATTTTTAAACCTCAGAGGATATGTTTTGTGTCAGATTGGCACCCATTGTTAAGCTTTGATGAGCCAAATTGAATGTTGAGTTTAGGACCCTCATGGGTTAAATGTTGACGTATGGGTGTATGTGTACCGACTATGGACCGAGGTTCTCTGCATTGATCAAATATAGAATCCATACTGTGAAACATACTTGCTACTAAATCAAGAGTACACTTTGTAGCTTGAATATTATGTCATGTTATTCTGGATTCCTTAGTTTTGCAAAACCACTCATTGTGATGCCACATTAGGGAATCTGCTTACCGGAGCAAATTTGCCACGTGCTTAGTTCTTCTGTACTCTTTGTCGCTTTCTAGAGTACATAGTACTTTTTTTTATTAATCCATGCTTATGTGCTGCACTATTCATTTTGACCTTGACATTGTATTCTATTTGTCTTTTTTTCTATGGTGTTGTTCTCATATTTGTTTTGTAAGACATTCTCAAACTCGGCTAAGAATAGAATTGTTCAATTCACATGGTAAAATAACACAAACATAATCCCTTACTTTTTCTTTTTGGTAGCACAATGTATATTGAGACACTGCTCACTGGTTCATTTCAAGAAAATTTTCTCTATTCCATGACAGGCCTTCCAAGTTCGCATAGTTCCTATGTGAGTAATATCAGACAAGGGCTCCCTTTGTTCTTGTTTAACTATAGTGACCGGAAATTGCATGGGATTTTTGAGGCTGCAAACAACGGTCAGATGAATATTGACCCATATTGTTGGACAGGAAATGGAGAGGAGAAAAGTCCTTATCCGGCACAGGTATTATAATTAGGCTTTCCCTACAATGAATACATTCATTGTAGTTGTAATATATCACTTGTATAATTGTATTGTCACAATATTTTCAGTGTTTCATTTCTTACTTCTCTGATATGTTTTTTGTTTAGGTCCGCATTCGTATCAGTGTTGATTGCAAACCATTGGCTGAAAGGCAATTCCATGATGTTATCGCGGACAACTACTACACGCCTTCACACTTCTGGTTTGAGCTGGACCATACTCAAGTTGAAGGTCTAAAAGCACTTTTTGTACCTGCTCCTTCTGGCTTTTCCCAAATAGCCATGAAGAACTCTTACTACCAACCAAATCCATCAAAGCCAATTGCGATGACCAAAATCAGTTCTGACACATCTTGGGATGATGATTATGACAAATTGAAGAAGAAAGTTCAGCCGCAGTATAATGCGTGGAATAAGCCATTGGTGTTTAAAAACGAAGGTGTTGAATTGAAGAATAATTTTGAGTTATTTTGGGATGATGGCGATGAGAAAGGTGGTTCATCAAAGGCATCATTCAGTTCTCTTGGAGATGATGACACAGCTTCGAATGATGGTAATGCATTGAAAAAGCCATTAGTAATAAAAAATGAGGAGGTAGAGTTAAGAAATAATTCTAGTGTATCTTTGGATGATGCTGATGACAAAGTTAGCAGCTTGTCAAAGACATCCTCCAGTGGTCTTGGAGATCATGAACTGAATCAGAATGCATCCGACTGGGATTCACCAGATATAGACTGTCCGATCGTCACTTCTCCTCTGGAAAGGAAAAATCCAACATCATCAGAAATTCCTTCAATTGCAAATGTGATGAAGAACGATGAGGATATTGTTTTGGATAAGCTGAAAAAGATTGTTTTGAATCGTGCACAGTCGAATTCAAATACTCTGTCAGACTTACCATGTCCTACTATAAGTAGTTCCAAGGAAATTAAACCTGCAGAGCATCTGGAAGTATCAACCTTTCAATTAGATGCTTTTGAGGTTAGTAAACATGTATCCAATATTTTATTTAAAGTGGATATGTTTGCTTATTAATTTTATTAATGCGATTAGTTGTTGGCTGTATTATAGGAAATGATGGGTTTACTAAGACTGCAAGATAAACAAAAAAAGGAACTGAAAAGAAAGCAGGTACATTATATTGAAGACCCTCTAAATTTAGTTTATATATTGCCTGTTTTTTTTTTTGAACATCAATGTTGTTAGTGAATTATGATTTTGACTGATATCTTTGTTTTGAAGTGGATGCTTTCCCTTGATATTTTAAAGTGACTTTGTTTTAACTGATTTCACATATGTATCACCATTTCATGGTGATTATTGGTTTCTTTTTTCTTTGATAAACTTTCTAGCATTCGTTTCTGCTGATAAGCTCCAAGCGCATCATAGGAACTACTCTTTCGTATGTTTATAGTTATTATTGTCAACTGTTTTATTTTTATAATTTCTGTGATTACATGGATTATACCTATTTACAAAAATACCTCGACGATTCCCCATCGTTAATACATAGAGGCCAATAAGCATATCTTAAGTTGGTACAGAAATGGGGTCTCCAATAGCTGGTGACAAGAGATTCATATGAGAAAACATAAGTAAACGAGCCTCTGCTTGAGCTTCCAAAGATAAAGGTACATGAACAGCCATTTGATCTCCATCAATGATCAAGAATTTCGATATTTGGGAAGTATCATGATCAGGTTTCAATTTATGCAAATGAATGATTTGAACACCTATTGATTTTAACAACTGATTGCAGAGTGTCGCATTCGGACCTTTCAATTTATGCAAATACATGTTTGCTGAGTATGCAGTTCCTGAAGTCTTCCCATTTTCATACTAACAATTACAGTTTACAATCTACAGTACTACTGTAAAATCTTTGGATAAACCATTTCGTTTTCTCAAAGATAAGATTAGATTTATATAATTTTGGTATCACACAGTATTTGGTATGTTCACATAAAATACAATACAGAATGTGCTAATTGTTATATGCATTATATTGTTCATATTGGTTTTAGTTATTCCTTGGATGAGTCGTCCACTAGTTTTGGTTTTATGGTGTGTGTTACTGAGGATATAAAATTGTACATGATGAAGAAATGCCCACTTTGAAGGGGATGAAACCCTCCATTGTTGCTTTGAGGGAAATTCTCTAAGAGCTGAAGCTTCTAAAGTATATCTTCATTCATCATATTAGCCATACGACATCTACAACCTTTTCTTGATTGGTAATCTACAACCATTTTTTTTTTTTTGATATAAAATCTACAACCATATTATATAGAGAATACAGAACTCCACACAAGTCCTAATAACCACTAAGAACTACCCATTACCATATTTCCTGACTACCCCACATAAATAAACTACCATACAAGCTACCCATTTCTACCAATAATAAAAAAAATTATGTTTTAAAATCTAAGTGCATAACAGTGTGCTTGTAGTTTATAACATATTTCAACTTTTTAGAGAATTTTGATACAATCCTTTGCCCTTCAGAAGCAAAAGTGTTTTTGCATGCATATATCCCAAGTTATATGCATGATCAATTAGAAGAAAAATTATAGCATTTTTATCTGATTGTGTATTCTTTTTTTGATTCCGTTGGTTTTTTCTTTAACCTCAGGTTCAGTTGGAGGAAGAAATTAGCAGTTTGAAGGAACGTGTCAAGCATCTGGAATATAAATTGGATCCACCCCAGAAACAGGTGGATAAGTCATTGACTGCGTCATTGGTTAAGCATTATCAGGGCTCTGATGATGTAATATATTTAGTTGGAGGTTTTGATGGTGATACATGGTTATCAACATTGGATTCTTATGCACCTTCACATGATATACTAACATCTCTTAGGCCAATGAGTTTTGCTCGTTCTTATGCCTCGGCAGTGGCTTTAGGTGGCATTTTATATGTATTTGGTGGGGGAGACGGAACCAACTGGTACAACACAGGTACTTTATTCAAACTTTTATCCTGACACTTTCCTTTTAGGGCCATTTTGGTGACCATTGTATTTTTTTTTTTGACTGGAGCACCCAGGTAAATGGCATTTGGAATCCTTCATTCCTGTAGCCATTTCCTGGGCATCCAAGCAAAATTCACTTGATTTCTCCTTCCCATCCATCAGAACTAGATTCTTGTGAAAGAAGATCAGAGTTACTAAATTGACCCTTAGTGTAAGAAAAATTCTAATTTTTTTTGCTACCACAATGATGCGTGACATTATTTCATTGAAGTCGAATGTTACAACCCAAGCAAGGATGTGTGGACCTTGTGTTCTCCTTTGAACCGGGAGAAGGGGAGTTTAGCTGGAGCCACATTACATAATAAGATCTTTGCCCTTGGTGGCGGAAATGGGAGTGAATGTTTCTCGGATGTTGAAGTGTTTGAACCAGCACTGAATAGATGGATCATCAATCAAGAAATGCATCAAAAGGTATGATTTATAAAGAATGATATATGCTGGAGTCATTTAGTTTGCGTCAACCATATATATTTAATGAACTCGGAGTTGGCTGGTTGAAGTGTTTGCATTCTTGTAAGAGAGCTTGCACATAACAGTTTGAAGTTTCTTTTTTTATAGTAAAAAGTGATTTAGAGCATCCCCAACTGTGCTATATACTTCATAATAGAGCATGGTTGGACTCCAACCATACTCCAAAATGTGATCTCCATTTTAGAGAGTGTGTTTTGATCTTCAAATTTGGTGACTCTTGAACGAGTCTCCCAATTTGGAGATTCACTTTCTTTTCTTTTTTTATTTTATTTTTTAACTTAACATTATTATATGAATATATTCTTTGACAAAATTGGTACAATTGCAAAGATATTGTCAATACATTTACAATGAGACCAATATCGAATACATTTAAAGTATATATAAAAATAGTAATTTTAAGATATAACTAATTAACATTTGTTTGTTTTCGTTAATACTGGTTTGGTACAATTAATGTTTACTTGCATTTATTTAGTAAAATATTCTTCCCACGATTACATATATCAATTTTTTTTAGAGAGATTATTTTAAAAATAGAATAGAAAAGAATATAAAGACGTTGGGTTGGACTTGGTATTTGATATAGTGCTCTAATAGCATTATTGGTTTTTTTAAAACTACATGTGTGTGTGTGTGTGTGTGTGTTTATACACACATATTTTTTGTATTTTTTTAAAGATTTGGGGTCTCTAACATAGAGACTTCCAGGGGAGATGCTCTTATAAACAAATCTAGTTCTGATTAAAAAAAAGCTTCCTCTTGACACAGAGCAGACATAACCATAATCATTAATGTAAATATTGGTAGATGTTAATCCTGACAAATTTAATATCATTCACGCTTCATTGTTAGGGATTAATCAATGCTAATTTTATATTTTGATCAAATCATGATTAATCATGTCAAACAAATTGTAATACTAAGGCTTCTAGTGTGTTTGTTGTTTTGTACTTTCAGCGATTTGCTCCTGCCGCAGCAGAATTTAATGGCATGATTTATGCTGTTGGGGGGTTTGACGGAAAGAATTACTTGAAGTAAGATGGCTCATAATCATTTTATATCTTTGTTTATTTGTGCATTTTTTTTTCAAACACTTTCCAGTTAAGTTTTCACTACCAAATGCATTACTAGCTTTGGCTTCATTTTCAGTGAATGTTCAAACACAGATCTAGAAGACTAAAATATGACATTCATTGCTAGCATGTACTTCTGTGTATTAATACAAACAGAGATATATCAGCATCTACTATAATAAAAATGGACCATAACTTGTTTGCATTATATATGTTTGATTCATCAAAACCTACTCTTCTGATGATAACATGCACATGAGTCTTGGTGCTGACTTACCCACCTGTTTGTTGGAGATTATTCGAAAGAATTTTTCCTGGGACCGGGGCAAACAGACGGAGGTAGCCTTCCCGGCTTGACCGTAAGGTCAGCCACGGGGGGTCCCTCCGATATCAATAAAAAAAAAATGCACAGGAAATTTGGAGTTTCTTAAATTTGAATCCAATCACTATTCAATTTTTGTTCCTTTTCTTGTCAATAAATAAATCTCCTTACTTGTACGACATAGATGTCTCGTACTTCTCAAAAGGGGATTTTGGTTGACGTAGTTACATTGAAAAAATCATTGACTGAACCAGACACTTTGCATGCAATTGGACTATCGCACATGTAGTTACAGTTTTTTTTTCACATTTTTCACTTAACTACCACAATAATAAATAAAAACCACCAGTTAATAGTTAAATAAATTGTACCAAGCAAACCATGGTAAATATTGTCCCCATTTTTCTTCCGTGGAACATGTTGTCCGCAGAAGTTTAACGAGAAGCTGGACGCATTTTGGTTTGTTGTGATGTTAATAAATAAGCAAGAAAGCTTAAACAAACAACTGAAATATCTATTCATTTATTTGCCAATTTGTATTCTTTGGATATAAAAAAAATTCCAGTTCGCATGCATAGTCAGGACTCCCTAACTACTGATAATCTTTATGTCCCTCATTTTCTATGCTCAGGACAGCTGAACGGTTGGATGCTCGAGAAGGTTTATGGGCCAACCTGCCAAACATGAATTCTATTAGAGGCTGCCATTCTGTGGCAGTACTGAATGATAAGCTGTATGTTCCTTTTCTCTTCTTTCAGGACATCTGGTACAAATTCAACTTCTGCACATCAAAGCAGTTATTGTTGTTTGTTTTTTATGTTAAGAATGGATTTGTTTTTTAGCATAGGCCTTATTTGGAATCAATTGTCAAATTGAGTAAGCTATTGCAAAATCAGTTTTTTTTTAGATAACTGGTTCCAAACATGTATTTTTGGTTTCAAATTTTGGTTCTCATGTATTGAAAAGCCAACAATGCATCTGTTATGAAATATACTGGTTGGGAGTAGCTTTTTTGAAAAAACTGATTGAGCTTAGCCTTCTATGAAAAAGTTTTTAAAAATTTGTGACTGTTCAAATTTGTATCTCCAGATATGCATTGGGTGGTCACAATGGCATCAATATGGTGTCAACTGTTGAAGTGTTTGATCCGCGTGCCGGTTCTTGGATGATGGAGGAGCCAATGAATGAGATCAGGGGATATGCGGGTGTTACAGTGCTTGGAAGTTCTATCTTTGCCATGGGTGGCTTGAAAGATGGTGGCAGCATTGCTGAATCTGTATGTAACTTTCCTCTCTTGCTCAAGCTAGATGTACAAAATATTGGTTTCTATGAACCATTGGTTTTGCAAACTTAAAGTAGCATGTGGAAGTAGGTACGAAAGCCCCCTAATTGCAATTTAACTCTGCCCAATTTTTACTAAAAAAAAACAGAGGATTGAATAGATCTGCCATTTCTAGATATCTCTTTCTTGATTCAAAATTGTGGTGTAATGCTTCACTTAAAACTGCTTTTGGATTTAGATTCTAGGAAACATTTTTTTTATTAGATTATTGAAAAACTCCTCTTTTTTTACTATTTATAACTGAGGTCCTATTTGTAATAGATTGTCAAATTGATTGTTGCAAAATCAGTCTTCAGATAATTGTTTATTGCATAGTCAGGTCTAAATTTTATTTTTAACTTTAGCTTTTCAGTTCAAAATTTGGTTTTATGCATTAAAGTTCAACAAAATAGTTTTTCATAAAAAAAAGTTGTTTGAGAGCAATTTCTATGAAAATGTTGTTTTTTAAAATTGGTTAGAAATGGAGCCTAATTGTTTACTTATATGCTTTATTCAAAATCTACAACCCTTTGTTGTTTGGAAACACGTTTAGATTAAGTATGAGTCTTGCAAAAGCAAATTTTCCAAACGTCTTTCCAAACGCTACCTTACTGATGGATTGGTGTGAGACATGATCTCCAAAGTTTCTTTGTATATTGTGTTTGTGTTCCAATTAATAATGGCTTCTTAATATATAGGTAGAGTGTTACAAGGAGGGCGCAGGTTGGCAATTAATGAAATCAAAGGCGATTAAGAAAAGGTGCTTCTTCTCAGCCATGGCTTTGTAAGGTGATTAGCTAATGACAGGTTTTGCAACAAAAACCTTTTAAATTATATTTTGATAAAACTGAATGACATAGCAGAAGTACAGGAAGCCTATACAGTTCTAAGTGAAAAGTACAGGTGAGGAAGTCTATATATATAATTTTCTCTGAGAACAGATACTGGTGTTTCAGAGTTTTGTAAATGCAGAAGGATGAATGTAGTGGTGTATGGAGACCCTTGGCATCTAACATTGGTTTTAACTTAATATATGATAACATTATGTAGTTATTTATTTATACTGTTTGTGTTGTTCTTTTGTTTGGTTCAATTCATGAGCGCCTAAGATTTTGTCCTTGGTAATCTTATCTTCCATTGGGGAGAGAATTATATGTACTTTATTAAACCTCTCTAATACTATCAATCATTTGAAAAATATCCTTGTCAACTTCAACTTTGAATTAGTAAAATTCATTTCAGTGTTGTTATTATATATATAATAAAATATTTATATTTTCTTTTTAAATTCAATTTGTATGATTAGTCATATTTTTTAAAATTTAAATAGTACTGACATTCTCTTCCTCCTAACTTTTAAAATGAGAAATATTGAAATCTCAATTCCTATTCATGAATTTTTACTTGTAAACTTATTGTTCATGTCAAATTTGAAAATTTGAAAATAGTGTTGCTACCTGCCCCCATAAATTAGGCTTATTTGATAAGTTCTAATAGGTAACATTCTTCTATTGGTTTCCTGTTTGACTTTTTTAAACAATAAAAAAGATAACGACATTACTACTCTTCAGAGGTTTTTAAAAATTGATTTTAACTTATTATACCATCGTTAATTCCTTGTAACAAAATCCCTATAAATGCGGCATCATTGAAACTTTTTTGATTGAACAAATTTTTTTAAAAAAATTATGACTTGGGGTTTTAAAATTGGGCGAATCTAGACGAAAAAAAGAAAAAATTTCCAGCATTCTAGATTTCATGGCATTTGATTTTCATCCCCAAACAAAATCATAAACAATAGAAACAATAGCGAAGAAAAAAAAATAGATTTCTTTCCACAATGAAACCTCTCCTCTTTTTTTTTGCAACATAAACAGGACCATTAGAAGGTATTTTTGCACTTCTTGAAAAATGAAATCACTGATTTAAAAAAATAAACATGAAGCATTTCAATTGTCAAAGTTCCCTTCCTCACATTTTTCATCTGTTCAATTCATCTGAGTGTACCTGAAATCCATTTAAAGAATATGTGTTTTAGATACATGTATCTGAAATCTAAAATAATTATTTGTTTATCTAGATTTGAGAAAAATAATATTTGAGTTAATTTGTTTTAAGTTTTTTAGTATATCTAGATCTGAGAAAAAAAATATTTGACATCGTTCATTTGTTTTTTATTTTCTTGTGCACATTGTTCATTTTTTAAGTTTGAAAAATAAATGATATAACGAATACAGCATTCAGATACATGTATCTGAAAATCTGAAACAAATATCAAATTCAGATACATATATCTGAATTCGATATTTATTTTCAGTTTCACCGATCAATCTAAAACAAAAACTGTAAATCGTTATTTTTTGGGGGGGTTCAAAAAGCCTAACCTGGATGGATCACAATTGTTTGCACAACAATCAGTTTGCACAAAAAAAATCGTGTAATTCTCCTCTTCTCCACTAAACAAATCTGAATCAAAAAAATATGAAACAAATGTATTTGAATTCGATATTGTTTTTAGTTCCACCGATCAATTTGAAACTAAAAATAATAAATCATGATTTTTTGCGGGGTCCAACAAAGTCTAACTTGTATTTGCACCACAATCAATTTGCACATAAAATTTTTGTAATTCTTCACTTCTCTATCGAACAAATTTGAATGAAAAAAATGAAATTGATATTTGTTTTCATTTTAATCGATCATTCTGTATCAAGAAATGGTAAATCATGATTTTTTTGTTCGTCTAATTGAATTGATATCTTCAAAAGTGAAATAATATCTCGAATCATAACCACATGGGGATTAATGAGGGTGGTTATGGAAAACTCAATCCGATTAGTTAAGCGGGTAATGTGGATAATTCATACTTGTCACCTCATGGGACTTGAGATGAGGTATAGCCATTGGGGCCCAAAAATCATTATTGATTTGAAAAATATTACTTAATATATATATATATATATATATATATATATATATATATATATATATATATATATATATATATATATATATACACACACACGAGTGATTTAGTGCGGGAATGCGGGAAACAACGTCAGTCGTTCGATCGCGGGTCCATCGCATCCAACGGTCGATGTGAATCGCACCCGACCGTCCGATGCGATGGACCCGTGATCGACGGCCCGTGATTCGCTTCCCGCATTCCCGCACTGAATCACTTCCCATATAATATATATATATATATATATATATATATATATATATATATATATATATATATAGCCGATTACATGCGGCGAATGGTGGGTGCGGCAGCGATCACGGGCCGTCGATCACGGGTCCATCGCATCCGGCGGTCGATGTGAACCGACCGCCGGATGCGATGGACCCGTGATCGGATGGCTCATGTCGCGGCCGCACCTGCCTTCCGCCACACCTAATCGCTTCACTATATGGGGGCCGATTATATGCGGCGAACGGCGAGTGCGGCAGCGATCACGGGCCGTCGATCACGGATTCATCGCATCCGACCTCGGATGCGATTAACCCATGATCGGACGGCCCATATCGCGGCCGCACCCGCCGTCCGCCGCACCTAATCGCTTCATTATATGGGGGCCGATTATATGTGGCGAACGGCGGGTGCGGCAGCGATCACGGGCCGTTGAACATGGGTCCAACGCATCCGACGGTCGGATGCGATGGACCCGTGATCGGACGGCCCATGTCGCGGCCACACCCGCCGTCCCCCGCACCTAATCGCTTCACTATATGGGGGCCGATTACATGCGGCAAACGATGGGTGCGGCAGTGATCACGGGCCGTCGATCACGGGTCTATCGCATCGACGGTCGGATGCGATTTACATCGACCGTCGGATGCGATGGACCCGTGATCGGACGGCCCATGTCACGGCCGCACCCGCCGTCCGCCGCACCTAATCGCTTCACTATATAGGGGCCGATTACATGCAGCAAACGGCAGGTGCGGCAGCGATCACGGGTCCATCACATCCGACGGTTGGATGCGATTCACATCGACCGTCGGATGCAATCGACCCGTGATCGGACGGCCCATGTCGCGGCCGCACCCGCCGTCCGCTGCACCTAATCGTTTCACTATATGGGGGCCGATTACATGCGGCGAACGACGGGTGCGACAGCGATCACGGGCTGTCGATATATATATGTTCAAAAAAATTTAGTCCCTTTTTGAATTTATATCAAAACCTATGCTTATTCCTTGCCCTTGAACGGAAACGATAAAATGAATTTATGAAAAAGTGACAATAAAAGTAACATCATAAAAGTGGATCGAAATATTTTAAAGATTTTCAAATAAGTGAGAAATCACAATCAACCTATTCAACACTCATCAATTAAATTCCTTTTCAAATAAGTTATGCCTTCTATAGTATTATTATATTATTATATTCTGCGATAATGTGCTCTGCAATTTGTCCGTTATCACATGCCAGTTAAAAATCTGACAAATGAAAGTTGTTTTATATGTAATCAAATTTTCTAATATAATTTTCCATAAACTTTGAAATAAATGAAACAGACATCTCAAAATGTGCAACAGTGAATCACTTGTGAAGTATGACTAAAGCCCACGATACCGAGTTCATTGATGGGTTTCAATCCATGGGCCATAATGAAAATGATATGTTAAGCCCATTTGCAGTCCACATCTTTTTTATTTTTTTATTTTTTATTTTTTTGCAAAAATCATACATGTCTCTTATTGAAATGTATACTTTTATATGAAATAATATATATATTGAGATACTTTTTTTTGTTTTTAAATTATAGTCTCCCATTGAAATTTATACTTTTATACGAAATAAAATATATATTGATATACTTTTTTTTCTTTTTTAAAAAAATCATATAATCTCTCATTAAAATGTATATTTTTATATGAAATAAAGTATATTTTTTTTCGCTTGGTAAATAAAGTATATATTGACATATAATAGTGCATTTTTTCTTCTTTTCTTCATTTTTGAAAAAATGAATTTTTTTACATGATACAATATGATAGAATTCCATATACTATAATAGCATATGGAGCTGCAGATTAGACTACAAAATGGCTTGAATGTATTGACGCCCAAAAACGGTTCCCAAAGCCACATATATATCATGATAGCGCAATATGTGTAAATTGCATTATTATGACACGAATTTTTTTTAAAAAAAATGTAATTTTTTCAAAGAAATTTTTTTACTGGCATATCTAAGTGTATACTTCAACTTTTATAGCAGCACATAATTCATTGAATAAATAAATATTTAAAAAAAAATTTATTTTAGATACAGATGGACTGCATACAACACTGGATTTATCATTTTCAAAAGAAGAGTAATGTACAGTGGACACAATCAGCTTTGACATACACTGTAGCTACACACTTCCATCGTGGAGTATATAATCCAGAAAAAAAATTCCCAGTTACAAACATTATTATTTTTATAAATTCTACAATAAAATTTATTTTTATTATTATTATCATTTTAAGATTGATTTTTTTATTTTTAAGTCCCCCCTCCCCCCTAAACTATATCGATTCCTTATTTCTTCATATTTTGATTTAAGTCTACAAATTTAAAGGATATATTCATTTTAGTCTCTCCTAGATATTAAAAAAAAAAATTTAAGGATAAGTCCCTCATAGGGACCAATAAGAAACATATCATTTAAATTGAGGGATTTAAATTGAAATATGAAGAAGGGAGGGATCGAACACTAAATCATATAGTTTACAGGGACTAAAAAAACTCTTTGGGCCCGTTTGGATAGAGATATAAGCTATTCTGGGGTTTATATATATTTCAGTTTGTTGACTTTATTAATGAAATAAGTAATTTTCTGTTTGGTTGTGTTTTTAGTTATTGTCGTTGCGAAACGCAATGATAAAAGTTGGTGTGTTTGGTTAATGGAGAATAAAATGTGAATAAAGTGTAAAAAATTGATTTTACATGTGGACCTCATTGATGTATATGAGGTGATAACAAGTAATTTGATGTAATGACGAGCGATTTAATAGGTGGGTCCCCTTATACGGTTATACAAGTGGAGGAATAACACAATTCCATGACCCCCCATTTGCCAATTGACATAAACAGTGAATAGGGGAGAATAACAGCAGAATAACCCTTATTTGCTGTTTGTTTGAAGCAGATAAACCTTGATAGATATGTTTGGATAAACTAGCATAATGCCGATAACAATTCTACTAAAATACGAGAATAGCTTATTGGGGCTTATCTATTCCTGAGAATAAAAATACCCCTCATCATCATTACAAAAATATTCTCTCTTACTTTAACACAACCCAATGATACACCCTTATTTAATGTGGATTGTCTGATCAATGAACCTTGCCACTGTGATTCAATCTGAACTGCTCAAAATACACCTAAAAATGGAAGTGATCCTCACCGTCCAAATTCCACTGATTTTTCTCCATCGTCGTGCATGTGTCCGCGCAAGTTCCCATCACATTAAGGTGTGTTTGTGCATGATGGAAAGTGAAGGAAAGTGAGGGAAAGTAAAGATTTTCCCTTTGACCACTCAAAAAGCTAGCATTTGTGTCAAACAAGAAAAAGAAAAAATTTTCCATTACTTTCCCTCTCCTATTTTGTCTTATTAGAATAAGTGAGAAAAACTTTTCCTTTCCCTATAGGTGAGAAAATGAGAGAAAGTGATGGAAAATTTTTCCACCACATGCACAAACACCTTGAAAGTTGGTCAAAGGGAAAAAAATTTACTTTCCACCACTTTCCCTTTGACCCAAATTCCCTCACTTTTTTTCATTTTCCCTTCAACTTTGTGCACAAACACACCCTAAGTCTCCCTGTACAGCCTCGAAAAATCACTTTCGTTCTCATCTCTCCCACTCAACTCCCTCTCTTCAAATCCATGGATTCACCATGAACGCCCTCTGATTCACTCCCCTAGATTCACCATGAATGCCCTTTGATTGCTTGAATCCGTGTAGATCGACATTCGGGTTAGCGATGATCAGGTTTAATCCATTTTAGGGTTTCATGTGTGTCTCACATTGATCGATGGATGGAGTGGTTCATGAGAAGGAGTTGATTCGGTTGAGTGGGCACCTCCAGCACCATCGCCATCGTCACGGCCTTTGGCCCTGCCATCCCTAAAAAGCTCCTCCATCCGGCTGTTCGAGTGCGCCGCCATCTCCTCCGTCATCCTCTGATCATTATAAGGTTCTCCCTGATCATCATAAGGTTCTCCCTATCTATCCATAAGATTCTGATTTGATCAATGTTCTAGCTATTTGGATAATGGTCTCTGTTATTTTGTTTCTGACATTTTTTTTCTACCAAGACATCTAATAAAGGGAGGATTGGGGAGGACGAGCAGGAGGAGACGAACCTACTCGTGATATCGGTGGTGCCGGAAGTGGGTGGGTCGTCGGACCTAGTGGCGTCGCCGGGGAGAGTGGTTGGGGTGTTTGGGGACCCGTCGGAGGTGGCGGGGGTGTCAATTAGGAGGGTGAAGAAGGAGGAGTCAAAGGTGATGGCATACTACCTGCCATTGATTTATTTCATTTCTTTCCAAAGATGTAAAAATTGTATAGGAGCTTCCAAAAATGGGTGGGAAGGTTAGTCCAAACACCATGCATGTTCCAAGAAAATGTAGTCCAAGATGTTATCAGAATCGTGTGTTACCGTGAAGTTTCTGTGATTAACAAACTGATAATTTTTTTTTTGTGATTCTCACTAGTTTTTGGTCAATTTTGTTGATTGTTCAGTTTGTATGGATGTTTAAATACCATGTTCGGTTCATCCAGAATGTTAATTTTATCGTAACCTCGACAGTACAGGAGGTTAATGTGAATATGAATATATGAATGATTGTTAGTTATGTTGTTTTTTTGTTGACTAGTAAGTCTATGTTTGAGCCTTCTAATCAATAGTGATGTATATGTGTTAATATATGTATGTGATCATGAAATTTATATATATGTCAACCTTTCATAATTGGGATTTTATAGTTCAGATTATATGTGTTTAGAACTGAACCTTCATGTTGACCATCAATTGTCCCAGAGTAAGGGATGTACTCAATGTTAAAAGTCCCCAAATGTGAGTGTATATGTGTTTTGGTAACTTGACTTTGAATTATAATGATGTATATTTTATTTGTAATTATTACTAACTTATTAGGATAGTTGTATACAAATTATCATTGATTTATATAATTACTCGGTTTATGTAAATATAATCTCTACAATGTAGGTGTGTAATTTTATAATGGACTATGTTATTACTTATATGCAAATTAATATTGGCAATGTTACTTGTACAAATTAAATGAAAGATTATATAAGAAAGCTAGTGTTATTTGGCACAACAATATTTTTTTTTATTTTTTTTTCTGTTTATGTATTTGGACACTATTTTAAGTTACTTGAAATTTAACATATAACACATCAACTATTACTACGTATGTTATTTCTGTATATATCGTTTTTGACATATATTTACCTGGATTGTAAAAAAAAATAGATAGTATGGGTGCATAAATAACTCAGTGGATCATATTATAAGTTACTTGAAAATTAACATATCACACATATAAGTAAATTCAATCCATGTCCAATATATAAGATGACTAGGGCTATTTTATACTGTAAAAAAAAGAGATTAAGATTGGTAATAAAATTTATTAATAATTCTGTGACATTTTATTAGACAAAAAGAAAAATATTTTAATTTATTACTATTTATGGCAAAGGGATTGAGTAAATTTAATTAACACATAACCCATAATTAGAATCATTACTAAACAATTGGAATCATCATTAAGCACACAAATAATATAATTTTTCAATATATATATAAAGGTTCACCATCAAATATTACATAAGATGAACGTCCAGATTTAATTACACCAATCATGGATTGATTTATATTCATCAATTACACCAAAAATAAAATTATATTACAGGGGCAAAGTTGACATTTTAAAAATAATTTCCTATCTATCCCTTATAAACCATTTATCCACAGTTTATTCTAGGTCAATCAAATATTAAAAATCTGAATTTTACATTTCCCAATAAGAATAAATAAGAATAACAGAAATTACAACCAAACACGGATAGGCTTTTTTTCTGTCAAACACTGTTATCTATCCCCGTATAACTATTAGGGCTGAATAAGGCAATTCCATTTTCCAAACAAAGGGTGAGGGACTTAAAATGTAAATACCAACTTATTCTCTAATAATTTTACATAGTTATACTCATTTATTCTCTATATCCAAATATTTTTTTTAAATTTTTATTCTCTCTGTTCAATATTTCTCCGTGTTTCTGTACCCAAACGCCCCCTCAAGTGTTGGCCAACCGGTTGAAGTTAGCCACGATCCATATGATAGAGGAGAATCAGACGGCATTCATCCCGGGGAGGGTGCTCCAAGATGGGTTTATGGTTGCCCAAGAGTGTATATCAGCGGTGCACTGTGACAAGTGTAAAGGGGTGGTTATCAAACTCGACTTCTCAAAGGCTTACGACAATGTAAAATTGGAGTTCCTCTTGAATGTGTTGGGGATGCTTGGCTTTGAACCTAATTGGGTGCGAATGGTCAAGGATTGTATCTCAACTGCTAAAGCGTCGGTTCTTGTCAACGGAAAAGCCTGTGGCTTCTTCCACCTCCAGCATGGCCTACGTCAAGGGGACCCCTTGTCGCCGTTGTTGTTTGTTATGTAACTAATGTATTCAGTCGTATGATGAAGCTGGCTGAAAACGCAGGTTGGGTGAAGGGGCTGGAGTGTTACCAAGGCGGGGTCGCGATTTCACATGTGCAGTATGCCGATGACACCGTGGTCATGTGTCCAGCTGAAGAGGAATCTGTTCGGGGCGTCCAGTTCATTTGCAGGTTATTCGAGCTGCTCTCGGGATTGAAAATCAACTTCCAGAAGAGCTCTATGTTGGGGATTAATCTGGAACAACCGGAGCTTGAGTATCTAGCTGGCATTTTCCAATGTCAGACAACTGAGTTCCCAATTACGCACCTCGGGCTGCCTCTTCATCTCGGGAGATCCCATAAGGCTGATTGGGGCCCGTTGACATAACGTTTTGTGAAAAGACTTGAGGGATGGAAGGGTAAACTGTTGAGTGCAAGGGGCCGATTGATTTTACTCCAATCTGTGCTAACAAGTCTACACATTTTCTTTCTATCATTGTTCCGTATTCCTAAAGGGATCCTTCAAAGGCTGGACTGCATTCGGAGGCGGTTCCTGTGGAGCGGTTCATCTAGCGAGCAGAGGAAGGTTCATTTAGTCCGCTGGGAGGTGGTTTGTAGCAGTAAAAGGGCAGGAGGGCTCGGGTAACTGGACTTGGAGGAGATGAACAAGGCGTTACTATGCAAGTGGAAATGGCGATTTCTTGAGTGTGAGGACTTGTTATGGGCGCGCATGGTGGTGGGCAGGTTCGGGTTTTCTAGACACAACATTGATGTATTCCCGCGAAGCAGACCCAGTCCGTCTCCGATTTGGAAAGGCATCCTCCAGGCGACTAAGCGGTTCATCGATGCCATTTCTTGGAGCATTGGCGATGGAAGGAAGATATTATTTTGGCACGACCACTGGTTGGGGGATGCTCCTTTAAAGAATAGATTCCCTTCCTTGTTTGAGGTGGCAGTGGACAGAGATGATTGTGTGCACAGGTTTTGGCGGGAGTCTACTGATAGGAGAAGCGAGTGGGTGGTCAGATTCAGAGGCGCACAAAGTGACCGAGAGGGGGTGCACTTTCAGGAGCTAGCTAGGGAGCTTAAAGAGGTGTCGCTGACAGCGAATTGCCAGGATAGGGCCTATTGGCGTCCGATGCCTAGGCTGGGTTTCTCAGTCAGAAGCTGCTATAGGTGGTGGTGCAGAGACAAGCCACAGGTGGAGGCGGTCGCTCAAAAATTCACAGAGATTTGGCTCCCCAAGATCCCGTTGAAAGTCAAGTTCTTTGTTTGGTTGGTTTACCATAACAAGTTGTTGACAAAGGAATGCAGACTGAAATGGGCCTCGGAGTCAGACCCGACGTGCATGATTTGCGGGGGTGGGCTGGAGTCTGTGACCCATCTTATGCTCCACTGTCCGATGGCCATTTCAGTGTGGGACCTCCTTGCGCGTGCTTCGGAGTTCGCTAGCGGTAGCTTCACGATGAATGATCTCTGGCGGGCCGGTCAATCACTACGCGCGAGGGGCGATAGAAGGCCAAAGGCGAAGGTCACCCAATTGCTTATTCCAGCAGTGATGTGGTCTCTTTGATTGGCAAGGAACCATCTCATGTTTCACGGAGTACCAATCAGTATTGAAAATATCTAGGAGAGGTCTAAGCATCTCATTAAAGAGTAGGGGGAGAGTTGTGCTAACGCACATAGTGTTTCTTTTGTGGGGGGGTTTACTATGTATCGAGGAGTAAAACCTCTAGCTAACAGGTCCAAGGGCTCCGGGTAGATTTCTTTTCTACGACGGAGTTCTAGCCGGGGGACAGTTCATTTTGAATTGTCAACTCTTTTCTTGTCTGTTGGGCGCTTCATTTTTTGAATAAAACTTAAGACAGTCGCCGAATTCTTTACTTTAAAAAAAAAAAATTATGGTTGTGACAGTCAACAAGAAATCTACCCCACTCTTTTATCTTAAATTTGCATTTCATTGAAAACACAAACATCTAATCCATCAATCAAATCAATCTCAACATGACATACCGTACACAATCTCTCCCTCTCTCTCTCTCTTCTCTGTTACAGAGACCTTCCTTTAATCATCATCAGAGGTAAAAACATTTGTCAGGTTTTGTTTTTTTTTTAATTTTTTTTCTTCAACTCCAAACGATACGATACGATGTCACTTTCACACGAAACCCCATTCAATCTGACCGTACACTGCACTCACCAGAAAATCAGTTCACACACAACACTATGCCTTACCCTGTCATGTACTGGGTGTGCTGTTCCACACCCAGACTTCTCTAACGTTAAACGGATCTGCCTACGTGTATTGATGACTCGGTTTTCAAACACTGAGCTGTCAGACAGAGAGGATTCCATATCCCATTAATTGAATTTTTCTAATAATTAAATGGGTAATCATGTCAGGTATCAGGGGTGATGATTTTGGGAATCCAATCTGATTTTAAAAAAAACTTTAAATGAAATTTTGACATTTATGCTTTGGATGATTAACAACCAGCAAAGCAACTAATCATCTAAACTATTTTCAAACGTTCTACAGAGAAATAAAAAAAATTCCATGATTTCTTATCTCCTTTACACATTAGTACAAAGAGAGTAAAATGGTTATTTAAATTTTCTATATAATTATTATTAATCATGTGAGATTATTAAATTTGAACCTTACATTACAAAAACATATGTAATTGTTGAAGCATTTTAATATTAATTAAAGTACTTCTCACTTGTTTGATGTGGTATACATTTTGTTTCATTTACTTATTACTTATGGTACATGAAATGATGAAATTCATATTCATGTATTTAAGTGGTTATTTGAGGTGTATTTTATTAATTCATATACATGATAACCTACTATGCATTGATGACCATTATTAGATGAATCTTGCACAAATCATCGCATGTTGTAATACTAAAAACATGCACGCATGTACAGTACTAAATCTCATTTATTATATTGTATTAATGAATCCAAGTGGTTTCTCCATCACTTCAAACAAACACATCAATTAAACACACACAAAAAAAGAGTGAAATTTTTTACCCAGAAAGTGTTCCTTTGGGGGGCTCAATGAGCTCAACCACTTCTGAAGTTAGGTGTGAGATTTCACAGTCCTTCAGCTAGACTGGTTTTACTTTGTACAAGTCTATAAGATAATGCAAAAAAAAGTTACTGGAATGTTCAAACTAATGAGGGTTTGAATATACTCAAAAGAGAGTGAGATATCTGCACCACAGCCTAATTACTTACTTGCTCCTCAAAATCTTAGAAATATTTTAAGGATAATGTTACATCCAGTTCCATTTTCAAGCTTAATGTCAGTCTACATGTATTTTGAATTTTTTTTAAATAGTATATCTCATTTAATGGGATACATGTTTTTTTATAAAAAAAAATGAATCATATACTTCAATAAATTGCATGGATGCATTTATAGAAAATGTAAAAAAATTCTTTCCAAGCATATGTCTTGTTAACATGAGCATATACTTTAATAAATATATATATATATATCGACTCATATAGAACTGAAATTGGGACTGAAAATGGATCTGGATGTAACAACACCCATATTTTAATCTATATTACAATTTCACGAACAATTATTTTATGGATATATATGAGATTCAGTTCTTTAAAGAGAATGTAATAAACTATGTTCACACATTAGATATTTGAATATTTGCAATTAATTTTTTTAGATACATATACAAATATATTTTGGATAACTGATCAAGTTAATCTTATTCTAACTAAGATGGAGTATAGCTCTACAAAAGTTAATTTCTTAAACTCGATCAAATTTAACTCAAATTGTCTATATTTTCAAAAATTAGTTAACATAATTCAACACCTAGATCCAATATTAATAAATTGATTTACTTAATATATTTTTTGTGTGAACATGTGTAGAGGATCCCACTTTTCGATTTTCATCTTTTATTCTTAAAACTAAAGCTAAATGGTGTTGGATGTATATTTATTCTTAAATTTGAGAATGTGTCACATAATAATATATGTGACAAACAAATTCAAGATAAGTATACGACTGGCTTGTAGCCGGTTAATGACCTCTGGATGATAAAATTTCAGTATTGAAAAGAACCAAACAGCTCATTTTAGTTAATTATTGCATAATTAATATATAAGTATCTTGTTATGGTATAGTTTAAATTTCATTTTAAAATTATGAAATTGCGAACCGAGATTTTGGTTAAGTCAATAGACACCTTCACATTTGTGAAAGAAGTCTATAGATTAAATTATGGGAAACCTATTCTAAAAAAATATGATTATTATCAGATAACTTTACATCACTAATTGGTAATAGTTAAGAACACACATTTATTTATTTATTTGGGGGGGGGGGGGGTGGGGGGTTTCACCAGATGAGCTGTTCATATATAAATTAAAGGATCGTTTAGGCGCTTACTTTAGAAAACACTTTTACATTCATTTTTAAATTTGTTGTATGTTATAATACAAGACAAAAGGAAAGATAAAATTATCCAAGGTGGGGGCTGGTGCATCTGTTCCAAATATGCATGTTTAAATACTAAATCGCCTTTTCTAATAATAAATTATATTAATGAGGCATGAGAGGAGGTGTGCATGTGATATCAATGATGTGAGTTTAGCTGTTGTGAATTGTGTGACATATTTTTCCCCACATTCAATTCTGCACATATACCCACCCTATGTAAATAGATTAGGATTGAGAGGCGTTGGGAATGCATTTTGAATGTCCATGGGTAGGGAAGTGATTCTTGGTAAGGACTTCAGGTATATGAAAGTCAAAGAAAAAGAAATAAGGCACACCAAATCAACGTTTCCAATCAAATGATAATCATCATCAAATTAATCAATCAGATTAGAATTCAAATAAAATAAAAGGACAAATGATAAAAACACAAAATTGGATGACTGCATTTTTAGTTATAAACTCAGTCCGTTTTACATCCTTATACGCTATGATAACATATTATATACTACATTATCACAGTGTATATGATTCTATCTGTTATGGTGTAAAAATATTATTTTTTAAATTGAAAAAATACACTAATGCATCTTAATATATATTTTATTTTATTAACAACATGTACTTCACTTGGAGAGTGTATGATTAAAAAAAATGTGGACTACAATTAAGACTGCAATGGGGAGTGGACATATCATTTTCCCACAAAATAATTCCACTCGGCTTGACATGTTTCCTGAAGTATGTACCTTTAAAAGATTAAAGGAAAATGTTAGAGAGTCTTGCTTACAGCTTCACCTACAGTTCAAACATATTTTAATTTTTTTTGAAATAATATATCTTATCTAACAAATTTATATTTTTTTATAAAAAAATATATTTAAATAAATTTTACGAATCTATTTTTTAAAATATAATAAATTTCTAAAGAAGTATATACTTTGTAGGCGATGTATATATCTCGTTGAACGAGGTATATAACTATGTTAGTAACAATGGTCAAGATCAAAAGCAAGTTGAGCGATGTGGTATTATTCTTAACATTGCCCCTTTTTTCAAGATACATGTTTTGTAGAGATTTTTTTGTATATATACCCCCCTTAAAAATATATTATCAAAATATCTCTTTAAAATTGTATTACTATCAATCCCCCCAAAATATGATTAAATTATGCACCCATACCTTTTGAGGGATATTCACCTCTCAAAAGAGCATTTATGTACAAACAAAGTTATTTTGAGGGGTATTTTTGAAAACAATAACAAAATTAGATTATTATTGTTTGGGGATTGTTTTGCAAATGAAAAGTGGATCAAGGATCTTACCCTAAAATCCTCCCTTTCAAAATTTTGAATGGGATGAGAGAGAGTACAAAAAACAAAAAGGGGAAGAGAAATGAAGGTGGGGTCCACGTAAAAAGGGAGCAGGCATGAGCGGTGGCGGAGAAGGTAAATAATTACTGAAGAAAAACATGACCGGCGTGTGCAATTGGTCTTCAGATTTCCCAACACCGACCCCCACATTTATACTTTCACCGCTACAGTTTACCTCATGCTCATGCACTCACAATAGTCATCAATGAATCATGAATGATGTACGCTCATTTATAAATAAAATAAAATATTTATTTGATTGTACATATGTAAAGGTTTACAAATAAAGATTATAAAAAAAAGAGATTTATGTCTTTTACGGAGATGAGATGAAAAAGATTGAGATTTTTAATTTTAAGTTTATGTAAACATGTCTATTTAGGAATTAATTTTTTTTTTTATATTTCTTTTTAGTCTCCATATTCAACCACATATTTGATTTTTAGTCCTCATCAAATTTTCGTCCATACACCATCAAATTGTGAAATGTGATTTTATTTTTAAATTCTTGTAATCAATATTATTTAGTAATCAGTCCATTCTTTCTTCATATTTTACAGGGACTAATCACTAAATAACATAGTTTACAGGATTTAAAAATAAAATCACATTTAACAAATTAACGGTGTATGGATGAACGTTTGATGGAGAGACTAAAAACTAAATAGGTGATTGAATATGCGGACTTAAAAGAAAATATGAAGAATAAAGAGATTGATATCTAAATAGACATGTTTATAGGGATTTAAAACTAAAAATACCAAAAAGATTTAATGAGATACATGACTATTTTATTTAAACAGTAAGACATTTCTCAACAAATTGATAAACTTTAACTCGTAATAAGAAAATATATTTTCTCACTTATAATAGAATATATATGGTCAGATATATGATTATTTAGATAATTATAAAACTATCATTACATCAATTCTTTGGAGAGATTGCTCCTGAGCCCTTGGAGAAGATACACTGTACTCTCTCAATCTTAGTTAATTAAGGGTGTGATTTGTGTTCGCAGGAAGTTGTGTTTTTCAATTGTGCAATCAAACAGAAAAATAGATTAACTTCTTACATACATATTTTAGGTTAATAGTATTTAAAAACTGTATTTTTTAAAACTTAAAATATAATTTCTTATATAATTAATTTTAAAATCTAGCATTCACAAAAAATAAGTTTTGTAATCATGCAACCAAACATATCCTGAATGTTTAGTTTGATCTAAATTTCATTCGGAGTGACCAATAAAATTTTGATTTTATATATAAAAAAAACCTCAGTTGGTTGCAGTTCTTCTCGCACAGTATATATATAATGCTTCTGATGCACCCGTGAACAAGCCGCCGCTCAAATTCAATACAAATTCAAAGCTCTTTTTTTTTTTGCATGTTTCAATCCAAAATCAAAACCTCTCCGACATCAATAATTTGTGCACCATTTTCTCTCTCCGTCTCTGCTTCTCCCATCACTGTCTCTCTTTTCCCCTCTCTCTCATTCCCTCTGCCCAATATAACCCCTGCAACACATAAAACCACTCAAATCACTATAAACCACACCACCGTCTCCAACACATACCCATTATAGCTCTCTCCAGACTCTTCCATCCCCAAAAATCCCCATCTTTGCTTTCTTGCAGCCCCCATTCAATTGGGTTCCTCGTTTTCTTTTGTAGTTCTCAAATGGGTTCTTCTTGAATCTTTCTTTCCACTGTTTTTTTCACTCAGATTCTCATCTGGGCCTCTTCAAAATCCTTTCTTTCTCACACATACCCTCTCTGTCTCTAAAAACACACATTTTTCTTGGTTTCTTCATCAATCCTCAACTGGGTTCCTCTCAAAACACTCTCTTCTCATCTGGGTATCTCTCAAAATCCTCCATAGATGGAGCAAACATCAACACCACTCACCAAACCCCAAGAACCCAAACTCCCAACACCACCACTCACCAAACCCCAAGAACCCAAACTCCCAACACCACCACTATCACCACCCAAGCCCCTCAAGAAGAGCTTCGTCGCCTCTCTCATGGAGGCCGCCACCCTCCGCTCCCCTTCCTTCAAAGAGGACTCCTACCTCCTCTCCTCCCTCAAGCCCTCCATGCGCAAATCCCTCCAAGACCTCAAAAACCTCCTCTCCTCTACCAATCTCCAAGACTCATCAATCTGGGGAATCCCACTCTCCTCCTCCGGCGCCGACGAACGGACCGACGTGGTCCTCCTCAAGTTCCTCCGCGCGAGGGACTTCAACGTCCAGGACTCGCTCTCCATGCTCTCCAAGTGCCTCGAATGGAGAAACTCCTTCAAAGCTGACACAATCCTCAATGAAGACCTTGGGTTCAAAGAACTTGAAGGGGTGGTCGCGTACATGAATGGCTGTGACAGAGAGGGTCACCCTGTGTGTTACAATGCTTATGGGGTGTTCAAAGACAAGGAAATGTATGAGAGGATCTTTGGGGATGATGAGAAGCTGAAGAGGTTTTTGAGGTGGAGAGTTCAGGTTCTGGAGAGAGGGATCAGTCTCCTTCAATTCAAGCCAGGTGGTGTCAATTCAATCATACAAGTTACTGATTTGAAGGACATGCCAAAGAGGGAACTGAGGGTGGCATCAAATCAGATACTGTCTCTGTTTCAGGACAACTATCCAGAGTTGGTGGCAAAGAAGGTGTTTTGTATTTTCATTTGGAAGTTTATTTTGGTGGGGTTTGATCTATGTTTTGATTGCTATAGTGGGTTTGTTTGTGGTTGCAGATTTTCATCAATGTGCCTTGGTATTTTAGTGTTCTGTACTCCATGTTCAGCCCCTTCTTGACACAGAGGACCAAGAGCAAGTTTGTCATTGCTAGGGAGGGTTTTGTGGCTGAGACTCTGTACAAGTAACCAAAATAAAATCACAACTTTTAAATTCTGTTTTGTTTTGCTTGTGATTTTTCTTGTGTGAACTGTTTTCAGAAATGAAGGAATCTTGAAAAATGGACTTCTAATTAAATATTCTACTTTGAGACCAATATCATTGTGTTGATTGATCCAACTTTTGGTTTGAAATTTGAAATGTGTGTTTTTTAGTTGAATGTTATTTGTTTGTATGTGAATGTCAAACAACTTCGATAGTGGTGTCAAAGAATCATAACTACTACAACTCCAATTGTAGCTTGTCATCGTTCAAATTCTTTGTTCCTTCACATATAAAATGGTTTTCATGTTTAGTCTCCTAAACCAGCATCGGAGTTTTTGTATGTCTTTGCTTTCAAGTTTATGATTTGGAGTCCTTGACAGGTATATAAGGCCCGAGTATGTGCCGGTTCAACATGGTGGGCTGAGCCGGCCCGGCGACTTGCAGGCTGGGCCGCCTAAACCAGCATCGGAGTTCACGGTGAAAGGCGGTGAGAAAGTTAACCTTGAAATTGAAGGGATTGAGGTAATGTTATCATTCAATCACCATTTTTTTTCACCTCTCCTGTGTTCGAATTGCTTCATCACATCATCATCTGAACTTGAAAAAGTTTCAATCTTTACAAAACAAACCTCGTTTTCTTTAACTAATCATCAACACTGATAAAAGCATTAACAAAGGTTGTTATGTTATCTGTTCTCCATAAAGCGCATGTTCTTTTGCACATGCTGTGTAGTGGTCCCTTTTTTCTTTGTTTGTTGAATGGTTTTGGTGGGAATAGAGCCAGTGAACTAATGAGGCTGCAATTTGAAAACTTGGTCCACTAAAGTTTCAATGTGGATGTATGGGACATTACATTTTGGGTGCATGGGACGTTTTGGGAATAATGGGTCGTGCTTTGATTATGTCTGTGCATAGCAAATTCATAAAGTATTCTGAACTTTTGATAACTTTCATACTAAACATATTTTTTGAACAATGCATCTAATACCTTTAGAAACCATGTTATTACTCAATTTGGATGATTTACTACATTCTTCATCATTTAATGGGATAACCCGAATTGTCACCATCTTCACTACCAACATAGAAGTTTTTACATGTATTGCTTACACTAATGAGCAGAATAAATAAAACAATTTAGTTTTATTCTGATGTACACTTATATTTATTGAAGTGTTATGAATATTTCCCATATGTGAACTTTAGGATTATGATGCCATAATAAACTACTGAATTTCAGAGATAGGATCCAACATTGATCGGATCTCATCAGTGTTTGTCAGTCTTCAATAACACAAAACTTGTGATACACATATGAGATGACAAACATCATAGATAGAATACAACACTTTCTTCCCCAATTTTTCAACCCATTGATTATATGAGTGCATTTTGGAAATAATTTTACATTCATTTTCCATTGATCACATCAGGAAGGAGCAACCATAACATGGGACATAGTGGTGGGGGGATGGGACCTAGACTACGGCGCCGAGTACGTGCCCTTGGCTGAGGATGGCTACACTGTCTCAATCGAGAAGTCGAGGAGGATCACCTCCTCCGATGAGCTGATCCACAACTCTTACACCTCCCGGGAGCCTGGCAAGATGGTCCTCTCCATCGATAACACTGGTTCAAGGCGTCGGAAGGTCGCCGCCTATCGATACTTCGTCCAAAGGCCCTCCATTTAGAGTAAACATTGAATGTGTTTTTGTAGTTACTTATGTTTTGTGATCTGGAGAGTTTGTTTAATACTAACTACAGCAATCCATCTATGAATCCATGTAAGAAGTGCAGAATGTTCCTTTTTTTTATGTTCATTATCGTGTTTTTGGATGTTATGGCTTTGGGGGTATGTGAAAGCTTTGTATCAGTGTATGATGTAGTGTTATGAAATTCTGTTTGGATGGACATGTTAACAGTTCACACTTCCATAGATTGTCTAATGAGTTTCGCCATAATCAGGTGAGATTTTAATACTGTTTAGCCCATTTTGCTATCCATCGGGTATGATTTGAATTTGGGTTATACATTATTAATTTTTTTATAAAGGTTATATTAAATAAGTCATGCTTAGTAAAAGCTTAGACTGTTCACACAATCACACATGATAACATTAAAATGTAGGATTTACTCCGAATGAGATCTTATGTGACAGAGACTCTGTTTTGATTATGGAGGAGGTGTCGTGTAGATTATTCAAAAAATTGAAATGTTCATACATTTTTTATGAAAGAATTTCATAAATAATGGCATTTTCATTAAATGTGGCATGCTCCCCATTGGAAGAAATTTTCTGTGATAGCTCGGACGCACGTTATATCTCTTCTGTACACATGAGAGCTGTATGGTTAAAATAATGCATGTAATCCTGCATATGTTGTCTGATGCAATCTCTACATTCAACATAAACATGAAAATTTTCAAATATCTTATTGAGTGCTTATAAGGCCATGCAATTAATTCAAATATAAGTTTAATTTTAAGTATATAATTTAAAAAAATAAAAAAGGTCACTTATTATTTTGTTATATGTTGCTTTTTTGGGTTGTCATTCCGAGGAGGAAAAATAAAGGACTGCACAAAGGGGTCAATGAAAGAGAGATTGGTCTCATTGATGACAAGCCATGGCGCGTGTTCCGTTTTTTAAAAAAAAAGCAGTTTTTTTTAGGAGGCGTGTTCGTCCATACTCATTGTTTCTGGCAATATATATATAAAGTCCATATGTAAATTTTTATTTTATTTAAACTATTACACTGCAGTATGCTTGTCTGAAAAAAAAAAGCAACTCTTTCAGATTAACTGATCAACTGTCAGTTCTGCTTTGCCACGATAGCGAATCTTGCGATAGAATCTATGGCTGTTTTTAATATTCAGGTTTTCTCAAGTCAATATGACATAAATCTGCTGCTTTGTACAATTTTTAATTGTATTTGGAATTGTATAAATTTTTTCACAGGTTTAATACTTTAATTTTGACCCTTTAATATCAATACATGTATTTTTATATCATTTTGCAATATAGATGTTTTATTTTTAAATTTTAAATGCGTAATATAATTCTGAAATAGATGCGAGAAGCAAAAAAATAAAATAAAAATTATGATGTGCCTAAGATCTCTCTGAGTTAGAAGTGGTATTTAACCGAGGAGACCTGCTGCACCATCATGTAGGACTCACTCCTTCATAATTGATAGACTCTTCTCTATCTCTATTATTTTTGCAATATAGGATGTTGATGTAATGAAACAAAATAGAATTACATAAATAAACTAAATAAGTATGCACAAAATAAAGAAGATAGACAAATGTGTATAGATTTTTTTCATTCTTATTATTGGTGTGTATTACATTACAAATCTTATATATTTCTACGGTCCATGGAAAAACTCAAATAATGGGAGTTACATAGTGAGGAGTTAAAAAGGTGAAGGTTAGAATTGAAGAGTAGTATTAATGAGAAAAATTGGTTATAGTTATGGGTTTGAGTGGTATCCACCACATTCGAATATTTTAAAAAAGTTTTATTTAGTTCATTTGACTTATGGTTAGCTATCATATTAAATATCTAAAAATAATTTCATCAACCACCCTCCTCCCATTCTCTTCTGTATTTTCACACAATATCTAAAGGAGAACAAAGATAAAATAAAAATATTTCATATATTAAAAATAAATTATTTTTTAAAAGATAAAACTGTATTAAACCAACAGATATTTCAGTACCCATTTTAAACCAAAAAAATAATTATCTACTCCAGAAAAGGTACCTTCAGAAATTTAATAAATTTTGGTGGAATACATATATAATATTTTCTATTGGTAGTCTTGGGCAATGTAACTATTATTTATTAAAATTTTCTTTTTTTTTGGATACAAAACTAAATAGGTTGGGACGTAGGGATTGTTTTGATATAAATCCATTTTAATCACGAGGGACCTTTTAATAATTTCTATTTTTAATTTAAAAGGTGTAAAAAATACAGTCAGCGTAGATCACGGAATCGATGCTTTTGCTTTTACTTTTGCCCGAACAGTTTTTTCTTTTTCCATTTTTTGGGAGTCTATCGAAGGACCATCTAATTGTTTTATTTTTTTTGGAAAGGACCACTGATTAAACGGTTTAGATTAACTGGGATCACAAATCCACTTTTTTTTTTTTTGGAGAATTAATCACTGTTTTTTTTTGTTACAAATCTACTGTTGTTTTTGGCACCAATTGTCAAATTAATTTTTACAAAATCAGTTTTTGTTTAATTTGTAAAAAAATATTTTTTAAATTTAGTTTTTAATTTTAGATTTGGGTTTTTATTTTTAAAAGTCAATAAAACAATTTATTTTTTAAATGATTGACAATGGCTTTTTCTGAATATATTAAGTTGTATTTGAAAATTAATTTCAGAAGAAAGTAGAAGTTGTAGCCCACGTCTAATAATGGTTATATTAAAATATTTATAATAATTGTGTTTGTTTTTTCTTGTTATTCTGGATAAACAACACAAAAATCATTTTTTTTTATTGTTGATCAATGATAAATTGAAATTAAGATGGTGAAAGACAAATAATGATTGGTGTGCTCTTGCTTTCCCCCTTTCAATTTTCTCTTTTTTTTCACTTCTTTACTTGCTTTGAGACAAGTTTCAGAGTTGTAACATCTTCTGAAAGTTATATAGTCTAAGTTTTTTAAAAACAAAAGACGATGAAAGACAAATAATGATTAAATGATTTTTTTTCCAAAGATATAAAAAATGATATTTTAATCCGGGTTTTTTTTTAACACTATATCTTGAAGGTTCTTGATTTTGAGACTTTAGTCCATGATTGATTTGAAATGATTTCAGTTACACATATTCTGACTCTCAAATTAATAAATAATTAAATTTAAGAGAGATGTACAATAATAGAAAAAAAAAGTCTGCCTCTCAAGAGCAGTATCTATACCTTTATCAAGCATGTATCTCGCCCGAATGGTCATGGACATCACTCCCCCCTGGGGAGGACCCGGTTCCAAGCCTCTATGGCTGTCAAAAATGTGAAAAAAGCCCTCTGGGGTTGGCTTGTGGGATGTAATGCCCAATTCAGTTTGTAGGTATTTGTTGGCCCAATTTGTAATAGTAAAAATAGGGTGGGACCTTGTAGCCCCTCAGGGGCCTTTGTTAAAAAAAAAAAAACCCCCTTTATCAAGCTTGTGTTGTTCTGCTACATTCAAAATTCAAAGGATAATGCTACTTCAAATTCCTTATCAAGTCTTTATTCCAATTCACATATGTTTTGATTTTTTTTAAATAGTATATATCGTCTTATGAAGTAAATGTTTTTTTATAAAAAAATGAAAGCATATACTCTAATGAATTGCATGAATATATTTATTATAAATACAAAAATTTTAGTGAAACATATACTTTGTTAACATAAGTATATGCAATGATGATGTATATAAGACTGAAATTACAGTAAAAAAAGAGACTATAATAATGGTCAAATTCAATTCACCTAAAAGACCAAAAAAAAAAACAATAAGAAAATTTCTAAAACATCTCGTTCTTTCTCTATTCCTCTTACATTCAATTCAGACTTGTACTTTCATTTTTTTGAAATATTGATAGCAAGCTCTACCTTGTTTATATAAAAAAAAAATCTATGACGGAATAACACTACAAATCTTTAAACAAAGCCTTCAACTACCAAGTACAAGATTCCTAGAAGTGGTGACACCCCCATCAACAACAAGGTTGTGCCCACTCACATACTTGGACTCGTCACTTGCAAGATACAAAGCAGCCTCAGCCACATCTCTGGCCCTCAATGTCACCCCCTTCAAATTCCCCAAACCCCTCACAAACTCCTCCACCTCCTCCTCGCTCCCCCTCCCCCGCCCGGGCCTCCACGCGTCGACCAACATGTCCGTTGCCACACCGAAAGGTGAAACGCAATTCACGCGTATCCCGTGCTTCCCGAGCTCGCACGCCGCGTTCCTTGTGAGCCCGACGATGGCATGCTTCGACGCGGTGTACGCGTGCGGGCCCATCCCGCCCGCCACACCCGCCACGCTCGCGGTCGACACCACGCACCCGCCGCGCCGCGCGGGGACCATCGCGCGCGCGGCGTGCTTCATCCCGAGCGCGACCCCGCGCACGTTCACGCGCATGACCCTCTCGAACTCGTCCGCGTCGAATTCGGCTATGCTCTTCCCGCCGCGCGCGCTCTGGCTCCCGAGCACGCCCGCGTTGTTGACCAGCACGTCGAGGTGCCCGTGACGCGCGACCGTGGACTCCACGAGGTGCGAAACGTCGGTCTCCACGGATACGTCGCAGTGGACGAAGGAGGCGGCGGGGCTGAGGATGGCGGCGAGGGCGGCGCCACGTGTGTCGCTCGTGCCGGATATGACCACCTTGGCGCCGTGCGCGACGAAGAGCCTCGCCATCTCCTCGCCAATGCCTCGCGTGCCACCGATGATTATGACCACCTTACCTTCCAACCTTGTTTAATTAACAATTTAATTAAGGATTTCCATGTTACAACATCACTAAAATAGAATGCTTAACAAATAGTATTGTAAAATGTTTTGGTAGTGGTACGGTACAGAACATCTTGCTCAATTATTTTTGGGAAATTTTGTTGTAAGAGAAAATAGTTGATTAGACAAATGATATTAATTACAAACAAACATATATAATATTAACCATATCTTAGTTGTAACACGCCCCAGGTTGATCATCTCGAGCTGGAATCCCTCGACGGTTCTGATTTGTGGGTGATTTTGTATATCTGGGGTTTGGATAATCAAGGAATGTGTTTGAATATGAAACTAGTGCTACAAAACATGATTTAATTTTAATGAAACAAGGGCTTGAGTATGATCAAGGAATGTGCAATTCTCACTATTTTTACTCTATGTAACACTTTAATTTTTAAATTTTGAAATAATTCAGAACATGACAACAATTTTTTATAAATATAAAAAATATGATTATAAAATATCATTCAAGAACTATGATTTTTTTTGTGCTGACTTATCTAAAGCAACCGAGTTGTAGAATAAAAATGTGAGTCCTTATATCTAGAGAAGATTGAAATGTCCAAACTTGGAAATAAACAGACAAATAGTGAACGTAGTAATTATCTAGAGGTAAGGTGAAAACTAAAAGTATTTTAATTTACATAATAGCTAGTTATAAAACTACCACATAATAACAATTTGATCATGCCTTTTTTTACCAAAAACCAAGGAGGGGCTTGAGTAAGTGGCTTTGCCACTGATCTTAATAATAAAAAGAATTTAATCACAAAAGAACAACATTCATATATGAACAAAGGAAAAAAATTATAGAATAAAAGAGAGAATATGAGTTGCACCTTTTATGAAATGAAGGATTGGCTTCCCTTGCATTTGTAATCACTCCATTGGTTAGTCCATTGGATCCTTCATGCATAACCTCTGAAGCCATTACACTCACAAGCACGAGAACAGTACACACAGAGAGAGAAATATAGATGCTTTTTTTATGTGATTGATTTGTATTTTGAATGATTTTATTTCTACGGTGAAGAGAGGAGATTTATAGTGATTGAAGACTGGAAGTCAAGGAAAATAATTTTCACACGTGATCATATATATTAATTGAGTTGTACTCTAAACATGAGACTTTTTTTTTGGCCAAGTGAAACCAACCCCCCCCCCCCTCCCCCCCAAATTATGTGAAAACCAATCCCACCCTATATGTATTCCCAATTGACAAATTCCAAACCCACCCCCTACGAATTTTCATCTCTTTCATTAGTTCCCCTCCCTAGCTCTCCACCATATCCACTCTTCATCCGGCATATTCACCCTCCGGCGTCCGCTAAGCACTCCTCGACGGTCTTCACCTCTCCCCGATGGTCTCCCCCCTCCCCCGTGCCACCTCTCCCAAGTTCCACCACCTTTCCCGGCTTCATCTCCTCACTATCCATCATCCAAGTGAAAGGTCAAGCCCCTTCATTTTGTTCTTTGTTATTTTCATTGTTAGAATGTTAAATCTGTGTAATATTTGTTTGTATATTTTTTCCTATCTTAGAAACCCTAGTTTTTTTTAAATGGATTTTTCAATTTTAAGTCCTCATAAATCATAGGATTTAATGATCGATCCCTCACTTCTTCGTATTTTGGTTTTAGTCCCCAGATTTAAAGGATTTTTTTTTTCGTCCCTCCCAGCCCCAGGGACTAAAAAGAAAATCAAATAATTTAAGGATAGGTTCCTCCCACAGACTAAAAAGGAACATATCCTTTAAATCTAGGGACTAAAACCAAAATACGAAGAAGTGTAGGATCGATCACTAAATCCTATAATTTATGGGGACTTAAAAATAAAAAAACCTTTTTTTCAAACATAACCCTATTTTTATTGTTTGTGAAATGGTTGATTAGAAATGGTTTGTTGAAAGAAATGTATTTTTTTTTTTGATGGAATGAGTGACATTGGTTGTTGAAGGAGAGAAATTTAGGTTATTTGAGGATGATGTTGTGTATTGATTTTTCTCTCTCATTAGGTAGCTGAAAGTTGTGTCTAAAATCATTATGAATTGGATCAGTAATGAATATAAATCTTAATGCATGGTGGTGGTTGGTTCAATGTATTGATTGGTTGAATGATGGTTGTTTGATAATTCAATGTGTACCATTAGTTGAATGATTCTTGTTTCATTAATATTCTAGAAATTTGGCGATCGAATGAGAATATTATCCCTCCATCCTCTTTTAGCATGATTTGTTTTTTAGCATATATATGTATGAGTGCTAACTTGACTTTTCATAGATTCAGATATAGAGAAAGATTAAGAGATTGACGAAGCCATCTTGAAGGGTCATTTTCAAGTAGACTGCTACCTTGGTGGAATGCAGCTTTAAAACAATCAATTGCTCTCTAATCTCTGCAATGGTTGAACGATTGTAGGACTCACAACCACTTTAATTTTTTTTATAGTGTACATGTGCTGGTTGACTGACATGTTTTGTACTTATGGGTTGTCGGATTGGTAGTCTATTGAATGTGTTTAAATTTGTTGTTGAATGTGTTGATTGTGTTTCAATGTGTTGTGTATGTACAATGTAGATTTCATGATGAAGTTCAAGTGTGGGCAGACAAAAAATTTACGATGTAGTTGAATTCACTGTATTACAGAATCTCATAATTCAATTTTTATACTTGTAGGGATCGACACTGATACTGTCGACTTGTTTCTTCTGTGTTGACAGTTGGGGTGTCGAACCTAGCATCCATTATATATGCATGGTGTTTCATACGACACTTCAATGTCGACCATTGTAGTGAACACCGACACTAGTGATATCAACAAACGTAAACAACTGAACTACCTCCAATCGACAATCTATGTGTCGATGTATATTGTAACCTCCGACACTAAAAATTGTCGATCGAAGTTGATCAAATATGTTTCGTTACAAGTATATGTTTGACAATACCAATGTCGATGAATGAGAGATACTTCGATAAAATGTTGGTCGATGTGAGGGACAATAGGTTTTGAGAGGGGGTGGGGTTTTGATTACCAATAGATTTTGGGGGTGGGGAAGGGTAGGGGTGGGTTAGGTTCTTTTGGGGTGGGATGGGATGGGGTAGTGTTGATTTCATTTTTAAACATAAAAACAAATTTTTAAAGGGGTGGGGTGAATACCTGATGGGGTGGTAACCCTTTCATGTGATTGCATTTCTGTGATCTCCTTGGATTTATTTATAATTTGGTTAAATTTGCTAGGAAGATTATTGCTAGTTTTGCGTAATTTAATTATAGATAGATTAACTGCTCAATTTTCTTTTCTGTCGGGATGCTCTTTTTCTGTCTTTGTTTTATTAGTTTTGATATTTTGTATTTAAATCTCTGTCTCCTCATCCCTTTCGAATATTATTCTATTTTGAAATAACAATGATCACATTTTCGTCACAAAAAAAAGGCTCAATTTTCATACTTGAAAACGGAGATTTCAAACTACAAATTTTCCTTTATTGCTTTAGCTCTTATTTTGAAGCTAAAGAATTCAGATTACTGGGATGCCTTCTCTCATGTTTTCTTTTTTAGCTTTTCACAGGCGCAAGAGCATTAAATATTTTAAAATTTGAAGTTATAAGATATTTTTCAGTGTTGTGAAATGTTTAACATTGTAGCATAGAAAATGTATTTTTGAATTTTTATAAGGGTATTTTGGTTTCTTACACCCTTATTTATTTAATCTCTTCATCATTAAATAGAGATTATTTTTTAAAAGCGCATTATCATGGGGTTGCTTTGAGCTAAAGAGGTGGTGGTGAGGAGAACTATCGAAACATTATATTTCTATTTCTGGTTGAAAGTGAATAATTGCTCATCTCATCTATGTAGGTAGACAATTTTGTCCAATCTTGAGTTTTTTTTATTGAATTTGTTTTCTCCATTGTTCTACAAGTGCTAAGATTTAGGAGCCATCACTATGCCAATAGTTTGCATTAGGGTTCTCAGTGACACGATTATTTTTTAAATGACAAGAATTAGTTTAGGCTACTGATGATATGAAATATTCATTTTGACAAAATACAAATTCCTGCAATATACATATTTTTAGATACAAGTATTGATTGGGATTTAAATCCAAGATGATCTTATAGTACTAATTTAATTTGGACTGTAGTTCAATGAATTAAATTTTGTTACTTTTATTTCATTTTGGTCCAAGCATTATTTCCACACCTAAGACCAAGCAATTAATGGATGCCATGGAATTCTTGTCCAAAGAATTGAGGATACGACTGAATATACAGTCAATCAAGCACATGCAAAAGTTAAATGTGGTACCCACAAAAATAAATAAATAAATTTGACACATGCAATGCTTTAATTGCAATGAAAATCAACAGGCACGTCAATGCTGGATGGATGGCCGACGCGTTATTGAAGCGATGAATCCGAAAGGGTCAATTTTGAGATTTTCAAATAAATACAGAAAAATCGATTATTGGAAATCAAGTGCATCGAATTAGGAATTGCCTGAAATTTCAAGGAGATCTTCAAAATTTATTGCTACGCCACAACACGCGCTTTTCATTTTTTATATTTTTTCCCCTCAAATGATATTTTTCTATTTTTGATAACTTTTTATATTTCAAATATCTTTATCATAATAACTCTGAGAATTTCTTAGGATCTTGTAGAATTAGTTACAACAAAATTTCATTTTTTTTTACTATTTTTAGTCATTTTTAATTAGTATAAAAAGGAGGTTTATAATTTAGGGTTTTCAGCTTTTGATTAATATATTTTTGAGTTTTATTTCTCTCTTGAGACTTGTGCGTTATTGGATCGTTGTTTTAGTTTTTTGCTGCATTACATGTCATCTTTGTGTTGATCTATTTGTATTAGTGTTTATTCTTTGAGATTTCCTACTAAATATGCATGGATAACTCTTGTCTACGTGAAAGAAAAAAAAAATCCCAAGAGATTCAACTATATATATATATAGATTTGGCACATGATCCCGGATTGTAAAAAGTGTTCCACAAAACATGGTGGTGATGATGTCTGGTTTTAATCTAACTGTTAGGATTTTTAGTTGAACTTTTAAAGAAATAACCGCGATGAACAATTTTAATCTTGGAATAGGATATCATAATATGAACTCAATCCAATTTTTTTTTGAAAACCTCTTTGAAGTGGTACATTGACTATTATAATGCCATTAGTGATCATCATACAAAACTTAACTGGTTCACTTGACAGAGATAAATTAGGGAGATTTTGAAATGCTGGGAATTTTTTACAACAAAAACGCATAGAATGGGTTTAAAACATGAAACACTAAAATACTTTTGGATCGGTGATTGACTTTTAAATCATAAAATATGACAAAACACAAATTCAAATAAAATCTTAAAATGTGTTTACATACCCCCTACAACAATGTTCATCCAAAGTGGGGGTAAACATTACTTAAAAAGAATACATTCTATTGGCCTCAAAGTTGGAGGAGGCCCATAGAACCTCTATTTCACTGTTTCGGTTCTATTTCAATTCAACCTCTAACAATTTCTTATTGACAGTTGATTCATTCAGTGTTTATTTTACAGTTCCATCTTTACGCTATTATAATATATGAGTTTCATGACTTTCATCATAGTGTATGAAGCTGCAATTTTTTTTATTTTTTAAATAAAAATATACACTAATATATCTCAGTGTATATTTCAATCTACATAATAGTATGTATTTCAATGAATGAAAATGTATTTAAAAAAAAAAATCGATGAGAGGCTACAAATGAGGTTGCAATGGGACTAAACATATCATTTTCTTTTATATTTGTCTCATGTATTCTTGGTTAGGGTTAGCCCAATTTTCATTAGTATGGTTTATTGACCTCTCCTTTTGAAAATAATCTATGTCTCTATCCATTCGATTATTTATTCTAGGGCATAATGAAACTATTCTTTGCCTCCCATCAATCTAAGCAATTAAATTCGATAGACACGGTGGATCTATTCATGAGACCACCAACAAACTAGACATATTCACATAAACAAATCAAGCTAAAATCAATAATTGATTAATTAAATAATACTACCTTCACAGCCAGACAAAATTGTACAGCCCATAAAGAGTACGATTTGGATTAGGAGAGGGTGATGATGATCCCAAAATGGTTTTCAATAGACAGCCTAAAACAAAACCCTAGATATTCTTTATTTGAGAGGGTTGCATTCAGCTCCCACCAGCAACTTTTTTTTTTCCTAGAAACCACATTAATTAGTATGTGAAGTTAAACCGTCTCATTTATAACTCCATATGTTGTTCCATACATGTCTAACGAAGTGTCTCATGAAACATATAATTTTTTATTTCTTTTAAATGGATGCATATAATTAATTGGATTATATCTTATTTCATATATAATATATTTTTTCTTATTTGAAATATATAAAAAAAAGAATAAAAGCATGTGAATGCTGCACGTGGGGGCCAGTTGCCCATGATATTGACCCTAATATAAATCAAAATATTTAATTTTATGTTAAAAAACACCAAAATGATTTTTTTATTGGTGGCTGAAATACAATACAAAGTTGTGTTTAAGATCATTAAATTAAAATTAGTTAAAAACCAACTAATTAACAAAATATGTAGTCATGCCAACAAAACATGGCTTCCTACACTGATATAATTTCAGAACTCGTTACGAAAGCGTAACACCAAACAATAATTTTTTCTAATACTATGTTCTTAAATGGCAATAAATTTGACATGAGAGTTCACTAGAAAAATAAATTAAAGCACTCCAAGAACGGTGCAGTCAGTATTGTAACTTCAATATATTTCAAACAATTTAGAAAAACAAGTTTGTGCAATTTTATTTTTATTTTAATAACAAAAAAGGTACTCATATGAAAACTATCCATGTTAAATTCCACCCACCCAGAGCCCTATAAAACTTGATTTTTGGGGGGCTACTTTTGGGCTAAAAACTTATCGAGGTGTGTATCTGCAAGTGTCCTCAACACATAAATTTCAAACTTTTTAAAATCGCGTTTACACCTTGTCTTTCGCATGCCATGACATGACAGCTCTGCTATTCCAATTTATTCCGAATTAAATTATCCAAACCCCGATTCAAAGCCCGAACAACGTAATAAAATACGGATAAGAATAGAAGGGTACGACAGATCCGACGGTGGTCGGTGCAAATGAAGTTTCTTCGTAACGCCCGCGCACGTGGGGCTCTCGTACGAATCTCCGCCAATTTACGGATGAACCCCTGCAAATCAATTAATTACTCCTGGGTTTTTATAGTAAGCGACTTGAGGTTTGAATGGGCATTCTGCATATCTTAAGGGTATTTATGGAATTTAAAATTCTTAACAAACGAATATGGTTTTTTAATGCAACGGGAGAAGAATTTTGTTGCGTACCTAACGTTAAAAAAAAAATGTTTTTTTTGGTACTCGATTAATTAGGTTATATGTTGGTATCAAATAATGATAATTAGATCCAGACCTATGAAACAGCAGAGAAACCAATTAAAGGAGACCCGCTGAGGCTGTTTTTTTTTTTTTTTCAATCCTGACCCAAAACTTGTGTTGACCGTAACACATTTTAATTTCAATGGCACGTTATACTGTCATTTTTTGGTGGGGGTTGAAAATGTTAGTTTTTTTTTATTGGTTGGACTTAATTTTTTGTTAGTAGATTATTATCCACAAAAGTATTTTAGGTCATTTAATCTCTTTTTCATTGCTTACTTATTTGGATTCATTTTATACATTGTTATGTACTATGTGTATGTTGTTAACTTATACACTATTATCTATTGCTTATGCATTGTTATATGTCAATATTATCCACTATTTTGCATTTAAAATGTTAACTCTCCTATATTTTCATCTATATACATTTTTTTAACAATGTATATTGTTATCTATATACATAACAATATACATTGTTATCATCTATATACATTGTTACGTAAACGTTAACCCATTCACATGTTAACCCATTCACATGAATGATGTTTAGATGAAAGGACAACTAGTGTGTTTTCATAGATGCCTAAGAAAAAAAAAAGGATTGAAAATACTTTGAATTAATTTTCACTTTTTCCGTGGCTTGTATGATTTATTGATCCATTAAAGTTTGTTTATTTATGTTCTGTAAGACCATCAAGGGGCTTTGGTTTTATTGATTCACATGCCTCCTTGGTGAGCCAATTGGGGAAGAGGGTATTTGGGTTTTGATTGGGTTTGATGATAACTCTTCTATTAATTCAAATATTATTCCACTTATTATTTGTTACTTTATTATTTATTGACACGATAATATGTTTTTGAGTTATACCATGAAATATTGATATAATAAATTAGAATATTATATCCTTCAATCACACATGATCGACAATTTGGTAATTTGGTTAGAACAATGAGTTCACTTTCATAAGTCTCAAAAATCTTTTGGGTTTTTTGTGTGAATCTGTGAATCCGAGGTTTTCATACAAATAAAATAAAATAACCTAATATGCAAGATGCATGTTAATTGGTCCCCTTTAAATTAACTCTCCCTTAGATAAGGTGCGCCCACCTTTTGATGGGAGTAATAAAAACCCATTGAACCCTAACTCTCCTGAGGTTCAAGATTCACTCCCCCATCCCAAAATAAACAACTGTTTCATTTAAAAATCTTCCTCTATTGAGCTGTCCCTCATTTGTATATATCCATGCACATGTATATATATACACATACAAAAACATATAGCAAAACATGCATATGAAAGCTTTAGAGAGATGGGAAACAGCCTAAGGTGTTGCCTGGCCTGTGTCCTCCCTTGCGGCGCCCTCGACATGATCCGTGTCGTCCATCTAGACGGCCAAGTGGAGGAATTCAGCCGTCCGATCCCCGCCGGGGAGGTCCTAGAGGCCCACCCCCGCCATATCCTCACCAAACCTTGTTCCCAAGGTGCGACACGCAGGATCCTGATCCTATCACCCCATACCGAGTTAAAGAGGGGCAGGATCTACTTTTTGATCCCCTCCGCCTCTTTGGCGGGGGAAGTGAAACAAAAAGAGCAGAGACAAAAGCTTGAACGGAAACAGAATAAGCATCATCGCTTGAGGAATTCAAGCGATGTTGCAGGGGAGGAAGAGCAAGGGAGGAGGAGGGCTAGTAATACTAGTTTTAATGGCTTGCACCGCCGTTGCCGGACCGGCGGGGTGGAGGAGTGGAGGCCTCACTTGGAGGGCATATCGGAGGACACTAGGGAGTCTGATGTCTCCTCCCAGAGGTGACCAAAACTAGTTAAATTTAGTGTTTTTTTTATTTGAGTGTGTGTTGTTGTTGGTCAATGTGAAGGATGGAGTGCTAATGTGTTTTCTTTTCCGTTTTTTGTGGATACAATGTAAGTGGTATTTTTTTACATTGAAGATCAAACTGCAAAGATATTTGAATGGAGGTTGTGGAATTTTTGCTTCTCTTTTCAAATTAAAAGAAGATTTGTTACTTATCTAACTACTTTTGTGCCTTTGAATTCTCACATGACCTAATTAACATTTGTATAATGAATTGCTTTAGTTGGATAAAAGTTTGTTGGATATGCTATTTTTAAAAAATAAAAATAAAATTGTTTTTTTTTTATATGCCATAAAAATTAAAATGTCGTCATAGATCTTGCGTTAATGTAAGATAACACAGCAGTTTTTTTTATTGAAGATCGATGAGATATGATTAGATCCATCCCCCGATACCATCCATTTAATTTGTTCTCTCACATATTTGTAAATTTAATATATGATTATATCCACCAAAAAATAGTAAACTTCAACTGTGATTTTCACATGATCTGTATCAGATAATGAAGGTTGTGATTCCCTGCCAATAAATCAGAGAATGACAAAACCAAAAAGAAGAACAAATTAAAAAAATGGAGAATCAATATCTGTTGTTTCTTCTCATATTGAAGCAAAGTCTAGTGATATTTTTATAGTGTAGTTTGGCATCTACAGCTAATATGTCCAATTTTTTAAAAAACTATTGACTCCAAACACTCAAACCAAGATATATATATCATTAGAGATCATGTAATTGTAAATTTGTAATTGTAATTTTTAGTTTGGGGGGGGGGGGGGGAGGGAACCAATGATGAAGTCTTTTGTTTATCCGTAATTTTATAGGGTACGTAAGTATGAATAGAAGTTTATTATATACACATTACATTAATTATTCGTTTTGGAACTGCTGCTAATATATTTCAAATCATTGATGGTCATTAACACACATATAAAAGTAGAGTACTTGTTCTTACACAATTTTTTTTTTAACCCCAATTCCAATATCATATGTGTCGATAAAAAAATTAACGGAGCATTTACTTATATTAACGAGATATATGCTTCATTTTTTTATAAAAGCATGTATCTCATTAGATGAGATATAATATTTTAAAAAAATTTAAAACATATGTAGACTAGAATTTAGATTAAAATGGGGCTCAATGTAACAATATATATAAGTAATAGCCTTTGAATTTTTTTTAAAATAGTATACATCATCTAACGAAATACATACTTTTATGAAAAATAAAATATATACTCTAATGAATTGAGTTAATACATTTATTGAAAATGTGAAAAAATTTATTGATGCATATATCTCGTTAATGTAAATATATGCTTCGATGATTTTCTATCAATGCATATGGGACTCGATTAGGACTGAAAAAAATGTATGTAATGTATTGTGTTATTAAAATTTTAAACATTGGTACACATTATCTTTTTCAGCTTTAATTCTAGTCACATGTACATCATTAGTATCATATGCTAAACATTAATGAAGTACATGTCTCTTTAGAAATGCTTCGCATTTTTTAAAACACATAAATCTTATTAAATGAGGTATAATATATTTTAAAATTTTAAAACAAATGTAGATTGTAAATGGAATTGGGAAAAAAATCATATATAACATTATCTTTTATGTTTATTTATTAGTAATGGTTTCCACTGGAGAAAAAAAATCATAGGTCGACCGCTGCAGTACCTCTATTTTTATGCAGTCACATGTCATAATCACTGTTCAGGAATGCGGTCGTGCGGCCGCACGGGCGGTTCAGTCCTTGGACCGAACCGTTTCAGGGGACGGGCGAGCATATGCGGGTTGGGCCCGCATATGCGACCCATTCCCGCTTGTGCGCCCGCGAATAGAAAGTTAAACGGGTCGACTCGTTTAATTTTTTAAACGGACTAACCCGTTTAACATTAGCAACCTAAAAAAAAAAAAAAACAAAAGGGCAGCTGGCCCTAACTCACCTTCTTCGTCTCCTTTGGTCCTTCTTCAACAGCTCCTCCTCCAATGAATCAGCGCCGATTCCTCCTTCAGCCACCACGTTTCATCTTCTTCTTCAGTGAGTACTTCGGCTCGGCCGCTTGGGTATGCTGCCATCTCCGATCTCTTAATCTATGCCATCTCTTTTAGGTGGATTCAGTTTTTTATGTCACATAAGACTAGCCCAGATCTTCAGTTTTTTTTTTTAAATTATACAAGTCCATTTCTCTCATTCATGTTCATCACATATGCTCAACTACTTACTAATAACATATTGATGGAAATTATTCTCATTTTGTGTTAATTAACTATATGTGCAGTTGTTGTTATTTAATTAATTTATTAATTTTTTTGTTGTGTTTGATAGAAAAAAGTGGGGTAGGACCGTAGCAGAGATAGTGATATGGCCATTGTATCATTGAATGATTGTATGATTTGTATCATTGATCCATTGTATATTTGTATTATATATTTATATGAAACAATTGTATGCTTGTATTTGTTAGAAACTCTTTCATTGTATGATTGTATCATTGACTCATTGTTATAAATCATTAATTATGAAAATTTGATTTATTGGTAATGGTATAATAAATTATAATTATGTAACATTTTAATTTTTATTAATAAAAAATGCATAACCGCATATACTCTCCCATATACCTCGCATATACTCTGCGCGGTATCTAATCGTACGTAAACTGCTTACCACATATCAGAACACTTGTCATAATCTCTCTTATTTATTTTTCTATCCATGACATTACATGCAATGCACACTTCATATGACATTTATGATAGATCGTTTCCTGATCCTCCGTGATAATTTGCTAATAGGTACCAAAAGAACAGACAATATACAAATTAAGTCCAATTGATATCTCTGACCCCTCACCACAATTCATTGGTCGAAACGTCGAAAGGTCCAAACCAATTCAAAACCATCCATTTCTAGTCCCGCCCACCATTTCTCCCATCCAACCATTCAAAATTAGGGTTTCTTTTGCTTCTCTCTCTCCCCCTCTCCCTCTCTCTTCTTCACCTCCTCCTCCTCCTCCTCCCATGCAAGCGAGCCACAAAAGATGTCTCACGTGTACCACGCTTTGCCCGGCGGCGGGTCGAAGGTTTTCAACCAGGACTTGCAGGTGGTGTGCATGCCGGTCTCCAAAACCAACTCCAACGGCGTCTTCTTGGGCGACGACCCCCTCCAATTCACCTTGCCCCTCCTCCTCCTCCAGGTCTCACTCATCTTCTTCACCACCCGCCTCACCCACTTCTTCCTCAAACACCTCGGCCAGCCCCGCTTCGTCTCGCAATTAATTGTAAGTACAAATTCATCATGGATATAAGCCTATCAATGGATCGGATGCAGAGAGGATACCACCACAGTGATATCCATATCTGATTTTATTATCGAATGTTAGATTAAGTATGATTCATATAAAAACAAAATCTTCGAACCAGCTGTTTCCTAACCCTGGTTCTTTTTGGCCAGACAGGGCTGATCCTTGGTCATCGACAATGAGCACGCGTCTGGATTTCTTGAAGAACATATTCCGTCCGCAGAACCGCCTCCCTCTTGAGAATATCTCCCTCTTCGGTGTCATCCTCTACCTCTTCAAGCTTGGCGTCATGACCGACCTCGGCATGCTTCGCCGCTCTGGCCGCAAGGCCATTGCCATCGGTCTCCTCGGCACCTTAATCTCCTTCCTCCTCGTCACCCTCATTTGCTTCTTCCTCCGCCACTCCCTCCCCGCCGACCTCCGCCAAGGCTACTTCCTCCTCCTTGTCACCTCCCGCATGTCAGTCACGTCCTTCGCCGTCACCACCATCACCCTCCAAGAGCTCAAGCTCCTCAACTCCGAGCTCGGCCGCCTCGCCCTCTCCGCCACCCTCGTCAGCGACATCCACAGCTGGGTCATCTCCGCCCTCGCCACCGCCCTCTTCCTCGGCGCCACCGCCCGCACCCCCACTGTCGGACTCCTCTCCTTCCTCACCTTCGCCTCCCTCCTCGCCTTCATCGTGCTCATCGCCCGCCCCGCCGTCCTATGGATTGTCCGTCGCGCGCCTGAGGGGCACGCCCTCGGCGAAGGGTCCTGCATCGGCGTCCTCCTCCTCGCGCTCGTCTGCGGCTTCGTGAGCGAGTCAATCGGACAACACGCAGCCTTCGGCCCATTCATCCTCGGCCTCGCCCTCCCCGGCGCGTCAGCGCTCAGCGTGACTTTAGAGCGGATCGACTGCCTCCTGTCCGGGCTTCTAATCCCCATTTACATGGTCGTGGCCGGGCTGCGCACGGGCGTTGAGCCTGGGCAAGCGCACATTTGGTTGTATCTCGAGCTCATCGTGATCGTTTGCTTCGTCGGCAAGCTCGTCGGCACGATCATCCCCTCCGTCTATTGCCGGATGTCATTGCGCGACGCCCTCTCCCTCGGTCTCATCCTCAACATCAAGGGCATCATTGAAATCGTCACCATCAACCAATGGAGCTACAACGGCGTATGTAAAAACATTAATTTCATACCATTTCGTATCATTTCAGACTACGCAGTCCGACATGATTTTATATATATATATATATATTTGTAGAAAATTAGCACGGAGAGCTACTCGGTGATGGTGCTGTCGGTGATGCTCGTAACGGGGACGACGACGCCGCTCATCAAGGCGATGTACAAGCCGTCGAGGAAGTACATTGTCTACAAGGGGCGGACGATACAGAACTCGAAGAAGAACGGGGAGCTCGGCGTGCTCGCGTGCGTGCACACCGAGGACGACGTCCCCTCCGTCATCGGCCTTCTCCGCACGATCACGGCTTCCCCGCCCATCTCCCTCTCCTCAACCCCCTCCGTCGCGACCACCATCTCTCCTCCTCCTCCTCCTCGGAGGGCTGCGTCGGCGCGCACGCCCTGTGCGTCTACCTCCTGCACCTCATCCCGCTCGCGGGGCGCGCGGCGCCCGTGCTGCGCGCGTACCGGCGGAGCCTCCCGAGCTCCTCCTCCTGCAGCGACCACATCGTCAGCGCGTTCCGCAACTTCGAGCGCAGGACGCGCGCCACCGCCGGATGGGGGTTGGTGTCGGTGACGCCGTACGTGGCGATCGCGCCACACGCGACAATGCACGACGACGTGTGCCAGCTCGCGCTCGACAAGGGCGTCCCCCTCGTCGTCGTGCCTTTCCACCGAAACACCGCCTCCGCAGGGTCGCCAAACCTGGCGGTCCGCGCCATGAACCGCAAGGTCATCGCGTACGCGCCCTGCTCGGTCGGGATCCTCGTGAGCCACTGCGCGCGCAGAGGAGGTGGAGGCGCGACGGAGGTCACGCCGCGCGCGGCGACGCTGGTGAACGCGTGCTCGATCGGGCCATTCAGGGTGACGCGCGTGGGGATGCTGTTCATTGGGGGGCCCGACGACCGGGAGGGGCTCGCGCTCGCGTCGCGCATGGCGGAGAATTACCGGGTGGAGCTGACGGTGGTGCGGTTCCTCCCGCCCGAGCAGTGGCGGGGCGTACCGAACAAGGAGGCAAGGATCGATGCGGAGACGCTGGCAGAGTTCCGCCTCGCGCACAACGACAATGAGAGGGTGGAGTACACGGAGGCGGAGGTGCGGGACGGGGAGGCGACGCTGGCGGCGATGCGGGCGATGGGGGAGAAGGGACTGGTGTTTGACTTGGTCATGGTGGGGAGGAGGAGGGGGCAGGAGTCTACGCCGACGGCGGGGCTTTCATTGTGGAGTGAGTACCCGGAGCTCGGCGTATTCGGGGATGCGCTCGCTTCAGTGGATTTTGGGCGGAGCGGGATCGTCTCGTCGATACTCGTAGTGCAACAGCAGGCGCGGATTCGAGGCGGGGAGGAGGCGGACGAGGAGGAGGAGGGAAGCGGAGAGGGGATTGGTTGGCGCGGGGAGGCGGACGATGAGTTTGTGGAGAAGCCGACGCGACTGATGTGTTTGTAGTGTGTCCTGGGTGTAAGGAAATGATAGGTTTTTAGTGACACTTGTGGTGATGGGTTTTCTTTAAATTGATCATAGTATATTATTATTAGTTTATTAAAATTCAAGTTTTTGCGAAAGTTCAGTTTCATTATAAGATAAAACGACTTTGGTGGCCTTTTCATAGCAGGATCGTAAAACTGATTTTCTGTAAATGGTGGATTTAAAACTGATTATGTAGGAAGCTACCTTCAACTTTTAGAAATCACAGCTTTTGTATGTTGTATGTCTGAAATTTATCTACATGAAACTAAGAGCCGCTTCTTACAAACACAAAAACTACAATAAAACTGTTTGTAAAGTTGTAGAAGCAAACATTGTGAGTTTGATTGTAAGATTCTGGGTTTCATTTAGCAAGCAATGTGAGTTTCTTAGTGGCAAACTGCTTTTTTTCTTTGTATAGAAATGTACATTAAAGTATTTATTGTAAATTAACATTGTTCAATCAATCAACGTATGGAGCCGTGAACCATAGTCAAAAACTTTTGATCCTTAGGGTGTGTTTTGCACAAACACAGAGGGAAAATGAGAGAAAATGGAATGCTGCTCAAAAGGAAAATGTGGAAAAGAATTTTTCCTTTGCAGTTTAATGCTGTTTGTGCTGTAATGGAAAGTGTGAAAATAAAAACTGTTGTTTGTGCCTGTTGGAAAATGAAGGAAAATAAAACTGTTGTTTGTGCTTGTGATGGAAAATGACAGAAAATAAAAATGTAAATGTGTTTGAAAATGATCAAAATGAAAAAACATATATTTTAACAATTAATTTAAATATAATATAAAAGTGACATTAAATTACTTTCAAATATTTTTTTTTTAGATAAAGTTTTAAAAAGAACAATGCAAAAGTACCCTCACAAAGCATCAAGTTTCTCTCTACATTGAATCAATTTAGTGTTAAACATCTAATTAATTGAATTAATATATTTCTAACTAAGAAATTTTTAATTATCTACCACAAACTGCTAGAAAACACTTTTTAAAATTGAATATTAAGATTTTCAAAAGATTGAGGGTTTTCAAATTTTTAATGTGTTTTTTTCCTTTTAACAAAATCTAAAAATCATATATACAAATAAACATAAAATACACATAATCACTAAATATACAAATATCACACAAAGAGAGAGAGAGAGAGAGAGAGAGAGAGAGGTTGAAAAACACAGAGGGACGAGGCTTGGATTACATGATAATGGAGACTTGATTACCTCACGCAAGATGAACAGACTCAATTTAGGGTGAGAACCCCCCCCCCCTTTTTTTTTATTAAATTGTAACTTTTAATTCTTCAATATTCCGAATTTAATCCATATATTACCACAATCTAAGATCTCAAATAAACCAAAAAAATGATATAAGATCTCAATCTAGGTTAACCAAAAACAAAATATCCAAACAAAAAAAAAACCTAGATCTATTTAGCAAATAAAAAAAAAAGATACATTCAATAAATCAAATCAGATTAATATAAATAAAAAAATAAGCAAAGATCAAAGAGATAGATCTTACATGAATGTTTTTATCAGATTGTTCTTGTTGGTGTATTGTCAGATTGTTCTTGTTTGGTGTAGAGAGAAAATCTCACTTCCCCCCACTTTCTCCCACTTTCCCTCACTTTCCCTCCTCTAGGAAGGGAAATTTTTTTCCCCCCAATCCTAATAAGACAAATTAGCAAAGGGAAAGTGAGAGAAATTTTTTTCCATTTGTTTGTATGGCACAAACAACAGGTTTTTAAGTGGTCAAAGGGAAAATTTTTACTTTCCCTCATTTTCCCTCACTTTCCCTTAGGCACAAACACACCCTTAGTGGCATTTTTCCAATTTCTCCTTTGTTGACCTAAATATGAAGTCATTTTAAGCTAATCAAAATGTGTCGAAATCTAGCTAACTATCTACTTTGATTTATATGATTATTTAATTTTAAATTTTAATTTACGAGTCATTTAGTGGAGCATGACACATTTATCTGGACAAGGAGCATTAATCACAGTACCACTCCAACCATACTCCTTGAATGACTCATACAATAATATTTTATTAATATTTTTTTAAAATTAATTATATTTAAAATTTAAAGTTATAAAAAATAACTTAATGATAATATTTTATTTTCTATATCGTAACGATCATATTTTAACGGCTCTTTTTTAACTATTATATTTTAACTTTTTTTAACGATCATGTTTAAACGGCTATATTGTAACAGTCATATTGTAATGGCTATATTTTAACCATACTCCTTTTTGTCTAGTGGTCTCTCCAAACCAACAACAATATCATCAACAACTGGACTAACATTATCTTTTCCTAAATTTATTGAATCTGGAATTGAAGGACAAGACGTTGCAGGATTAGCATTTATTTCATTTTTGGACTTCTTCTTCAAACTTTCGGTGCACCACTTCGATAAATTTTTTAATTCATTCCAGCAATGTAAAAATTAAAATGTTGAATGATGAAAACTTAGATACATTTCCATTGCTTGACAGACCTAATTTTCAAATACATAAAATAATTTAATTATCTAATTGAAAAAATAATGAGTATAAACTTGTGAATTTTAAAAAAATAAATACATTGTTTTGTTCATTGACACTGCTTTGTTGTCTTGCTTCAATTTTCATAAAGATAATAGGAATGAACTCGTTCCCAATATGTGTGATTCTTTTGCTCATTTCCATGCACTGCATCTATGCTAATATAGAGCCACGCGGATATAAGCATCATGTCTTCTTCAATTGAAATTTTGTTTACTCCTTGTGTTTTTCTTTTGTGTAGATTCTTCTTCAACACGAATTTGAGATGACATTGAGCGTTAAATGGAGTATTCACCTAGATAGATCAAAAGAATATTCATTGTTAAGAAGATTGTTGTAAAATGCATTATCATGAGGATCCATCTCCACAAAAACAATTAAAATAAATTATTAATAATAATACTTAAAAAAATAAAATGATAACAAATGAGAAAATATCAAATGTAAAATTCAGGGAGAAAAAAACCTTAATTTTAAACAAAACTTATAGATTGAGTGTAAAAATTGTATGAATAAGGATGGGGTTTAATAAATAAAATTATAACCGTTGAGATATAGTCATTACAAATATACACACAAAATATTTTTATTTATTTTCTGTGGGATCCACCAAAATTCAAATGAAAAATATAATTTTTTATTTTTTTTTAATGTGGGGGCCACGTCTGGGAGCTCCTCGTTGCCTCCCCCATTTGTTGAGTATTCAGACTCATCCGCCCGAATTGTTGAGCGAGGAGGAGTCGGTTGGAGATGAAAATCGATGCATGCTCGTCCAAACGAGTGAAGGAGCCGAATTAATCGGCCCTTGAAGATGCTCTAAGGAGTCCTAATCTAACAAGATCTGTTCTCAAAAGGGGGGGGGGGGGTGTGGAATATAATGTGATACATTTCCAACCATTAATTCAAGTGGTGGTGACACTGTCACATTTGAAATTGCAACTCATAATTACCTTAAATAACAAATCACAACAAATACTATTGGAGATACACTTAAAACACTCAAAAGAAAAACCTAAAATCGTCTCTCATCAAGGGACGACCATACCAAACATTCAACAAACACCTTCAATTCAAAAAAAAAAACAAAAAGGCACCACGTTTCCTTCCTCAGTTTCCTCTGAGAAAAAACCCGCTTTCGGAGTCCTCGGGCACGACCCGTTCGGGCATAAGCACGCTCGCAAACCCCTGGTACCCGCTCCCCGTCCCGCCGCCGATCCTTGTCTGCTGCTGCACCACCAACACCGACACTTTGCACCCGAAATCCGTCGAAGCGAGCATATCCCCCAGCAACCCCAATTCGGGACACTCGGTCCATATCGACAACCCATCGGTGAGCATCCCCTCCCTGAACATCTCGCGCCGCCCCACCATGAACAAGCTGAAGTCCTCCCCGAGCGCGCGTATCACCTCCACCACCTCGGTCCCGTCCTTCACCCCCTCCTCCCTGTACGCCACCCGCTTGTTCCCGTCGTTCGCGAGCCGGAACTCGTCGAGCGCCTCCTCGTCGTGCCTCGTGTCCGCGTCTTCCATGTCCTCGTCGGGCGACACGAACCGCACCACGACGAGGCTCACGTTGGGGTTGCGCGCCATGCGCGCGGCGATCGCGAGGCACTCGCGGTCGTCGGGCCCGCCGAGGAAGAGCGCCGCCACGCGCTGCGACGAGTGGTTCGCGAGCGGGAACGCGTTCCCCCTCGACAGGCCCTGGTCGACCAGCACCGCGACCGAGCACGGCGCGTAGCTCAGGATGCCCTGGTTGACGCCGCGCACGGCGTTCGCGGCGGCGGCGACCTCCCCGTCCGCCGCGTCGACGTGGCGGTGGAAGGGGACGACGACGAGCGCGCAGCGCTTGGAGAGCGCGAGGGAGCAGACGTCGTCATGCATGGTGGCGTGGGGGGCGATGGCATCGTAGGGTTGGACGGTGACGCGCCCCTCGTTGCGGCGCGCGTGGCGGCGGAAGGCGTTGGCGATGTGATCGGAGTGGGTCTCAAGCTTGCCGTTGCGTTTGTGTTCGGCAAGGATGGCTGCGGCGTGGCCGATGAGGGGGGAGAGGTGGAGGGAGTAGACGCAGAGGGGGGACTCGTGGGTTGGGTGAAGCGCGTCGAGGAGGTCGAGGTGGGGGGGGACGCTTGCCTCGTCGTGGACGCACATGAGGAGACGCATTTCCATGTTGCGCTTGGTGTGCTGGACCGTACGGCGCTTGTAGGCGACGTAGCGTTGCGAGGGCTTGTACATGGACGTCACCAGCGGCGAGCATATCATGATCATGATGATCAGGGAGATCACCAAGAGTGTATAGCACTGTATGCTTGCAACCTATCAACAAAAGCCCGCATTAGATAATAGGATAACTCGAGATCTGATTGAAGTTTAAGCTAAACCCAACCCATCCGGAGCTGGAAGAGGCTAGCCCAAACTCAATCCACCCGACTCTTAAATCTGACGAAGTTAAACTGAATTCAACTTGTTAGGTTTGGTTTTGGTTCAGATTGAGATCGGGTTTGATTTGGGCTATGTTGGGTTTGGGATGGATTTAAATTTAGCTTCGAAACATTGTCATTTTGACAATTTAAGCTACATAGCAGTTTGTATCATGCAAATGAGAGAGAGAAATGAAACTACAAAAGCGATGGTAATAAAGAGAAAAGTAAAATCAAATTTCATTTCCCGTATTAAACTATTAAAATTTAGCTACAAAATTTAAATTCATTATTAACCACATTGGGTTTGGGTTGAACTTAGATTATCCGACCCTTCAATCCAAACCCAACCACATCGGTTCTTGTTTCTCTAGTTCGATTACGAGTTTTGATTGAACCCAAACGTTAAAATCACAATCAAAACTCCTCTAGAAGTTGGGTTGGCTTAGGTTCGATCCATCCAAGTTGCACACTAGTGACACTATCCAACTAGAAAATCCATCGATTTCGATCCAAATCGATCAATTGATCCACCGAGTCGTATCGCGAGTTACATACCCCATCGTTGAGCCACTGATTGAACGCGGTGATCTCGATGATGCCCTTGGTATTCATCATGATGCCGAGCAAGAACGCGTCACGCAGAGGCATCTTGCAATAGAGCGAGGGAATCATTGTCCCAACAACCTTCCCGATGAAGCAGAGTACGAACAGGAGCTCCACGTACGCCGTGGTGGTCGGGTCAGTGATCTTGAGCACGTCGGACCGGAATCCAGCGGTGGCGAAGTAGAGCGGGAAGAAGAGCCCCCCGACGAGGCAGTCGAACCGCTCGAGCGACACGCCGAGCGACGTCCCCCCAGGGAGCGCGAGCCCAAACATGAACGGGCCGAGGGTGGCACCTAGCCCGATGACCTCGCTCGCGAACGCGGCCCCGAACGCCATCGCGCATATCGCGAGCACCTCGTTCTGCCCGAGCGGCTCGCCCTCGGGCGTCCGCTTGAGGATCCAGAGTGTCGCGGGCCTGGCCACGAGGCCAATGAACGCGAGGAGCGTGGCGAGCGACAGGAAGGCCCACAATCCCTTCATGGGCTGGTGGGCCTGCCCGAATGCGAGGGAGGCGGAGAGGGCGAGGCCGGAGATGACCCAGTTGCTGAAGTCGCAGATGAGGGTGGACGACATGGCGAGGCGGCCGAGCTCAGAGTTGAGGAGGTTGAGCTCCTCGAGCGCGGAGGAGAGTACTGCGAAGGAGGTGAGGGAGAGCTTCGAGGAGACGAAGAGGAGGAAGCCTCCGTGGACGAGCTCTTCTGGGAGGGAGCGGCGGAGGAGGAAGCTCACTAGCATGACGAGTGCGAAAGGGAGGATCGTCCCTGAGAGCCCTATGGCGATCGCCTTGCGCCCTGACTTCTTGAGCATCCGGAGGTCGGTCCGAACGCCCGTTATGAAGAGGAAATAGATCAATGCCATGTAGCCTAGCGTGTCCATCTCCGTCCGGCTCCACGCTGGGAACACCTTCGTCGTGAACTTCGATGTCGGTCCGAACACCGACGGTCCGAGCAAAAACCCGCCCTACAAATTATGTAACGCATTAGTGGCCCATATTAGGTCAGGATCCTCTTTGATGGGTCACTAGAAAAACTCTCTGTGGGCCGTGTGATGCCTACACGCATTAGTAGTAGTGGTGTGTCTGTCTACATGATTTATGTTTGAAGTGGGAAAAAAAGTGTTACCAATAGTTGGGAGACGACACGGGGCTGACCGAGGTGGCGGAGGAAGAAGTGGCAGAGGCGGGAGGTGGTGAAAACGAGGGTGACTTGAATCATGAGAACGGGAAAGGCAAAATCGAGGGGGTTCTCACCAAGGAAGATCCCATCGGAGTCGATCGAGGAGGCTGAGTAGCACGTGATCGGCTTGTTCGACATCGATGGCTAACTCGAAACAATTAACACACAGAGATAGTGATGGTGATGGTGATGGTGATGGTGATGGAGATGAAGATGAAGATGAAGATGAAGATAGAGAGAAGGGGATGGTCCTTCGGAATTCTGAAAGCACATGAGAGAGTGAGGAGGTATTGGGAGTTAAGGTTTGGATGGATGGACAAGAGGAATTGAAGTAGGTCAAATTTTGACCTTTTTTTGGCGTGGTTGACCTTTGACCCACTATTGTAGGGGGGCCTATTGTGGTGGTCAGGAATTTTTATAGGTTACAAGTTAAAGTCAACCATTGGGTCTCCTAACATTTTGGTTCATCACTGGTGGAACTGATTGAGTGCCTGAGAAATCAGTGATGGTGATGTTTTTCCGGAATGAAATTTTTTTTGTCCTCTAATTCTTGTGATGTGTTATTTTTTGGTGTGGTGTTTGATCTCTGGATCATGTTATATGGTTTTGATTTTTACCTTATCATGTACTAAAATAATGTATGGTATCATTTTTCTATAAAAAAAAACAAAATGTGTAGTGTCATTTGAATTGAATCAGTGTCTGTGTGACACAAAAGAAAGAATAAAAATACACCAAAGCATGCGAATAGTGAATAATATCTTTGGCTAAAATTAGAGTTGAAAATAATATTTGATATAGAAAAGCTGAATTTTCGTGCGTAACTCATGGACATACACACACCTAAATCTTAAATCTTGAATTGCGTTTATCCCCATGTAATTATAAAGACTTGTAAACAAGACTCGCGATGAGATTATTTGATTTTACATTGCGAGTCTAATTAAATATACACAACTGGGTCAATTTGTGTTAAATTTGCACACACACACACATAAAGCTGACAATCAATTCAATATGGTCAGTTGAAGATGTCCAGACACCTAAATAGGCAATGAATGCACTCTGTTTATGCTACCATTCCAAAGCTGTCACAATATTTGAAATCATATTACAATTGTAAAATCAAAATTCTCCAACAAAATACAAATTACTGCTACAAAGTGCTGCTGCAAAGTAAGTGCTAGCACTTAAAAACCCCCTTATAAATCAGTCTTAAAAACACTACACAACCTCTCCCACCTCCACCTCGGCCTCGGCCTCCTTCACCGACCTCCTCCGCCAACTCAACACATTACCGAACCGCGGCAGCTTCAGCAGAGAATTCACTCTGCTCACCCCCTCGAGCGCGGTCCACTCGTCCTTCTTCAATTCATCATGTACCCCCGCCGCCGCCTCTGAGTCTTCGCTCCTCGCAGTCTTGAAGCTCTCCGAGAGCGAAACCTGCCCGAGCAGTCTCGGTTCTTCCTTATGCGCCGTGGCCTTCAAATCGAGGCAAACCACAGCGCAGTCATCGACCTTCGAAGTCGGGTGCTTGCACCGCCACTCGCGCACCGCACGCTCCACGAGAAGCCTAGCCGCATCGGATTTCTTGCCCGCCGACGCGACTATCTTCGCGACTTCCCTGTTCGACAACACGTCCCAAACCTGCACAAACATCAAACATTGGCTCAAAACACGTTCGGTCACGCAAAATCGAAACTAAGGACCAGTCTTGTATCCCTTTTCATTCTAAATGGTGTTTGGAATCCTTCAATCCAGGCATTTTGATCAGAATTATCAAACTGACCCTAACTGGCAACAAATTATGCGTACCCCATCGGTCGCCAATACGACAAACTCATCCCGCTCCGTGAGCTTCCGATGCGAGACTTCTGGAGTCGCGATCAGGCCGAAGTCCTTCAAGCAGAAATCGCCGAATGCCCTCGCCATGGCCAGGCCCGGGCTGTCGTCCTCAGGCAACCACAGCCGGTGCACGCCGGGCTCTTCGTCTAGAGCAAACACTCTCCCTCTACAGCTCTCAATCCTCTCAGCTTCTCCTACAATACATAAACGAAGCAAAACCAACACACATCATACATTGATATCACAATGACTCACAAAACAAAACTTACTTGGCAGATTCGGCTTCAAATCGACTGTGAGTTGCACCGGCACCGGTCGATTCTTGTCGTCACGCGTGCAAAGGATCGCGCGCGAGTCCCCCAAATTCGCCACCATCAAATCCTCTCCCTGCGAGAGTCATTTCTATAGTCACTTTCGCAGTCGCAACACATTTTGAATTTTATGAATGTACATACCTTTCAAGACCTTATTATGTACTAACAGAGCATATACTTTATCAGAGATTTCAAGACCTTATTATGTACTAACAGAGCATATACTTTATCAGAGAACTACCTGTTTAACCACAATGACCGCAGTGGTCCCGCTACAGATGCAATCGAAACCGGCACGTCCGGCGCCGAAGTCCCCATCCAACCCTTCAAAGGCCTTGATGAAACCTTCCTTCCACGAATCGAAGCTCGGCGCGTCTTCTTGATCATCGGTATCCTCCGTTGTATCGTCGCGGTCGCTGTGGCCATCAGACGACTCCGATCGCTTCAACTCCGATGCGAGCTTCACCGGGAGGACGTCGCGTACGTGGCCGGCGACTTTATGCCCCAATGGGCCGTGACCGTCGAACACGCCGCAGAGGATCCGCTCTTTGTCTCCGGCGAACCCCTGCAAAACCAAAAACAGAACCAACAATTTCAAATATAAGCCTAAATGTGAATTCATGAAGGGCGCGCTTGAATGTACAATTGAAACACATAAATTGTTATAATTCAGTTTTTGAAAATAGTGGTCTGAAAAGCTAAACGCTGAAAATGTGTTTAGATTCGCATTTGAGAATATTTAATTTAACGCAGAATCTATCAAAACAGAGATCCAAACAGGTAACAGATCGACCTCCCATATAGTCATGGCGTCCTGGTTGACGCCCTTTCGTCCCTGCTGCGTGAACATCGACGCGAACGCGCACGCGCCGCGCAGCCTCACGCGCGCGCCTCCCTCCGCGGCGCGCGCGCACGCGTCGTCGTCTTCGGCCAATGATTCTTTGTCGAAGTTTTCATAGATGGGTTTGTCTTTACTGCAACAAACACCCATTTTTTTTGTGGGAGAGAGAGAGAGAGAGGAATGAATGGGGAGATGGGGTTGACGCTATAAAGGGGAGGGGAATTAGGCCTTTGTTGTCTCATGCATCAACGTGAGCGAACAATGGATCTTTGTTTTTTTTTATTTTATTTTTTTGTTTGGGATTCATCGATGATTGAAGGATTCAATGATGGTTTTGTTTTATGTTTGGGTTCAACATTTGGAGAGTCATGATTGAAGGATTACAGACCATGACGGGGGAAAAATGGATGGATATGATGGTGAGGATTTTTGTGGTTGGCCATGTATCATTTTTGTGGTTGGCCATGTGACATTTCAAGATAGTGTGATTATTATTTAAATAAATGATTTAAAGACAATATTTAATCATAATAATTATTGATATCTCTATTTTGATGTGATAAAATCTAACGGTCACTGTTGAACAATTAAATTATTCAATTAACATTATATCTAACATGAATCAAATGTAACCCTGATTAGATCCCATTTTGGTTTTTCGGTAATTAAATAGAAGCAAGGATGAAAGCACTAAAGTATGGGATTTTAGTCGAAGTACAGTGATTTTATTCTCTTTCGTGAATGAATACTCTCCACCTAGACGTGGCTCTTATTCAACCAAGGCTTGGACATAAATAGCAGAGCAAGTAAACTATGGTTTGAAAAACTTTTATCATGAAAGTGGGAATTTTTAAACTAGTTGATACCCTTCCATTATAAAGTTGTGGGTCCTCTTTTGCATGGAGTGAATTAGAAGGTGACATGCACATTGTTTCTAGATGATAATCTAGCCAATTATATACCTTACCCTAAAGTTATACAAAATCTATGACGCGATATTTAACAACAGAAATCAACCAAAGTTGATTCTAGCATTCCATCCCAAATGTGTTACACTAACAATTTCCATATAGAACAGGAAGTAAGCACTGTTTCCATTATATTGGGCATTTCCTAGACTTAGGTATTCCAGATTATTATTTTTAATTAATAAATAAATAAAAACCTTAATTCTCTTACCTCTCTGTTTAATGTTATTACTATTATAAATAAATAAATAAATAAAGTTGTTTTGTGTTATTTTTCTTTTTGAATTTTGCTGTTTTTATATAAGAATACTTGCATGCTCTCACCTTTCTGTGTCCATCACACCGTCTTTCATAATACTTCACAACCCAAAGAAACTAATTGTTTATCAATATGAATTCTGATAGTTATGCCTCCATTAAATATTGTAAGTTTATTACCAGAGGAAGGTTGAAATTGTTCATTTGCCATTCTAACGCAATGAATTAAAATATCATTCATGTCATTATACATATATCTCAAAACCCGTAACATTAAACTTTTTTCACGCATTTGCAACCAATATCATTGCACAATTATCATTTAAAAAGTTAAAAACCCCTGTCAATTTATCATCCACCTCTAATATTTTATGAACCTAACAATAAAATGTGATTTTTAAGTTACAATCAAACAGAAAATACCAAAAATCACTTAAACCGCTCAGATTGTTTCATGGGTTGGAAAAATAAATTCCCTTCTAAAACATCTCACTTCGCACACGCTACACTCGACACATCGCACCCCAAAAATTCTACTTTAGTATAGCTAAGTACTAGGAATAGCACTACTATAGCTCCAAATGGGGGCTCCAAAAATAAAACATATATTAGCTGATTTTCTATGCTCCAGATAAGTGACACTCGACAACTCTTTTTTTTCATTATTTTGTGTAAAAATCTTGTAAGAAACAGTGAAATTTTTCACATCATTTCTATCATAATTACAAGTGTTTTTTGAGCTGATGTTTTATGATTGACAACAAATGTAAAGAGCATGATATAGTGCTGAATCTTTTTGTGCTGCTTTAGCTTTAATGACTATGAAATATGAAAATATAAAATGCAGAAACTCAAGACTTTCCCTCGCCCATTAATTGTCAGAAAAAATTATAATAGACTCCTCCATTGCCCTCTAAACAACTTCCAACATCATCAATTAAAGGAAAAAAAATGATTCATCTACATATATTGAAGCGATTCGTATCATTAATTTTCTTTCAATAATTCAAATGGTAGCACAGAAGACTTAACTATTGACTTCAAAGTATTAATGCAAATGGTTCAACCCCATGAGGGTCTTTAAATGCCAACTAATCTCTGCCATCATATAAATGACTGAAATAAATATGCATCTACCATAGTACAATGTCAGGAAACAAACACATTATGCACATAGGCCCAGTTGGGGAGAGGTTGGAAGTAGAAACAAAACCACACTGTGCATCAGATTTAAAAGAACAGCATTCACAGGTTACAGATATCATGTTTTTCATTAATCAATCAAAACCTTCAATAGCTGAAAACAAAAAATTTGAATCAAACACAGGGTACCTGAGGTTGTCTTGCTATTTGGTAGTAATCATCTTCATTGCCTCCAATTTAGAGCAGACCTGCTAGGAACTGCAATTTTGTATGTAAAAAAACATTGATAACAAATAACAGGACCCTGACATAATAATAATGAAGGATTAAAATAAATGTTAGGCACATGAGTATATTATAACCGGAACAATCATTTTGCATTGCTTTAGAAAATCTCACAAAGCTGACATTGTCTTTTTTTTGTTAATGATTTGTCTGCACAATGGGTTGACCCCCGCCAAATTTCATTTACTGCTGAACCCACGACCACCACTGCTCCCAATAAATTCATTTTTTGGGTAGTTAGATGTTGCAATTGGGGCCAGAACAATAGCACATGGGGCTAACAACCTGCAACAAGGAGGCATTAAAGGCAATTCCATTGGTGATAAGAAAACCCTAACATCCCACATCATGTCCCCATCAGATCAAATCCCCACACCCAAAAACTCAAATATAGGATGCTAAATGAACGGATCATGCCAGAGGTTCAGCTCATCAATTCAGCCCAAGTATTTCTAGACCTAGACCAGCTGGTGAAAGGTCCGGTTCGCCCACTTGTTGGCATCTTTCATTATTTTGATTTCATTCTTATTGTGGAAGGAAAAGCATTTTCTGCATATCAGATGATGACACACGTCCAAAGCCAACATGTGTAGGAAGCATCTCTGAAGGTCAGAGAAGTAAACACTACAAAGGCAATTCGAGGACTGATTAAATCATTATTAAGCTGGAAACAGCTTATCAGGATTGCACCCAAAAAGATATCCAAGAAGGATATAGCTGGGTGAATGATGGATGCTTTTATACATGCAAGTCCAACAACCTTGTATTAGAATCTGAGAATGTTTAAGAACCTCCTGACAAGAAATCCTCAAAATATGTTGAGAACTCTCTCAGAGTGGAATCTTAAGAACATAACAAGAGAATTCTTCCAGGGAAGGGTACTCAAGCAAGTTGAGGAATCTACCAAGTTCCTCGAATGCATGTAGGTCTTCCCTGGACAAGGATGGTACGAAGGGTTTCATCCCAAGGTGAAGTCCTTGGATCCAAGAAGACCCTCTAGAGAAGAGTATTTCAAGAACACGAATCAATCTAAGACAGCTAGTAACAGTGGCTAAAAGTTGGTGAAACAACTATCAGAGAACCAGGTAGAACCAGCCTACAATGGTTGACTTGGTCAATAAATGTGACCAGAGTTCATCTGGCACGTGAACATTATGTGGAGCAATCTGATGTGGCAGACTAACATTGCAACAAGGTGAATCTCCATAAAATGCATATGAAAATTCTTAGAGAGAGAGAGAGAGAGAGAGAGAGAGAGAGAGAGAAGTTCTTGCTGAGAAGATCACATTCTGACTTGATCATCAGTGTCTTTGGTAGACACCACACTGATGTGAATGCAGAACGATTGATCAAGCGCTCGTGGATTGCATCTTCATTGTTTTCTCTTTGGATCCAACCAAATTCCTTGATCCAATCAGATCTACATCTAAGGAGAATTTCACCTCATTCACTTATAACAAATGAAGATGAGTTTAATTTAAATACAAACAGAAGATAGAAAAATCAATAACTGATGTAGTTTGATCTGTAGACAGCATTATCAACCTAGAAAATAAAATAGGAGAAGCAGAACATTTTAAAACATAGTTTACTCCTAATCTTACTAAGAAATAAACATTGACCATGACAAAGGGATTGAATGAGAATACTCCAAATCATGAGAAGAAACATACCTTTGTGTAACTATTATGAGATCGGCTGACAGATATTCCAGATCAGCAATGCATAGATTGTCCTACACCACCCATTAACACCTCACATGTAGTTATTGTTTGAAACCTGGGAAACCTTTGTCCCTGTTTAATCGGGTTTTTTCCCCGACAATGACCTTTCTAAATCTGTTTGTACCAAGAAAACTTTTTCAGGAGTTGAGCCACTTGACCTGGAACACCATTCCAAAACAAGGGAGACATTACCAATTGAGGCCTAACAGCCCCAGCTTGGTCCAATTTTAAACATTATATCCATGAAAGGGGGCTTCAAAATGCCACACATATCTGTTTATCACTGAGAAACTATTAGCTCCAACAAATCACCAGAAAAGAAATAAACAGAAGATAAAATGACACAAATAAGAACCGTAACATTGCAAGAACACACAATTCATGCATATTTAAAGGGCTTAAGATTGATAAATTATATATATATATATATATGAGGGGTGATTACGTGCGGCGAACGGCGGGTGCGGCAGCGTTCACGGGCCGTCGATCACGGGTCCATCGCATCGGACGGTCGGGTGCGATTCACATCGATCGTCGGATGCGATGGACCTGCGATCGAACGGCCCACGTCGCGGCCGCACCCGCCGTTCACCGCACCTAATCGCTCTGTGTGTGTGTGTGTGTGTGTGTGTGTATAATTTGAAGTAGTTAAATGGAAAACTACCCCATTAAGTGGAAAAGGAAATCCACATATGCCCTGGGAGCTTTTGAGACATTCTATGATGTAATAGTCTTGGAAAAGAGAAATGTGTTCATGTGAGCCACAATAACCAGGATCAGCCTTGAGATTGACCGAGAGAAATGGGCCCCAGGCGACCCCTAAATTCATTTTTTTTTTTCATTTTTATTATCTTAAAAATAAAATAAATTTTTAAGTTTAATTTTTAATGCTTTAAGCCTAACAAAAAGGAACAAATAAAACTAAATGAATAGAAAAAAAGAAAATATGGATAAATTTTAAAATTATTAGAAAACATAACATAAAATCTAAAATACAAATAAAGAAAAATAAAGAGAAGAATAAAAAATGAAAATAAATAAAACATGTGACCAAATATGACTTTGTTCTTTGTAAATCATATACTAATTAAAATAAGATCTCAACAAAATAGGGAAAAATAGATGTTATTAAATAACAAAGCACAAAACCCCCAATAAAAAAGGGAATAATAGAAAGAAAATAAAAAAGAAGATAAAAACAAACTAAAAAAGAATAAAAAATGAATAAATATGAAAAATAACATGTGAACAAAGTTTCTTCTTTGAAAATAAAATAATAAATAAAATGAATCACAATAAATTAGAAACAAAATAGCTAAAATAGAATATAAATAAAACATGGAAAAGATTTTAAAATTAATATAAAATAATTCAAATAGAAAAATAAAATAAAATAAGCCCAATAAAATAGGGATAAATAATCTTTTTTAGAGATTCAAGGGCCTCCTGTGGCCTGTGGGGGCTCTAAGCGACCGCCTAGGTCACCTACCTATGCTCAAGCCGGCCTTGACCATAACTAGCACATATACCACCTTCAATAATCCTTCGAGGCTCACATAAATTAAGGGGTCATTGCTCGCCTAGGAAGCATGGACATTTCAATGAACACATATAGGACCGATCACAATATGACAAGGCAAGCATTGGGCACATGTCGAACACATTTCAAACATGTCTAAAATTCAAAAGTTAATTTCCTGAATTTTGAATGCATTGGACGTGTGATGGACATGGTGGCATGGACGCACTATTTTAAAATCACAATACTTATTTTAATGTTTATGCTTACATGAAGCTAAAAACTGTTAAAATCTTAATGGAGTTTATGGATAACACACTATTATAGATATATCAACTTGCTCCATTTTTTTTCAAAATAATCATAATTATATAGTATATATTATATATATTTAATTTAATTCATTGTCATTCATGTCCTAATTTCTCAAGATTTATCATGTCACCGTGTCCATACGGTATTGTGTCATGTGTCTATATCTGTGCTCCATGGTTGCTCACTTAGGATAGCCGGACAAAGTCCCAAGAGTGGCCACATTGTGAAAAAAAAATGATGCCCAAGTTTAGGACCCTCAACACCCCACTAAGATGTGAGTCCAAGTTTAAGATGCTTCAGCAGAACTCTACCAGAATCTAGGCTTCTAGGAATTCCTCAACAGTTCTCACAGACACTATGAAGCAATAGTGAAAATCAAGTTCAGGAGATTCCTTGGAAAGCTATCAGAGATACTGCTACAAACACAATTAAAATCAAGTACAGTTGGTGATATACTAGTTAACACTAAGGTATGGGTCCCAACATAACCATAACCACCTTCATCTAGCACATACCTCATAATATGCCAGATAGATTCCCATTCTGGAATAAAAGCGTGAAAGTTCTCTCTTTTGTTTGTCATTGTTCGGGAGTGAAGAGAACACAGACCTTTTATCAATTTACACAAGTCAAATTTTGGTGAACTAACCTCGAAGGAGATAAGGCAAACTAATTTGCACATCCCCCCAATCATCAAACCCCGTTACCCCCACGATCACATGAAGGCTACTCAGGTGGACAAAATCAATTAATACCACACGCTGCATACCACAAAGCCATCAATCCCAAACAATATTCTCTTGCTAAGGCCAATGGTGTAAGTTGGTAACCTATCACAAACGAATCAACCAAATAAAGTCTACTTTGCTTCACCTACCAATGCAAAAAACCTTCAGAAAAAGCTATCTACTTCTACTGCCAATGCAAAAACTTCAATAAATCAGCCACCCACAATAAGCACTTTGCCAGTTGCACTTCACCGCATTTCATTTACTAAGTTTTTGATTTAATTCAAAGTCAAGAAAACAACAGCATACAAAGCATCATAGTGCCATAATGGAATGAAATTGCTTGTCCTTTGCATTCATACATAGATCAGAAGCATCTAAATAGAAACTTAGTTGAGAACTTGCTAAACATGAAAGAAGAAGAAATAGACAGATAAAATAGGGGAAAACGCAATTTTCATGCTTGCAAATGTTTTCAGTGTGAAAGGGATCATATGTCCACACATTCACAAACCTACTCTCACTCTGATTTTCAGCAAAATATCTTACCCAATACATAAGAGTTCTTAATTTTTTACATCATGCACTATGATCCCTGTACAAAGCACATCTTCTAGAAGAAGCAGGAAGGCAAATATACAGTTCAGACTTTGAAAGAAGTTCTACAGCAAAACACAAATATTGACAATGTAAGATGTCAAGATCAATATTTACGTGTATCATCACTATCTGTGAATTGTGATAGATGATGTCCATGCACCATTTTACAATATTTTTGAACGCTGAATCTTCTACCATTGTTCACTTGGCAATCACTTATAAGTTCATTGACATCTACAACAATTAAATTCAATGCGGAAAAAATCAATAATCGAATCGAGTGTCATTACAATTTGATAAAAAAAATTAATGAAAAGAAAAGGAAAAAAAATGGAGCATCAATTGCTTAACAAACAGAAACTATGACTGATTGTGAAATAAACAAAGCTGTGAATTCTTCATCAGCTTTGACAGAAACTTTAAAAAAAATGAAAACCATCTATCAAATGATGAAAATTATAAAAGAATGAACATATACCGCGGCATTCTGTGCAATTTTTCATCATTTCCCGAGATCAAAACAGCCGAATTCACCACCACTGATGCACAAGGATCCCACTCTCCCTGAGAGACGAAAACAGCTCCAAGCACTGCCAATACGTCTTCTCATACTTCGAGCTCCTCTCCCCGGGGCAGCACCTCTGCCACCGGTTGTAATGGCACTCCAAGAACAGCTCATCGATCAAACAAATAGCGCCCGTCTCAAACAATCTCGGTATCAGATCAAACTCCGTCCCCTCCACATCCATCTTCATAACAACATAGTCAGTCTCGGACACCGTGCTGCGCAGCCACTCCGCGAAATCGAACCCGGGGATGGCAGCCGCGGTCGAATCCGAACTCGACTCTGACGGCCTAATCCGACCCATCCCCCGCCCACCCTTCTCATCGTGTTTCTTATCCGGGTCGCCATTGATCTCGAACTGGAGTGTCTCATTGCGGACCCACGCCGCATACGGCAGCAAAGTCACCCCCTTTTTCGTCTTGTATTCCGTGTGAAACGCGGGGTCGGCCTCAATCGCGTAAATCTCGAACGTCCGATTGTTCTTCGGGTACTGCTTCTTGAACCAGCTCACAATGCTGGAGCCATAGCTCCGGGACCCAACGTCCACATAGACGTACCTCCTCTTGAAGCTGATGTCTACGATCGACGGAAGGTATTTGATATTCTTGATGTTCTTCTTCAGCGTGATCCACGGCTTCAACGGCTCCTCCGTAATGAGCGGCTCCGCGGAGCGGACCAATTCCCGCTTGTAATCCGGGACGGAGCATGTGTTCACAGAATCGGCATCAATGCGGGGTGCGTCGGGCTCCCGCTTCTGCAGCACGACCTCGCGGAGGGCCGACGAACCCAGGCCGTCGATCTCCCGGGACCGGACAAGGCGGCAGCAGTTGAAGATGTCGAGGAGGGAATTGAAGCTGTAGTGATCACCGGCCGAGGAGGTGTGGACGGCGACGAACCCCTCGGGCTTCAAAACCCGCCCGATCTCCGACGCGAGCCGCGGCGGATTTGTGGACTTTTCGAAGGACCCGCGGCCAACGAAGGCGAAGTCGAAGGTGTCGTCGTGGAACGGCTGGTTGAGGGGGTGGCCGGAGGCGACCAGAGGCGGGGACGGTTTGTTAGACACGCCAATCGAGTCGGGGACGCCGATCTCGCGGAGGGCGAAGACGTCCTGCCCCCGACCGCCGGAGGAGACGGCGAGGGTTTTAGAGGTCGGCGAGAGGAAGCCCTCGACGATGAGTCCTGGAAGACGGAGGCGTGGTAGTCCACCGCCTTCCGCCACTCCCGGCTCGTCCAGAGGCGGCGGAGGGCGGGATCCTCACCTCCGCCGAGGACGAAAGCCTTTCTTCCTCCGCCGCCACCGGAGAAGACGCTGAAGACGCCGTCGCCGGCGGTGGAGAAGACGGTGACGACGTAGACGTAGCAGAGGAGGAGAATCGATACCCCAAACAGAAGGAATCGTATGAAAATCCTGCGAATTCTCCTCGATTTCGGCTCCATAAAAACCCTAAAAAAGAACGAAAAGAAACCCTAACTTGGCTTTAGCGGGAACAAAAGCGGGCGGAGGTGTGGTTGGCGCCGATGAGGGGGGAGAGGGGCAGGGTTGGAAATAGAGGGTGCGGGAGGGGCAAAATTGGAATGCATTAATTTCTTCTCTCTCTTCCCGATCCGGATTCGGTTTTTCCGCTCCCGTCTCCGCAGCTGGGGTTTTATCAATTTTCTTGTGGGTTACCGGATCGTGTCGGTCACTGGGCCCCACACGGCGTTAATGACCGGCTATCCCCGGTCACTACGCGGCGTTTGGCGCAAGTGGAGGGTCCGGGGTCGCTTTTCGCCACTTAATTTTCTACGTAATATCGAAAATGCCATCGTGGCATTGATTGTAATTTTCGAAAAATGGAAACACAGTCACGGCTTCGTTGGCTCGTGAGGCGCTAGGAGGGGAATCGCTGGCCGACATGTCTTATCGGGACCGGTGATGACACGTGGACGGATAGGATTGTGTTTTGGTGGTGGGACCCACACCACTGATACAGCCTGGACTGGAAGGTCCACTGTCATGTGAGAATTGTTTTGGCAGCTTTTTATGCTGGGGTTTGTAGACCGTTGTAGCTTGATGGACGGCTGTGATTGATGGATTGATGATAATTAGGAAATAAATCATGTGATTATTAATATTAATATAAATGATAAAAGCGTCAATCAACTTGGTATGGTCAACATCCTGCATTTCCTTTTTCACGTATACAAACGTATAATGCGTTGGAATATTTAAGGCAATATTTTATTTGATAATGTATGGATTATTACTGTATGTTTTTATATTTCTATTATTTGGGTAGACAAATTAATATTCCGATAGAATTCAATCAGTATTTCAGTATTAGAGTCATCAGTACTCAACAATTGCTAATAAAAAACTGACAAAAACGTATAAAAATAATTTCATAGTGAGATCAGTCTCTTAGATCTAACATTATACAATATCTTTATTTTATTTTGGGAATCATGCATGCATAGACATACATATAAAGAAGGGTCCGTCTATCCCCACCAAACAATTTTCCAATCCCACCGATCAAAAAAAAAAGGCTTTTGGCTATTCCCACCGATTCAGTTCGATCGAATTCGGTTGCCATTTCAGGTTTTGGGCGACCGGACTTGGTCGCTATTTCAGGTTTTGGGCGACCATAATTGGTCGAACAGGGTTTAGAACTATATCTACTTATTCTTTGTAAATAAATAAATTTTTGGATTTATCCATCATATTCTACATTTATTCTTTTATTCAAACAACAGCTAAGGACTGAAAAAAATGCAAGTAGATATACTTTCAATTAATTCAATTTTTTATAGAAAAATATCTTATTAGACAAATATATATCATTTTTAAGCTTCGTTTGAATTCGTAGTTAAAATGATTCTTTGTTTGAAAACAAAAAAATATACCAGTTGATTCAAACATATTTTATATTTGGCTTTTGAAATTTGTTTGTAACTTATGTAAAAAAATTATTCTTATATTCTACATTTAAGAATAATGATTTATTCTCCCTACATTACAACTCAGACTTAGAGTGATATGAAAGATTCAAGGAGGATACACGTCATGGGATTATGTTTTCAAGAAAAAAAATTATAAACTTTATTACAAATCTTGTTCGACCAGATTCGGTCACGCGAAACCTGAAATGACGATTAAATCCAGTCACCCAAAACATGAAATGACGACTAAGTCCGGTCGCCTAAAACCTAAAATAACGACCAAATCCGGTCGAACTAGCCGGATCGGTGGGGATAACAAAACACTGATTTTTTTTTAATTAATTGGTGGGGGTAAGAAAATCGGTGGGTGAGATAGACGGCCCCATAAAGAAACTTTATTTGCCGCAATTCAAGAGAATTTGGAAAGAAATGAAAATTTGGTCATTGAATTAAAGGGGTCCACCAAAAGTTTTGATAGGAGTGGTACTTTTCCGACAAGTGGGCTTTAGTTTTCATAGTACAGTTCAGAGAATCTAATTTCTTTACATGCTGTCTTTTTTACAGGCTTATATGTTATAATAGCGTAGTATATACTGCACTATTATGATGTATAAGTTCTATCATAACATATGACTCAATTTTTTTTTTCATTATGAAAAAAATACACTAATATATCTCCATATATAATTCATTTCATATAATAATATGCATTTCAAAATATGAGTGTATGATCTTTTTATTAAAAAACGAAATGGACTACCATTGGAGCTGCAATGGTAGATGTGTGTATCTTTTTACTTCCGTTTATTCCAAACGAAAAGGCCATATTAGGTTATTAAAAGCAAATCTATGAGTGAATATATTTGTTAAAATTTATAAGGTGTATATTATAGAATTTAGATTAAAGTATATGGTTTTTACATGTTTGTTTAAATTTATTTAAACCTATTTACATTGAAAATAACTTCAGAATGTTAAAATTTGAAAACAGATAAGAGTAAATGATTTTTCTGAGATTATAGATTATGGATTGCTTTAAATAATAAATATCATTTCACCTCCTCCTAAATTCTTCCTTTTCTACGGTTTAATAGGTATTTTTAACAATTACATAGTAAAAAATTATTCAACAACTTATTATAACAAGCATGATGCTTATTCCTTGTTTTTTAACAACAATAATGAACATGTCTATTGCTTATAAAAAATGTAAAAATCTATAATTTATAAGATATAATCTATAGTTTGTAAATTAAAATTGCAAGAAATATGATTAATACATACTCCAATGATGGCTTCTTAGGGCTCATTTAGAATTAATTGTAAAGATAGTTTATGCACTAAATTGATTAAATTAATTTATTTAAAAAATCATTTAGCTTTTTCCATTAAGGCTGTTGTGTTATTATTAAAACATAAGAGATAAAATTTTAAATCAAAATTTGAAGTTCAAAAATATTAGTTTGGAGCTTATCATTTAAAATAAACTTCAATTAACAATTCATTTCAATCAAAATGTGAACTTCAAAATAGAATATGTATATATTCATAAATGTTTATGATAAAATAATTTTAATCAATGTTTTTTAGATTTGAGAACTTCCGTGTAGTCAGGGGGTCAAAAATTTATTTTACTGAGGACTAAATTTAACCACAACTTTTAGGAGAATGATAAGCTTATATATACATCATATGTTAATATTTATAATCCATGTCTGTTTATTGAACCAAACAAAGAGATAAACGAGAATATATATAATCCTAAAAAAAAAAAAATTTGTTTAGTGCGAATAAATTGTATCAATTATGCTCCTTCGTAGTTGTCCACAGGATGATAGGAAAGAAAAATATAGTTTATATACTCATGTTTTTACCATTCAAAATTAATTATAAATAAAATATATATTAATATAGATGAAAAAGACGATTTTATTGTAAAAAGACAAAATTTAATCAATGAGAGAAAAGAATATTAAATGATGTAGGACAGATTATTCAAATGGGACCATCAAAAGTTGTCCACCAAATAAATTTAAATCAATAGTCACGATCTCGGAATCGCACGAAATTTGACATAGTGAAATATATCGAGGAGATCTTTTGGATTGTTGTTGTACAACTAACAATTTTTATTTTCTGAAAATTCATTTATTTAGGGCTTTAAATTAGATATTTTGTTATTTTTAGTAAGTTTTAGATTTGTGATATCTCAATCATAACAGATCGGAATTGATTTCTATCAATTCCTATGATCATTTAGGATCTCATAGAATCTGGAAAATTAGTTTTTGGATTTTACTATTTTTAGTAATTTTTTTTATTTTATGCTATTAGTATAAATATCAGACTTGTAATTTAGGGTTTTAAATTTTTTATCAATAATATTTTGAAATTCCCTATGTTTTGGGGTTTCTTCCTTGTGGATTCAAGGGTTCCTTGTGGATTCAAGGTGTTTATGAGATCTCGACGCTTGTTGGATCTTTTTATCTAGTTTTTCGCTGCGTTAGTTGGTATCAGAGCAAGGATTTGCCTTGCTGTGATGGCAAATAATGGAAGGGGAGACAACCAATCTAATTACGCTGGTCGTGGATTGGAGGATCTGTGTAAGGCGGTCGAGGAACAACGTGATCAGATGCGAGAACAACGAGATCAGACGCGAGAACAACTACAGGAGATCCGCATGATGATTGCTGGCCTGAACCTCAACGTCAACAACAGGCATCCTAAAAGTGATAGGACATGCGCTGAGAGATTTGCCCAAGGCCGACCTATTGCTCGGAACATCGTTCGACATCCCACTCATTATCAATTTGATGATGAGGAAGATTCGGATGATGAAGATGATGGACTTCATGGATATCAACCGGGGAGGCGGCGTATGAAATACAATAATTACCGATTGAAGGCAGATATTCCGTATTTCAATGGTAATATGCATATCGAGGATTTTTTCGATTGGATCTTGGAGGTCGAAAGATTCTTTGAGATGATGGAGGTTCCCGAAGAAAAGATGGTCAAATTGGTGGCTTTTCGATTGAAGAGCGGGGCTGCCACTTGGTGGGACCAACTTCAGAGAACCCGACAACGGCGAGGAAGGGCACTTGTTCGTATGTGGAGGAAGATGAAATAACTTCTCATGGATCAATTTCTACCATTAAATTATGAACGATATGTGCCCCCATTGTATCAAAATTGTTGCCAAACCGCAATGGTAGAATCACAATTAGATAGATCAAGCGTGCAAGTTATGGTTGATGAATCGATGGAGGCGACCAAAGAAAATCCTTCAAAAATTCAGAAGTGTCCGAAGATGGAACCCTATGATCAACATCTGATTGAATCAAATATTGATGATGACAAAAGTAACAACACAACTGACGGCAATGATATATATGATGATGCTGAGTTCGCAAACGAAGAAGGAGAGCGGGTCAACTTCATCGTTGAACCAGAGATCGACGAGGACATGAGCAATAAAGAAGCAGAGGATGTTGTTTTTTCTGGTGATTATGAAGATATTATTGGAGGAGAACAAGAGGAGTTATTTTCACTATCCTTAGCGGTGATCCTCAAGATAGAAAAGCCCCTACAGAAGCTCGTGTTGCAGGATATGTGCAACTTCAACAAAAGTGTTTTCGATGTCATCATCAACAATGATAATGATGAATACTTTGCTACTACTATAATGGTGAAGGAATTTTGGCTACAAATCGATGTGCATTTAATTTTCTACATGATTGGTTATATTGAGAAGAAATTGAAGTGAAGAAAATGTCTCTTCTCTTGCCAAAGGTGAAATACAAAGAAACATCAATTGAAGAGCGGAAGAACTCGAGTACGAGTTCTTTTGAAGAAGAGGAGTCTGATGTAGGACAGATTATTCAGATGGGACCATCAAAAGTGGTCCACCAAATAAATTCAAATCAATGGTCACGATCTCGGAATCGCACGAAATTTGACATGGTGAAATATATCGAGGAGATCTTCTGGATTAGTTGTTATACAACTAACAATTTTGATTTTTTAAAAATTCATTTATTTAGGGCTTTAAATTAGAGATTTTACTATTTTTAGTAAGTTTTAGATTTGTGATATCTCAATCATAACAGATCGGAATTGATTTCTATCAATTCCTATAATCATTTAGGATCTCATAGAATCTGGAAAAATTAGTTTTTGGATTTTACTATTTTTAGTAATTTTTTTATTTTATGCTATTAGTATAAATATCAGACTTGTAATTTAGGGTTTTAAGTTTTTTATCAATAATATTTTGAAATTCCCTCTGTTTTGGGGCTTCTTCCTTGTGAATTCAAGGGTTCCTTGTGGATTCAAGGTGTTTATGAGATCTCAACGCTTGTTGGATCTTTTTATCTAGTTTTTCACTGCGTTATCAAATAAACAAGAATCATCTGCTATCCTATCCATAATGAAATTGAGATCTTAAAAATTAAAAATGGAATTTTTGTTTTAGAAATGGGAGGCACACTACTACAATTTCATTATAAAACTGTGGCATGCTTTCAAAGCATACAAAATGATAGATAAACAGTGCCATGAGGGAAAGGAAAAATGTAGAAGAGATTTCTACAGATTTCCACAGTTCCAGAGGATGTAGTACAAAACATTAAGAGACACAAATAAAAGCAACCCTTCCCGCGCCACCCCATGAAGACCCTAGTCCTTCACTAAGCGCATAAAAGTCTCCCGAACATTTTCTTCGTACCAAGGTTGGCCATGAAAGATAAATTGACTTCATGTGTTCCAAATGGTCCATGCTGCTGCTGGAACAATCAATTGCAAGAGTTTTTTCTCTATAGCCCCCCCCCCCCCCACGGTGCAAGCTTACGGCCTGCCTCCCACATGCAGCCCAAGGTAGAGAAGTCGGTGGAGATGCCCGTGGAGGAGCCAACCCAGCGCAACATCAAACAAACCTCGTTCATGACATGTAAGTCAAGAAATCCAAGCACCTCTGTGTCTTTTGCGGTCACAAACAGTCTCCCAATTCACAAGGAGGTTTATATCGATCACATAAAAATGAAATATTATGTGCTAGATTTATAAATACCAATCTCCAAATATTTAATCAATAGTTAAAATTAAATGTTATATTATAACTTATTGAAATCCATATACTCACAGAACTAAACCAAGTACTGAAGAAAAATAAAATAAAAATTAGCCAAATCACTCGATTCTCGAAAATTGAGTAACGACGCTGCCCCTACTCATAAAATAGGTTAAATGTAACATTGCTCTTTTAATAATTATATTATACACAACAAGTTGATATAGGTATTCATTATTCATCGAGGAATTCTGAATCAAAATATTATTCCTATTAGTGCAAGAGGATTTTACCAGAAAAAATAGAAAAAAATAAAATAAAATAAATTCAGTGAATTTCAATTTCCACATGAATCTAGAAGATAAACAAACACATGAAGATCAACCTCAGCTAGTGGTCCAAATTCCCACTTTAAGTATTCATATTGCATGTCTTCCACACTAAACTTCCATTACAAATACTTTTTTTATTGGAGCTTTCAAAGGCCAAGCAAACAATTCCAACAATCAAGCCTAAAAAAAAGTTATATGTAACATCACCCAATGCAAACATATTATAAGTTGGAACCAGAGTCCATTTTACACCTCAACCCTTTTTAAATTTTTGAAGATGTGTGTATATGTTTATCCAATAAAATACGTGTCTTTAAAAATATTGTGCTATCTATCTATATTTCTTAACTTAGTATATATATTATTAGATATGTTATAAGAAATATATCATGATAAACAATTTGTGGCATTACAAATTGTAAAATGTTAGACACAACTCATTTACAATCTCATCTGCAATGCATAACTATTTGATTTTTAAAAAATATTATATATAATCTAATAATATATATATATATATATTTCTGATAATATGCAGTCGTGCGGTCGCGATCGCGGGCCGTCCGATCGCGGGTCCATCGCATCCAACGGTCGACGTGAATCGCACCCGACCGTCCGATGCGATGGACTCGTGATCGACGGCCCGTGATCGCGACCGCACCGACCGCACGACCGTATAATATCACGAGTCTATATATATATATATATATATATATATTCCAACACACCTATTTTTTTAAAAAAGGGAAATATTGGACTATAACAGAGACTTTGTATAGCGGGAATGAATCATCTGCTTGTTTTATGTGTGGATCAATCAGACGGTCTCAAATTCATTAAGTCCCCGTTTGTTTTGGGTATAAGTCTCCGGATAACCTCGGATAAGAATTTTGATGTGTTTGTTTGTCTGGATAACCCCTGATAAAGTATGCCAGAATAAACTGGTATAAAGTGGTATATGGATTTCAATCAACTCATGGAATTAAAGTTATCTTAGGTTATTCCACTCAAAGAATATATGGGTCAATTGTCAAATCAACTGTCATCACATCTCATAAATCATCTATCAAATCAACTATCATTATTTTTTAAATTATTATCCATACTTTATTCACATTTTATCCAAACAACAAAATATTTATTCTTACGTTTACCAATGAGAATAATTCAAAACACAATCAAATACAAAATCATTTTGTCCCTATTTTATACTTATTTATGTTTGAATAAATATATACCCTGTCATAAATCATATCACCGTTCCAAACGGGGGCTAAATGAAATAGATGTATTCACATCACATGAGTCCAATCATGAAATAATATATTTATAATTATTTATTTTAACTATAATAATATGATAACTCCATATAAAAAATCAAACAAGATCCGAATATGAAAAAAACAATAAGGAGAATTTAATATAATATAAAACCCCCAAATGTGTGACACTTTTGATTACGTCCAAAGCCAACTCACTTTTGCTAGAAGCCTTGGTGGTAGTCCCCGCCATTCAAATAAGTAAAACAAATATAAAATACAAAAAAGAGAAAATCCATACAACCCCGTGAAATTTGACTGAAATACATATGACCACCCAACTTTCTCTAAAATTCATATAACCCCCATCTAATATATTCAAATAACCCCCTGAATAAAATTTTCGTTAATAGATGATGAATATTTTATTAGTATTTCATTTGGTTAACCCTGACTGAAACACAATATACTGCAAAACCACTACAATGTGTTAAAAATAACAATTTTACCCCTCTAAATATATTACAAAACCTTATCCGGATGAATAATATCATCATAAAAAATATTTTTTGCATTTGAACACATTGTAGGTTTTTTTTATATATTGTGCTTCCTATCAGGGTTAAATAAACATAATATTTACAAAATATTCATCATCTGTAAACATGAATTTTATTCATGGGGTTCTTTGGATTCATCAGGTGTTTTCAAGGGGTTATATGGATTTTAAGAACATTCAGGGGGTTATATGGATTTTTCCCCAATAAACAAATAAAGTCACCCGTTCGTTCCAACCAAACCACTCTCCAAAAAAAATGTCCAACTCACCCGGACCCATCGCCGCGAACGACAAGCCTCGGTCGCCTCCGACGGCGAAAACTGCCGAGCGAGACGCGGAGGACCCCCCGCAGACCGCGACCACGGTCACGTCGATCGTGCGGCGGTGGGAGAGGGAGGACCTCCTGGAGAAGGCGCGGCTCGCGCTGAGGGCCGCCGCGTGCGCGCTCTCTCTCCTGGCGTTCGTGATCATGGCGTCGAATCGGCACGGATCCGGGAAGGATTTCAAAGAATACGAGGAGTACAAGTGGGTGGTGGTGGTGGTCGTGCATCGATTGAAAAACTATTCAATCGAAAATTTGAATAACTTGAATTGATTGGATTGGATTGAATTGAAATTGAAGGTATTTGGTGGCGATTGCGGTGTTGTCGTTCTTGTACGCGGTGGCGCAGCTTCTGTTGCAGACGCATCGGGTCTCGACGGGGAGGGAATTGATGTCGAGATTGACCTCGGCAAGGCTCGATTTCGGCGGGGATCAGGTACTGAGAATTGGACGAATATTGTTTTATCGATCTTCAATTGAGGAATTGAAGATCCCCAAAATTGATTTTTTTTTTCCAATGGAACAGTTTGTTGTTTTGGGGATTTATCTTGCATTATTATTATCATAAAAAACGTAGTTCAGAATTGCCGTAATTGTTATTCATCATAGATTACTATATCAGGATAGAATCGAAAATTTTAATCACATTGGAATATGATTGGTTCAACTAGAATAAATTGAAGATGAGTAATACATAAGAGGTGAATTAATATTTATAACTTTTTATAGATAATTCTATTGAAAAGTGTGAGATGTGATATATTTGGAGTGTGTACATGTTGTCAAAGAAGATGGTTGTATAAAATGACATGGAATGGATTAAAGGATAAATATTAATGCACATATTGAAATTGGAATATGACAAAATTATTATTATTATTATTATTATTATTCTTATAAAATGGACAAGAACCTCACCATGTTGCACGATTTATAGATCATCAAAATCATTGGAACATAAGCTATATGTAAGATATTGATTATCCATATTAAAAAATGATTAAAAAATGTACTTCAAAAATACAATTCTAGCTGTTTATTTAAGTATAGAGCCATGGATTCAAATCATAGTTCAATGGTTGATTAACAAAATATGCAATTTCAACATATTGAATTCAAGTCTCAACACTTAATTAATTAAGCTAATGATGCTATTAATTCGATACAGATCATGGCATACCTGTTGATGTCGGCGCTATCGGCGGCCATTCCAATGACGAACCGAATCCGGGAAGGGGCGGACAACATATTCACAGACTCGTCGGCCGCCTCCATAAGCATGGCCTTCCTCACCTTCCTCGCGCTCGCTCTCTCGGCGATGATCTCTGGGTTTAAGCTCTCTAATCAGACTTACGTCTAAATTTAATTATGTGATTTGTTGTTGTTAGAATTAAGAGAGAGAAAATAATAATGAAATCCTAAAAAAGAACTAAAACTCTTTATATAACAGTACAAGGTGGTACACGTGTAACACATTAAGATAATAACAAACTAATATAATAACAAACTAATATAATAACAAACTAAGATAATAACAAATCTAATCTAATATCTTTAACACCATCTCCTAAACTCTGAAGGGTTGTACCCTTAGAGTTTACACAAAGATGATAAACTAAAAATCTTATTTTTAAACACCTCCAACTTATTTTTGTGAATTGATAATCATCATTTGTCTTTTGGATCCATCATTTCGCTCCCACTCTTCTTGAGTCAGTCGAAGTCGCTCCCGCTCGTTGAGTTAGTCGGAGTCGCTCTCGCTCTTTGAATAAGTCAAAGTCGCTCTCGCTCTTTGAATAAGTCAAAGTCGCTCCTGCTCGTTGAGTCAGTCGGAGTCGCTTCCGCTCGTTGAGTCAGTCGAAGTCGCTCCCGCTCTTTGAGTCAGTCGGAGTCGCTCCCCCTCGTTGAGTCAGTCGGAGTCGCTCCCGCTCTTTGAGTCAGTCGGAATTGTTGGTCCACTATATCAAATGACGCACGTAGGGCTCGCGGAAGCTCAACAAAAAAACGACAGTGCGCGAAAAACAACGATGGCGCACGAAAAACGAAGGTGCGCGAGGCCGAAAGCGCACAAAAAACGACGGTGCGCAGAAACAACGGCGAGACAACGGTGCGCGAAAATAACGGCGCACAAAAATTATATTGTTCTATTAGAGAGGAACTAAAACCCTCTAGTACAAGGTGGTACACGTATAACACACTAAGATAATAATAAACTAATATAATAACAAACTAAGATAATAACAAATATAATTTAATATCTTTCACAGTTGTTATTCAGTCCATGCCTTGTGTGTGTTTGTATTTGTATAGTTCCTCAATTCAATTGTGTGTGTGTAGTCACTTGTAAAGATAGACACATTATTGTTTATTTTATGTTTAATTGAATGAGAAAGATTGCTTGTTTTTTCAACTGTTTCAGTCATGAGAAAAAATGGCGGCTAAGCAACGGGTTGAGAAATTTTTATAGATTAGATTATTTTAAAAAATAAATACGACAGAATTTTTTAAAAATTTTCTCTTATCATATATTTATTGAAAACATAAAAAAAAATTTTAAAAATAAAATAACTTACATTAATAAAAAAAAATAAACCATCAAGAAAATGAGATAGAGGATTTTCAATATATAAACTTTGATCATTTTTGGGTTTTAAGTATGAAATCTGGGTCGGGTAGGGTCATCTAGTGGACTGGTGGTCTGGTTGCTCATGGTTTCAAAAGGTGACAGTAATAGTTTGAGTTTTTTATTAAAGAAAATGTGATGAGATCAATTAACCCCACCACATTATATGTGACATTGCATATGTGGTTAAAGGATGAATTGTCCTTGATCTACGAGTTTGAATCCTCTGTAAAAGAAACACAGAAAATCCTCTATGATAATCAATAATAATAGAACACGTGGCCAATGCAAAACAAATTATGTTCAATTTTTTTTTTCTTTAGATTCTTACTACTTATGTTGGAATTTTAATTGATCAAAAATTGCATTTGTCTCTTTTACACATTAAACATCACTAGCCGTTTTGAGGAGTTTCCATTGAACCATTTTCCCATCTAATTGCATACGTTTCTAAGTGTGTGTTTTAATGCATGCATGAATGGAAATTATATGGGTGTGTTATGTATAATTCATTGCATGCATTTGTAACTCCTATTTTATGATTTATTGGAGGATGGAATTAAAGGGAAAATGTTTCATCTTTTAAATGTTGGTTAAGCCTATAAATATCTTGTGATCTTCCATCAAGAGTGAGAGATAAAAAAAAAAAAAAAACATTTTTTAGTGCATTCTACCCATGAGAAAATGTGATCTATATCATCATTTCTCTAACACAAGATTGCTCCTTGATTTGCGAAGTGTTATCCAACCAATAGTGTTCCATCCACTTTAGTTTCTCATCAATTCTTGATTTGGGCGTCTGAAAGGATCGCAGTCTGTTCATCGTGGTTCTTCCGTAGCTCGCACCCCAGAAAAATAAAACCTATTGTGGTCGTATCTCTCAGTGGTAGGAGTCATTCAACCCTGTGCGTGAGGGGGCCTTATTCACCGAGGACAGAGTGTCTTTACTCGCTTCCACATTTCCGGATACTTTTTCTAAACTCTAACTCTTTTATTTCATGCTTTTATAATATATTTTAGAGTATGCATGATTTAATATTTAATCGATGTTTATATTCTTGATGTGATAATTATAAGAATTTGTGTTTAGCCTAATTTTTGTTTGTCACGCACAACAATCTCGGTGAACAAGTACACAAATTCTTATATATATATATGTGAAGAAATTATTTTTTAGTTTGTTGTGAATATGTGATAAATTTGAATGTGCAAATAACATAATTTTAGTTGTTGTATGTTATTAGCGATCCGGACAGTGAAGTTTAATATAGACAAAGGAATTTGATTTATTTATTTATTGATGATTGTACTGTTATGTCGTTGCTTTGGAGGCTTATTATAAATTATATGAATTCATGGTTTCATACATCACTTCCTAAGTCCTCAGATTAACCTTTTCTTTATGCATGGAATATTGTTGGGCATGCATGGCAATCTTGGAATTTACGTTAAAATTGTGTATTGGAACAAATATTTCATAACCGTCCATGTTTAAACTTTTGTCTGGATAGCATGTTACATTTATTTCCTTGCATCCATGGAATTTAAAGTTAATTATTATTATTATTATTGGATTGACTTATGGATTTGGGAAAGAAATTAATTATATTGGTTGACACCTTTATTATGTTATTCTGAATTGATGACTCTTGATGTTATGCAACCATTTCATCATAGGAGTGATTGTGGAATTAATTATCTTCTCTATATCTTCCATATGACCATTATTATTTTTGTTATTTCTATTTTAACAATTACATAATAATGTCAATATTTGAATTTGAATATGATAATTATTAGCTTGTTTAATGACTTATGTGAATTACAATATCATATCGGTTATTTTCAATTGCAAATTAATGAATTATGAGTGTGACAATTATTTCTTTTCATTTGTCATGTTTACGGCTTTCATATGGCTTTCATATGGTGATAAATGGCAGGTAGTTTCATATTTAAGTGGACAACGCATGTAGAATGTAAATGTGCATTAAACATTGCATGTTTTAAAAACCAACCATTATATATTGTATTATATCCATCATATAGCATTGGTTTTTAACTTTTACAAGTCATCCCGAATCCAAAACGCATGAAATAAGTTTTATATTACATATAGCGTTACAATTTGGACTGATGATTGTATTAGATATTTTTAATAAAATATCTGGATGTGTGTAAATGCAATATTAAAACATTTTAAGAGATGTTTTTTTTCTATAGAGAATGCACATATTGTTGTCATCGTCTTGTTTGAATATTATTTGAAAGTTAATATTTATTGTATCTTGAACATATTAATTTTTGAGATTTAATATTTTTGTGGTGTTAGTGTTAATATTTGTGCAGGGCACATTTATGTATCCTAGATGGACAACCTAGTGCACAACTCACTCAGATACAATTTTTTTTACTTCAGATTTATTGGTATATAGTTACTGATGTCACTTTTCTTTGAAAATCTTCTCAGTGTTGGACATCTCTTTCTATATGTGTTTAATACAGCAAATTCAAGACATTTTGAGAGCCTTATCTTCCCTCTGAATTAAGAAGTCAGATTGCCGAAGTGATCAGATCATGTTGAAGGCTTATTATATTATCTTATATGCTGTTTTTTGGGTTATTCAATATGGGTGCTTTAATCTTTGAGGATATCAGTATTCTTACAGAGCTACATGATTATATTTTTAAAAAAAAAAAAAAATCAATATGAGCAGCTTGTGATTCTATATATGCTTACAGTTAATTCATGGGAGTATTATATTATATACATTGGACTTTCTTGGAATACTCATCTTGAGGTTCTGATATGAGAAATGATGTTACAAAGGAGATTATTGAAGCTCAGTATTTCAGCAGCACTATTCCACAAGTCTATTATTTATAGAGGTATATGGATACATCTTCATGTGGTCTTCATATTTTGCGTATTATATTATGATATTCTAAAAGAATATTACGTGACAAATGATCTATTCGAGGTACGTGAGTACAGATCTAACTTTTGATTACCTTAATTATTAGTGGTTGTGTTTAATAATTTTATGGTAATCATGCTCACATAAATATTGTCTTGGTCAATTGCATACTCTTATAGTAAAATTATGATTAACATGCGAGTTAATATTTTCTATATATTTGTATGCTCATGTGATGATGACCAAGTTTTATTGCTTGCATGAATAAATAAATAAATAAATTATGATTTATTTGTAGAGAGTAGTTTTGCATGCATTCATATCCCAAATTATTTTTTAGTAGTCTTTAAATGTGGGGGTATTTTGTGAAAATAAAAAAATTACAATGGTAATTTACATACCCTAAAAATGTGGGGAACATATACCTCATTAATTAAAAGATTATTAAGAGAGAGACTACAAAATATTGGGACAAGAAAATGAAAATGTCGAGACAACTATATATAAAATTTGAGTTGATTCACCTTATACTTAAGGGTATATAACTCAAGTTTGTGATGTTGCAGAGAACTTCACTAAAGGACTTGTGAGATGACTCGTCCTTAATATCGAGACCGAGGGGGATGTGGGTTAAGCCCATTAAAAAATTTACCTGCAGTGGGCTCCCTACCATTGTGATTGGAGATCCCATGAAGATGGTTTTCAAGGGGTTAACGAAACTGTACGGATAAACTTGTGAGTACTGTAGAGGAAAAGCTCCTCTAACCCATCCCTATGGTAACAGTGCTAACTGTAGTGGAAGTAGGTTGAGCTAAATGCTCTTAATGGGTTCGAGTCCTTTTCGGACAGGGTGTGGTCCATGCAGGCACCCTGGAGAACTCACCTATATGAGTGCACGGACGTGGGGCCGCGTTCTTTGAGATTTGGGCTAAATCTTTAAGGCACTCAAGAAAGGATACGAGCACATGGCCGTAACGTGCTACCCCGCAGAACATGACTCATATCCTGTACCGTGTGTGTGATCAGTGAAACCGGACTAAAGGGGTCGAGTTCAAAGACTTAGTCTACTCAGGCTTCTTCGGGGGATATGATTTACACTAAGTGAAGGTTCAAACCCAAAAGGTACCTTCACCTATTACATGGTATAAGACATTCCAGATCAATTTGTTCCATCCCAGATCAATCGTTCCATCTCATATCAATTTATTTCTTTCTCTAACCATTATTTTTTGTTATTTGCATTTTCGATCAGTGGGGGATTGTTGGAATTTTAATTGATCAAAAATTGCATTTGTCTCTTTTACACATTAAACATCATTAGCCGTTTTGAGGAGTTTCCATTGAACCATTTTCCCATCTAATTGCATATGTTTCTAAGTGTGTGTTTTAATGCATGCATGAATGGAAATTATATGGGTGTGTTATGTATAATTCATTGCATGCATTTGTAACTCCTATTTTATGATTTATTGGAGGATGGAATTAAAGGAAAAATGTTTCATCTTTTAAATGTTGGTTAAGCCTATAAATATCTTGTGATCTTCCATCAAGAGTGAGAGAAAAAAAAAAACATTTTTTAGTGCATTCTACCCATGAGAAAATGTGATCTATATCATCATTTCTCTAACACAAGATTGCTCCTTGATTTGCGAAGTGTTATCCAACCAATAGTGTTCCATCCACTTTAGTTTCTCATCAATTCTTGATTTGGGCGTCTGAAAGGATTGCAGTCTGTTCATCGTGGTTTTTCCGTAGCTCGTACCCCGGAAGAACAAAACCTATTGTGGTCGTATCTCTCAGTGGTAGGAGTCATTCAACCCTGTGCGTTAGGGGGCCTTATTCACCGAGGACAGAGTGTCTTCACTCGCTTCCACATTTTCGAATACTTTTTCTAAACTCTAACTCTTTTATTTCATGCTTTTATAATATATTTTAGAGTATGCATGATTTAATATTTAATCGATGTTTATATTCTTGATGTGATAATTATAAGAATTTGTATTTAGCCTAATTTTTGTTTGTCACGCACAACAACTTATGGGTCCTACTACCACGGAGGATCTCTGTGTTTTTTTCAAGGAGGATCCGAACAGATGATCTACATAGGTTTTTTACTTAAATATTTTTTTAAAGTGATTGGATCCGACGATGAGTGCATTAAATAAACATTCATTATCTATGTTGAGCAATATCATCATGATAGTCTTGAATCTATCACTAACTCTCTTTTTCTTTTTTTTGCGTTAAGAGCGCGTTTGATTGTGTGATTGCAAAACTGATTTTATAAGAATATGTGATTGCAAAGTTGATTATGTAGGAAGTTCACTTTTTCAGTTTTTTGAAATCGCAGCTTTTGGACACTATTTACCTGCAATCGTTGGATTTAAAAATGTTATTGCAAAACTGTTTGATTGCATGATTGTAAACGCAGCTTCTTGCAATCGCAAATGCTGCACAATCGCACAACCAAACGCATCCTAAGTAAGCAGTGATGGTGAGACTTGGACCCGTGACATCATGTTTACGGATGCCATTATCATCTGTCAATGAATTGGAGGCTCAAACACCAACCTCATGATTTTAAATCAAACAAAAGAAAACCTGACAAAACTATAAAACCCTCCGGGCAGGGGATGGGGATCATACCACTCCGGGCAGGGGATGGGGGGACGGAGAATCAATTTTTTTTGCTGGGCCATAAACGAATTTTTAAAGTGGGCTCAAACATTTTTTTCAAATCTAAATTGTTTGGATACTGCACATCATTTTATTTTAAATTATAAATATTACAAAAAAGATAAAAAATATATATTATATAATCATTTAAATTAAAATATTCTACATTATCATATGCACTTATTAAAAAAAATAAGAAAATTAAAATTTTAATGGAATGGGGAAATCAGAAAAATACTTTTAAAAGATGGGTTATGTTGAGATTATGTCTCGATCTGGTATATCAATATCGGATGACCATGATAAAATCAAATTATGGTAGACACCTAATTAATAGATTAATTAAGATTTGATCTTAATTAAGATATAAAATGAATCTCCTAAATTAGGAAAAATATTTGTTTGTTAGGAGATTACTTGGAAAGAAAGTTATATAAATATTCTCTAGGGTTTCAGGTAAAACTTGGCTTGACATAAATGTAAAGATTCATATGAGAGAGTTGAAAGGGTTCAAGAGATGGTAACTCCATAAAAGTGAATTTGTAAGGCATTTTTGTATCTCAACTATTATAGTAGATTCTCTATTTTTCATTCCATGGATGTAGGCCTAGGCCGAACCATGTTATTTTTGTGTTCTTTATGTGATTGTGTTCTGTTCTTACGTTCGATCTCGTATTTATTGAATGCTTCCACGTATCTTTTTCTCAACAGTTTATACACTATATTATTCAACTATAAGGAGAGAAAGAGATTGGAGAGAATAAAAAAAACTTTTGAGAGGAGTGAGGGGAAGAGTTGAAATTCAAATATATATTATCTTTATGGTTGTAGAGTATGGGGAGACAGGAGAAATGTGGGCTTAATTTGGGGATATAGAGTGAGGAAATTTATCGAGATAAATTAATTCATCATTTTTAATCAGAGAAAGTGTCATTTCTCACCATCTATTTTTTAATTCAATTAAACAGATGATTATGAGGGGCTCTTTTTGGGTGAAAACCCTAGACAATTTGTCTTGATGACCTTTTCCTAGAGCTAACCTTAAAACCTCTAGACATTAGTCATCAGACTCATAATAGACTGTCCATAACAAATATTAACTAAACAAGTCTCCAACACTTAACCGTTACCATAACAGCATGGGTCATCACAATGTCAATTTACTTAAAACCAATCCAATTAGACCCAGGAGCCGATCTCGTCGCTTTCCTTTCTCAATTTTAGATATCTCTTCTAATTTAGAGAAAAGTCGGTGAATTTTACTTTCTGTTTGCTCATTTTGCTCTTTTTATTTATTTATTTATTTTTTCTCTCCCTCACCTTTTTTTTTAACTTGTATTAAGCATTTTAAAAATAAAGCTGTGATTGCAAATACCACCTTGCATTTAAAAAATCCAATAATAAGACTTTCAGACCTCTCTGGTATTATATATCTCCATCATCAATCATCAGTCATCAATCATCAACACTTTTGATGTCACCGCGAATAACCGACAAAACAACCAAATGCCAGTTCACATTTATCACCCCCAGTCCACGTCATCAAGATGAGGACGGCGACGTGTCCCCTGCCGCTGTCGCTTTCATCGACTAGCACGCCTCCACGTCATTAAAAACGTCAAACACAACGCCGACCGTCGGATCCTCCAACCAACGATCCAGATTCACAAAACCTCGCGCACCCCAAAACACACAAGTACTGTGTGCGCCGTTTGGAAGCGAAAAACCATGGTCTCCAATTTCCAATACTACCCCTCCCTTCCCCAACTTTATTAAACAATGAAAAAGGCACGTCTACTCCCACCAACTGATCCAATCAACTGAAAAAACCAAAAAAACAAAAAATCGATGATTGATTTAAGGACCCGTTTAGTTCGACGAAAAATAAACACTTTTGACTTATTATTTAAAATACAAACTTTTTTTTTTATGTATTTGTTTTACGTTTTTATTATAAGTGTTTATTAATGAATACGTATTTTTTAATGAGTAAACAGTTTGACATTTTTTTAAAAAGTATTTCTTGTTTATTGTTTTTTTTTTAGTAAGTAATCGGCTATAGCCTTCTAAAAATTTATTAAGAAGCCACAGCCCAAATGATATTTGGCTGACTAATTGGAGGGCAAACTAACTAGTAGCCTTACATGCAGAACAAAACTCATAAACTAAGCAAAAAAAAAGCAGAGAGAATTTTGCTGACGCAGTCAGACCGAGGCTTATACACTAGCCATCAATCACCAATTTTTCCCCAGACATTATCACCCGAGCTCCCGCACATGATTTTCCCAAAGCAATGATAAAGAACAACGCTGAGTCCCAAACATTTTCTTGGTAGATTCTTGTATTGCGGAAGACCCGACCGTTTCGCGCGAGTCATATAGCCCACACAACCGCCGAGACCAATGATTGTGACACCTTAGCTCGAAGACTCCTGTCTCCTGCGGCTTTCATCTTACGCTCAGCTTTCCATAAGCCCTGTAGGCATTGAAAGTGTGGGTTGAAGTCCAACACACTCCAAATTCTACGAGCTACTGAACAGTGCACAAACAGGTGGTCAGTGGTTTCATCTGTAGTTTTACACATGGGGCATAGCGTGTCCGTCTGCTGGGACCATCGCGCTCGATACAACTTGGTCAGAATTTTACATTGGAACATAAGCCACACAAAAGCTTTCACCTTTAAAAGGATCTTAGGTCCCCAAATCTCGCGCCACTTCATTGAAGTCGTCTAGAGACACGTATGCTCTCTTCGAACCCACCCATAACAGCTGCATACAGAGAAGCCATGGCGAGGTGTTGGTCTCCAAACAACAACATTAGACTGCTGCACCTGATCATCAACAGATGAGAGCTCCAACAATAGATTTGAGAACTGGTCTTCTTCAGATTGAGTGAGTTGACGGGCCAAATTGATTGTCCAGACCCCAGAGTGGGACATGTAGTGACAAACTCTATCCATTTTTGCTAAAGAGAGGTCAAAGATACACTAATAATGACTATGTAATATAGAGTCCCTGATCCAATGGTCTAGCCAGAAGAGAGTAGACCGGCCATCTCCCACCTTCCAAACGATTGCTTCAGAGAAATGGGCGGTGGAAGCAGTAATGTCTCGCCAAATCCTTGATAGCATCCGCGAGGATCGAGGAAAATGTGGCGCCGAATCCCCGCCTGTTTTGTACGTGACCTCAACTAGCCGACACCACGGTATGGATTGGTTCTGAAGTCATCTCCACTTCCATTTACATAGGAGTGCCGTGTTCATATCTTCGAGGTTCAGAATTCCCGCCCCTCCTTCCTTTCTTAAAATAATTTTTTACTTAATATATATTTCATTGCAGAATGTCTAACGCGGTTGTTAAAAAAATGGTTAAATGTATTAAATAAAGATTAACGGACTGACCGTCAATTGTTCTGCCAACTATCAAATGATTAAGTGGTGGGTTCAGTGAATTGGTTGGCGGGAGTAGAGGTGTCCCGACAACGGATCCCAGTAAATAAGCGAAGTTGAAGGGGCATTTACGTAAGATTGCTCGATAGAAAAAGGGGGGGCACTGACGAACCGATGAAACCAAACAGTGGCAGATGGACGTAATTAACAGGAGATCGGAATCGGGGCTGAACCCGGACGCGCCGATGTACGTCCCCTGGGCGTATCGGACGGTCGAGGACTTCTCCGACGCGTGGTGGGATCTCGTCCGTTCGTCCCCCTGGTTCCGCGACTACTGGCTCTCCGAGTGCTTCCACGACCCGATCGTCGGATCCGACGACGACGACGAATGCGGATCCTTCCTCCCCGACGACCTCTTCGACGACGATCTCGACCGTCCGCGTAAGACCTCGATCGGTGGATTTTTTTTCGAGTTTTTCTGATGTCGGTACTGACATGCGATTGTTGTTTTTTTTTATTTGTAGGGGAGGAAGAGAAGGTGAGGGAGAGGGAGCTGGTGACGATGGGGGCGTTGAAGTGGAAGGGGTCGCGTGTTCTGGCGGAGGAGGTTAAGGGGGTGCGTGAGAAGGCACCGCCGAAGATCGTGAACGCGGTCCGGATGAACCCGCGCGTTATCCAGCAGCCGAGGTAGATTGGGCCTTGGGGGTTGTTTGGATGTGTAGATAATGTAATGAATTCGCGTTTGTGAGTGGTGACACTTGTTTTTTAAAATTTTATTTGAATCATAAATGCACTTCGATTTTGCACACTCAAATTCATTTTAGAGTACCATCCCTAATCTAGATACATTGCGATAGAGTGTATCACGTGTTTGTACACGCGGTCTGTTTTCACTATCGGTACATTATCATAATATAGTATATTATCATAATATTTTTTTTATTTAAAAAAAATATTAATGTATCTCTATATACACTTTATTTCATATAATAAATTAATAATGCAATGAATGTATAATTTTAAAAACAATAATGATTCTTAGACCTCAACTTCTCAAGTCCTATCACGGACTCCATGATATGGTAATATGATATTACCTATTATACCCTCTAATTAATAACCACCTCTAAACAAGTAAAACGGTTTTTATTTATTCTTAGGATTGTGAAGATTTCATTAATTACTGTATTTTTTTTTCCTTGCATCATGTAAAATCATTAATCCATTTTTTTATGTAGGTAATAATAACCTACTAATTTATGATGAACATATTCATAGTAGTTTCGAAATTTTAATCTCAAGAAGTTTGAAAAACTGATTTATTCTTTATCGAGGTGGATCTCCAACAATGTCTTCCCGATCAGGTTTGTCAATTTTTTTTTATCATTTTTTGATCTTATTGAATGAAAGTCACATCGAATTTGAAATTAAATTTTTGATAATCAAATATTCAATCTATGTTACATGTTTCAATTAAGAAATGAATTTTTTTATATGTTTTGATCACTATTTCACACCTTTTTTTATATTTGTTTCGTTATAATTTCATAAATGTAACTTTTGATATTGTTACATTTAATTGTTAATGGTTCGTGTGATGTTTATATTAGACTCCGAATTTGGATATTTATTTACACAATTTTGTTACATTTATAAATGTAACACTCTGAAATATAACATTATCTCATGTTGTGTTTTTATTTCAACAATACAAATAGAAATGATGTATAAATGTAACACTAAAGTACATACTTTTGTAAGAGATTCTGATACATTTTCTTTGGAAGACAGGTGCACTAGAAATTGAAATAGATGATTTCAAAGAGTAAATGTAACTGTTTAACATTTAGGTAAATGTATTTGCTTGTTCTATTTATGTAAATGGATCAGTTTTTATATAAATGTAACAAATCGTTGTGAAAGATGTAAACATTTAAAAAATATATTTGTAACTATCAATAGAAAATATTGATAGCTTCATATGTTAACTATATGTGTTTTTTTTTGTTTAAATTTGAATACAAGAAATGCCTAGGATTTTGATGAAAACAATTTAAATAATTTTTAGTGTAATAGAGGTTCAATTATAATTTAAGTAATGAGTTCAAAATTTAAAATTTGAAATAGGTAAATAGATTCACATGGAAGAGTCATAATTGAATAAAGAAAATAAAATAGACAAAATTTTTAATGAATGACAAATTTATATTTTACCATTTCACTATTTTTTGAAAAATTCAACAAACCAAACAAACCAACCAATGATATAATGATACCTCATGAAACTTGTGAGTGTGACTTATATTGTAGGGCTTTGAGTATCTGTTTTATAAAAAAAAGAAAAACAAGATGAACTGCAATTATAACTACAATAGAGGCTACGTGTATCTATTTTTGATAACTTGTGAACTCTATCATAATATTTTATTTTAAAAAAAATAATATATTAGTATATCTAAATATATAATTCACATTATACATTATTTATTTTAATAAACGACCTTATTGTTTAAAGATAAAACCAAGGCCATACGGAAGGTTGGAACATCCTACACCCATCACCACCAAACATTATCCAATATGGAATAAACAATGTATAATTTAAACGACCACAGCTTCAATTAAATCAATAACCAAAATTGAACCCTTTATTTTGATCAGAAAAAATTCACTATGACAATAATGTACATAATCCGATATCCAAAATATGTAAAAAAATTCTAATAATTACCCACCATAAAAACCAATTTATCAGCATACACATGAAATTTTACATGGTCAACCAACATCATTTCACATTACTTTAATTTGATAATTTGTTAACTACCAAGACTTTCAATTTTAGAGAGGAACGATGAGATGAGAATAATTAGTTGAGCTTGCATTTATATATTTAACAAGATTTCCCCTGTTTGGTTGGGGAATAAGGAGAGTATATATGTGAATAAATAAGAATAAAGCAAAAAAAAAAGTGTTTGGATGAGTGGTATAACATGGTATAAGTATGCTTGAATAAATTAGTATAAAGTGGTATAAGGATTTTAACCAACCCCTGTAATTAAAGTTATTCTAGGTTATTCCACTCAAAGAATAAATGAGCCCACTGTCAAATCAACTGTCATCACCTCTTATAAATCACATGTCAAATCAACTATCATTACTTTTTTAACTTTTATAAATTCTTATCCATACTTTATTCACATTTTACCCAAACAACAAAAAATTTATTCTTACATTTTTCAACGAGAATAATTCAAAACACAACCAAACACAAAATCACTTTATCCTTATTTATACTAGAATAATCATAAACATCAGAATAATTTAATTCCCGAACCAAACATGGGCTAAAGGTTTCACTTACAACAAGTGCGTACTCATGGGATTTGCAAAGAAGTGATTCCGGAAAACTAGTTTTGGTTTCCTGAACTTATTTCCCAGAAGACCTTGCAGCATAGCAGGGGCTGAACTGCAAGTCGTTTGATGCATCTTCCTCTTTGTGAGGTGATTATCAAGTATCAACAGTTCTAATAGCTTTCGACAACTCTGCATCAATTTGAATGAACATGAATTAGACATTATCGATTCCGATTGTATGGAGCCGATATGATATAAGTACAATACATTAAGTCCACATAATACGACTATCAATGGCGGTGCAATTTGCATTAGAAATAACTGAATAAGAATCGAAGATCGCACCTGTGGATTCAACACCTCCATCCGACGGATCAAGTCATCCTGCCATTGTTGACAAAATGAGACAGAAATCTCATATTAGTAACATATCTTATTTCATGGAGCAATTCAATGACTTGAATAGCATGAATTCTTGTGCATCTAATGCCCTGTGGTACAATGCGACACCAGAACTATTTATGATCCACTGTCATGCACCAGATTATGACCACCATATATGTTTTACATGGGAATGAAACCAATAGATAAGTTGGGATATATGGGTCAGTTTGTTTTGCAGCCCTATTTGTAGTCTCCACGTCACCACCACAGTATATGAAATCTACTACGCTAATTACAAAAATTTTAAAGATATATGCATTCAGCCCATCCAAGTATGTGCTACATTTTTTTATGAAAGAAAGTAGTTCATTGGCCACATATATACTTTAAAAAACATACACACACACAAAACATGTGCAAACAAGATTGCAAAAAGGACTGACCGTAACATTTTCCAAAAAGTAATGGTTCTCACGGCAGTCCGGCCTTAATAGAAAGGTGAAAGGTAAAATTGAGTATATAATCAGCGCCTAATCACTGGGGAATGAGAGGGAGAGAAGACATACCTCTGATATACCGGGATTTTGCATAACAGTCCCAACAATACGACGTGTGAGTCCTTTGTACATGATGGTGTCCATGCTTCCATCCCCATTGATCCATGGTAATATAGGTAGAGGTCCAAATGTTGGGCATTTGACGATCTCATCCTTAGCTCCTTCTGTGGCTGATGTCTTTGATCTCAAATCTACTTCACTGACCAGAGCTTCATTGCAGGATGACGTATCCCTTTCAGGCAAATTGAGGATTGTCACTTTGTGCCCATCGCAAAGATTTGTTGTGGTTTCAGTCTGAATATTGGAAGCCCATTCATGATTTTCTTGAGAGCTTCTAAATGTTGGGCATTTGATGGTCTCATCCTCAGCTCCTTCTGTGGCTGATATCTTTGATCTCAAATCTACTTCACTGACTGGAGCTTCATTGCAGGATGATGTATCTCTTTCAGGCAAATTGAGGATTGTCACTTTGTGCCCATCACAAAGATTTGTTGTGGTTTCGGTCTGAATATTAGAAGCCCTTTCATGATGTTCTTGAGAGCCTCTGTTATTTCTGGCTTCTGTATTAAGATCTCGAAGGTGACCAGATACGGAGTACAAGAAATACTTTGATTTATGATGAGCAGCAATGGCATGAACACAATCAAATGCGTTGATCTGAATAGGAAACACACAAATATCAGAAATCTATACATACTACTACAGTTATCTAGTTCAATTAGGTGAAACTTCATAATATATTGCAATATCCACATCGACCATCGTACTGTCAAAAATCAAAAGTAGTTCTAATAAATTGGATCTATCTACAAGATAATTTGTTTGGTTTATTCTCTTCTTCCTTTTTTTCCTTTTTTTTTTTTTTGAAGAAAGGTAGGCGATCTACCACAATTTTATTAAAAATAAAGACTGCTGTTTGTTCTTTCTATGCAGATCAAAATTTGGTATACATACCAATAGTAGTTTATTCCCATACATAGCTATACCCACCTATAACCTATTCCTTGCAAATAAACAGGTTATGGGCTTATTCACCCTTATTCCACCCAATTCCACATCTATTCTTCTACCTAAATGGGGGTAGGCAGTGGGTCAATTTGAATCATATTTGACCCATGACCCAAGACCCAACCACACCATTGACAGACCTAATTGTAACATAGCTTAGTAGCATTAACACATTGATGAAGATGTTCATTGCCCACATATGGTGAAAATACATTTTTAGATCATTTCCTGATTTTTTTTTTTTTTTGGGTGATGTTCACAGGATGATGGTATTGTTGCTTGTAAATCATAAAGGTCAACAAAGTTACCTTCACAATTAGTCCAAATACTTGGAGGGCGTCAATGACCGTCTCAGCTAGATTTTCACCTACACAAAAATAAATGGAGAAAGTTGAGACATAGGAACTCATGAATAATATACCTAATGATTCACTGTCATCCCTTGTACCAAAATCGTGAATAACCAATTAAAATATTAAATACCTGGAATGGTCATAACTTGGGGAATTTGTTCCATACTCAATCCTTGCTCACCAGCCTGATTGATTGCAGCATAAACAGACTTGAACAGGTCAGGTTGAAGATGTGACACTTGTTTTTGTCCAAGTCTCAATGCCGTTGTTTCAGCATATTTCACCATAGCATCCCATATAGAATCATCATGGACACCACCACCAGAAGTAGTACTGCAATGTTTATGGCATTGCGGAAAAAGAGACAAATAAGAATCATCAATAGTACATGGTGCAGAAGAAGAATCTGGTTGGAGGTTCCCATCACAACGTAAGGACACCTTATCCTTTCCATCATCCTTGAAGAATTTCACAGTTCCAGATCTAGATATTTTTTCACGGTTTAAGGAAACCTTAAGACCAGGGAAGCCTTTCTCTCTTCGAGGACAATCACCCTCTAAAGCATAATGTTTTTGGCCTCTTAAATTCATTTTCATAGCCATTTTTCTCTCTACAAATTTTACGCTTCAAAGTGACCTGTTCCTCAGTCTCTCCAATGCCATCCAATGGCATACACGGTGAAATGGAGAATTCTTCTGAAGAAGTAAAGCAAACAGATGTAAAATGTCACCACAATGTAAATCAGCATATAGACTGACCCCATCTTCCTGTAGATATTGTTCTTGCTTCTGGAGCCAACTAGAAAAGCTGGTAGCCCTTTTTCCTGTATCAACAGGGAAGGGAGAAGAGGAAGCACTTTGCCAGAATTTTTGAGAAAGAACAAAGGGATGACTTCCTTGCCCAATAACCTGCTTATTTGAGAAGAATATTAGAAACCAAGCAACAACATCATTAACACAAGTAAAAAAATTCCCAGTGCATGGTATTTGGTAGGAAAGGACAATGCGATTTGCAAGTACCAGAATAAAAAGGCACACTATGTATGAAAATTCTCTGAATGTTATCAAAGATTTAAATGATTAAAACTTACTTGACTGACCCCATAAATATGATAGGTCATCTGTGGCCATTGGCATGACACATTATGCCTCATGAATCACAGATCATGGTAGAGCCATCGAGGGTAAAGAGTTGATTTCAGATGGCATATCACATCCTATATCACATAATTATGTTACCCATCATATTTAAATTGGTCTGTCACTATCACAACCTTTACCCATATGATAAGGGGTTTGTTCATCAGGAGTGCCTGAGCAAAGTGATTAAATGCAAGAATATCATCTTTCACATCCTTACCACAAAGGCACAAACTAAGCCCTTTGTAGCTATGGAAATTTCAGGGCTTGAGCCAGCCTTGGGCATGGTCTAGGTATGCCCAGAGTTGGCCTAGCCTTTCTTTCATGAAACCTTAAGAAGGAATTCCTTGACACTCTTAAAAAGAGAATTAACCTTGATGAGAAGTGGTAGAGCCGGCCCATTGCAATGCATACCTTTTAGGTCCTTATCTCGAACCTTTGACAATGATTTGTTTCCCCATCCTTATTGGTACCTTCTCTTATATTTGTGGCATATGTCAACCATCCAGTATTCCCATTTGAATCTGAGGCTATTTCCCTTGATGCAATAATTTCAAACCTTACCCACATTACATTTGATAAAACATTCACCTGAACATCCCCATTTAACCATAGATAAATGTTCACCAACTACTCGACACTTTTCAACATACCCAGCTGTAAGCTTTCATCCAGATTACCACTAAAAGTGATGAGATTATCATAGGGAACTGCAAAAGTATAATTCCAGCTAGATATATTAGAAACAACTTCATTCTCCTAATCACTTTACAAAATGAGCCAAGATGCCTGAAAACAGTATCTTCATTTGAATTCAAGCATTTTTATATTTATTGGTCATTTGGTCTAAATACAATAGGAAGAATCTGATTTTTCCCACGAAACCATGCTACAGCTCAGCACCAGCAATGTACTGATCAACCTCAAAATGACGATACAAACTAAAAAAAAAGCAATGTATTTTTTCATTTGAAGATTGGAAAATTTTCAACGAAAATATCATTATGTTATAACATAAAGAGATTCATGCTGGCATGCACACATGACAAAAGTTAACCTTATATGCACCATTAAGTTAAATTCAGAGGAGCATGACAAACTGGTCCAAGATTCCAAGCGAGAGAATGCTACATACCATGAAATTTTTTTCTCTAAGGTAATTAAAGGCCACAAGTAGCTCACGCTCAGAGAAACGCTGCAGAGTCTCTGCGAGTAATCTTGGCACATCAGGTGCTGTGGAGGTGTTCAGGAAAACCAACTTGAGAAGCTCCACCGCTGTGGCAGCTACTGGTGATTTACGAACTTGTTCATTGGGACTAATACCTCTGCCATCCAGAAACTTGAGAAACTTTTCTGGAAGGCGACGGGAACTGGGCCTATTTCGACCAGTTCCGAAAAACATACCAGAATCCCTGTAACGTATATCAGTATGGTTTTCAATCCTAGCACCAGGGTTTGATGACGAATCAAAACAGTGTTCTTCCTCAGCAGCCTACAAATAAAAGAAATATTATCATGATCAAGTAAAACTGATGTAAATTTCAGGAACAAATAGAAAACTAACACAAGCTTGGGTATCCAACTTCATTTCATCAAGTACAGGTATATCTGTCCATTCTTTTTCATGGTTGGATATGGCCTTATTAAACTTGGCTGTTTTTTTGAGCTGCAGAATCTCATTAATGGCCATGTTAGTTAATTGATCTTCTGAATCTCCCCAGTAAAGTTCCTGAAATTTGACTTGGAAGTAGAGGTATGAGGAAGCAAATTAGGTTGACTGCATCCATCTTGAGTATGCACAGTCTGTTCTTGACAATTGAGTTCCTCTTCTCGCATCATGCCCAAATATTTGGCATATCGCTCCCCAAGAACATTACAAAGTTTCATAACTGCTTTCCTAACATTTAAATTACTATTCAATGCTGCCATTCTTCTTCGACATGTATCTGGAGGTGCTGGAAGGTCAGCAAGGGATGCCCAATCAACACGATGAAATTTCGCCCCAAGTACTGCCCGATATTTTGCATATTGAATCACCAATTGCCTGGTAGAAAGAGAGCAAATGAAACTCAAACAATATAATAAAGATTCGAGACTCATCTAATTCTTTGTAATAAAATGGAACTAGAATTTTTCCTTATCTAATTCCTTCGTAATAAAATGGAATTAAAAATTTTCCTGTGTTTAGACAAAACTGTAGATTGATGTTTGTCATCAATCTCGAGCTACATACCTGTCTAACTTATCAGTCCACAAAAACTTTTTTCGACGCAAGGGCCTTAGCCTTGAGATAGCACACTGGCTGATGAACGCAGAATTTTCCTCATCTTCCTTTTTAGCTCCAAACTCTTCTCTCTCACCATCAGATGATTCCAACTGAATGCCATTCTCTTCTATGGAAGGATGGTGGTGAGTTTTTTTTCCCATATCAATATCATAACCATCAGGTGTATCAGGTGGTCCCATTTTACTCATCTCTCTGACAGTATCCTCAAACATGTGTTCACAAGATCTCTTCCTTTTACGTACACTTGGTACATATTTGCCAGTTTTTGGCCCTCTGGGTTTTGAATCTCCCAAAAATCCACGGAGACGAGAACGTTTCTTATCATGAGAGACTCGAAGCACCTGCAAGAAACTTCTAGATGTGTATCATGCTTGTGGAAATTTTATCCAAGAAACTATTTCAACTAAAATTATGCCAAAGAAATTATGAAGATGCCCTAGAAAATATAGTAAAAAAGATTACATGTGCATGCTGACCAACCCATTTGCTGATGGTGAAAAAAAAATCTAAAGTCATGCCAAATCGAAAAAATAAATTCTGACTTGCTCTCTTTCTGCTTTATGATATGACTTTAACATGACGGCAGTAGATATGGACTTATGCAGCACCCAATAGGTCTACAGTGCCATGGCATATGACAACACTAAAAATAAACGATAATAATGCAGATTAACTGAAATAAAAAAACTCACCTGTTCTAATGTAAGATTCAGATCCCTAGAAATCTTGACGCATTGTTCGAATGAAATTTTCTTTTTTGAATCATAATTTTCCATGCGCTTAAGAAGCTCTATTCGCTGTTCGGCAGACATAACCCGAACAGAAGCCCAATTTCGAGAACTAAAGACCTGCATCCAATAAAAATGTGAGTCGTATTTCCAGCTAAATCCAATCACACTGACAAAGGGGATAAATGTGGTCTGCATAATATTGTTATGGTCAATATAATACATTAGCACATAGAAGAAAATTTTCCATATAACTCATCGAACTTATTACAGTTCAGATGTTCCCAGAAGGCCATAAACCTTCAACATAAATAGCCACACATATTCTGAATAGATACTATACTGATACAAGAAATAAGGGTGTATTCAATTTCACCATTAGGGAAAATGGCCCAGAAAGTGAGAAGGATTACATGTCATTCCAATACATGTCAGTACACACCCCCAAAAAAAATAGCACATACATATCTCTAATACCCCTCAAAATATGTGGGTAAAAGACCAAGAGTTTAGATAGGAAATACTATAACTATGGACATGTTTGTGCCTTGATATAGATGTCTGCCGGCTGATCATTAGAAGCAACACAAGGCAGTGAAATCAAGTCAGCAAGATACTGATCCCATATGACCCATACAAAGTGATAATCAGTCCCTGTGATTTGTACAGGTTGCAAACAATTTGATAGCATTTCAGTTGTGCTCTAGCACAATACATGGACCCTCCCTCCCATAATATTGTGGCATGGGATATGTTTATATACAACACCTTTACAAGAAAACAGCATACACAGAGAATGAAAAACAATTGGGTCACATAAATCTACAATCACCCTATATACACAAATCCATCACTCAAACATGGTTGTCCTGTGGAAAATTCAATAGTGCTCCGTAAGGTAAGACCAATCCATGTTGCCTCATTAATCAAGTATACAAGCCACAACCAGATAAATGTTATCATATATTCCGGGGTCAATCGCAGTGTTGCAACTACAGATAACAACTTAATTTTGGCGAACTCCTTTGTCACTTAACATAAATTGGACAAGACATCCATGTGGGCTCAACAGCTTAGAACAACATGTCAGACTTCATGATGGTGAATAGGAATAATAAATAATAAATATCACAATACTTCTGCAGAGACAATTAGTTAACCACATAAGTTGATGTATACAAACCCCAGGAACAGAAGAGCCAGGAAATGCATGAGAAGCAGTTGTTGGATCAGCAGCTGCATAACAATATTCCAACGTTTTCCAGTACGCATCAACAGCATCCCGGTTAGACAAGATAAAATCATGTCTGATTCTAGGACGGAGATCGAATGAACTGATGATTGAAGATGGCAGTCCCCTTGAAACAGGTTCTTCAATGTATGGTTTAAGCTCCATAGCATCTGCAAGAACAGCATGAGAAACCAAATTTGTTTCTCCCTCATCTCCTCCAGTCACCAGTTGAATCAACTACGACATGAATTAAATTATTCTGTTAGAATGTGAGCATGAAAAATAGTATTCACCATCATAAGTGTGTGGCAGTTAAGATAAGTGACTAACTAGTACTTTATATTCCAGGGGAAAAGGCCTCATTTACTTTCAGCAATATTGATGACAGAGACACGAGTTCCTCCCAAAAATTTAAGGCAAAAAATTACTTCATCTATATCAACATGCAAACCATGCAGTAGTACCTTGGAACATGTAATGAATAAAATCTTTAATTAATGACTATGTTTCAAACTTTAGATTTTGAAAAAAACTACCTCAGCTTTTCAAACTCCGTTTTTTTACACTAAAAAGCAGAATTTGGTTTTCGAAATGCAACTACGGGATGCCTGTTTGGATCCACGCTCGACTTTTTTGGGATTGTGAAATGAAAAATCAGCCCAAAAGCATATCCGAACAGGCTCTAAACCTAAAACTAATCTTGAATTCATTCCTTTCAAACAGCTTCACACAAAGAAAAGTAAATTAGGTTGGATGAAGAATCTTAACAATCTGGTCTAACTAGAAAGAAACTAAGAAATTGATTCATTAAGTTGCAGGAGAAATCAAAATAATATGATCCCCTCTATATAATAAATCGTGTATGATGAGTGGATCACAAAAGTGTGAGATGGGAGATTTAAAAAAAAAAATTAAAAACCAGAACTCAACATGGAGACAAGTCAGACAACAAGCATTTGGGAGGGCGGTGGATGAACAAGATATAAAAGCTTCACCTACACAGAGAGACCCAGTTTTCTAAGAGGGAGCAACAACAGTTCAACACCAAAACAAATACAAGGAGAAGAACTAGAATACAGGAGCATGGTGACACAATAGAGGGGGAGGAGGAAGACATCGTAAAAGAAGAAGAAACAGAACATGATGAAATATATTGGAGAACTTGGAACTCACCGCAACATCAAGAATTTTTATTTTAATTAAGTTAATAATGACGGAGATGAACAATGGTAGAGATGTTCCCCAATGGATTTGAGAGGGGATTGTTGATTATATGGTTTGCTCACTTGGATATCTAGCAGCGGTCGTGTAAAAATTGAAGGTGAATGCACTTCCAGTAGAATGCTATTGGGGTTTCTCTCTTTTAATTCGAAAATACTCAAATGCTATTGTAAAGTCCTTAAAATGTACCTTTAATCTTTTATTGATAATGAATAATGAAAATGCATTTTCATACTTTTGAAGTATTAAACATTGTTTTTTCCCTCCATATTATGCAACTGAATTACATTATTCATAGCATATACCTAATTTCTATCCATATTACTCGTTTTTTAATCATTCCTAGAAATAAAAAATTAGTGTGTGAGCGCATGTACCACACATGTGGCCGCATGTCTCTTTTAAGGACAGACCACACATGCGATTTGCAGGGTACTATAAAACCGCGGATGAGTCATTCCAGATTCGTGTATGTATAGTTAACCAAAATTGTAATTTTATGGGAAATTGTTAATACAGAATTGAACATAAAATTGCACAAGCGAAAACATATATCCAGCTACTAATGGAGACTGTACCTATCCTCATTACCATTTTATGCATGTAGGCATATGAAAGTTCAAAAGCAAACCAGATAGAAGTACTACCTTTAACCGGCGCAAAACACGAACAACTAGTGCAAGTCGTCCCTTTGCTTGAGCATCCATCAAACGCCTGTATTCCTGGGCTGGAAGCTCACCAAGAGTCAATCGAAATCTACAATTCTCAACCAAGAATTCAGACTGCTGTGCATATCCAACAACTTGTAGGAAAAGTTCAAGTGGCATTGCATTTACAGCATCGTCCAGAGCAAACAATTTGCAAGTGCTGTTAGGATTTTTTGGATCATAGCTATGTTTTCCAGAGGACAAAGCATCATGCCAATCAGGTAGACTATTGAGATAGTCCCATAAGAAGATATGCAGCAGCTTTGCACGGATCATCTTTGCAGGAACAAATCCATTCGCACGCATAGCTTCTGTAACAATCTGGGAATCCAGAACTCTGTGGTGGTTTACAGGCCTCTTCACATCTGTTAATATAGACACCGGATGATTCACTGATCGAGCTAATCCCTGTCGACCTTGTGCATCAAAATTTCTGAGTCTTTCATGAATTTGAGCCAGGAGCTCCGAACTTAAACTTCCAACAGATGGGTGTAGAACCACCACAGTTGTACGACTACGACCACAGTTAGTTACAACAGGGACACTGACTTGAACACATTTGCAAAGCTGTTGTTGCTTAAGTTTTTCCAGCATATGAGTTAAGGTCTTCTTAGCCATTTTAGTGGTTGTGTCCTTCTCCAAACCCTCAAGCCATTTACAAAGTTCAGCAACCAAAACGAATTTCTGCTCCTGAATGAGTAAAATAAATTTATCAGCAGTTCACCGCCGAATAATATAACACTAAACAGAGAAGATAAATAAAAAAAATCATCACATTCTAAAGAACTAACAGACAAATGATATATAAAAAAAGTGAAAACATAAAGTAAACACCACCATTATTACACCTGTGCCAAAGACCAACAAGATCACTGCAAGACACACTTACATGATGTCAAAAGGTAAACAGCATATTAGAAATATAATGAAAGCATTACATATATAATAAGTTCACAACACCAGAGAGGAAAAGATACAAGTTGAGTCCAAAGTATGTTTCCTAACTGCTTCCTTGTAATTTATTTTCGTCAAGCCGAGCTAAGCCAGATCATACTGGGCAGTGGGGCCATAGTTCCCAAAAGAAAATATGGAAGTTCGATGGAGATTGACAACAATCAAATAAACCTTTAATTTACTTATCAATGCTTGTCTAAGGAAGAGGATCAATTGAGTACAACCGATGGTTAAAGATATTTATAGTTATTTTGGATTCCAATTTCTATATGTTTAACTGAATATGCTTAGATATAGAATGTAAACAATAACCATTAACTAATTCATGAATATCCAAAAGACAAGGTAACAGATAAATCAAATTACTTGTAAAATTATCTATAGAACTTCAAAATAATGGCAGATTACATATCTTGAATGCATGATATAAAACAGGAATAAAGTGGAGCAGGAGTAAGACCTGTAATCTTTCAAGTATCCTCTGTTCCCTTAAGGCACCCAAAGCAGTTTCTTTCAGACATGGATATATCATGTCAGATCTAGGCTTGGACACAGTTAATGAAGCACAATGAGAACTTCCCAACGATTCATTCAGTTCAGTTGCTGGATTTATAGTCGTCGTTCTTGCCTCATGATCTATGCCCGCCATCTCATGGACATGATCGAATGTATTTTGTGAGCTTTCTTCATTAACAACTGCTGCATAATCCTCATCTTGACCAGAATTTTTACTTGGATCTTCCATTTCAATCTGCACCTTCCCTGATTCCTCAGTAGATCCCAACTCATTTTTAATGTCAGATGCCAATAGAGTGACAGACGGAGATGACTGATCATTCAAAATTGAGTCCTCCCCAGATCATGTCGACAATTGTTTTGTGCCAAGAATACTTCCACATTTGTTGGGAATGATGGCAGATGAACCATGATTGAAGTTTCCAGATGTCCACAGCCGATAAAGCATTGATTTGTTATGGGTTTCAGACTGCAAATGCAATTCAAACCTTGAACGCATGTTAAGAAGCCGAGGATAGTTCTTCTTGCCATCAAGTCCAAGCCGTCTACATACCTTTTCATACAAATGATAGGGATATGAATAATTTACATATGTGCATCAAGCATTTACAAGCCACTGACATGTGACAAAAAAATTATCTGCATCAGTATATCAAAGAAAGTATACAAAAGTAAGTATTCGTGCAAGCATATCTGGATGACCTTTCAGATCAGAAACACAGCGGCCAGTCAAGATACTAAGGGTCTCAGAGTACAACATATTAATGCATAAAAAACCCAGTCAAATTTCTCTCTTTTAAAAATCAAAACTAAAGCTACAGCCCATGCATGTTCACTAACCATTCACTATCAATAACTGGCAACTGGTTCTATGCATTAATCCATGCATAGATGAGCCAGTCTCACATCATACTATGCAATGACAGTTTACCTTAAATAAATTTTGCAAATCATATTCAGAACTCTGATGTTTGCCAATAAAGGGACCTTATCAGCATAATTGTATTCTGCCGCTTGGCAGATTGCGTGATGATAATTCTGAGAGAGATTGTGTGTTTAATGCCCTATGGTAAGAACTGAAAAGAGATATCAATGAAGCAGAATCTGTAGAGATACAGGTGAGGGTATGCTACAAAAATAAAGCTGTATTTAGATTCTGAGAATGAGGCTGTCCAGAAGAGAAGCAGAAAAGGGTTTTGAAGTCTTTTTAAACTGGCTCCCAACTCTCAGTGAGTATCCCCCAAGGCTTGTCCACCATGAGGTTTGGAGTGTTTGGTAAACTTGTAATGAATGGCTATTCCAACAGAAAAGGGTTTATGCTACTCTTCTTAAATCATGGGTCCAGTAGATTCTTGAAGAGGAGTCTCCTTCCAGCATTATGTGCACATGGTCTGGGTAGTTCGATTTGAGGTTTAATTTTTAGTGGGTGTTTAGGTTTATTATAGTTTCATCTTGTTGTATAGTTTCCTTTGTTCAGAGGCTTTCTGTTTCAATTAACAGGATAGCACTTACCTTTTCTTTCAAAAAAAACTCTCAGCGGGTCATGCATTGGTTAATTGGTTAAATGGGGAAGATGGCAGCATTGTGAAGATCTATTGGAAAGGTTGCACTACTTCACAACTTTAAAAGTGCAGGCTTTTTAAGAGGACCCTTTACCTTAACAAGATCCTCACTAGAATCATTGGAGCTGTCTGGGCACTAGACACAATTCTGACCTGTGAACCATGTGGCTATGGAATTGAAACTAGTGTGAATAGGTTGGGTTGACTGGGATTCCCCAAAAAGTGCTAGGTATACCTATTGTTATGAGATACTTGAATACTATTGTTCAGAAGGCAGATGAAGCAAGGAAACAGAGAGTGTTTGTTTCCTTGATATATAATTTGCTTGTATACAAGGAATGTTATGTAAAGATTTATGTTTGGTTTTTGTAAGCCTTCACAGTTTCAGCTAAATAAGGTTTCAACCTTGAGAAGATAGAAAGGGAATATAAGCATGTTGGTGGGGAGCTTCCTTGCATCTTTACTTTCCTTCTCATATATAATTTGCTTTTAACAGTGTTTTGAAAAAGTAAAATTTGAGAATGTTTGGTTTTCTGTTACTAGCCTTCACAGGATTTTCTAAGCTCTTTATGCTAAATATATGGTTTCGACCTTGAGAAGGGTTGATCATTGTAGAAAGGGAATATAGTGGGAGTGCTTCATGTTGGTGGGGAGCTTCCTTGCATCTTTACTTTCCTTCTCGGTTCATCTTTTCCACTTTTTTACCGGTTTTATTAATGATATTGGTGACATTCCTTCTTCCAAAATAATAATAATAATAATAATAATTCACTTTTCTTTGATTGTCATGGACACAAACAAAGGTATTGTACTATTATGTTTTGGAGTTTATCCCAGAATCAATAAAAGTTCTCAGTGGTAAATTCCCACCTTTCCTCCAAAAACGGAAAAAGCTATGATGCAGAGTAGAAAATTTAGCCAATCAGAAACATTTTGACTGGTGCCAAATAGAGGTAGGACCATAGGAATATAAGATGATTTGCAGCGGCAAAAATGGAATTTTCTTGCAGAAATTGGTCAGCTGCAATGGTCTGACTACTCAGCTTGATCTGTTTTTTCCCTAAAAGTGGGATCACACCAAGATTTTGTTTTGATTAACCCTCTCATAATTTTATAGCAGCCAAAGAAAAGCTCCTAAAATGGGGGTGGGGGAGGAGGGGCATAACAGCCTATCGCGCATGTAAATGAGGCATTCAGAGAAAATTATCTGAATCCAATGTATTTTCCTCCTCAGCTTACTAGAGTAATTGATAAGCTATTTATCATTATCCCACATCATACCAAAACTATCTCACATTACTAAGCCCCAGTAACAGACAGAAGAAATATCCAAAGCAATTACCAAGAGCTCTAGCAATCTTAAATACAAAGACCAAAATTAATAGACTACACACCTCAGAATAAGTCAGTCCTTTATGTCCTTCAGCATCAATTAAATCATATATTTGATGTTCAATAGGGAGCTCTACAAGCTGATCACAAATTTGTCCTCTCTTCCCACGTTTAATGAGTTGTTCTGCATCAATTTCATCAGATCCACGTACCAAAGCCTTTGGTTGAAAATCTTTTGGATCAAAACTTTTCAATAAGCGGAGACATCTGACAACCTAATATGCCATAAAACAACAATCAAATAAATTGGTTCATCAAGAACTGTCAATACAAATAAAACTTCTATAATATGATGAATTATAAAATAAATGAACCATATTGTGAAACCAGCTAAGCATTACTTGAAGTAGCCGAAACATAGTGAAATAGTGTAAATTCTTTCACATATGTAATGGCAAGTGCATGAAGAATTCAGTCATGTGCTCAACTCAACATAACCTATTTCCAAATTGTTTGAGTTTGTCATCACACACAGCAATAAAATGAAAATGTTGATGAAATATAGCATAAAATGTCCATTTTGGCGATCTCAAATTATTAAATTAATGTCCTCACAATCTAAACATTACAAAAGTTACCAAACTGTAAAACTCAAGCTCTACTACTATAAAGCAAATTTTCCATGCATTTTGGAAGGTGCACTTGCATGACGAATACATATTCCATTTGTTTGACATTGTTATGTACAAAACAACAATAGAGAATTCCTGCAGGAGAAATGAGTAAAGAAATCTCTTTAAAGATACTTAAGGGTCATTTATGAATTAAGTACCCAAGCAGTATTTAGTTATAAAAGAGCACCTTCTTGTCCACTTCTGCAGAAAATTCTTCCACAAGACGAGCTTCTTTCAACCTATTACATATCTGTGAATGCATTGTACACAAGAAAAAAAAAGGCAAGGATCAGCAAACTTTTGGTATATGCATAAAATGGTTCATCCTGTACTGGTTTCAAAAACTCACATTTCTCCAGGCTCTATGTCCCGGGGTCCTTCTATATCCCAGAGCTAGTTAATGTCAGAAACAACAAGGACCTGCAACAAATTATTACCATTATAAGAACACAATCAACCAATTGAGCCTACAGAATATATTGTTGACAGGTCCATACCAAAAAAAATTATTGACCTTTTTACCAGCTTCTTCAAGTTTATCACAAACAGCCTTCATTGCTGGTAGATAATCCTTCACAAGCACTTCTTCTTTGGCACAATACCCAGAGTCACAGCCACCAGTCAAAGGACTCTCACCAGCATTGTCATTATTTTCTGATGCATCTGATCGTATAATTTCAAGTCGTTGTTGAGAATTCAGATTCAAATGTTTTGAATAGCGATGCAAATGTAGTAAATTAGTGTTCACAATGGAGCTGTTTCTCGTATCATTGTCCCCTTCTGCGCCAACTTCTTTGGTCCTTATAATAGTTGATTGGCGTGTAATCAATTGCTTACATTCAAGCTGCCTCAAGAAATAGAAAATGTTATTTCCTTTCACATTAAATTCTTTGGCAAGTTCACTCTGTGTGATTCCATCAGTTCTGCATATAAAGCAAAACAAATATTATGCGACATTCATTTTACATTAAAGAAAATGAAAAATTCCTCCAACCATATTTAAATAACAATATTATATGGAAAAAGGAATAGACAGATCCACTAGCTCATTGCAAGAATGTCTGAAACAAGAATACAATAACACGCTACAAGAAAACAAAACAGAACATTCCAATATATCAAGAATCAATATCTGTATCAAAACAATAAAATAAAGGTAGGGTTGAACCAATGAAACAAAAGTACACAATCAAACAACAGTTCGAAACCTTGCTTGAAACAAGGGGTTGGGACAGGGGTGGCAACAGAGGTCAGTAACCATCTCGTTTCCCAATCGTCACACCTATGCACGTAGGTTACTGATCCTGTATTTAGAGCAACAACCCCCCCCCCCCCCCAACCAAAAAAAAAAAAAACAGAACTATTCACCATCTTTGAATAATCAGGAAAACCTCAGTGACCAAGTACCCAAAGAATTGTTACATTTCCTCAATTCTTCAATGAAAATTATTCTTTCTAGAACAAGATTTTGCTGTTTTGCATTGGGATACTGAGAGAATTACAAGTAATCAAAATAGTTCATTCCTTTTCGGTGGTCTTCCATTTTCTTAAGTGCTCCTGTTAAACCAAATATAGTTTTTAAATAAATACCTTCCGTTATCCTTTGTTCCAGCTTCAGAGCAATCCCGAATTCCCAGTGTCATCTGTATTTTGGATTTTTTTGTGTAATTCACCTAATGTCATTCAATTTATGGTGGAAATCAATGTTCTAAAAATCCCACCTAGGCCCCGATTAGTCCTTCGCCTAGGCCTAGGTGTCCCAGCTTGCAACGCTCAACGCCTAGCTGCTTTTATGATGAATCCCTAATTAACTAATAAGCTATTAAGTTACCTTATATGTTATATATCTATTCATTAATTTTTTATATTATCCCTATTATGCTTATATTATTAATTTTGTTTTGATGTTATTTTGTTATTATTTTAGAGTCTAAAATTAATATGTGTGTGTGTTTATGTACTGTATTTATTATTCTAAAAAGTGATTGATTAATTTCTTATTAATTCCCACCTAACAGATTGATTCCTAGTCCCTTCTCAACCGCCCGACTAGCGCCTAACATTTTTTTACAATATTGGTGGAAATGTGTTAGATGATAAGTATATATACAAGTTAAAACATATATTATTGCTTTATTTGTTATTGTATCTTTGTCACTCATATCATGTCACTGTGTCCCATCTCCGTATCCGCATTGCATAGCCTGCATCTAACTTTATATCACTCATTCTATATTTTCTTATTTTGTATCACTTTTAATTATTTATCATTTCTTATAATTGATGGGCATCACTCTTCTTCACCAAAAAAGGGGAAAAAGGAAAAAAAGTCAGCTTAGATGTTATAAATTTGAAAGTGCTTGAGAGAATCAAATCAATTTTAAAAAATCCCAATTATAATGAACCGATGGTTAGATGTCCCTTCAACAAATCTTCAAAATTTAACCTCAAAACAAACGCCCAATTTTTTAATGCAAAGAAGCAGTATAGACACAGACCCGGCAATGGCGAGCCGCTCAAGAGTCCTCTGTATCGCCGAAATCTCCGCATCAGAGGCCTTCAAGTCATATATCCCGAGAAAACTGTCCCTCAGATGCTCGTCCGCGATGATCCTCAGAACCCCTGCCCCCTCGACCGACCTCACCGAGGGGCTCCCTGGGGGCAAGACCCGGCCGTCCCGGCCGTGGAACCGGAGGCCGGGGACACCAATGAGACGGCCCCAGATGGCCGCCTTGACTCCCTCGCAGAGGTCGAGCCCGGCGGACGCGATGGGATCGTCAAGCCCCGGCCAGAGGTCCTCGACGGCGATGCCACCGGGGCCACGCGAGCAGATCGCTTCCATGGCGGAGGACACGATTGAGTCCATTCAAAGCTGTATCAAATCCCTAGAAAATAAATCGATTAGGGTTTTTGGATTTGTGGGAAGCTGGACATCAGTGGCGGTTGAGGGATATCACCCGCCACTTTACGGGGGGTTTAGGAGGTGAAGGTTTAGTGGGATCACCCGCCCTTACATATAACCATGAATTGTGAAAATACCGCCTTTGGACTTCTTATGGGGATTGTCAATTTAAAAACATTGTTTCAGAGCATTTAAAAACTCACCTAAAATATATACATGCAATGCCACTATCAATGCATAACGCAAACGCTGCATATTATTTATCACTCTGCGTTCGCTGTGCGTCCACCAACGCCATCACCGACATAACACCCTCCCAAACACTACCTTAGTTGAGTTGAAGTGAAGAGGCGGTGCACTAATTCCAAGCGGGGGACTTATTGATGCGGTTTTTTCGAAGCTCAAGGAGCTCCTAAATCGGATGAGGGAGTTGGGATACATGCCCATGTATGTGTTGGTCACATCCAACATCGAACACTATCGGGTGTCACGTTAGAAAAACTGGCTGTTGAGTTTGTATTCTATATGACAATGGTCAAAGACGTGATTCTGGTTCTGAGGAACCACCTTGTTTGAATAAGTGTTGCAGATTCAGGGAAGTATCCAAGATCTTTGAGGCACTGATGCATTAGCAAGGTCAATCGTGGACAGAAACCATCAAAGAAGACTGCCTTGACCCCTTTCCAAAAAAGTTCCTAAAATCTAAGTTTTTTTAATATATATTAAGAACTTTTATATAAACTTAATTTTTTTAAGATTTAAACATATCCATTCATTTACTTAATTTTTTAAAAATCTTATCCATATTTTTTATTTCTATTTTATATAATTTATTCATTTGTTTATAAAAAAATAAATTTTTTAATAACAAGTCCATTGATTTAAGGATTTTTTAATTTTTTTTATGGAAAAAAAGAGTTGCTCTTTGAATAAGGTTTAAATTTCCAGAATTTGCTTTTTTTTTTTGTTTTTTTTTTTGAAACATAAATTTTTTACATTTTCTATTATTTATTTTTTATTAGACATTTTTGTTAACCTTATAAAAAATATTTTTTTATATTTAATTTTTTAAGGTAAATTTATTTAATTTTTAACATTTAATTCACTAATTTCAGGACCGACCATGTGCATTAGTATATTTTATATCATGAAAATGAAAAAAAAAATGGGTGTTATTTTTTTGTGGTAAAGATTCGTGTTCGATAAATTTAGGTATATAGTTCATCAGGGAATATATCATTCCAAAAACTTCAAAACTTAGGTTACAATCCCAACATGTGACATTCAATGAAGAGGTGTAAAGTGGTTGTTACATAAGGAGAAGAATATCAGCATATTCTTTATTCGGGAGCCCATCCTCGTCTGGATTTTCTCCAAATCCAGCAAATGAAAGTGAGAGTAGATTTTGCGTAAAAGTCCTTCACATTTTGATATTCACAACCATCCCCTTTTTTTCCTTCCACTATATATCTCTTCGGTCCTCACTTTTTTTATGGGAAAGTCTCTCCCGTCAGCGGCGACGAAGCTCCTCGCGATCGCCCGCTCCGGCTCATCGAGGTCGCGCCCATCGAGATTCGCGAAGCCACCCTCGGAATTCGCGCTCCGCCAACCCGACGCCAGGAGGGTTCCGTCACCGGCGGTGGCGACGACGTCGTCGAGGGAGAGGAGGGGGAGGGAGGACCGGAGGATGGAGGGCGGCGGCGGCGGCGGGGAGGAGAGGCGGACGCCGCTGGCGGAGGTGGTGGCGGACTGCGTGAAGAGGTGGTTTCAGGACACGCTGAGGGAGGCGAAGTTGGGGGACACGGGGATGCAGGTGCTCGTCGGACAGATGTACACGAGCGGGTACGGCATACCCAAAAACCCGCAGAAGGTAAAAGATCGGATCTTTTTTTCTTAGGGTTTCGTTTGGTGTGGTTGTTTTTGTTGGTAAGTTGAATTGGAGGATTTGTATCTGTTTCGGGGGTGAGTTGGGTTGTTGATCTGTTGGGTTTCAAGTGGCTATGCATCCTTTTAGTTTATGAATTTTCTTGTGTTTTGGGTGGGTTTGATTGTTCATGGACTGCATAAGTTGGATGTCAGGAGTTGTATTTGCTTCGACTGATTTTGATAAGTGATTATTGTGGATGCCTGTCTTTTGGTGTTCTAGTGGGTTTTATGTAGTCACTCTTTTTACATGTTATTGTTAATATGTGTTGAATCTGGTTTTTAGGGTTTGCTGCTATTTGTTCTCTGAGGTTTTAGTATTCTTATTTAGAGTTTCATACAATAGTGGGTTTTTTTTTCCACAAGGTTTCAAGCAGCAGTGTCTATATTAATCCTGAATTGCACTTATGTATGGATTCTTGGAGTTTTTGGAATTCTGTTTAATGGTGTTGACTGTTGTATTGCTTTGACTGCTTGGTCAGAGTTTCTTTGTCAATGGATTGGATGGTGCTTCGGATAGGGGATGTTTTGCATCTCATGTTGGCCTTGTTGTAGCATGTCTACTATAATTTAATAATTTTTGTTCAAATACCACGGTATTTGAGATTGGATTGGTTTTGTTGGTTGGTTAATGGATTTTGAGTTTTATTTATTTATTGATGTTTATTTGTTATCCTTGTCTTCTGTTGGTGTTGGGTTGAACACTGAATAGAATCAGTCTTACCATTGTATATGTAATTGAGGGGCTAGGTTTTTCATTATATATTCTGGAAATGGTACATAGAATCACCAATAATGTGTGAAAGGAGAGTTTTTAAGAATAGGTAGGAAGTATAAGATCCTGGTAGGCAGTCTGACAACATATCATTAGCAGATGTGTGCACAGTACAGAGCATAGGAGATATGATTTGTACAGCTGATGGAGTGTTTTATCATTATTAAATTGCTATTCGTTTAATCTTTATGGTTGAAGTTTGTGTGTGTGTGTGTGTTATTTGAAAAGGAAAGGTAAACAATATACCATAAGTTGGATATATTGCAATTTTCCTTATGATATAGTTTAGATTTAAGGGTAAATGCATTTATAGAGTTATGAACCACTTGTAGCTGTTGCTTTATTTTTTTAGCTTCTATTTCAGGGTCTTGTCTTATGCCAGTGGACATGAATGACCCACATAATGTATGTGGATAAGAATGTGTAGGAAGATTTCCTTTTCTTTTCTTTTCTTTCTTTCTTACTTTCTTTCTTTCTTTTTCTTTTTGTAAAAGAGATATCCTGTGTTTTAAATTTCTTGAATGTGTTCATTTTCCTTTCTTGGTCACATGGTCAAAAATATTTTCAAATTGCCCCAGCACTAAAATTTTGCTTGAAAAACAGATGGAGTTAGCTGCGGGCTAATCTTTCTTCTTTCTGAAATACAATGTAAAAATAAGCCTCATGTCTTCAGATAGGTTAGGGTATGGAGAATTCCTTCAATAAATGATAAGATTTTGTAAGGATATTTATGTAGTATAGCTTTGATTGTTAACCTAAAGTCAAATAATTGTAGACGATGTTAAATTTCTAGGATGCTATTTGGTGGGCAGGACAAGGGCTGTTATGAAGTTTTTTTTATCGATATCAGTTAATGTGCATGGAAGTTAAATTAGCTTGGGTCTTTGTAGATTTACATGAAATAGCAATAACTCCTTAATGGCTGAAATCTACATTTGATAGTGTATTTCCCATTTTCCCTTATGGCTCAAGTTCGGCTTGCTTTTAATTTAAAAACCTGGCTTGAATTTGGCTTATTTGATAACCAAACCAATCTGTCATAGAGTCATGTAACTGAGACAAGTTCACAAATGAGACGAGTTTGTTACAAGCTCATGTAGGCCCATTTGTTTCCACCAATAGCTGCCATTTAAATTTTATTTGTTTTTATTAGATTTGATTTTGGTGTAGAATTTTAATATTAAATTATTTTCCATGTCCATTTTTGCTCCCTTTCCTGTTCTTTTCCCCTTTATATTTGCTTCTTTTATTTGAGGCTTTGAGTAGGAACACAATTTTTTCGATGTTTAGTCGTTTACATTCATTAATTGCATTTTCTTTACCTGCCATGTTGATTAAAATTTTGGCTTATCATATTTTGGCTTATAGGGAAAGGCTTGGATTACAAAAGCTTCAAAGTATCGTTCCTCTGCTTGGAAAGTCAGTGATAAACCGCCAGGTGGGTCATCTTCATCGTTTTTTCACCAAATTTTTTTTTGTGCTTTAGTTTTTCATGAATATCCTATTAATCATTTTGCTTCAGGATATAATGCTAGTGAATCCGACTCCGATGATGTGAAGGGTGATTTGAAGTGAAGATGAAATGTGGTTCAGTTGCTCCAATAATGAGAAAGTATGTTTCCGATCTTCAAGTGTCGGTTGGCTTTGGTATTGTTAAATTAATATGTAAATGTTTGATATTCGCATAGCCTTCTCATAATTATGGTGATGTGTAGTTTCAAGTTTTTCTTTTGGTTCTATTTGTTAGCCAGTATTTTAGGATGTTTTGCTTCTCTTTTGACATGTGGTGCTGTTGCTTGATGAATTATTCATGTGTATGGAACTTTTTCCTTGCTTGACAACACTAGCTTTTAGGTTTTCATTTGCTCAAAATTCAAAAGAATAACAATAATACCTAATTTCCACCACAGTGACCACCATCAAAGATTTTTTTACCAACAATTTGTGGTCGGGCAATGTGGTCTGTTTTTCATAAACACTCCACCCCGCTTTGTAAATACTCTAAAGATCATAACCTTTCCACTGCCCGTGCTTCTCTGAGCACATCCAACATTTTTCCTTTTCAGCTTTGCTACACATCCATCTGTTAGGTTGCATTTGAAATGAGCTTTTGGAGATTCTGTTTTTGCATGAATCATACGTAATCCAAACTCGTTTCTAAACGTCCCAAGCGGTTCCATTTTTTCCCTAGAAAGTTTAGTTATAAAAAAGAGCTTTTTAGGATTTTAACAAAAGTATGCTTTCAAGAAAACTATTTTCTATAGCTGCTTTAAGTGAAAAACTCTTCTTGCAAACTCCATGAATCTTATTCAAACATCGCAATGAGCGCAAATATGGATGTGACCACCTGATTTGCCAACATCTTTTGTCCCTGTAAATTATCAGGTGCTATTGTCTCATTGACATCACTTAAATTACGGTGAAAATCGAAAATAAGCAGGGAAACACTTACTGCAAAAAAGGAAGGTTAGAAAAATTAGGTTTTACAGATGAAGAAATCTTTCTGATTTTGTGAAATAGGCTTATGTCATTGCTACAACCTCTTATGGTCTTCATAGCTGTAACAATCTTATCATCATCCCTTTTATTCTCTATGCAGTGTGCGAGATGGGATATGAACCCCTTGTATCATAGCCAGAGTGATTTCCAAAGCAAAACAGTGCACTTATTTTTCTACTTGTTGTGGACTGGGGATCATCCATGTCAATGTGTTTCATTGCTGAGTTGTTTAGAAAACAGAGGTAAAAACAATTTTTCTCTTCATGGCTTTCTTTTTAACACCCTGTTTTTTTATTGTTATTTGGAAACATATCACATAAATCTGATAAAAGGAACATTTTTCCATATATAGTTGTGTAACATAGCATGGCATTTAGTCTTTATCTTAATCATCAAAATTGTAACAATTTGGCCTGTAAATATGAAATACTATGAATAGCAAGGTTGGGAAGTAAAGGAGCAAAAACATTTCAATAACAAGAATAATTATGATTTGTGATTTTATAGCATTATTTTTATGTCATGCTAATTGATTGACTAATAAGACAGTGATTACAAAATTATAAAAGGATTAGTTACAAGTGGCAGAAGAACTGCGGTGGTCAAGAGCCAAGACGAGGCTAGTGGATGTTTAATTAACACTTATTTTTTAAAATTGATGATTTTATATATTTAATATTAATTCTCTAATAATTTTTTTTCTAAAAGCAAGATGGGATTTCTACTGCTTCTATTCAAGAAAATGAAAAACATCAATGTAAAGTAAATATCTGTGAAAATAATGATTTTGTTTTTTTTTTTTTAAAAAAAAATAGAAACTTTTATTAATCACAAATTCCATGATGGTTTCCAGACACAAACAAAAGAAAAAAATTTGATTGAATAAAACTAATTTTTTATCAACCAAGAATGACCCATATTTGTGGAAGTAGTATGAGAACTATCCTTGCCCAAGTGTTCTGTATGTTCATCTTCATTTCAAGTCAAATAAAATCCATAAATTTGGTCTTAGTTTCCACCAATATATCACTTTTTATTTTTGGTGTAAATCGATATATCACCTATTGATAAAATCTAAAAGCAAACAACACACAATTTAAAATATTATTGCATGATGTTCTGTCAAAACCTAGTTATATACGACAAGATCATGCATTTTTTGTTCGAAGTCATTTTTATTTCATGACCTCTGTGTTTTTTATTCCATCATATTATTTGTTTGGGGTAGTGATAGTCCCACTACCTTACTTAACTTTCCCACCACCTCTAATTACGAAAATGCCATTATTTTTTTAATTTTTTGTCTCCCTTTCCCACTACCCAGTTCGACAGCGTTCAGTCGAAGTGTTCTTCACTGGGACGATAGAGGTTCGTCGAACTGTCTGAATAAGTGTCGACAGAGGCCTAGTCGAAATGTGTTTCAGTAAGACGACAGAGACCCGTCGAAGTGTGTTTGCAAGTGTCGACATGGATGTGTCGAACCCTTCAAAACAATAACTTTCTTCTAAGAATCAATCATTTATACAATCATTCAAGTCCTTATGAAAAACAAAAATGTAATTTAAATTATTTTAGTCTTTTTGAAAATCATTCCCATATATATTTATTTAAGTATAAGAAATAAAAATATCAAACAAAGAGTTATTTGAACCAAATAAACAGTAAACATTTCATATAGAAAAAAACATTATTTTCTTTTCTAAATAAGTGGAGTTTGTTTATAAAAGACTCCACTTGTTTAGAAAAGAAAATAATGTTTTTTGTCTATATGAAATGTTTACTGTTTATTTGATTCAAATAACTATTTGTTTGATATTTTTGTTTCTTATACTTATATATATATATATATATATATATATATATTGGGAGCCGATTACGTGCGGTGTGCGGTCGGTGCGGTGCGCGATCATGGGCCGTCGATCACGGGTCCATCGCATCGGACGGTCGGGTGCGATTCACGTCGACCGTTGGATGCGATGGACCCGCGATCGAACGGCCCACGTCGTAAACCGCACCGACCGCATACCGCACGTAATCGCGACCATATATATATATATATATATGAATGATTTTCAAAAAAACTTAAATAACTTAAATGACATTTTTGTTTTTCATAAGGACTTAAATGATTGTATAATTGATTGATTCTTAGAAGAAAGTTATTGTTTCGAAGGGTTCGACACATCCATGTCGACACTTGCAAACACACTTCAACGGGTCTCTGTCGTCCCACTGAAACACATTTCGACTGGGCCTCTGTCTACACTTATTCAGACAGTTCGACAGACCTCTGTCGTCCCAGTGAAGAACACTTCGACTGTACGCTATCGAACTGGGGTAGTGGGAAAGAGAAACGAAAAAATAAAATAAATAATGGCATTTTCGTAATTTTAGATAGTGGGAAATAGTAACTCGGATAGTGGGAATAGCTTTGCTCTTTGTTTGGTTCTAGTTCTAAGTAAAATGTTTGGCTGCATTTGATGATGACGCATTAAAGACAAAACCAATTCAGATGGACATTTTCTTTTACTATTTGGTACACAATTCCTGGAAACCTTTTGCAACCTCTGTTTTACACGAAGGCCCGTTTGGTTGCACGTTTGAGTGCGATTCTATTTTTTGAAAAGCTAAAATCATGCAGTTAAATATGACAATTTTTTTGAAGAATCAGAAACTGAATTTCTTTTAATTTTTCTCTTGAAATCTGTGTTTTAAAAAACTAAAAAACAACGTTTTTTTATCAGAATTAATTTTTTTAATTGAAAAACAACTTTTTTCTGAGAAACATATACTGTTTTTAAATATTGATTCCTAAATTAAAAAAAAAACATTCTAATAAAAGTCAAAGTCTAAGATCATCTTAAAAAACAGCTTTATTCCAAAAACTAATTTTTAATATGTGCTTTCAAACGGATCCTTAGTCTTTGAATTGTAGTAGTTTGGCTAAGCATGTCAGGCACTTTCATTCTTGCATTTCTTTGTAGTTTCAAACATTTTGATTTTCTTGATTAAATTGAATGCATACTTTGTGATTTTTTTTCTTTTTGGGGGAAGGGGGGTTGGAAATTGATACAGCTTCCTAAATCCGTTGAAAAAAAATTACTTTAAAATTGGTGAATCCTCTCAGGTCTATTAGACAATATTTATTTTAATCTCTAGTGTAACTGAAACTAATCAAATGTGGTTAGCGCTAATTATGCATGATAAATTGTTATAATATCTTTTTAAAATTTACTTTTTTTTTTTTTGAAAAAATCCATATGACTCCCTGAAGACTTATGAAAATAAAAAAAAGACCCTGTAAAATGTATCATGAAAAATCGTTTTAACTTCTCAAAATCTTATTAAAATCACAAAAAGTTCATGTGATTATCTAAAAGTATATACTGGTATATCTAAATTTCATTAAACAAATTATAGTTTTCAAATCAAAGTGTTATGTTTTTTGTTGCTAGCAATTTTGAGTTGAAAATGTATTATGGAATTTTTATTTGGTTTTTAAATTGTTTTATCTGATTTTGTAATGGAGTTGATGAAATTATCATTTTTTTTTGTTCAGTTGAAAATATTGAAAAAGGACTTGAGGATAATATTTCAGGATATGGGAATGCGAGGAAATAACATGGATATTTTCATCTTATAAAATGATTAAATCTGATTTTATAAAATTTGTATAGATTAAATTCGATTTTATAAAATTTGTATGAATAAATTCCTGGGGACTTATTTCTATATACTTTAAGTCAATGTATAGAATATTTGATGAATGTTCTAAAAAAAATTGGACTATATTCATTAATCAGGACTTAGGGTGTTTTTCTTATTTTAAAGGGAAAATCCATATAACCCTATTTTAAAAGGATTTTTGTGATTTTAAGGTCTTTCACCTTTTTTATTTAGGAAAAAATCCATATAACCCCCTCTAAATTGATTGGAATCCTGACTTTTTTTAAAAATCTATATAACCCCCTGAAAACACCTTGTAAATTCACATAACCCCATGAATAAAATTTACATTTATAGATGATGAATATTTTGTGAATATTATGTTTGATTAACACTGATAGAAAACACAATATACTTAAAAAACCCTACAATGTGTTAAAAATATAAAAAATCATCTGTAATAACAATTTTATCCCTCCAATAGGGTTTTAATAATATGTCCAAAGAGGGTAAAATTGTCATTTTCATATGATTTTTTACATTTTTAACACATTATAAGGGTTTTTTTAGTATATTGTGTTTTCAATTAGGGTTAAACAAACATAATATTCGTAAAATATTCATCATCTGTCAACGAAAATTTTATTCAGGGGGTTTTTTGGATTTGCGAGGTGTTTTTAGGGGGTTTTATAGATTTTAAAAAAAGTCAGGGGTTATATGAATTTTAGTACAGATTTAAGGTGGTTGTATGGATTTTTCCATTTATTTAACATGATACATACTACTCTAGTCTAGGATATTAAGGATATTATAATAGGCTGAGGGAAAGTGGGACAGTAGAAATGATATTGATTAAGAACGGCGTATGAATATATAACGGGCCGTAGTGGGCCGGTCTGCTAAAGAACAGGTTAACGGGCAGGCAGCCCACAATTTTTAAAAAATATTTTTTATTTAAACTTTACTTTTCTAAATATTATACACACAAAAAATATATAAATGTATTACATAATTTGTATGCACATATATACATACAAAAATATTATATATACTTGATAAAACAATAACATAAGACATTTATTCAACACTAGTTATTGTGTATGTGCAGATGCACATAAACAAAATGTAATATATGTTTTGATTAATATTAATGTTAAAAAATTTAGTTACAATAACATTTTCATTTAATCATAATTGATGTAAAGGAATTTTTGATGGATAAGTCGGCATATGAATGTAATTTTATCATAAATGATGTAAATTATTAATATTATTTTATGATATATCTATAATAGTCATCATATAAGGATGATGAAATGTGAATCTTCAAATGTTAATATGTCATGCATGATATGATGAAAATATGAATAAATTATGGATGAGATTACAATAATATGAATGGATTTGCGTTGGATTAAATCTATTGTTGAGTTCACACAAAGCTCGAATAAGAATTTGTCCATTTTTATAGCTATATTTTTTTTTTGTACCAGTATTTATACATTTGTTTTTTTATTGGATTGTATTTTTAATTACTGTGAATTATATATTTTTTGTTGGGTAAATCTTATGAACTATTGATTATTTGGGGAGTAAATAGAGTAGAGAAATCCAAGTGAATAGAGTAAATGCTAATCAAATATGTGTGAATTAAATAAATATCAATAGATGTGAATTACATTAATATTTGATACCTTTTTTTAATGTATCATGTTTTTGCATATGAAATGGGAATAATTTTTTTTTGTGAATTATATTTTTAATGTATAATATATCATGTCTTATCCTAATAATATTATGATTATCAAATCTAATTATAAGTTAATCAATATGTTACATGATAAAATGTATGTATAATAATAAACTATGAATGAAATTAAAATATTGTAAATGGATTTTTATGAAATTGAGTAAAAATGTAAGAGTATCCTAATAATATTATGATAACCACTAATTGATATGAGTAATAAAATTTATAAAACTTCACTTGACATATTTCATTAGATATGGTAATGTTACCCTTTCATCTATTTGAAAACAGTTCAAAAAATTGATAATCATGTAGTATTTTCTATTCTAATAAATTAACATATCTATAACCTATAATGTTATTGGCAAAGCATTTTCAGTAACGTAATTTGGAAGTACGTAGAATAATCAATGTTGTTTTTAGTTAATGAAAAATGTTGCACTTATAGGCCACTCGTAATTTTTTTTTTTAGATAATCAGGTCAATAATTTGAATTAACAAGACTATAAACGTGTGTTCTCTGGTCGACGGCGAGTGATAATATTATTAACCGTATTATTAAAACTCAAACATGGTGAATGCAAAAACCAACAATTGATATGGGTAATAAATTTAAAATAAAATATTTTAAGATCACCAGATTTAATAATTTGAAGACGGCTACACATCCTGTATCATGAAGAGCAAAATTGAAAAAAAAATTCAGATAGTAAATTTTTTTAAAAAAATTAGTTAAATAGTCAATTAAATTCGGACATCATAATATTCTCATGATTAGATAGAAAAAAAAGTTACTCTATTATGATGATGAAAATATCATAATAAAATTATATTACAAAAAATATATGAATAAAAACCAGATCCACTATTGCGCTACTTATAATCAGAATAGAGAATCGAAGATCAGTCTGTTAAAAGCAAAATAAATATTTTATTTGAATTTTTTTTTCTTTTAATAGTAGGTACATGCCAATTTTTTAAAAAAGAGGAACCAGATGAAAAAATAACATATTTAGTTTATTTACAACATAAAACTCCAAAATAAATATCATATTTACAAAAGATTAACTCACCTTCCTAAGGTTAAATTTTTTTTGAGAGAGATGAAAAAATAGATCGATGATAGATCCATTTATCCAAATGAATGGGGATGGAAATAAATGGGTATTCAATTTGCATCAATATATTTGAGGGTTTGTGGAAGAGCATAAGTCATTGTCTCTAGAAGAAGATAAGGGGATTGATTGGAGAGGGGATGAATGATGAGGAGATTGAATGGAGGGTGGATGAATTTTCATAATATAATTTAGAAATCTATAATAAAGATATTACATTAATATTTGATATCTTTTTTAATGTATCATGTCTTTGCATATGAAATGGGAATTTTTTTTTGAATTGTATTTTGAATATATTTTTATTTTATAAGGATCTTATTATCCTAATAATATTATTATACTCAAATATGATTAATATAATTTTAGTCGGTATATTGATGTAATTTAATCATAATTGATGTAAAGGAATTTTTTCATGGATAAATCAGCATATGAATGTAATTTTATCATAAATGATGTAAATTATTAATATTATTTTATGATATATCTATAGTAATCATCATATAAGTATAATGAAATATGGAGCTTAAACTTTTAATATATCATGCGTGATAAGATGAAAATATGAATAAAGTATGGATGAGATTACAATGATATGAATGGATTTTCATTGGATAAATTTATTGTTGAGTTCACACAAAATTCAAATCTGAATTTGTCCATTTTTATAGTTTTTTTTGTACTAATATTTTATATGTTTGTTTTATTTATTGGATTGCATTTTTAATTACTGTGAATTATATTTTTTTTTGTTGGATAGAGCTTATAGACTATTGATTATTTGGGGCATTAATTGAGTAGAGAAATCCAAGAGAATAGAGTAAATGCTAATCAAATATGTGTGAATTAAATAAATGCTAATAGATGTGAATTACATTAATATTTGATACATTTTTTTAATATATCATGTTTTTGCATATGAAGTGGGAATATTTTTTTTTTGTTAATTATATTTTTAATGTATAATATATTATGTTTTATCCTAATAATATTATGATAATCAAATCTAACTATAAGTTAATCAATATGTTACATGATAAAATGTATGTATTATAATAAACTATGAATAAAACTAAAATGTTGTAAATGGATTTCATGGAATTGAATAGAAATGTAAGAGTATCCTAATAATATTATGATAATTAATTTTAAGTATAAGTTAATGAATATGCTACATAATGAAATGTATTGTATTATAAAATACTATAAATGATATTAAAATGATGTAAATGGGTTTTCTTGGAATTGAATAGAAATGTACGGGTTAAATGAAAAAATGATCATTAAAGTGGTATAAATAAGATTAAAATGATGTAAATGAGTTTTCTTGGAATTGAATTGAAATGTAGGGGTTAAATGAAAAAATGATTGTCATTAAAGTGGTGTGAATAGACTGTAATGGGATTGAATGAATTGATAGGGGTAAAAAGGTCAAACGGTAGATTTTTGGTTTAAAAGACTTTTATATAGTAATATAGATATTATACATTTAACATGTCGTACTATGTCATGCCAGTTTTTTAATGTATCGAGTTTTGTGCCGTGTTGGTCTGACTCGTTTTGCACCTTTACATGAGGACTAAAAATTATAGTGTGGTTATACTGAATCTATTTTACAGTTTTATTTATAACTCTATATATTTTATTAGCCACTTGCACAACATTCGAAGTATATATCACTGAATTTTGGGATTGAAATAGGGTTGTTTAACATTTTTGAAAAAGGTTTTTTAGTTTCCAGTCCCCGTAAACATACTTATTTAGAGATCGATCTCTCACTTCTTCATATTTTGGTTTTAGTCCCCAGATTTAAATGATGTGTTCCTTTTTAGTCCCTCACAGGGACTAAAAAGAAAATAAAATAATTTAGGGATATGTCCCTCTCAAGGATTAAAAAAGAATATATTCTTTAAATCTGGGGACTAAAATCAAAATATGAAGAAGTGAGAGATCGATTACTCATTCTTATGGTTTATGGAGACTTAAAAATAAAAAACCCTTTTGAAATTATCTTCTTTTTTTTTTGGTAAGGATGATCAAACCATATGCATTGACATTATATTTAGGGTCCGTTTGTGTGCGTATTTAGGCAGCGGTAGGCAGCGGTGGCGTGGGTAGCTGTTGGCGGACGTGAACGCACACACAAATGGATTTTCCACATCTGCATCAATAACCCATCCTCCCTTTATCTTTTATGTTTTTCGACCAGTTTTCCATGTTTCCCAACTCCCCAAAACAACGATTCGCGCAACACCGGTTTCAATTACTCTTTTAATATATTTTTGAGAAAATGTATTAATTTGCTGTCCAATTCCATTACTGAATATCGAATTATAAATTTTGAACGGGATGGGGGGTACATATAGAAAAACAGAGAGTGAGGGGCGGGGGGGGGGGGGGGGGGGTCGGAGGGAAGCCTGCCACGAGAACGACTCCCGAGTAGAAGAGGATTCTAGCCCGTGAGAGATCGACCACTTTTCGTCACGCTCTCTGCACCATTAGATGGCCGTTGCGTATAGATTCCCCTCGCCCTTTTAATATGAAAGCAGAAGTCACGTATATGTACATGCGATTATAAAGTAAACGATTTTATTGAAAATTAATGATGAAAAGTTTTATAAAAAAAACATATGAAGTGGGAAAAACTTGAATATATATAAAAAATAATCCTGAACCATAAAATAAAAAAATGGACGCCGCTTCTATTATGGATTCAAGAGGCAAGCTTAATTACCCGTCAAAAAGACCACAATTGAAGGCCGTCAGATGAACATCAAACACGTCAGATGATCATGTTCTCATTAAGTGTTGTTTACAGGGTGATAAATAAGCCGAATGAGTCGAGCTTTGATCTGTTCAAGCTCGACTCGTTTAGTATCAGACTCGACTCGACTTGGAATCGAGCTTCATTTTGTGTTCAAGCTCGGCCCATAGGGCTCGTAAAAAGCTCGGTTGAAGTTTGGCTCAGCTCGTTTATTAAACAAACCAAACCGAAGCTCAAATCAAGGCTCAGCTCGAACTCGTTTAACTAAAAAAAATCTTGTTTAGCATTTGAGAAGTCACAACACCTTATACATGTGAAAGTAACATAAGTTCGGGCTCGGCTTGTTTACAAATCGAGTTTTAAAAATTATTCAAACTCGGTTCGTTGTCTAATCAAACGAGCCTAAACGAGCTTTAACCGAGTCGAGCCCGAGCTGCTCGGCTCATTTACCAGCCCTAGCCGTTTACTTATCCTATGTAAATAAAATAATTTGATATAAGAGATGATGACATATAATTTGGTACGTGAGTTTCACTTGTGCCACTGGAATAAAATAGATGAAAAAATACAATGATAAGAAATCTAGAATATCAATATCTTCTTATTTCAATATATTTAGACATAGATGTACCCATTATTTCTTGAAAACAAATAATTTTTGAGCTTATCTTTTGTATTCCACCATATTATTTTCTTATTTCACTACCCAAAATTTCAAGAGGATTTAATCATTTTCTTTAAAAATCCCTGACTTTACCCTATTGGGAACATTATGATCTTTTAAACTTTTGATCCAAACCGGATATGTACTCGCTCAATAAAGATGTGAAAAAGTTTGAGTTTCAACTTTTAAAATGCACAATCCGTTCCGTTCCAGTTTACACCACTGGACTGTAATTATATTATTCAAAATTAAAATCGTGTAACATGAATAAAACTACATTGTAAATAACTTTTTTTTTCTTCGTCATGTTTTTTTTTAACAATTGATGACATAACCAATCATACATCAATTATTTAGCTTTCTTAACTAAGAAAAAAAATAAACAATTTAAAAATGCTTAAAATTTGAAAATTTTAAATCCAACCCAATCTATATGGGATGATACGGGTGGGCTCAAGTACCCATTGGGATGAGTTTTAGACATAACAATGGAACTGAGAATGATAGAGACAAAATTTTTGAAAAATGATACGTCAAATCCTATATAATCCCGTCCCCAATTTTTATGAATTAGAACATATATTGTTATGAAAAATGAATTATATAGTAAAATGTATTAATGTAATATATTTTTTTCAAAGAAAAAATAATTTCATACACTGCAGTATATGAGAATATACATTGTAACAGCGTGTTGTATACTAAACTATAAATAATACTGTATACTATGTATATTGCGCTATCATAATGTATTTACAGCTGGGGACCATTATTTCAATTTTTTTAATAGAGCGTTCAGGACTAACCAACCCGACCCATTGTTATCCTTGATTAGGTTGGATTGGACTGTACCAAAGTCTCATAGTGACTGTTGGTAGTTGGTACCCAATATGTCCGGAGACTGATGTGCGCGTCAAAAGCTCTGGAGCTCAAGCACCACCTCCCCACCAATGCAAGACCCACACACACCTCCAGACCCTCCACGCGCGCCTCATCCGTTCCGGCCTCGACCGGGACCCCTTCCTCGCCGAGCCCTTCATCACCTCCTGCTTCGACCAACGCGACCCCGCCCGCGCCCGCCTCGCCTTCCTCAACCAAGCCGACCCCCCCTCGATCTCCCTCTGGAACACCATGCTTCGCGGCCTAGTCTCCGCCGACCGGACGCGCGAGGCCCTCCGGTTCTACGGGCTGATGAGGGCGGAGGGCCTCTCTCCGACCCACTTCACCTTCCCTTTCGTCTTGAAAGCCTGCGCGCGCCTCGTCGATCTGAAACTCGGAAGGAGAATCCACACCCATGTTTGGAAGTGTGGGTTTGAATCCGATGTCTTCGTCAAGACTAGCTTGGTCGGTTTGTATGCCAAATGCGGGTCGTTGGTCGATGCGCATGAGATGTTCGATGAAATGCAAGTGAGAAATGCGGTTTCTTGGACTGCATTGATCACCGGGTACATGGAGAATGGTTGTTAGAGAAGGCGTTGGAGTTTTTCAAGACATCGATAGGAGGTGATTTGAAGCCCGATAGCTTCGCTTTGTCGCGGGTCTTGTCTGTCTGTTCTCAATTGGGTGATTTGCGTAATGGGGAGTGGATACACCGTATATCGAGGAGGAAGACATGGGTTCTAATGTTTTTGTGGCGACTTCGCTCGTGGACATGTATGCGAAGTGTGGGAGCACAGGGAAGGCGCGAGAGGTTTTCGATCGGATGGTTGTTAAGGATGTGGTGAGTTGGAGCGCGATGATTGGAGGGTACTCGTTGAATGGGCAACCGAAGGAGGCTCTTGAGCTCTTCCATTTGATGTGCTCGGAGAACGTTAGGCCCGATGAATTCACCGTTGTTGCGGTTCTATCAGCCTGCGCGAAGTTGGGAGCTCTTGATTTGGGCGATGGCGTGAGGCGTACCATTGATGTGAATGTATTGACATCGAACCTCTTGGTGGGGACTGCAGTGATCGATATGTATTCGAAATGTGGAAGCGTGATCAAGGCTTGGAAGGTTTTCAAAGATATGAAAGGAAGGGATCGCATTTTGTGGAATGCGATGATATGCGGCCTTGCGTTGAACGGGCATTCAAAGCCCGCGTTCGGTCTCTTCGGGGAGATGGAGAAATCGGGATTCTCGCCCGATGGGAACACGTTTGTCGGACTCTTGTGTAGTTGCACGCACTCGGGTCTGGTCGAAGAGGGGAAGAAGTATTTTGAAAGCATGAAAAGAGTCTTCAATCTGACTCCGAAGGTGGAGCACTATGGTTGCATGGTCGATCTCCTTGGCCGAGTAGGTCTCTTAGATGAAGCCTATCAGTTGATTCAAGAAATGCCGATCGAGCCGAATTCGGTGGTCTGGGGCTCTCTGTTAGGTGCGTGCAGGACTTACCATGACACCCACTTGGCCGAATGCGCATTGAAGCAACTGATTGAATTGGAGCCGTGGAATGCGGGGAATTATATCCTACTCTCAAATATATATGCATCGAGCGCTCGATGGGATGACACAGCAAAGCTGAGGGAGACGATGATTGAGCGAGGGATATCAAAGCCGCCTGCTTTTAGTTGGGTTGAAGTGAAGGGGGTCGTGCATGAGTTCCAGGTGGGGGAGCGTTCACACCCGTCGATTGATGCGGTGTATGCGAAGCTCGAGGAGCTTGTGAAGCGGATGAGGGAGTTGGGGCACGTGCCTGCGAGTGAATTGGTGATGTTTGATGTTGAGGAGGAGGAGAAAGAACAGTCCATTGGGTGCCACAGTGAGAAACTGGCCGTCGCGTTCGCGCTCATTGCGGTGCCACCTGGGGATGTGATTCGGGTGGTGAAGAATTTGCGTGTCTGTAATGACTGCCACGGGTTCTTGAAGCTTGTTTCAGCGATCATGTCGCGGGATATCGTTGTCAGGGACAACAATAGGTTCCATTGCTTTACAGAGGGTTCTTGTTCATGCAATGATTTTTGGTGATGATGAGCAATTCAATTGGGTCTCTGATATGCTTGGTCATTCCTCGTGGCAGAGAATTAAAAATTATTTAATCAGAAAATGCAAGAAGGTATGCATTCAATTGATCAGGGTATATACTTCAAATTTTTTGGTTGAAGGTACAAATTCAAAACTTGGACCGCAAAAGTGACTAGTAGTGGTTATCCATCCTTTTAAGTTATAGGTTTTGTTGGGCTTTGGGTGGGTTTGATTGTTCATGGTTTGCACAAGTTGGATGTCAGACATCGTATTTGTTTTGACTAATTTTTAACAAGTTATTAAGGTTATTGTTGATGCTGTTTTTTTTATAGTGTTCTATTCTTTATATATATATATATATATTTTGAGATTACTATTCTTTACAGTTGTCTTTTTTTTGTGTGTGTGTGTGTGTAAAAGAATGGTAGATGAACTACCAGAAGTTGATATATATTGCAATTAACCTTGTGATATTGTATAGATTTTAAGGGTAAATGCATTTGTTGAGTTATGAACCACTTTTATTGCTTTGTTTAAAGGTCCATTTGTTTCCACTAGTTGCCATGTAATTTTTATTTGTTTTGTGTTTATTAGATTAGATTTTGCTGTGGAATTATAGTATGAAACTATTTCCATGTCTGTTTTTGGTGTTCTCCTTTCTGTTCATTCTCCCTTTATATCTGTTTTTTTATTTTTTGTTTGGTTGATGCTTTGTGTAGGAAAACTATTTCTATACCTTTACATTCACTCAATGTCTTCTTTTTTTAAAACTGCATGTTGATTTTAAACTTTTGGGTTATCATATTTGGTGTATAGGGAAAGGCTTGAATTACAAGAGCTTCAAAGTATCATCATGCCTCTGCTTGGAAAGTCAGTGATAAACCGCCTGGTGGGTCATCTTCATCATCTTTTCATTTCACCAAAATTTATTTGTGATTTAAGTTTCATAGGTATTTTTGTTCATCATTTTGCTTCAGGATATAATGCTAGTGAATCTGCCTCCAATTAGGGGAAAGGTGATTTGAAGTGAAGATGAAATGTGGCTCAATTACCACAATGATGAGAAAGTATGTTTCTGCCTTTCCGATCTCAAGTGTTGGTTTGCTTTGGTATTGTTGATTTGATTTGTAAATGTTTGTTATTAGCATAGTATTCTCATGATTATGGCAATGGTTAATTTCAACTTTTTATTTTGTTTCTACATGTTAACCATTATTTCAGGATGTTTTGATTCTCTTTTGAAACGTGATGCTGTTGCTTGACTATCACCCCCAATGAGCACAAATATGGATGCTACGTCCTGATTTCCCAACAAAGTTTGCCCATGCAAATCATCAAGCACTATTGCTGTCTTATTGAATCACTTGAATTACATAAAAAAAAGTATCAAAGAAGGAAAACACCTACCGCCAAAAAGGAAGGTTTAAAAAAAATTTCGTTTACATCTAATGGAGAGATCTTTCTGATATTGAGAGGACGCAGATTGATATTAAAGGTGGTATAGTTTTTATTATGTTATTTAGGTATTTATTAGTTAGTGATTTTTCCTTAAAATTACGGAGTGCTAGAAAAAAATTTCTTCACCAAACCATAAATGCAAGCCAAAAGAATCCTCAGACCTCTTTCAACTCGAAGAAACAATTCTAAAAACTTCCATACCTTTTGATACTCTAAAGGGTGTTACTTTTAGACCTCACTGCATCAAATAGGATTATGATATAATTTTTTTTTGTAGTCTTCATAGCTGTAAATCTGTAATAATCTTATGGTCATCCTTTTTATTCTCCTTGCAGTGTATGAGATGAGAAGTGAAACCCTAGAGTGATTTCTAGAGCTAAACAGCGCTCTTGTTTTTCTTCATGTTGTGGACTGGGGACAGGGGAGCATCCATATCAATGTGTTTCATTGGTGACTTGTTTGGGAAACAGAGGTAAAATAAATCTATTCTCTTCATCAGTTTCTTTTAAAATCCTGTTTTTAATTGTTTAGTACATGAATGAAAGATTTCCTTGGAAACAAATCCCATAATCTGATTGATCAAAGTAGCTTTTTTTCTTTCTCTCATTTGTAGTTGTCCCAATCTACATGACACAAAATCATAACATAACATTTTGTTTTAAGCATCGAAATCTAAATAGTTTTACATGTAAATGTCAAATACTATGAATAGCCAGGTTGGAAAGCAAAACAATGAAGGCATTTCAGCAACAAGAATTATTTGTGAATTCATGACATTTTTTTACATTATGCTAGTTAAGTTATTAGTATAATGTGATTAGACCGTAATATTATATAACAAATGTGATATTATAAGAACTGAAAGTTTTCTTGTCAAGAATATTTGTCACAATATAAAAAAAAAGTTTTTGCTATCTTATAGTCTTGATTTTTTTTACATATTGTTTTACGTGTTCTATTTGTTAGTCTATACACCAACATTCGATTTTCATTTACATATTATATTTTATAAACTTGTAATTTTATTTATCAATATGAATTCTTTAATAGGGCCACTTCTATTCAAAGAATCAGAGATTTCACATATTGGCCAAAAGATGCACCCTAAAGAGATGCCAATAGAGAGGAAATATCATGATATCAACATAAAATGTAATAATACTATAATTTATTGTTTGGTTTTGGTTTCCACCAATATATCACTAACATGAATCAATTGATGCGTTTGAAATGCAAACAACACACACCTAAAATATGGTGACTCCATATTTTCTCGAAAACTTTCAGACATTTATATAATAGTTGATCAAGATAAGATCATGCATTTTTTGTTTGTTGTCATACCTATTTCATGACTTGTGTTTTTTTGTCTACCACAATATTGTTTGGGTTATAGTGCTAATAAGATGTTTAGCTGTATTTCATTAAGGATTAAAGACTCATTAACAAGTGAATCATGCTTATGTTGTTGCTAAATCAATTTACATGGGGAAGCAACATCCTTCTTTTCATCTTTCTCTTTTTTGGTGCGATATACACAGTTGTTCCTACAATCTCTTTTGTACTCTCTATTTTCTCATAACCCCTGGTTTGTTTGGTGAAAAATATTGGGATAGTGATTCCTATAATTCTTTGCAATTCTCAACATGTTTTTTAATTTCTTTGAAGTGTACATACTTCGTCTAATAAAATCCATGTCTTCTATAAAATAAAAAAATAATAATGTACACACCCATAAATTGATGTATGCCTTTTTTTGATATTATATGTTTTTTTTATACTGCAATGGTAGACATGCTCAAATACAAATACAAACATGACAAATGGTTGGTAGAAGAGAAGTCTACTTACCACAGAAAAAATCTATGCTCGACTTACTTTTCTATCACAACTTTGTCCCCGATATACAAAACCATGTTTGTCGCCTGCACAAGTTTGTCCCCATAACTTAATACTATTAATAACGGAATTTCAAATATTTCAAAATACACTGTGGAACTGCGGAACAAGGAGTAGTTATGGGCAAGCCAGAAGTTATTAGCACAGCAGCAAAGAATATTTAAAGAGAAGGTGGGGACCGCAAACAATGGTTTTGAATTTTTGATTAAATCATGAGGTAAATACGGTAAACATACAAAGATGATTAAATTGTTTTGTTGTATTAAAAATTGCATGTAATAAATTCTATACTAGATGAGAATATGATTAATTTTTTAAATTACTAAACGTCCGATGGTTGCCGAACTCTTTCAAATATTCAAAAAAAAAAAGTTTGGAATACCTTATGATCGCAAGTTTAAGGAGTGAATTTAGATTATTCAACAAATATTGTTGTTTTAAATTAAAGGTGTGAGCAAGTAAATTTAAAAAACGGGGAAAATTTCATATAACCCCCTTAAACTTCAGAAATCCATGTAATCCACTAGGTTTTTTAGAAGTCTATATATAATCTCCCTGAAAACACTAAATTTAAATAAACTCTTGATTTTGATAGATGAAAAATACTATGTACATTATAAAAAAATATTCTTACATTGTGTTAAAAGTGTTTATAAATGACGAATTTACTCATCCGTATATAGGGGTCTTCAACAGGCCCGAAGCCCGCCCCGCCCGGCCCGTTTTCAGGGCGAGTTGGGCTTGGGCCAGGCCCGCCCCATGGGAGGCAATCCAATAAATAACATATAATTTTTATTTGAATTGTGGTTGAATTATACAAATTATTGACATTTATGTAGGTGTCAACTTAGTTAGGTACATGCAGTTATTCATCTTTTTCAAGTAATTAATTCATTTAATATTCTTATTTTGAAAATTCAATATATATAAATATTTTTTTGAATATTATAACATTATATACAAATGAACAACTTAAAATAAAAAAATCAAAAGAAATAAGATGCTTAGAATTTGGGCCTGTAGGCCCGCCCGTGGGCCCGATCCCACGCCCGGCCTGTGAGGCCCGTTCAGGCCCAGGCCCGTGGGCAGGGCCTGGGCCCTGTTTCAACGGACCGGACCGGCACGGCCAGGCCCGTTGCTTACCCTTATCTGGATAGAGATTTATAATTTATTTAGAAAGGTAAAATCATCCTTTATAAAAAATTTGTTACATTTTTAACACATTGTCGGAGATTTTTGGTATACTATTTTTTTCGTTAGTGTTAACCCAACGGAATATTGACATAAGATTCTTCATCTGTTAATAAAAGTTTAACTAGGGGCTATTTAAATTTACACGTGTTTTTTAGGGGTTAAATTGACTTTAGAAAAAGTCTGGGGACTAAGCTCCCATTTGGAATGGGAATATGACTTATTCTTGGGTATACATTTATTTTCGCCACAAGTGAGTATAAATAAGGATAAATTGATTTTGTGTTTTGAATTATTCTCGTTGGTAAACATAAGAATAAATGTTTTGTTATTCGGGTAAAATGTAAATAAAGTATGGATAAAGATTTATAAAAGATGAAAAAATAATGATAGTTGATTTGACATGTGATTTATAAAATGTGGTGACATTTAATTTGATAGTGGGCTCACATATTCTTTGGGTGGAATAACCTAGAATAACTTTAATTTCAGGGGTCGGTTGAAATTATATACCATTTTATACTAGTGTATTCTGGTATACTTTATCCCTGGTTATTCTGTGTTTTCAAACACTCAAAAACAATTATTCTCCTTTATACTAAATTATCCAAGGGGTTATTCCCGTTCCAAACGGAGGCTAAGGGTCATGAATTGCGGAAAATCTATAGGTCATGAAGTTCGAAAAATTTACAAAAGGTTATTTCAATTTTTCCCTTAAAAAAATCATAAATGAGTCGTAACGAGTGCTAACAAAACCAAAAGAGAGAGCAGTAACAATGAATTGCTCATTTTCTTCAATAAGAGTTTCAATGATCTTAATGTCTAGCATTTCAAACACCAAAATTTTTAGAATTACTTTAACCAAACAAACCTTGCAAAGAAACAAAAACAGTGTGTCGTAATCTTCAAATGTAACCCATGCCAGATCCATAAAAAGAAAAAAAGAACAATTTCACTTCTTTGCATAGGAGATGGTCATGGGGTGCAATGGTGTGATCTTGAAGCCCTGGAGGTTCTGCATCGCGATGGACGCGTGCGTTTCATCGCTGTACTCCACAAAGGCGATGCCAGGCTTCGCCTCGATCATACGCACCTCCCTGAAGCCTGGGAACTGCTGGAAGAGCATCTGCAACATGCTGCTCACCGTGTCGTGGGGAAGGTTTTGTATGAACAGGATGTTGTTTGGAGCGGCCGCCTCGTCTTGAGCACCTGCTTTTCCTGGACGGAATGCCTGCCAAAAAAAACATTATGAACAAGTGTAGATTAAACTATATTCTAAATGTATTCAAGCATAAAGATGCATGTAAAAAACTCCGTTGGGGTGAATGTAGAGGAACAACTAGGACGAGCTTTTTTTCAATTTTTTTTTATAAAGAATGTGATAAGATACTTGCATTCTGAATATATCAAATCAAATATTTAAATGTGCAGTTTGACAAACAAAAGTACTTTTCTGAACATTCAGAAAAGTTAGTAGTACTTTGTTACTTGGGATACAGAAACGCTGGAAGTTTGTTCTATTATATAAATCACAATACTTGAAAACATAGGAGGCGGAGTTCTCTAAGATGGTAGTTTCATGCATCTGTCATGGGCAGTGTTTAGTCATCCCTGGGCAAGATAGACAGGCAAAGTATACAAATACGCAAGATAAGCTTAAAATTGCATCCCCAAGATTTACTCAGAGCCCTTAAACAATTAGATTTTACTATATGTAATCAACAAAATGAATACTCATTGACGCAAAAAGTTCAATAGATAATATAAGTGTTATAAGATGTCTTGCATTCTAGAATGAGTGGGTGAAGGTCAAGGGTTGGGCTGAATTTTTGTAGGGGTATTTTGATCATTTCCCATTTCTTTATTAAGTTAGGAGAGAAAATAAAAAAATTATGAGAGGTTGCCATGTACAAGGTTCCTTGGGAGAAGGCCTACGGGTGAAAAAATGCATGGGCATCTATGGTACACAATTACTTAACTGTATCACGCTAGTTTGGCAAAAGGCTAAAATTTTCTGGATAAGTTATCTTAATTTTATTATTGTCCACATTTGTCAAAATCAAGATAAAAAGGGAATAAAAGTTATTTGAACCTTAAGTTGGAACAAAATATCCCCATTTTGATTTTAAATTCAGAACAATTGTCCGCACTTTTATAACAAACATGATAAATTGTTTTCCATTCATTTATCCTTCACTTATCCCTTTATCCCACTAGTTTTCTCCTTGCCAAACAAGCCCAATATTGGGTTTGTATCTTGAAAGAAAAGACAAGATGAAGGTTAACGACAAATAAAGGACATTCTGAGGGGAAAAAACATCAAAAGACATTTTTTACGAATGAAACATAAGCATTTTCATTCACAACTGAACAAGCAAGGCAATTGACCATTGGGTAGGAAACTTACAGGTGTTCCGTTGTTCTGTGCACTTGCACCATTCGGAGCAGCATGCGGAGTATCTTCAGCTTTGCGCTTTTTCTCAGCTGAAAAATGTAGGGAATATAAGCCACATCTCAGTGCAAGAGATGATAAACTAAATTGACAAAATGATAAGATAATATATGGTGTGTTTGTGCACAATTTTGCACAGAAAATGATAGAAAGTGAAAGAATCTGAGTAAGGGAAATCGATGGATAATGAATCATTTTCCCTTTGACCAATTTTTTTTAAAATTTGTGCATGTGATGGAAAGTCACAGAAAAGGAAAATGATTGTTTATGCCTATGATGGAAGTGAGAAAAAATAAAAATATTCCCTTACTTTCCCTCTGGTGGGGAGGGGAAAAAAATTCCCCTCTTCTAACAAGACAAGAGACGCGGGAAAACACAGGAAAAATCTCTCCCTTTGTTTTGTACAAACTGAAATTGAAAATTGAAAATTTTCAATTTTCAATTTGAAAATTTTCATGGTCAATCAAATTGAAAATTTTAACATTCCCACATTTCCATAAATTTGCCATATGCACAAACACAAACTACGTGAGAGGAGTATATTATGGAAATTCTTGGAGATGCATCAGTTCAAATCCTATATGCATCTTTAACAAGTTCTACTCTGTGCATAAACATATATGTCCATAATCAAATTACGTAGAAGTGACGATCTCTAATAAGTATTTATTTCCATTATTATAGTTCAAAAAACTGTCAAGTTAACTAAAGATTGCCCATCACATAAAATTTCCATCACCATTGACTAAAATTCATGAACTCACCTTTTTCTTCTTGCCTCTTCTTTTTCTCTCTTGGAACGTACGTGCCATCAACTTTTGCCACACAATCTGACTTCGATTTGGCATACTGAATCCTCTGCACACGTAGAATTTCTACTTTAGACATCCATTCTCCCACCAAATTGTATTTGGAGATTTTTAACTTGTCAATATCTCATCAACTCGTAACATTTAGATATGCACATGGAACTCATAAAGATGACATTTATACATTTCATGGTTTTAAAATTCACCATTGGTTTGTCATAAAAAGGAAAATTTTGCATTTGGCGAACTGCAGAGCTGGCAGCTGTCACTTCACTGAATACAACCCATGCCTGGCCTCGAAGTTTTTCGGTCTTTAAAGCAACAACATCCAGAATTCTTCCATATTGAGAGAATAAAGCATATAGGGATCTCTTCAACTCTGCCATTAGAACAAAACATAAGGAATGAAACATAAGTAAAACTGTAAAAAAAGAATGAATATAATTTAGCATTAAGGAAACTTCAATGAGGAGGAAATTCCGTGATCAAAATATGTTATTTATGATCTTCAAGCTTGTGACCAGAGAGTTAGATCGCATCAAATAATATCAGCATGGAAATCATCAAGGAACCTGAACCTTTTAACAAGAATAATCATCCATGAAGTGTGTTATCCTACATTCTTAGCACGCACAACAAAAAAATAATACTGCAATGTCAGTCAGATGCTCTTAAGTGGCATTATTCAAACTATCTAATGATCACGGTGTGTAGGTTACTGTTTTTTTGTGAAAGTTGCAGGTTGCATCTTTAAGTATGTGATCCAAAAATGTGTCATATTGCACCAAAAAAGTGCATTTCACTAAGGAATGGCACAGTCGTTCCCAAGAAGAGTATTTAACAACAAACACAGAAGTAATTGTACATAGAAACATAAAGTAAATTAACGAAAGACAAGCATTCCCAAAAAAAGGCTACAGAGTGAACAAGAACTGTCATTGCTGGATATCATGCATGAATATCTTGCACCACAGAACTTTTACAATTTCAAGATTTCCTATTACCCTCAGAAATAACTCATCACAAGTGTTCCCATTAACAGTCTTGAGTCCACAGACGACATGTCCAGCAGAGAACATCTATTTCTTAAGCTGACTAAATTAGCATCTGACTCTATATCCTGCCTCTAATACAGATGAAAGAACCATTGACAAACCGGGCATTCATCTAGGAGTAATATAAATCAGTGACAAACTTTTCTTCCTTTGATTTCCATGAAGGCCAAAAGTTGTATGACAAAATTATTAAGGAACACAAGGCACCAACGAACTCCAGTGGTTTACAGAAATCAACAATTTTCCAACAAACTGGCACCAATAGAAAGATAAAAAGAGATATAACATCTTGAGCAACAATAAATGGCAATCAATTTGTAAAGTGTAATGGATAACTGATGCACATTGGATGTGTAATAGAAGGATAATTACAGTTATTACATCTCAGCTGCTAGAAAAAACCTCTACTGCTAACAAAGTGAATCTACTCCTAACTATACTCAATTGAACTATGCGGCCCTGTATGTGCAGTGTCAATTACATTCACAAATATCTGCATGAGTTACATCTTTACATCATTGCAATGGAAAACAATTAAAGAAACAAGTCAATTATTTTGACCTATACAATGCATGTATTCAATAGGAGAATACTAGTTGGATGGTGCAGATTTATGGAGATGCTAAGACAAAGAAGAAGCAATTCCTCAATCAAGACACATGGGACAGTTTATTCAAGCATGTTTTGTTGATTTATATATATAAATCTTCACAACAATCTCTGAGCAAAAACAATTTCTTTCTCCATCTTCCACCATAAACAAACTTCCGATTGAAGAATTTTTTTTTAAAAAAATATATATTAGATGCACTATCATGCTATGAGTAGTGCCCTGTGATTCAATGATTAAACCAACAGCTACATTATAAAAGCATGTGGAAAGAGAAAAGAAGAGGAAAAACACCTCACAAAGCTATCATCAAAATAAACTAGACGCAAAACATTGCTTGTTGACGATACAAATAATGTTGTGAGATATTTTGCATTCTAGCAGAAGAGGTTAGTCCTTTCTATACCCCTATTTGTTTAATCTCTTCTTAGTTGGGGTTAAGAGAGAGTTTTTTTTCTTTGTATCCCAATTACTTAATACAGTGAATTGACCCTCTTCTCCTCTGTGGACATAGGCAAGTTGCCGAATCATGTAAATTTATCTCTTATTGTAGTTTGTTTTGTTTTTTCATCATTGTTCTACAAGTGCTAAGATCAAACCCTAAGAGGCGTCGCTATATCAATATATAATCCCCTCCCCTCACAACCCCCACCAAGGAACAAAGCATATGTCAACTGAATGAAACCTATGTTATGCATCTCTTGGTGAACCCAACCTAAATATCACCTCAGCACATCATCCACTGAGGTACAAATTGCGAAAGAGAATCAACTTCAAATCCACATGAAATTAAAAAAAAAAAACCTCCACACATTGGCTTGGACTCAATGGTTGACAAGAGAATTTGCAACCAAGAGGCCACAGTTTTGAGTCCCAACATTTACCTACCAAAATAAAAGACTCCACACATAAAGCAAAAACAAATAACAAGCCAGCCACATCATGTTCAGTTCCAACGGGAATTGCAGGCGTAGCACAAACAATCCAGTACTGCAAAATCCTTCTCACCATCGGTCCCGCAATTTATCAAACGCAGCCGACAAGCCATGAAAGCAAAAACCCAGATGGGAGAGAGTACCCAATGGCGAAACAAAGACAACCCATGATGCAAAATCCGATTTTGAGGGGTTCAAGCAAAACCCTAATGTAGCTCTAAAGAAGGTAAGCGAAACAACAACACATTGAAAGAAGAAAAAAAGTAAGAGAAAAACATGCCTTCCTTCTTGACTTTCTCGTCGAGGTTCTTTATGTAGACGGTCTGATTCGGAGGTATGTCCGCCGAGAGCATCTTTTGAATTTGGTTTTACAGAGAGAGAGAGTGAGAGAGAGTGAGAGAGGTTTTGGTCATGGAGGGTGAATTAAAGGAGGGAGAAACGATACGATTCTCCTCCGGTGAAGTTTAGTGCAGTTATGGAAAATGACAAGTTCACCCCCAATTGGAGCCCCAGTTGCCGTACACATCAATTTTTTATTTTTTTAAAATCTCACTCTAGGCTCCGTTTGGAAACATAGATTGAAAAGTAGATTTTAGAATAAAGCTACTTTTTAAGATGATTTTAGACCTTTGACTTTTTTGGGATGCTTTTTTTTTAATTCAGGAATCAATATTTGGAAGAAGTTTAATGTTTGGTAGAAAAAGTTGATTTTCAATTCAAAAAATCGATTCCGACAAAAAAACGTTCTTTTTGAGATTTTAAAAACACGGATTTCGAGAGAGAAATTAAATGGAATCCAGCTTTTGATTCCGTCAGAATCCGACCCGTTTGGTTGCGCGTTTGGAGATTTTCAGCTTTTCAAAAAGTGGAATCCGCCCAAATACGTTACCAAACGGAGCCTTAATGAAATATATACTTTTATATGAAATTTTTGTTTTTTTAGATATAATAGTATAATTTTTATTTTAAAAAATGATAAAAAAATTTTATCGTACATTATGATATAATCTCTGTATCAACGCTCGTGCAACTATTGATGGGTGAAGTGATCTAATAATAGTTGACATTCCATGTAGATTTTTTCATCGTGTGTGTTGTATCCTCTCAACCTTTAAAAAAAAATATTAAAATTGTAGACTACTATGCCATTCTATTGGCAAAAATAAGAAATCCCAAGTACAAAACAAAAGGTAAACATAGAAAAATAAGAGAACGATATTCGTAAATGAGACATCTACAAAAATCGTTCCAAATGAACTGATCTAGCGCACGATTTGGTGGGATATGGTACGATAATTTAAAATTAATGGGGTCTGATTAGCCAACTAGATCGATCTCCTCATTCAGATGATAGTGAGAATTGTGTGACATGTGTCATATTGTGATGATGACGTATGATAGATTATGACTAGACCGGTGAAGACAAGTGACAAATTGTGATTGAGCCATGAAAATGGTCCTATAAGCCCCATTCGGTAGATATTGAATGTATGATGATTTTTTACAAGTAATCATTTTATTAGTCCACATATTATTAGATTGTTTGACTAGTTAATGGATACTTATTCAAATTCATTTTTTTTTATTATAAGTATTTTTCTTGATCAAATTATTTGAAGATGACAAAATTCGAACCCATTCCTATTAAGAGGAAATTTGATATAGATTCATTTTTTATTTGGTGATTCATGTAAAATGATAAGATTAAATTTTAATATAAAAAAATATTTTTACTACTAGTTTTATAGTTTTGTATGTAGAATTGAAAATATAAAATTTTATTCAAAACACATTGATAAAAAGTGATTAAGACTAAACATCAAAATAAATGCATTATTATATATATATATATATATATATATATATATATATATAGATTTCCGATAATATGCGGTCGGTGCGGTCGTGCGGATTTGACGTGCGTCGTCCGATCGCGGGTCCATCGCATCCAACGGTCGACGTGAATCGCACCCGACCGTCCGATGCGATGGACCCGTGATCGACGGCCCGTGAATCGCGACCGCACGACCGCACGACCGTATAATATCACGACTATATATATATATATATATATATATATATATATATATATAGGGAAGTGATTCAGTGCGGGAATGCGAGAATGTGGGAAGCGATCACGGGCCGTCGATCACGGGTCCATCGCATCGGACGGTCGGGGGCGATTCATCTCGACCGTTGGATGCGATGGACCCACGATCGAACAATCGACATCGTTTCCTGCATTTTCGCACTGAATCACTCAAAATATATATATATATATATATATATATATATATATATATATATATATATATATATATATATATATATATAGAGTTAGTCATTCATTGAAGCATTTACCTTCCGGATATGCTTCTTCAACTGTAAAAAATACTGATTAGTGTAACATTTTCCTATCATATAATTCCGTCCGGAGAAACGAATGAGTCGGGAGGAGCAAAAAGCTCACGCCAAAGTAACCGTCTCGAAAAAACAAAACCGAGGCCCTTCTTGAATCGTGAAGAGCTTCAATGGCATTTCGAGCCCAAATTTTTCTAGGGTTCCTCCGCCCGAGCATCAATTCAAGGTACTCTCTCCTCCCCTCCCCCAAATCACTTCGATTTTTCACTCCAAATCTTCCCCAAAACGATTCGAATCGCGAAAAATCTCCCCAAAACGACCCCAAACGCGAAACCCCGATCGAAGAACATCGCATCCTCAGAAAACTCTCCAATCTCCTCCCAATCGATCCCAACTACTCTATGAAACCTGTCGAAACCCCGTCAAAACCGGGATTGTCGACAACTATCTCTCGAAGGTCGAGAGGCTCCGAGGGGTGTTCCTCCAGAACCTGAAAGGCAGATCCGCCGTCGAATCCGCTCTGACGAACGCCATTGACGGTGAGGATTTGACGGTGGAGGTCTTTGGGGAAGTGGTGGATCGGGGGAATCTACGGGGAGCGGCTATGGTCTCTTTCTTCTATTGGGCGATCGAACGGCCGGAATTGCCATCTGGGCTCTAAAATGTATCACATTATCCTCCGGGCCCTTGGGAGGAGAAGATTCTTCAATTTCGTCGAAGAAATATTGGTTGGGATGAGAAATGATGGTGTAAACCCTGATAATGAGACGCTATTGATTGTGATTGACAGCCTTGTCGGAGGGCGTCGGGTTTCCGAGGCTGTTCGGTTTTTCGAGAGGTTGGAGGAGTTCAACTGGGTTCAGGATTGCGAGTCTCTTAATGTGGTATTGTGTTGCCTTTCCCGGCGGTGTCATGTGAGGGTTGCGGAGTCTTTACTTGATAAAATGAGAGGGAAAGTGGCATTTGATTCTGTGACTTATAATGCTATTATTGGCAGGTGGGCGAGGTTGGGTAGGGTAGATGAAGTGAAGAGGAGTTTGAAGTTGATGATTGGGGATGGATTGAGCCCAGACTGCCTGACTTTTGGTCTGATTATTGAATGCTTAGGGTGTAACCGTCGGATTGATGATGCGGTGTCTGTCTTTGAGAGGATGGAGGAGATGGGTTGTGTAGCTGATACTAATGTTTATAATGCAATGATTAGTAATTTTGTTTCGGTGGGAGATGTGGATGAGTGTTTAAGGTATTATAAGTGTATGGTTGGGGTGAATTGCGTGCCTGATGTTGGTACATATCATAGAGTCATTGGGGCACTTTTGAAGGTTCGTAGGGTGGCGGATGCGCTTGAGATTTTTGATGAGATGTTAGGGAGTGGTATATGTCCAAACACTGGGTTGATAACATCATTTATCGAACCTTTGTGCATCTATGGACCACCTCATGCTGCTATAATTGTTTACAAGAAGGCTAGAGGGGTAGGATGTGAGATATCACTGAAGGCGTATAAGTTGTTACTTATAAGACTAGCAAGGTTTGGTAAATGCAAGATGTTGTTGGAAGTCTGGAAGCATATGCAAGACAGTGGTTATTCTTCGGATAAGGAGGTGTATGACCACATTGTAGATGGGCTTTGCAACGCGGGACAACTGGACAATGCTATTCGTGTTATGGAGGAAGCTTTACGGAATGGATTTTGCCCAAGTAGGATTGTATATAAAAAGTTGAGGAAGAAGCTCCTCAATAAGAATGAAGTAGAGACTGCATACAATCTTTTTAAGAAGGTAAAAAATATACGCGAGGGTGCACCGAGAGTTTGGCGCGCTAATGGATGGCATTTTTGAGCACATGCTAAGGATATCATTTGAAGAAGGTGAGTTCCTTGGTCATTATGTTTGGACCTGAACGGGTGTCTTATAAATTTTTCTGTATAACAGTATGCTTACTAGGATTTAGCATGTCCCTTTTTGTGTGCAAAAGGTTGCTGGTACCACCAGATTTGATGGACCGTGAAAATAGGTAACACTATGGTGAGGAAGAGCCAAATTGGGGAATATGATAAACCACACAAAACCTTACCCAATTTGGCAGCTATTTAGCTGATACTCCACAAGACTATGACAGTTACCTTCTGCTTCCTCTAAAAGAATGGTTATCCTTCTGCTTATCAAACTTTACCATAACAAAAATTCTTAAGACTAATCATCTCACTTTTGTCATCAAATGGAATTTCAAATTCATGTAGGGGAATATGCTATCTGGTTTATATATAGCTATTGTTGCATGGGAAGGAATTGCGAACTTTTAAAATATCATTGGCAATGTTGGCTTTGGCTTCTTCAGTTTTAAAAAAATGTTGGCTTTGACTTCCACGGGGATTTTGTCTTTCTTTTTGTTGTTATTTTATATCTGGGCACTTATTTCTCTTTAATAAAATTGAGGTAGGGTGCATACTGTTTTCTTCAAGGAAAATGTTGGCTTCCCAAATTCTAACCCGATTATCTAGTTTTAGAATGCTTGAATTATGCATGAATTAAAAATTCTAGCAATCTTAATATGCATGAAATATCCATCAGAATCGATCATTTACCTTCGTGCACTGTGCCAAATAGAAGGCTCAAATTATGTGCCCTTATATTGTTTTTGACCATCCAAAAAATCCCAGGTTTTATTTGCCCATGTTTTATAGGCTTGGTTTATACAAAATTTAGTCAGTCACTTTTTCTCCTCTAAATCTTGGTTTGGAATAATGCTTATTTGTGTTTGTTTCAGTTGATGATTAGGGAACATTCAGCTACATGAGATAGACGCCAGTTTCTCTGACATGAAAGTCAGTTCATTTGAACAAGCTTAAATGTCTGAGGCCTCTCTTTCAATTGGAAGATATAGTTACAGGCAGATTGATTCCCGAACATCATCAAAATTAATCAATATTCATGACATCTGCATTGTGAAGAGTAAAACACAAATACTCTTATGGAATTTCAGCATCCTTTTGATCTTGGTGAATGCCTGCTACTGGATTCTGGTTAAGGTGATCTATGCGCGCCGCCCATCCCCCCCAAACATCAATTCTTTCACTGCTAATTTATGCCGTTACATTGTAACAATCAATTGTCTCACAGAAATAAATTAAGATAGATTGATCAAGAAAAATGAATATGGTTAAATCCTTGTATTAAAGAAGCAAAGGATTTATTGGAGTCAATTTGAACTGCTCAACCTTTTTGGAGCATGCCCTATTCACATGATGGGATATCATTATTCATTTCTCTAAGAATTAATGCTTGGCATAATTTGTGAACAACAGGAAACGTTGGGCATGGATTCTATCTGGGGCATTGTTTTGGGAGCTTTGTGTGTTAAATTCTTGCATGGCAGCCGGGTTAAAAAGGGTAAGTTTTTGGGACATTTGCTTGTTCACGCTTCATAGCTTTTAGATAGATTATTCTTTAGATTTATTGCATATGGAGGTTAAGTTTGTGATGCCTGATTAGTAATAGTAAACTTTCACAGCTGTCTACTAGCATCAATGAGTTCTTAAGGGCCTCATATGTTGTTTTTGTTAATGTGTTTAATATTGCCTTGATTACATTGTTTTTATTTTTACATAGTTTCATGTGAACTATATACCATAGTTCGAAATGCGGCCGCACGTACTGGTATGTGCGGCTGCACATGTTGATGTGCTGATGTGCGCCCCCGGACGCACATTATCCCCAATATGCGGCGCACGTTCGAATTCCGTTCGAACGGTAAGAGGGCGTTCGAAGTTCAGTTTGAACGGACTTCGAACGGTAAACTCTACCTCTGAGTTTGGATTGCCGTTTGAACGGTAATTCGAACGGCAACATACCGTTCGAAAGCCGTTCGAACGGTTACCTTACCCTATGCCATGTGCGGAGACCCCACCGCACATGCGGTCCGCACATGGTTTTGAACTATGCTATATACTGTTTCTGACCTTTAATTATTTGGATATGGTTGACCTTCCACTTTTTATTTATTTATGAAGATTCCACTTAGGACTTTGGATTTCCACATATTTGAAAATGAGGAGCATGAAAAAGAATTTTGGAATGCTAATCTGTGTCATTTTTAGGCTCAACTAGCACTTAAAAATTAGAAGTGATAATAATGTATATAAAATATAGTAGTCTGATAAGCTATTGCAGACATGGGTTTTGCCACCTCTATTATCAGTAGAAGGCTTATACTTGTGTATGGGTTCTGTTTTTGTGGTTCTCAGATCATGCCATTCATCCACAGCTGTTATTTATTTTGTTGGAAACATGCATGTGAATGCAAATTTCATCACTATTAAGTTATTTTCTGCATTTACACAAAAATTGTGATCATCACTGACCTTGTAGTAAGCATTCTTATGCTTAATTCTATGACCTTTGATCTTGCAGAGTCTGTTGTGATTATGCCAGCATTTGGCGTACAGCTTGAAATACACTATAGGGGGTAATTTCTTCTAGCCTATCCTGCAAACATTTTTTAACAATTTTCTTGATAAAAGATTTGAACTAGGATCCCACTATTATAAAATTTCCTTGGTATATCATTTAGTCAGTTGCTTGGGAGATTCATGTGTTGCTTCTTTGAGCCAGCCATTGGAAAAACGATCCCGATTTAGTATTGATGGATCACTGAAAATTTCAGTCTCTCTGTATCCTGGTCCGCCTGACCATAGTGTTTCTCATATTCTTAAGCACAAAAGACTGAATAAATATCTCAAAATAACATTGTTGAGTCTTGATTTTAAAAATTCAACCTGTGGTAGGTAAGCGACAATTTAGGATTAGGTAAATGAAGACAATCTGATTGGAAAACTATTTCAATGGAAACGCTGGATATGATAAGTTAGTTATAATTGAGGCTGAAATATTATTCTGAAGATATGCTTTAAACATTTTGGTTATAGAGATCCTGAAGCTCTATAGTGTTGTGTAACTTTTGCATGCTTGCTAATTGTAAAGAAATTTGAATTTTATGATACATAAACAAGCCCTATTAATGTGTTGTAGTTATGGAGTGATTGTAGACGGCACCTGTTGGATCCTGAGATGCTGACATGCATGTATAGTTGAACCGAGAAAGATAAGGATGAAGATTCATCAAGGACCATTAGGTTTCTCCCATTCAAAACTCAAAACATAAATTACAAATTATGTAGCAGCAGTAAGTTAATCATGCTTACAATTGAAATTTTAGACTAGACTCAGCATGCAGTAAAGTCAAGGTTTTCTTATATTAAATCTCTGCTGTTTTCAGCTAAAACACAGTAAACTGAAGGAAAGCTATCAACACACAACACCAATACAAAATTATTCGCAAATCAGAGTCCATGGCTATCAAAAGAGGAGTGAAAATTCTGAAGCTGCATGTGTTGTAGATATGAACCTCAAAATGGTTACTATAGACAATAAAATGGTCACTATAGATATTATAATTTAGGACATGAATATATTACAAGTAGAAAGTTATTTAATTCCCCCCTCGTTTAATGCAGTGGGAGGGTTGTTCGTCGATTTATTCCGATTGGCAAGATTCTGAAACCCGTCTTGAACGAGTGTGTAACACCTGTTACTTGTTATTGGAGCCTGGCTTTAATTCTGCGGGAGGAAGATGAGCTGGTGCTAGTTTTCAAGGTAAACTTCCTACACATATATACGAGAGTTTTTATGGTGCTGTGACTCTTGAAAAGGCTGATTTATTATTGCAAATTAAATGACACATCTTGTGCAGGAATTACGATCACCAGTGAAAATGTTGGTACCTGTTTGGAAGGCTCTGTGTGCTGCCACTGATTGCAAAGATGACCCGGACACTCTTTTCTAATGTATAGTGGCTTGCTAGAAGAAATCATTCCACACGATTTCTTTGCAGCAACGTCTATATACTTTAACATTTCTGCCCCTCGAACCAAAAAGGAGACAAGGGATCTCTTTAAAGGCAAAGCTAAACAAAAGATAAGAAATTAGTCAAGACTAAAGAAGAAAACCCTGACATTTAGAAAACCACTTAAGCCGAAAATGCTATATTGCTGCATTGCCATAAGTGACCATTTGGATAGCTGCAGTGGCATGTCTAGAAATGAAATTCAACTATATGTGCAACCTATTTTTCAACTTCCATGAAGGTCAATTATTTTCCAGTACCATGCCACCTCCAGTGTGACCTAGAACTTAAATGTTTGAATGCCTATATCATGATGAGGACTTCAATGATACACATGTTTCAATGACAGCTTCACATTCAGGTTCACACTGAATCTGGGCGTACTTGAAGCCATTTTCCATGGGATGTTAACCTATAGCAATTTCATGATGAGTTTGACATCAATAAACATTTCATTATTGATGGATTTGTCTTTGCTTCTATTTTGTTGCTAGTGTCGCAATGACTCTTAAAATGAGAGATTTGGGTCATGTAGTTCTAAATTGCACTTTTTGTATGATATTATATTTACCCCTGGTTGGGGTGTGATGGTTGGGGGGTGACAGATTGTTATTCGCCCATAGATATCTGGATAGATAATTATCAATGTAGAATAAAGTGAATTTTTGCTTGATTTTTTTCTTGTAATTTTCATTGAAAAATGTAAAAATGATATTTTTCTTGTCATGTTCATATTGGATAAACTAAAAATAAATGGTGGATAAAAGATGTATAATGAGTTATAATTTTTAACATGACAACTATAAAAACGTATAAATTGTTTATGTTTAGAAATATGAGTCATGATAACTAGGCCCCAAAATATAAGCTCTACTCACAAGTCATATGAGTTGTCATCATCTTATTGGTTGACTTGTTGACTTTTTAAAAAGGATAAAAATGTAAAATACAAATCTGTCATTTATTAAAAATTTCTTCCATTAACCCAAATCCCTCTTTTTTTCTCTGTTTAGTTACTAGTTTTTCATATTTACACCAAAATTTATGTATTTCAAAATTTAAATTTGAAATCCTTATCTAATAACTAAATTTTCAATTCCAATTATATCCAGATCTTATCTAAATTACATCAAAACTTACCTAAATTGTTTTTTTTTTGTCAAAATCCTTCAAACTGTTACTGTTACATTCACGAATGTAACAAAAATAACACAGATTAAAAAAATTAGTTGACTATTACATTTATTTTTTTTGTCAAAAAATTTACATGTAATTGACTGTTACATTTATGAACGTAACAAATATAAATCAATACATGCATGCGGTTGACTGTTGCATTTACGAATGTAACAAAAATAACATAGATTTAAAAAATGACTATTTATATTGTCAATAATGTAGCAGTTTTATCAAACAAACTACTCATTAAAAAATGTAACAATATGGAATGTTATATATAAATATTGAGACAAAAACAAATCAAACTGTGGAAAATGATATTCAATACATGAAAAAAATTCATGTTCAAACATTTAAAACAAAAGACAAAACACAATTCAATTACGAATCTAATAATATCAAACATGATCCGAGAGACATTAATGTGAGATCCAAATATAAAAAAAATACCTTCCAAAACCTCAAAAATAGAATTTCAGATCTGTCAATGTGTTCTTCATAAACAAAATCAGTTCTAAAAATATTAATATTGATGTATAATTTTCAGAATTAATTAATGATAAATAAATACAGGATTTTCAAAATTAAATGATACTCCACGATCATAGGGATTCATGTTGAGACAGTTATTGGCATAATAGACAATGTTCTATTATCACATCATGAAGCCTGGTTTGAGGCATGTGAAATTGGGATATGAGAATCATAATATGTATGAGAAATGCGTGTAATATAATAGATGCAATATATCTTTGGGATGTATGAGAGTATTTGATGAGATATATTTTTAGCTTTGATAAATAATTTCAGCTTTCCATTAGAATAATTATAATGACTTGTGTTAATTTCTTCGGTCATAACTCTTTTTTTTTTTAAATAGTTTTTTTTTTTTTGGCTTATTCTCCCTTATGCTCGGGCTCGGGTTATTCCGCCCCCTAAACCTGGGGGTGGGGGCGTTGACGGTTTCTGGTCCACCACCAATTTTATTATCTTCCTCTTAAAGGAAAGATGCCTCAGTTGACATGTTTTCATTTGACAATCGGTCTTTATTGTTGTTGTTCATAGAGAGAGAGGTAGAGTCTCTTCTCCCCGTATGGGGTGTGACATTGAGTTATTTGCTCCTGATAGCTATACTAGGATAGATAACAATTCAGACTGAATAAGCAATTTTTTGTTTGGTTGCATTTTTTGTTATTCTCATTGGAAAACGTAAAAATGTTTTTTTTGTTGTTTGGTTAATCTTGGATAAAGTGATGATAAATGGTTGATAAGGGATGAATAAGAATTTATAACTTTTTAAATGACAACTATACCCCTGGGAATAGTGTGAGAAATATATGATTGATTTGATAGATGTGACAGTTTTTGAAATCTGTGTGAGACTGTTAAGTGAGATAATTTTTTTAAAATGACAAAGAAGGGTATTTTTATCCATTTGCATAGATAAGGTCTGATAAGCAATTCCAACATTTTCTTAGAATAGTTATCAGGCCTTATCTTAACTTATCCATACATAATTATCGGGATTTATTCTGTCAAAACAAACAATTTTTTTTTTACTATTCTCCTATATTCTTCCTTGTTCTAGCCTAATTCTTCATGCCATACGGGGGTTCGATATTAGTGAGTCAAGGGGATTAATGGTTGTTATAAATTATCATACATGACCATTAATATAAAATTACTAGTGGCATAGGTGGTAGTACAAAACAATAATTATCTAAACATAATAGGTGGTTGTACAAAACTGTTTGTAGCTTGCACCACCATCAATCCATCACTCCATCAGTCAGTCACACTGTAGTACCATAAGCAACTGCCAGAGAGTTCACTGTATGGTACAAGAATCCTTATTCAAAAATAAATTATAATACTTGAAGATCAACGTAAAGTAGTATCATAGGGCCCGTTTGGATAGAGGCATAAGTTATTCTGTGGCTTATACCTATTCCAGGAATTGTTGACTTTATCAATAGAATAAGAGATTTTGTGTTTGGTTGTGTTTTCAGTTATTCTCATTGTGAAACGTAATAATAAAGGTTGGAGTGTTTGATTGATGAAGAATAAGATGAGAATAAGATGTAAAAAGTTGATTTGATATGTTGGCCCATTGATGTATAAGAGGTGATGACAGGTGATTTGATGTGATGATATATGATTTGATAGATGAGTTTCCTTATTCCAGTAGAGAAATAACACAATTCCATGGGTGTTGGAATACAAATATCAGCTTATTATCTCTTTATTCCGCATAGCTATACCCCCTTATTCCGCCTACCCAAACACCTATTTTACCTATTCCACCCCTATTCCACCCTTATTCCGGTACCCAAACGCCCCCTAAAGATATAGGTTAAGGGTTTTTTTTCAAATTAATCATAATTAATTGTTTAATTATCAAAATAATCACGTTTTAAAAAAATTACCAAACTTGTTATCCAACTTAGTCAAACCAGCCACGTGAGCAATTTTTTTTTAATCTGCCCGCTTAAAACGTCAACAGAGGTGGTGTTTTACACGTAAATTGTTTTTAATACGCCACTGGCACTGACATTTTGACACTTAACAAAATTTTCAAAATAAAAAAACACAAAATGCCAACCCCATTGGCGGCTTTGCATATGGGCATAAAATGCAACTTCGAGTGGCGTTTTACGCGGGTTTAGCCGGATCCAGATCTGGCCTGCTATTTTGACTTAAAATCCCTCCCTCTTTCCCCTTATCTGATTTTCAACCTCCCAAACCCTTAGAAAACCCTAGCCGTCCACCTCCAAAAAGCCACCCTATTTCTCCCAAATCAGCCACCAAATCCGACCCCAACACCATCTTAGCGCCCACCACGATCCTCTCTCGGCCTCATTGCGGATCAAGCACAGGTAAGATTTTTTTTGTGCTACAGTATTTATATATAATATGATGGGTTTTTTTATTGGTATAGGCATTTTTATTTTTTATGCTTCAATCCAATGGAGTAAATCTTTTTGTTTTTACAATACTTGTTTTTGTGAAGGGGTATAACATGGATTTTCAAGTTCCAATCATTTGTTATTGTGATGGACGGTTAGTGAACAATGGTGGAAAGCCTCGTTATGTTAGTGGACATCAAGAAATCATTATGATAGATAAAACAACCACTTATAAGGAGTTGATCAATATGATTCATGCAATAACAAGTATTGATCGAAGTCGATACAAATTAGTTATGACCAGTACATATCCAACGCTTGTGAATGAATGCATGAGGGTATACAATGACACAAGTGTAAAAGTAATGTTGAATTTGTACCCTAATCATGCCGCTGGTGTGGAGCTTTATTTGGAGAAAGAGGAGGTCTTCCAACGAGGGAGGCCATTCACGCGAATGGTCGATGATGACCAAGAACCGGTTAGTCTTTTTGCATTTAACGATGGTAGAGCAGACATGCCTTCGGAGTGGGGAACATGGTAAGAAATGTGTATCCGTACTTATTGAATAATATTCATGTGTGTTAATATTTTTTAACAACCATAAGTGATTCATATCAGGCCCTCACATGGGGTCTCATCGAATCTACCATCGTCATCACACATGGTTTTCAACCATAATTTGAGTCCACCTCCATCGCCATTGAATGTTGATCACCCTGAATGTTCTCATGAGAGAGCTAGAGATATGGGAGTTGAGATGGACTATGAAGAGGTGGAAGTTGATACAGACTCTGAACAGTTGGAGTCGTTGGCATATGTTAGCAATGAATATGTTGGTCCTGATACTGATGTTGAAGAGAATGTGGAGGATGAAGTTCATGTTGAGCATTTTCAACCTAGTGAAAGGTTTGAAGAGCGAGCTCCAAGCATATATACTACAACCGAGTTGGTGAATGCGGCCGTTTAAGAAGGGCCTCAGACTGTGCATTGACATTCTTCTAGGTCTCTACCATTAGACATTGAGAAAGATCAAATCTTCATCAACAAAGAAGCCTTATACATTGTTTTGCGCGAATTTAGTATTCGAACAGTGTTCAATTCAAGATGAAGGCCTCCACCACCAAGCGTTTAACTGTCGAATGTAAGGAACAAGATTGCGGATGGAGAATGCATGCAACCAAAGCATCGGGACAAGAGTATTGGACTTGATCTTTCAATTTTGTGGGAGCAGGTAGACATGGTTTTGAATTGTAAGAGCCACTTTCTTTCGTTCAAGAAATGGATACACTCATCCCATTTGTGCGTGATGTCGGTCTTTATCATTTGACAAAGGTAGCATGGATTCGGTTAGACCGTGTATTGATCACAACTCTAGTTGAACGATGGAGACCGGAAACATACACATTCCACCTACGCAATGGAGAAATGACCATCACTTTACAAGATGTCTCCATTTTGCTTGGTCTCCCGATTGATGGCCGCGCTGTCACGGGTAGATTTGAGGATCCTAGCAGTCTATGCCAACAATTACTTGGTCGAATTCCTCTTGACAATCAGATGCGTTGAGGCAATAGTTCATGGTCGTTCCTCATCGAGCCTCACGTGACATACTTTCTTATCATGCTCGTGCTTACCTGTTGTACGTCCTCGGTTGCACTATATTCTGTAACTCAACCGACAGTCACATTCATTAGTATTATCTGAGACTCTTGGAGCGGTTAGAGCATATATACTTGTGGGGGTCTGCAGCACTGGCGACTTTGTACGAATCCCTTACCAAGGATGTATGAGAAAAGTTAAGACCATCACTGGATGTCTAACCCTATTACAAGTACAACACTTTTGCATTGAGTTCATTTTATTTTAAGAAATCACAACTTTCTTATTAGTATTTTTTATTGTCTCATTTTATAATTATCTTTGGGCTTGAGAGAGGTTGCACATTGGTCGTCCAAGTCGTAGAGTACTTATATTGCAAGAAGATGCACCTCTTGGTGCTAGGTGTGTATCAAATTGTTGATGTTTTATGTATATCACGGGTCATTAAATATAGGTGGAATGTAAATAATGTTGTGACTTCTTATATATAGGTGGAATGTTCATAGAGCTACCACGGAGAATCCTGTTTGATGTCTCCATTTGTATAGGGCAGAGTTGGATTGACAAGAGGAGACACAAGTAGCGTGACTTATGTGTTTTGGTGTTCTCTACTCACATATGATTTATGATTTATTAACACTATTCGTTTTGCGTGGTAGGTAATATGGGAGTCGTACACACCTGAAATTATTGCGCAACTACCTCACATATGTCGTGTAGGAGAAGGGATCTGGCTATCGAGAACTCTAATAATTTGCTTCAAAATTGTAACCATGCATGTACCCGATAGGATAATGAGACAATTTGGACTTCCACAACGCATACCACGGGAGGTAGGAAGCATTAATCGCAAGAGTAGGCGTGGTAGATCGACAGAAGATTTCTCTACTCTCCATCGTACACATATTGAGAGATGGAACATAAAGAGGAGGATGGTTATTGCTCCCACAGAAGCATACCCTTTGTACAATATTTAAGTTGGTATTGGGCGTATACAATTCGATATTTGACCCCACCCATCATCTTTGGAGAAGTAGTTTGGCATCCAACTAGTTCATTGAAGAATGCATGATAAGCAATGTATATTATTTAATCTACTATTTTATGACAACAATTAGTTATAATATAAGCATGGCTTTTGTTTTGCAGGGGCAATGCTTTAGTAGTATTGAGGGGATCATAAATTCACCTCAAGCACAGGACATTCAAGATGTTGGGGGAAACTAATGAGATTATAGAGAGCACAAGGACTCAAATGCAAAATCTCATGCGCAAGGTGCATCCACGGGACATTCCAGAGGAAATGTTCCCCGGAGTGACGAAGATCAAGATGATGATGAAGGGGATGATGGCGACGACAACGATGGAGGAGAAGATGGCGACGATGGTGGAGACGACGGGGATGATGGAGGAGGCGATGGGGACGATGGCACGGACGACGGAGACGATGGGGGAGACGACGGAGATGATGGAGGGAGCGACGACGACGATGGAGGGGACAACGATGACAATAGAGGGGGCGACGACGACGATGACGAGGGAGGTGACGACGCAGAGCCTCCACCTCCACCTCCGCCTAGGCTTGGACATGGCCATCCTAGAAAGAACAATGTACCACAACCTCCTCCAGCCACTGGGCCTTCGAAACCAAAGAGAGGAAATGCTCGAAGGTTTAATCTTTGGCCACTTTGAGTTTTACAAACATGGGCTGGTGTGGAATGACATGTATGTTATAAACTTGAGTTTTAAACTCGGGCAATTGTGAAAATTAGTGAATGTGGAATGACATGTATGTTATTTAGATTTTTTATCTTTCATTTTGATTGGATTATCATTTTTCATGCCATATATGTCAGGTTATCACAGAAAAGTTTGAAAGCTTACAAATTTGAGTTGAATGCCATATATGTCAGTTATCATAGAAAGGAATGACTATAATTTTTTTTGTGTGAGCAGCATAAAACGCTAACCTGACTGACGTTTTCAAGAAATTCCAGCATAAAACGCCAGCCCTATTGGCGTTTTACCAATTTTTTTCATAAAAACGCCAATTGGGTTGGCGTTATACTGTAAAAATACAAAACACACTAACGGGTTTAACGTCATACTATAAAAATAAAGAAAATGTTCACGGGGTTGGTGTTTTGTACTAAAATTTATTTTCGACTGTGTAAAACGCTAACAAGGTTGGCGTTTTGTAAGGGAAAGTTCAAAAAATATTTTCTTAGTGCTGAAAACGCTATCACCGTTAGCGTTTTATGCGGGGAGATTAAAAAAAATAAAAATTGCTGACGTGGCCTGTTTGACTTGGTCAGGTGACTAGTTTAGTAATTGTTTGAAAAACGTGATTATTTTGATAATTAAGAAATTCATTATGATTAATTTAGAAAAAGGCCTAAATTAAGAGGTTATTCCATGTATGAGGATACCTGGGTGATAACATAAGTTATTAAGAGATAGATAATTATTCTAGTATAAATGAAAAATTAATTATTTTTTGTTTAATTGTGTTTTTAGTTATTTTCGTTGAAAAATGTAATAATAAGTTATTCAATTGTGGATAAATTATGAATAAGATGTTGATAAAGAATTATAAAGAGTGAAAAGATAATAAAATGCGGGTCCGTGATTTGTAAGAAGTGATGACATGTGATTTGATATTTGGATTATCTTTGCATCAATGAAATAGATTGAGTGGAGTAACATAATCGCAGAAGAGACCTGAACTATTAATATTAACTTATTCTCATATATTATGATTTAGTTTTATCTACTTATTCTTTGCAAATATACATATTTTTGGGCTTATTCATCCTTATGCCACCTTATTCTCCACCTATTCCATTCCCAAAACAGAGGTAGCTGTATAGAGACTCAATGCAACACTTACATTAAACCCCATATATACAAAAGTTGTTCATTTGAACCCTGAAACAGTAAAGAAGTAGTGAACACATCACATCCAAACCTGACAACGTCGACTCCTCCAATGCACTGAGTCTGCATTTTTGTTTGATATATAACCCAAATATATTATAATTTTGTTTTCTTTAGAGGAAAAAATCCAAAATAACCCCGGTTAAACTGATTGCAATCCATATAATCCTCTAACTTTTCTTAAAGTTTAACCTCTCTTAATAAAATTTTTGTTGGTGTGAATTTTCTATTTGGTTAACCATGACTTAAAAATATTATATCAAAAAATTCATACTTGTTAAAAAGGTGAAAAACTCTCTGTAATTGAGTATTTTACCCATTCGCAGTGGTGGCTCCAAGAATTCTAATAAATGAGGTCATTAAAAAATATATATTTCACAAATTTTTTTAAAAATTTGCACTTATCATATATTTATCAAAAACATAAAATTTTCTTTGAAAATAGAACAACTTACATAAAAAAATAAATAAACCATCAATGAAAGAGGCTTTTGATACACAAACAGGTGAAGGAAAGAGGAGTGTAATACAAATTGATTTTGGGGTTTTGTTTATTTATCATACATGATTATGCAGTACTGGAAGAGATTCAGATTAACATACAAATGGTGAAGGAAAAAAATAAAAAATAATTAAAAACTAAATCCTTGATTAGATATCTGAAATAGAGTAGGAAGAGATATTGGTAACTTGACTAGCGGCAATCAACGCGTCTGTTCGTCCGTCCATCTGTGATGCCCGTCGTCAAGTATCTGGCTAACGGGCCGTGCCGACACGCGTCTAGGTGATGGGCGTGTCAGTCCCTGCATAGGTGATCGGCGAATCCACAAAGGGTCTTGTCCCATAATTTTTTTTGTTAGAATAAATTAGTGTTTTGGGGTATTATTTTATTGTTTTAGGTGCCACTATGTGGGGTGTAAGGTTTTTAATGGGTGGAATTTTGGACGGGTTTAAACTGATATGGTTTTTAATATTTTTTAATAGGTCCACGAATTTGATATGATTATAAAAATTATGGATAGGCCTGTTTTATTTTTTTAAAACAAAATTGATGGGTTCAATTGATCCATCACTTGGAAGGTGGCGTAGCCCTTGCCCATTAGAATAGATTAGAAAATCATATTTGAAGGGTTAAAATCATCATATGATTTTTCATATTTTTAACATATTGTAGAGGGTTTTTGATATACTATATTTTCAACAGGGTTAATCAGACAGAATATTGACATAATAATCCTAATCTGTTAATGAAAATTTAACTTAGATGACTATTTTGATTTATATATGTGTTTGCAGGAGGTTACATTGACTTTAGAAAAAGTGAAGGGATTACATGGATTTCGGATAGTTTACAGCGAGTTATATGGATTTTTCCCTTCTTTATAATGCTTGTTGGCAGCAGAGGGGCGTCACCTTCCCATATGCATGCAAATAAAAACAATACACACTCATGCAGGCTTTTATCTTTATGTAGCTATTTCATTAAATAAGCCTAAGTTCTTAAATTCTATTGTTAACAGCTGGTTGCCTCTCATGTGCCACCAACCAATGTTTTACATTTTATTATTTCAACTTGGATGTTTAAGACTACAGAGTTGTTATAGAGAAGAACACAGACACTCACTCCCACTTTGTTTTTGCTCCAGTTGGACTGCTGGAGTATATTATATAGGTTCATATTTGTCTGAACTGTGTATGTAGGTTATTGTGTTGATTTGCACCCAATAAAAGATATATGGAAATTTTTATATGGGCAGGAGTTGGTGTATGAATCAAGTCTTAGCTGTGCGATGTGATACAATCAATATTCAATTTTTCATCTAATTATTTGAGGTCACAGTTTTAAAAAGAGCAATTTCCATTTTTGCCATCAATTATTATTATTTTTTAATTATAATTTTAAATCTGGCCTTGACTCTTGAACTAGTTGAAAAGGGCTATCAACCCAGCCCTGACCTAGATATGTTTTTTAAACACAGATCACGACTCATACTGCAGTCTATATTTTTTATATTCCTAAAATGCAATCTTAATTTTTAAATTTTGAATATTTTTTTATATGATTGTTTTTTTTTTAATTTCAAATTTTTTATATACATTTGATTGACATATTTGATAAAGATTTAATGGACAAGGAGTACTTTGTGGTGAATTTATCCATCAAGGTTATCATTAAACTCTAACTGAGCTTTCATTAAATCGTCAAGCACCTCCCACCTCCTTCAAAAAAGTTAAATGATCAAATTATTGGGAGCATCATTCTTAAAAAAAAGAATAATTATCATTAAACTTAATATTTATTAATTTAAAAATTAAGATAAAAATTAAAATTTAAATAATATTAAATTTAAAATGAAGATGAGATTTAAAATTAATGATAAGAATCAAAATTGAAAATTTAATAATTTTAGGGACAACCTCAAATGCAGTCTCATGTACAATTTTCATATACAGTCATTCTAGTTTGAATTGAATAGATAGATTTTAACAAATCTGAAAAAAATAACAAAGTTAAAAGTACGTGTCACAGCTCCCAAAATTTAATCTCATAAAACATCTATTCAAAATTTAAGCTTCATTTGTCAAGATTATGACTTGATAAGAAATTAGAAAACGAAGTCATTTATGCCACTAAATCTGGATAGGATATGTTAGATATTATTACAGAATAGATAACGAAATCCGGAGTGGTTAATGACTTCGAATTTAAGCTTATATAAATTAGATATTAATAAATAGATAAAATTAAGTGTTGCTGGTTATTGTATCTATCATGTTCAACAAGATATATATATTAGGTTAGGCACTTACCTAGTTTGAAAAATTTTCACATTTTCTTAAAATTATTATTACAATTAATTAGAGTATATACTTTATTATTAGTTTTTTTGATACTTTATTAGTTTCGTGTGCTCAATGTAAATGGGATTGTAAAACATTTTCCTCTGTTAATACATGCAGACAGAGAAACTAATCAGTAAATCACTAATCACTCCCACACCCTCACTGAATCATTGAAGCTACCAAGCTACCAAACCCCGTTTGGTTATTGTTATTTTTTTAGATTGTTTTGCTTTAATAAGAATCATTTTTTCAGAAATTATTTTACCAGAAATCCAGATTCTATTGACTGTTTGATTCTCTAGTGGATTTCTGCGAAGAACCATTTTCCAGTGTTTAATTCACACATGAAAAATGATAAATGAATTTGGTTTAAATGTTTAAAATACCCTTACTATTATATATATACTTACAAAACTAATTTCTTTACCTATATCACTATTATAAAAAATGAGTAATCTTTTTATAAATATTTAACGAATATGAATAAATAAAACAACCGATTATATAATTAAACACATAATAATAGTAAATCTTGTTTGTTGGAGATTCTAAATCTTATAAAGGGAATAAGCCGTCCGACAAGAAAAGAAAAAACAAGAGGAGGCGGTGGGTAAATAAAAGAGAGGATGATATAATATAGTTATCTTACTCTCGTTAATGAATGTGGTGGTTGCATGTGTCTATCTTTTATTCGAATTTGTTTTTAATATATCAAAAATTAAAATATTTTAAGTTATAATTATTAAAACTTTGGTGTCCGTAGATATCGTTACATTATTTACATTTTTATCACTTCTTTAAGGTTATCAAAATTTAAGGTTATAGTTAAAACTTCAAAATTTTATCACCTCTTTAAAACTTTAAGGTTATCGTTACATTATTTACTCTCATTAATGAATGTGTCCATATATATCTCATCTGTGCTTTATCACCTCTTTAAGGTTATCGAAATTATTTACATTTTTTCTTTATTCTCTCGCATAATGTGCTTGTTAATTCTTTCCTTGGTTGGCTATGTCATTATATAACATACTTCTTTTGTCCCTCGCTGTGTCTTTGACTTTATGATTATTCTTTCTAGGTCAGTCCATTTAATGTGATCTAACCAACACTATATCAAAGAAGGAAAAAAAAATATTAACAAAAAATTGATTAATTCTAAATTGGCTTACACCAATCTTAAAAGTGATATTATGGAATACTCTTTTATGATTAATTTAAAATAAAAGTGGATCAACAAAAGATACACCATTCATAATTTACACATCTCACTAAAATAACAATTAATTTTTTTTTTAAATGTGCATTGAACAAGTGCATGATATCATATGATTGTAACATCATTCAATTTTATGATTTTATACATGAAACGTTCGTCACACCTAACTCAAACCACAAAAAGGGTACTTTAGTCATTTAGGGAGACGCACGTGCATGTGGGAACCCTCACCATATTAGATATATGAAAAGATATTTTAATTCACAGATCCACTGTCCAGCCTATATAAATCCTTACAACTTATAGTCTACCAAATCACAAAATCAAAAGCTAACCTTTCTCTCTCTAAATATCTCTCTCTCTCTCTCACTCACTCTCTCTCTCAAAATGGCTATAGAAGTGATGCCGGAGATGACCCACCATGGAACACATGCAATGGCAAAGGAAAGCCCTCCTCCCCCCTTCCACAAAAGGTTAGAAACATTACTAACATATTGTCATCTGATTAGCTACTTGATAAAACAATAATTTAACTAAATGATAATCAATCACACTGGGATTGATACACAGTGCAAACCATAAGTGAGAAATTTTTCAACAATAGAGAGAGAAATGTCACATCACTCCTTTTTATGTCGATAGTTACCTTATTTGATTTTTTTTTTGTCTCATTTATAAATATTTTATTTTTTAATTAAATCTTATAAAAAAAACTTGAGAATATTTTTTTTTAAAAGTACATCTGTCAACATTTCAAGAGATTATCTAGTTGTTGATTTTTTTTCTAGCTTCGCAACTTAGTGTATGTTTGGCAACAAACATAAAAAAATAGCTTTTAGCTTTTGAGGTCAAATCAAATCAAATATATCATCATTTAAAAACTAAAAGCTGTTACAAAAAAGTCAACTTAAATACATCATCAATACTAGATTTTATCTCTAAACTGTACATCGAAATCTATGTTTTATAAAGCAGTCATCATTATTATACCCTCAGATCATCATCATTACACCCTCAAAAGGTGTGCATAAAATTATAAAAGCTAAAAGCTGATTTTCAAACTGTGTTTCCAAACATGCACTTAGATTAGATGACACAGAATTTCAAGAGCTCTTTTTAATCTTTCATTCTCATTTTGAAAAAAAGCTTCTTATGAGGACACTAGCAGGGCCGGCCCTGAGAATTGTTTTGTTTGACGGGGCCTTAGGCGAACTTTTAAAGCGGGGCCCCCATATGCATTCACAAAAAATTTCCATATTCTTCATTCAAATCTTCATTTTCATAATTTTCATGTCTATTTTCATTTTCATTCGTATGTTTTTCATTCACATGTTCATTATTATGTTCGTCATTCATATTTTCTATATTATTATGTTCTTCATCATTATTTTCAATCATATTATCTTCATTCAGAGAACTTTCTATTTGATTATTATTATTTAAAAAATTATCAAGAGCTCCTGTTTGAGATTGAATAAATTCGTCAATCTTTTTTTTCTTTTTTCTTTTTTCATATCCGCTACTATATTTCCCGGTAGACATTATTATAATTATAAAATATCTAACAATCAACAATCAAGTACCTAAAATTTGAAATAAAAGTTCAAGAGCAATAAAACCTGATTTTTAGGGCTGTTGGTTTTGGGGCTGATTTTAGGGCTGTTGGTTTTGGGGCTGATTTTTAGGGCTGTTGGTTTTGGACTTTTGGGGACTCGGGACATTTATATGGGTGGGTTGGACAGTTTTTTTTTTTTGTAATAGTTGGGCCTGGGCCCTGGAGAGTTGATAACTTCATAAATAAAAATAAAAAAATTTAATGGGCTTTTACTTAAGTTAGCTGGGGGCCCTCCCTAGGTGGGGGCCCTAGGCAGTTGTCTTGGTGGCATCTACCCAGAGCCGGCCCTGGACACTAGTGAGCTAATACCATGATTTTCTTCATGTTTTTTAATATGCTCTTTCATTAACAAATAAATAAATAACAACGTTTGCATGTCATCTTCCATGGACAATTAGTGATTTGTTTATTTATGTATTTTGAGTTTAGGTTGGAAGGCAAGATCGCCATCGTCACGGGCGGCGCGCGCGGCATCGGAGAAGCCACGGTCCGCCTCTTCGTGAGGCACGGCGCGAAGGTCGTCATCGCCGACATCGACGACGACTCTGGCTCCGCCCTCGCCGACGTCCTCTCCCCCAACGCCTCTTATGTTCACTGCGACGTCTCCGTGGAGACCGACGTTTCGCACCTCGTGGAGTCCACGGTAGCGCGTCACGGGCGCCTCGACGTGCTGGTCAACAACGCGGGTGTGCTCGGGAGCCAACGCGAGGGGAGGAAGGGCATCGCGGACCTGGACGTGGACGAGCTCGACAGGGTCATGCGCGTGAACGTGCGCGGGGTCGCGCTCGGGATGAAGCACGCCGCGCGCGCGATGGTCTCCGCGCGGCGCGGCGGGTGCGTGGTGTCGACCGCGAGCGTTGCGGGTGTGGCGGGCGGGATGGGCCCGCACGCGTACACCGCGTCGAAGCACGCCATCGTCGGGCTCACGAGGAACGCGGCGTGCGAGCTCGGGAAGCACGGGATACGCGTGAATTGCGTTTCGCCTTTCGGGGTGGCGACGGACATGTTGGTCGACGCGTGGAGGCCGGTCGAGGGGGAGGAGACGTGCAAGGTGAGGAGGAGGGCGTGCGAGGAGGAGGTGGAGGAGATGGAGGAGTTTGTGAGGGGTTTGGGGAATTTGAAGGGGGTGACACTTAGGGCTAGAGATGTGGCTGAGGCAGCTTTGTTCCTTGCAAGTGATGAGTCCAAATATGTGAGTGGGCATAACCTTGTTGTTGATGGTGGTGTCACCACTTCTAGGAATCTCATTGGTTTGTAGGGAGTATTGTATTTCTGATGTGATACTGATGTGATTTGTTTTTGTGATTAAGTTGATGAAATTATGAATAAATAATCAATGGACGAGTGAAGGATTATATAAGTGATTTGAGATGGATTCCCTTCCCCCTCCCCCAAAACTGAATTTTTTATTTGTTTATGTAAATTATAGTACAAGTGGTCGAAAAATGATTTTTTAAGACAATATGACATATTCAGTATGAAATCTTATCTATAATCTAATTTGTTTAATGAGATGCATGTTTTATTAGTTATGTATATAAGTATATATATAATTAGTTTAGCACATATGTTTTATTTTTATGAGTACCTATATGCTTTATAAATGAAATAATCAATGCATATGATAATTGTACTCCATTGATAATTGGGTTTTTTTTGCATATATACCATTAAAAAATATGTTATTTATTTTTATACCATTACACAAGGCATATTTATATGTATACCATTGCAATATTTATCAATAAAAAAATGTGCTATCATGTTACCTTTTATAGTAAAAATCAAATTGAACTAGAGTTAATTTTAAACTAGACAAAAGAAAATAACCAAAATAACCTTATTACAACCTAAAGAATAACAACTTTTTGCATATATACCCTTCAAAAACTTGTTATTTATGTTTATACCATTAAAACTAATCTACTTATATTTATGTACCATTAAATTATTTTTTAATTTTACATATTTATCACTTTAATTAGGTTTTTTCATATTTTCAAATATGTCTATTAATGCCATTAAAGTATATAAAATATCACAATAGTCTTACTTTTACATACACACACATACATACACAAACTCTCCCACAATATTTGCAAATAAAAAAAATCTATATTTTTTTTATATCATAAAACATATTTTTAATATTTCAATAAAAAAATTAACCATTAAATCGTTCTCATTGTAAAATTTAACATTTTTTTATTTTTTTCCATAGTATAAAAATATATATAAAAAATTTATGGTATAAAAATAAATATTGTATTTTGCAAGAGAAAATATAAAAATAAAAAAATAAGGGTATTTTAGTCATTCTCCATGACTTTAACGGGGTTAGTAGAAAATTTGATGGAACTTAACTAAGACGGTAAAAAAGCATTTTTTTTTAATTATTCAATAATATAAAAATAAATAGACTATTTGTGATGGTATAAAACTAAATAATATGTTTTTTAATGATATACATGCAAAAAAAAAAAACTAAATAATATGTTTTTTAATGATTTACATGCAAAAAAACCCTTGATAATTATACACGGTTGTATGCAATCCATTTTTTTTAGCTCGCTATCATCTCAAACAAATATGTTAATAGTTTATTAATTACTTGGGGTTGAAATTTCGACCACTGAGAGATTTGCAATTAATATAATTTAAAATTTTAATGTAATCCAGAAAAGTAAATTTAAAATTTCATAAATCCAACAAATGCAATAAGAGCAACTGACATTCTAATTTTATCTTCATTTCAACTTTTGAATTCAAATCAAATCATGTGGAACTGTGATTCCAATTCCATCCAAAATGCTAACCCACCCAAAACATTATCCCCAGTCAACTCATGAGTGCATTTAATAATACCAGTTCCATCCAAAATGCAAACACACTCAAAACATTATAGTATTTGAGGTTGACTAATCAAAATATATAATACATGAAACATTAAAGAACAACATATATGAAAAACAAAAGGGATTTTTAATTAAATAGATATATATAACGGTGAATTTCAATTTTTTTTGGTATATGGTCGATGTAAATTTTTTTATGATGGTTTATTTCAATTTTTATTAAAAAATTAAAAAAATATATGTTTGATTGGCTAAATATTAAAAAAAAAATCCATTTTTGTATGTGGATGAATTTTTTTTTTGTTCTGAATTGATCTCTTATGTATGAATTTTTTTTTTGTGTTGAATATTATCTCTATGAATTCTATTTGACAATTTTTAGGAATTTGATTTGAAAAAAAAATAATATCACATATTTTACAATATAATGAATCATATACTCTATATAAATAAATGTCCAATGTGAAACATTGGTATGAATGCCTTGTTGAAAGAAGAAAAAAAATATTAGTATGAAGGGGATATAATACATATATTACAATTACATTACAATTATATGAATTTAAATCTAACACATATTTCAAATGACCAAATCACATTAACCGTGTATTTTTTTTTTAATTTCAGATTTGTTATAATGTGATGTACTGAGAAAACATATCTTTCACATCTCCATATTCAAATAAATTCACCCCAAGAAAAATAACATTCACAAAAAAAGGCCAATTATCAATAACACCGGAAATATAAATCCCTAAATTAAAAAATGGTTTAATGGCTTGAATTGAACTTATCCCTTTTGAATTGGTCAAAACTAATTTAAGATTTTGATATGTGGGGAAGTCAAACTGGTAAGAGAGATTGAGTTTTTGGGGAGTCGTCCTGAGGGTAAGAGATAGGGTGTGATGTGAGAGGGGCTTAGCTTATTGTTTATATATGGAGTTAATATGCGAGGGGCTTATAAATTAAGTTATGAAAATGCGATGATAAACTTATTAATAAAGAATGCTTACTTATAATTTTGAGGGACTCAAATAGAGCCACCCATGGAGGAAAGGGAGAAATGGGGAAGAGAGAAAGAGAGGAAAAAGATACACTAATTCTTTCAGTGTGTGTGTGTGAAAAGCTATACACTAATTCTTTCAGTGTGTGTGTGTGAAAAGCTATGTATCTCGTTATGCCTACAATATCATTTTATTTGTTTTATAAAACTGTAGATGATTTATACTGTGTTTAAAAAATAAAAAAAAGTGTGCTAAACAGGACTGCATGTGGTCCTTTATTAAAAAAAACCATCAAAGCATAACAAACCAAACCTTCATGAAACTCTAACAAAACCCACATCTCTTATTTAGCTTAACAACTAATATATATGTGTTAGGGACATCTTTTCCCACGGGGAGGACACGATCGCCAAAAAAGAAAAAGTGGAAAAAAGCACTTTGGGCTTGTTATGGGGCTTTGGTCCAGTGTTATGTTAGTTTATGAGTTCTTGTCGACTCCTGATTTGTACAGTATATTATGATGAGACTTGTTGCTCCCTCTGGGTCTTTGCACAAAAAGAAAAGAAAAAACTAATATATATGTATGTTTATTTATAGACATTATATAACAATATATATAATAATATTTTATTAGAATCTGACTAAGGTCATGTTAATTTGTTGTAGCTTTAGTTTACATATTATACATTATGACTGATAGACTATTACCGTTTTAACTATAAAAAAAAACTTATAGATTATAAATTTTCAAATTTTTATAAACAATAGACATGTTTGTTCTAGCTGTTAAAAATATAGAATAATAAGTGAATGTTTGTTATAATAAGATGTAAAACAATTTTTTTAATTACGGTGTAATTGTCTAAGATATACCTTTTAAACAATAAAAGTTAAAATAAATATCAGTTTGATAAAAGAACATTTGTTATTATTTAAAAAAATCAGTGCATTAGTCTTCAAAAGTAGGGGTTCGGAGTCTCTGTGTAGTCGCCACAGAGGTTCTCTGTGCCAGCCTGTGAGAAGAGGACGTGTGGCAAACAAAAGATCCCACGTGATCTCACGTGATTGAACTTAACGACAATACATATATTAACGCCGTCTGCCTCATCGCACGTGAGCACCTCAACGTAAACACATAGATGTCACGTGATCCCTCATCATCTTCATTAACCAAAAAGTTTCCTCTAGAAAACAGTTGAAAAAAGCACGTGTTTTTATTTTTATTTTTTTAGATGATATAGATTTTTTTTGGGCTTGTTATGGCTTTTAGCTTTGGTCCAGTGTTATGTTAGTTATGCATTGAGACTCAATTACTTGTCTTGTCGACTCCTGATTTGTACGTAGTTTGTTTATGAATTTATGGATTATATGTTTCACAGTATATGAATCAATTATGATGAGACTTTGTTGCTCCCTCTGGGTCTTTGCACGATATACAAGCTTTTCTCTAATGCAAGTCGTGCTGAAAGCCCTGACAAAACTAATATATATGTATGAATCATTCTTACCATTCATCATTCAACATTACAAAACCAAAGTCTGACCATTATAAACCATTACATGAACATAGCACGACCACATGAGAACGTTGTTGGTCCAGAATCATTCTTATATATAATAATATTTTATGACCAGGATGCAGAATCTGACTAAGGTCATGTTAATTTGTCAAAGCTTCAGTTTACATATTATATATTATCACAAAAAGCAATACTGATAGACTATTACTGTTTTAACTGATAAGAATTAATAGTCCAAATAAAAACTTATACTGATTATAGATTTTCAAATTTAAACCCATCATAAACAATAGAATTTTTTTTTTTACTTTCACAAAAAAAACATGATATATATTTACTATTTATTGTAACTGTTAAAAGTATAGGGTAATCAGTTCATCTTTTATATTTGAATATATTTGTTATTTAATACAGAGAGGGAAGAGGGAATGAAATGTAAAACATTGGGACTGCGTCGTCGTCTCCGGCAGGTTTTTAATTACGGTGTAATCAAAGAGGGATGGGGATGGGGGTGGTGGTTGCATGTCAAAGATATACCTTTTAGCTTCTCATCTCACAATAAAATGGGTATAAATATCTTCCATCAATCCATCAAGTAATCCTCACCATCCATATCAGATCGGACGGTTGGAATGTAATGATAAACAGAACATTTGTCCATATTATTTGAACTTCTGTTTTTTTTTGTCCGTTCCAAAAAATCCAGTGCATTGGCACAGAAAACCTCTGTCTACACAGAGACTCCGAACCCCAAAAGTAGTACTTCAAAGGCACTCTTTATCTAGCTTTCAGATTCTGAATTTTAAGTTGTTTTTAAGTTAAACACAATCCATATGTTTAAACAAAACATACAACAACTGTTAATTTATTTATTTTAAACTAAAGCTATAATCTGGTGCTCATAAATTTTAATAAACACGCCCTAACTCACATGCAGCCTTAAAATCTATATAGCGAGGACGAGACCAGGCACGGACTCCTCAGACACCGTGCTCTCCCAGAGCGGCTGCGACAAACAATGCAGAGATGACGATGAAGTGGTGGCGGCGACGCGAGTGACGGTGACGGAGGTGTTGAAGTACTCCCTGACCTGGCTGATGATCCCATCGTCCCCGACGGTCCACGCGTGAACCCAGCTGACGTGGCGAACGTCGTCGTCAGATCCATCGTCGACGGCTTTTGGGAGGGAGTGGGGCCCTCGGCGAGGACGGTGGGGCCGAAGGCGACGATCTTGATTGGGAGGAAGGGAAAGAAGGGTTCGTTGAAGGAGGAGGAGACAGAGCCGGTGAGGAGGCGCATCATGAACTGGAGGTCGGGAGGGCCGTGGAACCACCATTCGATGTCTGGGGCCAGGAGGCGGTGGACCACGGAGACGTCGCGGGCGTTCAGGGCGTCGTAGAGGGTCCTGACCAATGACTTCTTGTGCTCCTCTTTCTCCTCCTCCTGTTGTTGTTGGTCATTGAGAGTTGATTTTGGGTCTGCCAGTTCTGGTTTTGAGAGGGAGGGAGGGGCTTGGTGGGTGATGGAGATGGATGGGATACTTTTGAGAGGGAAGGTGTGTGTTAGTCCTTTTATAGGGACATCGAAGATGCTGGGTGATTTATTATTATTTTATTTAAATAATTAGTTTAGATAATTATTTTAGATTTTTTTTAAAATGTAACAATAGATTTTATTTATGGATTTCAAAATAAGTTTATTAGGATTTGCTAGATTTAAAAATAATATTCAGGTTAATTGTTAGGATTAGGTGGTTAGGAATATATTGATTTAATTTGTTAGAGGGGCTGTTGATTTAAATAAATATAAAATATATATTACCCAATAATCTTAATAAACTTAATGCCTATAAATAGGCCTATGTTAGAAGTTGAGTTTGAAAGAGGTCTTTGGGACTCTTGACTCTTTGGGTTACAATAGTTCTTTTATTTGTTAATCCCTCTATCTTGCTGTTCCTCTTTCGTTTTTGCATCACTGTGTCACCTAATAAGATCGTGCTATATAAATATAATAATTTTATTTAAATTATGCATGTGTACATGGTTTTTTTTTTAATATCAAATGAAATAAGGGTAATTTTATTACTAAATTAGGTTTTTTATCACTGTTTTATCATTGGGTGTCGCAAGAGTTCTACGTGTTTGTTGACGATTATTCGAAAGAATTTTTCATGGGACCGGGATAAACATGTAGAAGTATCTTTCCAGCTCGATCGTAAGATCAGCTACAGAGAGTCCCTCCGCTATAATAAAAAAAAAATCAATCTGGCTTTCACATGGAAGATCCAAACATGTGGAGGTTGGAGATTCTGAGATTTAATTTGGACCACGGCACTGTTTATCAGTCCTCTAAACGTCACTTCTACTTGGGTTCGTGGTGGGAATTGAATGTCTGCATCCCAGAAATCAAAAAGCATTATTTTATTAGCGTTTAAAAGTATCAATAAATTTGATGTGGTGCAATGTTATTCAGTGCATGGTGTGGACAATATTGACATGGAAGTTTAAAACTTGTTAGATTTGTGGTAGTATTTTTTCAAACTTTGCCACCGTTGAATCCAAGTCACCATGGATCCAAATGGACCCCGGATAAGAATTAGATTATATACAATAAAATTACAATAACTTCAGAAAAACAAAAAAATGTGAAAAAAATTGAACTTGCAAATTTAATTTGTATAAGACTCAAAATGGGATATCTTAGAGATCACATTGTATTAGCACTGTTGAAAATTCTGTAAGCGGAAATAAAATATAAAAACATATACCACATTAGTCTTTTAACTTTTTATATTCACTTTCTATGTGGAATCAAGTTAGATCCAACGTGCATTGAATAATTTGATTTTTCACCGTGCTCTTGATTATTTGATTTACTTTGAGATACGTAAATTAATTGAATGCAAAAATGAAAAGTTGAAATTTAATATCTATTTCAAAATGAGAAGATCGGACAGACACAAACATATTGACGCGGAGCTCACCCGAACCCATATGGGTTGAGTGTAAAATATAAAATTATGTAACCATTCAACCATAACCATCCATTAGTAATTCACAGGGATTATGTGGTTACCACAAACACATGCATGTCAGATAATCTAATTAATCAATAAACAATATCACAGTAGAAGATGCAAAACCCATCTCATCTTAAAAAGGAAAATTTTGATTTCTTCAAAGCACTTTGTACATGAAAACACGTCATTGTCTTCCGGTTTTAGATGAACAGCAGAACAACATGTCCAAGTTTATATATATGATGATTATATCAATTAATTTTATGGTCTGTACATGGCTTTAATTTCTTGTCACGGCATGCAAGGAACCAACAAAAACAAAGGTTTTCAATGAATCCATAATACGTTATCCGAGTCACCACTCACTATGTTTGATATGTGGCCCACCTCCACTTATTATTAACTCTTTTTTCTATTTTTAGAAAAAGATACACTCAGTCACTATTGTCAACCAAAACTCAAATCTGAAGTATTTTCATTTAAAAAAAAATAGTAAACATCATCTAATAAAGTATATGCTTTAATAAAAAAATGCACATCGTTCCATTTCAAATTGAATGAACTCATTTTTAGCAAGTGTAAGAAAAAATTCAATGAGGTATATACGTATCTAACGAGATATATACTTAATTAAATCTGTAACGAGGTATATATAGTCTGTGTTTTGGTTGATAATCGTGACTGAGTGTAGCAGCACTCTTTCTTTTTATCCCAAGCTTTTGTTGGACATTTCACATAAATTTGAGTGTTATTCTATGTTGGGCTGGGTTTTAAAAATATAGCGTATCCAAAGATACAATAGTGTTTTTAGAAAAATGAATTTTGTTTTGGGTGATACAGTATAATAGAAAATCATATATTATGATAGTACAGTAATATCTTGATTGACTGATACATGCATTCATGTTATACTGCATACATTACATAATCCCTATATAACCCCCTGATTGTTTCTGATATTCTTATAACCCACTAAAACACATATGTAAATCTAAATAGCTCCCTAGGTTAAACTTTCGGTGACAGATGAAGAATATTTTGTGATTATTCAGTTTGATTAATCATGGCTAAAAATACAGTATATCAACATTCATCTACAATGTGTTAAAAATACGAAAAAACCTCCAAAAATCACAATTTTACCAATCCGAATAGATTAGAAAACCCTATCTGGAGGGTAAAATCATCTTTATAGAGGATTTTTTTATATTTTTAACACATTAATTATATGAGTTTTTTGTAAATTGTGTTTTCACCTATGGTTAACCAAACAAAATATTCATTATCTGTTAATGGATATTTAACTCAAGGGTTATTTAGATTTACATAGATGTTTTTACGGGGTTATATAGATTTCAAGAACAATCGGTGGTTATATGAATTTCATACAGTTTATGGGGTTTTATATGGATTTTTCTCAAATAAAAAACATTTGCTTCATATGACCATACGTGTAATTAGTGAAATAGAGAATTGTTTGCCGGAGTGCGTATAAGCATTGCTTCGTTGGACGTGTCTTCTTATAACTAGCCACAAATCATGATTCTTAGCTTATTCGTGTCAGTATAACATATTATGGATCAAAATAAATGATTTGCTGACGTTGTGATATGCAATTTTTATTTACGATTTTTGCCTATACATACAATCTTTATATGCAGTCTCATATGCAATTTTTAACGATGCATGTGACTCATTACATTAGACATTCAATTTCTTTAGTGAATTTATACAATTCAATAAAATATATATTTTATCTTTTCAATGAAACATATGTATTTTTTAAGAAGTTTATCTTTTATCTTATCTTACATTATATTACTTCAATCAATTGCAATGAATATATAGTTGTATATCGTGTGCATAATTCCATTTATAATAATGTGAAACCTTGGTGGAACCATGTGGGAGTGGGATGGAGTTTGTGGAACAATAGTTGAAGTCATGGAGAGGCCACTATAAACCTCTAACATGGGACGTCCAATATCATTGCAAATAAAATTACTTTTTTTTATGCTTTGTAATAAAGCATTACTTGTGTATACAGTATTGTGTATTTCAAACCATTTTAAGATTGAAGGACCACTTCGATGTTTGATTATACTTGTTTAATAAATCAAGATAACATTTTTTAAAACATTATTTAAAAAAGGTAAAACGGTTTGGTAAAGGACCAAACTTTTTGGTCGGTGTGGATAAATTTTGCCAAAAATAATGGAATTATTGTTGTGGTATCTAATCTTTACTTACTTGAATCAAGACAAAGTTTTGGTTGGCTCTTAGCCCCCGTTTGGATACATAATATGACTTATTTTTTGGTATACAGTATTATGGCATAAGTGAGTATAAATAAAGATAAAGTAATTTTGTGTTTGTTTGTGTTTTGAATTATTCTCGTTGGTAAACGTATGAATAAGTTTTTTGTTGTTTGGATAAAATGTGAATAAAGTATGGACAAAGTTTTATAAAAGGTGAAAAAATAATAATAGTTGATTTGATAGATGATTTATTAAAGATGATGATAGTTGATTTGATAATAGACCCACATATTTTTTAGGTGGAATAACCTAGAATAATTTGATTCTACCCTCAGTTTGGAATGATTATCCAGGATTATGCCAGTTATCGGAGAACTTCTTATGCACGGATATTCTAGCTTTTCAAATAGGTTAAAACCCCTAATCTAGTCAACACTACTTTATTCTTGGATTTATTCCCAAAACAAACGGAGTCTAAATGGTGTTCTCAAAGTAAATGACAACCCTTCCACGTCGCGAAACCTCAATTCATGATTTTGTGAATTATAACAACTTAGGCGGAGTTTGAAAGATAGCTATTCACTTAAAACAGTTTTTTTTAATTATTTTACTAGTGCTTTTTATTAAATTCTTGAAATGTTATTTTTCATAATTAACAGTTAGTTTCGAGTTCTTCAAAATTAAGACCCATCGTGGACATTTGAAAATACGTCAGAATATTCAAAAATTATCCAAACAGCTCATTTTGAAACACTGGCCAATGTGAAAATCAAGGTCATGTAGTTTTTAAGAGTATGATAAATTTATTATATGCAAACCTCAAACATTATTTTATTTTTCCCAATTTTGTTAGATTTTGACAATGTGAATGAAGACAAAAATGATAGATTTTTTATTTTCTAAGGATGCGTTTGGATGTGAGATTAAAACGCTAAGATTTTTAAAATCTTATGTTTCAAACTCAAATTTCAAAAAATTATGTTTTATTAAATTTTTAAGCGGTAAGATTTTTTTACCTAAAAAGAAAAATGATAGTTTAAAAAGTCAAAAATTGAAAATGTGTTTGGATCTAGATTTGAGAATTTATTATTTTTTAAATGAAGAATCTGTCTAAACTTATATCTGACCTAAAATTAAGATAATTTATCATTAAAACTTTAATCTTTTGTCAAACTAACTTTAAATTTTTTCTAACATTAACCCGGCTTCACCGTGGGGCTTTGGGTTCAGTGCCCTCCAGCTTACAGATGAAAGATGTGACTGGAAAAAAAAACCTACCAATAAAAAAAACAAAACTTTGGTTTCATGGTGACCCTTTGGAGGGGGGGGGGGGGAGTGTAAATTTCTTGCATAATCAATTTTAAAACTTAGATTTCTGCATAATCAATTTTGCAATCGCGCAACCAAATATAATTTGTAATTTATATATATATACAGGCCGTCGATCACGGGTCCATCGCATCGGACGGTCGGGTACGATTCACGTCGACCGTTGGATGCGATGGACCCGCGATCGAACGGTCCACGTCACGGCCGCACCTGTCGTTCGCCGCACCTAATCGCGAGCGTGTGTATATAAAAAATAAAGGGATTTTAGTTTTAAGTCCCCGTAAACTATCAAATTTTGCGATCGATCCCTCACTTCTTCATATTTTGGTTTTAGTCCCTACATTTAAATGATAATTTAGGAATAGGTCCCTCCTAAGGACTAAAAAATAAACTTAATAATTTAGGAATAAGTCCCTCCCATGGACTTATTCCTAAATTATCATTTAAATGTAGGGACTAAAACTAAAATATGAAAAAATGAGGATCGATCACTAAATTCGATAGTTTATGAGGACTTAAAACTAAAAATCCCAAAAATAAAATATATATTCTAATGAATTTGATAACTCATTTATAGAATGTATCAAAAATTCTAATAAGATTTATACCTCGTTAGAGTGACTAAATGTTACTAACAAAGTATATAAGACTGTACATAGAACAATAAAAATGGGTTGAGTGTTCCTATAAAACTAGAAATTAGGATGTAAATTTTTTTATAACAAGATATATACCGTATTATAGTGGGGTTACACGTGAAGCTACATACGAAACTGTTCCGCACATTACAGATAAAAAAGTAAAAGTTTACATGCTTTGTTTGTTTAATAAGCTATAATTTTTACTGAAAATATGTGTAACTACACGGGGACTACAAATTAAAAAAAAAAGTCTATCTTTGCATGCTGATGATCAAGCCAATAGTATAATAAGTCAATTCTGAATTTCAAAAGAAAGAAACTGCAGCAAGGGTTCAAACCTTATGATGACTATTGATTTTCTTATTTTATTATTTTATTTATTTATTTTAATTTGTGGCAGGCAACTGAATGTCTTCTATTTTATCAAATCAGAAGCATCAGAAGCTGTAGATTAAATATCTACAAATTGCAATGGATAGTTTAACAGTCCAAGATCAAACACATTAAAAACAAGACAAGTACTACAAAGGCTTTCCTTTACAGAGAATCCCAAATTTCACTACAAATAATGCTGAAAACATGACTTCATTGTTTTAAAAACAAAAATTTGTATAAAATCCTGTCCGAACTATGATCCGTATGTATGAAATTCACATTTTCTTTAAAATGCATCTCAAAATTTCTAAATCAACTGAGTGGTTATGATGTATATAGATCACAAAGCAGCTCAGCTAGAATACACACCTCAAGCTGGTGGTGGTTGATCATCACCCCTCTGTATCAATGGCTGAACAGGTGGTCTCATTGGATCGCCTTCGCCTCTCGTGGGCAATTCTTCATCCAGCACTGTCAAGCCCCTGTCAGGACTACCCATCCCTCTTGAAAACCTACTTGGACTAGGCGAATTCACTGTCCGAAAAACATATGGGCTCGAGCTTCCCCGATAGGGAGAACTCGTGCCTGACCTGAACAATTTCATCCCCTCTTCGCGAGGCAAAGGAGACAACAATGCCGGGCTGTAGAACTTATCTTCTGTGAACTCATAATAATCCACGGTCCGAACCTCTTGAGCTAGTGAACAAGGACAGCAAAAGAGCCACTGCATGCAATCAGTCACTGCAGGATAGCCACAGCAGAAGGTGTTCGCGGGCAAGTTGAATTTCTTCCTCATCTGAATCCTCCAAAAACCTCCATACATAAATCCGAACACGCAAAGAACGACACCTATAACTCCCAAAACTTCCCTCATTGCCTCGTCATTGATGTTAACAGCAGCCAAGTTAAAGATCCAAAATGGGGCGACGCAGAACAATAAGAACGTCGCGATGTGGACGTACATGTTCCCCAGTCCAATCCTGTCCATGTTCCATCCGAACAGGCAGAAGCTGCAAAACAGTGATTGATATGCTAATGATATGTCGTCCCACAGATCAAATAGTCCTCCAATCCACACTGGTTTGATCTCTCTTGTAGAAAATGAGTACTGCTTCTCAAATGTCGTCGACCCAAGTTGATTTTGAGCTTCCTCTTCTGTATCTGAATCATATTCCCTCCCAAGAGGACTTAAGATGTTGTACACACTTGCTGCAGCTGCTGCTGCAAAAGATACAGACAAGCAGAGGCCGACTCCAATGGCAGGTCGTTTGGATCGATTGTACCCCACATTTAGTCCACATAAGGCGTACTGCGCAAAACAATTCAAGTGGAGGAGAAGCACTACAACCATCATGTGAGCCCACTCGTTGGGCTTGTAAGTCCCATTCTTGCAGTATATCTTCCTCAGCTTCACAATGTCGTCAGGCCTCCACCTGAGTACATATGTTTTGTATTATATATTGTTCATTTCTATTATTCTACATGATTAATCATAATCATGAAAATTTATTGTATTCTCTTAGGAGAAAAGAAAAATCTTGGTCAATTAGCAAATGATATTTATATCTGATGCAAATCCAGAAAGATCCGAATTAAAATATTAATATCTGAATCTGCCTGATTTAGGATAGCATACTGATATTAAGATATTCAATCCATATCTGCTATGTTGACAGGCTTACCTGAGTAGAAGAACCAAGTTGTGGAACCGTTTTGGGTGCTGGTACAGGCACATGAGAGTAAACAATGCGTTGAGGATCTGATTGTTCACCTCGAACCAAGCATCCCTCTGAGACTTCTTTGGGAGAGCATTGTTCAACATCCCAGTTATCACGAGGAACAGGAGTGCTCCACAGACTGCGACACAGACAAACCAGATGAGTAGGGCCATGTTGATGGGATTCCTGATCCAGACTTTGCAAACATCCCTCAGAGAGACCCAGTTGATCTTCTTGATGGAGGAGCCTTGGTCAATAGATGAAGGAACAGAACGCGAAACATCGTCTCGCTCTTCGACCATTCTTCCAAACTTTGAAGATGGAGAAGACGATTTGCTCCGGGACTTGAATTTTGGTACTAAAATATCAAGAAATTTATTTTTGTGCAACATCTCTCCCAACAAAAGCTTTCGTGATGTAGATACATAAAGGGTTGTCTGATCCTTTGGTTTATATGCATTTGGAGCTCCAGTTGATCCCTGGACTTCCTGAATCTCAGTCGAGCATTCTCCATTAACAGTTTCAACCATTCTATTGTGTGAATAATTGAAACTCCATATATTGCAGTTTGCCTTGTTTTTCCTCAGAACATTTCACTGAATCAAAGATGTACCAGAAGCTCTCCCTCTTCTTAGTGAAGTAAAAAAAAACTGTTAATCTGGATGTTATTATGTTAAGAACGCTATATTTTGTATTGGCCTGATATTCCCAGTGATCTTGATCAGGTTTGGAAGTCAAAAGCCTCAACTCAAACAAACTTAGCAGATTACCTGCAAAACATCTTTTTGTCAAAATCAGATGAATGAACCAAAATTGAAATTAAACATTTTTGAATCAAGCATAAACATTCAGGTGGAAGTTTCACAAAAGCACGTGAAGATAGAATGGATTACAGTTCTTACATACAATTAGACTTTAGATTATACATTTATTGATAAAAAAAACTTAAACACCACCACATCTCTTGTTGGATGAGATTTTCACAATCAACTATAAAAAAAACGAGAATTCACAAAATCACACAAAAGGAATATAGCATGGATCACATTATGCACAAGCAAAAGTGCATGTAAGATGGACGTTATGAAGATAGAACAAACTTAACACCATAACATCTCATGTCATGATAAGTTTTTAGCAATCAATACATACACCATAATTGCTCTTGACCAATAATATTATACCACCATATTGCATCAAAATTTGCCCAATTTAGCACAAACTCTTAATCAAAGTGAAGAGACAACGCTGAAAATCATACTCACTCAGTATCCTGCATTTAAAAGTTCAAGAAAGAAAAGATCACAGTAGAAATAAAAGTAATCGCCCTCACCCAAAACAATCATAAATATCCATATAAATAATAAATAAATAAATAAGCATAATATATCGTCAAACGCCAATTTAATAGAGCCTAGCAAGAGATGGAAAAAAATGGTAGGATTGTTTTTAAAATCATCATAATCAAAGCCTGTCTCAGCACTCAAATCAAAGAATCCAGTACCAACAACAAAACAGAAGCTAACACTACAATTACATCATAATCAATAGATATTTGGATACCCAATAACAATATAAAACATAAAACCCATCAATTCATATACAATTCAGCTATGCAAACTCACAATTTCGGTCAGTTTCTCTGTCATTCTGATTTAGAGAGAATTGAAACACAGAACCGCCACCGATTTAAGACTAATCAATGAAACCCAAAGAACTACAATTCAAAAGGCAACACCTTTTGAAGTTTCCCAACTGACCCAAATGAAATTTCCAGTCAAAACCGGCCAACAAAAGCAAAAAATCTTTATAAAAATCATGAAATCTCAAGCTTTCAATCCGACCCACAGAAAAATAATAATCGAAAACCCAAGTCCTCAAAATGCCCAAAACAAACAAATTTGGAATTTCATATGAATAGAATATCATCACCTCCAGCTTTGTCCGTAAGGAAAAGATAGGATGAACTCCTCCCACGTATGAAGAGAGTCAGTTCAAACTTCTGGAAAAGCAATTCAAAAAATGAGGATTTTGTGTACAACGGTTGGTGACAGTTGACGTGGTTGTGGAAAGGACGAGAAGAAAAAAAAAGGCGGAGAAATATAAGGTCTCATTAATTCAATGTCTTAAATAACCGGGTTAAAAATTATAAATTCACCCATTGTATTAATTAAATTTAAATCTTAATATTTTTTAATTTTAATTGATATCATAGCATAATTTTATCATAAAAAATCTCAGCTTTAAAGATATCTACCGTATCTGTTAACATGAATAATCTCATATAAGTCATTATCAATGTTGGAGTAGACGTACAAATTCGTAAAGACTTATAAAAACTCAATTATCATCCCTGGATTAAAATTTCATTCAAATTTGACGACACTATATAATTGCATAGACATTATAGTTTTCATAAACAATCGTAAAGACTGATTAATCCCTACAAATACAAAGACTAAATTACCCTTGTAGGATTTTTTATGTTTTTTCATTCCCATACCCCCGTTTGGGATGTGACATAAGGTCGCTCTTGATAGTTATACTAGGATAGATAATAATCCATGTTGAATAAGTAAATTTTTGTTTGGTTGTCTTTTCTGTTATTCTCGTTGGAAAATGTAAAATTGATATTTTTATTGTTTGGTTCACCTTGTATAAAATAAGAATAAATGGTAGATAAAAGATGAATAAAAATTTGTAACTTTTTAAATGACAATTATATCTCTGGACAAATTATTTATGTTTGGGAATAAGTATAAGAGATGTGTGTATGATATGATAGATGTGATAGTTTTTGGAATGTGTAAAGAGTGTTAGGTAAGATAAATTTTTTAAAATAACAGATAATGATATTTTTATTCATTGATATAGATAAGCCCTGATAAACAATTTTAGTATTTTATGAGAATAGTTATCATGCATTATCCTAGCTTATCAGACATAACTATTAAGGTTTATTCTTGTCAAACAAACAGCTGTTTGAATGATATTCTACTGTATTCTCTCATATCCATTGTTTATCCTCCACCCCAAACAGAGGGATAGAGATACTATTGAAAAATGGTAAAAAAGTTGGGATAATTTAATCATTTCATGGTATAGATTAAGATTAACTACAGTAGGTTGGATTATGGTTAATATTTGTTGACATCAAGGGTGTATATAAGTTTTGTAAATTTTCAAGGACTTGCATATCTGCTTCAACTTTGACAAGAACTTATATGAGATTATCTACGTTCGACGTGAATATCTTTTAACCCAAAATCTAATTTTTATTCAATTTAATATTTTATTTTTTCAAATAAAGCTGTCAATTTAATCAACTACCGGGTTAGGTTTCCTTTGAAAAAAAAAGGTGAATTGTTCAAATGCCCCTTGACTAAAGATCTATTTTTTTTCTACCCTCGGATTTTTTTATATTTTTTATTTACCCCTGAAATCTAGTATTTTTTTTTACCCCTAACTAGTGCCATCTCATTTTTTATATCTAAACTACTCTCATATGTAAATTAGTATTATATTTCTGTAATTTATTGTTAAATTTCTGTAATTGGTTATTATATTTATGTAATTTATATGTCATTAGTTTCATTCCATATATGATATTACATTTCCGTTTTGTAAATTATAGTTTTTGTAATTTCTGTTGTAATTGTTATAAGAATGATATGATATTTTCTGTAAATGATAAATTATGTCATTGAGTATTACATTTATAATTTTTGTGTAGTTGTTATATAAATGTTAGTTTTTATAATTGTTTAGTATATGAATTAAGAAGTAATTCTACTAAAATATTACAATCGCTTATAAATTTTCAATTCGAATTCATGCTATTACTAATTTAGTTCATAACCCTAAATGAAAATTTATTTAGCTGTTTGATTATTTGTTGTATTTTTAATGTAACTTGGAAAACCCATACTTTAATATTTTTTTGTAGATAACTATTAAATATTAAATATCTGTAACTATTTATATAATTTCTATATGTATTATATTATATTTCTGTATTTCTGTCTGTAAGGGATAGTTCAAGTATTATAAAAAGTCAGGGGTAAAAAAAAATAAGACAAGATTTCAGGGTAAAATAAAAAATAAAAACAAGTCCAGGGGTAGAAAAAAAAATTAGACCATCGGTGAAAGGGTATCTGAACAATTCAACAAAAAAAAAAAATATATATATATAGGGTTAGGTCTGCATTAAACTCTTCCCCACCAACCATGGATATAGACACCTATGCACGTGTATTATCATTTTATTAGTCAACTTTTACCCATGAAAAAAGAGCAAAATTCAGCTTATACCCATGAGAAACACTAAACATGAATCAAAATAACTAATCCTCGACAAAATAATTATTCCTATACCATATCCTTCTTATTCCCAAACCAAAAAGTTTATTCCATGCGGTTCATGAGTGGGCAATATCATAAGCTTTATTCTAAACCACCCAATCAAATCCCAGTCTCCTGAATAGATAATCTATCAACTTGTTTGCATGAATCAATAGAATACAGAAAAATAAGTTTAAATTGGTATGCCCAACCCCTTTAAAAAGCTTAAAACAAGCACAATTTTGTTTAGTCTTGCACGATATCACAAAATAAACATCACCCAACAAATATTAAAACATACAACTTGTCCTTTTAATGCTGTTTTCATCAACTGAAAACATGCCATTCATGACTAGAACTAATTGGACCTCTGTAGAGCTAGATCGAGCACGGTATGAAAGAATTGTCGAGGATATATGGGAGGTTGTTCAGCGAGTGCCTGGAATTATGAAGAATAAGTTGATGAGTTGCAGTTGAAAAGAATGGTGTTTAGAGGTTGGATTTGGAATCCTTGTGTTTGGTACCTGATGGATTAAGACTGTCGAAGGAGTCATTCCTGGGACTGTGTTAACCTCAATTACCATAACCTGCAATCAGTCAAGTTGAAATATCATTAACACTCTCCGGACAGGCAACAATGAATAATAAGAAACATACATAGTTATGCATTATAAAATTTTAAATCCAAGTAAAAATTTATGTCACCAGATGATATTTGATATATGAGGAACTTTTTCTGTTGAATTTATGCGGCATTTAGTGTGGATCATGTGTTGGAGAATATTGGATTAAAAGTAATTGAATTCTTGTCAAAGTTGGCAAAGTTTAATTGGAAGCAACATGCAATTTTTTTGGGGATAACTTAACCTCAACATTTCTTGACAGGTCAGAACTTATTTGCTCAAAAAAAAGGCAGACAGTGAGACATCAAGGCAGACATTTTTGCTCGGTCGAACAGATGACAGATGTTTCCTAATTAGAATTCATTAACGTTAACATACCTCTCCAGTGTGGACATTCACGAAAGCATCGATACGTGAAAACCCTTCTAGCCCCAAAGTGTTTGCTACTATTTCAATGCGCTGTTTACATTTTTGCAGGGCTTCTTCACTGGAGTGGGGAAACAGTATGTCAGAAGTCAGAATCCTTGTATGTGACTGTCAAATATAAAGAAGCACAACAGAAGCTAGATATGCTCTCATAACAAAACCATGATACACCGATACAAACAAGTAAAATGTAAGCTGATTTCTGCTACGCACAGATGCATGCTTTATGCAAAAGATCGCATGACAAATATATTATTTAATGTGAAGTTGACCGACCCAAAAAAAGTAATGTGAAGAGTGGATTAAAAGAAGAGGGAATGTAATAAAATGTGGTGACCCCTTCCATCCACTTTAAGAACCATTGGGAAGATCACACAGAGACGATATAATTTATTGACTGTAAAAGGTGCACTTCTCCTTTCAACTAGAGATGTTGATGACATTATTGGAAATATGTCTTTCAGAAGCATGCCAAGAAATTCTGATCTTCGATCGAACCAATATGTCTATATGAACATCTTTGATATCAATATTACACATATTATAAAGTCAGAGAAAAGCAAGGTTATATTCCAGACTTTTTAATGATCTATCCTTATCGAATTAAGTATGCCCCCCAAGCACACATTTTTTATATTATGCACTGATATAGGTATTACAGCTCCAGATACTGGACAATTTTATTTAATTCCATGTGAAAAATTATATGTTAATGCATTTAACAAATAACAGAAGAAGGTATAAAATGATATTCAAGAACAAAGAGAACCTTATTATTGTTGTTGGAGGTGGAGTTAGGTTGACGCCAGTTCCACCTGCGGAGAAAGAAAAAAAAAGCAACATATACACCACACTATATCCTGTACAACCACGTTATATCCTACAATACATCCGTACAACTTAAGTGGATGTGAAAGTCCATAAAATAATCTCTGACGGAAATAAATCATTAATTTAACAAGTCTTCATAAATTAAAGCGAAGCAGAAATCTTTATATCATTTATATGATTATATATTTCTCAATAATGGTAGGTCCAATTTAGTTGTCTCAACTATCCCTGCATGCAGAAGTCCTGCACTGTGCCCAAATTCATTTGCAACACCACCCCCCCCCCCCCTCCTCCATACAAAAAAAAGCCCAACCCAATAGGGAAAAAATACCACCACCCGCCCACCACACCCACACAAAGTTTTCTTTTTTCTCCATTTTTTATACTGTTGAGAAAGTTGCGGATAAAAAAAAATGCATTAGAAAAATACAAAAACGAACAAAATCAAAGGTTGCTGATGCCTACACAAACTGGCAGAGAAGCTAATGAACATACAAGTCGTAACAATATCATAGATGAAATCAATGAAATTATAGATTTGCATCAAAGGTCTAAATCCTCTAGGAAGGATTATGTTCACAGGCTCATGTCAAGCTATGATCACAACCAGTATAGGATCTCAAATCACTTCAGACAAGAAGTTGTTGTGTAGACCTTTGAAATCACTTTTTCAATATTCAATGTAAAATTCTTTCAGAGTTCAATTTCTTTATGTGATTAATTGACATTAACATTAACATTAAAATTTCCCTAACAATTCCAATTCCGCCTTCTAAATCCTATTAACATCTCTACTGAGTTCATTATCTTTAAGATCCTTACTAACAGCCTCATTCCATGGCTTCTTAGGTCTTTCCCCCTCTTCCAAAATGATTGATTCCATTTTATTTTTCTGACTGATATAGTAACAAAATTTCCAGGATGCAAGAACCAATCATTGCCTGAGTTTCTTGGTCTCTTCTCTGATTGCAAATTGGTAAAAAAAAATATCAGATGAGTTAGATGAGAGAGCATACCTTGAAATTTTTCCTCCAAAGATAAGATGCCACCAGTTTCCTTGACAGTAATACTGGGACACAATGAATGCATTGCCCCTCGTCTACCCATAACACCAACTGTTACTTCAACCCACTCACTTTGTCCGCACCATACAAGACGACGTGCATCACCATTAGCAGATTTAGATGAGACTACTATTTCATCAGTCTCAATAAAAGGTTCAAATATCAAAGACCCAGGAGGTGGATTTGGCATCTCTATCATCCCATGCGCCTAAGGAATTATTGGCAACAAATTTCAGTATAAAATAAGGATTCAAAATATTTTATCACCAGTATTGAGAATGATAAGAGTTACTAAAGAAATCCAAAAACAACTTATATTAGTACAGATGTATACAAGTTGACACATTTTCAGCAATTACTCTTACACTTGGCCCTTTATTGAGCAAGTTTAGATGCTCCTCTATTTATTAACAATCTCATGAAGTTCATCACAACATTTTTCATAAGTAGTGAATAGAGATTATACAACAAAACAGAGAATATGGAGTATTATCTCTACATACATGATACCTCTTCACTAAAATCTAGCCAATCTAGATGAAATTAAAAAAGGCACAGATGACAAACTAAAACAGACCTTTGACAAACTGTTAGCAGGAAGTTGAAGGATACAATTCTGCAGTGCATTTGCATACACTTCAAGGTCATCTTTGGAGCTGTGATGCAAAGAAAAGTATTAGTAAGATCAAATTTATAGGATTTAATGTGCAATGAAAAGGATGAGAACCACAGAAGTGTATCATACCATAACCTAGCTACTCCAGTTGAACATCCATCTCGAGCTGGTTTCACACACAATGTTTCAGATCTGAGTTTTGTAATCAAGTCATGCCAAATATCATGCAAATGACCCTTCAAAAGCTCCTCTTTACTTCGCACATCCTTAGGTATGGTAAGTACTCCCATATTTGTCAACTGCGCGTACAACAATCCAAAGCAGCATATTCAGAGTTCACCAAAATTCGATGACCACAGAAATTCTAAAAACTTCAAAAATTTAACAGTCAGACCATTGATGTACATACATACCCACATGCGTCATGTCTCCTTGTCACTTCTAAAATTTATGATGCAAATTTGCCACAAGTTTATAGAATTTTGTACAACTTTAATTTCTCAAACACAATCATATACTGAAAACAGATTCATAAAAAAAATCATATTTTTGAAGTTTTAAAAAAAGACCTATAAGTTCTTAAGGTCTGGCAATCAAATTTGAAACCACGGCAATGTATAATTTTACTCATAGCTACCAAGAAACACTTTATATATTGAAGATCCTATAAACTCTCAGTAATAACTGTCAGAAGATAGAAGAATCTCAGATTTCATTGCCTAAAGAAAATTAAGTATTTCATTTTCTTGAGACTTGCTTTTTGAAAAGTTAATCCAATCATCACGGCAGCAAATTTTAACATATTTTCTTAAGACTGTTTGAAAGGTTAATTCAATTATCACATAAGTAACTTTAAGAGAGTTCCAGAAATGTGAAAACTCCGAACTATAATTTTAAAGAATAGGACCATACATGGCTTAGAGCAAGAGAAGTTGACACCTTGTCCATACAAGTTTTGGAAGCCATGGCACCAGGACCTGTAACATGAAACAAGTACAAAAAGCTACAGGAGTGAACAAAATAACTGGTTGGTGAGAGCATAGAAAATCATTTAGAAAAGTTCAACCTGTATATGGAACTCCTGCAGCATCCAACAAAGATTGCAGGGTACCATCTTCCCCAATGCCACCATGTACTGTCAAGGTTAGATGAAGGCGGAAACAATAAGTAACTGATAATTTGTATGGACAAATCAATATTAAATATTATTCTTTTAAATTAACAAAACTCTCCAATAAAGCCATACATCAACAAAAGATTAAAATTATAATACTTCCTAAACAATTACACCATAATGACTCCAAATCTTAAATCCAACAGTTACATTTGGGCCTATCATACAGGATCCATGATGAACCCTATACACTCTTAAAACACTTAAATCATGCTTCATGTTCCCCATCACTTTGTATAAATCCAAATTGTAGTAATTAAATTATCAGTCTAATTGCATACATGCGACTCATCGGGAAAAGGGATATAGAAAAATATTATTTACAAATTAGAAATGAATATAAAGACAACAGAATATATGGAACATTATAAATACCTCCATATTTTAGTATGGCCTATAAATATAAATCTTTTAAATGGTTTTGTGTAATAGCCTAGGAGATTCAACACGATCATCCACCCCATGTCATCAATCATGAACATGATCTTGTTCCCCCAAACACTAGTTGACATATTACTTATTTGCAAGAACATGCAATCAACTAATTTTTTTTTCTTTTTGTGCTGAGCATCATGCCCATTTATACAAACAGACCCACAGAATAAACATCGTAGTCAGGTGAGTTTCATGTATTCAGCTTATTACATGCAAGGAAGTTTTTTGTTCTTCAGTTGCATAATTTGTACCTTCAGTATCAGGAATTAACCAAAACAAAGAATTTAGTCATGTTTAAATGCCTGGATATTATACATTGAGATTGTATAATTCCTAAATTAACATCTGGTGGAATTATAAGATATACACTTTTATGGACTATATTTGAGAAAATAAGGAACAATGGCCAAAATCATTGTAGTGTGCTGATAGATATGTATGGGCCAGAAATAAAACCTGCAATGAACACTATGGCTTGAACCTCCTTTGCATTTTTTATCCAGTCCTCCAGCGAAAATTTCACAGGTTGCTCATCCAATATGTCAAAACCAGTAAACCATTCATGTCTCTTCAAACCACCCATGAGCTCTAACATTACTTGGTTGCGCAGGTGTGAAGTCAATGCAGCCCTAACTGGTTCAATTGCCTCTATGCATGCAGCAAGGACTTCCTCTGTTGTATGCCGCAGCACAAGGGAATAACTGTCAGGAAAAGCAGATGTTCAATAATAGCATTATAGGAAACTTCAAACGGATGTAGGACAAACCACCTATACATGGTTGAATAAAAAATGAGCATTGTGTGGGTAGTTCTGTAAGGTGTTCAGTGCTTCAACTCTGCTAGAGGCTATATTACATGGAATGTTGTACGCTCCAAAATATTCAGATCATTCGTCCAAATTAGTTGTCTAGTTGCCGTAATTGTTGCAGTTTAGTTTCCTTTTCAATGAATTAGCCAATAAGAACAAGAAGCTTGAAATTCAGATCACACATATGTATTGCAGCAAATAGTTATTAATTATAATGTAAACCAACACTTACGGCAAAGACCAGACTGTTTTGGAATGGGCATCATGTTGCTTCTCATTTGCATGCAGAGAAGATGAATATCCATTTGCCAGCAAACATGGAGTCACATCTAGCTGAACCATCAAAATCAGATATCAAGCTTGGTTTAATTATATGCGGAACCTATACAGTAATTAATGTGTAAATGGATGAATAACACAATAAACAGAAATAACAGAACATGAACAGAACTGTAAAAAATTGAGCAAACATGATTTTTTGGAGTTATATTTACATGATCAGTTAAGTAATAAGTGACAGCAACAAAAAAGGAAAAGTGGGGGACTATTGAACTCGACATGGAAAGAAGATTTTAACAAGATCCATCATCTTCAGATGTAGCAAATAACATACAAAAAAGAGACCATTTAATGCAAATATGCATGTGATTATGGTCCCTTCACACACTAATGCTAAACAGATGAATTGGTCCAATTTATCTAACTTTTCTCGGTTCTCTTGCGCCATAATAGATAAATAACAAACCAAAATAAGAAAAAAGTTAATTTTTTACTTAGGCTAAGCATGACAACATGAAAAAATGAAAATCTGTTCCCCAATGACACTATTGAGATCCTGATCAGTGAAAGAAAGCTCAAGGATCAGTCTTACCACAGCATGAACCAGAAAATATAAAAATGAAAATATGTTCTAGTTGCATATAAATCATAGAAACAACCAAGTTCTTGATTTACAAAATAAAAAATAGGAAACATAATCTTCAGACATGGTTTTGTTAGGTTTTCAACATGCTCATGATTAAGAAACAAAAGGTAAGCAGAATCGGTTCTAAACGGACAAAACTATGTTCTTTTATTTTGAAAGCGGTTAGGTTTTACCTCATCAAAACTTTGCAAGTTGAGCCAAACATTCGTTCCACTCATTAATGATACTTGGCGTTCTGAAGTATCACCTCCAAGTATGACAAAAACTTTTTGAACTCCACTGCATTTAGGAATGGCATTGGCATGATGTGCAGATTGCAGTCCTCTTGATAAAGCATTCCACGCATTATTATGTGAATTGAGAGAAGGAAACCGCAAGCATGCATGATGGATAATAGTTCGAAGAATACTTGAATGAGAGAATCCAACCTGCATAGATTATAAATTTCCCAATAAACAGAACAAAATACATTTAGACAGAAATGAATCACTGGTTTTTTGGAAGGAAATAGAGAAAAAAATGATAATACTCTGATAAATGGCCTTTCATGCAATAGTACAATAAATGATGGCCCATTTTAACATATAAAGAAATATTCATATTACACAGTTCAACTCAAAACAATTTCGCTTCCAAGGGTTTGGATTAGGATATAAGGACTCGAGTATCAAATCCTTTGGTGATATAATTCCTACATATCCATCACATAGCAAACGCTTACTTTTAATCCACTTTTTATATAGATAAACAATTTCAAAAAATAATTTCTTATGTAACTCAAATGATTTACAATACTGATTGAGACTTCATGGATCCAATGTTGATTAAAGAGGTCTGGCCAGATATATCAATTGATGGATATATTATGGAAGATTCTCCAGACCTAATATTTTAGTAGAAAAACCCTATAGATGTATTGACAGAGAATATAAAACAAATAATACTTTTCCAATTCAATTATCATAAACATTTCGTAGAAAATCCAATCATCATTTTGTATAAGATTAAAAGACAAATAGATAACATATTCTTGGCCAATTTATATCCAATCGAGTTGGATAATTTGAGAATTCAGCTCAAGTACCCAGAACACAAACATGTTGGTTAAACTTTGACAACCAGCATACAATCCATTCGAACCTATGAGAGAATCCTTGATCAACCTCCAAAAGGACTAAAATAAAGCAATAAACAATGTTCGATGCTATGAACATCGGAGATAATTCGCTAGATAAGCTCAGCTTTGACAAATTATAGGAGGTTTCACATCAACGTTTAGAACTATATATAATCTCCTAGCCAAAGAAGCAGCATGCCACATGAGAAAAGGTCATCTCAAACTGTACATGCATTAACTGCTCACATCCCAAAAGTATATGGGATCCTCATTTGACGGGATTGGGCATAAATATGAACTCTTTGACCAGGACACAACTGTAGCAAAGGCATGAAAAATAATTGATACCTTTGAGGCTTGCTGAAACAAAAAGCTGGTCTGCTCCATCCCGCTTATCTAAAAGCCCAAGAAATGGAAAAACGGCATGGTAAGTTTAGAGAAACCATTAATGCCATGAGTACCATAAAAAGAACTGATGACAGCATTTCAACCAGAGAGGCCATTCAAACTAGATGATACAGGATAATGGCTTACCAAATTGATGTCAGTAAAAACAATGGTACCAGATCTAGTATTTCCAAACATATTATCCTTGTCCTTCAAAGACACTGCATGAGAAGGTAAAAACCAACCATCGATCCGAGCAAAGTCCTGTAAACCAAGTCGCTTAAATAGCAGAGATGCTCCACCTCTTATACAATCAATTATGTCAGAAGGAAATCGTGGTGGAGTGTGGTAAGCAACCTACAAAGGGAAGAAGGTAGAAGATATGAGGATAAAATTGAACATATTCTATTTAATATTTATGAATATAGCAGTACTTAGCCCTATAAATACGACAATATATGGAAAGGTCACATCATAAAACATCCTAATAACAATAGTGACCTACTTTCATCAACATTAACACATTAAATAAAATGATTAACCCAGAAAAAAATTTATATGAGTCAAGGAAAAGAAGGAAAAAAATTCTGATAAATTAAATTGCATATATGTGTTTCTCCACAAAAAAAAAAAAAATTGCATATACGTAAATTATAAATTGATATACAGAGTGAAATCAACTTGAACCCTGAAAATAATGTAGACCACATTATAAGATTTTGAACAATCTTTGACCATATCAATCCAGAAATAAAAATAGGAAATTTTCAACACATGCACACACCTGCTGTGTCGGAAGATATTTCCTTCGATAGTTAAATATTGCATCCTTTTCTTTTACATCACCACTTCCAAAACATTGGAGCTCTACCTGATCAGTGAATGCCAAAAAATCAGTCCCCCAAATGAAAAACGACGTGAAGGGCTTCACTCATTCATCTTCCATTACATGGAATCTTCAGCCCCCAGAAATTCTTGAACAAAATACAAAGGCATTGATGGAAAATGAAGTCAAAGCTTTATGTTTTACTTTTTAACTCATGTTTTTTCAGAAAATAATGGTACGTCTTTGGTATATAAACTTCTCTATTTGGGATCTGTGATCATTGTTCTTAAATATCACATTCTTTTTGAAGTGAAACGGTAGGTATTCGGCCTCAATTTTATTTCTCAAAGAAAGGGAATGCCCAAAGCATCAAGGAAAACAAATGTGAAAGGAAAAAACAAGACCCAAGGGAAGGGGGTGATTATTCTTAAAATATCACATTATTTATTAATAATTTGCATTAAAAAAGAATAGCCATTTAAACTCATAGGATTAAAGGAGCAAGTAGAATTATAAGAAACCATGATGCAAACAAACCTCGGTTGGGAGGAGAACAATGGGAGTACTATCAGAACCTAACCCCACATCAAGGACAATGGCCGTGAATTCACTCCCTCCATCAAGAAACATTTCGATGAGGACTTTATCATCAATCCCCTGATAGAGATTTGAGACACAACAAACAAAAGCACTGATTTTAAACATTATCAATATATCATGACACCCACCACCTCAAGCTGTGATACCTTCGAAATGATGTCTTTGGCTTTATCAATACAATCATCAATGCCGTAAGCTACAGTAACACCAATGCTAGATCCTGCTTTTGTTGGTTTTACCTGCAAATTATTAATGTTCAGCATTCTTTTGTTCTTCTATATAATATGGTCAAATATCAAAAGAAAGTCAGAAAACACAACTTACTATAACTCTACCCAACTCTTTGTCCAATTGATTGCCTGTAAACCACTTCAATAACTCAACCTTATCAACATTGTGCTTCTGCATTCCACCGTCCAAACATCAACTATAATTCAGGATGATTGGCAAGTATAAGATTCTAATGGGATTAATATCTAATATCCAGATCAGTAAAGTTTCATTTTACAAAACATATCAACATGTATTTCATATAAGATAGGTTTGTAAAGATCATAATAGGTCCCACTCGATACAGTTCTGATTAAAAAGAAATAATCCTTCGGAGAAAATTTTATTCCCAGAAACAATTTCTTTTTAGTTCTACAACTCATGAAAAAACAGTTATCCTGTATAGTTGGTAGGTTTTGCCAGAAAAGGTAAAACTTTATGCCCATCAAGCCTTAAACATAATAGTACATTGGAGTGCCAACTGCACAAATTTTAATTGCAAATGTTCACAGTGAGTGGGACTAGAAGAACAGAGGTTCGCTAAGAGGAAAATGTGGAGCCCACAATATAAGATATAACATGTCTATCTGTTATGGACTTGAAATGCATGGAAAAAAAGAGAGTATTTACAAGTGGCCAAAGCATACTTGATCCAGATTATATCAACAGGTGTGTGAATATATGTAAATCAACTTTGTTTCACTGATAGTAATCATGGGGCTGAAACGCAAGAACTCATAATTGCAAATTCTGCTAGCAACCATTGAGCTATAAGTCCAACTTTATACATGTGAAACTTATGTGTGAGGAGGCATGTACATATCATGTTATATTAGATAACAAAGAATAAATTATACAGGAAATCGAAGCATCTGAGTGCTCATGTATCTTTAGAAAGATGGGATATTTTAGGCAAGTGACTCAAAAATATGCTTCAGATCATGGTTGGATTGTGCTCAATCGATAGCAAAGGCATGTTGCTATACTGCAATAAATTCAACTTACTGCACAAAAGAAGAATCTTAATATATATGCAAACACAGATTTTAATTGAACAGGAAAAAAAACATAGCACCAAACCTGTACAAGAAAACTGGGTACTGTTATAAAGCCCTGTCTCTTGAGCTCTAGTGAAGCATTGTGCTGCAAGTCATTATAAAAAATAGACAAATAATTCAGCGAAAAAATGGCTTCTACGCTTACAGGGGGGAAAAAATAGAATATCTGAAAAATAAATGAATGAATAAAAATAACACTGAATTTGGTTGAGTCTGAACAAAAAACAGTCCCTGATTTCTTGATGCTCAATCAAGTAGGACTAAAATAAAAATGGAAAAAATTTCTCGGCACTATTAAGAGAGAAAATTGTGTTTCATCAGTGACCATATATCAGCCAAAAGAAACAGAAGGATACTTTTTTTACTACCATAATTGAATTTTATATGACAAAAGATCAAGGACACATGGTGCACCATATATAGAGAATGCCAGAAGCAGGCTCTCAATAACAATCATTACGAAATCAGGCAACAAGGAGTTTTTGGACCCATATGAAGAGAAGTAGACAACACAAGATTTGATTTTTCATATATTACAAATTTATGATTGATTCAAAGAAACAGAACAGAATATTAAGTTTTACCTTGTCAAAAGCAACACGGCATTCATTTGATGGTGTGCCAACAAATGGGATACTTGCCTTTTCCAACAGCTCCTAGAAGTTGGTGTTGGCATGATTAAAGATATATTGCCCAATTAAGCAACCATTCAGTTATGTGTTTATTTGAAAACCACAAACTATATGAACTCCACAAATTTGACAAAACAAACCTGGATGCCACCATCTTCACCAAAACGACCATGAATAACAGGGAACACAATATCGACAGAGTTTGCAAGGTGTTCTGCAAACTCAGACAGGGACTTGAATTCATGGGCAAGGCTGCAAATTAAATTACGTAATGAGCCACAGATATACACATCCACTTTAAAACTGCAAGGAAATGTGAAGCCTTGAGTTAACCTTTCCAGTTTAAAATCAAAATCCGCAGGAGTATTTGAGTATAGCTGTGGCAGGATGGCAAGAGAAAAGGACATAAGCAAACAAAATTCCACCATAATATGTAAAGATTAAATACACTAACATGTTAAGCTCACTTATTTTTCATCTACTTTTCAGTAGTTTGGTTATATAAGATGAGCAAAAATATGTGGATCAGATGATAAATATTGCACCAACCTGGGCAGACGATATAGCATAAGCATTGAGATGGCAGTCAATGTAATAGCAACTGACATGCAAGTCACTACCCTGAGATAAATTGAGAGTAAGAATTTCAATACACTTTCCCAAAGGATGCAATGACCTAAAAAAAGAGTACTACATATTAGCACATTAATCCAGCATCCAGTAGTCAAAATATTCTGCAATAGAGTCAAACAAAGAATTTCTCACACATAAACTATCTGAGTTAAACAAGCTCAAAAGAAATAAAAAAGATATATCTGCTTATTGAAGTTTAAGGTTTGGGACTGCAATGAGAGAACGACCATTGTCCATATAAAACAAGTAAAGATGTGACAAATAAAAAATTTAAAAGGATGAAAAAAGGATTCTGATTCACTGCTTCTATATAATAGCCACCTAAAATCTGCCATGTTCAAATGACATAAAATAAGAACTGTTAGTGGTCTCAGGTTTGCGATTGCAATGATCATTTTCCACGCAAACAATTATAGAAAAGTTTACTCCATTGAAAAGGGTAAAAAAAGGATTCCATTTAACTCTTTATATCTAAAAACTACCTATATTTTGCCCATGTGTAGATGACATCAAACAAAAAACTCTTAGAGGTACTGTTCCTGCCATGGTTGGGTTGGTTAAGGATTGCCTTCCTTATTAGTTCGGCCTAGCGTGGAACCCGGTAGTGGGGGAGGGAGAGACTGTTAATACCTCTCTTTTTAGGGATTTTATGTTTTAAGTCCATGTAAACGTGCCTATTTAGGAATTGATCCCTCACTTCATTTTTTTTTTTAGTCCTCATATTCAACCGCCTATTTGGTTTTTAGTCCCTCCGTCATACGTCCGTCCATACACCGTTAATCTGTGAAATGTGATTTTATTTTTAAGTCCCTGTAAACTATGTTATTTAGTGATCAGTCCTGTAAAATATGAAGAAGGGAGGAATAATCACTAAATAACATAGTTTACAGTTTCATAAATTAACGGTGTATGGACGGACGTTTTACGGAGGGATTAAAAACCAAATAGGCGGTTGAATATGAGGACTAAAAAAAAATGAAGAAGTGAGGGACCTATCCCTAAATAGACATGTTTATAGGGACTTAAACATAAAAATCCCTTTTTTATTGGGAAATTAATTATAGGTCGTTGCAAACCGATCTTTGGTTAGCTGGTTATCACCTCCCTCTCTGAAAAGGAGGTCAGAGGGTCAAACCTAGACCAATTTTCTAAAAAAGAAAAAAAAAAACTGTTAGAGGTCACAGGAATTCTCTCGTGTGTCATATACATGTTTTTTGAGGTTTCTGATACCAAAAAAAGAACCATTAAACGCCTCATCTCAATATTCTAAAGCATTTTACAAAACCCAAAGGGGGAAATGGGGGGATTAACTAGGTTGAACAATCATGAAAGATCAATAATTTCAGCAGAAAACCAACCAATAGCTGGGGAATTTTAGCAATGCTTAGAGTCCTTTGATGGGCAATTAATGCCAAAATTAATAGAGCGTTGTCACAGACAATCATTTTTCCAGTCCCATATACCTTGTTGACCGCTTATACTCACATTAACGAGGCGTGTATCTCATTAGAAGCTTTTTAACATTTTCTATGAATGAGGCCATACAATTCATTGGAGTGTATACATGATCTTTTATAAAAGCATATACCTCATTAAATGAGGTGCATTATGGAAATGGGGCTAGAAAAAGAACTATGCATAACATTATTCAATTTAATATTTGAGTCCACCATGACCATTCAAATACAACCTTCATCCAATTCACGCTCCCTAAATTAAAATTTTCAGTTCTAGCTTCCAGACTTCCACAACCATAATTCAGAACCAATAGTAAAAGTTATCGCTTCGAGTCACTTGAGTAACAGTAACAGATTCCCATTCAAATTGTCACTACATGTACTTAAAATCCAATCAAGAGAAAGAAAATGAAAAACCGACCTGTATGTGATCAAGAACGGATCTCGCCGAGTTCAAAGAGATCCCTCGCTCCTCCGACGGGCCACCGCATACCAAACCCACCCTCAGAGGCCTCCCCTCCCCCACCTCCGCCTCCTCTCCCTCTACCACGACCTGATCCTGGACTGTCCCCCGCATCGATCGAGGTGTGCGAGCCACGGATCGTCCGTTCCAAGGCGAGAAAAGCTTCAGAGGAGCGATCAACGGAGCATTGAAGGGTTTCTGCCAGAGGCAGGTTTTCCTGACTCCTGTGGCGCTCCTCCTCGTGAAGACGGAACCATGGCCGGTGAGAGGGGATCGATAAGTGGACGCCATGAGAGGAAATTAGGGTTTCGAGGGTTTGAAGGGAGAGAGAGTGAGCACTCATGGCGCGAGAAATATAAAAGGAAAATTAAAAACAATGTGAAGAAGAAAATGACGAGAACGACAACGGATTTTTATGAAGTATCGACATTTGGCGAAAGGAAGGTATCCGATGACGTCAGAACACGTTTTTATGCGACGAAAATAGGAATTTTTTTTTGTGTTTTTAATTTTAATTTGGCTTTGTTAACGGAGGTTAGAAATCGTTAAAAGGAGAGGACAAGTGAACCGTGTTATGGAGGGTGAGACAAATCAGTCATTTTTATAATAATTAGGATAAAATGCATTTAGTCTCCTGAGATTTTTTAATCTGCAGAAAAACAGATTTCAATTAATATGGAATAAAATGTATTTATTCACATGCGGAAATGCAGATTTCTATTTTATAATATAGTTCAAAAGCATGAAATTATTAGATTTTTCATTAAGACATAAAAAAAATATTTTTTTATTTTTTTAATTAAATCTTTATCGTGTTTTTACTTATTTTTTGATGGGTTATTTTCACCTTTAGTTTATTATTATGTGATTTAATTATCACAAAAATGCATCCAAATGCATTTGAAGAGTTAATTATTGTATAAATTTTATATTCATAAATCATATTCAAAATTAATTAATTGATTTTTATGTAAATATTTAGAGAGTTGAGGGTAAAACAGTATATTTAAATTACTTTTAACCCTTCGTATCGAGAAATATAATGACAGATGGTGTAAGTACATGTTTTTAAACTTTAGCCACCCGTTTGGGGTGGAGAATAAACGTCGGATAGGGGAGAATACAGTAGAATAACCCTCAAACAACTGTTTGTTTGACAAAAATAAACCTTGATAGTTATGTCTAGATAAGCTAGGATAAGGGTTGATAATTATTCTCAGAAAAAGCTAGAATTGCTTATCAGAGCTTATCCATATCAATGGATAAAAATACCCTTATCAGTCATTTTAAAAAAATTATCCCTCCTAACACTCTCTGCACACATTCCAAAAACTATCACATCTATCATACCACACACACATCTCTCATTATTATTTCCAAACACAAATAATTTATGCAGGGGTATAATTGTCATTTAAAAAGTCATAAACTCTTATCCATCTCTTATTTACCACTTATCCTTACTTTATTCAAGGTGAACCAAACAACAAAAAGATAAATTTTACATTTCCCAATGAGAATAACAGAAAAGACAACCAAACAAAAATTTACCTATTCAACATGAATTGTTATCTATCCCAGTATAGTTATCAAGGACGAATAATCTTATATCACACCCCAAACGGGCCCGAGGGGTGTTTCTGTAGGTTTCAAAAACATCATAGGGTCCAAATGCATTGATTAGGTTTAATCTTGTTCGAATTAAATATACATCGAATGATAAGACTTGGCTTCAGTGCTGAAGAATTTTATTTTTTTTTAAATACAAAAACCCTCAATAACTGATACAAACTTAGATCGACAAAAACTTATAGACTACCAATGGATTAAAGCCCGTACACAAGCCCTAGAGAGCTATTTTCCGCTTTTTTTTTACAGTCATCAAGGCTTGAACTTGGTTCTCCCCACTGGGGAGGGATGTCTTCTACCATGGTAACAAATCCAGGCGGGACTAGTGAAAAATTTTAGAAAAGAAGAAATTGAAGCGCTATTACATACGGTCCTATATACTAAACAGATGGGCCTCATTAAAAAAATCACACGTTTTGAATTCGTATAATTCATTACAGGGAAAAATCCAAATAACCTTATGTAAATTGCTTCAAATCCATGTAATCCTCTTACTTTCTTTAAAGTCCACAAAACTCTTTCAAAACATATATGTAAATCCAAATAACTCTCTGAGTTAAATTTTTGTTAATAGGTGAAAAATATCATGCGAATGTTACAATATACAAAAAAACACAATATACAAAAAACACAATATACAAAAAAAACCTACAATTTGTTAAAAATGTGAAAAATCTTATGTATATAACGAGTAACCACTCTGGATAGATCGTAAAATCATCATTTACTAGAATTTTTTTTTGCATTTTTAATGCATTGTGAGAGGTTTTTGATATACTATGTTTTCAACAACAGTTAATCATATAGAATAATTGCAGAATAATCCTAAATCGTCAACGAACATTTAATTCAGGGGCTATTTGGATTTACTTAGGTGTTTTTTAGAAGACTTTAGGAAAAATGAGAGGGTTGTTTGGATTTTCCCTTCATTATAATATATAATTCATTCATTATAAAAAATAGGCAATATTACACTCGCTTCATCTTACCGTCCAAAACACAGAATACATATATTTTATTTTTTGAAAAATCATATGCTTCATATAATGAGATATATATATTTATATAAAAAAATAAAATATATACTCCAATTAATTAAATAATATCATATTTGTATAAAATGTCAAAAATTTCAGTGAGATATATACATCGATACAATGTGTGGAGAAGATTAACAAATATATAAAGGAGACTGAGTTTAACAAAACTCAAAATAGAAAATGTTACTTTTGCGGCAGCATATGAGTGTAACATTTTTCATAAATTTTAGAGCTCTATTACACTCAAACTTTTTAACAATCTTAAATGCAATCCTATATAAAATATATCAAAGTATATAACCTCATAAACTTTTTTTTGAGTTTAAATGAAATCATTTAATTTATTAAAATATATACATTACATTTTATATAATTTAAAAAAAAAATTAAAACGCATGCGGGCCTACTGTAAGATGGACTGACAGTTGTTACATTTTCCAAAGCTTTAACATAACCAGTGACGGGCCAGACTCTCTTCTTCGGGCCAGCCCACCATATGGTCATCGAAATGAAAGTGAGTCACCCATGCCCGACGTAAATGCATCGGCCCAATAGATTATCAGCCCAGCCCATCCACACCGAATAAACATCGGGCCATGTTTTACCCCAAAAAGCCCTGACAATACCCAAAATTCCACAATTGTCCCTTTCTTCTCCCGTCCGCATCTCTTGAAAACGATTCCGACAACCTTCAAAGGTCCTCGGGGCTGGCCTGCCATTAGGGGTCATCGTGGCCGTCGATTTTCTCTGTCCACTCAGGACCGTCGATGTCGTACTCCAATGTCATTGGCGCGTCGTTCGGACGGCTGGGATCGACCGCCTTGCATCTGTGTATGATACTCACCTACATAGGCGCCCTCATCATAATAGGTAAGGCTTTAAAAAAATTTTGAAATATAATCTTGCGTTTTAAGCTTAGATTTTCAAAAACCTAGTTTCGTTTTTTTTTTAATAAAAAAGCGTTTGCATAAGTTTGGATTAGTCTATTGTATCATATTAAGGGTGCGTTTGGTTGCGCGATTGCAAAACTGATTCTACAGGAATCTGCGATTGCAAACTTGATTCTGCAGGAAGCTTACTTTCTCAGCTTTTTGAAATCGCAGCTTTTGGACACTATTTGCCTGCAGTCGCTGGGTTTAAAACTGCGATTACAAAACTGTTTGGTTGCACGATTGCAAACGCAGCTTCCTGTAATCGCAATCGCAGCGCAATCGCGCAACCAAACGCACCCTAAATACATACAAATCCACAAATATGTTGGAAACGATAAAAGGAATTGCTGAAGTGATTGTCCCTAAAGAAATTTCTTAGGCAATTGGACATTGATTTGCCAACACTTCTTTGGGTCAAGGGTTTCAAGCTTTGCAGTGCTATCAATCTTTCAATGCTTTTCCAACTATTAAATCCAAATTGGTTGGACGATTTTAACGTGAGAGTGAAAGTTTTTATGTCGTCAAAGTGGGAACATTTTCTAAAGTAAATTTTTATTGTAATTTACGCCCATCAATCTTTCAATGCTTTTCCAACTATTAAATCCAAATTGGTTGGAAGATTTTAACGTGAGAGTGAAAGTTTTTATGTCAGTTAAATTGGGAACATTTTCTAAAGTAAATTTTTATTGTAATTTACGCCCATCAATCTTCCAATGCCTTTCCAACTATTAAATACAAATTGGTTGAAAGATTTTAACGTGAGAGTGAAAGTTTTTATGTCAGTGAAAGTGGGAACATTTTCTAAAGTAAATTTTTATTGTAATTTACGCCCATCAATCTTCCAATGCCTTTCCAACTGTTAAATACAAATTGGTTGAAAGATTTTAACGTGAGAGTGAAAGTTTTTGTCAGTGAAAGTGGGAACATTTTCTAGAGTAAATTTTTATTGTAATTTACGCCCATCAATCTTCCAATGCTTTTCCAACTATTAAAGTGGGAAAATTTTAACATGAGAGTGAAAGTTTTTATGTAAGTTTTTATGTCAGTTAAAGTGGGAACATTTTCTGAAGTAAATTTTTATTGTAATTCACACGGATGAACCAAACTCATTCACCCATCACTAAATTTCACATTTTTGTTAGTATTGTTATACTCTTCTTATTTTACAGTCATATAAACCTTGTGGAGGTAAAAATTCGCACTAGGATACGTGTCATGATAAGATGAGATATGGGTCATCTGGCGCAAAGCCCACTAGGCCCGGTCCATGAAAAACTGCTTCATGATGACATTATCCGGTGTATCGACATGACTAGATTAAATGATCTAAACGGACGGTCAAATACTTCGTGAAAAGATGTCACATCGAGTAGTCTAAGACACGACCAGACACAAGGTTTGGTCAGGCGACCTTACTACTCAATCGCGAGTAGTCTAAGGCACGGGTCGGGCGACCTTATTACTCAGGAGCGAGAAGTCTAAGGCACGACTAGACACCAGGTCTGGTCGGTCGACCTTACTCTTTGTGAACATAATCGAAGACATAACACACGTGCAGGTACACCAAGAGACCCCGAGCAGATTGAGAAACGGTCAGAAGACCACAAATGTCTGTAACCGCCATGTTGACACTTAAAGCCCACCACTGACATAACGTGAGTAATCAATGGCGACATGGAGAGTAATTACGGGGAACGATTTCCTATAAAAAAGCATACTAACACTTAGTGGCAAAATGGTTACAATATGACAAAATGGAACTATGTGAGACTTGATCTCTCCGGGATACGCAGGCAGCCTATAAAAAGTCTGCAAGCCCGCACTTTTACGGCATAATCACAGTGATCAGTGATAGCATAGTCATTTATGATAGTCAAACACAATATTTGATGTTACCACCCAAAATCTATCTTGTTTAAGCTTATTCCTACCACCAAAAAATCCTAGCCTTAATTCCTCTGAAGTTTCAATACCCGAATTACAAATTCAACTGTAGGGGGGAAATATCCACCTCAAACCTCTTTAGCCACTCACACTCACTGTAATGTTAGAATTGTTTTACACATTCTATGAACGAATAAATATAATGCATTTTATATGTATTTCATTTGTTACAAAAGCACATATATAAATGATATATATACAATTTTAAAGAAATAAATAAAACGGATGCAGACTGCATTTGGGGGTGAAAACAGGTTGAGTCTAACATTTTCCTTTTTTTTTTTTTGCTGTGGGTAGGACAACTTCACTAAAAATCCATACATGTACAATGTTGATTGGAAAAGTCTCAAAAGGTCTGCTCATGTCTTGCTCACATCTTCATAGGAAGAATGCATAGAGCTTACCAGATGAAACAAATGGCAGACAAATGGCCAATAATAATTTAATGAATGAATACCATCACAAAGGCATATATTTATTCACTACTTGATCCAAAGTGTGAAATTGATGAATGTCATCTTTATGCATAGCCTCCCTCACTACCACCTAGTTGATTATATTGATTATGAATCAACTTGTGAATCATGTTAAGAAACTAATGATTCTAAGTACACAAAATGAGGATGTGGTTCCTTCACATTGGATTTCCACGACCTTTTAGTGAAAAATGGGAATCTACTCATGTTCAATTACTCGGACACCTCTTCTTCCCTCCACTAAAACTGTGGATGACATCCCACAATAGAGAATCCCTAACCTCTAAAAAGATGAATGTTATTTGTTAAATCTATGTAGATAAACATGTTTTATAAATGTCAAATCTATATGCATAAACATATTTTATAATTATCCATATTTGTTGAGAATCGTAAAGATCAATTTGGTGTAATACTCTTACAATTATCACATGATAGTCATTTGTTGGAGATATATACTCCTAATCGGATGTAGATGCCATAAGAGTGATCGAATTTCCACTCTCATGCTCTTAAAATTGCTCTTTCTTTCTTTCTTTCTTTCTTTCTTTCTTCTTCTTTTTTTACATTTCATGATGGATGCAAATACCAACAATATCTCAATGGCTGACAACTGAATTTGCAACCTTGTGATATTGGGTTTACGTCTAATCACTTACCTAACAAAAAGAAGGATACTGATAGTATCTAATAGATTAAAGTGAAAAGTAATAAAGGTCAGATAACCTTTTTTGCTTTGCAAATTATACAACTGTGTAATGGAATGTTTTGAGAGAAAGCTTATGCTGAGATGGTATCATGTTAGCAGCCCCTGCCTTCAATGTTGATGGCTGACCTGCTCTTGGCTGACCTTCAATGTTGATTGAATAAAAAAACAGTTCAAGAAATACAATAACAATATTTTGGGAGGAGAACTCACTTTCATTAAGTAATCTTATGTTTTGTAAGGCTCAATTATTGTTACAAACACTCAAAGCATGTGAAATATGTCCCAAATAGAACAGAGAATCTATCATCGATCGAGTATAATCATGATTTGAAGATGACTAGGATGCATCAAGATAAAATGAAACAAAATCAAGACGTGACTTCTGATACACAAAAACAAATTGTATCTCACTATCAAGTTGTCATGCTTGGCTAGTTGAGGGGTGATGAGTTGGGATAGCCAAGAGAGAGGCCCAAGAGTCCTAAAACACCCATAGATGAGGTAAGAGTGAGGTGAATTCTCGCACCATGAGTTTAGTCGCACATCGCTTTGCAGGGAGGGTGGTTCTGCACTTATATGTAAGCAGTGTTCTTAAACATTTCTGGTGATCCTATTATGGAATAAAGCTAACAATATCTTGTTATGTAAGCATGGAGCGTTACACAAGTATCACCAAAAATTGATTCAAGCTATTGTGAAATGTCTAGATTTCTAATTGGAGCTATGAAGGCCCATAAGATGTGCCCATGCCACCAATAAGACAATCGATGTGGAGGGCTTAAGCCCCCGTTTGTGTAACGGAATAAGGTGGTATAAGAATAGATAGGAAAAATAGTTGTTTGTTTGAAGAGTATAACTTGCTATTACTAAGCCAGTTTAAATGAGTATAAGAGAGTATAACAATTCTAAGCAACCCCTAGGATAAGCTATACTCACCTTATCTATTCCCATGGGCCCACATGTCAAATCAACTTTTTACACCTCATCACATCAAATCACCTATCAACACCTCTTATACATCAATGGGCCCACATGTCAAATCAACTTTTTTACACTTTATTTATATTTTATTCTTTATCAAACAAACAACTCAACCTTTATTCTTACGTTTTCCAATGAGAATAAAAAAAATACAACCAAACATAAAATCTTTTATTCTTGTAGATTTATTATCTATACTGGCATAGTTATCTATCCAGAATAACTCAATTCCGCTATCCAAACGGGGGGTAAGGGAATAGGATGTGTCATATATAAGACAACCAGACTAGAATGCCTAATTGAATAGACTATTCCACGGATGCCACTGATAGGTTCATGCCACCTGAATTTTTGTAATGGTAGTTTAGTCTTTTGAATCGTTATTCTTTTAATCTTTTCCTTATTAGGGTCAAAAGAGATTATTTTTAAAAATAGCTGACTATATCAATTAATTTGTGAAAAAGGGATAGTATTAAGGAGAGAGACCGTGAAAACTATGGCATATCAATTACTTGTCTATGGTTTAGACTCCTCATTTACCATCTATTATATGTTTTTTTGCTTATATTTGTTTTTCATTATTGATCTACAGCTGTGAAGGTTAAACCCTAGGAGATGTCGTTGCATCAACAAAATCGAATATTGTTGATTGACCATTTGCAAGAAGGATTCGTCACGTAATCCTCTTTTGGGGGATGGCTTTCAGAATTCGGGCATTTCTCAAAATAGTATTCTTTTGACTATCGGATCGCCGATGATAGAGGGGTTGAATCCATTTCCAGGACCACAATTTCTAAAGAGATTAAGATCTTATATATGAAGCACAATTTTGTTCTATGCCTGGGACCACTATTTGGATTAGTTTGGTCCCTAATGAGGTTGTTCATTGACAAATTTATTTTCAAATTTCCTCCTCTGTATAATTTTCAAAGTTAGGCTGCCATCTAGAAAACAAGCATGCCGTGCCATTTGAAGAAAGTTAGCTGTTACTTGCATTGATTAAATGTTGGAATGATGGGAGAGATTTAGATGTTTTGGCTACATGCGCTAAAGATATATGGACTAGTAGGGTAGTTACCAAATTATACTACATGTGCTAAATGGGAGCTACCAGATTATACTGACAACAACAGACAGATAACCTTAATATTTCATTATTTTTTTTATTTTTTGGTGTAGTAATCTTTAGACATAAGAAAGCAGTGAAACACCCTCAAAACAGAAAAGAGGCACCAAATATCATTATTTTTTTTATTAGCTCTCAGGTCTTACAGGTGGCCACATTATTAGGTGAGGGTTATGTTTTAACTTTATATTCAAAATGATATGGGATAATTGTGTTTTGCATGTTCATAAACACACACAAATGCAGTAAGAATATAGAGTTGGGTGTGTTTTGCATGTTCATCAAAAAGGGCAAACTCAACACACTCAGTACAAGAGGTCATTTGTTGGAAGTGAAAGTTAAATCATGAAAAGATCTGATACATGTACTGAGACTGCTAGAAGACTCACTTTACTGAACAAAAGATTACTATTATATACATTGAATCTTTAATAAAGGAATACAACGGTAGAAGGTTTTATATTTGAAGCACTTGGATATTCAAGTCAATAGAAGGTTTTATATGTGTACATTTATTATTTCTTTACTTTTTGTAGATCTCACTGCACTTCTAAAAATTAAAATTATGAATAATATTGTGATAAATGCATAATTATTTGGATTGATGCCATTGCCGGAGACATCCAATCCTCGAATTTTTCTAAATGTGGAAATGGTTCAGAAAATTTGAAACTGAGTGCAAGTGAAATTAAAAGACATTGTTGATCATTTTCTTTTTGAAAAATTTTAGACACAGCTCTATTATAAACCCCCGCCTACAATCCGTGACAAATTAGATTTTTTTTAAATAGCATATTTTATTAAATGAGGTAAATATTTCAACGACGAAATGTATACGGTATACCTACCTATACTTTGTTCCACTGCTATGAGGCATGTGAGAATGCAGGTGGGGCTCCAACGAGGGCTGTGTAATAAGAAAGTTATACATATGATATTGTGGTGCAATCACTCTTTATAACTTTGTAAAACCAAACCCTGTGGAATAGGGGTCAAAATATCTTGGAAGGGAATTGTAGATAAATTATGTTGGAATAAATTATTATAAAGTGATATATGGATTCCAATCAACCCTAGAAATTAAATTTAATCTAGGTGAATATGTGGGCTCACTGTCAAATCAACTGTCATCACTTCTTATAAATCACTTGTTAAATCAACTATCATCATTTTTTCATATTTTATGAATTCTTATCCACACTTTATTCATATTGTATCCAAACAACAAATTTTTTTTTATTATATTTCTCAACTAGAATAATTCAAAACACAACAAAACACAAAATCATTTTTTCTACTGTTACATCCACTTATGCCGGAATAGCTGTATACTTAAAAACAAGTCATATTCTATATTCAAACGGGACAATCAATATGTCACAGCTGGAATTGGACCCAACTGTTCAAAACTGGAGGTGAAGCAAACTGAGATTGGATCCATGACATCTTACTCTTCCCTATATAAACTAAAGGTTTCACATCAACACTCATTCTATTTTGTGAGAACTTCAGCAGCAGCAGCAGCCATACACGACTAGGTGAGTTGGGCATGATGGAGAAGCAGGGCACGTGCACTGCTTCTCCATCCTTTTAACTTGTGCTTCATGTGCCATTCTTCTCCACCATGCCCAACCTCACCTCTATCTTCGCCCTTCGTCGTTGATTGCTTGGTTACCAGGTACGTTGCAATCAACGCTTCAAATTTGTGTCGTTTGTAAGACTTAACTTTGCTTTTGACACATCTGTTTATCTGTCCTTGAGTTTCGGATTTTAAGACAGTTTTGTTGAGGATTTTAAGTGTGATGAAGGAAGAGATTTTGATGCAATGGCATGTCCTGAGAGTTCAACCTTAGCACTGGTGAACAATGATTGAAAAAAAAAAGAAACCACGTAGTAGAACACAAATTTACGTGGTTTAAAAATATATTTACATCCACGGATGTCACCTGCAGGGGTCCAAAGGCGGCGGCGCCTTTATCATCGGAGCAATCTAGATACCAAGAATTGGTATCAGAGCGATTTGAGTATCAACAATGATGCATCAATCAATCGGCATTTTGAATTCGTAGCATGACATCTTACTATTTTAGCATGTCTTCTAGTAGTTTTGTTCAATGCATGAAAAGCTTTGGTTCCTGCATTCATACAGCTTAATTTTGTTCATAGTTCTTCTTTGGTCTATAGTCACTTAAGACAGCAGTTGTTGCTTTGAGTGAATGCAATGGAGTGCATTTATATAAAATCCTATATATGTTGCTTTAGTTAGGCCATCTACCGCATTTATTTAAATTTTATCAAAAAATTTGAATAAAAGTTTCATTTGATATGATATATCTCCAATCATTATTTTGCGTTTTACTCAACTCTATTAAGAAAATGTGGAGTTGAAGAAAAAAATAACCTTTGAAAATTTGGTTAATTTTTTTAATTTCAAACCCCTGAAAAATTCTCATCTTCTCAAAACAACCCTAGTGAATCACTATTTTTAGCAATACCTCTCGAAAGGATATTAAAAATTTTATATTGTGTAAAATACCCGATGAAAGGGCATTGATGCAAAATCGAATATCGGGAATACAATTTAAAAGGGGGCATTTGATATTATAAAGTTTTTGAGGGGTATATATGCAAACACCCTTTCATTTATTCTTTACCATCCATGAATTGTTAACCCCACCTATGCCTTGGCTGAGTTGGCTCCGCCCCTGTGACCGACAGACTGATTACTTGAAAACGAGTTTACAAATCAATTATGTGAATTAAGTTGTCTAAACTCATTTGATTCTCGCAAAATAAGAACCTTCAAAAGTTGTACAACTGATTTTCAAACACTACCTAAACTTTTATAATAGTATGTCCTAATTAGACCTCAATGTAGTGAGATTATTGCTTGACCCTAAATAAGTTAATATTTATCAAAAGATCCCCATTAGTTGATTTCTTTTACAAATCAGTTATGTGAATTAAGCCGTCAAGAGATCAGATACAAATTAAATACCTTCATACCTGCATCCATTTCTAAATATTTTAAATATCTGAATTCAATTCTTTTCAAATTCAGAGTGTACAAATATTTTTCAAGTAATCGATGTAGTTTGGGTGATTTTAGGTGACATATTACAAATGTGAAATGGAATGGCAGGAAAAAAAAATGAAGACTAAAATAGACTTGAGACTATCACTTTTTTGGAGAACCCAGTTAGGAAAATGTATGAATTTTAAGGATTATAATTAATCATACAAAATAATTGAATTTTATAATTTTATAGTATACATCATAGTCAAATATTTTCTACACAGATGTCTTTATATCTGCATCAACTTTTAAATCATGATATATACAAATTCAAAGTTGACACAATTTTTTTTTAGAAAATTGACACGTTTACAGGCGTGTACGTTGTTTCCCAAGTTGAAAGGTGAGTTATGAAAGTCACATTCCATAATATGGAATTAGTTGGGAGGTCATAGTCTCTGGCTACCTAATGTGTCTAGGTTGGCAACTAGAGAGATTTGATTATCATTTTGTGGTCCTAGGATGATCTGAAACTGAACTGACTGGTGAGGGGTCCTCTGAAATATGGACCGTCGGATTGAAAGGACGTTGCATCGGAACCGTCCAATGGGTTGTCATTGACTCAGAGATGATGACTCAGTTGGATGTTACATTCTGGGACCACCATGAAAGAAAAAAAAATCTTTATGAGCCTGTGACCTGATAAGAGCAACCATGATTGTTCAATGTCTGAGTTTTTGGGCAATTCATGTGTGCTTTCTAGGTTCTACAAGTCCCCAGACTTTGTACTGCTTTTATATTAACCATTTGAATGGTTCTTCTCTTTTTTCCATGGGAATGACAATGCTATGACCGACCCCAGATTTTGGTTTATTTTCTCACACTAAAATATATACATTTAGCTTTCTGGATTGGAGTTGTAATCGTGGACTATTGTTATTTCGATGAATATACTCTCAGGGTAGCAATTGTCTACCGCATCCTAAAAAAGAAAAACATTTATATCCCGTTTAGATACAGAATATGATTTATTCTTAGGTATTTATTTATTCGAGTATAAGTGAGTATAAATAAGGATAAAGTGATTTTGTGTTTGGTTGTGTTTTGAATTATTCTCGTTGGAAATCGTAAGAATAAATGTTTTGTTGTTTGGGTAAAATGTAAATAAAGTATGGATAAGAATTTATAAAGAGTAAAAGTAATGATAGTTGATTTGACAGGTGATTTATAAGAGGTGATGACAGTTGATTTGACAGTTGACCCACTTATTCTTTGGGTGGAATAACATAGGATAACTTTTATTCTAAGGGTTGATTGAAATCCATATACCACTTTATACCAGTTTATTATGGCACACTTTATCCGGGGTTATTCGGGCTTTTCAAACGGGGCTCAAATTTTATCCGGGGTTATCCGGAGTTATCCGGGTTTATCCGGCATCCAATTGGGGGCTTAGGGCGAGAAAACATGCTAAAAATGGGGTTGGTTGTGGCTGTGCCCTTCATATACATATCATATAAATGTAATAAAATTGTGAGTATTATTTACAAAAAGTTAGACCTAACAAGAGCCTCTAATGGATGTCAATTTATTGAGTTTCTCATAGCATCCCAGCCTTTATGCAACAAGATAACACGAGTTGATGTGTAATAGTTGTGCTCCCATATCTCACCCTTACAGGACTCACTCCATCCATGCGCCTTTTGAAGACTCTTGAGCTTTCTAACTATCATGGCCTTCCACTACCTCAATAAATAACATTTAAAAGTTTTGGCAATTTGTAAACTATTTAATCTAAATTTGACCAAACAACTTTTACACTAAAATATAGATTAATTTTTTTATTATCTCCCCACCATTGTCCATTGGGCGGTGATAGACCTACTACCCCGCTTATTTTTCCCACTACCTATAATTATGAAAATGCCATAATTTTTTATTTTTTTGTCTCCCTTTCCCACTACCCAGTTCCGCAGCATCCAGTCGAAGTGTTCTTCAGTGGGACGACAGAAGTCCGTCGAACTGTCTGAATAAGTGTCGACAGAGGCCCAGTTGAAGTGTGTTTCACTAGAACGACAGAGGTCTGTCGATCTGTCTGAGCAAGTGTCGACATGGATGTGTCGAACCCTTAAAAACAACAACTTTCTTCTAAGAATCAATCATTTATACAATCATAAGTCCTTATGAAAAACAAAAATGTCATTTAAATCATTTAAGTCTTTTTGAAAATCATTCACATATATATTTATTTAAGTATAAGAAACAAAAATATCAAACAAAGAGTTATTTGAATCAAATAAACAATAAACATTTCATATAGGAAAAAAACATTATTTTCTTTTCTAAACAAGTGGAGTCTTTATATATATATATATATATATATATATATATATATATATATATAAGAATGATTTTCAAAAAGACTTAAATAACTTAAATGACATTTTTGTTTTTCATAAAGACTTAAATGATTGTATAATTGATTAATTCTTAGAAGAAAGTTGTTGTTTTGAAGGGTTCGACACATCCATGTCGACACTTGCTCAGACAGATCGACGGGTCTCTGTCGTCCTAGTGAAACACACTTCGACTGGGCCTCTGTCGACACTTATTCAGACAGTTCGATGGACCTTTGTCGTCCCAGTGAAGAACACTTCGACTGGATGCTGTCGAACTGGGTAGTGGGAAAGGAAGACGAAAAAATTAAAAAATAATGGCATTTTCGTAATTTTAGATAGTGGGAAATGGTAACTCGGGTAGTGGGAATAATTTTGCCCTTGTCCATTTCCATGTTGCTCTCTTTTTCGTGCAGGGCACTTACAAAGTTAAAATTCTCTAAATTAAGGTTTTTTATTTTTTTCAGGTCAATTGTGAACAGGAATCAAACATGAACTTAAACTCAAGCTCAATGGCTCAGCTTGGGTTGACCTTCTCGGGTGTAAGGGTCGAGTAGGATGGTCATTTTGAACCATGGTTTGTGTTCAAGTAAAATCCGACCTGATCTAGCCTGCCTGATTTACAACCCTAATTTTAATTTTAATTTGGATCCAAGAAAGAACAGATAAATAAAAAAAACTTATTTTATTAAAATATAGCTATTCCCATTTATTTATGATAATATATATATATATTAAATTACACATTATGCACATACTCCGAACAAATCCAAACCGCATGACCCATGGGACATCAAAAGCCCACACAAGTGAAATCTTTATAAAAAGAAAAATATTAGAATAAGTCACATTCATCAACCAAAACTCAGACCTCACATGTTTTTTTTTAAATAATAAATATTATCTAATGAGGTATATACTTTGATAAAAAGTGTATATCACTTCATTTCAAATTGAATGAACCCATTTTAGAATTTTAACTGGACATTGACAAAGTGACTAATAATGAAATAGATGTTTGAAGTTGTAAACTTAAAAAGAAATATGAAAAGGGGAGAGACTAATAACAAAATAGCATAGTTTACGAGGATTCAAAAATAAAAATCCCTTATTTATTTAGCGTGGGTAAAATGAATACCATATTCTCAAACTTAAATTCTCATAACACAACTCTTTCCACTAATATTTACACACACATCGTTGAACAAATGAACAATATTCTTACCCATGAGAGCTCAAACAACATTTAGAAATAAATGAAAAAAATAAGTTTTAATAACAAACTTTTTAAGAAGTGTTCACTGGTCTGGGCTTTCGATTTCGTAGAGAATTATGATAAGGGCAGTTATAAAAGCATGATCAACATTTTGATCAACTGTTATCTCAAATGTGTCCCTCCCCAGTAGCACATTCTTCATTGTGTATTTCCTCCCCATCTGCATACAATCACAATGGAACTATTATAAGATGAATATTTTTCACTTTTAACATATAATATATTTGAATTTTGTAGCATTTGTAAGTGATAAACTGCAAAATTAGTGGTTATCATACAACATTAGAGATGGTCATTGTTGGAGTCAAGAATTTATACAAGTGGAGGCACACTTGATTACAACGTACCTTTACATTTTTTCTAATAAATCATAGTCAGATGATACATTTTTTAGAGAGATTCATTTTCATTAAACATAAAAAATTGTCAAGAGTCTAGTATTAGAAGTGCATACAAAATAATGATGCGATGCTAACTATGTATTTTAAAACCATATATTTAAAATCTGAAGAAAATCAGTGTTTCATTTGCGGTACGAATCAGAGATTGTCAAAGTCTGTTAATGCAAACACCAAAGATATAAGTTTATACGAACAACCAAACATAAAATCATTTATACCCCCTTATCCCTCTATGACTTTTTATACCTAGACTAGATATGCGATCGAGGAACAAAAAAAGGGGCTAGAAATTAAAAATGAAACACTATTCTCATAAATATCAATAAAAAATAAGGTCATTTAGTTTCCATCCCTCAAAAAACATACAAATTATTAAAAAACTCATCCCAAACACAATATTATTATAAACCCCTTTAAAATTATTACTTGGCTTTGTAAAAAAATCCAACAATCAACAAAAAAAGAATGTTAGGGGAATATTTCATCTCAACATATCTATATTGACTATTATACCCTCCCTATTAGTGAAAAAAAATATTTGGGGTCAATGTGGTGGAATATTGTCTAGGGACAACTGGTTTTTTTATTTTTTTATCGAATGAAGCATTCTGCTTGAAGCTCTGTTTATACCAAAAATGAATCTTCAGAACTCTGAGAGATTTCAAGAAGTTAAAGAAGGTTATTTAAGACATTTTCAATTAATAGGGAGGGTAAAATAGTGAATATATATATTGAGATGAAATATTCTCCTAAAATTCTTTGTTTGATTGTTGGGCCTTTTACAAATTAAAGCCGGACAACATTTTAAAGAGGTTTATAATAATATTTTGTTTTGGATGTTTTTTTTAAATAATAATTAGCATGTTTTTGGAGGGATGGAAACTAAATAACCCTAAAAAATAATGTAATATGTATCCACCAATTAAAATCCATCAATATTTCACCAAACGAAACTACATCATTTGCCTTAAAAAAAATTGAGGGGTAAATTGTAATGGCTCCCAAAAGGCCCGTCATGTGTCTCTGACAATATTTTTGCAATTTTTAACATTTTTTGAATTTTTCTTATGTAATGTACTTCTCTGATTAAATTAAATGCATATTTTATTAAACATTTTTTAAATATATAATATATATACTTGTCTAATATTGTAAATGACTACAAGAATGACTGCCCATACAATAAAAAACACATACTTGTAAATAGTAGTATGATGAGGTTCAGTGGAAGAATTTGTTCTTACTTGGGCTATAATGGTAGGAGAGTCACCTTTGTAGACGGTGCATGAATTCTCAAAGAAGGTCCCCTTCACATTGAAATCACACTTTTTCCATCTTGTTAGCTGCCATGAACACATCCAAGCTGGTTTTGTACTGAAAAATCGATGACCTCTTCGCGCTGAGGATTAGATCTTTTTCGTCGAAGCTCCGCCCCCTATAAACTTTCCATCGGTCATGGTTACTTAACAACTGCTCAAGAGAAATGAAAACAATGATAATTAGGGGGATGTTTGTGCACAACTATAAAGAATAAATGAAAGAAATGAATGAATTTAGATCGAAGAAAAAGTGATGAAAAATAAAACATTTTTTAAAATCCATTTTAATGGTGTTTGTGGATGATCCCTCAAATTCTCTTTTATATGAGTGGAAAAATTTACCCTTAAAATTGCTAACAATACGGAATAGATAAATAAAAAAGTTAAAAATTAGATAAGATCCAAGATTATGGAATTGGTTAATCTTTTGGTGGCTAGATTGGGACCCAATATTCAATTGTAGTATCTATACTACTATAAAAAGTACGAGTTAGAGGAGAAACATTTTAATCAATTTTACCCTTTAAAATTAATTAAAAGGACAACTATATCCATTAATTTGTTTAGATATATATTAATCTTATTATTTTTAAGATTTAGTGATTTTATGTTTATCAAAGATTTAGTGATTTAAACAAAATTAGTTAAGGTTAGATTGCATATTGATAATTATCTTTAATGGAATGGTAGTCCATGGTGTTGGGGGAAAGATCAAACGGTGGTTGTTGATTTAATTTAATGAGATAGGAATTGAAAATTTGGTGGATATGTTTTTTAATTAAAGATAAGGGGGGACAATTTGGTGGGTGATTATTTATAAAAACAAAAGTTCCAATCTTTCTATAAAAATTGCATTGCTCAATATAGATCCTCCAATCTGGTTTATTTATTTATCTAAATAATTTTTTGCATATTTATTTATTTATTTCTATTTATTTTTCTAAATATAGATCCTCCAACCTCTCTAAATTTTTCTATTTATTTATCTACTTTAGATGATTGCTTTGATAACCATATTTGCTTGATTGGATTAATGTTATTTTGCATATTTATTTATTTATTTCAATGAATGTTTCTATGCTTGATTTGCTTGAATAGCTGTTTATTTTTGAATTGCAGGGTTCTTTCTTGAACAAAGTTAGCAAACGTGAACCCTCATTTTTTAAAATAATACAACTTCAATTCATCAGGTAAAATATGTGAACTTTTTTTTCTCTGTTACAAATATTATTATTATTATTATTATTATTATTATTATTATTATTATTATTATTTATTATTATTATTATTTCAATTAATTTATTAGTTCGTTTTTTGGGTTCCGTTTTTTTTGTTCACCAACATCAACAGCCATGTTTTAGTTGTTTTAATTACATTTTTTATAAATAAAATGAGAGCATCAATATTCATTATTCATACTAAATAATAGTTTCTTAAATTTTATTTTTTTTAATTTTATTAGATATTATAGTTCTGAACTTCATCATTATCCAATATGATAAAAATTCATTATCTATTTTATTAATAAAATTAAATTTGATCTTGTATGTTAATAATCATTTATGTTTAGTCATATGTATATATGTTTGATGATCATTATAATGCTCAAAATTTTTAGAAGTATTTTTTTTAGTTTATTTTCACATTTTTCATATTTAATTTATTTAGATATTTTTTATGTGCATAAATCCATTAATTTTTTAAAATAATATTAATCCAAAAATACAAGAAATAAAAACTAAATTCTCTTAAAACTAAAATGTATTTTAAAAGCAGAATTCAAAATTGATAACAACTAATTTAAATTTTGAAATGAAAACTAATAAGTTATAAATAAATAACAACATAATATAATTAATTAAAAAAGTAAAATATCTATGTAAAATTTTAATTAAATATTAAAATATATTGTATTAAATAAAAAAATTAAAGTTGATTAGTTACTGATTTAAAAATGAACGAGTTATAGATAAATTGGATATTATAAGATCAATTTAAAATAAAAATTTCAGATGCAGATTTTTTTATAAATCACAATTATTTAAAATTTTAAATTAAAATATATAGATTAATAAGATATGAATAAATAATATTTAACTAAATAAAATTTAAATATTCAAGAAAAACATTGGATATTGATTAGTAAGATATCACTTTACATATAAATAGAATTAATTTACGATTGATAACATATGTATAAATTATACATTATAATAAAATATTTTTCTACTAAATGAAAATAAATAAATTCTGTATATTAAAAGTGATAATTATATTTTCATAAATATTTTTAGTATTACATATTGTTAAGACTGTGTCACTTTTAAAGGTCAAATATCGCGTTTTATTTATTTTAATAGTTCGGGCATTCAGTTTCAAATCAAATTGCATATTTGTGGTTCTGGTGTTCACTTGGGCTTAAATGGAAGTTTTTGTAGCATTTTAAGGTCTTTTAGAAATTATGCAGTTTCGATTGGTATTTGGATTTAATTTTGTTAATGACCAAGATGAAGTAGTAAAAATCTAGTTTTATCATGAGATGTTCAGTATTAAGTTAGCTTTCATACAAAAGTGGAATTAGATCAACTGGATTCATGTATCAAAAGTTATGAGTGTTTTTCCAATTATACCCGGATGAGAAATCCAGGCAGCAGCCCTGTATGATGTTTAGCCTAGATTTCGAAATAGCTGAAGAGGTTATTTGATCTGGGTGTAAACATGAAAGCTGTAGATAATCTTCTTAGCTTTCCAATGCCACTGGAATCATGCAATTCCGAGCTGTATTGAGGAAGTTATGGCCTTTTAAGTGAAGGCTGTACAGAGGTTTTAGTCCGAGGACAGCTCGGACATTCAGTCCGACCTTGCCATTAAATCCCCTCTATATGTTACGACTTCAGCCCTCTCTCACCCTCTCATAGAGCTCTCTCTCCCTCTATTTGGTCTCTCTTTTCCCCCCTTTGTGTGTGTAAAGGAGGAGAGGAAGTTGAAGGAGATCAAGGTGAAGAGGAAAATCAAGGGAAGGAGCCTTGTGTTTGCTTGATCTCTATCTTTCAAGCTCTCTCTTTGATCCCTCTTTGTGTTGGGTCAGCTAGGGATGGTGGTGAAGATGAGGTGCTTGTGTTTATGCAACAACAAGAAGAAGTGGAAGAGAGAAAGGTGTGTGAGCTTGTGTTTATTGTTGGTTGTTGTTGTTGTTTCTCTCCCTCTCTAAATCAGCCCCCCCCCCCATGTGTTTGGTTTTATGCATCTATGAAGGGTGTATGTGAGATGGCTGATTTGGTGGTGGTTGTGGCTGTGCTATGTGGCATGTGTGATGGTGGTTGTTTGTGGTGATGGTGGTGGAACTCCTTATGTGCACCATCTCCTCTTCTTCCCAAGGTATATTCACTTCCCCTTTGTGCCTTGTATGTGTTTGTGTTTATGCTTGTATGAGTGTGTATTATTGAATTTTGGTGCTGTTGGAAGAGTGTAATGTGTAATTGCTACTGCACATGAGATGGTTGCATTAATGCATGAATGGGGTGGTTTTATGTTGTAAGGCAGATTTTCTGTCTCTTTAAGATCCTTGTGTTTGAGGTATTTGGAGGCATATTTTGAGGCTTGTGTCTTCATTTCATATGATCATCTATGTGTCTAGATGCTATATATCAAATTTGGTGTCATTTGGTTACCTGTATTGAAAGATATAGCCTAATGTTCATGGTCTGTCCGGATTCGCGCAGAAATTAACCAGTTTCGGAAAATAATTTATTTCGGGCATTTAGGGATCTTATCAAGTTATTATGTCTTCATGGAATATGATCCTAACATATCATAGAATGTGTGTGATTTATTTCAGTATTTTTGGATGTGTATTTTGTGCTGTGGAGACTAATGTTTGGGGCTGGTTGTAGTAGATGGTCTAATCTTGTATAAATATGTGTCAAAGAGTTATTATGCATGGTGTGGGCAATACCAGGAGTTGATGTCTTCATGAAAAAGGCTTGTATATGTGTCGAGATGATTTATATTTAATGGAGCATCATTGGTTGTTCTTGCAGATCTCGTAGACCGGACGCGAGGCGATCCAAGTACTAGTGAGTGGTTCGATCCACCCCTTTTGGGAAGCGCTCGATGCATGTAGTCATGCATCGCGTATCCCTGGGGCCTTATAACTATATTCAATCTTTATTTCTAAAAGAGTATTGCTATACTAAATCGATATTGTGCTAGTTAACCTGTATATTTAGTTTATATGTGATATTATCTCGATGCGTAGTCATACTTAGCACTATTGATCACTAATTGATTCGTATGCTTCATTTATTACTGTCTTGTGGAATGCAGGCTAGTCTATGACTTGTGTTGTTTGACTTCCATTCTATTCATTAGTTCTATGTGAGAGGTTTGGAAGCCTAGAGTGAACTGTATTTTTGCTTGTATATTCAATTAATTGAACTCGTATATGTGTATATGTGAATGCACATGGTTTAATCACAGGTTATTTGGACATGTGGTCCATATATCTCTTTTATGACAGAATTCTTCTTGTTGGATTGTATAAAGTGTGCATATATGTGTATATATATGGTTTAATCACAGGTTATTTGGACATGTGGTCCATATACCTCTTTTATGATAGAGTTTCTCTTGTAATAATTGTGTGTGTGTTTAATTAGTCAGGCATAACTGTGATAGACATATGTGCGATCCATGGTTAGGATCATATTTTATTTTACTATGCAAATGTAGCAGGTTATCTACCCTGCATCCATGCGATGCTCTCATATAAGAATTCAGAAGAATTCATTTATTGTATTCGTTAACCGATATCTATGATAGTATGTTTGGTCTATCTGTAATAGGCGTGTGGATGACCCATCTTTAGGGTCTTGCCATCGTATTGTTAAGTGCGAGAACTTAACTGTTTTTCCTCACGTCCGAGTGATGCATCTGTATAGCAATTCAAGAGAATTCATTAGCATTGTTATTTGCTAGATGATTATAGTTGATCCTTGAGGATCGTATTGTGAGCATGGAATGCTTCTCCCTTACCTCGTATCCGCGTTGAAGCTACCCGGCGTTGGAGCTATCCTGGATTCTGCTCCTACATCATAGGAGGCCCAATGTGTATTTCGATACCCTTGTGGCTTCGTACCTATCTTGGAAGGCCGTCAGGAAGAGGGCTACCCGGGAGAGGGCTACCGGAAGGTTAAGGGAGTTAGCGGTTGATTTCCTTTCTAATAGTCCCATGTCACCCTAGGGGTGAGATGGGGACGAGGTTGGAGTGCTTCCTCCCGCATCGTCGTGCGTCGAAGTTTCCGAGCGTTGAATGCTTCTCCCCTACCTCGTATCCGCGTTGAAGCTACCCGGTGTTGAAGCTATCCTGGACTATGCCTCCACATCGTAGGATGCCCAAGGTATATTTTAACACTGTTTTGGCATCGGACCTACCATGGATGGTTGCTAGGAAGAGGGCTACCCGGGAGAGGGCTACCGGAAGGTTAAAGGAGTTAGCGAGTTGGCTTCTGATTTCAATAGTCCCATTTCACCCCCTAGAGGTGAGGGTTAGGGTAAGTTTGGGTCACGTTGTCGCGTGACATTTATATTGGGAATGCCCAAAGTATAATACATCTGCTGAATGGTGTGAGGCATTGCGATTAGACTTAAGGTACTATGTTATCTAATAATGATATTCATTATGGTTAACCGTTTGGTTCCTCTCCAAGAGTTCTAAGAGATTCCCCCCTACGGGTCGAGGGTTAGGGTGAGGTGAGATCGCGCCTTCACGTGACATTTATATATGTTGAGTTTCATCCCATATTCTTTTTCTTAGAAAGAAAAACAAAGATGATGAACTAATATCATATGATTATTATAGAGCTTGGATCCTTGCCACTCACTGAGCTTGTAGCTCACCCCTCGTGTGTTATTTTTTCACCAGGGATTGGGTTGGCGTGGAGCTAGAGCATCTATCTGGCGTGGTTCGTGCGTGGAGTGTCCCATCTTTCAGTTGGCGAGTCGAGGCTGTCAGCAATCCTATTTTCTTGTATATGTATTAGTAATCGTGCGTGTTGCACATATGGCTGTATTGGACTAGACTTGGACTCTCACAGGACAGTGTTTGTGTATTCAGGTCTGTAATAATGTTTTTGATTTACAGACTTATTTATATTTTATACTTCCGCATTTTTTTTATTGGCTATCGCTTCCATGTAGCCTTGTTACCTTATTCGATCCTTGTCAATTTTAAATTATTAAATTACAGGGAAATAAATTTATTTTTTAAAATTTTAATTTATATTATTTATATTTTCTTAGACGTAAATATTTCAAAATATACATCTATTCTGTCAAATTGATTTAAATAATTGTAAAAAAAATATTTGTATCTTATATCTCTAATCTAACTTACAAATAAAAAAATATTTCTATTTAAAATTATATTTTAATTTTATTTTTTATTTAAAAAAATTTAAATTATGTGTGAAATTTAGGAATTCAAATTTAAACATATAAATTAAATTATTTTTTTCTTAAATGAATATGCGATATAATGAATTTAAATTTATCAATTGATCCGAGATCTCTTTTTGAATTGCTCATACTTAATTTTTATTTATGTTATTAATATTATAGTATTTATATTTATTATTTTATTCAAGATATGATTTTAACACATATGCTAATAATGAAAACAAATTAATGTCACAAATAATATTTATATTTATGTTTATATATATTCATTTATTCCATCTTTGTTATGAGCATAAAAATAGAAATGTCTTGATATTCTTTGTTACTTTAATTACATTTGACAAATTTACATTAATATTTTATTTTTATATCACGATTATTAATATTATGTATCGATTGAATTCTTTCATTTATTCAAGTAGTTTTTCTCGCATAAGATATACATTTACATATTTATATATTATATATATTAATAATATAATATTAGCTTCAATAATTAATTAGTAATAATAATTTCAAATACTGTTCATAATAATTCACGTGCATCGCACGTGTGCATTAACTTGTATTATTTTAGTGAAAGGGCACAAATCATGAATCTCAATGAGTTATCAGGATCAAAATTAGTAATCTTCGTTTGATTTAGGCTAGGTCTAAAATGAGTTGGGATGGCTTCTAGATATTTAAAATCAAACTTTATCCATAAATTTACTTTAAAAAAAATTAAAACAACTTTTAATTATAAAAAACAAATTTTTAAAAGGAATTTAACAAAAATAAATAAATAAATTATACTCAACAACTACTCTAAAAATTGTTTTTAAGGCCCCGTTTCGTTCGTGTCATTTTGTTTTTGTAGAATTAATTTACCAGAAATCAGTTTATTAGGAATTATTTTATCAGGAAACCTGATATCATTAGACTGTTTGGTTCGCTAGTGAATTTATCCAAAGAATCATTTTCAAGTGTTTGGTTCGTACATAGAAAATGATAAAAAATTTGATTTAAATATCTAAAATACTCTTACTATTACATATATACTTGTAAAATTTATTTCTTTATATGTATCACAATAATATAAAAAAATAATTTTTTTATAAATATTTAATTAATGCAAATAAATAAAATAACCAATTATGTAATTAAACATATAATAATAATAATAATAATAATAATAATAATAATAATAATAATAATAATAATAATAATAATAATAATAATAATAATAATAATAATAGTTAAAGCGTTCAAATTTAAATTTAGGGAAAAATCCATATAACCCCCTCTAAATTGCATTAAATCCATATAATCTTCTGACATTCCTGTAATTTATATAACCCTTTGAAAACACATATGTAAATCAAAATATTAGCATAATATTTCACATAATATTCGTAGAATTTTCCTTGTTTCTCAACGAAAATTTAACTAAAGGGGCTATTTGGATTTACATACGTGTTTTCAAGGGGTTATATAGATTTTAGAAAAAGTTAGGGGGTTATATGAATTTTGAGCAGTTTACAAGGGGTTATTTGAATTTTTTTATTAAATATTATTAAATAAATATTAAAATTTTTATTTTTAAGTCTTTGTAAACTATGTTATTGTGTAATCAATCCTTCCATTTTTCATATTTCTTTTTGAGTCTCCAACTTCAAATCCCTATTTCATTATTAATTCCTATGCCAAACGTCTATATGATATTCCATATACTATTAGTTTGTAATATTTGATTTTTATTTTTAAGTTTTCATAAATTCTGTTATTTAGTGATTAGTCCCTTTTTTCTTCATGAAAATCCAAGATTTTTCATCACGGGTATAGAATATTGGTTACACCACTACACATCATCAATGAAAAATATGAAAAATGGTTTCAGTAGAGCTTTCATTCATTTAAGGGACGAGTAGTTTATTAATTCTAACTATCTATTAGCCCCAAATTGACAGACATTTTGCACATTGACTAGTAATGAAAAAGTCTTTTGAAGTTGGAGATTTAAAATTGAATATGAAGAAGGGAGAGAATACGGGGATTTAAAAATAAAAACTTCAAAAGGTAATTTAAGAATTTTAACTATATGTCAAACAAATTGACGCTTGGCGGAAGGACTAATAATAAAATAGGCTTTTAAAGTTGAGAACTTAAGAAAATAAGAAAAAAAGATGGATTGCTCGCTACCTTTTAAAATTTTTATTTTTAATATCTGTAAACTATGCTATTTAGTTATCACTTCCATTTTCATATTGCATTTTATATCTCTAAGTTCAAACGACTTTTTCATTATTAGTTCATGTACAAAATGTCCGTCTATTTAAGGTTAATGAATAGTTAAAATTCATAAACTACTCATCCCCGAAATAAAAGAAACCCCCAATGAAACCATTTTCAATATTTTTATAACAAGGATATCGATTTTCTGGTCAGCATATATTTTACTTTCATCATTTGATATTTCAAATCAATGATGATGTGTAGTGGTGTAGCTAAGATTTTATACCGTGGTGAAAAATCTCAAATCCTCCAGAAAAAAAGAGAGAGATTAATCACTAAGTAACATATTTTACATGGACTTAAAAATAAAAATCTAATTTTACAAATTAATGGTATATGGAATATTCTTTGAATATTCAGACGGACATTTGGCGCAGGGAATAATAATGAAATATGAGTTCAAAGTTGGGGACTTAAAAAGGAAATGTGAAAAACAGATAAATTAATCACTAAATAATATAGTTTACAAGGACTTAAAAATTAAAATCCCAATAAATATATATGTAGTTAAATATATAATTCACTTTTTATAATAATACGTTTTTCATTGGACAAGTATTTATTTTAAGAAAAAATCAATATAGGTGGGGATTGCAGTTGGGTTGAATGTCTTATTTCCATCTATCAATACTAGATCCCCAGGTTGGTCAACTAAGTGATATGAGCGATGCGCTGATACGTTTTGCAACCTCACAGTATATGTTGCTATCACAGTATATGAGAATTTATCATAGTGTATGATTCAAAAAAATTTATTATTTTTTCAAAAAAAAAATACACTAATGTATCTCAAAATATATTTCATTTCATATGATTGCATGTGTTTCAATAGAAGGGTGTATGTTTTTTTTTAAAAAAAAGAAAATAAAACCGATGTGGACTAAAATTGAGGCTGCACAAGTGCTGGACATATCATTTTCCTAGTAATATTTATCAGTTTAGTAATATTTTACAGCAGACATTAGTGTATGTAACTAACCTTTTGCTCTTAACTTCGATTAGGATATTCCTAAGAGAACACACAACCTATACACTCTGTTAAAGAAGATAGATTGTAATATGTAGTCAGTGATAGAGCCACATGGGAACGTGGCTCTCACAAATCACCCCTTTTTTTTAACTTCTCTGTATCCCTTTTAAAAAAACAAAATAAAACATTCAATATCCATATCCCATTATCCCCTTAAAAAATAAATTTTTGAATTTTTTTTTAATCTCAACTATTCATAATATCAATCCTCATATTTAAAAAAATCTTTAATTTTCATTTTATGTTCCATTAACCATCCTACAATCGAGAATCGAGAATCATCTTCTCTCCTATCATTCATCAACATTTTGAAATATAGAATTTTCCCTTTTATCTTATTATCGTTTTTACTCGTTTATTTAAAATTTACAATATTTGTGTAAATATATTAAAATAATCAAATATAATATTTATTATTTCTAGTTATTCTTTACCTTAAGCTTTGGATTTTGAGAAGGAAGAAGTAGTCTAATTAAGTATGGAGACAATGAGTAAGCTATTTATCAATTTAAAATTAAATGAAAAATATTATTTAGTTTCTTATTCTTAACGATGCTAATCAATGTATTATAATTTAAGAGATTATGTTTTCATGGATTCTAAAAAAAAAAATGGTTGAAAAAGTAACAATATATTTTTATATTTATTTACATGATCATTAAAATTTAAAGGTGTGTATTGCTTATTAGATTTATGTTTTGGCATTTTTTTTTGTAAATCATCGCTGTGAAATTTGACATATTGCTTTAAAATATGATAATTATCTTTAAAATTATTTAATTATATGTTTTATGTGAATGTGTTTATTTCATTTTATACATATTTATTTTTTAATATATCATGTTGATATTAAAAAAATAATTATATAACTTAAAAAAATATTTGCATAAGTCGCATTACCCCCCCCCCTCACAAAAATCCTAGCTCCGCTTCTGGATTTCATATATTTTGAAATTCAATAAAAAAATAATTATATAACTTAAAAAATATTTACATAAGTCACAGTAGGCCCTCCTTCACAAAAATCCTGGCTCTGCAACTGTATGTAGTGGGTGCTTGGGAATAGTTCCACATCGGAAAATTGAAAAAGATTTTTCCACATCATAAGTTAACCCATTTCTAAAAGGATGTATTGGAAAAGACAAAGGGGAGACCACACATGCTACACATGTTAGCGCTTTCGCGCGCGTAGGCGCATTATTAGGTGCACTGACATTTTTTTTCTGGATTTCATATATTTTGAAATTCAATTGTTTGGCCAACTGACATTTCCCCAATGCATGCATCCCTTTATATTTTCATAATAGGAACCACTTCCCACAGGTGATAACTGAAATTATGAAAGAAAGGATGCAAAAGCATCCCTTTAGGACTTATTTAAAAGGTGTTAATGGAACACTGAATTTTTTTTTTTAAGAGTGTTGTGAGAGTTCTTCAGATTGCTATCTGCAGACTCTTAGGCCTAGTTTGACATGGGGATAAGGGGTTGAGATAAAAAAAAAATTGGGTTAAATTACTTGTTATCCCATATGGCATTAAAAAAAATTGGGATAAAGCATGGACAATTGTCTAAATTTTGAGAAAAAAATTTAGGATAGTTTGTTCTAGGTAAAATGTGGAATAGACTTTGTCCCAATTTTTTATCCCTATTTTGTAAAATTAGGATAACATTTATGACTACCCTTCCCAAAAAAACAAACAAAAAAAGAAGAAGAATGTGTTCCACCAAACAATATTAATACCTCATTCCCATATTTGATCCAAATGCAAGATTAAAGATAAGAACACAAAAAAATGAGAAATAATAAAAGCATTACCAAATGCAAATCTAGATAAAAATAGTAGTTTTTTTCCTTATAAATTAGGTTAACTTATCCAAAAAATTTATCCTTTTACCAAACTAGGCCTCAGAGTTTATTGTATCTTGAAAGTGAAATTGTCAGAACCTTTTAACAAACTCATCTTGAGTAGGGGCAACTATCACTTTAAGGATAGCGAATCCTCGCGCCTCAACCCTGTCCACCGAAATTTTCTACACACTCTATCCACTGTACCTTTAAAACACAGTAGGACACATGATGAGTGGACCCATCATCCTTTGTGTAAATCAGTACATAAGAAACAAAAAAAAAACACTTGCTACACCATAACTCACCATTTACAGGCCCAAGTTCCCTCCAAATTTCAAACTCAAAACATCTCCAACGGTTCATTCACTTGCACTCCCCAAACCAACAACCCATCAAAAATCAAACTCTCAAACCCTCCTCAGTGAGACAAAACCATTGCCAAAACCATCAAATTTGGGCTCACCTGATCAACCACCACTCGAAAAATGCGGGCTCTTGAGAGATGGGTTCAAGTTGTTCGTTGAAATGGGTGACCGAAGCCTTGTCTCGTGCACTTTGATGGTATCTATTTTTTTTCATTTTGAAGCTATTTTTTCCCTTCTGGACTGGGTAAAAAATTTCAGTTCTTTGATATGCTTATAGTTAACTGTTTGTTGCAGAATACCCTCAATTCTGAGTCAGTCTACAATATATGGTGCCCAATTCGACCAACATGTAAGGAAGAATAGACAACAATCATTACTTTCTATCATCAGAGATTATTCACGCACTTAATTCACACTTCCTTTTTGAGAGTGACACATGAACCACATATAGGACTGTCTATGTTGAATGAATACTACAATCACGATGAATTACTGAATTTCATTCTAAATGGCCGAAGTGTGTAGATTCAAACATTACCATCCCAGGAGATATTTTTATTCAATCACAAGGTTTCTTTCCACGTTTCTAAATCTTCTGTGAAATTATATCTATGCCATTTTTTTAGCAAGAAGATCCATGTTGGGCTATTCTAAGAATGGAAACGATGTATACTGATATGGAGGGGAAAAAACTCGAAATAAATTGATGATTGTGATAGTTTTAAAAAAGACTTGAATAAAAATACAACAGAAGGAGAGTACAAATTAGGCTGAATGATTAGCAAGTTGAGGCAGACATATGACCATGGACCATGCAAAGCTTTGGGTTTGGGATCGGGTTCTGCATTAGCTGGAACATCAACCCATTAGACCATCGAAGGACAGTTAAAATGCTCTATCCATTTGTCAAGGTAAGTTTGCTCTTTTTGTGTGAGATTTCAAAATTTTTATTGTGTTATCCATTGATGGAAGTATTCTAAGTGGATCAGGAAGTGAATGTTCATACTGCAAGATCAAGTGGGGAGCTTAAAATCACATTCTGCGAAAATATGCAAGACCTATACGTTGCTTAAAGACATTGTAAGTTACTCTCTTTTTATAATTATCGGTTCAACACTTATATAATTTCGTACATTCTTCAGTTTTGATTTTGTTCAACACTTAAAGGACTCCATTGTCTATTAGTTAACTGATTGACATTCTCTGTGTGATTAATGTTTCTAAGAATGTCGATGTTCTTTATCATATTTGTTTTGGTGTTTTTGTCAATGATCAGATGGTGATAATTTTAGTCTGTTAAAATTGACACTTCAATCAATCATGTTACCCAAATTCAGGGAACTACAATCTCCAGTCATGCTGTTCTATTTAAAGGCTTGTGATCCATATGTGTGTGCTTTTTAAAAAAAAGTCCATTAGCTACTTCTTTGGGGGAAATAAAATCCGCTGAAGTATTAATGTGCACATAAATTGAAAATTATGAATGCTAATAACATATATAACTTGCACCACCCATAGTTACGGCAGTAAACATTTAAATCCTAGGTAAATCTGCTTCCATATATACTTATGACCATTTTAATTAAAACAAATTGATTATCTATGTTTTTTTGGTTGGTAATTGGTTATCTATATTGTGAATGCTATTAACATAGATAAATGTTTTAGTTTAGAGGAGCAGAACACTGAAATAAATCTGGCCCTTCACACATACACAATTATGAAGACATGGATTAATCAAGAATAAAGATAAAGCATAAACTACGACATTAGTATTTTTGTCTGGAAAAATATAACAAGAAGAGCTACAACCAGAACATGATCAGCACCTGGGTATACAGTCAGTCGGAATTTCCGCCTCCCATAGATGACCTTGCCAAGCTTGTACATGAGGCTAGTCTGCACACATTATATCAAGTTCCATTTCAGTTAAAACATTATATTAAATGTAATGACAGAGATATAATGAAGTTCGTTTTTTTATTTTCTTTCTTTGCTTCATATTAACCTGAGCAATGATAGAACTCCCCATGTAGATGGTGCAAGACCTCTTGTAAGGGCTGCCTTTGATTATTAAATCTGGTTTCTGGCCTTCCCCATTCTCACCCGTCAGGAACACCTCCATCTCTGTCCTCAGCCAGGAATGCACTGTTGTTTGCACTCTAAAAATCAAATCTTTACTTTCCAAACTGTTCCCTCTGAAACCTTTCCCTCCGCCCTGCAATATGATGATTGATATAGTCACTTGATGAATCTAGTCACAAATTACTCTGAAGTTATACATATGTTTAGAAAAGTACTCCGGCTGACCCCCCTTCTACCTATCAGCAGAAGATATTTTTGTTCGTCAAACTGTGCATTTAGTACATTCAAAACCTAGTATCATATCATTCATAATTTAAAAAACTAATCCTAATTGTCACTGCAGCTTCACACCCAATATAGTTCTTTTTTCATATGTATTTCTCATACTAATGGCAGAATACAACTACAATATATTTTATTTATCTTCATACATTTTCTATACTTATTCTGTATGATTTACAAGTATACAGACACTGTATCGAAGTTCGCCTAACATATGTCACACACAAACTTTGTGACTACGTTGATCATCAATAAGAAATAATCCATCCAATATCCCCTCATTTGATTCGTAAATATCTTATTTGGGCACAAAATAATTATATATAGATTGAGGAGAAATAGATGTCTCTTTGGTTGTTATTCCACTCTGTCTAGAAAAAAATTTGTTTTATGTTTGTCTCATTATAATATAATTATTAAACAAAAAAAAGGAATAATTGAAACTTGTCTCCCTAGATATATCTATCATCTTTAGTCTAACTTATTAGAACATAACTATTACAGTTTATTCATGCTAAACAAACATGCTTTTTTTTTTTTGAAACAAATGGTAGGCATATCCCTTAATTATATTTCAAAAATGTCCAAAGGAAAAGGAAAGCAAACGGTACCCTACTCCCATGTTTGTTCAAGAATAAATCCACTCTTCCCTTTATCTACCTTCCTATTTGCATAACAAATAGGGGCTATATGTTTTTATTGTTTGCAATAATTCTTATTTACAATAACAAATTGGGCTATGATGTTGCGTTTGGATGTGCGGTTAAAATCTTGCGTTTCAAACCTAGTTTTTAAAAAGCGATATTTTTTTTAGATTTTCAATTGCTGGGTGTTTGAAAAGCTAAACATTGAGATCTATTTTTGGAAAACAGTTACAAAATCTGCCCAAACGCAGGGACATATATAACTGAAAAAAAAGTTCTGTAAAACAAAACCAAAGTAAACGCAGGCTTCAACAAGGGGGGGACAAAGAAGAGATTGAGCTCACATCGAAGTGGAGGGTGATCAATGGATTCCCCGTCGAGTCGACCAAAGCCTTCGTGTGGGCAGCGTCACCGTAACCGTCACCGGACTTCAAGCGCCGGCGGTCCACCGAGAAGACGCGGTCACCGCGCGCATCGTAGACCGTTAGATCGCCCAAAATCAGGCTGAGACGGCCTTTGGTGATGGTGAAGTCCACCGGGATCGGGGGGTTCACCGGATAATCGGAAGGGACCATCTTTTTAGAGAGAGAGAGAGAGAGAGAGAGAGAGAGATTGTTGGTGGAGGAATCAATGGGGATAGACGGTGACCACAAGGAAGAGGCGTCTGAAACTTCTACGCAAACAGTTGTTTTATTATTTATGATAACAAGAGGGTTCTTTTGGGCATTTGCCCATGTCAAATGGTCCCCACACTCCCACCCCCACCCACCAAAACAGAATCAATACTTTCGAGGCATTTTTAATTAAAAAATTAATTTCTAGGTACATGTTTTCTATTTACATCGTTCATTGAATTCATTCTTTATTAGAATACGTAAAAAGATTTCAAATATCTGACAATTTTTTTTTAAATCAATTTTTTAAATTAAAAAACAATTTTCTCTATCAAACATCAATTATTTTTAAATATTGATTACTAAATTGAAAAAAAAATATCCCAATAAAAGTGAAGGTATAAAATTATCTTAAAAAATAGTTTTATTCAAAAAGCTACTTTTCAATCTGTATTTTCAAATAGAGTGAGAAAAATGAATTGGATGTAATATTATCTTTTTTTTATTTCAAGGTTTTTTTTATATAATGTTTTTTTGCCAAGGTTTTTCTTTATCTATTTTGGTTGTCAATAGTAAAAAGGAAAATGTTAATCTCAGGCTTTTTACCATCACAAGCGTAGACTTAACATATTTTTAAATTTTTTTTAAAATCATATATATTATCTAATAAAGTATATATATTTTTATAAAAAAATAAAACAAGTATATTCTAATTGATTTAATGATACTATTTATAAAAAAAAGTGACCGTTAGATGCGATGGACCTGCGATCGGACGGCTGCCGCACCTCATCGCGCTCATATATATATATATAGTCGAGTGATTCAGTGCGGGAATGTGGGAAACGACGTTATATATATATATAGGGAAGTGATTCGGTGCGAGAATGCGGCCGTGCGGGAAGCGATCACGGGTCCATCGCATCGGACGATCGGGTGCGATTCACATCGACCGTTGGATGCGATGGACCCGCGATCGAACAATCGACGTCGTTTCTCGCATTCCCGCACTGAATCACTCGACTATATATATATATAGAGTCGTGATATTATACGGTCGTGCGGTTGCGATTTACGGGCCGTCGATCATGGGTCCATCGCATCGGACGGTCGGGTGCGAATCACGTCGACCGTTGGATGCGATGGACCCGCGATCGGACGGCCCGCGATCGCGTCCGCACGACCGCATATTATTGAAAATATATATATATATATATATATATATATATAGTCGAGTGATTCAGTGCGGGAATGCGGGAAACAACGTCGGTCGTTCGATCGCGGGTCCATCGCATCCAACGGTCGATGTGAATCGCACCCGACCGTCCGATGCAATGGACCCGTGACCGCTTCCCGCATTCCCGCACTGAATCACTTCCATATATATATATATATATATATATATATATATATATATATATATATATATATATATATATAGTCGAGCGATTCAGTGCGGGAATGCGGGAAACGACGTCGATCGTTCGATCGCGGGTCCATCGCATCCAACGGTCGATGTGAATCGCCCCCGACCGTCCGATGCGATGGACCCGTGATCGACGGCCCGTTATCGTTTCCCGCACGACCGCATTCCCGCACCGAATCACTTCTATATATATATATATATTTTGTTATAATGAGTATATGCCAGGCTAAAAAGTATATAAATATGTAAAAAAAAGATTGAGTATATCGGTGATCTTTTGAAAATATTATTTTATACATTGTTATGCGGTCAACATCTGTATAAGTATTATATTAATTTTGTATAATGTTATGCAAGTACATAGACCATTTATGTAACTTACACATATGGATAATATTTTGATAATGAATAAAAAAATATCCCTTCATACGCAAAAAAATTAGCAAGTTAAAAAAGAACAGATTAAAAAACTATTTGAATTTATTTTTATCTTTTTTTTTATAGTTTTGAGTCAAATAAGATCTCAGAGTAATAATTTTGACCGTCAATTAATTAAATTATAGATCCTAATGGACCTTACCCCAAATAATTTAGACCATTTCTTGATTTGTGGGTTCAAATATATATTATATTTATTCATAGTTGAAATAGATATTTGATTAATAAATTACATTTTTTTATTATTTAAATTAAATGCATACATTTTATGTATTCATACTCCATCATATATTAACTTTTAAGTCATGCTACGCAGGCCCCACTACATAAGATCTCATTCTCTCATTTGTTGTTTGTTTGACTTTAAAAAAAATTTAAGAAGGCAAAATAAAATACTACTCTCATTTAAAACCCACTATTTTCTCCCTTGTATCTCCACCTTTTTTTAAAAACATATCAACATAGTCAATTCATTTCAAGAAACCTAATTTTTAAAAAACCAATTAAAAAAATCATTAATTACATTTATGAAAACAGAACCAAAATTCATATCATCTAAGGTTTTATAAAAAGAAACTGAAAAACGAAATTATTCAAAAAATCAATTTCATCAAAAACACCAAAACATAAATAAAAAAACCAAAATTTTGTTTACGGCCTTTCATTCAACTAGAAAACGATGGCGATAAAGATTAATCAATGTTTTTTTAAAACACTGTTGTTAATTTGTAATTTTTTTTATTCTAATCATCAAACAAAGTATTTGTGATTTTTTTCAATAATTGCATAAATGAAACACAAATCACAGTATAAAATTAGAGTTCTATATAAAATCCAGTTACATTTATAAAATGTAAGTTAATTTTAACAATAAATTGCAAATGTAACTGACTCCGTTTATATAAAACAATTAAAATTAAGTTGGTTACATTCCACAATGTAACTGACTTACAGATCTAATTGTTAAATAATTTAAAGATCAAATGCTCATATTTAAGGCTGTCAGATTTAACATCTACAATCAAACTCAATAAAAAAATTCTAACAAATGCTAAAAATAAAATAAAATAAAAGGCCGCATCTGAATCGACGAACATTAGAAACGACATCCAATCGTTCAATTATGATTTTCAATCTGATCGGAGGCTGAAAAGTCATCCGAAAAAACAAATCAATGCCTTGAAAAACCTCCAATCCTCTGAAAAACAAATTAATACTTGGAAAACTTTCAGTCCTCCAAAAAACAAATCAATGCTTGAAAAACCTCCAAAAACAACCTTCTGATCTGGTTCTATATGTTCTTAAAAAAATGTTGTAAAAGAGTTATCGAATTTAACATCTAGCATCAAATTCAATAATAAAAAATTGTAACAAATTTTAAAAAAGGAATCTGACTCAAATACAAATTTTATTTTAGGTGGAGAAGAAAAAGAAGCCGTAGATGGACAAATAGATAGATCATATTTTATATATATATATATGGGATTTGATTAATTACCATAATTTATGGGGTTTGATCCTTTAAATAAATTCAAAAAATCATAACGCATTAGTCATTGTAATCAACCACTTGATTATATGGAGTAATTATTGAAAAAGACATAAATGACAGAATAAGTATTAACACTTGTGTCACCTAATGAGGAATTAAAATAGAACATTTGAATCATTATTGTTAACTTTTTGTAAAAAATACATTCAAGTAAAAATCCATTTACTGATGAAAACCGAATTCCTTCTGAAATGATTACTAATAAATTAATCAATACGTAAGGCACAAACCACTTAGATTTGAAGTCTAAGGCAGCATTTGGTCCAACTTGATCACATCCTCCAACCCCATCAAAGGCTTCACACACACCACTCCACAAACACCTAGCAGAGCCTCCCAGGACCTCGCCCCCAGCGGCACGGAATGCCCGACCACCTCCCCGAGCACCCGCACTGCCTCCGACGCCATCCCGTGCTCGCACAAACCGCAAATCACCGCATCGAGAATCGAAACCGGAGGATCCCGACTGCTCCTCCGCATATCCTCCAAAACCTCGCATGCCTCCCGCACTTCGCCTTTCGCTACCAACCCCTCTATCACAATCGCATACGTTTGCGCATCCTCCACCAAACCCTTCGCGCGCATCTCGCATATCACCTCCCTCGCCCTCCCCATATCCCCGGCATCCCCGCACGCTGCCACGATCGTATTATACGTCACCACATCCGCCTCACACCCCGCTTTTGCCATGCAAGCGAGCATGTCGCGAGCCCCATTGATGTCCCCCTTCTTGCATAGACCATTTATGTACGCATTGTACGTAAACACGTCGGGCGTGAGCCCCGTCACGAGAATCTCATCGAACACCTCATCGACCTTTCGAGAATCGCCCACCAAGGCAAACCCGTCTAAGACAACGTTATAGACCGTGATGTCAGGCCTCGCCCCGTCCCGCCTCATCCGACACAACATCGCGTAAGCCTCCTTCGCCTTCCTCTCCCTCGCGAGTACGCACACCACGCGCGCGTACTCCCCTCCATTCGGCGTGACTCCCGCGCCCCGCATTCGCTCCAAGAACCCCACCACGCTCGCAGAGTCTGAATGCTCGCAAAGCGAATGCAAGATCGAAGAGTACATCCCCGCGTCGGGTGTGCACTCGTGGACCTCCATCTGCCCCAACAGTTCGATTGCCGCCCCGACCTTCCCAGCGCGGCAAAGCGATCCGATGAGGATCCCGAAACTCGACCCCGCCAATCGAACCCGCATGTCCGAAGCATTCACCAGCACGTTCCCGACCAATGCGAGCCCTTCCGCGCTAGCGCACAACACGCGTAGCAACGCATCGAGCGATGCGGATGTGGGCGCGCACCGGAATCTTGGCATGCGGAGGAAGACGTCGACCGCCTCTTTGTGCATGCCCGCCTTGCCGTATCGGAGGATGAGCTCAACGAATGCGCATTCATCGATTTCGAACCGCTCGGATGATTCGAGGTGGCCGAGTACGGGCTCGAGGTGGTGGAAGAGCGAGCGGCGGGCGAGGCTTTGGATGGTGAGAGAAAAGGCAATTGGATTTGGGGGGCAATGGTAGGTCTTGTAGGAGGCGATGAGGATGGAGAGGAAGCCGTGTTTTGGGTTGTCGTCGCCGGCGATGGACCTTTTGAGAGTCTCCAATGCTAGTTGTGAATTGGTGGGTCTCAAAGGCCAATGGTTTCTTCTTCTTCTTAGGCTTCTTGTTGTGCTTCTTAAAGAAGTGATTCTTTGCATATCTCTTTGTATAATATTGATATTTTAATGTTGCACACTTGCACCTGCAAAAACATATTGAAAAACAGTATTTGTTAGTGAGAAATATTGTTAGAGACATTAAATCGAACAGTTGGGGCGCATTATGAATTACTGGAACGGACCTTCGATATTGGTCGCTTGTACTAATCAGCGTCTTGAACGGGGCCTGTTTTTTACATGGGGGACGGGTTTTATAGGGACTTCTTGATGAATTAACGTTGTTTGTGGGGGTGAATTGTAATTAAAAACTGCATTTATTTTTAAAAAAAAATGACGGAGGCGTCTATCCCCACCTGTCAATCTGCTGATCCCACAACTCAAAAAAAAAAAAAAAAATTTAAATTTTATTTTGTTTTAGAAACCATTAACCCCACCTCCGAATATCCGATCGTTCCCCTCCGCCCGTCATCCCCTTCGTCTTCATGTCCCTCCTAATCCCCCTGTAAGAAAAGTAATACGGGGTTATATTTATAAAACAGTATATAATAAGAAAAACTAACACTAATACAATATAATAGTGAGAATACTGTGAAGAAGAACAACAAGTGTATTGATTTAGCGAGTCTGTTCTGTTGTGATGAAAGACGGACCGAGACTAGAGTAAATTATGTGTCATTTAAGACTATATTTGTTAAATTATATGGTTCTGGCCAAAGTCTCCCATGTTACGATGGTCGAAATTTCTGCGGTAGCAGCATTTCAAACTAAAAGGATGTGTTTTTCTAACTCTCTTTTATTGAAATGTTACGGAGGCTTGAATGCAGACTATAAGAAACTAGAATACCTACCTATTGTAGTGCATGATTGGATGCTTAACAATGCAGATTCGGGTGGAATTTATAGAAAGAAAAAAGTTTAATAGGTTGTTCAAAACACCCTTTGGTCTATTCAGTTTTCAATGAAAACAGAGTGTCACACAACCTTTCATTATTAAATAAATTTTGTTCAAAAAATTATTTTGTCTATCTAAACAGAATGGGGGGGGGGAGTGTATTTTTGGGTCAAACCCGCTTTGATGTAAGTCTCCCCTTTCCACGGAAATGAGGTGCCATTTGGGACTCAATTTATACACACCAAAACTTTTTCAAACTTTCAATAAGTAGAACTTTTTATCCAACCAACAATCAATTTCAACATGTTTTGAGATAACTTTGAACTAAGGGTCATCATCAGGCCCGAGGTCCGAAAGCCCGGCTCGGGCCCGCAGGGCCAAAGCCCGGCCCGTTTTCAGGGCGGGCCGGGCTTGGGCCTGGTTCTAGGGCCCGGGCCAGCCCGAGCCCCGCCCGTTCGGGCTGCCCCGTAAGCCCGCCCGCGTGCCCGGCCCGTAGGCCAATGGAGGGTGATCCAATGAATTAGTAACATGTGATTTTTATTTGAATTGTGGTTGAGTTATACAAATTATTAACATTTATGTAAGTGTCAACCTAGTTAGATACATGTAATTATTCATTTTTGTAAGTAATTAATTCATTTAATATTTTTATTTTGAAAATTCAATAGATATAAATATTTTTTTCAACATTATACTTTAAATTTTGTGTTATTTTAACATTATATACAAATAAACAACGTAAAATAAAAAAATAAAATGTTTTGAATTTAGGCCCGTAGGCCCGCCCATGGGCCCGAACCCAGGCCCGGCCCGTGAGTCCCGGGCCCACGGGCAGGGCCTGGGCCCTTTTTTTTGCCACAGGCCGGTCCGGCCGGGCCCGTTGACCAAACAAACCCGCGGGCGTGGGCCCAGGGCCGGGCTTGGGCACTGTTTCAACAGCCCGGCCCGACCCGTTGCCGACCCCTACTTGGAACGGTTTTGAAAATCTAATAGTAATAATTTTTTTTAAAAAAAATCTTGGTGCACAGCACGCCGTCATTGACCAGCTCCTAAATCAATTTAAAAAATGAAAAAAATAAAAAATTTGTCACGATTTCCGACTAATAATGTCCATTATCGAAAAAGTCAATAATTCAAACAGCCCTGTATTTCCTTCAGTGGACCAAATTTGTGTTGAAAAACCTGAACACGTTTTAATGGATCACCACGTCAATTACCAACCGTCCGATGATTTCTCCATCCGCCGTGGTCGTTGTCGGCCGTCGGTACTACTATCCCCACCACGCCGTGTTTGGAGGGGATTTCACGGTGAGCGACGAACATGGGAACCTCGTATTCAGGGTTGAGGGTTCTTTTGGAGTATGAGGTCTAAAAGGATCGTCCTTGATGTGTTTTTGAAGAAAAATAGATATTTATTATTCAATTTCATTTTGATTTGTGATCGAGAAACACCAAAACACAAAAGAAAGAGAGCAAGAGTACTCCAAAAAGCATTGGTTATAAGAGCTATCTAATCAAAGACTACGCACCCTGGGGTTAATCGCACCTCACCTGCCTTCGCTAAGTGGAATCCCCCCACACCCTCAAAATATTTTTCACATGTTTTCTTGGTATGCTCTCGCGCTTTGAAATACCACTTCCTTTCTAGTTCTTCAGATGAATCGTCTTTGATGTTGGTCACAATCCTCTCCTATCCATGCGATACATGGTTCATGGAAATTTTCGATATATATAATATTTAAATTTCAGATATAATATTTTAAAATATATGTGAATCTTGAAATTTCCCAACAATAATTGAGCCGTTGAAAAAAAAAATTAAATTGTTTTAAATTGTGCGCAGCACGTCATCCGAATTCCGAAGTAATCTATTCTCCAAAAGGTCAAGAATTAAAAAGGCCCTACATTTCATTTCATTCAGTGGGACCAAATCCCTTGTTAAAGAATGGGTGAAAAACCTGAACACGTTTTGTTCATCCGATATAAAAAAAAGACTGAACACATTTTGTTTTTTTTATTTCTCATTAATGGATCACCTGAGGATAGTGAAGAAGGGGTACAGTGCGAGCGGAGGAGATTACAAGGTGAGGGACGGACATGGGAACCTCGTTTTCAAGGTTGAAGGGGTCTTTTGGAGTTGGAGGTCTGAAAGGATCGTCTTCGATGCCGGTCACAATCCTCTCCTCTCCCTGCGTTGCAAGGTTTAACTTTCTCTCTCTCTCTCTCTCTCTCTTTCGTGGAAGTTTGTGCACAATCTCAAAAGAAAAAAAATATATAAAAGTGAAAATTTTGAATCTGAGAAAAAATCATTGAAAATTATATATAAAAAAATTCTGTCTTGACCAATTATCATGTTGTTTATGTATGTAATGGAAAAATATTTTCCATCACTTTCTCATATACTCAAAATATGGAGAATGAAATTTTTTTCATACATGTCATAATAAGACAAAATAAAAGAGGAAAATTAAAATGTAGCTCGCATCATGAGGAGGTATAACCTTACTGATCGTATCTCTCAGTGAATATTGTATCCGTGTTGTGTTTGCATATTGGTGTGATTATGTGGCTTTACTAGGTTTTTATATTACCCTTGTCATAAAATTTTAACAATTTTTTCTCTCGTATAAAAGAGAATTTTGAGGGACAATTACATATACAAATACCATCAAAATCGATCAAAAAAAGAAAATGTTTTACCTTTTATCACTTTTTATATGATCTAAATGCCTTTGTTTTATTTCATTTTACAATTGTGGTTATGGTTATGCACAAACACCCCCTAATTATCGTATTTTCCCCTTCTCTTAAGCAGTTGTTGAGTAATCACGATCGATGGAAAGTTTACAAGGGGCGGAGCTTCAGTGAAAAAGATCTGATCTTTAGTGTGAAAAGGTCATCGATTTTTCAGATCAAAACTAACTTGGATGTGTTCATGGCAGCTAATAAGAGGGAGAAAAAGTGTGATTTCAAGTTAAAAGGAACCTTTTCTGAGGACTCATGCAAAATCTACAAAGGCAACTCTTCTACTATTGTAGCCCAAGTAAGAACAAATCTTTCCATTAAACCTCATCATCATATTTTTTACAAGTACGCACAGTCATTCCTGCAATTATATACAGGATTAGAGTGGTATATGTTAGGAAAATGTATAAAAATATACATACAATTCTTTCACGTATAAGCTTCATTATTGTAAATTGTTGAGTGATTAGGTGCGGCGGCCGCACGGTGCGGCAGCCGTTCGATCGCGGGTCCATCGCATCCAACGGTCGACGTGAATCGCACCCGACCCGTGATCGACAGCCCGTGATCGCTGCCGCACCGTGCGGCCGCCGCACCTAATCATCCCTCATTGTAAATTTCCATTACACAAGTACATGTCATACGTTTAGAAAATTAAAACATGTTACTGCAAGAATGACTGTGATGGAGACACAAGGGGTCCAGTGGGAGTCATTACCCCACACTTTTTTTCTTTCTTAAACCAAATGATGTAGTTTTGTTTGGTGAAAGATTTATGGATTTTATTTGGCTATAACATGTCCAGGTATAAAATAGTTATATATTGATTAGTGAAAGGGCAGATATAACTGACTTCTAGTTTTAATGATAATTATTTATTTGTTTGGATAAATTTCTATTATTTGTGCTTGCTTTATTAGACTTCCACCATTTATAGTTCAAACTACAAATGAAACTCATAGATATTTTTTTTTATAGTTGTAATGCATAATTAGCATCTTTATTTGTATGCACATATCTTGTTCTTGTGAAAATGAATCTTTACTCCAAAAAAATATGTCATCTGATTTTTATTAGAAAAAATATAAGCCCCGTTTGGAAAACAGAATAAGCGGGTATAAGGGTAGTATAAAGGTGGTATAAGAATGGATAAGGAAAATAGTTGTTTGTTTGCAGAGTATAACTTGGTATTACTAAGCCAGTTTAAATGAGTATAAGAAAGTATAACAATTCTAAGTAGCCCCTAGGATAAGCGATACTTATTTTATCTATTCTCATGGATCCACATGTCAAATCAATTTTTTACATCTTATCACATCAAATCACCTATCAACACCTCTTATACATCAATGAGCCGACATGTCAAATCAATTTTTTACACTTTATTTATATTTTATTCTTTATCAACCAAACAACTCAACATTTATTCTTACGTTTTCAAATGAGAATAAAAAAACACAACCAAACATAAAATATTTTATTCGTGTAGATTTGTTATCTATATTAATATAGTTATCTATCCAAAATAACTCAATTTCACTATTCAAACGGAGACTTAAGGTTTTAAACTTGTAATCAAAGTCTGCCTCTACCAATGTGAAATCTTGACTATTATTGACTATCATTGATGTTGGTCTGATAACCATTTCTTTTGCCTATTATCACTTACAAGTGCTACAAAATTCAAATATATTATTATATGCTAAAAAGTAAAACTATTCATCTTATAATAGTTCAATTGTGATTGCAGATGGAGAAGAAAGACACAGTGAAGACTGTGATACTGGGAAGGGACACATTTGAGATAAAAATTGATAAAAATGTTGATCATGCATTTATCATTTCCCTTATCATAATCCTCTATGAAATCGAAAATCCCATAGAAGTGAAATCTCCTTAAAAGTTTCTTATTAAAAATTATATATTTTTCATTTCTTTCTAAATGTAATTTGAGCTCTTATATGTAAGAATATTGTTGATTTGTTCAATGATACGTAAGTGAATATTTGGGGATTGGAGTTCCATGTATTATGTGAATTTCAGTTTTTAAATTACAATATTGCATTTCACCCATGTCAAATAAATAAGGGTTCAAAAAGTCATATAAGTCCTTGTGATTCTTGAGTGGGTCATACAGGTCCCTCAAATGTGGTGTGGTATGGTATGGTTAGTCATTTTTGTGACTGTCAATTTTCATAGAAAGTGACAAAATATTTTTATAATATTTCATCCACGTACAAATGAAAACTCACTGTAGTCTTTTAAAATTAAAGTAATAACATTTTATAGGAGTAGTCAATTAAGATTTTCATGGATAAATTGTTAATGTCCATGGATTTGTAAAACTTGTGCTTTTCAATCAGGACATTGGTTCGTGAACAAAAAGTCAAATGTTATTTAACTGAGACATTATTTCATGGACAAAAAGTCCAGCATTTTTCGATTGAGACATTATTTCGTGGACAGAAAGTTAAGTGTTATTCGATGGAAACATTATTTCATGGACAAAGAGTCCAGCGTTATTCGATTGAGACTCCTCATATTAGACATTCTATCATGTGTTTTTCAATTTAAACAGGATTTGTGAAGACTTTCATAAGTGATAGATTTTTGTGGATTTTTGTGGAATTTAAAGAGAGAAATACAAAGAAAAAAATCATTTGAAAATCTCATCCAAATGAGTGGGATTCTCATAGACTTTTATTCCAGCATTATGAATATTTCTTTTAATAAAAATCCTTTATGATTTTTATCTCACGCCTTTCATATTTTTATTCACATTTTTTTCTTTATTTATCATTTTTTTTCTTCTGAATGTCCATTTGTATGAAATATTGCTATCACCTCATATGTTTGATGAATATATGAGAATGATAGATTTTCTTGTGTTGCAATCAATTATTTCATTATTATATATTATATAACATATACCTAGATCATCCACAATTATTTTTTAAAATATAGATTTATCATATATTTGATTATATGTATAATGTTTGATTTGATTTTCCTTGAAGATGTTTCTATTATTGTACAATGTACATGCATATATATATATTTTTTATAATGTTCAGACATATATAAAAATAAAAAGATATATTCAAACATTTGTATATATATGACTAAATGTAATAGTATCAATTAACGTAATATTATCTGGTGAATTAATGTAATTAAAAATAGTGTTTTTATAATGGCATTCTAGCAATATGCATTTCAGATAAGTGGAGATTGATATTTACTATATTAAATTATATTTTATGTTGGGTATGATGAGTTCTTTATTTGTTATTTAAAAATTTAAAAATATTATTGGTTTATTAATAGAAATCTATATATGAAAAGAGTCCATATTTGAAAGTCTGCTAAAGCTGTGAAAGTTTATGAAAGTCTATGAGAGTAATTTATGAAAGTTTGCAAATGTCTGTGAAAATCAAAATCTGTGAAAGTCAATGAGAGCGATTTGTGAAAGTTTACAAATGTCTGTGAAAGTATGTGAAAGTCCAGGAGAGTCAATATGTAAAAATCTGTTAATATCCTTTTTAGATACAAGAATAACCTCATTGTGACTTTTTTTCTCTCTTTCTTTTAGCTTCTTTCATCACCATTTTCTTATTCCTTGATTGCAAAGAAAAGCCCCTCGAAACTTTCAAATCCGAACCCCCCCCCCCACCCGCTCTTCAAATTCCTCACCTTCAATCAACTAAGGACACCCCGCTCCCCCTCCCAGTAAGCCTCCACCACCGCGTCGGTCTCGTGAACCCGTCTAAGACAATGTTATAGACCGCGATGTCGGGCCTCGCCCCTCATCCGATACAACATCGCCTAAACCTCTCTCGCCTTCCTCTCCCTCGCGAGTACGTGCACCATGCGCGCGTACTCTCCCTCATTTGGCGTGACTCCCGCGCCCCGCATTTGCTCCAAGAACCTCACTGCGCTTGTCGAGTCCGAATGCTCCCAAAGCGAATGCAAGATTGAAGAGTATATCCTCGTGTCCGGCGCACACTCGTGGACCTCCATCTGCACCAACAGCTTGATCACCTCCCCGACCTTCCCCGTGCAGCAAAGCGCTCTCATGAGGATCCCGAAACTTGTCACAACAAACTATGAGTTCTGTAGATAACAATTTTGAAGAACTCTCAGAACACACTTTCAAACTGATTTTTTCTGATGATTAATCTGTTCACTGAACAATTGTATATAGTGATTGAAGAGTTGCCTTTGCAACCTTTCAAAAATTCAGTTATTGGTTGAAGTGGAGAAAGGGTATTTGTTGGTTGGAGAATTTCTGAAGGGATGCATATTAAATGAAAGAGACTCCTGCATACCCAGTTCAAAATTCAAAAATAAAAGTCAAAGTGCGCCTAAAAATTCGCGTACGCGCGCGCTTACATGCGTAAGCATGTGTGAGCCACTTTTTCCTTTGTTTTTTTTAGATACCACTAAAGTAGTGGACCAATATATAAGTTGAAAAATTCCTTTTTCCACTTCCAATATGGGACTATGTTTGAAGCCTCAAAAACTCCAACCTATTACAATCTTTTTAACAAGGTATTGTAGGAGTTGATAAGGATGGAGAAAAAGTCGTGTTTCGGGTTGTCATCGCCGGCGATGGACCGCTTGAGAGTCTCCAATGCTAGTTGTGAATTGGTGGGTCTCAAAGGCCAATGGTTTCTTCTTCTTCTTAGATTTCTTGTTGTGCTTCTTAAAGATGTGATTCTTTGCATGTCAACAGGGGCGGCGGCAAGGGTATTAATATGGGGTCAATTGACCCCATTAAACTTTTGAAAAATATTATACTACCTCACCCACACATCAAATCTTTTTTTTAAATTAAATTATTTGACCCCACAGCAATGTAACTATATTTACACATTATACCAAGGCCCATTAAAAAAAAGAAAAAAAGAGGAAAACGTGGGATACTCAGAATCTTGGATCGCATGGGATTGCATTGGTTGTATATTTATTGTGCATTCATTTTTTTTTTTGGAAAGATTGTGCATTTAATTTTTAAAACAACCACATTATACTTAATATTTACCAAAAAGTTAAAAAACCTACCTCACCTTACATATATTAAAAAAAATTGGGACCCTTTGTCTCTTTATCTTCCGTATACCCTCGCTACACGGACGCGTCGATAACCCATGTTGTCGATCGGCGATCGCCGCTTCCAATAATTTCTGATCACGTTGTCAATTTCATCTTCCTACTTTGCTTCAGGTATCTAGTCATGCATTTAATTTTAATTTATGTATTTTTTTTTATTTTAGTCTAATTCTCTCATCATTGCATAATCGTATATGAATAAAAAAAAATTCATCAAGATTACACCTTTTTTCCATTCACATGCATGTGTATCAAAAGCCCTTTCACGGCTTCACATGTCTGTTTAGATAATTATAAAAAATCATGGATTTGGTTTAAATCTTTAGTTGATTAGTTGTTAGATTTTTTATGTATTTATGTTTATTAAAAAATTTATTTTATAGATTTTGCTATTTTTTCAATGGATAAATTTTTAAAGAGAAAATCAACTATAGAACAAGATTTTACAGAGACCGAGTTGCTTCTTTGTGTAGCTTGCTTGAATCCATGTAACTCATTTTCTGCTTATGATAAGCAGAAGTTGATTCATCTTGCTGGGCTTTATCCACCTGATTTTTCTGCAGCAAATCTTATGGCACTTGACAATCAATTTCAGAATTATATTATTGATATGCGTTCCAGCAATGAGTTTTTAGAATTAAAAGGAATTTGTGACCTTGCTCGAAAGTTGGTGGAGACAAAAGAAACACCTCGTATATCCATTAGTCTATTTGCTTCTAAAGTTAGCGTTAATTTTACCGGTTGCGACTGTAAGTGTTAAAAAAGCTTTTTCAGGAATGAAAATCATCAAGAGCCGATTGCGAAACAGAATGGGAGATCAGTGGATGAATGATTGTTTAGTTACATATATTGAAAAAGATATATTTGATAATGTTGATAATGAAATTATCATGTAACGATTTCAAAATATGAAATCTCATCGAGGACAATTATAAAAGTTTATACATTGAAAATCCTTGAATTTTTTTTTATGGTTTATGTTTATTAACGTCAGTTTTTAAATGACCCCATCTAAAAAAATTCCTGGAGCCGCCACTGCATGTCAATAGCGATTGTAGATCCAATTATTGATATATCAATGTTTTATTATTGATATATCATTGTTGCACCTGCAAAAACAAATTGAAAAACAATATTTGTTGGTGAGAAATTTTGTAGAGACATTAAATTGAACAGTTGGGGCGCATGATGAATTAATGAACGTACAAATGATATTGGTGGCTTCTACTATTCGGCATTTTGGGCGGGACCGGTTTTTATACGGGGTGGCGGGTCTTTACAGGGACTTCTTCATGAATTAACATTGCGGGGAGGGGGGGCGAAATTAACGTGCTTAATTCATATCACCCCCTTATCGCTATCAACTTTAAATTTGTGTGGTTAACTTGATGATATAGAATAATTTATTCTTAAAGCATTAAAAAAATAACACAATGTGATATTTTAATGGAGGGCATTTTGATCATTTGAAGATCACATCAAATTTTTCTTAAATCTTGTGAGATTATTTAAATACATGCATTTGCATTACATTTAGATGGATAGAATATATCCAAAATATTTCGTAAAATCTGACAAAAAAAAACCTATCTCATGGGTTTAAATTTTTATTTATGAAAATATAAGGGTCAATATAAATATTTACAAACTTTATGGGGGTTATATGTATTTTAAGGGAAAAAATAATTTAATTATGTATGGTTAAGTTAACTACACCACAAGCGGGTATATCAATACAACCTAAACAATCAGGGGGTTTAAATTTTAAGGTACAATTTTCTAAAATAAAGATGGATTGATATGGATATAATCAGGGGGTCTCTATGTAATTGTCCCAAAAAAAATCTATGGTGCGCAGCACGTCTTATCTGGAGCCTGACGAGCGATGGTAAAACTGGAATAAAATAAACAGTTCACCAAATTTTCCACAAAGACCTGCATCCGAAGTAACCATTCTCGAAAACATCAAGAATTCAAAAGTCACCAAATCCGTTCAAAAGAATTGTTGGAAAAACCTGAACACCTCCTGTTCACCCGAGATCAATTCATGGATCACCAACCGCTCGAATGATGGCGCCGTCGTCGTCGTGGACCGTCGGTACTGCTATCCCGACCAAGCCGTGGACCTGAAGATAGTGAAGAAGGGGTTCAGCGCGAGCGGAGGAGATTTCACGGTGAGCGACGGACATGGGAACCTCGTTTTCAAGGTTGAGGGGGTCTTTTGGAGTCGGAGGTCAGAAAGGATCGTCTTCGATGTTGGCGGCAATCCTCTCTTCTCCATGCGTCGCAAGGTTTCATTTGCTCTCTCTGTTTCATGGATTCTAAGGTTGGATTGGTTTGGGGAATTCACTGGAAATTATATCTAAATTTACTATAAAAATTTTGAATAAAAATTTAATTTAATATTGTGTCTCCAATCATCACTTTATCCGTTTGAATAGAGCAATTTGATAATCTTGGATCCTATATAATCCTTAACTTTTTTATTTATCTATTATCTAAATAAAGTTATGAAGGGTAAATTTTTCCCCTCATATAACTATGAATTTGAGGGGAAAATTAAAATTTTATTTCTCATCGCTTTTTTCTTTGATCTAAATTTTTTGTTTTATTTCATTTTTCATTTACGATTATGTACGGAGGTACTTTAATCATCATTATTTCCCTTTATCTTGAGCAGTTGTGGAGTAATCATGATCGTTGGAAAGCTTACAGGGGGCGGAGCTTCGATGAAAAAGATCTCCTCTTCAGTGCGAAGAGGTCATCGATTTTTCAGTTCAAAACCAGCTTGGATGTGTTCATGGCAGCTAACAAGAGGGAGAAGGTGTGTGATTTCAAGGTGAAGGGGACCTTCTTTGAGAACTCATGCACTATCTACAAAGGCGACTCTTTTACCATTATAGCCCAAGTAAGAACAAATTATGCCAACAAATCTCATCATCCTATTTACAAGTATGTGTTTTATGTTGTATGGGCAATCATTCTTGTAGTCATTTATTATATATTATATGTTAGAAAATCGTTAGACCATAGCATAATGGTTCAGGACTTACCTATATTAAGGGCAGATCTTTGATTCGAGTTTTGACGTTAACTTATCCACCTGTTTGTTAACGATTATTTAAAAGAATTTTCGTGAGACCAAAACAAATTAGCGGAAGTAGCAAGGTCAGTCATTAGGTCCCTCCAATATTAAAAAAAAAAGAAGTTTTAAAAAATGTGTATCCAATTTTATCATAGAATTACATTACATAAGAAAAATTGAAAAATGTTAGAAATTGCAAAAATACTGGAGAGACATGTGAGGCCTAGTGGGAGCCATTACAATTTACCACTCAAATCGTTTTTTTTTATTTTTAAAGCAAACGATGGAGGTTGGTTTGGTGAAATATTGTTGGATTATATTTAATCCAGGTATCTAGTCTAGGTATAAAAAGTTATATAGGCATAAGGGAGGTATAAATGATTTTATGTTTTGTTGATAATTCGTTTATTTGTTTGCACAAATTTCTATCTTTTGTGTTTGTCTTATCACACTTTGAAAATCTCTAATTTGTACTATAAATGAAACTCATAGATAATTCTTTTTCAGTTTTTATATAGTTTTAAGATGCATAATTAGCATCTTTATTTTGTATGCACATTGTCATAGACTCTTTGATTATCTTTTACATTTAATGAAAATGAATGTTTACTCCTACAAAAATATATCATCTATTTATTATGGATTAGAAAAAAAATAAAAAAAATAAAGGTTGTAATCAAAGTGTGCCTTCACTTGTATAAATTCTTGGCTCCGTTAATGACCATCTCTAATGTTGTCTGATAACCACTTATTTTGCCATTTGTCACTTAAAACTGCTACAAAATTGAGATGTATTATTTGTTGATTTTAAAAAATATTTATCTTATAATAATTCTCCTGTGATTGCAGATGGGAAGGAAATACACAGTGAAGAATGCGTTGCTAGGAAGGGACACATTTGAGATAACAGTTGATCAAAATGTTGATCATGCATTTATTGCTGCCCTTATCATAATCCTCTACGAAATAGAAAGTTCACGTTAGTGAAATCTTCATAAAAAAGATAATGTTATGTACAATTTCTTTTTCAATCCCAATTTCAGTTTACACGTGTTTTAAATTTTTTTAAAAAAATATATTTTATTTAATGATGTACATTTTTTTATGAAAATAAAGTATATACTCTGATGAATTAAATGGATGCATTTATAGAATTTGTGAAAAAAATTTATTGACGCATATAGCTCATTAATGTCTGTATATGCTCCACTAATTTTCTATCAAATCCTATGAGACTGGGATAGGGATTTGGAGCTGCAAAAAAAATGTTGCAACAAGAGTAAGAAAAGGTTTGTTATTAGAACATATTATACAGTCTCTTATATATAATTCGAAATCCAGAGAAGTATATATAAAATGTTAAATGTTTTTTACATTTATTAAAAATGAGTTCATTTAATTCCAAATGAAGCTATATATATTTTTTTATTCAAATATATGTCTCGTTAGATTATGTTTTAAATGAGTTCATTTAAAACATTTTTTTTATTCCTTTGGAGTGCCTGGAGACACATGAAGAGGGACCGTCCGTATGGAGGCGGCGGAGGTGGTGGCTGCCAGTATGGCAGCGTCGGCAACTGTGGCGGTTGCTACAACTGCGATGAGCAGGGGCCGTGCGACAACAAGACGCACAGATGTGTCAAACGATGATCAAAAAAAGAAAATATTTGGATTCAATTCAAACTCTAATGTCGTGATAGAATCTGAAATAAGATAATGAACAAAATTTTCTATTAAGTTTAGAACCCAAATATATAGGGCTAGTTTGACAATAAGTTAAGGTTTTGAAGATAAATTATCTTAATCTTAAATGATAAAAACTCATCAAATTTGCTCATATTTATATTTGTTAAAATTGCGATAAAAAATTAAAATAAATGTTATCTCAAATATAACAAAATATCTCTATTTTTATTCAAAATTAGGACAACTGTCCGAAGCTTATCCTTATTATTTTTTATACCAAACAATGATAAATTGTCCACCTACTCATTTACCCTCATATCTTCATAATATTCTCTTATTTCATCATTTATTCCATTACCAATCTAGCCCACATGGCACATAACAGAATGAATAAAAAATCAAATCCACTCTTCAGGACAAGAAGACTAAAACACCCCTTGTGTATACGAGAGAACTAACAGCCATCCAAATAGTGTATTTTTGTGGACTCAAGGTGTTCAAAGGATGGAGGATGACTCTCAAAGGTCAGAAGATGGTGATTCTCAAACGGACAATGACTCTCAAGGGCTTAAAAACATACCCTCAGATTTTTCTGAAGATGAGTATGATCCAGCTGAAGGATCTGTGTAAAAAAAATAATAATAAAAATAATAATAATAATCATAAAAGGAAGAAGGATCCAGAAGACCCTAGTAAATCACGGATTCAATATTACGCTACAAAAAGCTAGTCACGGGAGCACCCGACAAAGATGGGAAAAGAAGAAAAGACTTAAAGCAGACAAGTGACACCAGAAGAAGACAAGAAGTCACTCAAAATCGAATGACCACGGAATCCAAACCCTTTGAAGTCCGCAGACTCTGCCTATATAAAGGAAGCAAGAGAGACGAAGGAGGGCATCGGCAAAAAACCCAAGTCTACAAAACCCCTCTACCAAAAATCCACCAAAACCCAAGAGTGCTTTGTAAGAACCAAGAGTGTTTTTGTAAGATAGAAGAAATAGGGCAGAAGAGGGAGATATCCTTCTCGACCCCAGTATTGTAAGTTTCTTTCTTTCTAAATCTATGTAATGAATGGTAGTGTTCTGTATCTTATGCATGTTCAATAAATAAATCTTTTTAGTATCCATATCATGTTCGTATACTAGTTCTCAAATTCATTTTCATCTTATAAAAAAAAATTGATCCGCTTTTTATTCTTCAAAAAGAATAAAAGAAATAGATAAAGAGATCATAAAACATGATTTTTATTCTTAAAAAAATGATGATAAAAGAAAATGGTTTTTCAACACTATACCCAAAGAAGAGCAAGGTCCGATTAGAGAACAGTGGTATGACCATATGAGATTTGAACAAAAAACTGTATATTTCTTTGATTGGTTTGAACATACTTATATTCCAATGTTACAGAACATGATCATTGATCTTCCTGAAGAAGACCATGCTATGGTCCTAGAGAAGATCGATAAATATGCCACCAAATGGAGAAACATTAAGAATGAAGAAGTGGAATCTATTCATCCACCGTTTGAAAGAATTAAAGTCACCAATTCCGACATCATAGCCAGCCCTCTTAAGACTACCACAAAGATTGACCCTGATAGTCCTTTCAAGGCAGAATACTTTATCCAGGTTATGGAGCAAAATAATTTCACCAATGTTGCCTTGAGATCTATAAGTAGCCAAACTGAGAGAATAGAAAAAGCTCTCGCCGAAAATTGTAGCCTTGACAATATTCAAGCCAATGGTCTGCAAAGCCTCCAGGCCTCGACCACCTCGTCCAAAAATATAGTAAAAAAAACTGAAAAACCAATATTCATTCCTCAACAAAATCTTGAAAAGGGATAAAGTTCAAAGAAAGACACTCTGAAGAATTGTTGATTAAATTATCTGAGAGACTGGAAAAATTATCCATCAATAACCTCAATGATGAGTCCTCTTGTGAAGAAAATTCCCAAGAAGACATTGAGGATGGCAGCATATCTGAAAGCCTTCCTGATCATTCTGATATTGAGATCAATAAGCTCGGGACTGTAACTCAGACCTCGAGAACAAAGAATTTCTATAGAAGACCAACTCCTGTTGATGTTCAAATAGAAGAGAATAATGATATTACTCTTACTACTTCCTATGATGGAAAATCTCTCGTAGAATGGAATCTTGATGGCATGTCTGAATATCAGGTCAGCCAATTATGTCATTCTATGCTTATTTATGCTAATGCCTGTAGGATACAAGGTAATAGTGATAAACATATTACTGATATGATAACCACATCATTCATGGGGCAATTAAGGGGTTGGTGGGACAACTTCATTACCCCTGACCAAAGACGTGCTATTTATACAGCCGTAAAAACTGATCCCAATGGGAGACCTGAGCCCGATATTGTCACCACACTAGTTCTCACTATATTTAAACATTTTATTGGCAGCCATAGTGACACTGCTGACAGAATTAGAGAACAACTTATAAACCTTAGGTGTCCAACCTTATCTGATTTTAGGTGGTATAAGGACACGTTTTTATCACAAATTTATAGAATAGATAACTCAAACAATGACTTTTGGAAAGAGAAATTTGTCTCTGGGCTACCCAAGCTCTTCGCCGAAAGAGTCAGAAACAACCTCCGTCAAGAATTTGGGGGACATATCCCTTACTCCGTTATAACATTCGGAGAACTCATACAAAAAATAAACTTGATAGGTCTGGCCCTTTGCAATGATCTAAAGATAAAGAATCAGCTCAAGAATCAACATTTGACTTCCAAAAGGGAACTTGGAGACTTCTGTTACCAATTCGGGTATCAGAAGGAAGACATTAAGAATCCTTCCAAGTCTCGAAAAAGGAATACCAAGCATTCTTATAATAAAAAACCTCTTGAGAGACAATATTATAAAACAAATAGAGCCCCTGCTCAAAAAACTAGAAAGCGGTTCTCCAAAAGGAAACCCAACACCTCTAATCCTCCTACCTGCTTTAAATGCAAGCAGAAAGGCCATTATGCCAATAAATGCTTTAGTAGCAAACCAAAAAATAAAAAGAATCCATTCATAACTTAGAAGAACAGAATTCTGATTCTGAAAGTTGTAGCTGTAACTGTTGTGACCCTGAATCCTATGATTCATCGTCAGATACAGATGGCTTGATGGTCCTTTCGGTCCAAGAACAATTTATTTTAGATACTATTGACTCCATCGAGAATCCTGTCGAAAAGAAACGACAGTTAGAAAGATATATTAGCCTGATAAAAACTCCTGTCAGTCAAGCCCAAGATGATAACAAAGAAAAATACTCCTATAAGGAGATAATTCAAAGATTAGAATCGAAAAACCCAAAAAAGTGACTATAGGGGAATTAAGAAAAGAACAAATTGATATGAAAAAAGAAATCAAGGACCTTAGAGACAGGGTTACATACCTTGAAGCCATCCCTAGATTGGGAAAACCCGCCGAGAATTCTGATAATGAAGAATCTGTCAGGGATCAACCTGAAGAGGAAGAAGAATTTATTAGCTCTCTCGAAAAATATACAAAACAAAAATGGAATGTTGAAGTCCTCCTGAAAATTAAAACATTTTCTCTAAAATATAAGGCCCTTATTGACACCGGGGCTGATATGAACTGCATTCGTGAAGGATTGATCCCTTCAAGATACTTTGAAAAGACAACCCATGGTATTAATACTGCCAATGGGGAAAGTCTTAAGATTAATTATAAAATACCCGAAGTGCATGTTTGTAATAAAGGATCATGTTTAAAAACATCGTTCCTTTTGGTGAAAGATCTTCGTCAGGGTGTTATCCTTGGAACCCCCTTTATAAATATGATAAAACCCTTTTCGGTCGATACTGAGGGTATTCATGCAACTCAAAATGGAAAAAATATCTTATACAAATTTTGTACTACACCAAAGCTATCTTTTCTCAACCAGCTCAGGCAGGCCCTGGAATATAAAGAAAAGTTTATTAATGAACTCTCTGAAGAGATCAGGATTCAAAAGACATCTGAACAAATCGGTAGTCCTATTTTCCAAAAGAAGGTCTCTGATTTTCAAAAGACTATTGAATCAGATCTGCCCTCTGCCTTCTGGCATAGGAAAAAACACATGGTGAGCCTACCATACATCAAAGACTTTAATGAAGAGAAAATCCCCACAAAAGCCAGGCCCATCCAAATGAATAATAGACTCCTAGAAATTTGCAAGGAGGAAATATCTCAATTACTTATCAAAAATCTTATTAGGAAGAGCTCTTCACCTTGGAGCTGTGCGGCTTTCTATGTAGAAAAAGCTGCAGAATTAGAAAGGGGAGTACCAAGGCTTGTCATAAATTATAAGCCATTAAATAAGGTACTCCAGTGGATAGGTATCCTATCCCCAATAAGCAAGATCTGATCAAAAGAGTCTATAATTCCAAGATTTTTTCCAAGTTTGACCTTAAATCAGGATTCTGGCAAATCCAGATTAAAGAAGAAGATAGATACAAGACCGCCTTTACAGTACCGTTTGGGCATTATGAGTGGAATGTTTTACCGTTTGGGTTAAAGAATGCACCCTCGGAATTTCAAAACATAATGAATGAAATATTTAATCCTTATGGATCCTTTTCCATTGTTTATATCGATGATGTGCTGATATTTTCTGAGAACATAGATAAGCATTGGAAGCATCTTAATATCTTCCTTAGAATTGTAAAACAAAATGGTCTGGTGGTATCAGCCAAGAAGATAAAACTCTTCCAAACCACAGTTCAATTTTTAGGATATAAAATCTCTGGGAATGATATTACACCCATAAAAAGGGTAATAGATTTTGCAGATAAATTTCCAGATAGCATAAAAGATAAGAAACAACTTCAAAGGTTTCTTGGTTGTCTTAACTACGTATCAGACTTTTATAAAAATATAGCTCTGGACAGGAAACTGTTGTCCAACAGACTGAAGAAAAACCCTACACCTTGGACCATAGAACATACCCATGCCGTCCAAAGGATTAAAGAAAAGGTAAAACAGTTGCCATGCTTGAATATAGCAAGCCCCAATGCACCAAAGATTATAGAAACTGATGCCTCTGACATTGGATATGGAGGGATACTAAAACAGAGGATTGACAACAAAGAACAATTAGTAAGGTTTACTTCGGGAACATGGAATGAAGCTCAAAGAAAATATTCCACTATAAAAAAGGAAATCCTAGCTATAGTTAACTGCATAACAAAATTCCAAGGGGACATTTTAAACCAAAAATTCCTCTTAAGAATAGATTGCAGCTCTGCAAAATATGTTCTTGAAAAAGATGTTAAAAATCTTGCATCAAAACAGATTTTTGCCAGATGGCAAGCATTACTAGGAATCTATGATTTTGACATAGAATACATTAAAGGAGACTTTAATAGTCTTCCTGATTATCTCTCGCGTGAATTCTTGCAGGGAAATGGACCAAAAGAAGAAGGCAAAGATCCTTCCTCAAAGGACCCTAAAAATTGAGAGCTCAAGACCTTCTGTGAACCTCATAAAGCCAGAGGTTAAGGAAGAAAATCTGTTTGAAGATCAAAATCAGTTTGCCATACTTGCTGAAATAGGATCTCAAACTTCAGATCCACAAACCGAATATGAATTCAAAACTTCCGTTCCACTATTCTCTATTGAGAAATATGAAGTAGACAAAGAAATAGCAGAACTTATTAAGATATACTTCCCCAAAGATGATCATTCTGGTACTGGCTACCATTTCTATATCCCTGATATGATAGGGAAAAATCCTGATTACTATGAAAACATCCTATTAGAAACAAACAGTGTCAGAATTGTGCACCATTATAAGAACAAGAGCACCTTAGAGATCTCATATTCTAAACTATGCATCCAAAAGATATTATCCTTAAAAGACTGGGATAAGAGTCCCAATGCCTCTAGGCGATTCCAAAAATCAGTGATCAGACCCAATTACTATAATTATTGGGATTACCAGAAAGCCTGGGAAAATGTACTATTAGTCCAAAACTGTGTCTTAAAACATTCTTGGTTTATCCATTTTGTCTGCCAGGCCAAAATTCCAAATTGGTTTTACTCCTGGTGGCAAGTATTTGGTGCTAATTGGAAAAACTTACCAGGAGACATCCAAGCTCATATGGAGCAGGAAGAATTAAACCCACAAAATAGCATTGATTTATTGAAATATCACAACCAGACGGGGATACCATGGATCCTCCAATGGGATTTCCAGGTAGAAAAAAGGTTTCCTCCTCACCTCAAGAGAGATATATATACTAAATGGTGGGCTAAATATGACCCACGAAAAATTTTATCTGGTTATAAATTACCAATTTATGGAAAACCACGGGAAGATAGTTATGAGACTATCAAAACAAACCTTATTGGAGAATACACTAAAAGATTCCCAAATTTAAGTCAAGAATGCATTGAATTAAAGGCATATGAGCACATGTTTAAAATGTTCAGAGCAGAAAAGGCGGCTCTGCCAGCACCAATGGCCACCAGCTCTCAAGGTCCGGGAGGGACTCAAGGGGCTCAAAGGATGGAGGATGACTCTCAAAGGCCAGAAGATGGTGATTCTCAAACGGACAATGACTCTCAAGGGCTTGAAAACATACCCTCAGATTTTCCTGAAGATGAGTTGATCCAGCTGAAGGATCTGTGTAAAAAAAAAAATAATAATAATAAATAATAATAATAATAATAATAATAATAATAATAATAAAAATAAAAGGAAGAAGGATCCAGAAGACCCTAGTAAATCACGGGTTCAATATTACGCTACAAAAAGCTAGTCACGGGAGCACCCGACAAAGATGGGAAAAGAAGAAAAGACTTAAAGCAGAAAGTGACACCAGAAGAAGACAAGAAGTCACTCAAAATCGAATGACCACGGATCCAAACCCTTTGAAGTCCGCAACTCTGCCTATATAAAGGAAGCAAGAGACGAAGGAGGGCATCGGCAAAAAACCCAAGTCTACAAAACCCCTCTACCAAAAAATCCACCAAAACCCAAGAGTGCTTTGTAAGAACTAAGTGTGTTTTGTAAGATAGAAGAAATAGGGCAGAAGAGGGAGATATCCTTCTCGACCCCAGTATTGTAAGTTTCTTTCTTTCTAAATCTATGTAATGAATAGTAGTGTTCTGTATCTTATACATGTTCAATAAATAAATCTTTCTAGTATCCATATCATGTTTGTATACTAGTTCTCAAATTCATTTTCATCTTATAAAAAAATATATATATATTGATCCTGTAAGTGTGTATTTTTGTTTCTCCTCGAAAAAATCCACCGAGTGGGGCCATCCCTATCGAGTATCGAATTGACGTCCTGCACCAGACAATAAAATAAAATAAACATTTGTCATCCCTATCCAAATCTAAAAATCTATATTAATAAATAATTTTAAAATAATAATTTGTGAATTGATATTAAATTAAATCGGCAAACACTTCCAACAAAATTGCAGGGCTATTTAGGTGTACAGACACCGTTGTGGAAGAACTGGTTGGCGGGGAGGAGGTCGGGTTGTGAGAGGGAGGAGAGAGTCCCATACGAATAAGACGGGATAAATTGTTACTCGTACTTCTTTGTTGCTACTATTTGTACTCGATGGGATGAGATCCTCATCTTAAAAAAAAAATTAAATTTTTTTTAAAGGGATGGGATGAGTAATTAAAAGGGCGAAAATAATGGCTCCCAAAAATATTTCTCATATAAAATCTATATTAATATAAAAAAGAGTGTACTTTCTTTTATGTTTATTACGTTAATTATTCAATTTGAAAGTAATTCATTTTTTTAAAAAAAGGTATCATTTTTTTTATTGTTATAGTGAAAATTTATAGGTTACAGCTAAAATTTGTTTCACTTAAATAAATTTATGATTCCCCCACTTTTTAAATAGATAAGAATCTGTTGAGTCCATTAAATATGATAAGTACTAATAAAACAAAACTAGGAGTGAATTTCCCATACAACAATTGAGCCGCTGGGAAAAAAAAAATTTGTTTTCAAAATAAACATCGTGCACAATTTCTCGAGCCTGACGAGCGCCAAAATCAACTAAAAATAATAAAAAAATAAAACAATTGTCACAATTTCTCAATGACGTTTTCAAATTTTTTTTAATGGATCTTCAAATCACTATTTTGAATTAAATTTTTTATTCTATTGTTTATTTCTTTTATCTTTACTGTTTATAGACATTTATATTAACTCTATGTTTAATATATAGTCCAATTTTGAACATTATTTTTCAACTTTAAATGATATTTTTTGTTATTATGCCCTGATAATGTTTCAGTTCAAATTCAATTAAACAGTAAATCTCTAAATATGGAGACCAAATGCCCTTGAAGACTTGGAAATCTTCATTTTCAAGCCCCACTGGAGCCTAACTATCTTCTGAGGTGAACAATAATTTGGTGGGGACGTGGACAATTTGACAGATACGGCACGAAGCTATCTTTCGAGATGGACAATTTGGTGGGGACGTGGACAATTTGACAGATGCAGCACGAAGCTATCTTTCGAGGTGCAAGGGTTTACAAAGAGAACATGTGAGACATGTTTTGAGGGTACATTAAGGATTGGAACCGCTTCATTATGAAGGCGGAACTGTGGAAGAGGTGACCTTCAAGGGCGGGAGGATATGTGTTACGGGGTAGCCAAGGAGAGCGCAACCCCCCCCCCCCCCCACCACCTTTCGGGTTATATGTCTCTTCTAACCCCGGGTAGCGATGGATTATATTTATTTGATGTCTTTCAATGCTTTCTAATCATCCTCCTTTTGGAATTTATAATTTAAAATCAGATAGCAAACATCTACATTTTCTTAAAAAAAAAAAAAAAAACCCACCCGAGCCACACCAACAATCTACATCTTCAAAACTCCAAAATGAAGCCCATTGGAGTTGCTCACTTGTCATTCAGTGGGCCAAATCCGTGTAAAAGAATGCTTGAAAAAACTGAACACGTTCTCTTCATCCGAGATAAATAAATATAACCTGAACAACTTTTATTTATTCATTCATTCATGGCTTCATCCGCAGTCGTCGTCGTCGACCGTCGGTACTGCAATCCTGACCACTCCGTGGAGCTGAAGATAGTGAAGAAGAGGCACAGCGCGAGCGGAGGAGATTACAAGGTGTGGGACGGACATGGGAACCTCGTATTCAAGGTTGACGGGGGTCTTTTGGAGTTGTAGGTCTAAAAAGGTCGTCTTCGATGTTGGCGGCAATCCTCTCTTCTCCATGCGTCGCAAGGTTTAATTTGCACTCTGTGTTTCTTGGAATCTGAGGTTGGATTGGTTCGGGGAATTAATTGGGTCAGTTCACTTAAAATTATAACTTAATTTGATATGATGTTTCTTCAACCATCGTTTTGTGTTTTATTCAAAATTAAAAGAGAAAGAAATAGTCTTTGAAAATTTGAGTAAAAGTTTGATTTGAACATTTGGTATGGATAATTAGTAAATGGTTGAAAAAAAATTTGGGTTACTTTTACTCAAATTTAAATTTGAATACACATTTGATATATGATTGGAGATGCTCTAAAAAATAGTTATTAAAGTATATTTTTGTTAAATTCTCATTTTTTTTATAATTAGAATTTTCTTTTTGCTTTTTTTAATGAATTTGTATAAGTATGATTATTTCAAACATATGAATTTTGAATGAGAATTTAACAAAAATATACTTTAATATATTTTATCTTATTAGAAATTAAGGATAAACTTTTTTCTCCTGTAGCAGAAATTTGAGAGACCATCACATGTACGAACACATTATTTTTTTTATCACTTTTCTTTTTATCTAAATTTTTTGCTTTCTTTTGTTTTTCCTCCGTGGTTGTGCACAAACACACCCCTAATCATCAAAGTTTTCCCTTCTCTTGTGTAGCTTTTGAGTAATCATTATCGGTGGAAAGTTTTTAGGGGTCTGAGCTTCCATGAAAAAGATTTGATCTTTAGCGTGAAGAGATCATCATTTTTTCAGATCAAAACCAACTTGGATGTGTACATGGCAGCTAACAAGAAGGAGAAAGTGTGTGATTTCAAGTTGAAAGGGACCTATTCTGAGGACTCCTGCACTATTTACAAAGGCGACTCTTCTACTGTTATAGCTCAAGTAAGAACAAATTTTATTAAACCTCATCATCCTATTTATAAAATGTATAAAAATATGTGTGCGAATCTTTAAAGTATAAGCTTCAATTTTTTAATTTCTTTTGATAAGTACATCAGGTACGTACGTACGTTCATAAAATAAAATAAAAATGTTATGACCTGTATAAATTATTACAAGAATGATTCTGATGGAGATATAAGACTATAAGATGACCAGTGGGAGTCATTACCCCACTCTTTTTTTTCTCTGTTTTTTTAAAACTAAATGATGTAATATTTTTGTTTGGTGAAAGATTTATGGATTTTATTTCGCTATAACATGTCCAGGTACATAAAAGTTATAATCAAAGCCTGCCTCTGTGGTGTAAATTCCAAGCTCTATTATTGGTCATCATTTTTTATGCCAGACAACCACTTATTCTGCTTTTTATCACTTACAAATATTACAAATTAAATATATTATATGTTAAAAATGAAAAATATTCATCTTATAATGGTTCAATTATGACTGTAGATGGCGAAGAAAGACACAGTGAAGAGTGTTCTGCTGAGAAGGGATACATTTGGGATAACAATTCATCAAAATGTTGATCAAACATTTGTCATTGCTCTTATCATAATCCTCTACGAAATCGAAAATCCCACAAAAGTGCCCTCTTCTTAAAAGTTTGTTATTTTAAAACATAGTTTTTTTTCTTTTATTTCTAAATGTAATTTGAGCTCTGATATGTAAGAATATTGTTCATTTGTTTAATGATGTGTGTAATGGGCAGAGTTCCGTGTACTATGAGAATCTCAATTTGAGAATATAATATAACATTTCACCCACGCTAAATAAATAAGGGATTTTTTAAAATCCCTGTAAACTATGCTATTTGGTGATCATTTCATCTTTTTTTCATTTTTTTTTCTTAAGTTCTCTACTTTAAACGTCTATTTAATTATTAGTCTTCCGCCAAGCATCAGCTTGTTTGACAGATAGTTAAAATTCTTAAATTACCTTTTAAATTTTTTATTTTAAAGTCCCCATAAAATATAATATTTATTTATCGTTCTCTCCATTCTTCATATTCCAACTTCAAAGAATTTTTCATTATTAATCTATGTGCAAAATGTCTGTCAATTTGGGGCTAATAGATAGTTAGAATTAATAAACTACTTGTCCTTTAAATGAATGAAATCTCTAATGAAACAATTTTTCATATTTTTTAATGATGATGTGTAGTGGCGTAGCTAATATTCTATATTAGTGATGAAAAATCTCAGATCTTTCATAAAAAATGGAGGAACTAATCACTAAATAACAGAACTTATGAGAACTTAAAAATAAATATTAAATTTTACAAACTAACAGTATATAGAATATCAGATAGACGTTTGGCATAAGAATTAATAACAAAATAGAGGTTTGAAGTTGGGGATTCAAAAAGAAATATGAAAAATGCAGGGATTGATTGCACAATAACATAATTTACAAGGACTTATAAATAAAATTTTCAATAGTTTATTTAAAGAAAAAATTCAAATAACCCCCTGTAAACTGCTCAAAATTCATATAACCCTCTAACTTTTCCTGAAATCCATATAATCCCTTGAAACACATATGTCAATTCAAATAGCCCATTTAGTTAAATTTTCGTTGACAAATAAGAAATATTCTGCGAATATTATGTAAAATATTATGCGAATATTTGAATTTATATATGTGTTTTCAAGGGGTTATATAGACCACAGGAAAAGTCAGGAGATTATATGGATTTTTCCCTAAATTTAAATTTAAACCCTTTAAGAAATTAATTTTACCCTAAAATATAGATTATTATTATTATTATTATTATCTCTCCACCATCGGCCTTCATTTCTATGCTGTTATCTATTTCTAACTGGGCACTTACAGAGTGAAAATCTTTAAAACTAAATCTTTCCTTAGGTGAAATATAAATCGAAATCAAACATGCAAAAACTCTATGTTTAGGGAAGGGTCAGCCTTGAGATTAGTCAAACTAATTGGGTCCTAGACAAGAGCAGGTCCAGCCTAGTTGCTGATCCCCCAACCAACTGAATACACCAGCCAATTTTTTTGTTATTTCTAAACCCACCATTGTATATATTCATCACACATCGATTCTAAACGCACCAAACCCAGTTTTTTTCAAACTCTCTCTTCTTCCTGTACTTCAATCCCAGAAGTTGACGAGGCAGGTGGATTCGGTGTTAGAAGAAGAACTCATACTTCATTTGCTGTCGGAGGTGCAGACGGAGGTTGACGAGACGAGCGACGGCTAAACGGGTTTCCGAAAGGCGAAGTCTGGGAGGTCGATGGGGAGGGACATCAAGTTGAGGTTGAAAAGGTTGTAGTCTTGAGCGACGGCGAGACGGATTAGGATGTTAAATGGGGGCTGACGAAGACGGATTGAGAGGTTTCGTGGTTCATGTCGCAGCAGAGGAGGCGGGGGGAGGGGATGGGGGAGGCTGAGCCAGAGGAGGCCCTGCTCACAGTGTTCACGCTCGGCTCGCCGGCAATGGTGGGCTGGTGGGGTTAACGTCTAAAAACAAAATACAGAAGATGTGTTTTTTATTTTTTTTTGTTGGGAGGATTAGCAACTAAGCAGAAGGGGATAGACCTGTCCCCTAAACAAACTCATAAGATGGGGCTCTAATACATTTATAGAAAATTTTATTATAAGAAAAACTTATACATGATAGATTGATAAAAAAAAATCCAATCTAAAATAAAAAATCAAATAAAATTAAAAAAATTAGCAAAAGAGCTGTTTCACTCTTCTTCTTTTTTGTCAAAGTAGTTGTGTACACCTGTCAAACCCTAATCGGGTATTGCTAGTAAGGACCCAAATAGGACCTGATCCGGATCTCAGGACGGATCCTCTGCTCTCCTATTTGCGCTATCATCGTGCTTTTCTTTTCCTGTGAGGACGCCACGTATTAAGTAACACATTCAACGACCAAAAAAAAAATTTCATTTGTGTGGTGGACCCAACGTTTGCTTTCCCATTGATTCACATAGGTTCAATCGGAGAAACCCAAGCTTTTTTATTCATATGCTATAAGCCGTGGGTCCCACACCTTTTTAGCTTTCGTCTTCTATCATCGTGCTTTTCTTTTTCTGTGAGGACGCCACGTATTAAACATCGTAAATTAAATTTTTTAAACTTATTCAAAATGAGTTCATTTAATTTAAATAGAACGATATATATATTTTATTAAAACATATACCTAATTAGATGAAGTTTAATATTTAAAAAAAATTAAAACACATGTGAACTGTTTGTGAGACTATATTTGAGATTGTATCTAATATTATTCTTAAAAAAAACATATATCTATAAATTTTATTTTATCTCCGGTGAGTTCAACTGAAACAAATAAAACAAATTGAGAATTGTGACGATTTTGCATAATAGACTTGCATAGGAAGCAAACAATTCTCCTCGAAAGTCAAGAATTGAAAATGCCCTGCATTTCCTTCAGTCGACTAAATCCATTCAAAAGAATTGTTGGAAAAACCTGAACACCTCCTGTTCATCCGAGACCAATTCATGGATCACCCACCGTCGAATGATGGCGCCAAATCCGTGTAAAAGTATGCTTGAGAAACCTGAACACGTTTTGTTCAACCGACATAAATAACCCGAACACTTATTGTTTTGTTTTTTTTCATTCATGGATCAGCACACCATCACTCTCGAGAATTGTGAACAGACTTGCATAGGAAGCAATCAATTCTCGAAGAAAGTCCAGAATTCAAAAGGCCCTGCATTTCCTTCAGTAGACTAATAAATCCATTCAAAACAATTGTTGGAAAAACCTGAACACCTCCGGTTCATCCGATATCAATTCATGGATCACCAACCGTCGAATGATGGCGCCGTCGTCGTCGTCGTGGACCGTCGGTACTGCTATCCCGATCAAGCACCACTTATAAATCAAACTGCACCACTTATAAATCGAACTACACAACAATTGTTGGGTATATATTTTACTCTCTTATTAGATTCAATCAACTATTTGAGAAAATATGAATACTTAAGTATAATCAGTATCCAATAGAAGAGTGAATTATACACCCAACAATTGAATGAGTAGTTCGATTTATATGTAGTGCAGTTCAGTTTTCACGTCATCCAGTTCGGTACTGATTGAACTGACCGAATCAAATCCTGACTGGATCCGGTCTCCTTATTCCCTCACAAGCCCAAACCGCGTGACCCATGATTCAGTTTTTTGGACGGCAAAGATGTTGACTTTGACAGTTTGACTAACCATATATTGGAGTTGTTTTTGCCACTTCTGATATATAAAATTAAATTCCAATCTAAAAATTAGATTAAAAAAATATGTTTTAAACACTTGATTACGTATCATTTTAGACAACATACAATAGCTTTTTGAGTTATCCTCACTTGTCATAATTATCCAATGTCTACATACCTTAATACCGTTGGGTTTTTTTTATGAAATTTTTTTCAATTAAAAATAAAATTTCAGAATTCTATATTTACTATGGAAATATAACTTACTGTATGTTGATTTTAAACTTAAATCCCTCGTATGTTTTCATATATAATCACCAACTAGCTAAGTATAAGGTTAAGATATATTAAGGACAAGGGCTATGAGGATATGAACTTGACATGATTCATGTATTTTGTTGACAAATAGGATATATAGGTACATTAGTCTTCAATTATGAAATTAAATATGCAAGATTCATGTGTCTAGGATTCCTAGCTAGATGAACTTTGAATGGAATAAACCATATTTAATACATTAACTATATAGGATTTATGTATGTGGTATTCCTATCATGAATCTAGGTTGGAATGAACCTTATTCAAGACATTGAATATGCAAGATCTTATTTCAATGATACACCTAAGTTGGATACAGGAATTTACAATTAAAAAAGTATATTATGTACCTTGAATTTGCCATCCCCATTGACTATGGAACAATGAATAAATATTTATAAGTTCATTATTCCTAAATTGATTGGGTATCTTATATTTGAAAATGACTATTGGGTTGTCTAGATGACTATATATAAAATGACCCACATATATCATTCTGTCAATCTAAAATCACAAATCGAGAATCCACTCAAAAGAGAGAAAATCTGTTGTAAGAGTTTAAGAGAGATCGCCCAAGAGTCTTATTAGTCTAGTAGCTCTATGCGGACTTGGTTCATCCATTCATCTCTCACTTCTTCTCATTTTCTTTATTTTTTTCAACATTTTATTTCGCTCAATTTTTATAATTCCATCCCATTTTCGTCCAATCCATAACAAACACATGTAAAGTAAATTCATTAAACATATTATACGTGCCACAGTTTCCCACTAAAGTCTTGCATCCGAAGTATAATCTAGAATTCAAAAGGCCCCTACATTTCATTCGATCAGTGGACCGAATCCATCATCATCCATGTTAAAGAATTGGTTAAAAACCTGAACACGTTTTGTTCATCAATCATCCTAGATAAAAACCCTGGGCATACACGTTTTGTTATTTTGTTTTTTTTCATTCATGGATCACCACGTCAATTACCCACCGTCCGATGATGTGTCTCCATCCGCCGTCGTCGTTGTGGACCGTCGATACTGCTATCCCGACCACGCCGTGGATTTGAAGATAGTGAAGAAGGGGTTGAGCGTGAGAGGAGGAGATTTCACGGTGAGCGACGAACATGGGAACATCGTGTTCAAGGTTGAAGGGGTCTTTTGGAGTCGGAGAGCTGAAAGGATTGTATTCGACGTCGGTCACAATCCTCTCCTCTCCATGCGCCACAAGGTTTAACTCTCTCTCTCTCTTTCTTGGAATTGATTTGGTACAACTAATAATGAATTCTTAGAATAACTATACATGTTATTTTTTAGAGAAACTATAGACTCTTAAATATGATGGATTGAGATTTGATTGGTGTCTTGAATCATGTTATTCGAAAAATCTTAATTAAGCACCTCTTTGGGTAGAGGAAGAGATGAAGAATATGTTGGAATAGAAGTGAATAAGTCTAAAAACATGTTTGTTTGTAAAATAGGTATTGTTATACAAGAATACGTGAGAATAAGTTGTTGTTCATATTTCAGCTTTTCAGGTGCCTCTGATATTATGACCTATCTTATCACATGCTATATCATTTTTTACACTTTATAATTATTTATTCATATACTATTCATCTTTTATGCACAACTTATACATGGTTAATCAATTTTGTTTACTTGTTTTGTATTATTAGGAACCATTTATGGATAAATTGATTCCCCTTCCTACAAGAGAGAATATTTCACATACATAAACACCATAAAAAATAGTCAAAAAAATATTTTATTTTTCATATCACTTTTTCTTTAACCTAAATTCATTCGTTTTTTTTTTAATTATTTTCCCTTCATGATTGTGTATAAACACATCCCTAATCATCGTTATTTTCCCATTTCTCTTGAGCAGATGTTGAGTAATCACAGTCGATGGAAAGTTTATAGGGGTCGGAGGTTCGACGAAAAAGATCTAATCTTCAGCGCGAAAAGATCATCGATTTTTCAGTCCAAATCCAGCTTGGATGTGTTCATGGCGGCTAATGATAGGGAGATAGAGTGTGATTTCAAGGTGAAAGGGGACTTCTCTAAGAACTCATGCACAATCTATAAAGGCGGCTCTTCTACCATTATAGCCCAGGTAAGAACAAATCGTTCCATTAAACCTCATCATCCTTTACAAATATGTGTTTTCTATTGTACGCACAGTCACTCTGCAACTATTTACAAGATTATAGTAGTATATATTATGAGGAAAATGTATAAAAATATGCATACTATTCTTTCAATTATAAACTTTATATTTATAAATTTCATTAGACAAGTATATTAATTGCATGTGTTCAGAAAAAATAAAACATGTTATGAAGTATATAAAGTACTGCAAGAATTACTGTGATTGAGACATAAGAGGCCCAGTGGGAGTCATTATACCCACACTCTTTTCTTCTTTCTTTGTTTTTGTAAACTAAATTATGCAATTTTGTTTAATTTGGTGAAAGATTTATGGATTTTGTTTGGCTATAACATGTCCACGTATAAAAACAGTTATTATATAGGCATTAGTGATAGGGGAGAAATAAATGATTCCTAGTTTGTATGATAATCATTTATTGTTTGGTTAAATTTCTATTATTTATGTTTGTTGCTTTATCATACTTTCACCATTTCTAATTCAAAATACAAATGAAGCGCATAGACTATATTTTTAATAATTTTAAAATGCATAATTAACATCTTTATTTGTATGCATCTTGTTATACTGGGCTCTTGATATTCTTTAACGTTAAATGAAAATAAATCTTTACACTTAAAACATATGTCATCTGATTTTTATTAGAAAAAATATAAAGGTTGTAATCAAAGTCTACTAGTGTAAATTCCAGGCTCTATTACACTGATGTTGTCCAATAACCATTTCTTTTTCCAATTATCACTTATAAGTGCTACAAAATTCAAATATATTAGTATATGTTAAACAGTGAAAACTATGCATCTTATATAAGTTCAATTGTGATTGCAGATGGAAAGGAAATACACAGTGAAGAATGTGTTGTTGAGGAATGACACATTTGAGATAACTGTTGATCAAAATGTTGATCATGCATTTATCACTGCCCTTATCATAATCTTCTACGAAATCCAAAAGCCAAACCAGTGAACTCTTCTTAAAAAGTTTGTTATTCAAACACATTTTTTTATTTATTTCTAAAGGTTGTATGAGCTCTTATAGGTAAGAATATTGTTCATTTGTTCAATAATGTGTGTCTGAATATCAGTGGACAGAGTTTCATGTATTATGAGAATTCCAGTTTGAGAATATAATATTACATTTCACCCACACAAAATATAATATTACACCCACGCAAAATTTAATTTAATGATCAATTCCTCCTTTTTTCATATTTTTTTTTAAGTCCCCAACTTCAAACATTTATTTCGTTATTAGTCTCCCCACTAAATGTCCAGTTTGTTTGGGCTGAAGGATAATTGAAATTCCTAAACTATCTTTTGAAATTTTTATTTTTAAGTCTTTGTAAATTATGTTATTTAGAGATCGATCATTCATTTCTTTATATTGTGTTTTATGTCTCCGATTTCAAACGACTTTTTCATTATTAATCCATGTGCAAAATGCCTGTCTATTTGGGCTAATGGATAATTAAAATTCATTAACCATTCATCTCGAAATGAAAGAAACGCTCAATGAAACCATTTTTATAACCAGCATATCGGTTTTCTGGTTCAGACTATCTTCAACTTCCATCATTTGATACTTCAAATCAATGATGATGTGTAGCGGCGTAGCCAAGATTCTATAATAGAAAAATAAATCTCATATCCTTCATGAAGAAGGGAGGACTGATAACTGAATAACATAATTTACAGAGATTTAAAAATAAAAATTCAATTTCATAAATTAACGGTATATAGAATATTCTTCTGATATTCAGAGGGACGTTTGGCGCAGGGAATAATATCGAAATAAGGGTTTGAAGTTGAGGACTTAAAAAAAAAATATAAAATTGAGAGATTGATCATTAAATAATATAGTTATAAGGACTTAAAAATAAAATCTTAATAAATAAATATGTGGTATGTAGTAAATTTAAACATTTTGGTATTTTTTATATACAAACTACAATATATTCACATGTATTCATTTATTTACTATTACAAAATTTTAATTGTTTATAATACATTTTTTAATTTAAATTTGAACACAACCCGAACCGAACAAATCCCAACAGATTGGGTTCGGGTTGAGCGCTTCTCAATCTCGAGGGTCGGATCGGTTCAGTTTTAAAAAAAAACATTTTCCATTCTTATCCAAATCTAAAACCTATATTAATACATAATTTTAAAATAATAAAGTTGGTGCTCGTTCTCGGTGGGGGTAAGTAATTAAAGGGGTCGAAATAATGCCCACAAAAACATTTTCCATCCTGATCCAATGTACAAAATCTATATTAATATAAAGAAAAACAGTTCGTGAACCTTCTTTTATGTTACTAAGTTATTTATTCATTTTTAAAGTATTTTATTTTAAAAAATATATCATTTTATTATGGACGTTACACTAAGTTTTTCTACGGTTTAAAATAAAATCTTATATACCTCGTTAGCAATTCAGTGAAGCAGATATCTCGTTAGAGGATGTATATACCTTATTAAATTTTTTCTTACACTTACTAAAAATGAAATCATTTAACTCGAAATAAAGCGATATACATTTTTTATCAAGACATTTATCTCATTAAATGAAATTACTGTTTATATAAAAAAACATGTAAATGATAGTAAATAGTTAGAGAAATTATTGGATGATTTCTACACAAATTTAAATTTAGATATATATTTGGATATAGGATTAAAGATTTTTTGATGAATTCTATAGAATAACCTAACAAGTTGATTTTCAAAGAAACTATTGTTTCTCAATGTGATGCATTGGGAAGGAAAACATATTTTCACTTAAAAACAGTTTTAAGAGTAGTTGTTGAGTATAATTTATTTAGTTAATTATGTTAAATTCCTTTTAAAAAATTGTTTTTTATAGTTAAAAGTTGTTTTGATTTTTTTAAAGTAATATGGATAAAGTTTGATTTTAAATCTCTAGAAGCCATCCCAATTCATTCCAACTCATTTATGGATAAAGTTTGATTTTAAATCTCTAGACGAAGATTACTAATTTTGATCATGATAATTCATTGAGATTCATAATTTGTGCCCTTTCACTAAAATAATATACTACAATTGAATATTGGTCCCAATCTAGCCATCAAAAGTTTAACCAATTCCATAATCTTGGATCCTATCTAATCTTTAACTTTTTTATTTATCGATTCCGTATTGTTAGCAATTTTAAAGGTAAATTCCAATAGACCCAATTTTGAGGGGGTCTTTTGGAGTCGGAGGTCTGAAAGGGTCGTCTTCGATGTTGGCGGCAATCCTCTCTTCTCCATGCGTCGCAAGGTTTCATTTGCTCTCTCTGTTTCTTGGAATCTTGAGGTTGGATTGGTTTGGGAATTGATTTGGGTCGATTCACTGGAAATTATATCCAAATTTACTATAAAAATTTGATATTGTGTTCAATCATCACTTTACCCGTTTGAATAGAGCAATTTGATAATCTTGGGTCCTGTATAATCCTTATTTTTTTATTTATATATTATGTAAATGAAGGGTAAATTTCCCCCCTCATCTAACGGTGAATTTGAGGGGAAAATGAAAATTTTATTTCTCGTCATTTTTTTCTTTGATCTAAATTCTTTTGTTTTCTTTCATTTTTCATTTACGATTGTGTACAAAGGTACCCTAATCATCATTGTTTCCCTTTCTCTTGAGCAGTTATGGAGTAGACATGATCGATGGAAAGTTTACAGGGGGCGGAGCTTCGATGAAAAAGATCTACTCTTCAGTGCGAAGAGGTCATCGATTTTTCAGTTCAAAACCAGCTTGGATGTGTTCATGGCAGCTAACAAGAGGGAGAAGGTGTATGATTTCAAGGTGAAGTGGACTTTCTTTGAGAACTCATGCACTATCTACAAAGGCGACTCTTTTACCATTATAGCCCAAGTAAGAACAAATTCTGCCAATAAATCTCATCATCCTATTTACAAGTATGTGTTTTATGTTGTATGGGCAATCATTCTTGTAGTCATTTATTATATATTATATGTTAGAAAATCGATAGGCCATAGCATAACGGTTTAGGGCTTACCTGTATTAAGGGTAGATCTTTGATTCGAATTTTGACGTTAACTTATCCACCTGTTTGTTAGCAATTATTTGAAAGAATTTTCGTTTGACCAGAGCAAATTGGCGAAAGTAGCAAGGTCAGCCATTGGGTCCCTCCAATATTAAAAAAAAAAAACAGTTAAAAAAAATGTGTATCCAATTTTATCATAGAATTACATTACATAAGAAAAATTCAAAAATGTTAGAAATTGAAAAAATACTGTAGAGACATGTGAGGCCTAGTGGGAGCCATTACAATTTACCCCTCAATTCGTTTTTTTATTTTTAAAGCAAATGATGGAGGTTGGTTTGGTGAAATATTGTTGGATTATATTTAATCCAGGTATCTAGTCTAGGTATAAAAAGTCATATAGGCATAAGGGAGGCATAAATGATTTTATGTTTTGTTGATAATTCGTTTATTTGTTTGCACAAATTTCTATCTTTTGTGTTTGTCTTATCAGACTTTGAAAATCTCTAATTTTTACTGTAAATGAAACACATAGATAATTCTTTTTCAGTTTTTATATAGTTTTAAGATGCATGATTAGCATCTTTATTTTGTATGCACATTGTCATACTAGACTCTTTGATCATCTTTTACATTTAATGAAAATGAATGTTTACTCTTAAAAAAATATATCATCTATTTATTATGGATTAGAAAAAAATAAAAAAAATAAAGGTTGTAATCAAAGTGTGCCTTCACTTGTATAAATTCTTGGCTCCGTTAATGACCATCTCTAATGTTGTCTGATAACCACTTATTTTGCCATTTATCACTTAAAACTGCTACAAAATTCAGATGTATTATATGTTGATTTTAAAAAATATTTATCTTATAATAATTCTCCTGTGATTGCAGATGGGAAGGAAATACACAGTGAAGAATGCGTTGCTAGGAAGGGACACATTTGAGATAACAATTGATCAAAATGTTGATCATGCATTTATTGCTGCCCTTATCATAATCCTCTACGAAATAGAAAGCTTGCGTTAGTGAAATCTTCATAAAAAAGATAATGTTATGTACAAGTCATTTTTCAGTCCCAATTTCAGTCTACACATGTTTTAAATTTTTTTTAAAAATATATTTTATTTAATGATGTACATTCTTTTATGAAAATAAAGTATATACTCTGATGAATTAAATGGGTGCATATATAGAAATTGTGAAAAATTTCTATTGACACATATAGCTCATTAATGTATGTATATGCTCTGCTAATTTTCTATCAAATCCTATGAGACTGGGCTAGGGATTTGGAGCCGCAAAAAAAATGTTGTAACAACAGTAAAAAAAAGGTTTGTTATTAGAACATATTTTTTTATCATTTAATTTTAAAATGGCACTGTTACACTCAATCTTTTTTACAGTTCAAAATATAGTCTCTTATATATAATTCAAAATCTAGAGAAGTATATATAAAATGTTAAATATTTTTTACATTTATTAAAAATGAGTTCATTTAGGTCGAAATAAAGCTATATACATTTTTTATTCAAATATATGTCTCGTTAGATTATGTTTAAAAAAATTTAAAACACGGGGTATGTGTTTTGGACCATAAGAAAGGTGTCTTAACATTTTCCTTTCTAAAATGTAGTTTGAGCTCATATATTTTGGAACATTGTTCATTTGTTCTATGATTTGTGAATATTAGTGGACAGAGTTCTATGTATGAGGAGAATTTCACATACGAGAATATAATATTACAATTTATCCATGCTAAATCAATAAATATGTGGTAATTGATGAATTTATATATGTTGGTAATTTTTAAATTGTTAATTATACGATTTTATCCTCAAATACATGTTCATTTATTTTATTCTCTCTGCAATAGTCGCTTGTTTTCATCTTGTTTTCTTTTGGGTTAAAGACATTTACATTCCTGCAAACATGGATAATCTCATATAAGTCATTGTAAAAGGTGGGGTAGATTCATGAGTACCTAAAAACTCACAAAAATCTAATTATCAACCTCCAATTAAAATTTCTTTCAAATTTAATAGAATATTTTATCACTATTTAATAATGTGGACATTATAGTTTTCATAAACAATAAAAAAAACAAATTAGTTCATACAAAGATCAAATTATTCTTATAAGATTTTTTATATTTCTTCATTTTCATTGAAGTATTATTTGAAAATAATTAAAAATTTGAGGATAATTTAATCATTTCATGGTTATAGGTTAAAGTTAAGTAAGGTAGGTTGGGTTATGATTAATTTTTATTGAAACCAGGGATGTATATGGGTTTCTGTGAATTTTCATGAACTTGTATATCTGTTTCAACTTTGATAAGGACTTATATGGAATTACATGTGTTTATAGGGACTTGGATATGTTTAATTTTTTTTTTGTGCAAAACACAAAAAAAAATGATATTTTGTTTGATTGTATTTTGATAGAGAATTAAGTTATTCTGAGCTTTATGACTATTCTAGAATAAATAATGATAAAATGATATTTTGTTTGATTGTATTTTGAATTATTCTTGGTGAGAAACGTGATGATAAAATTTTAATTGTTTCGATAAAATGTAAAAAAAAGTGTAGATAACGATTTATAAAAGGTCAAAAAATGATGATAGTTGATTTGACAGTGGACCCACATATTCTTTTATATTGAATAACATGGAATAACTTAATTCCTGGGGTTGAGATCCATATACCATGTTGTACCAATTAGTTTTGGCATCCACATTCTCATTTATTTCAGCGTTCCAAACATCCATTCTGAGGCTATCCTGACTAATCCTCACTTATTACAGACCTATCCTCGAACCAGACGGGGGCTAAGGGGTACAGGATTAAAATTCTACTAATAATTTTTTTACAAGCTAAATTCAAACCTGAAACAAATGTGTGTTGCCCAACTTAAACTCCACAGTCAGGTTCTAATATGACTTTATCGGGTTTTAAGGATAGAGTAACTAGACCGTTTTCAAATAGTCTGTGTTCAAGGAAATCTAACCCTAATTTTTATTTAGATATAAGAAAATAAAATTAATCAGAATACTAGTCTCATTCTTCCACGCACAATAACAAAGTATTTCGTATTTTTTCAAAATTTATTATATATGATTTATGAGTGTACACATATTGTAATAAACATGACACTTGTCATATATTTATTTTGACATAAACAAATTTTTTTGCATGACAATTTTTTTCTTTCAAATTTCGTATTCCACACATATTCCCTCACAAAATCCAAACTACATAGGATCCACCAAAGAGGAACGACCATGATAGCCAATCAACGGCGGCGGCGGGCGGTTACGGAGGCAGAGGCTACAGCGGTGGCGGTGGATCCTGCTACTCCTTTGGAGTGCCTGGAGACACATAGTGAGGGATCGTCCGTATGGAGGCGGCGGAGGTGGTGGCTGCCAGTATGGCGGCGTCGGCAACGGTGGCGGTTGCTACAACTGCGATAAGCAGGGGCCGTGCAATAACAGGACGCACAGATGTGTCAAACGATGATCAAAAAAAGAAAAAATTTGGATTCAATTCAAACTTTGATATCATGATAGAATCATAAATAAGAGAATAAATAAAATTTTCTATTAGGGTTAGAACCCAAATATAAAAAGGCTAGTTTGACAATAAGTTAAGGTTTTGAAGATAAGTTATCTTAATTTTAAATGATAAAAAATCATCAAATTTACTCATATCTATGTTTGTTAAAATTGAGACAAAAAGTTGAAATAAATGTTATTTCAGCCGTTAAATAAAATAAAATATCTTCATTTTCATTTCAAAATTGAAACAATTGTCTAAATTTTATCCCAATTATTTTTTTATACCAAACGGAAATAAGTTGTCCATCTACTTATTTATCCTCATAATTATCCTTTATTTGATCACTTGTTACATTAGCAAACTAGCCCACAGAGTACATATCGAATGAATAAAAAATCAAATCCACTCTTCATGACAAGAAGACTAAAATACCCCTTGTGTATACGAGAGAACTATCAGCCATCCAAATAGTTAGGGCTGCAACTCGGACAGGTTGGGTTCGGGTTGACCCCAATTCGAACCCAACCCGAATTTCAAACTACTCAACCATAACCCAACCCAACCCGATATGCAACCCAAATTGGACCAACCCGAACCCAACCCGAAATTAAATAAACCAACCCGACCCAACCCGACCTAACCCGAATTGAACCAAATCGACCCAACCCGAATTTCTAACATGATGTGTAAATTAAAAAAATCAACCCGACCCAACCCGTAAGATTAGCTAGATTTAACTAAAATTTGAATTACCCATATTAGAAGCTACAAAATGAACGGCCATGATCTTTTTTTTTTAACTATTAGTTTACGGGTTCAGGTTAGGTCGGGTTGTGAGTGAGACCAATCCGAACCCAACCCGATTTGTGAGTCAACCTCAATTGGTCAACCCGAACCCGAACCCGATTTGGTCAACCCAATCCATGTAAAAATCGGATTCAACCCGTCGGGTTCGGGTGTACAGACACCGTTGTGGAAGAACTGGTTGGCGGGGAGGAAGTCGGGTTGTGAGAGGGAGGAGAGAGTCCCATACGAATAAGACGGGATAAATTGTTACTCGTACTTCTTTGTTGCTACTATTTGTACTCGATGGGATGAGATCCTCTCCATAAAAAATTAAATTAAATTTTTTTTAAAGGGGTGGGATGAGTAATTAAAAGGGCGAAAATAATGGCTCCCAAAAATATTTCTCATCCTTATCCAAAGTATAAAATCTATATTAATATAAAAAAGAGTGTACTTTCTTTTATGTCTATTAAGTTAATTATTCAATTTGAAAGTATTTCATTTTTTTTAAAAAGGTATCATTTTTTATTGTTGTAGTGAAAATTTATAGGTTACAGCTAAAATTTGTTTCACTTAAATAAATTTATGATTCCCCCACTTTTTAAATAGATAAGAATCTATTGAGTCCATTAAATATGATAAGTAATAATAAAACAAAACTAGGAGTGAATTTCCCAACAACAATTGAGCCGCTGGAAAAAAAATTGTTTTAAAAAAAAACATCGTGCACAATTTCTCGAGCCTGACGAGCGCCAAAATCAACTAAAAATAATAAAAAATAAAACAATTGTCACAATTTCTCAATGACGTTTTCAAATTTTTTTAATGGGGTCTTCGAATCACTATTTTAAATTAAAATTTGTATTCTATCATTTGTTTCTTCTATCTTTTCTGTTTATTGACATTTATGTTAACTCTATGTTTAATATACAGTCCGATTTTGAACATTGTTTTTCAACTTTAAATGAATTTTTTTTTTGTTATTATGCCCTGATAATGTTTCAGTTCAAATTCGATTAAACAGTGAGTCTCCAAATATGGAGACCAAATGCCTTTGAAGACTTGGGAATCTTCATTTTCAAGCCCCACTGGAGCCTAGCTATCTTCCGAGGTGAACAATAATTTGGTGGGGACGTGGACAATTTGGCAGATGCGGAACGAAACTATCTTTCGAGATGGACAATTTGGTGGGGACGTGGATAATTTGGTGAATGCGGAACGAGGCTATCTTTCGAAGTGCGAGGGTGTACAAAGAGAACATGTGGGACATGTTTTGACAGTACATTAGGGACTGGGACTGCTTCATTATGAAGGCGGAACTGTGGAAGAGGTGACCTTCAAAAGCGGGAGGATTTGTGTCAGGGGGTAGCCATGGGGAGCGCAACCCTTCCCCCCCCCCCCCCCCCACCTTTCGGGTTATATGTCTCTTCTAACCCCGGGTAGCGATGGGTTATATTTATTTGATGTCTTTCAATGCTCTCTAAACATCCTCCTTTTGTAATTTATAATTCGAAATCAGAAATGAAATCAGATAGCAAATATCTGCATTTTCTTCAAATTAAAAAAAATAAAAAAACCCACCGGAGCCACACCAAACATCTGCATTTTCTTCAAAATAAAAAAAATAAAAAAACCCACCGGAGCCATACCAACAATCTAGATCTTCAAAACTCCAAAATGAAGCCCATTGGAGTTGCTCACTTGACATTCAGTGGGCCAAATCCGTGTAAAAGAAAGATTGAAAAAACTGAACACGTTCTCTTCATCCGAGATAAATAAATAACCTGAACAACTTTTATTTATTCATTCATGGCTTCATCCGCAGTCGTCGTCGTCGACCGTCGGTACTGCAATCCCGACCACTCCGTGGAGCTGAAGATAGTGAAGAAGAGGCACAGCGCGAGCGGAGGAGATTACAAGGTGTGGGACGGACATGGGAACCTGGTATTCAAGGTTGATGGGGTCTTTTGGAGTTGTAGGTCTAAAAAGGTCGTCTTGGCGGCAATCCTCTCTTCTCCATGCCATCGGATACGGATATTTTTCGGATCGGATATGGGTATATCCGTATCCGATCCTAAAATTTTTGGATACGGATTATTTTTTCGGATACGGATACGGATTTTTCGGATATCGGATATTTTCTGCATTTTCGGATACGGATTCGGATCGGATGCGGATATTTTTTCGGATAATTGACAGGCTTAGTTGGGGTGATGATACCAGGCTCAACTCACAGGTCCAATGAGGTGTCATTACCTTATTGATTGGCTTATTAATTTTTAAAAATTGGTAAAATGGTCTACAGATATGTAATTCATTAAAAATAGATCTCATTAACCCAAATCCTATTTTTTATCTTATTAATCTTTCACATTAATTTGAACTTCCCTATTTTGAAATTTGTCTATTTTGAAAAATATCTCACTCTAAAATTTGCTTAATTCAAAATTTGAATTTTAAAATTCTTATGAATTGTACATCAAAACATATCTAACTTACACAAAAATTACCTAAATTGTTTATCATCAAAATTACACCAAAACTTACTTAAATTATACCAAAATTACCTAAATAACACACAAAAAAAAAACGTTTCAGTTTTTTTATGATTATAACTGTTACAGTAAATGTTACATAATGTAAAAGTGTTGCATAAATATAAATTTAACAATCTTATGATTGTATAACTGTGTAAATGTAACATAATGTAACAGTGTTGCATAAATGTAATAGTGATGCATAAATGTAATATAAATATGTGAATGTAACAGTTGATGACATTTATGTTAAAAAATATTTAAAAAAAAAAGAAGAGAGAGAATGTAGCAGTCTCCCCTCCAAACCAAATAGTAATGAATAAAAATATGATTGATCATTGAAATATTCATAAATCCACATGTTAAATAACATTATGTCGTTATAAGACTTTTACATTTCAAGGATCGTAACAGACTTCTATGTAATAGCAAAGAAAAATGATAAAATGTAACACTTTTACAGAATACACATGTAGTATACTGTAACATTTCAGAATATAACACGTATAAATCATTTATAAATAAAAATAAATCATTATGACTATGCAAATTATTGTTCAGAATGTAACAAGAATATACATTTACGAATGACTGCTACATTTATGAATGTAAAAAAAACACCGATTCAAAAAAATGAATATTTAGTGGTATATTTATAATATAACGGTAGTACCATATAGTTCTTCGTCCGCAACGCCAATGACATCCCTTCGACGAAGTGAAACGCCACTGTTGACACTTCCACTCTCTCCCTCCCCGACAAGTCATAAAACGTGTCGAATAGCGCAACCCCCTCCGCCACCGGCAGTGCCCTCGTCCCCTTCCTGAACGACTCATACGCCTCCACCGGCAGCCTTGTCATCGCCATCCCCAAATCGACGATCACCCCACCCTCCACCAAAACATATCACATCAATCACAAAATGCAAACCCTAAAATCATCGACTCCTTATGTGTTTTGCGTCTCACCTGACGAAACTGATGTGAACGCCGAGGCTACAGTGGGTGGCGGAGCAATCGATGCAGAGGAAGATCCCGTATGTCACAGATGCGCACGTCGGGTTCTTCGTGTTACAATCAAAGCACATCTGATCCACCACAACCAAAAATAAAACACAATGAGATTCGGTCGAAACAAATCCACCATTTCAGATCTGCTTCAAAGACACCCAGATCTCAATTAAGAGAAGACTCACCTTGTTTCCGACCTGGATTTCAGCTTCTTGAAGACGGCATTTTTGTTGTTGAAGATTTCGGACGCCATTAGAGGCGATTGAGAGACAGAGTTTGGTTTTGATTTTTAAATTTTTTTTTATGATACTCCACAATAATCGAATGAATCAAAACTGTCAAACACATTATAATGAAATAATGAAGTAAATGGTATAATGGATAATGTCTTGTTGGCATCTCATGGAACCTATTTGAGACATGTGAAATTGGGGCCTAAAAATCATTGTTGACCGAGTTGACGTCAGGCATGAGAAAAAAAAATTCCACCCAAAGTCTAAATTTATATTAACTAGTTAATGCACAGTGTGATGCACGTGAATTATTATAAATATTATTTGAAAATTATTATTTTTAATTAAAAATTGAAGTTAATATAATATTGTTTATATATATATATATATATATATATATATATATATAGGGAGCCGATTACGTGCGGTGTGCGGTCGGTGCGGTGCGCGATCACGGGCCGTCGATCACGGGTCCATCGCATCGGACGGTCGGGTGCGATTCACATCAACCGTTGGATGCGATGGACCCGCGATCGGACGACCCACGTCGCGCACCGCACCGACCGCACACCGCACCTAATCGTCGGCATATATATATATATATATATATATATATATATATATATATATATATATATATATGCAAATGTATATCTTATAAGGAAAAAACTACTTGAATAAATGAAAGAATTCAATAGATACTTAGTAAAATGGAGGGATTGATTACACAATATCATAGTTTACAAGGAAAAAAAATAAAAATTTCAATATTTATTTAATAATATTTAATGAAAAAATTCAAATAACCCTTTGTAAATTGCTCAAAATTCATATAACTCCCAAACTTTTCCTAAAATCGATATAACTACTTAAAAACACGTATATAAATCTAAATAGCCCTTTAATTAAATTTTCGTTGACAAATAAGAAATATTCTGCAAATGTTATGTGAAATATTATGTGAATATTTTGATTTACATATATGTTTTCAAATGATTATATGAACTACAGGAAAAGTCAAAAGATTATATGAATTTAATGCAATTTATAGGGGGTTATATGGATTTTTCCCTAAACTAAAATTTAAACGCTTTAACAAACTAATTTTACCCTAAAATACAAATTCTTTATTATTATTATTATTATCTCTCCACCATCGGCCTTCATTTCTATGTTGTTATCTTTTTCTAGCTGGGCACTTACATAGTGAAAATGAGTCCGGATCCGGTCAGTGCCGAGTTCGGTCAGTACCGAACTGCACCACGTTCAAATCGAACTGTACAACAAATTGTTGGGTATATTTTTTACTCTCTTATTGGATACTGATGATACTTAGGAATTCATATTTTCTCCAATAGTTGATTGAATCCAATAAGAGAGTAAAAAAATATACCCAACAATTGATTGTGCAGTTCGATTTATAAGTGGTGCAGTTCGATTTGAACGTGGTGCAGTTCGGTACTGACCGAACTAACCGTAGTCGAGCACTGACCGGATCCGGTCCCAGTGAAAATTCATTAAAGTAAATCTTTTCTTAGATCACATATAAATTGAAATCAAACATGAACTATGTTTGAGATAAGGTCAGCCTTGAGATTAGTCAAACTAATTGGGGTCCTAGACAAAATTATAAGATGAGGCTCTAAAAAATTTTATTATAAAAAAAAACTTATACATAATAGATTGATAAAAAAATTCAATCTAAAATAAAAAATCAAATAAAAATAAAATAAATTAGCTAAAGAGCTGTTTCACTCTTCTTTTTTTTTTGTCAAAGTTGTTGCATACACCTGTCAAACCCTAATCGGGTATTTCTAGTACGGACCCAAATAGGACCTGATCCGGACCTCGGGCCCCTGTATTCAGGGCTGGTAAACGAGTCAAGCCGCTTGGGCTCGGCTCGGGCTCTGCTCGGTTTGAGCTCGTTTAAGCTCGTTCATTTAGATAAATGAGTAAATGAGTGAGCTTGAACAAGTTTTAAAGCTCGGTTAGGCTCAGGATCTAGATCGAACTTCCTTTTATGTTCAAATTCGACTCGTTTGTGTTATTAAAACTTAGTTGAAACTTGACTAAACTCCTCTATAAAATTAGAATATCAAATTAATACAAAGTTATGCTCCTTTAAGCTTATGAACTTGGCTCATTTATGCTAAAATTTTATTTTCAATCCCTAAAAACCCTAAAATAAAGAAGAATGCTAGGCTCGTGAGCTCGGCTCGGCTTGACTCGGCTCGACTCGTTTATAAACGAGCCGAGCTTGAACATGTCAAAGCTCGGCTCATTCGACTCATTTACCACCCCTACTCGTATCCCAAAAAATTAAAAATAAAATAATATAAAATTTAATTTAATTAAATTGAGCCACCAGAGAAAGAAAATGTTTTTATTTAAAAAAAAAAAAAACTTGGTGCGCTACTCACCATGAATTGTGACAATTTGGAAGCAATCAATTCTCGAAGAAGTCAAGAATTGAAAAAGCCCTACATTTCCTTCAGTCGACTAAATCCATTCAAAAGAATTGTTAGAAAAACTGAACACCTCCTGTTCAACCGAGACCAATTCATGGATAACCCACCGTTGAATGATGGCGCCAAATCCGCGTAAAAGAATGCTTGAGAAACCTGAACACGTTTTGTTCATCCGACATAAATAACCTGAACACGTTTGGTTCAGCACGTCAATTATCTCGAGCCTGACGAGCGAGGGTAAAACTAGAATAAAATCCGTTCAGAAGAATTGTTTTCCACAAAGACCTGCATCCGAAGTAACCATTCTCGAAAACATCAAGAATTCAAAAGTCACCAAATCCGTTCAGAAGAATTGTTGGAAAAACCTGAACACCTCCTGTTCACCCGAGATCAATTCATGGATCACCAACCGTCGAATGATGGCGCCGTCGTCGTCGTGGACCGTCGGTACTGCTATCCCGACCAAGCCGTGGACCTGAAGATAGTGAGGAAGGGGTTCAGCTGGAGCGGAGGAGATTTCACGGTGAGCGACGGACATGGGAACCTCGTATTCAAGGTAGAGGGGGTCTATTGGAGTCGGAGGTCTGAAAAGACCGTCTATGATGTCGGTCACAATCCTCTCTTCTCCATGCGTTGCAAGGTTTCATCTGCTCTCTCTCTCTCTCTCTCTCTCTCTCTCTCTCTCTCGGAATCTACGGTTAAATTGATTGGGGGAATTGATTTGGGACATCTATACTCAAATTTAGGAGAATCTAAGGCTTCTTCAACACTTATTCAAAATTATACTCAAATTTATTTTACTAAAAAGTTGAGTTAAAATTTTATTTGATATTGTGTGTTTCTAAGAGCATCTCTAATCTTATACTCAAATTTAAATTTCAGTAAAAGTCACTCAAAACCCTCTCCAACTATTTACCCGCACACATACCAAATTAAGTTTTTACTCAAATCTTTACCCAATTCAATTCTCAAATTTTTTTACCCAAATTTTTAACATCACTTTTTTTCCTTTATCTCTACATTTTCTTCCAATATGACATTTTTTTCCTTCAACTCCACATTTGGTAGAATTATTTTTACTCCAATAAAAAAAATTACATTTTTTTTTCAAAGAATTGAATGATAATTTTTAAATTTAAATATATTGAAAGAAAAAAAATTGAATAGTAAAAATGTTTGGATAAAGTACTTTGAAAATGTTTATAAGAAATAATTAGAAGAACATATGAATTTTTTAAAGATTTAATTAAAACACAAAGTGATGGTTGGAGACATATTATATCAAATCAAGCTTTTACTCAAATTTTAAGTGAAATTTAGGTTAAGATTTGAGTAAGGGCTGGAGATGGCCTAACTATTACTCTGTGTTTTACTCAAATTTTTTTAAAAATATGAAGTTATAATAGAAAAAAAACAGCGCGCCATTAAATATTTAGGTAAATGTTTCAATCTACCTTGATTTTTATAAAAATGTGAGAAAAAATCTCATTTAGTGTGAGTATGAGTAAATAGTTAAAAAGATTTTTGGATGATTTCTACACAAATTTAAATTTAGATACATAGAATCCGAGATTTTTGATGAATGAACATGTTGATTTTCAAAGAAACTATTGTCTCTCGATGTGATGCATTGGGAAGGAAGACCGATTTTCACTTAAAAACTGTTTTAAGAATAGTTGTTGAGTATATTTTATTTATTTATTTTTGTTAAATTTCATTTAAAAATTGTTTTTTATTATTAAAATTTTTTTTAATTTTTTTAAAAGTAAATAAGGATGAAGTTTGATTTTAAATCTCTAGAAGCCATCCCAACTCATTTTTAACCTAGCCTAAATCACGACCAAGATTACTAATTTTGATCCTGGTAAATCATTGAGATTCATGATTTGTGCCCTTTCACTAAAATAATATACTACAATTGAATATTGGGTCCCAATCTAGCCACCAAAAGATTAACCAATTTCATAATCTGGGATCTTATCTAATCCTTAACTTTTTTATTTATCTATTCCGTATTGTTAGCAATTTTAAGGGTAAATTTTTCCTCTCCTATAAAAGAGAATTTGAGGGATCATCCATAGACACTATTAAAATGGATTAAAAAAATATTTTATTTTGCATCACTTTTTCTTTGATATAATTTCATTCGTTTTTTTTTTTTTTATGGTTGTGCACAAACATACCCCTAATTATCATTGTTTTCCTTTCTCTTGAGCAGTTGTTAAGTAACCATGACCGATGGAAAGTTTACAGGGGGCGGAGCTTCGACGAAAAAGATCTAATCTTCAGCGCGAAGAGGTCATCGATTTTTCAGTACAAAACCAGCTTGGATGTGTTCATGGCAGCTAACAAGATGGAAAAAGTGTGTGATTTCAAGGTGAAGGGGACCTTCTTTGAGAATTCATGCACCGTCTACAAAGACGACTCTCCTACCATTATAGCCCAAGTAAGAACAAATTCTTCCATTGAACCTCATCATACAATTTACAAATATGTGTTTTCTATTGTATGGGCAATCATTTTTGTAGTCAATTTTACAATATTAGACAAGTATATGTATTATATATTAAAAAATTGTTTAATAAAATATGCATCTAATTTAATCAGAGAAGTGCATTACATAAGAAAAATTCAAAAATGTTAGAAATTGCAAAAATATTGTCAGACACATGAGGCCTTGTGGGAGCCATTACAATCACCCCTCAATTTTTTTTAAAGCAAATGATGTAGTTTGGTTTGGTGAAATATTGATAGATTTTATTTGGTTGATATAATTAAATTATTTATAGGGTTATTTAGTTTCCATCCCTCCAAAAACATGCTAATTATTAAAAAAAATCTTCAAAATACAATATTATTATAAACCCCCTTAAAATGTTATCAGGCTTTAATTTGTAAAAAACCCAACAATCAAACAAAGAATTTTAGAAGAATATTTTATCTCAACATATGTATATTCTCCTAACATTTTTTGTTTGTTGATTGTTGGGTTCTTTTTACAAAGGCAAGTAACATTTTAGGGGGTTTATAATAATATTGTGTTTGGAATAGGTTTTTTTAATAATTTTATGTTTTTTGAGGGATGGAAACTAAATGACTTTTTTTATTGATAATTATGAGAATAGTGTGTTTCATTTTTAATTTCTGGCCCCTATTTGGTTCCTCGATCGCATATCTAGCCTAGGTATAAAAAGTAATATAGGGATGAGGGGGATATAAATGATTTTATGTTTTGTTGTTTGTATAAATTTCTATCTTTTGTGCATGTCTTATCAGACTTTGACAATCTCTAATTCGTACCGCAAATGAAACTCAGAGATAATTATTTTTCAGATTTTAAATATATGGTTTTAAGATACATAATTAGCATCGCATCGTTATTTTGTATGCAATTGTAATACTATACTTTTGAGCATCTTTTACATTTAATGAAAATGAATCTTTCCCTAAAAAATGTATCATCTGACTATTGTTGATTAGAAAAAATATAAAGGTAGGTTGTTACCAAAGTGTGCCTCCACTTGTATAAATTCCTGACTCCAACGATGACCATCTCTAATGTTGTGTGATAACCACTAATTTTGCCGTTTGTCACTTTCAAATGCTATACAAGATTCAAATATATATTATATGTTAGAAGTGAAAAATATTTATCTTATAATAATTCAATTGTGATTGTATATATGCAGATGGGGAGGAAATACACAGTGAAAAATGTGCTACTGGGGAGAGACACATTTGAGATAACAGTTGATCAAAATGTTGATTATGCATTTATAACTGCCCTTATCTTAATTCTCTACGAGATCGAAAAGCCCAGGAACACTTCTTAAAAAGTTTGTTATTACAACATATTTTTTTAATTTATTTCTAAATGTTTTTTGAGCTATTATAGGTAAGAATATTGTTCGTTTGTTCAATGATATGTGTAAATATTAGTGGAAAGAGTTCCATGTGTTATGAGAACTTCAGTTTGAGAATATAAATAAGGGATTTTTATTTTTAAATCCCCATAAATTATGCTATTTTGTGATTAATCCATCACTTTTTCATATTTCTTTATTTTTTTTTTTAAGTTTCCAACTTCAAACACCTATTTTATTATTAATCACTTTGTCAAATGTCTAGTTAAAATTCTGAAACCACCTTTTAAAATTTTATTTTAATATCTGCAAACTATGTTATTTAATAATTGTTCACTTTCTTTTTCATATTGCATTTTGTCTCCAACTTCAAACGACTTTTTCATTATTGGTCCATGTACAAAAAATGTCCATCTTTTAGGGTTAATAGATAGTTAAAATTCATAAACTACTAATCCCCGAAATGAAAGAAACCCCAAGAAACCATTTTCAATATTTTTATAACAAGGATATCGATTTTCTGGTTCAACATATCTTCCACTTACATCATTTGATACCTCAAATCAATGATGTTGTGTAGTGGTGTAACTATGATTCTGTCTTGTACTTCTTTTCTAAAGACTCCCAAAGTTCTTTTGAAGTTCTGATCAGGCTATACACATTGTACAACGTGTTGTCCAATCCGTTGAGGATATAATTCCTGCATAGAAAATCTGCATGTTTCCATGCATCCGCAACACAAATCAACTGTTTGTTAGTCTCTTTGTCCTTCAGTTTTGGAGCCTCCTCTGTCAGACATCTGACCAAATTCAACGTGGTGAGATAGAACATTTTCTGTTGCCATCTCTTGAAGTCGACCCGTTGAACTTGTCCGATTTCTCTCCATGTGTGACATGGGTTGGACCGTGACAGGCATAGGCCCAGGGGATGGGTTGGTCACAGGGGATGGGTCGGTAGACATCTATTACAACCAGATTTGTAACACAAATTTAATCACAAGATATTTAAACAAAACAAACTTCTCAGAAATAGAACAATGTATATTATCCTATTTTGTAAAACATGATTATTGTCTTAAGAGTGTTAGAAAAATTTCACATGAGTGGATGGGTTATGTTTTACAAAACAGTATATCTATATAAAGTATAAACCAATAGCAATATAGTATTTGAAAATACTGAGAAGAAGAATAACTTTACTGGATTGATGAATCTGTTCTTGTTGAGAATTAAGGAAGTCGAGGCTAGAGTTGGACTCTATGTCCTTAAGACAATAATCATCCCACACTAGTGCTCACGGATCTGGCGAGTGTCTCCCAGGATACAACGGCAAACACCTTACGGTAGCATCACTTCAAACCGCAAGGACAGTGAACCAACTTGTTACAGACACTCTCTCTATTTACTGACAACGGAGGCTCAAATGCACCCTAAAAAATGTCTATTGCAATTAATGAATTAATTTTTAACAATGCAAACTTTGGTGGAATTTATAGAAGGAAAGTTGGTTGAAGATACTCTTGGAGGAGTCCCTTCCTCTGTTCAGTTTCCACCGAAACAGAGCCTAAGGCACCCCTTCATTCAAACAACCAACGGTCAGAAACCGAACGATCTGACCCTTTGTTTGTCTCTTCAATTCACCTTGGGTCGTCCCCTCGGTTCACCTCGGGTCGCCCCCTCGGTTCACCTCGGGTCGCTCCCTCGGTCATTTTTTACGAAAATTTAAATTTGAGTAAAGATTTAGGTATAGGATTGGAGATGCTCTTACAACTCTAATGTTCAGGTAAAATCCAACCCGGCCTAGCCTACCCGTTGCGCAGTGTACATTTTAGTTTATTTCCTTGTATGTCGTTACTTCATATGTATCTAGGTCATTTTCTAATCCTATTACCCCCAATTCAGACTTGTATTAATATTTTTCACAATGAAAGTGATTTAATGTGTCTACCTTTTTTAAAAAAAAACTCTAATTTTTATTTGGATTCGAGAAAGATCAGAGATTAATAAATAAATAAAACTTACTTTAGCATAATACATCTATTCCACATATATATTATTTTAAAATTACATATTCTGCACTTATTCCCAGGACCAGATCCAGTCAGTTCAGTTAGTACCGAACTGAACGACGTGAAAATCAAACTGCACCACTTATAAATCGAACTGTACAACCAATTGTTAGGTATATATTCCACTCTCTTATTAGATCCAATCAACTATTTGAGGAAATATATGAATTCTTAAGTATCATCAGTATCCAATAGAAGAGAGAAATATACACCCAACTATTGAATGCGTAGTTCGATTTATATGCAGTGCAGTTTTCATGTCATCCAGTTCGGTACTGACTATACTGACCGAATCAAGTCCTGACTGGATCCGGACGCCTTATTCCCTCACAAGCCCAAACCGCGTGACCCATGATTCAGTTTTTTGGACGGCAAAGATGTTGACTTTGACAATTTGATTGACCATATATAGGAGTTGTTTTTGCCTGGACCGGATTCGGTCAGTGCTCGACCTCGGTCAGTTCGGTCAGTACCGAACTGCACCACGTGCAAATCGAATTGCACCACTTATAAATCGAACTGCACAATCAATTGTTGAGTATATTTTTTACTCTCTTATTGGATTCAATCAACTGTTGGAGAAAATATGAATTCCTAAGTATCATCAGTATCCAATAAGATGGTGAAAAATATACCCAACAATTGGTTGTGCAGTTCGATTTATAAGTGATGCAGTTCGATTTGAACATGGTGTAGTTCGATACTGATCGAACTGACCGAGCTCAGCACAGACCGGATCCGGTCTCGTTTTTGCCACTTCTGATATATAAAATCAAATTCCAATCTAAAATTTAGATTAAAAAAATATGTTTTAAACACTTGATTACGTATCATTTTAGACAACATATAATAGCCTTTTGAGTTATCCGCACTTGTCATAATCACCCAATGTCTGCATACCTTAATACCGTTGGGTTTTTTTTATGAAATTTTTTTCAATTAAAAATAAAATTTCAGAATTCTTTACTTACTGTGGAAATATAACTTACTATATGTTGATTTTAAACTTTAATCCCTCACATATTTTCATATATAATCACCAACTAGCTAAGTATAAGGTTTAGATATAATATGGACAAGGGCTATGAGGATATGAACTTGACATGATTCATATATTTTGTTGACAAATAGGATATATATAGGTACATTAGTCTTCAATTATGAAATTAAATATGCAAGATTCATGTGTCTAGGATTCCTAGCTAGATGAACTTCAAATGGAATAAACCATATTTAATACATTAACTATATATAGGATTTATGTATGTAGTATTCCTATTATGAATCTAGGTTGGAATGAACCTTATTCAAGACATTGAATATGCAAGATCTTATTTCAATGATACACCTAAGTTGGATACAGGAATTTACAATAAAAAAAAGTCCATTATATACCTTGAATTTGCCAGCCCCGTTGACTATGGAACATTCAATAAATATTTATAAGTTCATTATTCCTAAATTGATTGGGTATCTTATATTTGAAAATGACTATTAGGTTGTCTAGATGACTATATATAAAATGACCCACATATATCATTCTGTCAATCTAAAATCACAAATCGAGAATCCACTCAAATGAGAGAAAGTCTGTTGTAAGAGTTTAAGAGAGATCGCCCAAGAGTCTTATTAGTCTAGTAGATCTATGTGGACTTGGTCCATCCATTCATCTCTCACTTCTCCTCATTTTCTTTATTTTTTTCAACATTTTATTTCGCTCAATTTTTAAAATTCCATCCCATTTTCGTCCAATCGGTAACACATGCAAAGTAAATTCACTAAACATATTATACGTGGCACAGTCTCCCACTAAAGTCTTGCATCCGAAGTATAATCTAGAATTCATTCGATCAGAGGACCAAATCCATCATCATCAATGTTAAAGAACAAAAATTACATATTCAGCTTCTGCGAATATTCCCTGACAAATCGAAACCGCAAGACCATGAATATGATTCAACTTTTTGGACGGCAAAGATGTTGACTTTGACCAAGGTGGGACGACCATGGCAGCCTATTAATCAAGAACTGTCAGCCGTCCAAATAGTGGATTTTGTTTCTGCTGGAAAAAGGACCACCTAGTGGGCCCATCCTTGTCGATCGAGTTGGCGTCCCGCATCAGAAAAAAAAAACATTTCCCATCTAAATTTATATTAATATAGCTATTTGCACAAAAACATTCTTTTAAAAAAGAAATATATTTTATATATAGTATATATACAAAGATTATCTATGCTAAAATAATAAAATCAATTTTCAAAACACTTCTGGAACTATGAATTCAACTAATAATTGAATTCATTTTCAATAAGTGTAAGAAAATATTTAACGAGGTATATACATCATCTAACTATGCATATGTTTTATTAGATTTCTAACGAGTTATATAAGACTGTATTTTGGACTGTAAAAAAAAACAGCGTCCTTTTAAGCACAGTCATTGAAATATATTTTTGTGAAATTCCTAAAATAAAATTGTTTTTCATAACTAAATGTTTTTTTCAAAAAGAGTTTGAATTAAGTATGATTTTATTGAAAATAAGATAAGATCTCTAAAAGCTATTAAAACTCATTTTCAGACCTTATCTAAATAATGACGAAATTTATTACTTGTAATCTTAATAGCTCATTGAGATGCATAAATTGTGCCCGGCCCCCTATCACCAAAATAGTATACTACAATTGAAAATTAATTTATAACCCCCCGTTCGTTAAATGTAATAGATAGAGAATAGAGGTGAATAATAGTAGAATAGCCCTTATCCGCTGTTCGTTTAGCGCGGATAAACCACGATAGTTGTGCCTGGATAAAATATGATATGACCTAATAACAATTCCACTAAAAGGTGAGAATATCTTATCATGGCTTATCTATTCCTGAGAATAAACATACCCTTTAATTTTCTGTCTTTTAAAAAAATTTATTTCACCTAATAATCTCACACACACATTCTAAAAACCATCACATCTTTCAAATCAATCACATATCTCTCACATCTATTTAATGGCATAGTTGTCATTTAAAAAGTCATAAACTCGAATTTATCATTTATCCATAATTTATTATCACTTTATCCAAAGTGAACCAAACAACAAAAAAATCAGTTTTACGTTTCCCAATTAGAATAACATAAAATGCAATCAAACAAAGATAGACTTATTCTATCAAACACTGTTATCTATCCCGGTATAGCTATCAGGGCTGAATAAGCCAATGTCACTTCCCAAACGGGCTATTCTTAACTTTCTTTTATCTATTTTATCTTATTAGGAATTAAGGGGACACTTTTCTCTTGTATAATAGAGAATTCGAGGGACCATCACATGTATAAACACCAACAAAATCGATTAAAAAAAATGTTTTATTTTTTTATCATTTTTTCTTTGATCTAAATTTATTTGCTTTCTTTTATTTTTCCATCTTGGTTGTGCACAAATGCACCCCTAAGTTTTCCCTTATCTTGAGCATGCAGTTGTCGAGTAATCATAATCGATAGAAAGTTTACAGGGGGCGGAGTTTCGATGAAAAAGATCTGATATTTAGCGCAAAGAGGTCATCATTTTTTCAATTAAGAATCAATTTGAATGTGTTCACGGCAGCTAACAAGATGGAGAAAGTGTGTGATTTCAAGTTGAAAGAGATCTCCTCTAAGGACCCATGCACTATCTACAAAAGCGACTCTTCTACCATTATAGTCCAAGTAAGAACAAATCCTTCCATTAAGCCTCATGTTCTATTTACAAGTATCAAGCATGTGTTTTCTATTGGTCGCACGTGCAATCATTTTGCAATTATTTTCAACATTATAGTAGTATATATTATGAGAAAAATGTAAAAAAATATGCATAAGCTTCTATCAAGAATAAACTTCATTTTTGTAAATTACATTAGACAAGCACATCGCATACATTCAAAAAATAAAAACATGTTATGAACTCTATGAAGTATTGCAAGAATGCCTGTGATGGAGACACAGGAGTCCCAGTGGAAGTCATTACCCCACTCTTTAAAAAAAAAAATGATGTGGTTTTGTTTGGTGAAAGATTTTTAGATTTTATTTGGCTATAACATGCTCATGCATATAACGGTTATATAGGGATTAGCCATAGGAGCAAAATAAATGATTTCTAGTTTGTATGATAATCATTTATTTGTTTGGATAAATTTTTGCTATTTATCATTTACAAACTACAAATTAAATATATTATATGTTAAGGGTGAAAAATATCCATCTTATAATAATTCAATTGTGATTGCATATGAAAAAGAAAAACACATTGAAGAGTGTTCTGAGAAGGAAAACATTTCAAATAACAGTTCAGCAAAATGTTGATCAAACATTTATCACTGCCCTTATCATAATCCTCTACGAAATAGAAAAACCACCACCACCACGAACAGCAGCAGCAGCACCAGCACCAGCGGCCTCTTGTTAAAAGTTTGTTATTTTAAAACATAGTTTTTTCATTTATTTCTAAATGTAGTCTGAGCTCTTCTATGTAAAATTATTGTTTATTTGTTCACAATAATCGAATGAATCAAAACTGTCAAACACATTATAATGAAATAATGAAGTAAATGGTATAATGGGTAATATCTTGTGGCCACCTCATGGAACCTATTTGAGACATGTGAAATTGGGGCCAAAAAATCATTGTTGAACGAGTTGACGTCCAGCATGAGAAAAAAAAAATTCCACCCAAAGTCTAAATTTATATTAACTAGTTAATGCACAGTGTGATGCCCGTGAATTATTATGAATATTATTTGAAACTATTATTTTTAATTAAAAATTGAAGTTAGTATTATATATATATATATATATATATATATATATATATATATATATATATATATATATATATAGATTTCCGATAATATGCGGTCGGTGCGGTCGTGCGGATTCGACGTGCGTCGTCCGATCGCGGGTCCATCGCATCCAACGGTCGACGTGAATCGCACCCGACCGTCCGATGCAATGAACCCGTGATCGACGGCCCGTGAATCGCGACCGCACGACCGTATAATATCACGACTCTATATATATATATATATAATATAAATATGCAAATGTATATCTTATAAGGAAAAAACTACTTGAATAAATGAAAGAATTCAATAGATACTTAGTAAAATGGAGGGATTGATTACACAATATCATAGTTTACAAGGAAAAAAAATAAAAATTTCAATATTTATTTAATAATATTTAATGAGAAAATTCAAATAACCCTTTGTAAATTGCTCAAAATTCATATAACTCTCAAACTTTTCCTAAAATCGATATAACTCCTTAAAAACATGTATATAAATCTGAATAGCCCTTTAGTTAAATTTTCGTTGACAAATAAGAAATATTCTGCAAATGTTTTGTAAAATATTATGTGAATATTTTGATTTACACATGTGTTTTCAAAAGATTATATGAACTACAGGAAAAGTCAAAAGATTATATGAATTTAATGCAATTTAGAGGGGGTTATATGGATTTTTCCCTAAATTTAAATTTAAAAGCTTTAACAAAATAATTTTACCCTAAAATACAAATTCTTTATTATTATTATTATTATTATTATTATTATTATCGCTCCACCATCGGCCTTCACTTCTATGTTGTTATCTTTTTCTAGCGGGGCACTTACAGAGTGAAAATTCATTAAAGTAAATCTTTTCTTAGATCACATATAAATTGAAATCAAACATGAACTATGTTTGAGATAAGGTCAGCCTTGATATTAGTCAAACTAATTATGGTCCTAGACAAAACTATAAGATGAGGCTCTAAAACATTTCATTATAAAAAAAAACTTATACATAATAGATTGATAAAAAATTCAATCTAAAATAAAAAATCAAATAAAAATAAAATAAAATTAGCTAAAGAGCTGTTTCACTCTTTTTTTTTTGTCAAAGTTGTTGCGTACACCTGTCAAACCCTAATCGGGTATTGCTAGCTAAATAGGACCTGATCCGAACCTCGGGCCCTTGTATCCAGGGCTAGTAAACGAGTCAAGCCACTCGGGCTCGGCTCGGTTTGAGCTCGTTCAAGCTCGTTCATTTAGATAAATGAACGAGCTTGGAAAAGTTTTAAAGCTCAGTTAGGCTCAGGATCTAGATCGAACTTCCTTTTATGTTTAAATTCGACTCGTTTGTGTTATTAAAACTAGTTGAAGCTTGACTAAACTCCTTTATAAAATCAGAATATTAAATTAATACAAAGTTATACTCGTCTAAGCTCATGAACTTGGCTCATTTAGGCTAAAATTTTGTTTTCAATCCCTAAAAACCCTAAAATAAAGAAGAATGCTAGGCTCGTTGAGGCTCGTGAGCTCGGCTCGACTCGTTTATAAATGAGCCGAGCTTGAACATGTCAAAGCTCGACTCGTTCGGCTCATTTACCACCCCTACTTGTATTCCAAAAAATTAAAAATAAAATAATATAAAATTTAATTAAATTAAATTGAGCCACTAGAGAAAGAAAATGTTTTTATTTAAAAAAAAAAAACTTGGTGCGCTACTCGCCATGAATTGTGACAATTTGGAAGCAATCAATTCTCGAAGAAGTCAAGAATTGAAAAGGCCCTACATTTCCTTCAGTCGACTAAATCCATTCAAAAGAATTGTTGGAAAAACCTGAACATCGTGCTTTTCTTTTCCTGTGAGGACACCACGTATTAAGTAACACATTTAACGGCCAAAAAAAATTTTCATTTGTGTGGTGGACCCAACGTTTGCTTTCCCATTGATTCACATAGGTTCAATCGGAGAAACCTAAGCTTTTTTATTCATATACTATAAGCCATGGGTCCCACACCTTTTTAACTTTCGTCTTCTATCATCGTGCTTTTCTTTTTCTGTGAGGACGCCACGTATTAAACATCGTAAATTAAATTTTTTAAACTTATTCAAAATGAGTTCATTCAATTTAAATAGAATGATATATATATTTTATCAAAACATATACATAATTAGATGAGGTTTAATTTTTAATAAAATTAAAACACATGTGAATTGTTTGTAAGACTATATTTGGGATTGTATCTAATTTTATTCTTAAAAAAAACATATACCTATAAATTTTATTTTATCTCCGATGAGGTTCAACTGAAACAAATAAAACAAAAACAAATAAAAAATAAAAAATCATGTGCAAGAAACCACAAACACCACCATATGAAGTGGTCCCCTCAAATAAGTTGTGGGGTCCACTATACAAGTGATTTTTTTCGGCCGTTGGATGTGTTGCTTAATACAAGACATCCTCATAGTAAAAGAACAGCATCATGACAGCACAAATAGGAAAGCAGAGGATCCGGTCCCCCAGACCTCGGGCCCTTGCATCTTAAAAATTTAAAGATAAAATAAAATAAAATTTAAATTAAATTGAGCCACTAGAAAAAGAAATTGGTTTTATTTATAAAAAAAACCTTGGTGCGCTGCACGCCATCGGTCTTGAGAATTGTGACGATTTTTCATAATGGACTTGCATAGGAAGCAATCAATTCTCCTCGAAAGTCAAGAATTGAAAATGCCCTGCATTTCCTTCAGTCGACTAAATCCATTCAAAAGAATTGTTGGAAAAACCTGAACACCTCCTGTTCAACCGAGACCAATTCATGGATCACCCACCGTTGAATGATGGCGCCAAATCCGCGTAAAAGAATGCTTGAGAAACCTGAACGCCTTTTGTTCATCCATTCAATGAGATCCGGTCAGTGCTCGACCTCGGTCAGTTCGATCAGTACCGAACTGCACCACGTACAAATCGAACTGCGCCACTTATAATTCGAACTGCACAATCAATTGTTGAGTATATTTTTTACTCACTTATTGTATTCAATCAACTATTAGAGAAAATATGAATTCCTAAGTATCATCAGTATCCAATAAGAGGGTGAAAAATATACCCAACAATTGGTTGTGCAGTTCGATTTATAAGTGATGCAGTTCGATTTAAACGTGATACAGTTCGGTACTGATCGAATTGACCCAGCTCTGCACATACCGGATCCGGTCTCGTTTTTGCCACTTCTGATATATAAAATCAAATTCCAATCTAAAAATTAGATTAAAAAAATATGTTTTAAACACTTGATTACTTATCATTTTCGACAACATATAATAGCCTTTTGAGTTATCCTCACTTGTCATAATCACCCAATGTCTGCATACCTTAATACCGTTGGGTTTTTTTTTATGAAATTTTTTTCAATTAAAAATAAAATTTCAGAATTCTATACTTACTGTGGAAATATAACTTACTATATGTTGATTTTAAACTTTAATCCCTCACATATTTTCATATATAATCACCAACTAGCTAAGTATAAGGTTTAGATATAATATGGACAAGGGCTATGAGGATATGAACTTGACATGATTCATGTATTTTGTTGACAAATAGGATATATAGGTACATTGGTCTTCAATTATGAAATTAAATATGCAAGATTCATGTGTCTAGGATTCCTAGATAGATGAACTTCGAATGGAATAAACCATATTTAATACATTAACTATATAGGATTTATGTATGTAGTATTCCTATTATGAATCTAGGTTGGAATGAACCTTATTCAAGACATTGAATATGCAGGATCTTATTTCAATGATACACCTAAGTTGGATACAGGAATTTACAATAAAAAAAAGTCTATTATGTACCTTGAATTTGCCACTCCCGTTGATTATGGAACAATGAATAAATATTTATAAGTTCATTATTCCTAAATTGATTGGGTATCTTATATTTGAAAATGACTATTGGATTGTCTAGATGACTATATATAAAATGACTCACATGTATCATTATGTCAATCTAAAATTACAAATCGAGAATCCACTCAAAAGAGAGAAAGTCTGTTGTAAGAGTTTAAGAGAGATCGCCTAAGAGTCCTATTAGTCTAGTAGCTCTCTATGTGGACTTGGTCCATCCATTCATCTCTCGCTTCTTCTCATTTTCTTTATTTTTTCAACATTTTATTTCGCTCAATTTTTATAATTCCATCCCATTTTCGTCCAAGACGTAATAAACACGTAAAGTAAATTCATTAAACATATTATACGTACCACAGTTTCCCATTAAAGTCTTGCATCCGAAGTATAATCTAGAATTCAATCAGTGGACATACACGTTTCATTCGATCATTCGATCAGTGGACCAAATCCATCATCATCCTTTACAAATAGTGAAAAAAAAACCGGAACACGATTGTTCATCAATCATCCTAGATAAAAACCCTGGGCATACACGTTTTGTTATTTTGTATTTTTTTTCATTCATGGATCACCACGTCAATTACCCACCGTCCGATGATGTGTCTCCATCCGCCGTTGTCGTTGTGGACCGTCGATACTGCTATCCTGACCACGCCGTGAATTTGAAGATAGTGAAGAAGAGGATGAGCGTGAGAGGAGGAGATTTCACGGTGAGCGACGAACATGGGAACATCGTGTTCAAGGTTGAAGGGGTCTTTTGGAGGCGGAGAGCTGAAAGGATTGTATTCGACGTCGGTCACAATCCTCTCCTCTCCATGCGCCACAAGGTTTAACTCTCTCTCTCTCTCTCTCTCTCTCTCTCTCTCTCTCTCTTGGAATTGATTTGGTACAACTAATAATGAATTCTTAGAATAACTATACATGTTAATTTTTAGAGAAACTATAGACTCTTAAATATGATGAATTGAGATTTGATTGATGTCTTAAATCATGTTGTTTGAAAAATCTTAATTAAGCACCTCTTTGTGTAGAGGAAGAGATGAAGAATATGTTGGAATAGAAATGAATAAGTCTAAAAACATGTTTGTTTGTAAAATAGGTATTGTTATACAAGAATACGTGAGAATATTTCATATTTCAGCTTTTCAGGTGACTCTGATATTATGACCTATTTTATCACATGCTATATCATTTTTTACATTTATAATTTTTTATTCATATACTATTCATCTTTTATGCACAACTTATGCATGGTTAATCAATTTTGTTTACTTGTTTTGTATTATTAGGAACCATTTATGGATAAATTGATTCCCCTTCCTACAAGAGAGAATATTTCACATACATAAACACCATAAAAAATAGTCAAAAAAATATTTTATTTTTCATCACTTTTTCTTTAACCTAAATTCATTCGCTTTTTTTTATTTATTTTCCCTTCATGATTGTGTATAAACACATCCCTAATCATCGTTATTTTCCCATTTCTCTTGAGCAGATTTTGAGTAATCATAGTCGATGGAAAGTTTACAGGGGTCGGGGGTTCGACGAAAAAGATCTAATCTTCAGCGCGAAGAGATCATCGATTTTTCAGTCCAAATCCAGCTTGGATGTGTTCATGGCGGCTAATGATAGGGAGATAGAGTGTGATTTCAAGGTGAGAGGGGTCTCTAAGAACTCATGCACAATCTATAAAGACGACTCTTCTACCATTATAGCCCAGGTAAGAACAAATCTTTCCATTAAACCTCATCATCCTTTACAAATATGTGTTTTCTATTGTACTCACAGTCACTCTGCAATTATTTACAAGATTATAGTAGTATATATTATGAGGAAAATGTATAAAAATATGCATACGATTCTTTCAATTATAAACTTTATATTTATAAATTTCATTAAGACAAGTATATTGCATGTGTTCAGAAAAAGTAAAACATGTTATGAAGTACATAAAGTACTGCAAGAATTACTGTGATTGAGACATAAGAGGCCCAGTGGGAGTCATTATACCCACACTCTTTTCTTCTTTCTTTGTTTTTGTAAACTAAATGATGCAATTTTGTTTAATTTGGTGAAAGATTTATGGATTTTGTTTGGCAATAACATGTCCACGTATAAAACAGTTATTATATAGGCATTAGTGATAGGGGAGAAATAAATGATTCCTAGTTTGTATGATAATCATTTATTGTTTGGTTAAATTTCTATTATTTAAGTTTGTTGCTTTATCATACTTTCACCATTTCTAATTCAAAATACAAATGAAGCGCATAGACTATATTTTTAATAATTTTAAAATGCATAATTAACATCTTTATTTGTATGCATCTTGTTATACTGGGCTCTTGATATTCTTTTACGTTAAATGAAAATAAATCTTTACACTTTAAAATATGTCATCCGATTTTTATTAGAAAAAATATAAAGGTTGTAATCGAAGTCTACTAGTCTAAATTCCAGGCTCTATTACACTGATGTTGTCCAATAACCATTTCTTTTTCCAATTATCACTTATAAGTGCTACAAAATTCAAATATATTAGTATATGTTAAACAGTGAAAACTATGCATCTTATATAAGTTCAATTGTGATTGCAGATGGAAAGGAAATACACGGTGAAGAATGTGTTGTTGAGGAATGACACATTTGAGATAACTGTTGATCAAAATGTTGATCATGCATTTATCACTGCCCTTATCATAATCTTCTACGAAATCCAAAAGCCCAAATAAGTGAACTCTTCTTAAAAAGTTTGTTATTCAAACACATTTTTTCATTTATTTCTAAATGTTGTTTGAGCTCTTATAGGTAAGAATATTGTTCATTTGTTCAATAATGTGTGTGAGAATATCAGTGGACAGAGTTTCATGTATTATGAGAATTCCAGTTTGAGAATATAATATTACATTTCACCCACACAAAATATAATATTACACCCACGCAAAATAAATAATTTAATGATCAATTCCTCCTTTTTTTCATTTTTTTTTTGTCCCCAACTTCAAACATTTATTTCGTTATTAGTCTCTCCACTAAACGTCCAGTTTGTTTGGGCTCAAAGATAATTGAAATTCCTGAACTATCTTTTCAAATTTTTATTTTTAAGTCCTTATAAATTATGTTATTTAGAGATCGATCATTCATTTCTTTATGTTGTTTTTATGTCTCCAATTTCGAACGACTTTTTCATTATTAGTCCATGTGTAAAATGCTCGTCTATTTGGGCTAATGGATAATTAAAATTCATTAACCATTCATCTCGAAATGAAAGAAACACTCAAAGAAACGCTCAATGAAACTATTTTTATAACCAGCATATCAGTTTTCTGGTTCAGACTATCTTCAACTTCCATCATTTGATACTTCAAATCAATGATGATGTGTAACGGCGTAGCCAAGATTCTATAATAGTGAAAAAAAATATCAAATCCTTCATGATGAAGGGAAGACTGATCACTGAATAACATAATTTACAGAGATTTAAAAATAAAAATTCAATTTCACAAATTAACGGTATATAGAATATTCTTCTGATATTCAGAGGGACATTTGGTGCAGGGAATAATATCGAAATAAGGGTTTGAAGTTGAGGACTTAAAAAGAAATATATCAAATGGAGGATTGATCATTAACTAACATAGTTATAAGGACTTAAAAATAAAATCTTAATAAATAAATATGTGGTATGTAGTAAATTTAAACATTTTGGTATTTTTTATATACAAACTACAGTATATCTACATGTATTCATTTATTGACTATTGCAAAGTTTTAATTGTTTATAATACATTTTTAGTTAAATTTGAACATAACCCGAATACGAATAAATCCTAACAGATTGGGTTCGGGTTGAGCGCTTCTCAATCTCGAGGGTCGGATTGATTCAGGTTAACAAAAAAAAACCATTTTCCATCCTTATCCAAATCTAAAACCTATATTAACACATAATTTTAAAATAATAAAGTTGGTGCTCGTTCTTGGTGGGGGTAAGTAATTAAAGGGGTCGAAATAATGCCCCCCAAAACATTTTCCATCCTGATCCAAAGTACAAAATCTATATTAATATAAAGAAAAACAGTTCGTGAACCTTCTTTTATGTTACTAAGTTATTTATTCATTTTTAAAGTATTTTATTTTTAAAAATATATCATTTTATTATCGACGTTATTATACTCAGTTTTTTTACAGTCCAAAATACAATCTTATATACCTCGTTAGCAATTCAGTGAAGCAGATATCTCGTTAAATGATGTATATACCTCATTAAATTTTTTCTTACACTTACTAAAAATGAGTTCATTCAACTCGAAATAAATGTATATACATTTTTTTATTAAGACATTTACGTCATTAAACGATATTTACTGTTTATATAAAAAAACACGTAAATAGAATTTTAGTTGATAAAAATGATTGAATCTAACATTTTTCTTTTAATTATTGTTGTGATGAAAAATTTATAGGCTACAGATCAAATTTGCTCCACAAAAATAAATTCCGGATTCCAGCATTGTATAAATAGATATGAATCTACGTAATTTGCATAAATTGGAGACCGGATCCAGTCAGGACTGGATACTTTAAGAAAAATGCAGTTTCATGCCAACTCAGTTTTAAATCAACTTTAAGAAAAAAGTTAATTCTTAAACTCATATCCAAACACTGCTACTATAATAAAGACTACTGAAAAAAAAATTGTAGTAATAGGATAATGTTACGTACAGCTCCATCTTTAGCCCCAATTCCAGTATGTATGTGTTTTAAATTTATTATCTAATGAGATACATATTTTTATAAAAAATTAAACATATACTATATATAATTAATTTCATACATACATTTATAAAAAATATAAAAAAAAATATTTGAAACTTATACCATATTAACATGAGCATATACTCGATTGATTTTTTATCGATACATATAGGATTGGAATTGAGACCGGAGAGGGACGGGGTGTAACAACACTCAGTGGTAATATTATCAACCGCCCTACGTTTCATTCGGTGGGCCAAATCAGTGTAAAAGAATGCTTGAGAAACCTGAACACGTTTTGTTCATCCGACATAAATAACCTGAACACTTCTTGTTTTGTTTTTTTTTTTCATTCATGGATCAGCACGTCAATTATCAACCGTCAAATGATGGCGCCGTCGTCGTCATCGATCGTCGATACTGCAATCCCGACCACGCCGTGGAACTGAAGATAGTGAAGAAGGGGTTCAGCGCGAGCGGAGGAGATTTCACGGTGAGCGACGGACATGGGAACCTCGTGTTCAAGGTTGAGGGGGTCTTTTGGAGTTGGAGGTCTGAAAGGATCGTCTTTGATGTTGGTCACAATCCTCTCTTCTCCATGCGTTGCAAGGTTTTAATTTGCGCGCGCTCTCTCTCTCTCTCTCTCTTTCTTGGAATTTATGGTTGAGATTGGATGGGTGGAATTGATTTGGTACAACTATATATTGACTATACTTGTTAATTTTCAAAGAAAATATATATATATATATATATATATATATATATATATATATAGGGAAATGATATCGTGCGGGTCGTGCGGTCGTGCGGCGTCGACCACGGACCGTCGATCACGGGTCCATCGCATCAGACGGTCGGGGGCGATTCATCTCGACCGTTGGATGCGATCGACCCGCGATCGGACGACGCACGTCGAATTCGCACGACCGCACGACCCGCATATTATCATCGGCGTATATATATATATATATATATATATATATATATATATATATATATATATATATATATAGGGAAATGATACGGTGCGGGTCGTGCGGATGTGCGGCGTCGACCACGGGCCGTCGATCACGGGTCCATCGCATCGGACGGTCGGGGGCGATTCTTCTCGATCGTTGAATGCGATGGACCCGCGATCGGACGACTCACGTCGGATCCGCACGACCGCACGACCTGCATATTATCACTCGCGTATGTATATATATATATATATATATATATATATATATATATATTGTCTCTGGATGTGATGGGTTGGGATTGAATCATGTCTTGGTTGCATGAGGAAGGAAAACAATGTTTCACTTATTAAAGACAACCTTTCAAGAAGCAAAATGTTACTCACTTATTTTTATTTTTACTGACCAATACTCACACCACACATGTTTTAATTTTTTTTTAAATGATAGACAACTTTTAGTGATGTATATGTTTTGGTAAAAATGTATATCGCTTTATTTCGAGTTAAATGAACTCATTTTTAATAAGTGTAAGAAAATATTTAACAAGGTATATACATCGTCTAACGGAATACATCGCTTCATTGGATTTCTAACAAGGTATATAATATTATATTTTGAACTATTAAAAAAAACAGCGTCCTTTTAAGAATAGTCATCAAAGTATATTTTTGTTAAATTACTAAAATTAAATTGTTTTTTATAACGAAAAGTTTTTTTTTAAATGAATTTGGATTAAGTATGATTTTAATAAAAATAAGATAAGATCTCTAAAAGCTATCTAAACTCATTTTCAGACCTTATCTAATTAAATCATGATGAAAATTATTACTTGTGATCTTAATAGCTGATTGAGATGCATGATTTGTGCCCCGGCCCTATCACCAAAATAATATACTACAATTGAAAATTAATTCCTAATAATCACAAAAAAATTGACCAATTTGATAACCTAGAACAATACCGATTTGGTGTTCTTATGTTATTTAACTTTCTTTTATATATTTTATCTTATTAATAATTAAGGGTAAACTTTTTCTCTCATATAGTAGAGAATTTGAGGGACCATTACATGTATAAACACCATCAAAATCGATCAAAAAGAAAATGTTTTATTTTTTATCATTTTTTCTTTAATCTAAATTCCTTTGCTTTATTTTATTTTTCCATCGTGGTTGTGCACAAATACACCCCTAAGTTTATAGGGGACGGAGTTTCGAAGAAAAAGATCTGATCTTTAGCGCAAAGAGGTCATCATTTTTTCAATTAAGAACCAATTTGAATGTGTTCATGGCAACTAACAAGATGGAGAAAGTGTGTGATTTCAAATTGAAAGGGACCTTCTCTGAGGACTCATGCACTATCTACAAAGACGACTCTTCTACCATTATAGCCCAAGTAAAAACAAATCCTTCCATTAAACCTCATCATTCTATTTACAAATATGTGTTTTCTATTGTTCGCACGTGCAATCATTTTGCAATTATTTACAAGATTGGAGTAGTATATATTATGAGAAAAATGTAAAAAAATATGTGTAAGCTTCTTTCAAGAATAAGCTTTCATTTTTGTAAATTTCATTAGACAAGTACATCGCATACATTCAAGAAATAAAAACATGTTATGAACTGCATAAAGTATTGCAAAAATGACTATATGAGGGAGACACAAGAGGCCCAGTGGGAGTCATATTAGCCCACTCTTTTTTTAAAACTAAATGATGTAGCTTTGTTTGGTGAAAGATTTTTAGATTTTATTTGGCTATAACATGTTCATTTATTTATTTGGATTTTATAGGAGTGAAATAAATTATTTCTAGTTTGTATGATTACATTTATTTGTTTGGATAAATTTATGCTATTTATCACTTACAAGTACTATGAATTAAATATATTATATGTTAAGAGTGAAAAATATCCATCTTATAATAATTCAACTGTAATTGCAGATGGGGAAGAAGAACACGCTGAAAAATGTTTTGCTGGGAAGGGACACATTTTAAATAACAGTTGAATAAAATGTTGATCAAACATTTATCACTGCCCTTGTCATAATTATGTACGAAATCGAAAATCCCCCACCACCAGTGGCCTCTTCTTAAGTTTGTCATTTTAAAACATAGTTTTTTCATTTATTTTCAAATGTAGTTTGAGCTCTTATATGTAATATTATTATTTATTTGTTCAAACTTCAATGATACGTGTGTGATTAAAAAATAAATAAATTACGGTACCACGATACATCTATTCCTATTTATTTATGCTAATATTTATGTTTTTTAAAATTACACATTCTGCGAAACCGCAGGACCCATGATTCAACTTTTTGGGCGGCAAAGATGTTGACTTTGACCAAGGTGGGACGACCATGGCAGCCTATTAATCAAGAACTATTAATCAAGAACTGTCAGCCGTCCAAATAGTGGATTTTGTTTCTGCTGGAAAAAGGACCACCTAGTGGGCCCGTCCTTGTCGATCGAGTTGGCGTCCCGTCCCGCATGAGAAAAAAAAAACAAAAACATTTCCCATCCCTACCCGGAACATTCTTTTAAAAAAGATATATATTGTATATATATAGTATATATAAAAAGATTCTCTATGCCAAAATAGTAAAATCAATTTTCAAAACACTTCTGGAACTCTGAATTAATTTTAAATGATTGAATATCTAAACCTATTTTTAGGACTTTCCATCTAATGGTATCTTTTATCCTTTTTTTTCTAATTTTGTTTCTTTCTTTATATTTTTTAACAGTATGCACATACAGTTTAATAATGTACATAAACGATGAAGAATGAACTTAATAGTGTTCAGATAAAAGAACCTAGAAAATAATATGCAATAGGGTTTGAGGACTTAAAAATAATTTCAGATATTTCATATATCTAAAAATAATTCAAGAATTTCTTGAAGGACCTGAAATTAATTTTTTCAAAAATTATTTCCAAAAAAAATATTATGACTCATATATCTCTAAAAAGTTGTTTGCTAATTTTGATATATAAATCAAAATCCCAGACTAATATTTAAAATTTTAAAATACATTTTTAAAATCAACTTTAGTAAAAGTTAATTTTTTTATCTGATGCCCTTTGTTTTCTGGTTAAGATATAGTACGATAATGTATAAATACAATAAACAAATTATTTTAATCTTTTTGTACTATAACGTTTACATCTACCAATATTAATTGAACCGACCCTAGACGAGGTGTTAGTATGTCTAATTAAAATACTTGATCTTATGTCATTTTAAGACAACATATAGGCACATAGCTTTGTCAGCCTCACTTGTTTAATGATAACGTTTGTCATCATTATCCAATTTATATGACCATAAAACATTAATATCATTCTTTATTCAGAAATAAGATTTGATTTTCTATACTAGATCTCTAAGCTCCGGTTTGAGTAGAGAATTAAATTAGAATGAAGTTTATAATAATTATGGTATAAATAAATTCAGATAAAATGATTTCTTTTATTGGTTGTGTTTTGAATTATTTTTCGTTGAAAAATGTAATAATTAAATTTTTATTGTTTAAATAAAATATGAATAAGGTGTGGATAAAGATTTATAAAATGTGAAAAAATTATGACAGTTCATTTAATTTATCAAAAGTGGTGATAATTGATTTGATAGTTAGTCCATTATTCTCTTGTGTTGAATAACCTGAAATAACTTAATTCTAAAGATTAATTGTAATTCATATGCTACTTTATACCAGTTAATTCTGATATACAAATTTTTATTTATTCTAACATTCTAAACCCCTATTTTGAGGTTACTATGACTAATTTCCCGTTGTTCCAGACTCTATTCTCAAGGGGGCTAAGGAATTGTAATAATGAGATTTTTATTGTTAGCGTATTGTCAAAGATTTTCTATTGTTAGCATGTTTCTTTTATTTCAAAAAATTCAAAGTATACCATGCTTTTTTTTCATAATTAATTTTGAAATACCCAAAACACCCACATGTTAAAACTTTTATTTTTAAAAAAAATTAATAACAGCCGTGTAAAGTATCACTCAATTGACGGTCGATATGCCTTTCGGACAAATCTCAACCGCTCAACTGGTGGATTCCGATAGCCTAAACCGCCACTATCCAAAATGATACGGTCCTTCCTGAGCTTACATTCTCACGCCAAACAACCGCTTTAGAATATGTATCCAAAAAATCATAAAATATGATGATATCTAAGAAAATCATAGAAAATGTATCCAAATACAAATATAATATGATACACAACTACACATACATAACATTAACATTTATTGGTCTTTATCCATTCAGGATGTGCGTGTAATAAAATAACATTTTAAAAAACCAGACTAAACCAATACCCTCAAATTTTTTAATCTATTTATATGCGATTTAATATATCATGTTATAAATACATAAATAATATAGTAATTTTTTTAATAACTATAATAAAAATATAAATAAAAGAAATATGTTACATCTAAAAATGAGTTTATATATATATATACACACACACCCATCAAGTCCAAATGCCCTATCTAAAACTCCGAAACCATCATGGATATTTAAAAATTCTGAGGAATATCATAGAAATAGCAAATCATCATAGATATTTTTCTAAAATATGATTTTATTATGATATATATCCAAAAAAAACCCATTAAAAATATAGATAGATTTTTTTATTTTATCTTTATCACAATATAAAACCAATAAAATATGATGATGTGACATGCTCAATATCATTCATTCCATGTATATTTATAAAATTGTTATTTTATTTAGCGATATTAAAAGTATGTATTTTTTTTCATTCTAACACTTAATTTAAAATTAAAGATCTAAGAATAAAATTGAAAATAAAATGAAAATGTTACAAAGAAGTTGAACAACATAAACATCTCTAGTTAGTGTATGGATAGATTATACTGTAATCATGAATATTAAATAATTTTTATATTATATATGCATATATGATGTTTGAGAGATCTTGAGAACTCATTTTTATTCATATCTAAAAGAGGGTTGAATCAAATAAATTAATACTCGTAAAAGAAAGAATGAATGATTTTGAAGATACATTGATATTAAGGTATCCGATCTAGGGGTGCAACTTGGATTGGTTGAATCTGAACCAACCTAACTCAACCCAACATTTATACGGGTTTGGGTTGAAGTTTTAATGTTTGGTTTCAATCTCAATCTGAACATGAACCTGAGCAATCCAGACCTAATCCAGATTGAATTTCAATTGAGGATTCAAAACCAACCCAAACTTAAAGCATTGAATGATAATATGAATATTATAACTCATATTTTAATTTTTTAAATGTATTATGAAATAAATTTGAATTGTTCAATTTATTTTTACATAAATACCATCACTTCTATAGTTTTATTTATATATTTTAAATAAAAGCATCCCTTAATTTCATTTTTCTTATTTTTTTTCTTGCAGAACATTGACTTTTATAAAATTTAATATAATTATTTAGAATCACACATTTAAAAAATCAAATCTGAATCCAATTCGAGTCCAACTCGAGTCCGACGAGTTGGAAGTGGATTGAGATTCTCATGTTTGAAGATGGGTTGAATTTGATCTCGGTTGACTTTTTTCAATTTCGGATTGAACTTCAACCCGATCTAACCCTTCCAAGTTGCATTCGACGGACTATAACCGGTAATTTAAGGTGACTATAAGGTGTTATATATTCGCTATTTATTTATTCTTCCTTTTTTTTTTTCTTTTGGTTTCTCTCTGTTTTTTTTTGTTTTTTCCATTATTAGCTGAAACAGAGATAAAGTCGAGCTTTTGTTCTCCCTTTTTAGGTTTTTTTTAGGGTTTGTTTTGTTATAGAGAGAGAGATGACGACGACGGCGTCGCCGACGGTTAGGGTGGAGAAGGCGACGAGCGATCTGTTGATCGGGCCGGACTGGACCTTGAACATGGAGATTTGCGACTCAATCAATTCCGATCACTGGTGATCACCCAAAGCTTCGTCTGATTATCGATGTTTTGTTTTGTTTTTTTTATATTGAAAGACTTGATTTTGCGGGTCCTTTCTTTGTTTTGATTGTTTTTGAGGTTGGAGAAGTCGTGGTTTGTGTTGAATTTTAGATGTTTGGATTGCTCGTTAGGGTTTAATTAGATTATTTGGTGAAAAGAGCTTCCTTTTTTTTATTGAATACGGTTGAAGATTTTTTTGGAATTTATTTGAATTTATTGAAATTTATGGACAAATTATCATTATTATAATTATTACAGAGTAATAAAAGGTGTTATTGTTTGTAGCAGAGATTGATATAAAATGAGTTGTATGGACTTTTTCTTGTAAAAAATTCAGTTGAGAAAAGTTAATGGTATGTTTTATATTCTATGTACTATTCTTCTTAATATTATCTTGATTGTTTTTGAAAATTTTAATATAATAGTAAATGACGTGTTTAGTAGAAATTTTGCCAAATTTAATAAATGATCTTATCTTCTTCAATGGAAATACTCTGATAGAAACATCTCAATTGTCAAACTATATGTTGTTTCCTAAAAATATAAAAAATTCCTTGATAGCGAGAATATAATTAAAGATTATCATTTTTATTTGTGGATTATTAATGACCTATAATCTGTGAGGCTCAATTATCTGACGTATTTTTGTCACCCCCCCCCCCCCCCCCCATGGATTTTTAATATTGAGAATTTCAAAATTTTACACACTGAATTTTTGCTTCTCTTTAGTTTTTCTGTTTTTCCTTTTTTTTATATTATAAAATTTGATTTTACTCCTTGAATCAAATAGGCAACCTGTGCGGTTTAACTTATGATTCATTTTGGGTCTTCTTTCTTTCATGGACAAACACTCTCTTTCCCATTGTATTTGTGGGTCACTGTGATTTGCTTCCGCATGCTGTGTTTCTAGTGAAATTTCTTATATGACTTTATTTGAAATGTTTTCTCTAGGGATTTGTTTTATTGAGAACTATACGGCTAATTAGCAAAAATGTGTTACAGTCCGAGTTGTTTCATCATCAATGGGTTTATTGGATTTGTGAATGGTATAATCTATTGAATGTCAAAAGTCTCATATATTGTGACTGTTGTTGGTCAGATGGGTGGGTCACATCTGATAGTGGGTACTTCAAGAAGGGACCAGAGTTTGAAATGATATTAACATATTGTGCTCTCATTTTTTCGTAAATTTATTTGGGTTGTGTAATTGTATTGAGTTTTTCCCCTCCCTCTTCCATAATTTTACTTACATGCTTATGTATCTGGACTCTGGATTTTGATCACTTGCTTTTCTTCTAGTATTAGTTGGTTCTCCGGTTCTCGGTTAAAATTTATCTGGTGACTGAATCAGGCAGGCAAAAGATGTAGTCAAAGCTGTGAAGAAGCGCCTTCAACATAAAAGTCCAAGGGTTCAATTTCTGGCTCTGATAGTAAGCACTATGCTTTTTAGAATTTGACAGTTGGAAATGGTTACACATGCATGTTTGAAATTTTGCATTCACATAAAACATGGCATGCTGTATGCAGTTCATCTGGTAGTATGGTTGCTTATAAGTTAAATATTAATTTGCACTCAATAAATATAATGAGGAGATGCACTTGTTGCGCTCGAGCTGACATCTCGTGGATTTATTTTAGTAATATGAGTCTTGTTGTGAAAGCTCATAGGATATCCCATTACATACATATGGACTGATACCTGCAGGTTATCAAATGATATTTTTAGATATGACTGGTAATTGCATAATAATCATGCCATTTTCATGATTGAGAAAGCTTTCACATGTATTTGGATTAAGAAAACCAATTTATGATATTCTTTGATGAAATACACAGTTTACAAAACACCTAATGGTTTGATAATTGTTTGCGTCCACCTTGCATGGCTTACCTCTCTGCATGAGCTTGTGTCATCCATAAATTAGGATTTACATAGTGATTCTCATTGCCATTCATCACCATTCCATCCGTTCTCTGCAGTTATTGGAGACAATGATAAAAAATTGTGGTGACTATGTACATTTTCAAGTCGCTGATCGGAATATCTTACAAGAGATGGTCAAAATTGTGAAGAAAAAGGTGAATTTCTAATATTGGTTTTCAATATCAGTTATAGAATACTGTTTAAGGTTCAGAAAGTTTTTGGTTTTATATCGTAATGATTTCTTTTTTACATGGGTTTATTTTTATAATTTACGAGTAATTTGTTGATATTCCTTTTTTTTTCGTATTTTAGATTTTCTCTCTCTTGTTTTGAATTTTTTTGGATTTTATTTTGGCAGACAGATATGCAAGTGAGGGATAAAATTTTGGTGTTGCTAGACTCCTGGCAAGAAGCATTTGGTGGACCTGGAGGAAAATATCCACAATACTACTGGGCATATGAGGATTTAAGGGTACGAAGAGTTGTTCAATGCCAATTTTCTTAGTATTTTCATTATGCATGTAGCCAGTAGTATCCTATCTTGTATACTGCAACATGTGTGTGCGCGCAGTCATGTGACGCAACCTGATATTGATATATTTTTGAAGAAAAAGAATGAAGAGATTTTGTAAACTCATAGACGATGAAATATGCAGAGATCCGGAGTTGAATTTCCACGACGTTCTCCAGATGCAGCTCCAATATTTACTCCTCCTGTTGCACACCCAATGATTAGACATCCTCAACCTGGATATGGAATGCCCAGTAATTCTTCTATCAGACTTGATGAAGCAATGGCGTCTGAAATGGGAAATTTGAGGTAAAATTTGGGCTTGTTTTATGCATGGTATTTAAGTTTGCATATTCTTTAAATTCAATTATTTAGCTTGTTTCATTTTCATTCAGTTTATCAGACCTGGACTCAATGAGGGGCATTGTTGAACTTCTTACCGACATGCTGAAAGCTGTGGATCCAAATGATCGAGAGGTTAGCTGTATTGCATGTTTGCTCTATTTAAAGTATTGTTCTCAGAAAATATTGTCAATTACTGTGGTCAATTTTTCTGTGGTTTCTCTGGGTTCATTATAAATAGATATTTGTTGATGTGTAGGGCACGAGTGATAGAGTTTTTCCTATCTGGTCTAAAAATGTGAAAAGGCCAAAATAATTTTGCAACTTTTTTTGACAGGAAAAAATTGAAATTGAAGATGTCAGGGTTGAGCTGTTGAGAGTCTGAAGCTGTATTTTAGATGAGGCTATGTTCAGAGATTTGGAGACTTGATTGGTATTGGAAATGCATTTCCTAACCCCACTCCCCCCATTTGGATTGGAAGATGTCAATTGGAATTGGATGGAATCACAACTCCTAGGGAGTTCAAATCTGTCCATTTCCCACTTTCAACTCCCTGCAGGACGGGTGGGACAACTCTTGGAATCATGATGAATTAAAATTAACCTCACTTAAATCACTCTTAAGATTTTTTTTTTTTAATACAGGGTCATGAAGCCTTATGAGACGGAAAATCAAATCATGACATACACTAAAAAACTTTAAGCTTTACCCAATTCATGAAGCTTCTCTTGATTTCTAGACATAGTAAAGTAACTTATGGCCGTTCTCCCCTCCAATGATGAACAAAAAATGTTTTTACTTATATAGAGAGTTATCCTAAACAAAAAATTTCTGATGTTCTTTAATCCTTTGTGCTCAAAATAAGACATCACCACCTTTTTTTTATTAGAAGACATCACTACCTTGATATGTTTCATAGTGGCTCAACACAAGGCCCTATATGGGTCGTCCCCCCCCCCCCCCCCCCAACACACACAATAAATAATAATAATAATAATAAAATGGAGGTTTTGGGTAATGAGACCATGTAACCTGAGGCTATCAACCTCCACCTTGGTCAACTAGTGCTAGCATCAGGCCATATACATGTAGCGGTTGTACCCAACAATTCCCATTTTGGTTAGGAAAAATACCAGTAGCTACCAGTCTCTGTCTCCTGGCATCAGCGAAAACCTAAAATCAATCTTTCATGTTAACAGTACTCTGGAAAATGCAGAGGTTAATAGGTGATGCATGTTAAGTCTATCAAGTAAATTTAACTATTATTTACGCTTGAATTTGTGTAGGGTGTTAAAGACGAAGTGATCTTGGACTTGGCTACCCAGTGTCGTTCTAACCAGAAAAAGCTTATGCAGTTGTTAAGCACAACTGGGTATGTTCTTTTCCTCCTTACAGAGAGCTGGCCCTATTTCTAGATTAACTTTTAGCAATTGTTTTGGATGGAACTTGGCTTGCAATGATTTTTATCTTCACAATGCATGAACAGAGATGAGAAACTACTGGAGCAAGGTCTCTCACTAAATGACAACATACAAAGCCTGTTGGCGAGACACGATGCAATAGCCTCCGGTCATCCTTTGCCGATTGAAGCAGCTATCTCCACCCCCCCACCACAAACCGATAAATCCGAATCCAGCCCAAAAATAAACACCTCCACTTCGTCCACCCCTGTTGTCAATGGTCATCATGTCATAGAAAATGAGGAAGAAGAGGATGATGACTTTGCCCAGCTCTTGCTCGCAGGTCAACACATCACCAACACCATTTTTTTTATAAACATTTCAGAATTTCGATACATATATGACCAATAATGTCATCTGTTCTGCAGGAATACTAAGTTCAGGCCAGTGGCTTCTCAAAGCACATCAACCTCGGTAGGCGATAACTGGAGTGATTCGATCACTCCAAGCACGCCATCAAGCACGACTGAGGCATCAAATTCTTCATTCTCTAATGCATTATCCCTGCCTGACCCACCCACTCCTGTGAAGACCACCGCCACAAAAGATCAAGACATGGTTGACTTCCTCAGCATTGTTTTAGTTCCCAACCCAACTTCACCTCTCACACCAACTCCCCCACCACCTCCATTGAGCCAAGGCAGTTCCCATGCACCCATTCCCCAAAACAGCCAAGGAAACCCAAATACATCTGCACCTTATATTAACCAAGGACAGTCACCATATAATAATTATGTCGCCCCATGGGCCAAACCCCAACCACAACCTCAGTTTCAGCCCCAACCCCAATCCCAACCCCAGCCTCAGTACCAGCCCCAGCCCCAGTACCAGCCCCAACCCCAACCTCAGTACCAACCCCAGCCCCAACCCCAACCCCAGCCTCAGTACCAGCCTCAGCCCCAGCCCCAGCCCCAACCTCAGTACCAGCCCCAACCCCAACCTCAGTACCAACCCCAGCCCCAACCCCAACCCCAGCCTCAGTACCAGCCCCAACCCCAACCTCAGTACCAGCCCCAACCCCAACCCCAACCTCAATACCAGCCCCAACCACAGTTCAATCAATACCCATCAAGCTATCCACTCCCTCCTTGGGCCGCGTCATCGTCCACAAATACATATCAGCAGTCACCCTCCCCTTCCAACGCCTCGGCCTCTTACATGCCCACACAGCCTTCTCGGCCACTACAGCAGTATCATTCATTTGGTTCCAGAGGGAATTCCGGGGTCACAGCATCCGCAGTTGGAGATGCGCAGAGAAACGCGAGCCCCAGGTACACAACAGGACCCACGACAGCGAATAAACCATTTATACCGTCCTACAGGTTGTTTGAAGATCTGGTGGACTTGAAAAATAAAGACGGAGGATTCAAAGGGAGCGGTAGTTCCACCAGCTTATCTGGAGCATCCACTAATCCAGGTATGATTGGTGGGAGAAAATAAGTTTAATTTTGTGATAATTCTGTGCTTCTGATGGTTAGGGAGGATATATGTGAATGTGTTGTATAGTATACTTTCAGTGAGCACCCCCATTTAAACAGTAATGCAGTGTTGCTGTTCTCTTGCAGTAATGAATGCAAATACAAACGTATGTGTATTGTGTGTAGAAGAGAATGTTAACTCACACAAACTATCTGGTTTTGTCCTGCTATATACTTCATTGAAACAACACAGACACGACACTATACAGACAATGACATAGCAAATCTGGAAAAAGTAGTATACAGGCATAGTAGACATGGTTAAAAAATGAAAAAAAAAAAACACGCATCCATAAAATATAAAAAGTTTGATATAACTATAATGGTGTGTTAAATCATCTATCCTGTTAATATTATAATTTTTGTCGTGTGACATGATTTGTCCGTCCTGCGTCTAATGTGCGTGTTATTTAAAAATTTTTGTACATGTATGAGACTGGTTTGTCATGTTCCTAATGTGTTTTTGTCGGTGTTTGACGCGGCATGTTCATTGAAATATTTGTGCTCTAAATTTTGAGATATCTTTGTTGGACATCTGCAATGTTATTGAGATAAAAATTATGAAGGGTTGGGGCTTGCATGAGCCATGGATTTGTTGAATCTTGTATGAGCTGGCATGTTTTCAATATAACTAACAAAATTTTATTACATTTATCTGAGGTTGGCTTAATGGCTTTATAGCATATTGTGTGTTTCATAGAATATATACTCGTTTACAAACGTATATGCATTCGATGAAAAGAACTCAGATAAAATAAAATAAGGGTTTTTAGTTTTCAGTCCCTGTAAACATACATATTTAGTGATCGGTCCTTCACTTTTTCGTATTTTGATTTTAATCTTTAGATTTAAAGGGTATGTTCTTTTTTAGTCCTTGGGATCCCTAATTATTTGGTTTTTTAGTCCCTGGGAGGGACTAAAAAAGAACATATCATTTAAATCTGGATATTAAAACTAAAATATGAAGAAGTGACGGATCGATCCCTAAATAGGTATGTTTACAAGGACTGAAAACTAAAAAACTCATAAAATAAATGTTTTTTATACACGCACGCGCGCTTTCTACAAAAGTTCAAACCAGACCAAACATTTTTCTTATCTTCAACATAAAAAAAGAGCACGTAAAAAGCCTAAAGACAACTATTAGAAACTCAACATAACCCCCCCCCCCCCCAGGTTTTCGGAGTCTTTGTGGAGACTCCACATAGAGTCTCTGTGAGCGGGGGGATCAACACGTGGACAAATCGGACATGTGATCTCATGTGACAAATCCATTATGAGGGAGTCTCTGAGGGCGACTGTTTTGACTCTGTTAGAACCAACGATTTGAACTCATTTTCATCTCTCCCATCTGTAACCATCTCTCTCATATTCCCCCCTGAAAGGCCTCCGATCGTCTCAGTCTCTCCCTCACTGAAGCCCTCGCCGCACCCTCGCCAATCCCCCATGAGTTTCACGAGTTTCTTTTTTTTTTTTTTGTAATTTGAATGTAGTTATGTCTGGATTGTTTAGGGTTCTTTTGATTTGATTATTTGAATGGATTTGTTTCATATATAGATTTGAGTGGATTTGATTTTGTTATTTGAATGGATTTGTTTCATATATGGATTTGAGTAGATTTGATGAATATGAGAGAGATGGTTACAGATGGGAGAGATGAAAATGAGTTCAAATCGACAGTTCTAACGGTGTCAAAACAGTCGTTCACAGAGACTCCCTCGTAATGGATTTGTCAGGCTTGTCCACGTGTCGATCCCTGTCACACACGGTTTTCAGCACCACAGGTTCCCCTTTTGTTGGGGATTTTTTTTTTAATTTTCTTTCTTGATTGAACAATCTGTCATGTCTTTTCATTTTCATTTTGTTATTTAATATATTTTTATAAAAAAAATGAAGTTGATACTCTAATAAATTACTCATTGTTACAAAAAAAAGTGTGTAACAACAGTAAGTAATTATGTGCATAAAACTTCTATACCTAATTTTTTTAATTCTCATATATACTTTTATCTATAGAATCCATAAAAAATAAGAAAGTGAGTTGTGTTAAGCTTTTAAAATTTAAGGTAAAAATCAATATAACATTTAGCTAAATCGGTTTTACTTATTGTAAAATTAAAAAATCATCACAAATCCTATGCTATTAGAAAAGTATTATTTTAATCCCTACCATCACCCTCAACTAATCAGTTTATTAAAAAATTATTTAATAAATTATTGTAATATATTAACCAGATTTATGGTTGACTTTAAAAATATTTTCTAATTTTATATAGATTTTTTTCGATTTTTGTAAATTTTCAAGAAATTATATCGATTTTTTCTTCTTTTTTTAAAAAAAACCTTGGTGAGTATATAATAACAAAAGAATTTTCAGAAAAAGATAAAGATATTTTTATTTTTTAAAAAATTAAATTAGATTTTTCATATTTTCAAGAAACTTATTTAAATATATTTGTTGAAACTATTTAATTCAATGACTAAATCCATTTAATTATATATATATATATATTATGAATATTTGTAATGAATTTTTCAATTTCTCATGGACTAAAACCTATTTACTCAATTATCTTGGAGTTATATCGATAAAAATTTAAAACTCAAATGATTATCTCCCGGTCGAGCTCACTTTTAACTTCGGCCAGCAGCAACCCGACAACCTCGGGTCCGGACAGCTCAGTCAGAGAATTGTCTGGCCATCAAAGTAGGAACATCAATTAAAAAAATTCCTCTCAACCCCTACAATTTTTTATATAATGATGCATAGAATGGACTCTGTGGGTTGATTTGTAAGAGATGAGGATTTTAAAGATTTATGGGGGTACTTATTTTGTATTTATTCATATATATCAAAATCGAAAAAAATATATTGATAAATGTTTTTTTTACTTTTATATAGAACAAAAAAATTCTCATTTTAATTTTAAAATCAGAATTACTTTTAAAATCAGAATTACTGTTCGCATTTTATGTTGATTATATTTAATATCAAACAAATTAAATTATTATTTTCCATCTATCATCACATTTATCCTCTTTTTCTACCATTTACCCAGTAGTCAAATTAGCCATGTGAAAATAACTATAAATTTTTAGGTTTTTTATTTTTAACTCCCGCAAACCATCGTATTTAGCGATTGCTCCCTCACTTCTTCGTATTTGAGTTTTACTTCTCAGATTTAAAGGATAATTCCTTTATACTCCCTGCGAGGGACCTATCTATAAATGATTTAATTTTCTTTTTAGTCTCTGATAGAAAGTAAAAATGAATTATCCTTTAAATATGAGGAGTAAAACCCAAATACGAAGAAGTGAGGGAGCGATCGTTAAATATGATGGTTTGCGGGAAGTTAAAAATAAATAACCCTAAATATTTTTAACAAAAAGCATAAAATAAAATGTGGGGGACTGGCTAGTAAAAATACATGTTCGTAGGGGTGTAAAAACCAAAATAACAAAAAAAAGGGCCTAGAAACACACGCTCCCTCTCTTATCGAACAAGGGCCCGTCTATCCCCACCAAACAATTTTCCAATCCCACCGATCAAAAAAAAAAAAAAAAACGGTGTTTGTCTGTTTCCACCGATTCAGTTCGACCGAATCCGGTCGTCATTTCAAGTTTTGGGCGACCGTAATGAGTCGTCATTTCAGGTTTTGGGCGACCGGAATGGGTCGAACAGGGTTCAGAATTATATCTACTTATTTTTTGTAAACAAATAAATTTTTGGATTTATCCATCATATTCTACATTTATTCTTTCATCCAAACAACAACTAAGAGATTAAAAAAAATATAAGTAGATATACTTTCAATTAATTCAAATTTTTATAGAAAATATCTTATTAGACAAATATATATCATTTTTAAGCTTCGTTTGAATTCATAGTTAAGATGAATTTTTATTTGAAAACAAAAAAACATATCAGTTGATTCAAACACATTTTATATTTGACTTTTGAAATTTGTCTGTAACCTATGTAAAAAAATTGTTCTTATATTCTACATTTAAGAATAATGATTTATTCTCCCTACATTACAACTCAGACTTGGAGTGATATGAAAGATTCAAGGAGGATACACGTCGTGAGATTATGTTTTCAAAAAAAAAAATTATAAATTTTATTACAATTCCTGTTCGACCAGTTTCGGTCGCGCGAAACCTGAAATGACGACCAAATTCGGTCGCGCGAAACCTGAAATGGCGACCAAATCCGGTCGAACGGGTCGAATTGGTGGGGATAGCAAAACACCGGTTTTTTTTTTTTATTGCTTGGTGGGGTAAGAAAATATGTGGGTGGGGTTAGACGGGCCCATCGAACAAACCCTTTATAAAATGATCCTTCACTTCTCTCTCCCTCCATTCGCTCCTTCCACTTCGTCTTCCTCCAAAAAAATCACACACATCAAGAAAAGATCGATTCGGGTTTCGTTTTTCTAGGGTTTCATCAAAACCTCGGCCACTTCACCAGGGATTTTCCAGTGAAGACTCCAACGTGGGAGCTGAATTCGGTGTCATTGGGAGACCCGATGGCGTTGGACCGCATGGAGGGGTCTTCCGACAGGGGAGACGAAGAGAACGTTTCCTCATCCTCCTCCTCCTCCGCCGCCGCAGCTTTCGGAGTGGCGGCATCGACGGTAGTGGAGACGATGAGCATCGCGTGCAAGAGGAAGTGTGTCGTGCTTTACGAGCGGAGGCATGATGACTTCGAGGTTTGTTCGGTGACGGGCCCGCCGGAGAGGGGGTTGGTTTGGAAGTTGAGGCGTCAAAAGGGGGTAATCTCTGTTGGTTCTTGTTATGTTCTTTATTTTTGGCATCTCTTTTGGTTTTGGGATTTAATTTTTCCACGATTCGGTGGGTGGTTTGATTTTTTCTTTGAAACGGAAAATGCGTACTGCGTCTCCAAAGTATTATGTGAATGTGGTTTTTCATTATACTTGGAAGAAAACTGAAAGTGATGTTTCTTGCCAAACATATGTTAAACTGGTAATAAAGCTAAAAAAAAAAAAACAGAGGAGAAACACAAAATATGGAGAGGGGTATTGTTGCTTGCATGCAATGAGAAAATCTTTCAAAGAAAAAAGGATACATATGAGAACATTTGGGTGTGGCAATGACATATTTCCGGGCCTGGGTTTAGATTGGTTTACTCTAATCTTGTTGGAACTTGGAACCTCTCTCTTCTTTAATCTTGTTACGTTTTTCTTTTTTGGTTCGTTGATTCTCTTCGGGGGGGACCCCTCGTCTCCTTGTTTGAGGGGCATTGTTCCTTAAAATATGAACTTTCAAAAAAAAAAAAAATTCTTTATCAGAGTCAGAGAAACAATCCAGTCCCTGATTGTACACACTACTAAAAACTGGATAGGTCTTGATTTGTTTCCCTTGTACGTTCAGGCAGCCCAAAACCCTATTCCGGTATTTTTTAGATGTTGATAATCATCTTTTTTATGGTTAAAGGTGAGCTGAAAAATTATGTCTTATGTTGAGAAACATAAGGAATTAACTAGACAGAGAAATTAACTCACTATCCATTTAGCAGACCACCAAGTGTGGAATCACAATTGGCTTCTACCAGAGCAAAAATATTCTCACACTTTTGTGTCATGTAGTGGGCAAATTTTTTTTGGGTTATGCAGTATACTTGTGAACCAGACGGTCTGGAATTGTGTTGTCTGTGCAATAACTCCTAAAATTGTTTACGTTCTTGATGAAGCTTATAGGTATCCTCTGTATTTTATGTTTAAAAGAGTTGGGAATCCTTTTAAATCATGGATCATTATTGAATTAGATTTTTGGGGTAGAGGAGTATATCAGACCAATGTGTTGAACATGCGCTTCATACCAGTGTCAGTTTGCTCCAAATATGATGCATATGGGTGTGATACATGCATAACAATTGGTGAAATGGATTTTAAGTATTGTACCTTACTTAATATTTTATGCCCATCTATTGATCAGAATTTTGTTCACGTGAAACTCTGTAGTTTGAAGGGTGGGGGGTTTCACCTTCAATATTTCCTTGAATTCGTGGGCAGATGGTAGAACCTTCTACGAGCCGCTGACGAGTATGGAATACGAGGATTTGACTGAAAATCTTTTTTTTTTTTTGGCAGTGTTACTACAATTTTAGATTATATATGCAAATGTCTAGAAGAGCATTGAAATCTTCATCAAGGACTAGGGCAGGTTTTTGGTGAGAGCCTCCAAAGTGGAATTTCGGGGAGAGGGAGGGGGGATAGTGATCAAGGAGTAATTGTATGGAGACATTATGGGTCCCAGTCAGTTATGTGTTGTTTTTGCTGGCTTTTCCTTTTTTTTTCCTCTCCAATTCTCTGATGATGTTGTACTACGGTTTTACTAATAAAACGTGTTAGTAGTTCAACAATTTTCCTGAAAAAAATTCCTTGTAAAACAAATGTGTTTTTGAAGTACGGTGCATCTAAAATATCCCCTCAAAATACGTAGTGCACCTTGTGGTTTTTGTTCGTCATGGACGTGTCTGTTGATGTCCTTGTCACTCGAGCTGTCAGCATAAACACTGATGGATGGAATTATCTATATGAACTAAATGGAGAATCCACCTTTCACCAGAAAAAAAACAAAATGGCTAATCTGCTGAAGGTTTGCATAAACCACATGAGTTTCCATTATTTTTTATTAGTTGTTTCTCTATTTTGTCATCATGCTTCACTATGTTAATTATATAATCTAGTATTTTCTACTACTGCTTCTTTTCTTAAATATTTTATTTCAAACTTCTCAACTTGTGGTTGAATTTGGTACTGCAGTCGAGGACAATTTGCGTGGCACTTGTTTTATGTTTAGGTAGACATTCTGATCCACCAGAGGTGATGAAAACCTTAACCAGTGCAAGAATGGAGTGCTGGATAGGTAACATAGTTTACATAAATTATGCCCTACTTTCATGTTCACTTTCTTTGCTATATAATAATTTGGAGTTGTGAGAGCTATCAGAACACCTTTTATGCTTTCTCCTTAACCACTGACCGTTGATAAAATATTGCATATGTTTTATTGATACAGAGTGATTTAGAGTGGTCGAGTCCTCATTCTCTAACAGCATGTTCTATTCTAATCAGTTTAATCTGAATGCAAATTAGCAGTCTTCAAGTTTGCAAGAAGTGTTGTTGCTAGCCATTTTGAGTTTAGGAGTCAGAAAATTGTCCAAATTGTTTATATTTATTAATTGCCGTGTGACTCTTTTTAATGCATTTCTCCATAAACTTTCTTGCTATATTGATTGAACAAGAAACCCCTTCCTTCCAAATCTATGTGTGTTTCTAGCCATTTTGAGTTTTGGAGGCAGAAAATTATGCATAAACTTTGTTTCTATATTGATTGACCATGAAACCCCTTCCTTTGAAATGCGTGTTTGCTAGCCTTTTTGAGTGTGTGTGTGTGTTTCACCATAACTTTCTTGCTATATTGATTGAACATGAAACCCCGTCCTTTGAAATGTGTGTTTGCTAGCCATTTTGAGAGTGTGTGTGTGCGTCTCTCTCTTTCTGTTTTTATCCTTGATCTTTTTTCCTTTTTGTGGATTTTTTTGCCTTTTTTTTTTTTATCTACTTTAGCCTTTAGTAGATCGTCTCCATTGTTTTTGAGGGGCATCGTTTATCAATATGAAGCTCCTACTTTTTCCTCCAAAAAAAAAAAACCTGTAATGATGCTGCCCTTTTTAAGTTGGGGGGCAAGTCCATATAGCTAATCATCTTAGAATTATCTAATATTCTGGTGAAGTCCGTATATCTGCACAATCATGTAGAAGTGGTATAAACCAAGCCACATAGCATTCTAGAAGTGACTGATATTTGACTATACTAGTTTTTTGTTTCTAGTAGTTTGACCTCCTGGATTGTTCACAGTAACCTGAAAGAATGTCTGGTCATGTGTTGGAGAGGGTTGACTTGATACATGAGTGGGAAAACTGCTGCTATATTGGTAGAACAAGGTGATTTTGTTGGCACTACTGCGAGTCGTGCTCATCAGCTTGATCTCAATGTCTTTTTCTTTGTGGGAGTTCACCATCTAATTTTATTTGAAAGTAAAAGAGAGGAAACCCAGTGAAAATAGTGCTTTCTTGGTTTGACAATAAAAAAATTGTGATGCTTTTAAATCCCATGTGCACCAATTTAATAAGATTCTATTAAATTGCCCGTTTTAAAATAAACACAGCATTCTTGGAGTGAGCATTTAATATATGAATTATTGTCAAGCATCCAATCATGTTTCTTACATGCATTTTGTTTGCATAGGTACTATTTAGGAATTTTTAATTTCCATCCTTGTGATGCTTTTGTACTTGGAGGTCCATTGTAGACTGTACCTAACCACATAGGATCCCTGTTTGTTACGATAGTTCGTTATGTACTCTTTGCAATTTTCTTTTGAATAAAAATTCAATATTCCTAACCAATTCCTGATTTCATCGTAGTAACTTTTAGTCCTTAATTGTCAATATGCTGAACTTCCATATCTCTATATAAATCCTAATTTCTTTCTGTGCATCAAACAATTTAAAGATCTAGCTTATTTCTGAAAACCCTAGCCCCTTGTGCCATAGATATGCCTAAATTCCACCATTAAAACCTTAATTCTCTTCCAATTCATTACCTACACATTGTAATCGATCATCTGAAACTATTTCCATCATTATCCATTTGAGTGAGGGTAGGATCAAAGTGTAGAAGATCACGTCTGATGATCTGGTCTGCTTGGGTGGAGCAGCTTCAACTTCTTCTGCTTGAGGAACCATCTATTAGAGCATCTCCAATCATGTACCCAAACATTTACTCAAATTTAAATTTGAGTAAAAATCACCCAATACCCTCTTCAACCATGTACCCATATCTATACCAAATCAAGTTTTTACTCAAATCTTTAACCAAATCAAGGGAGACTCAAATCTTTACCCAAATTTTTAATATATTTTTTTTCCTTTATCTCCATATTTTTTTCCAATGTGATATTTTTTTTCCTTTAACTCCACCTTTAATTGAATTATATTAGATGCTTTCTCACCCCCAAAATTTTCACCATCTCTTGAAACCAAAAATAAAAATAAAAATGTGGTATTATTTCTTAAGTCTTCATCTTTGTTTTTTAACTTTTTATTTTTACTCCAATAAAAAATATATTATTTTTACATTTTTTTTCAAAAAATTGGAGGATAATAATTTTTAAATTTAAATATCTTGAAGGGAAGAAAAATTGAGTAGTAAAAATGTTTGGAGAAAACACTTTGAAAATGTTTATAGGAAATAATTAGAAGAAAATGTGAATTTTTAAAAAGATTTGAGTAAAATATAAAGTGATGGTTGGAGACACATCATATCAAATCAAGCTTTTACTAAAATTTTAAGTGAAATTTAGGTATAAGTTTGAGTAAGGGCTGGAGATGGCCTTAAGGGTACTCAGAAAGGGTTGGGGGGGAGTGTTGGTTCTGGAGACTTTCACATGTAAGAAGTTTGTTATGTAATGTACAATTGCTATTGTCCATCTTTGGCACGGAAGGATATGGTTTGTGAATTCTCATAGTTGAAGTGAGGGTACATGATTGTCTACCAGTATGAGACTTGCATGATTCGCTCCACATAGGGTCGCAAACAAGAAAGAGAGATCATCTATTCAAGGAGGGTCTGTGAGGATCCATTAGAGGTTGTGTCAAGACACTTTTAGGACACTTGTCTGAGTGAGATTGTGAGGAGACCTAACAGGTGCGCAAAGCAGGGGAGTGGTTGATTGGTGTTTTGGACGAGGACTTGGAGTGCAGAATGCGATTCGGTGTTTGTGCATGAGACTATTGCATGGGTATGGCTGGGCAAGCTTCATGGCTGAACTGGTTGTATATACAGAATTTCATGATAGACTGGGGCAAGGTGATTTCATAAAAAAAAAAAGGCGTCGATACTGAACAAATCCAAGGCTTCATGTCGCTACTCTATGAAGAAAGATAATTGACGGGAGTCTATAGTTCTAAGTGGATAAGCAATGCTTCAACACTGTATCCTCTGTGTAATCTGGACATTGAATATAGCCTCTGTGTAGTCCTCTATGCCCTCTATCAATGCAGGTTCAGGTTTCTAAATCAGATGGTTCACATGAACACAAACTTTACCTCCTTGGACCAGCTGCGGACTGTCGAGTACCGACAATAGCCTGAGAAAGAAAGGGGGCAATAGCATCCATGAGAAGATCACCTGATCAATCATACTAGCAGTTTCTTGGACTATTTGGAGAAATAGAAATGAAGTGATTTTTAAGAACATCACTACTTATGTGCAGAATCTGTGGGAGAGTTTTAAGAGTTCATAGGGAATTCATTGTGTAGAAGCAAAGAGGATTTTGTTTGAGGAGAACAATATGGCAATAGATTTTTTTCAAAAAAAAAATGAAAATAAAAACAATATGGCAATAGAGGTCTAGATTGTCGGTTGTTGGCTCCGATTCAAGCCAGATCAGTAGACTCCTCACCTGCTGATTTTTTTTTGTCTTTATTCCTTCCTTTTCTTTTCTCTTTTGCTGTAATTGTACTCCAAGTAATCATTACAATTTGCTGGAATTGTAAGTGATCATCTATTCTTCACTTGCTTAGTTGCTTATTTGGTGCTCATATTTGAGCAAAGGTAGTCATCCATCTTTGTTTTGGTTTTATTGAAATGGACATTCCTCATCCCCTTTTGTTCGAGGGGCAATTTAATGCTTTGACAAATTATAATGCCTTATTCATGGATGTGATGCTTGGTTAGCTATAACACTCTTTTGATACAGTGAACAAGTCAAATTTTTTATGGGTTTTCTTATTCATTTCCATCAATTTATGTAAGAGAACATGTTGGAAGTTTTACTACTTTTATGATATGTAGAACAGGTAATTTATTTTACATATATATGTATTCTCACCTCAATGCTTCATTACTCATTGAATGCATCACTTCTTTACAACACTTCACTGCCGCTATCCTTAGCCTTGTATCTGCTTCATTAAGTAATATGTGTGATTTTTGTTTTCTTGAGTTTGCAGATCCATTTTCTGTGTCACCCGGTAAGGCACTTGAGTTAATTGGAAAAGCTTTGCATACTCAATACAAAAGATGGCAACCTGATGTAAGCCCAACTTGTGGCTTTTCAATGATCTATTAGATGAATTTTTTTTTAGATGGGATGAGGTAAACAAAAAGAAACTGTGTAAATATTTATATTGAATCCATTTTTATCTAATGATTCTCAAAATTGTGGAATACATACAGGCTTCCTATGAGCTCCTACTTGATCCTACTGTAGATGCTGTGAAGAAACTATGTACTTCCTGTCGCAATTTTACCAAATCAGAAAGAATTTTGTTTCATTTCAATGGGCATGGAGTACCAGAACCAACTGCTAATGGTGAAATTCGGCTGTTCAACAAGGTCTTGTCTGGTTTGAGAAGTAGATTTGGTGCTTTTATGTTATATCCAAATGCAGTTGAATTCTGAAACTGTGTATGTTTTTAATTCAGAGCTATACTCGATATATCCTGTTGCCCGTTCGTGATCTTGATTCCTGGTTGAAGACACCTTCAATGTATGTGTTTGACTGCTCTTTTGCAGGAAGGATTGTTGACGCCTTTATCGAGGTTCACAATACTCTTCCCCATCCAACTTTGGATCTATATTTTCTCACTTTTTTGTTTCATAAGTTGTGAATTTATCAAGAATTTCAGATAATATTGCACAATGTTAAAGAATGAAAATGGAGAGTTAAATGTAACAAGCAATTATCTATACAAATTCAATTGTTACACATCATGCCCACCAGATTTTGTATTAACTGATAAATGTATCAATGGTGAACCAAGGAATCAGCTTCCCTTTGGTTTCAAGGATCTTTTTTTTCTGGATAACCTAATAAAATCCTTTCAGCTTGATGTTATTTGAATTTCCTGGTGACAATCTCTCTTTTGTTGCATTTCAATCTCTTTATGGTCATATTGTCTGTGTAATTGTGTTGCAACATGCATGCATATATGTATATATATAGTATTATTATCAGATGAAGTAAATTACCCTTATTTTATTTGTGGATCATCAACAGTCTGTTCTTTTACCAATAAAAAAAAAATACCAATAAAAAAAAACAGTCTGATCTTTGTCCATAACTAATGTGATGGTTCCTTTCTTTCTATGAATGCCACATGACTATAGTCAGCCATTCTTGTGACAATTGTGATTTTGATTATGGCACTTGTTTTTGTTTGTTATCCCCATTTCCTCACAATGCCAAGTTGTCCTGTTGATGCATAGGTGACACAAAAAGTGGCATAAACTATGTCCCAATCTCTTGAGCAAATATATAATGAAGAGAGCATGTGACTCCATTTTCTTTGCAATCGTCTTAAAAAATGCACCTTGCAAGACAATTGGTCCTTGCAATAAGATGGAAATTTTTTCTTAACTTTCAACACTAAAGATGCATCTTTTCTTTTTTAGTTAATATTCATCTTGTTGCTCTTGTTAAAAAGATCAATAGAATGTCTATAATTTCATGAACTTGAAGATGCGTTTAAAGCTAGGTTCAGCTTTAAATCATTCTGCATGCTCTGTCCTGTTACTTGCCATTTCGCTCTCTTAAAGAGGATTCAGAGACACATTCCAAGCCCAAATAATCTCTTTTTTCTTTCCCAAAATTGCATTTTGTTCGCCTTGCGACTGTATTTATACATAGTATTTGGTTCTTATCATCCAGTTACATGACAGTTTTTTCTTATTTTGCATTTTTCATTTCATTTATTCTAATTTTTAGCACCAAGATGGGAATTCCGCTGCTTCTTCTTCAACCAGGGATTGTATTCTGCTTGCTGCATGTGGAGCCCATGAGACACTGCCTCAGAGTGATAAATTCCCTGCAGATTTGTTCACATCCTGCCTTACTACACCAATTAAAATGGCGTTGCGCTGGTATTTTCTTGGGCCTTTATCATTTTGATTTTTGTTGCATTGATATGTTAGATTTTGTTATAAGAGAAAAACATTTGAATTTTTCAGGGGAACTAATGACTTATTAGAATGCCCGAGTTAAATAATCAATATATTTTTAGTGCTGTTGTACTGTTTTCTTAACTGTTGTGTCTTATTCATGTGCTGCTGCTTGATATTTTCAGGTTACGTAGTCATTCATTACATTGTGACGAGATTAATGACACTCTTATAGACAAAATTCCTGGTAGCCGTAAGGACCGGAAAACTCTCCTAGGGGAGTTACATTGTATTTTTACGGCGATAACTGATGCAATTGCATGGGATGTCCTCCCCCATGGTAAACTATGAAGAGCTTGAATTTTTCATTCGTTATTTGAGTATACTGTTTTGCTTCTTAATATCTCTATTAAGTTTGGGATATAAGCAAAGTTGGAAAATATAAATGGCAGATCTTTTCCGGAGATTGTTCAGGCAGGATATCTTAGTTGGCACTCTGTTCCGGAATTTCTTACTGGCTGAGCGAATCATGCGGCCTCTTAATTGTTCCCCAGTTTCATTTCCTGTGTTGCCCTCAACAAACCAGCATCACATGTGGTATAAGAATTGTCCTCTCCACAATGCACGTGACATATTTGCCTTGCTGTATCTTATTTTAAATTGCATGTTACATAGGGATGCATGGGATATGGCTGCTGAGATCTGTCTTTCTCAGCTTCCATCTTTAATTGATGATCCCAATGCTAAATTTCAGGTTTCTCTTTTCTACTTTTGTTTGCTCTGTTCATACAATTTTTATATGCTGAACTTCAGATTAGCAGGCCGCTTAAACCCTTTTGTATGACATTCAGCCTAGCCCTTTTTTCACGGACCAGTTGACTGCTTTTGAAAGCTGGCTTGACCATGGTTCTGAACATAAAAAGCCACCAGCACAGTTGCCCATTGTTATTAATGTATGTCACCAGCACAGTTGCCCATTGTTATTAATGTATGTCATATACCATATGCATTTTTTTATTTGTTTGCCTATGCATTATATTTTCCATTTATTTCTGTTTCTGTTATGTCTGGAGCTAATTTGTTTTTTTCTATTTAGGCTGGTTGGTTCAATTTTTTTAAAAATTTGTATAATTTGGAGGGTTTATATATATATATATATATATATATATATATATATATATACACACACACACCTGAGTGATAGCGTGCGGCGTGCGGTTGGGTGTGGATTCGACGTGAGTCGTCCGATCGCGGGTCCATCGCATCTGACGGTCGATGTGAATCGCACTCGACCGTTCGATGCGATGGACCTGTGATCGACGGCCCGTGGTCGACGCCGCAGACCGCACGCCGCACCTAATCACTCCTATATATATATATATATATATATATATATATATATATATATATATATATATACGGGGGTGATGGGGTGCGGTCGTGTGACCGTGCACCCCGTCGTTTGCCCCACACATCGACCGTGCGATCGATGTTCTCGGTGATCGCACGGTTGACGTGTTTTAAACACGGACCGTGCGATCACGAGAACATCGATCGCACGGTCGACGTGTGGGGCGCACGACGGGGTGCACGGTCGCACGACTGCACCTAATCACGTCCCTATATATATATATATATATATAAGCTGTTGGATTTGAACCCATGACCTCGTGATTGCATATTTTGTTGTCAACCATTGAGCTATGGGTCCAACCCATGGTTGGGAGTTAGTCATTCATGGATCTGTACGAGTATACCGACAAGTTGATGAAGTGCTGGTCTTCTTATTGGTTGTACTCTGTATTTCTGCACATAAGTATTATTGATTTTCAGAAAATAAGTCATGGGTATCTCTGAAGTGTCTTCTCCATGTGCAAAGAAATGTTTTGTACATAAAAAAGGGTATGCAAACTGTAGGGATTAGGATTTTTTCAGTTGGTGGATTATATATAAATATATCATCCAATAGACTACCAGTTGTAAATGTTTAAATAATTGGATCCTGGAAAGTTCATTGTTGTTGTGGATGGATTTGATTATCCTTTTTTAGTGGGATATCTCCAGAAGTTATTAAGATTGGTAAACTTTTGGAAGAGGGACAGACTAGGCTCCTACTTTGGTCGGGGTTTAATCGCCATGATTAGTCCAGAACTAGGTTTTAATCCTAAGAAACCTGTTTGGTTGGGCTTGAATAACAAGTTTAGCTAAGATAGTTTGAAATGGGACAACAGAGTATTCAACAAATTTTTTTTTTGAGAAGAATATAGGAGAATCTTATTAATAGAAACCCCCGGGAAGGAGACGAGGGATCTCCTTACAAAAGAGAAGAGAGGAGTGATAAAAAATTACAAAAAGCTGGAAAATACTCCCTTACATGACTTATTACCCGATCTCTGTCACCTAGACCACTATATACTCTTAACTACTCAGCAAGTTCGGGTTAAATTTATTCAGTTTGTTGAGCAATGTTTTTTTTGTAGTTATTCCTCTCTCTCTCTCTATTTGTATGTATGTATGTATGTATGTATGTATTTGAGGTTTCCCCCCTCCAATTTTTGATATGCATCATTTGCTATTAAACTCGAGTTTCCATTCTGGGTGTGATTCCTACTCTGAGATGGTGAAGGGTCAAGGTGCAGGCCCTCAGGGTGACGTGATTTGCAATGTCAGAGATTTAAGCTGGTATGAAAATATGGATTCTTGTTGCTTTGATGGCAATGTAAACCAGAATATCGAGAATGTGAATGAGTGTCTTGATAAAGTAGCAAGACAATCACAGGGACAATAGTTTTCATGCCCAGAATCTTTGACGTGTCTCTCTATTTTAATTCGAGACCTTGTGATGATGCTTCGGGATATCCTTTTCGGATGGTTGCGCAGCGACACCATCTCGATTTGATTCGGCAACACCCTTGTCTACTCCCCCATGAGGTTAGATGACCTTTCTTTGAGGTTGTCTCAAAATGTAGTGGTTTCCCCCATTCGTGATAGACCATAACAAGATGAGGCGAATTGCGTGCCTAGTGTATATAATCTATGAAGGAATAAATGCCTTTGGCTTAGCTTGAGTTTTATGAGAAGATGAATACCAATGACCTTCTTGAGATAATGTATGACATGGAGGAGTGCCATGACATTGACATCAACAAATTGCTGAGGAGAATGTTGATTCTGTGAATCTTGGTCCTTCACCATGGCGATGATGCATTCAAAGGGGGTCATAGAGAGGTTGATGCTCGAGAAGATGTCATGAAATATGATGAAGAACCTCTTGAGGAAATGCATGAAGTTGAGGACATCGAAAATATGTACCCTCTTTGGTTTGACGAAAACTCTTTCTTCATCATATGCCGAGGGATCCTTACTTTGAAACTGAATCTGGAGACAATCGTGTGGTGAGCTCTTACATGCATCATCATCACCAACGTCTCAATTCACTTTGCCTGTGAGGAGCGAAAAATTTTCTTGGAGCATCAAGGAAGATTGAAAGACACTCAATTGCTAGGATTCACCCCACTTGTTGACGTGAGCTGACCCTAAAATATTTTGATCAGGAATTTTAACCCTCCAAGTCGGAGGACGAACTTCTCTCAAACTAGGGAGAATGATGCAAATTGAATTTTGATTTTTTAAATTTTTATTATTTTATCTGAATAATTAGTTAATGATTTTTTATGGCGTAACCATGGATTTTATATATGCTTTTGAAAACTAGTTTGTTAGGATCAAGGGTGTTTTACTTTTTGGTGATTCATGTGCTTTTTTAAACAGGTTAATCACATTGCTTTGTTGCTTTCACACAAATTGACCCCTCAGTGTGGCCTAGAGGTTTATAAATACGATTCTTTTGAATAGCAAAAGGCATTGAATTTTTTAGAATTGTTACTTTTGAGTTTGAAAGAGGTTCTTTGGGACTCTTTTTGCTTATTTGTGGTTTTATTGAGCAATAAAGTTTTCCCTGTCTCTCTCTCTTTTTCAAAGGTTCCTTCTTATCCATCCCTTCTCAATCTGCATCAATTTTGTATGTATAAGGTTGAGTTGTGTAGTAAGCAATGAACTCGTGGTCTTTCTGACTTTTGCAAATCATGAGTTTTTTTACCCATTTGAAGAATGATTCATCCCCCTTGGATGATGGTCAATTCTAAAAAATTCCGAGATACTGTTTGAAACTCCACTCTTATGATTTAACCGTCCTCTTGAAAATCTTTTACACATTTTACATGCAATAATTCATCCCATTAACATAGTGTTACACCATCTTAAAGGTGACTTGAAAGCTTGTTAAGGTTCTAAATGCGTCACTAAATATTTTTATTGGTTTTTTTTTTTTTTAAATCTACATCCTCTTTGGGCTTTTATTTTAGTTCCATATACCATGCCATTTTGGATTTTTCAGATTTTGGATTCTCACTTAGTCATAATGGACTTTGTGCAAACGTCATTATCTATGAGTCATTGACCAGTTTATTTTAAAATGTTCCTTGCTTGTGATCATCTTTTATTCCAATTATATCACTTTAGTTTATCATTTTTTTCTTTTTTTCTTTATAATGTAAACTGGGTGCTAACAACACATTCGTGTTTTATTGCTTATTTGATTCTTGTCTTTTAATTTCATATTTTTGTGCTCATGTTTAGACTGTGCTCAGTCATTATCATCGAAATCGGGCACTGGGGCTTCTTGGTAGATTCTTTGACATGGGACCTTGGGCTGTAGATCTGGTATTCCTTGTAACCTTTGACTCTTATTCTAGCTGTTCTAGTCTTGACATTATTTAGCTTCCTGTTTCTTATGGTTGTGGCATTTTGAGATTCAAGTCGCTTAGTTCATTAAGTGTTCATTGCCCATTTTGTAGGCTTTGTCACTTGGTATTTACGCATATTTACTCAAACTTCTACAAACAACAGAGAGGGATATTCAGCCGCTTCTAGTATTTTTATGGGCAAAGATCCTCGCACTTGATAAAGTTTGTAATTTTGTCGTGACTCGTGATCTTATGTTCATGTAGTTCAATTTTAGTTTTTAGGGAGTTATGATGCGATTTGCATTTTTCAATTTTCTTATAAATGATGGTAGTAATAGATTACTCATTTGAATTGTCTCAATCTCTCTTTTTTTGTGTGGGAATCAGTCCTGTCAAGCTGATTTAGTGAAAGATGGGGGTTATAAATTTTTCATCAAGTTTCTTGACAGCACAGATGCATGCACTGAAAAACGTGCAATGGCTGCTTTTGTGTTGGCTGTCATTGTAGACAGACACCACGTGGGGCTAGGGGCCTGCATTCAAGCAGATTTGATACCTGTGTGCCTAAGGCGTTTGCAACTTGCCAATCCACATGATGCAAAGGCTGAGCCTTTACTTTGTCAGTGGCTTTGCTTATGTCTGGGGAAGCTTTGGGAGGATTTTCCTGAAGCACAGATGATAGGCTTGCAAGCAGATGCACCTGGAACATTTGCCTCACTACTTTCAAAATCCCAGCCTGAGGTATTCATTGATGTTGTTAACTGGTACTTGCAACCCTTTGTGAATATTCTTTTCTGGTTATTGATATGAAAATAGTTGTCAGGTAAGAGCTGCTGCTGTTTTTGCATTGGGTATGCTTCTTGATGTGGGCAATGATTCATTAAGAGATGAGACGGGAGTAGATGATGAATGTGATGATGATGAAAAAACCAAGGCTGAGCTAATTATTGTTAAAAGTCTCCTTGAAGTTGTTGCTGATGGAAGCCCCATGGTTAGAGCTGAGGTTGTTGTAGGTATGTGTATCACTTTCTATTGCATGTCCGCTACAAATTATTTCACAACAGAAAAGATTTTAGTGACTTCAGTAGAATAAGTTTGATTCCTCGGTTAAAGTTGAAAAGTCAGTCTGTTATGTGATTGCATTCTGTTATTACTTTGTCACAGTGCATATTTAGAAAGTTTTAAAGAATATCAAGTGTTTGAATGATGACCTTGAAAATTTTAGACACAGTGATACATCCATATACTGAGGAGGTTCCATGAGAAATTTAATATCTACACATATGTTGGTTGAATTAATATTTGATGAATATAATTTATAAAAGTGGAAATTTTTTTGGATGAATGTCTGTTATATAAATTATCCTAATAAATATATACAATGTTGTGTGACCGATGGTACATGTTCTAATATGATTTTTTTTTTGAGAGTTGTATAGGAGAACCTTATTTCAAGAAACCCCTGAAATTAGGAGACAAGGGATTTCCTTGCAAAGATAAAACCAAAAGGAAAATACAAGAATTTATTAATTTGCCCGATAATATATTATTCTCTTCCCCAAGCGTCGCCCATTAAGGACCTAGGCATAGGCGCCTCCAAACTGTATTTGACCCAAGTATTGTCCAAATACACCCTTTTGTGTTGAAACACCTTTTCATTGCGCGTTAGCCAAATGGACTAACATATAATTGAGATGACACTTCCATATACATACCATGTTAATAAAATTATTCTAGCAAATATGGAAAATATGCCTTGTATAAAAAAGTGAACATGTATTATTATAATCAGGATGAAGTTCGCTCTAGTGCCTATAAATGTCTAGGACTCAATTTATGACACGACACTGCATGAAATTGAAGTACCAGGAAGTATTGAGGATTAATAAATGGAAAATGATACATCCGGACCGTTTGATTTTTAATTAAAAGTATATACTCACCTAATGTAATAAATACTATTATGATGAGTGAAGTATATATGTAGGTAAATGAGGATATATTTTTTTCTCCCTGAAAAAATGATAAGTTTTTTTTTCTCCATACTCTGCAGAAATAGTGGAGCATATATTGCATCAAGACAGTATACCCGCCACTATTGGAATGTATATGTGGCTAGGGGACTCCTTTATGCTGCAATGCAGACTGAGTATATCAGCGCCCTTCATAAATTTAGGCATGCTAGATACATGCAAATTGTTTGTCTATTTTTGTGGTAATTTTTAATGAATATTTCTTTAATTGTGACCCTATAAGTTAATGAGTTGATATACTATACAAGTGGTAAATATGCATGGATACATCATACATCGATCACGAGTAAGTAGGCATGCTTGAAAGCATTTGAGTTTATATAGAAAGTGTTGCACGATTGGTTCAGCATGTGTCTTCTGATGAGATGGGTGAATTTGTTTATGACAGCTCTTGCACGTTTTGCATTTGTCCACAATAAACACCTCAAGCCAATTGCTGCTGCTTACTGGAAGCCCAAGCCTAATCGTTTATGTACTTCATTGCCATCATTGCCCAATATTAAAATTTCAAATTATGGATATAGAAGTGTAGGCCAGTACACGCATTCTGGAAGCCCAGTTCTGAGAATTGGCAGTGACTGCACTAGTTCTGGTCTGCGTGGATGGGTCTCAATGAATAGTCCCCTTGCATCTACAGGAATCATGTGTGGTTCTCCCCAGTCAAATGATTCTTCTCAACATTCAGATTCTGGTGAATTACTAAAGGACCATGCCAGTAGTGGGGACACCAATTTTTCAAGATCCAAACCCCTAGATAATACAGTGTATACTCAATGTGTATTGGCCATGTGTACTCTAGCAAAAGATCCATCTCCCCGGATTGCAAATTTGGGGCAAAGGATGTTATCCATGATTGGTATTAAGCAAGTTGTGACAAAGGCACTTCAGCCTGATGGACCTATTCAGCCTGGTGATTCCCCTGCTACATCTCCAGCCCCTTCATTACATGGACCTGCACGATCGCCATCCTCGTGGGACACGACTGCTGGTAATGATTTAGGTCCTGAACATGGTATTCATATTGTCAATTTAGCAATTCTCTTCTTTCAGTCTTTCTTGTTCCGGTGCATTAATATGTTTTGGCCTTTTTATTTCTGGAGCAACCTTGATGGAGGTCTGTAAGAAATCTTCTGTCTTTTTTTTCTCTCTTTCGGAATCAGGACATTCCCCTCTCACATTTAGAACACCCCTGATTAGCCCTCCTCGTCAAAGTTTAACAGGGATGCGGCGAGTTTCTTCGTTGGAGTGCAGTCCACTCTGGATGAATTCCCCTAACTTGGGATTAGCTGATCCGATCTTAGGTTTTGGGGGATCTGGATCGGAGTGTAGTCTGCTCCCTCAATCAACAATCTACTACTGGAGTTGTGATCACTTCTTAAGGTCACCCGTTACAGCTGCAGATGATGAAGAGGAAATATTTGCAAAAAGAGAAGTCCGTGAAAGATATGCTATAGATCGTATAGCAAAATGCCAGCAATATTGTAAGTGACTCTTTGATAAGTCTGTTTTTGACCTGCATCTTGGTGATTGTCTCATTACATTGTTTACCTTTTTGTTGCTTCATCCCTTATATTTTGTATCTGATGGTAATGGCAGCTGTAAATAAATTTAGCACTGAAATTGCTAGTTGGGATACCAAGTTTGAAACTGGTACTAAAGTTGCTCTTCTACACCCATTTGATCCTATTGTAGTTGCCGCTGATAAAGATGAGCGCATCAGGTATCTGATTAAAGAAACCTTCCTCTCTTTTTTATCATTAATGTGTTTTTGAACCTACTAATTTTAAGAGAGGATCAAATGTAAATTTTCCTTTTTGTTGTGTGTTTCGCCCTACCAAGTTTGAAAATGGTAAAAATGTAATGTTCAAGTTATATTGATTTGGTACAGAATTATAGGGCATTGATCTAGCTGACATGTATCTCTTTTTTGCTATATCTGAAATTCCTCTTGGCAATTTTTCTTTAATCAAATTGATTCTTGTTTTTATTATAGCTAAGGATATGCTTTATCACTGTGGATCACTTTACCCATAATAACCAAAATTTCATTAGAACCATATAGCTGTTCTAGAAACTGAAGTCGAGGTTCATTTTATAGAATGTCGATCATTTTTGGAATGGAAAGTTTTGAATGAAAGAAGATGAACAGTAAATCTCGAGACTTTTATGACCATGACAATTTGCATTCCTTGGGAATGGAACTATACTACTTAAAATCACTGTCATACAGCATCTTATAAGCAGACAGTGTATAGATGTGCTTTGTTCTTACTAGTTGAACTTGGAAAGCTATAGCTTGAATCATATGCTAGAATGAGTAGTATCCGTCAAACCGACTAAATTTCATGTCTCAGTAGTGAACTGCAAAGAATTAGGGTATTAGTTTGCAAAAAAATGTTACGAAGATTTCACCATAATTATTTTTTGAGTGGAAAAATATGTGGGGAACACAGCAATATGATAAGTGCCAAGCTATGCATTCATGATTTTCACCATTAAGCTTCATTCATTTTTGTCTTGTAAGTTCAATTATATGGTACATGGACCTATGCTTTCACTGTAAATGATTGTACAATTGGTCTTTCCTTGCATTATTTTCTCATTTATGATGACATACGTTGGGAGTTCATTTTCTTCCCAACAAGCATTACTCATTTGGCAGTGCGCTGTAGAGGGACATTATTTTCTTATTTATGATGATAAGTGCAGGTTGTATGGATAATCGTGTTTTAGAGGGACACCTATTCCCAACAAAATTATTATGGTTTATAATCAATATGCTGCAGTTGGATTATTTTTTGACCTTTTTAGTATATTTCTTCTCCAGGGTATGGAACTATGACAAGGGTACTTTTCTAAATAGCTTTAACAATCATGAAGTTTCTGATAAAGGAATTTCCAAACTTTGCCTTGTGAACGAGCTTGATGACAGCTTGCTTCTTGTTGCTTCTTGTAAGATTGCCACTCTAAACTTGGTGTCAAGGTTTTTTTGTGCATTTGATGGAATACATTGTTTTTCCAGGCAATGGCAACATTCGCATATGGAAAAATTATAGAGTAAACAAAAGCTTGTAACAGCATTTTCTTCAATTCAAGATCTTGAACATGGGATCCCAATTGTGAATGCTGTTGTGGACTGGCAGCAGCAGTCTGGTTATTTGGTATTTTTTTCTTCCAACATTGTCATCTAGGATACTCTTATCTGTGCTTGAGTTTCCTTCCCTAATGAACCATTTCCTGCATGTTCTCTTACAAAGATTTGTATACTTTTATAAACAGTATGCTTCTGGTGATATATCATCCATCTGGCTCTGGGATCTTGAAAAAGAACAGAGAGTTTTTTCTTTATCTTCATTATCAGAAAGTAGAATTTCTGCGTTGGTAAGTCCCTTTTGCCGATTTAAACACACGTTAAATATCAGTTTTGCACTTTAATTTATTACGAGATTAGGAAATAGTAATTGTTTGAAAAGAGGTAATGTTATATATTTCTGAGCCGTGTAACCGTGTTCTTGGTTACGGGATGCTCTGTTTACTAATAATGATAGAAGAGGTGGTACCTGTCTCATGTTGATGTGTTTATTTTAGATGTTATAAAATGACGTGTTTTTGTGTAATCTAATACTACTGATGTGATTCTTCCGCGTAACATAATTCTTCTATGGTCGACTATATATCAGAGTAAATGGTGCAAGTTAGTGCCCCTGCCCTTTCTATGGGACAAAGTGATCAACAAACAAAAGATGATGGATTGATGAGGGCCAGTGGTGTTCACAATGATCCATATTGCTTACCCTAAAGTAGATGCGGATGTAAATAATAGGTTATTGTTTGCTTAATCTTCTTGCCTATGTTGCGTACGAAGTGCTTACTCTTGCATTGATCCTCTTATATGTACACGTGGTTATAATGCAATTTTATTTTGTCTTATGCCTCTGAAGGCAAAGTTTTCCATTACAGCCAAACTTGCTATGGCCAGTAACCAAGCATTTACCAGACAATATTAGCACCTGCACCTACCTATGAACTGGATTTTGTAAAGTAATTAATTCAGTCTGTTGTGAGGCTTCTCAGTTTCTGGGATGTGCTACATGACCATCCCCATATGATGAGACAATGCTTTGCTGTTTTTCTTCTTGTTTAAGATTCTTTATATTTTATTGTTTTTTCCATCTGCTTTAGCTAATGTCAGGCTGTATAGGAATAGTGGGTATTGATGTCATTTCTAGGATGTGCTACATATTTGTCCTCCTTGGAATCTTGTACTGTAGTTAAAATTTTATTATTCCAAGTGTGCTGTTTCTGAAATGTTGTTCATTCTACAATGAGTTTTGCCGCTAGTAAATTTTCAAATTTGATACTCTACCAAAATTTGTGAACTGATAAATGAATTGATTACCGGAATATATATGGAGGCCCTGGAATTTGGGGACAACTGCTGTGATGATATGGCTATTTGTTTTGAGAGCTTTATGTGATTTTTGTTCATGATGTGAAGTTGTGAACTGCTCCTTGTCTGAATACAGTTCTGTTTTAACTTGTTAAGAGAGTGAGGAAGTAACAAAATCTGGTTTATGAGAAAGGGAGAGCCATCCTTTATATTGATTGACTAATTGAATATATCAAAATTTTAAAAAAAATAGTAGTAGCATTATGGTGATTTATCTGTTCAGATTGGTCAATTATCTTCTCAAGTATAAGGTCATTGAGGCATTCCTAATGCCTTTAGTTTTCTCAATGTGCACACTTTGTTTTCTTCTCCTTATAGAACTTGCACACTTTGTTATATGTTTAAGATTCGGTTATATGTTTATCTGCTATCAGCATGTTGAATATTTTCTAGCATAGATAAATTTTTCCTCTAAAAGTGACTGATCATTACCCCCTAGTTGTTTTTCAGTTACTGAAGTATTCAATCTGGTTATTGTGTAGTCTGCTTCTCAAGTTCATGGTCATCTGATAGCTGCTGGTTTTGTGGATGGCTCTGTTAGGATATTCGACATTCGTACTCCTGATATGTCTCTCTCTCCCCCTCTCATTTTGTTTTGATTTATTTCTCCTCATGCTAAATCTTTTATTTATATTAGTATATTTATTTCTTTAAATGAGTAGCTAATCTGTTCTTTGTGACATTCATAGACCTGTCTGCATAACAAGGCCCCACAATCAAATAGTAGAAAGGGTTGTTGGGGTTGGCTTTCAACCTGCACTGGACCCGTCAAAGGTAATCATATTAATGATCAATCTATTTCTGACATTTTTAATATTATCTTTAATGAATCAGTTCCATTTTATCATTTTATGTCATATTTGAACCTGTATTAGCATATATGTTTATTCTGCTTACCCTACGTTTTGGATTTGCTGATGTATGATGGACTTGTTACGTGCCTTCAAACCTGTATTAGCTATTATGGCTGACATTGTTGCTCCCATATTGAGCTCATGACCAGCCAGTCACAAGATTGGCTCTGACTCGGGCCAAATAAAGGTGTGATTTTGGTCTGTACTTCTGGATATTTGATGTCCCTTGAAGGTTCAAAGCTGATAATATGTCTGAAGCTCTTGTGAGATGAAGGGCAAAAAGAAAAAAAGAGGAAACTAATGAAGTTTTCAAGAGACCAATCAGATTATACTTATAGTGAACATTCAATTATCCTAATATGCTGCCTGAGCTATGTCAGTCTGCTTCTACTTTCCATCTCCCATAATTTCATGTCCTGAATCTCGTTTTGACCATCATCAATGGCAGATTGTCAGCGCTTCTCAGGCTGGGGACATAAGGTTCCTGGACATCAGAAACGAATCCAAAACCTATCTCACTATCGATGCTCACAGGGGCTCTCTCACATCCTTAGTCATCCACCGCCATGCCCCTGTCATCGCCAGTGGCTCAGCCAAGAAAATCGTTAAAGTGTTCAGCTTACAAGGCGGGCAGCCCAGCGTTACGATCCAAAGAACAGGCCCTGTCAGCTGCCTCACCTTCCATCCCTATAGAGTTCAACTTGCCGTAGGGGCTGACGATGCTCATGTCTCCTTCTTTTCTGATGACACCCCCCACTCAAGATGAAATCTGGATCGAAATATTCTCACCAAGGGTTATGATATTAAAGATAACATCTTAGAATGTCATGCATACTGAGGTTTCATATACGCAAGCCAGGACATATTCGTTGAGCCTCCTTAAGAGGTTCTCACAAAATAATATGATACATACATCAAAGGGATGTGCATAGCTTCTTTTGTATCCTCATTTTTTTTCTTTCATGATTTCCCATTGTTCCTCGTCAATTTTTTCCTTGATCTCAATTTGTAAAAAGTGAAATACTCTGATATCAGAAATCCAGGGTGTCTGTAAGTTGGTGTTTGCATTTTTTTTCCTGGCAAAAGTGCTAGGCATCAAATATTATCTGTTCATCCTCCATGTCAGTGAAACTGTGAAAAATTGTCAATCAGATTCCTCTCCTTTGTGTATGCATCATTTCCTTTCCATTGAAAGATGTAGATTTTCAAGTCTTCCATTCTGGTTGAACCAATTAAAACTCTATAAATATGGCCACCTCATTCAATGAATGAGGAACTCACACTACGTGAACTTATGGAAGAGATCTTCAAAGATCTTATTGAAAGCAACTTTGTTACATGAAGTCCTTGTATGTGGTTTCGCATATTGCTCATTTTTGCTAAAAATATATATTTTATGTAAAATGATATGTTCAACATTGTGTGTAGTCTCATATGCAATTATCATTGTTTTTTCTTAAATATATATTTGTCCATCTAAATATGTACTATTATAAAAATTACAGTGTATAATGAAGTATATGCTAAAATATATCAGTGTATTTTTTATTTGAAAAAATAATTATTCTTTTAAATTTTCAAGCATTGTGATAGTGCGGTATACATTGTGTTAGTATAGATGATTGGGAAAGTGTTTTTGGGTTGTAAACGGGTTGCAAAATGAATTGAGAGTTTTAGCTCTCATATTTTATATTTTGCTTGTTCAATGTGGATAAATATAATTGACTGGAGTATATGTACTTCTATTAACATTGTCCTTTTTAAATCTCTGTTGGTTGCAAATATTCCATGCCTTCCACAATAGATGTATAATCTGCCTTTTTGTTTTGTTTGTAGGTGAGAGTTCTTCAACATCATTTTTATATCATAAAATACAAAATCAGAACCTTTTAAATCATGTGGAAATTTTAATTGTGTCGAAGTTGAAAGGCTAGGGCTCCAAAAAAAAGAGAGAGGCTAGGGCAAATGATGGGGAATTCCCTTTAGTGGCTTCTCATCTTTTTTTTCCCCCATGTATAATGGTCACTTGGATTCCCTTTTTTTTCTTCCAATTGCTATGAAGTGCATTGTCCATGCCACAAAAGTGAGGAGTGAAGTGTGAGTCAAGGAAGGCTTCAAAGAATGCTGAATTGCAGCCAAGAAAGCCCTTCAAGATGCAACCATGTGCAAAAAGTTTTTCAAATTTCATAAAATTTGTTGACAGAGGTTAAAGTTTGGACCTGCATTTCAATTTGATGTATAAATACTGGTGGTTTACTCTATACTAGTTTTCATGTATGCACATCCGTGCGAGTTAATAAAATGTATAATTAGATTAATGATCATTCTATCACATTACCAATTAAAGCATTTCTAATATGACAAATGAAGTCTATTTTATTTTTTAAATTTTATAGTATATGATGATATCAAAGTGTCAAATGCATCAATAAATGATATCGTTTTTTTACATAAATGATTAAATTGTGGAGAATGTCTTAATTCAAATGAACTGTATATTTCTTAGACTTTAAAATATATGAGGATATCAAATTCTCAAAGGCATAGACAAATGATATTATTTTTTATATGAATTAATAAATTGAGCAAAACATTAATTTATAGAAATAGATATTTGATTTTTAGAGAATCTATTTCAAAGACTTTAATAATGAAGGTGTAATGTAATTACTTTATATGCCGAATCATAGCCCCTAAAATATATTAATTACCATGATTCCAAATGCATATTATTAAAATGTATTTATATAATAAGTTATGTAATATCATTTCTCATCATGTGTCTATATAATTTCTTAATAGCATCAATAATAAAGTATTAGACTTTAAAATATATGAGGATATCAAATTCTCAAAGGCATAGACAAATGATATTATTTTTTATATGAATTAATAAATTGAGCAAAACATTAATTTATAGAAATAGATATTTGATTTTTAGAGAATCTATTTCAAAGACTTTAATAATGAAGGTGTAATGTAATTACTTTATATGCCGAATCATAGCCCCTAAAATATATTAATTACCATGATTCCAAATGCATATTATTAAAATGTATTTATATAATAAGTTATGTAATATCATTTCTCATCATGTGTCTATATAATTTCTTAATAGCATCAATAATAAAGTATCTCATAGCATTTCTTGTTACGTTTTTACAAAATTCATACAAAAAATAATATTCTCATATACTTTAAAGTCTAAGTAATATAAAGTTCATTTGAATTAGAATATTCTCCACAATTTAATCATTTATGTAAAAAATAACATAATTTGTTGATGGCTTTGACACTTTGATATCATCATATACTATAAAGTTAAAAAAATAAAATAGACTTCATTTGTCATATTAGAAATGCTTTAATTGGTAATGTGATAAAATGATCACTCATCTAATTGTACATTTTATTAACTCACGCGGATGCGCGTACATGATTAATTGCATATCATTAAAATGTATTTATATAATAAGTTATGTAATATCATTTCTTGTCATGTGTCTATATAATTTCTTAATAGCACTAATAATAAAGTATCTATTAGCATTTCTTGTTACGTTTCTACAAATTTTCTTAATAATATTAATAAAATTCTATTTTCTCATATAATAATGTAATAATGTTTTCTCATCACTCTTCGAGTTAAGCTCTTTCCTGTGGAACTACTTATGTTTTATCAAAATTCTCAAACAACAATGCAATCATAATATTTAATAGTAAATATTCAATAATATGATACAAAAATTAATTAACGGATTTAATTTTTTTTTATCCGTAGTCAGAATCCAAAAAAAGAGAGAGAAAGAGACTCAAAAACAGTTGGATACACTTCCTCCTTGAAAAAAAAAATTTATGAAATTTTATAAAATAGTTAGTTTTATAATAATTAATATAAAGATAAATATGAAAAAATAAAATCAAAGTTGAAAATGCATTAGAGACACGGTGACTATTTTCAAGAACCTGTTTATAAATAAGGCGGACCTAGAGGCTTATCTGAAAATGCCCTGACATGGGGACCTATTTATAAATAACCACAGAAAATGACAAATTTAGCCGATTTTTATAAGGATCTGTTTATAAATAAGAGAGATACGGGGGCTTATCTGCAAATGACCGATTAAAATGTTCCATAATAGCCGGACTCGTTAACGCACTCGTTAACGTGAGTGTCTGGGGGGAGTTTTGTCGGCATCCATCGCACTTCATATATAGTATAGATATGTTTGACACAGTTTTTTACGTAGCCTCATTTTGATTTTTAAAGGATATACTTCACTAATGAAGTTTTATATTTTTATACAAAAATGAAATACATACTCGTCCGAATTAAATATGTATATTTTGACATTTTATATAACATTGTATATATATTATTAAGTATATATTGAGTTTGACGATTTCATATATTGTGTTAATGACGTGACAATTATAAAATAGGGTTTTTAAAAGGATGAGATCAGAGTCTTTTTTTTATATAATGACTTTTATTATGTTATAAAGTCATTATAATATAGTGGTAGATCGATACTAAAGTAAAGAGATTTAGGTCAGTATAGACACAACACGATCACATAACAAATTGTGGATCAAAATTTATTAAAAATCAGTTCCCAGGGTTGTAGGATTTTTTTTTCCACTTGCACACAATAGGTGACACTTTGAGTCAGGCATATTAAGTTTGTTATTCCTTTTGATAGAAAAAGATTTGAGTGATTATTATAATCAGCGTGACTCAACCATTAGCTGTGACCCACGAAAAATTAACATACTATCCATTATAGTCATTTAATTATTTTTAATCATGACATGAGGCTTGCAACTTGCAAGACTTGATAATGTTGTACATTTGGAATTTTCTGAAGATCACATGCACTTCACTTTTGAATCTATATATAGTCCACGATTTTGATGGATAGAAGAATTATTTATACCCTACTCCCCCCCCCCCCCCCCCCCCCAAAGAAATTTGGGGACAAAGGATTTAATAGGTCATTTATATTTAATTTTTTTTATATTATATCATGATGTGAAGTGCTGCTTTTCAACTTATTGAGTGGAAATGTTAATAAAAACTTGTTTGTAAGTGGAGGGTCATCTTTTATTTTGGTTGATTTATTGAAGTACCAAAAAGTTATTGAAATACCACATGCCTTAAGGGAGGTCACGAGGTCGATTCTCATCTGCCGAGAAAAAAAAATGATGTTGTCCTAAATAATGTTTTTTAAACCCCAACTTATAAGCGTCATTACAGACCCTATTTGGTGACAAAAAGAAAATTTCTGTTATACATTTTTGACAACCAATCCCTCAAAACGTGTGATGATTTTAATTTTCATATTTGCGTTCGTACAACATTAATTACTAGTTTTCTTTTTTTTTTTAAATGTTGAATTTAATTCTTATTCTTTTATCATTATTAATCGTTTTTTTTTAGAACTGTTTTTCTCTGAAGAACATCTAGTAACAAATCTGATTTTCTACTTCGGAGGAATTTGAAGTCATGGATTTGTTTTTTTTTCTTTCGATTTGGAATTCATTCCAATGTATATCGGATCAGATTTGACATATATTATGTTTTTGGATTGGCAACCGAGCTTTATCTGCATATTGATTTTCATTTGATATTAAATTTTTTTTAAAGTTTTGATCATATTATATATATATATATATTTGAAATTAACATTTTTATGATCAATCTTGTTTTATATCTCAATATCAGTTTTTATTATGTTACGCATGTTATAGTTATGAGTTAGTTACTGTTACATTTTTATAATGTAAATAGTCATTTTCCATATTTTGATTATTTTTGTTATATTTTATAAATGTGACACACGTTATTACTACATTTTTGTTACATTTTATAAATGTACACACATTACTGTTAAAAATAGTTGTGAGAGATGTAAATATTTTGTTAAATGTAACACAAAACAAAAAAGGGGTTTGATATTTTTCATAAAATGTAACTGACTATTGAAGAGAAGATCCGTTTTTAAATTGTTTAAACATTTCATGGAATGTAAAAAATTCAAGTAAATGTAACTCCTATGTTACATTTATGTAAATGTAACAAATAGTTGTGAGAGATGTAAACATTTATGAAATGTATTTGCATTGTGTGAGATGTATCTCATTTATGTAAATTGAAAAGATGTTTGTTAAATGCTAGAATGTAACAGATATGTGAGATGTTTTTAAAGAAGAAATCTGTTATTCATGAAATCAGATGTTTCCATTATTGTACGTGTGTGCGCCTTGATGAACATGAAATCAATAATTAATTGTTAAGCGTACCTAAAATGTAACTATTTCATATAATAACTATACATGTTTTTATTCAAATTTGAATACAATAAATATCTCAATTTTTTAATGTTCAGTTAATAATTTTTTTTAAAATTGTGTATAATAAGAATATAAATTTGAAAAAAAAATCTAGGCTGTTTGAAGGATTTTGATGAAAAACAATTTAAGTAAGTTTTGATGTAGCTTAGGTTCAATAAGTAAGGATTTCAAAATTCAAATTTTGAAATGGGTAAGTGGATTTCGAGATTTACGTAGAAGAGTAATACTGAATCAAGAAAAAGGAGAGATGGAGGGATTTGGTTAATAAGACATTTTTAATGAAAGGGGCAGATCCGCCATTTTATCATTTTTCAAAAGTTAACAAGCCATTCAATAAGATAATGACATCTAATGGGGCTTGTGAGTGTGACTTATAATTTGGGGTCTGAGTATCATTATTGTAAGTCCATTTATGAGACTAGTGTCTATGGGCTCTCCTGCCCAAGCTGTTGTAAACCCTTCTAGGCTAGTTGTTTACCCCCCGTTTAGGGTGGAGAATAAACGTCGGATAGGGGAGAATACAGTAGAATAGCCCTCAAACAGCTGTTTGTTTGACAAGAATAAACCTTGATAGTTATGTCTGGATAAGCTAGGATAAGAGCTGATAACTATTCTCAGAAAAAGCTAGAATTGCTTATCAGGGCTTATCTATACCAATGGATAAAAATACCCTTATATGTCATTTTAAAAAATTTATCTTACCTAACACTCTCTGCACACATTCCAAAAACCATCACATCTATCATATCACACACACATCTCTCATACTTATTCTCAAACACAAATAATTTATGCAGGGGTATAATTGTCATTTAAAAAGTCATAAACTTTTATCCATCTCTTATCTACCACTTATCCTTACTTTATTCAAGGTGAACCAAACAACAAAAAGATCAATTTTACGTTTCCCAATGAGAATAACAAAAAAGACAACCAAACAAAAATTTACATATTCAACATGGATTGTTATCTATCCCAGTATAACTATCAAGGACGAATAACCTTATGTCACACCTCAAACGGGCCCTTAGGGTTTAGTGGCCCGTGTGTTTGTATGCTGTGGATACATAGCCTTTATTTGATGTGATTATGTCAGAGTCAGGGGTCACCAAAAATAGCAATCACATAAAAAATAAAGGAAAATTAATTTTATTTATTTATTAATCCTTTATTTATTTTTAGTTCTCTCAACTTTTGAGCATATAAAACAACTTTTGAGCATATAAAACTCCTCTTAATTAATAGTTATATATTTACCCCCCGTTTGGGGTGGAGAATAAACGTCGGATAGGGGAGAATACAGTAGAATAGCCCCCAAACAGCTGTTTGTTTGACAAGAATAAACCTTGATAGTTATGTCTCTGGATAAGCTAGGATAAGGACTGATAACTATTCTCAGAAAAAGCTAGAATTGCTTATCAGGGCTTATCTATACCAATGGATAAAAATACCCTTATCTGTCATTTTAAAAAATTTATCTTACCTAACACTCTCTGCACACATTCCAAAAACCATTACATCTATCATATCACACACACATCTCTCATACTTATTCCCAAATACAAATAATTTATGCAGGGGTATAATTATCATTTAAAAAGTTATAAACTTTTATCCATCTCTTATCTACCACTTATCCTTACTTTATTCAAGGTGAACCAAACAACAAAAAGATCAATTTTACGTTTCCCAATGAGAATAACAAAAAAGACAACCAAACAAAAATTTACATATTCAACATGGATTGTTATCTATCCCAGTATAACTATTAAAGACGAATAACCTTATGTCACACCCCAAACGGACCCTTAGGGTCTTTCATCCAAACTTCTTTTTATATGCGCAAGTTACGTAACAATGTATCAATATAGAGCATATGAGACTTAACAACGCGCGTGTGTGTATAGATGCATAACAATGTACCAGATTGACATAGTAAGAAATTAATAACATATATAAAATGAATCCAAATGAGATAAACAACGGAAAGAAAATGAAACGACAGAATGTAATCCCTAACTTGGAGTTGTTTTCATGTGCCAAGAAAATATATTTAAAATTAATAACCGGAAATGATACATACATTGATAGTGATACTAGTCATCTGTCCTTTTTAATGGCTAGCACTATCTGTCTCTTGAGGGTCACATCATACACGTGACACATGTATATGAACCTAAGTATCTAACTTAATTTAGATCCTATTCAAATATGCCTATCAAATCTTGTCTGTCATCATTCGGTCACACACGCTTCTGAATTGGGTGTACATCCCCATCTTGACTTGTATATGCGAAATAAAACTTCATGTACTCACGGTTATTCCAACCCCAATATTTATCTAACCCACCTCATTTGTGAACCCACCCGTCTTATTTTTTATAAAAATCAAACCCACCCCATTATAAATAAATGGGATTGCATGTTCCAAACCCACTCCTGACAGTTTTCATTCATCTTTCTCACTCTCTCTTCTTGCTCTCTTCTTCTCTCCGGTCCAAGCCCCTCCCCCAATGCTCATCCCCGTTCCCCCACCCTCCAGTGGTCGTCGCCGTCTCCTTCCTTGTTGTGTCTCCCTCATGGCCGCCTCTCCCACTCCCCCTCCCCCTCCCCCGCATGAACAAACTCTCCAAACCTTCTTCATTTTTCTTTAATACGTGTTTTATTGTTTTTTTTTAAATGTATTTTGTAGCTTTTCAGTGTATTTCATGTCTTTCTAGTTGTAAAATGTGTTGGTCTTGTTAGAATATATATGTTGGTTTTCTTAGGGAACCCTAGGTTTTTATTTTTTACAAATTGGTAATGAAAATGAATCATAAATGAAAACACATTTTACAAATTAGTATCAATGAATTTGAAATGTATTGATTGAATGGATAAGTTTTTAGCAATCACGGGCCCAGGGCTGAATCAGATAACAGTTTTAATTTCCTTGTCTGCTTGGTTCGACACTAGCAGTGTCGACAATATTAGGTTATGTCGACAATTGGATTGTCGAATCAAACAGAACCGAGACAGTAGGTTCAGTACATACATCGACAATAGTAATGTCGACAATATCAACTTTTGTCGCCATTTGGATTGTCGAATGAAGCAGAACAAAGACAGTAGGTTTAATACATTCATTGACAGTAGTAATGTCGACAATATGAACTTCTGTCGACATCGGGATTGTCGAATCAAGCAAAATAAAACAGTAGGTCCAGTACATACATCGACAGTATTAGTGTCGACAATATCAATGTTTGTCGACATCTTAATTGTCGATTCAATGATTGGGGTGGGTTTAGGTTACATTCAAAAACTAATACCAATATTATTTTATTATTTAATGTGGGGTGGGGTGAATATGTCATGGGTGGTAATAACCCCACCCATTTCTTTTGACAACCCCGTTTGTAGCTATATAGTTGTGATAACATAATATATACTATGCTATTAGTCTGAGTCTTTTTGAAAACACAGATTAAAAAATAGTTTTTGGAATAAAGTTATTTTTTAAGATGATTTTGACATTGATTTTTATTGGAATGTTTTTTTTATTCAAAAAATAATATTTGAAAGAAGTTGATGTTTGACAGAGAAAATTGCTTTTAAATTTAAAAAATCGATTCTGACAAAAAACAATGTTTCTGAGCTTTTCAAAACACAAATTTTGAGGCAAAAATTAAAAGGAATCCAGCTTTCCAGCTTCCAATTCTAAATTAATCTGCCCGTTTGACTGCACGATTTAAGCTTTTCAGCTTTTCAAAAAGCGAAATCCGCCCCAACCACGCAACCAAACGAGGACTCATATTGGATATAGGTTTTATCATAATTTTTTTTAATGAAAAAAATGTATTAGTATATTTCAGTGTTTATTTTGATTCATGTAACAATATGTATTTCAATGGACAAATATATATTTTTAAAAAACCCGATAAAAGCTGCGAATGAAACTGCATGCAGGATTAGACATATCATTTTTCAATAAAAAATTGTTTTAGAAGGGATAAATTTAACTATAATTTTTATTTTATTTTATCTTATTGTATTTTTTTATAATAAAAGACCGGCTCTAATTAGATGAGATCATCTATGGCTAACTACATGGAACAACCTTGTAGCAGCCAATGAAAATATGTCACGTAAGTTGAATGTATTGTAAACCCTCAAACAAAAAGACTCTTACCTATAAGAGTTTATTCAAATATAATTGTTCGCAGTGTATTCGTCTTACGTGACGCATTTCATTGACTAATTAATACAAAGTTGTTCCATGTAATTATCCACACATAATCCCTCCCAGGCCCTAACCAAGTCAAACCATATGAATATCAACCCAAACACCTAAAAGTTGGGTTCCATTTTGACTGGCCCGAATTGCACCACACATGTTTGTTTGCTCTTTTGTTCTGGCTTTTTGTTTTTTTTATGGGTATATACTATAAAGTAGCTTGATCGCTACTCTATAGTTGCTACCCAATTCTCAGGCTTTATAAAAGAGTAGCCAATATGTTCTTTCCTCATTGGTTGACCTGTCTGCACAACAATGGACAATCCCATTATACCTGATGTTTTCTTTTGATGAATGCCAGTTCAATTTCATCACTTTATGTTCAAATATTAAGCCTATATATATTTATTCTTCTTACTCTAATGTTGGATTTGTTGATGCATGTTGGAACTGTTTGTCATGTGCCTTCAGACCCCTCAGCTGGCTCTTACAGGGCTCACAGCACCATATATTATACAGTGACTAGTCATTTTCTAGGGTTCTGTTTCAGTCTTCCCTCCATTAATATGGATCACTTGGTTCACCATCTTTTTTAAAAAAAAAAAATTACTATGAAGTGCATTGTCAATTTGTCCATGCCACACAATATTGAGTAGTGAAGCTTGTGATAAGGATGACCTCACAGAGTGCTGAGTTGCTGCAAAAAAAAAAAGCCATGGAAGTTGTCACCCAAGTCATGGACCCGAGATTTTTTTTCCCAACTTCAGTTGAAAATTCTTCTCGTGACTAAAAAATTCACAAAATCGTTTACAAATAATGTGCATCAGATAAATTTGAGATATTTAATTTCAAGAAATTATTATTGCAGTGAAGATTGTAGATGACCGAATTGTCGGAGTGAGAAAATATAAAGAAAACGGACTGAAAGAATCCAGAGAAAGTCTAAACTTCAAATGACCATAGCTTATTTAAATAATATAAATTTCTTAAATTAATTAAACCTGTAAACATCAAATCAATTTGTTTCTAAAAATTTATCATTAACAACAATTTATTATTTTTTGAAATAAAAAACACAATTGATTATTTTTCATAAATTTCTTCATTTACAGTTTTATATTGGTCTCCATTCATTATTGATAGGCGAATTACATTTTTTGAAGGTCTTGTTAGGATGCTTTCTTGTTTTTATAAATTTTTTTATAAATATATCATTTGGATTTTTTTTTTCTCTTTGTGACTTACAAAAGAAATTCACTACTACTATGTGATGAACCTTTTAAATTATTAAATAAATGTTCAAATTTGGTTTTCTTTCGTGGTTGAATGCATTCTTCAAGATGATGCATGATATTCTTTGAAGCTAGAGGGACCAATGTAATTGTCAGGCAATAAATATCTGTGGTGGCCTTTTAAAGACACATCAAATTTCTGCTACGACCGGCGCAGGCTCGACGGGGACAACCACGATGATGACGCGATGATGACGACAATTCTGGGGGACGACGGCGTGGCCAATACAAATCTCAAGAAAGAAGGAATCCAACGAAGAGGGGAGAAGAAAAAAAGAAAATGAAATCTCAAAGAGACTTCACTACCGTGTTAGATTTAGAGAGAGAAAGAATAATTAATGAGACACTTTATTGATGAAGCAATAAAATCTTTTATATAATACAAGATAGTGTTATACATGTAATACATCAATAAACTAATATAATAACAAACTGATATGTAATTTAATAGAATTAAAGTTTGAAACTGCATACATTAATTTGAAGTATAACCATGGGTGCTGTAGTTTTTACTTTTTACTAATGCATTCCTTTTTTTTTTCTGGAAAAATCTGATGGTCCATTCAGTGGTCCTTATAGATGGATGAACCCTGGCCATCCTATTTATTGATATGGTCCAGTTGTCAGAGTCCTTATCAGGGTCCTTGTACAAAAGAAAATGTTATACTTAGAGCATCTCCAATGAAGATGGAGGTTAAAAAAAATATTAAAAAAATTAAAAGTGAGTTTAGAGTCTCACTATTCATTTATCAACTCCAACCCCAATCTTTATTTTCATCTCTATTCTATTTTATATATTATTTTTCATAAAACTTTAATTTGTAATATCCCCTTTTTTTTATATAGCATGCATAATTGAGAAACACTAAGAATTAAAAATATATTTAAGTTAATATTATCAGTTCCGAACAATGTAATCAACTTATCTATTATTCAAAAAATTGAAATCTATATATGAAAAAACTGTATTTGGATATAGAATAAATGATATTTTAGTATATAAGTACAAATAATAATTAATAAGAATAAAATCAATATTGATGCTAATAAAAAATAAAAAAATATTTTTAAATATTTTTTTAAGAGAAAAATCCATATAACCTTATAACTTTTCCAAAAGGCCATATAACCCCCTGAAAACACTTATGTAAATCCAAATAGCCATCTGAGTTAAATTTTCGTTGACAAATATGGACTTTAGGAAAAACTAGAGGATTAGATGGATTTTAAATAGTTTACAGGGGGTTATTTGAATTTTTTTTCTTTTTTTAAACATATATTAAACATATTCAATATTCGACTCATTTGAATCGTATCGAAGATATCTATACAATGATATAAATTTTATGAAGATTGAAATTGCGTAGAAGAGGCTACACACTTTTTTAAAAAAATAAATAAAAAATAAATCAAGCCTCCATATTTGGAGGCTTGAATAGTGAGGCTCCCAGCATTTTGGCTGATGGTTGTTGCTCAACCGTGCTCCTTTTAAAATGGAGCACGGTTGGAGGTGCTCTTAGCTTATGTTGTAGTTTTGTTTGTATCTTGCACATGTTTTATGTTTTAAAATATGTTTGACTAATAAGACATTTAAAAAAAAATTACATAACGGTATGTATTGATACATAATGGAGTAAAAGTTGCATTTGACAATTTCATACACTACACTTATTATATATTATGTGGCGACTGGCTTCAATGTCGATGCCAATAAAAGAGTTAGGTGGCCCACCCAGGGGACCCCTAGCTAGAATTTTTTTATCAAAAGTATTTATATAATAAAAAATTTATATAAACAAAATTGTTCGGTATTTAACTATTTATTAAGGATATTTTAAGTGAATATGCACAGAGAGTTCATTTTAAAAGTTTTGACTTAGCTAAAAAGAATGCTATTGTTTTCTGTGTCTACATGAAAATAAATCGTGCTATTGTTTTCTAGTTAGCTATTGCTTCTTGAAGAGACAACACAGTTCCTGGCAATTTTTTTAATTATCATTTTAAAATCACAAACCCCACTTCCAATCATGGTGATCATTATTGGAAATATGATTACAGATATTAAGAACACATACTAGGGGATTAACAAAATATCTTTAAGGTTTTAGACTCACATGATTTAAGATATGTGATATAATCATGCTATAAATTTGAAAATGTATCCTAAAAATTGAAGAGGTGTCTGTTATTAGATTATGATTTTTATCCACAAACAGTAGTTCAACTATTCCACCAAAAAAAAAAAAATCCACGAAACAGATGAATTAAGATTTATATCATTCTTTTCATCCATTCATATAGATAAAGTAAATATCATTACATAAAGTATTAATAAAAAAGTAGATGCCTCAATCACCTCTCTTTCTCTGTATATTAATTACCACACATTTCACTTGGGGGACTAAATTGGTATTTAAAAAACAAAGTAGAGATTATAGCATATATGCGCCAGTAAAAGATAATAATTTTTTACATAATAAGATTAGCTTAATTAAAATTTTAGGTGAAAAATGGATTAAATTCATATCACAATGCGTACTATTTTATGCTATACAAAGTTGTGACATGATTACGCGATTAATTATCATGAACCTCTTAGATTTAATATCAACAATGAATATTATGCAAAAATAAGTAGTCCATGGCATTGTGCAGTTGAAAAATTGATGATATACATAGAATTGGCCAAGAACTCAGTAACATCCACACAAATCTAATTAAAATAAAACACCCACCACTCCTACTCCTAAACTATACGGTTAGCCCTAAAAGATAATAATCATGGACTGTTGGAGGTTACATATCATTTTCTTAATTTTAATATATGACTCAAAACACATGCCATTAAATCTTTAGTGGGACATGTTATATTAACGCACTACCAAATATAATGCATTAAAAAAATTTTTTTATATAGTGGAAGCAATGCATTTAAAATGATGAATTATGAGATTCTCCTGCAAGTGGTGGCAAGATAATAGCAATATTTTTATCATTATACATGCAGTTGGAGGCTTTTAAGGATTGGATGCACCTAACTTTTGATTTTATACCAACCATAACTATTGAGAAAATCTTTTGTGCCAAGTCTTGGAAGTGAAAGGAAAAGATTTAGGCAAGTAAAGCATGTAACTTATTTTGCTTGTGGGGTGTTATCAAATCATGAAATGTGACATAAGAACTGATATGATTATGTTAATTATTCTCACATGCGAGGCATGCTATTAAAATTAATTATATTCATCTTTTTATGTTTGATTCTCTTACACAATAATTAACAATTAAACAACCTCCCCAAAATGGATTAAGTAAATAATCTTTACAATCATAACTACAATTTCATGAATATCACGCAGAATTTATACATTTTTTATTCCACACATGATGCATAAACTTAAATATTAAATTTAAAAATACTATGCATTTATTTAAACCACACCTAGTTTAATTAGATAGCCAAAAATAATGCAAATATTATCTAGCTATTCTTCATCTCCACTAAAGAGTTTGTCTACACGTAACAAGCAAACACGGCATAATCAAAATAAATTTAATACTGAATGCGTAGCTTGAAAGCGATACAACTAATTCACCTACCACAAAAGACTATTATGAAGTCATATGGCCATTCCACACATGCTATAAAAGCTTCTGCTAAAAACTCTCACTTCAGACTACATCCATTCATCTGCAATGGATGCCAAAAAGAGGCCTGAAGAAGCCCGATTCGACGTCGAATTCGCCCCATCGAAACGCCCCGATCGCAGGCGAGGAGGTTGGGTGACCTTCCCTTTCATTGCAGGTGACAATAACTGGTTGGGGTTTAATTGAAAATTTACGCTGGTCTTTAATTACGCGTAACGTGTGTTAGTGCTGCAGGCAACTTGATGTTTATGGGGATCATGACGGGTGGTGCCAATGCGAACCTGATAGTGTACTTGATACAAAAATTTGGGATGAAGAGCATCGATGCGGCACAAGTATCGAACATCGTTAACGGGTGCATAAACCTGACCCCCGTCGTGGGCGCCATCATTGCTGACTCCTACTTTGGATGCTTCTCCATTGTTGCTGTTGCTTCATCCATTGCTTTCTTGGTAAATTATAGTGAGGGCATCTAGATTCATTTTAATCTTTTTTATTTAAAAATAACTTTTGAAAATATCATTCCAGAAAGTATAATCTTGTTATATTAGTGAAAAACTATTTTCTATAATTAAAAGTGTTTTTTTTTTTTACTTTCATAAAAAAAATGAGATTGTAGATTACAATTGAAAATGCATTTGGATTGAGTATGATTCTTGCTATCTAGAACCATTTAAAAAAAGATGAAAGAACCTCATATGCATAAAATCACTCACAAATCTTTAATAAACCTAGGAGTGCAGACTTGTGAGACTAGCTAATTAAAGAACCAAATTCTGTTCAAATAATTTGTTCTCAAGTCCTTACCATACATCTGCCTTCATTATTGCCATTCTCAATTATTTCGTTTTTTTTTGGCAGATCATGATAAAGGAAAATAATAACAACATGTTTTTGGACAGAATTGTCCCATTGACTAAAATGAATCATTTATGATTTTCATATTGATTAACAGTATAGCCACAAAATATGTAAATTGTAAAAAAAAAATTGTCTAGTGTTGAGAAACAGTGACATTAGTTAGAAAAAACTTGTATGCTCTACTTTTTTATTATTATTTAGGGGGGGGGGGTAAAGATCTGACCTATTTAATTGAGTTTCTTAGATAGTAAACTTAACAAAAAAATGGGCCAGGACCAAAGCATCTTCTAAACTCCCAAGTGATTTGGACTACAGTTTTCTTTAGTAAACAATAAATTCAGGAAATTTGCTACTGTTCAAGGTAGGAAAAAAAACCAAGGTCATGTCATCAGGAACTCCTCCCTTTTTTGTTTATATATATATACTTAAGGCGATTACAACAACGTGGACAAAGTACACTGAGGGTGTGTCTGATTGTGCGATTGTAAAACTGATTATGTAGAAAGCTCACTTTCTTAATTTGTTGAAATTGTATTTTTTTGGGTACTATTTGTATAAAATCTGTGTGTAGAAAACCGCTACAATAAAACAGTTTGGTTGCACGATTGCAAACGCAGTTTCCTACAATTGCAAACGCTGCATAATTGCGCAATCAAATGCACCCTGAAACATACTCAACCCCAAGGCTGTCACACATACAAAGCATGGGCCTACAAAGCCCACCCTAGCTGTGTTAGAAGATCATGTGGGTCAAGCCCACCACAAACACAGCCAATTCAAAACACTATTATTTCTTAGAAAATGTTATACTCAGTCACATTCACTAACCAAAACTTAGACCTCACATGTTTTCATTTGTTTTTAAAAAGCAAGCATTATCTAATGAGATATGTGCTTTGATGAAAACTGTACATCGCTCCATTTCAAATTGAATGAACTCATTTTTAGTAAATGTAAGAAAATTTATAATATGGTATATACAACATTTAACTAGGTATATGTTTCACTGGATTTCTAAAGTGATATATAGAATTGTGTTTTGAATTGAGAATAAAACTGAGTGTAAGAGCACTCTTTCTTCTTCTTCTTGACATAACCAAGAAATGAACCAGGAAAGTCCCTTTGAAAGGGTGTCCATATCCACCCTGCAAAAGCCGTTGGGGACTTCTTTATTCCATTATTCCAATGCTTTGTCTATAAAAATTGTCATTGAAAAGTGTACATTTAATGTTGTTTTATCTAACCCGTTAGAAACTTCTTGAAATAATGATAAACCCAATTATCAGGATAGATAATTATATATAAAGATTAGGCAAATTTTTATTTGATTATTCTTTTCAACGTGATGGACACTTCTCCGAACCCTTCAAACTTGATCAAAATAAAATTATCGTTATTACACCCAGTCTTTTTTATCGTCTCAAATATAATCTTATATATCTCATTATCCGTATATACTCACTATCATTAAAAAAATTCACATTTTTTTCAAAATGACACTGTTCAATTCATTGAAATATATACTTCACTTTTTATAAAAATACACACCTCATTAAATGATGTATGCAATTTAAAAAAAAATTAGAAAACATTTGATGTGATTGTAAAAAGTATCGACTATAACATTCTTCAAATAAATATTACGATGTAATAGTTGGTGTCACATTTCAATATCTAATCAATTGGGCACTCTTAGGGTGTGCTGCTCTTCACACTCACAGCATCCCTACCCTCCCTACGCCCCCACCAATGCACCAACGCCACCACCACCGCCTCATGTGGCGGCAGTGGCCCCTCCACAAGCCAAATTGCGGTCCTCTACTTGGCGTTGGGCCTCATTGTCATCGGAGGCGGCGGCTCTCGCTTCACAAACGCGACATTGGGCGCCGATCAGTTTAGCACTGCCCGGGACCAAGACGTGTTCTTCAACTGGTACTTCGTTGTATTCTACGTGTCGTCCATCATCGGAAGCACCGTGATCGTCTACATCGAGGACAATGTGGGGTGGGGGCTCGGGCTCGGGATTTGCGCAGCAGTTAATGCGGCCGCCGTGGTGGTGTTTCTTATGGGGAAGCGGTTTTATAGGGTGACTGAGGTGGCCGGGAGCCCATTTACAGGATTGGCGCGAGTTGTGGTGGCGTCGGTGGTGAAGTGGGGGGTGGATGAGGAGGGGGCTGAGTACTATTATGGTTCGAAATTAGATGGTGGAGGTACTCCGAGCCAAAGTTTCAGGTATAATGTAGTAAGATTGTACTTGCAATATATTTGAATTGAATTGTTTAATGTTTTAGAATAATGTGTGTATATATATATATTTGATTTTGAAAGGAATATGTGTAAATAAATATAATCTTTAACTAGATTTGGATTGCACCACTATACGAATTTAACTTTTAGTCAATAAATTAGATACAAATTGATGTAGAATAATGTAATTCATGCATGGTACATTAACATCACTTTTAGGTCATAATAATTAGATACAAATTGTTGTCTGTTATAAATTAAAGTTAGTTGGCCAACATCATATAATAACTTTTATAGTTGTGTCGATAAAAAACACTCAACTAAAGCTAGGTTAGACTTTTGACATGAAAGAAAATAGTTAGGTTAGAATTGATGAAAAGAGGGTTTTGGGAGAACCATAAAAAAAATTGGTTTGTTCAGAGCTCTTAATGTTGGCCTAGATCCTTCAACTAAAATGGGCGTTGTTACACTCATATTCATTTCCAGCCCTAATTCCAGCCTTATATGCGTCGACGTATATGCTCGTGTTAACAAAACATATGTTTTGAAAGAATTTTTTTACATTTTCTATAAATGCATTCATACAATTCATTAGAGTATATGTGTCATTTTTTTTAATAAAAGTATGTACTTCATTAGATAAGGTATGCTATTTTAAAAAAATTCAAAACACATATAAATTAGAATTGAGGTTGCAAATGGATTGGATGTGAGTGCGACATTATCTCAACGAAAATACCAAGGGGCATTCTCTTGGGCATTTATCAGACAGGTATCTTTCGAAGAAGAATAATTTGGATGACATGACACCTTTTGTTATAAAATAGAAAAAGATGGAGTTCATTTTCATTGTACTTGAAAATGAATTATAAGTTATATACAAGCTACACTAAACATGGTTTTACCTTAATTTCAGGCACACAAAATCACTGAAAATATTATTTTTCATAATTCAGGTTCTTCAATCGAGCCGCGATACAGGTCAAAGGTGACACCAATCCGGACGGGACAGTGGCCAAGCCATGGCGGCTGGCCACCGTCGAGCAAGTCGAGGACCTCAAGGCCCTAATAAAAATCTTCCCCCTCTGGTCTTCCTCCCCCTTACTCAGCATCACCATTGGCATCCAACTCAGCATGACTGTCCTCCAAGCCCTAAAGATGGACCGCCACATCGGCGGCACCTTCTCCATCCCACCGGGCTCCGTCACGATTGGCTCCCTAGCCTCGGTGGCCCTAACCCTCCCACTCCTCGACCGTGCCGTCTACCCCGCCTTCCAACGCTACATGGGCCGGGCCCCCAATCCTCTCCAACGGATTGGAGCGGGCCACATTTTGAATTTCATTGGCATGGCGGGGTCCGCCTTGGTTGAGCGGGCCAGGCTAAGGTCCGGCCCGGCCCATTTAACATCGGTGTTGTGGCTCTTGCCGCCATTAGTGGTGGTCGGCGTCGGGGAGGCGTTGCACTTCCCCGGGCAGGTGGGGCTGTATTACCAGGAGTTCCCAGAGGCATTGCGGGGCACATCGACGGCGATGATCTCGTTAATCGTGGCGATCGGGTTCTACATGAGCACGGCGGTGGTGGGCTTCGTGAGGCGGACCACCGGATGGTTGCCGGACAATATCGATGCCGGGAGGGTCGACAAAGTGTACTGGATGTTGGCGGTGGTTGGGATGATCAACTTCTGTTACTATGTGGTGTGTGCAAGGCTTTACAAGTATCAGAATAAGAATAAGGAAGAGGTGGGCTCAGAAGCCTCAGATACACTGTCAACCTAACTTGAAGTTTTAGGAGGTGTTACATAATGTATTGATGTTTCTTATTATGATTAATATATTATGATTATTAGATAATGATCATGTATATATAACATTGGGAGCTATTCAAGCATGTGCTTCATTTTTTATAAAAGCATGTGCTTCATTAGATGATGTATACTATTTTTTACCAATCAAAAAAAAAAAAAAAACATTGGGAGCTAGTATTGAAATGTTACACCCCTCTTAGATGTAACATTTTCCTTCTAAGAATGCATGGTTCAATTTTCACTAAGGCCCATGTAGCCTATAGCCTGTCATAGTGTATAAAACTGACAGTGATGTATATTCAGTGTTGGGCAATTCAACGGTGACTCGTCTATTGAATGAATGCAAGAGTAATTGTAATACATTTTCTGAAAGGATGCAAGATCAAGATGACATCTTTTAAATTGATTCAAATTCAAATAAGGGGTGTATTTATTTGAAAGGGTGCAATTAAGTGGTAGTTACACCACTTAAGTGATCTATCTAATTAAATACATCAATATGTATTTGTGAGCCTCAGTGTATCACTCAAACTGGTGGAGGAAAACAACGTTTTCAGAAGTAACGCAAATTGTTTTTTTTAATATAATTAAACATTATTCTTGCATTTGTCCCACAACTTATGGACCAATATCAACAAGCAAATTTTAGGGTGATGTGTATCATTTTTTGTACAATTTTTTTTCTTTTAATCACCGGTTTTGTAGGTTTGATGAGGGGAAAGAAATGTCAGGTAGAACAGAATTATCATGTCCAATTGTCCATCACTGTTTTAATCTTCGTAGGTGATTTTTTTTTTTTTACTAAAAAAATAATGCAGGCTGGTTTATCCAACGAACTTTTTTTTAGATAATATAAAAATTATATTGCAAGCATAATAGTATTATAATACAAAATCCCGTTCGACCTTGTTTGGTTGGGGAATAAAATGAGTATATATGTGGATAAGTAAGGATAAAGCAAAAAAATGTGTTTGGATGAGTGGTATAACATGGTATAGGTATGCCAGAATAAACTAGTATAAAGTGGTATAAGGATTCTAACCAACCCCTGTAATTAAAGTTATTCTAGGTTATTCCACCTAAAGAATATGTGGGCCCACTGTCAAATCAATTGTCATCACCTCTAATAAATCACATGTCAAATCAACTATCATTATTTTTTCACCTTTTATAAATTCTTATTCACACTTTATACACATTTTACCCAAACAACAAAAAATTTATTCTTATGTTTTCTAACGAGAATAATTAAAAACACAATCAAACATAAAATTATTTTATTCTTATTTATACTAGAATAATCATAAACATAAAAATAATATAATTTTTAAACCAAACATAATGAAAAAGTGTAGATAAAAAACACGAGACATACAAGAAGAAAAGAGGACAAAAAAGAAAAAGGCATCACAATGGTCCAAGAGAGTTACATATCTCCATTTTGGACCCCAAGAATCCCACTAACCTCCCTATATTTATAGACTTTTTTTTGGTGGCACTTGTAGACTCACTTTGGAGCATTCAAATGTTCACATCATCATCCAAAATACCATATTATTTGTAACAAAAAAGTGAGAGTGAAGTCATATCATCACAGTTAAATGTACCTTTTTTTTTTTTTACCACTCGGCTACCGAGGGTCTACTGCAGTTAAATGTACTTTTTACATTGGACATTTTTTCACATATGATAGTGAAGTCCTGATTTTAGTAAAAATCTTTACTTGTGTGTTAAATTTTTCTCAAGTTTTTAAATTTTAACGGTTTGAAATTTTCAAATTATAATGTTTTAAAATTTTAAAATTTGTCATTTCAAACTTGAAAATAAATATAGATTGACGGCAAGCAATATATTTGCATTAAAATTGAATCATAAATATTAATCGACATAAAGATGAAAAAGATAAAAAGAGTATTTTTAAATTTAAAATAATGATTTGAAGATTTATTCAATAAAATTTAAAGATCTACTATTGAGGTTTGTGAATATTAAAAAATAATTTTTTTTTAAAATGAAGACCTCCATTGAAATTTGAAAATGCTCTTAGCAAAAAAATCTTCACCATTTGTCAAACAAGGTCATGCAAGTGTCTTCTAAAGGAGCAATAAAGTGGTGTCATGTAGGCATCTGTTTATAAAATTATGATAATTGTAAAATGATTACGCAATTAATCAACATAAAATCTTAACCAAGCAAAAAAAAAAAAAAAAAACATAAGCATCTTAGATTTAATATCAACAATGAATATTTTATAACCTAGAAGTAGTCCATGGGACTGTGGAAGAAAATTTGATGATATACATAGATCTGACAAAGAACTCATAACATCCACTCAAATCTAATTTTAAAAAAACACCCATCATGCCTACTACTAAACTATATGGTTAGCCCTAAAAGATAACAATCATGCATGGACTGCTGGAGGTTATATATCATGGATTGTCTTCTTAATTTAATATGACTCAAGCACTTGGCATTAAATCTTTAGTGGGACATGTTATATTAACACACTTCAAATATATACATAAGTATAGGATTCTCCTGCAAGTGCTGGTACGAATAGGGTTCTCCTGCAAGTGGTGGCTAGATAAATAGACAATAATATTATATAATTGGAGGCTTCCAAGGATTTACATGCAACTAAATAAGATTTTCCTGCAAATGGTGACAAGATAATAATAATAATGTAATATAACTGGAGGCTTTACATGCACCTAACTGTTGTGTATATCAACATGGTTTGCATGCTACTTATATTGAGAAAATATTTTCTGTCAAGTCTTGTAAGAAGTCTTGGAAGTGAGTGGAAAAGATAAGACAAGTAAAGCATGTAACATTGCTTTTGGGGGGTGGGTGTGGTGTCGTCATCTAAATAGGGAATATAACAGTCACATGCGAGGCACATTAATTATATTAAACTCTGGGTCAAAAGTGATTTGAATCAAAGCTCGGTTCGTCATCTATTGGTTAGTTAACTGCTAAAGTTGTGTTATCCATGTTTAAGAACTTTGTAGCTTATCACGGCCCTTGTACAAAAGAAATAATTAGCCTATTTTACAACTCCATTTGCATCTCGCACATGTTTTATAACTAATAAGTCATTTTAAAAATAAATAAGTTATACACTCATATGAATTGAATATATAATGGAGTATATGCTGCATTGGACAATTACATATACTGCATTTGTTATACATTATGTGGCAACTACAAAAAGGGTTACAATATATGTCGGTGCCAATAAAAGAGTTAGGTGGCCACCCAAGGGCGCCCTAGTTAGATCTTGTTTAGCGAAAATGTTTATACAATAAAAAATTTATATAAAAAAGTTGTGTGGTATTTATTAAGAATATTTTAAGTGAATGTGCACAGAGAGTTTTATTTTAAAAGTTTGACTTAATTAAAAATAAGTGCTATTGTTTTAAAATTTTAGGTGAAAAATGGATTAAATTCATAAATTCATATATATCACAATGCACTATATTATGCTATACTAAGTTGTGATCACATGATTATGCAATTAATTATCATGAACCTCTTAGATTTAATATCAACAAAGAATATTAGGCAAAAATAAGTAGTCCATGGCATTGTGGAAGAAAAATTGATGATATACGTAGAATTGGCCAAGAACTCTAATTAAAATAAAACATCCATCTCACTCCTAGCTACTCCTATACTATATGGTTAGCCTTAAAAGATAATAATCATGGACTGTTGGAGGTTACATATCATGTTCTTAATTTAATATATATGACTCAAAAACACATGCCATGCATTAATAAATCTTTAGTGGGACATGTTATATTGACGCACTACCGAATACAATGCATTTATTATTTTTATATTTTTTGGAAACAGTGCATTTAAATTTTTTATATTATTATTAGTATATAATAATTGGAGGCTTGTAAGGATTGCATGCACCTAACTTTTGATTTTAAATCTACCATGGTTTGCTTGCCTACTATTGAGAAAATCTTTTCTGCCAAGTCTTGGAAGTGAAAGGAAAAAAAAAAGACAAGGCAAGTAAATCATGTAACATAATTTGCTCATGGCGTGTCATCAAATCAGGGAACGTGACATAGGTAATGATATGATTATGTTAATTGTCACATGCGATGCATGCTATTAAAGTTAATTATATTCATCTTTTTATGTTTCATTCTCTTACACATAATAATTAACAATTAAACAACCTCTCCAAACTGGATTAATTAAGTTATTATCTGGACGTATAGAATTTCATGAATATCACGTAATATTTATACATTTTTTATTCCACGCATGACTGCACATATATAAGGGGATTGCGAGTAACAATGGATTTATTAAAACCACACCTAATTTAATTAGATAGCCAAAGATAGTACAAAGATTTTCAAGCTATACTTTATTTCCACTGAAGGGTGCAAAATAAATTTAATCTGAATGCGTAGCTTGAAAGCTATATAAATAATTCATTAAACACAAATGACTATTGTGAAGTCATATGGCCATGACACATCAATACATCACAATTGGCATCCGAATCCAGTACTCCACACATGCTATATAAAGCTTCTGCTACAAACTCTCACTTCAAACTACATCCATTCATCTGCAATGGATGCCAAAACGAGGCCTGAAGAAGTCCGATTCGACATTGAATTTGCCCCGTCGAAACGGCCTGATGATCGCAGGCGAGGCGGCTGGGTGACCTTCCCTTTCATTGCAGGTGACAACATCTGGTTGGTGTTTAATTGAAAATTGACGTTGGTCTTTGACCGCGCATAACGTGTGTCAGTGCAGGCAACTTGGTGTTTATGACGATCGCAATGGGTGGCGCCACCACGAACCTAATAGTTTACTTGATACAGAAATCCGGGATGAAAAGCATCGACGCGGCGCAGATATCTAACATTGTTAACGGGTGCGTAAACCTGACCCCTATCGTGGGCGCTATCATCGCCGACTCCTACTTTGGATGCTTCTCCGTCGTGGCCGTCGCTTCATTCATTTCTTTCTTGGTAAATAATTAGTGAGAGAATTTAGATTCAACTTATTCTTTTTCATTTTAAAATAATTTTTGAAAACAACATTCTAATGAGTATAATAATCTTGTTATATTGGTGAAAAACTATTTTCTAGATTTTTTTTTCCTTTCATAAATAACAATACTATAAATGACATTTAGATTAAATATAATTTTTTTTATAACAGAATCTGTAAAAGTTCTAAAATTATTTCCAAGCATTGTCGTAATTGAAAGAATCTCAGGTGCCACTCACAAATTTTTAACAAACATAGGTGAGTACACGTATAATTCTAACTAAAGAGCAATTCATGCATGATCAATTTTCATTTATTTGATTTTTTATATTGTAAGATTTTTTTTGAAGAAATGTAGAAGTTTGCTATTCAATTTTATTTCCGATTTCGAATTATAAATTCTGAAAGGGGGGAGAAAAGATTACACTATAAATAGCAAGACATAAGAGTAAAAAAAAACTCTTTTCTCCAAGTTGGAAGAGACATCTAACCACGAGAAAAGTCTTGCTTGCGTGTTCACCCCGCGACTCGCAAACTCCCATCGCAAAAGTGGACATCCCCCGCCTTCGCTATATGGCGAGCCCAATCCCGCATACACCCACGAAACATATCCCACATGTTTTCTTGGTACACGTTCGTTCCGTTGAAGACGATCTTATTTCTCATCTTCCAATCGTCCAAGCTCCGGCCGAGACTGTGGCTTGCGAGACCATTGCACTCATGCTATCGTCATCTGACCTCTTCATCGCTTTCCCCGCCGCCCACATGTCCTCCAATGTATGAAATGTATGTTGCATTCCCGTTTGCCTCCCCACCATCGCCCAGAAATCCCGAGCCACTCTACACGTGTAAAAGAGGTGTACGATGGTCTCCACTTCCCCCGAGCATAAGGCACACTCGGTTGAGTCCGTGGGAGCCCATCTTGCCTGATACGCCTTCGTCATTAGGCGTTCTAAGTATAGCAACCACATAAATACCTTGATCTTCAATGGAACATTTGGCCTCCAGGTTTGGACGTACTTCACGTTCGACATCGCGCCCTCCACTTGATCCGTCCTCCACTGAACATAAGCACTCTTGACCGAGTGAACCTCCGAGGACTTAAACCTCCAGCGTATTGGTCCTCCTGCGCTACTTGTAGCCTTTGTGTCCCGAGGCGCGCTAACAACGTTATAAGCTGAGTGGTCTCTTCCACGTCTAGTCTTGCCCGCAAGAGCTCGATCCTCCATAACCCCTCTTCCGGTTCATAGAATTCCGCCACCGTCCCTTCCTTCATGTTCGCCAACCTATAAATATCAGGTACCATGTCACACAGTCTCTTCGCCCCGCTCCACCTGTCCTTTCAAAAATGGACCGATGCTCCGTTGCCAATCTTCCATTCTATCACGCCATGTCCTGTCGATCAGCAAACAACCCCTTCCATTTATATTGTAAGATTAAGGTAGAGTTTGAAAATACATTTAGCTGGAATTTGGTTTTGTGATAATTGAATTAGTTCAATCGTCTTTCTTTCCATACACATCAAATGGTTGCAATTTTTTTATTTTCAAAAGCTAATTAATCACAGTTTCTAGTTATACATATTAGAAAAAAGAAAATTTTAGTAATCTAATATGCATGCTTCATGCATTAGAGTATTAAGGGGCCGTTTGGTTCAATGGAAAGCTGATTTTAAATCCTGATTCATAACTCATAAGTTCAGATTATATAAGTCATGATAAGTTTTAATCAGTTAAAAAAAAAAAGTGTTTGGTTCAGCAGAACTTATAAGCACTTATGAAAATAAGTGTGTTTGGTTTAGTACTAAAGAGTAGAGCTTATGCTAATGGTGTTTCGATCCATTTAATAAGTATTAAATATAATTTGATGTTTAATTGAAAACTTGATTATTTGCTTATTTTTTCTATTTATTAAAAAAAGATACTTTAATATATGTCTATTTAATAAATTATGAGATACTGCACTGCAATATTCATATATCCATATAACCCCCCCTTAATCATACCCAAAATCCATATAACCCCCTCCGTCCGCCTTCTGTCAGCCAAGTTAACGATGAAATTAGAAAAAATTCATATAACCCCCTGCAATCTTCATATATCCATATAACCCCGTGTAATTTTGGAAAAAAAACCATATAACCCCATGTAATATGGAAAAAAAATATTTCTAAAAATTCAAAAATAAAAAAATAATTTTTTTTATTAATAATAGGGTAAATTTTTTTTATTCCTTTTTTTTAATCCTAATTTTTTATTTATAAATGACATGTGATTTCGTAACCACTACCCCGACACATTAATAATAGAGTAAATTAACATTTACATGCATTAACATCTAATGGATTGTAAATCTTTATTTTGTTGTATTTTATATTATTCTCATTGGGAAAAGTAAAATTGATATTTTTGTTGTTTGATTTACCTTGGATAAAAAAAGAATAAATGGTACATAAGAGATGGATAAAAGTTTATAACTTTTTAAATGACAACTATACCACTGCATAAATTATTTGTGTTTGGGAATAAGTATGAGAGATGTATGTGTGATATGATAGATGTGACAGTTTTTGAATAAAATATTTTTAAAAATTCAAAAATGCCAAGAGGAATTTTTTTATTTTAAATTTTTAGAAATATTTTTTTCAGATTACAGGGGGTTATATGGATTTTTCCAAAATTACAGGGGGTTATATGGATATATAAAGATTGCAGAGGGTTATATGAATATATGAAGATTGCAGGAGGGTTATATGGATTTATGCTAGATTACAAGGGATTATACCATTAATTCGGCTGACGGAAGACAGACGAAAGGAGTTATATACATTTTGGGTATGATTACAGGGGGTTTTATGGATATATGAAGATTGCAGGGGGTTTTATGGATTTAGGCAAGATTTTATGGGTTCTATGGATTTTTTCCTAAAAATAAATGTCATGTCATCAGCAACCTCTTTGTCTACTATTGAATGAGAAAGTTATTTAAAAAATTCCAATGCTTTTTATCCAAAAACATTCTCATTGAATAGTGTACATGTTCTTAGGAATTTTTTTTATTTAACCCGTTAGATACATCTTGAAATAATGATAAACCTAATTCTAATTACAAAACTTAATATGGGATTTTTAATTTTAAGTCCCCGTATACTATAGAATTTTACGATTGATCCCTCACTTCTTCATATTTAGGTTTTAGTTCCTACATTTAAATGATAATTTAGGAATAGGTCTCTCCCAGGGATTAAAAAGCAAACTAAATAATTTAGAAATAGGTCCCTCCCAGGGACTAAAAAGGAACATATCATTTAAATATCGGGACTAAAACCTAAATATGAAGAAGTGAGGGATCGATCACTAAATCCTATAGTTTACGGGAACTTAAAACTAAAAATCCCAATTAAAATACACTCCCCTCTCCTCAGTAAAGTTTTTAAATTATCTTCTATTTTAGGTGTGACATACAATTATTTATGGGAAAATGATCAAAAAAAATCTCGTAAGAGTTTGAAATACCCAAATTAGTCATTTTTTAAAATTATGCATAAAAAAGTCTCATTTCATAGTTTTGGAAACTCAAAAAACTAATCTGCCCTTATATAATTAAATCTTAAATATCTTTATTTATTCCACACTAAAAATATCATGAGATTTTGTTGTTATATATCATACTGTGTGTTTCTTATATATATCTTACATGATATTGTTTATCATTTTTCATTGTGTATAATCATAATATTTAATTTAAATCTGTGTTGTGCCCAATACAACAGATGATATTTTAGTATTCTAAATCTTTATTAACATTTGTTTTTAGCTATTTATCTATTTTTATGATATTATTAGTACATATCCATTTTTAAAAAAAAAACAGCAATATTTAATGGAGTTCATCATAAAAAACTTAAATTATATTGGTACATATTTCACAAAATCCACCTAATCACAAAGAATTTACAATAAAAAAAATTGATCTATATGAAAATGTGTAAAATATATTAATAAAATTAAGATAGTGAAATATTTTAACAAAGTTAAGAGATGAAATGTATTAAGGATTTAATTGCATAAGGGTAGATTAGTCTTTTGTGTTTCTAAAATTGTAAAATGAGATTTTTTTAGGTATAATTTTAAAAAATAGTTGATTTGGGTATTTCTAACTTTTAGAAGATTTTTTTCATCATTTTCCCATTATTTATCCTAAAATTATATAAAGATAGATAATTATTTACAAAGATTATGCAAACTTTTATTTTATTTTATTTTTGTCATTCTCACTAAGCAATTATATAAAAGTGACATTTTATGTGGTTCTTTTAATGCGGTGGACACTTCTGAAACATTTCAAACTTTTTTTTTTTGTGATCTTCTAAAACCTTTCAAACTTGATCAAAATAAATACAATGATGTAATAATTGGTGTCACATTTCAATATCTAATCAATTGGGCACTCCTAGGGTATGGTGCTCTTCACCCTCACAGCATCCCTACCCTCTCTACACCCCCACCAATGCCCCAACGCCTCCACCTCCACCGTGGCATGCGGCCCCTCCACAAGCCAAATGGCGGTCCTCTACTCGGCATTGGCCCTCATGGTCATTGGAGGCGGCGGCTCTCGCTTCACAAACGCGACATTGGGCGCCGACCAGTTTAGCATTGCCCGGGACCAAAATGTGTTCTTCAACTGGTACTTCGTTGTATTCTACGTGTCGTACATCATTGGAAGCACCGTGATCGTCTACATCGAGGACAATGTAGGGTGGGGGCTCGGGCTAGGGATTTGTGCGGTGGCCAATGCGGCCGCCATGGTGGTGTTATTGATAGGGAGGCGGTTTTATAGGGTGACTAAGGCGAGCGGGAGCCCATTTACAGGATTGGTGCAAGTCATGGTGGCGTCGACGGTGAAGTGGGGGATGGACAAAGAGGGGGCAGAATACTATTATGGTTCAAAATTAGATGGTCGAAGTCCTCCAAGCCGAAGTTTCAGGTATGACGTATTAAAATTAAACTTACAATATATTTGAGTTGTTAATAATATGACGATATTCAATATTTTAGAATAATATATATGATTGATTTTGAAAGGAATTTACGTAAATAAATATAATGATTAACTAGATTTGGATTGCGCTACAAATTTAACTAAGTCAAAAAAACATAGATGTGATATTGATGTAAAATAACATAATAATTCATGGTATATTAACATCACTTTTAAGTCAATAATTAGATACAAATTGTTGTCTATTATAATACTAGTCAACATCATAGAATAAATTTTATAGTTTTTTTAGAGAAATAATAGGCATACGCAGTTGTATTAAAAGAACTATGCTTAAATTATATGAAATAAAGGAAAACAAAACGATACATAAAACGGTGGTCCGTAGTTGAAGATTAGTCTAACAAACGAAACACCTCCCCAACCGTCTACCAGTTATCTCTGAATTGAATGACCAAATGCCCCCTTACTATTTTGACCGACATGTTATCTTCCATGTTAAATTTAGCTAGTGCTTTAGTCAACTTTGGGTTTTAAAATAGATAATTGAGCTATTTAGTCAATCTATTGGAGTAATTAAAAAGAATTATAAGTTATATAAGAGCTGCACTAAACATAGTTTTACTTGAATTTTTTCAGAAACAGAAATTTCAACATTAGTTTGAGAACTTCATACACAGAATCACTGAAAATAATATTTGTTACATGAATTAACATGTAATCTAGGTTCCTCAATTGTGCTGCCATAAAGGTCCAAGGTGACACCCACTCGGACGGGACAGTGGCCAAGCCATGGCGGCTGGCCACCGTCGAGCAAGTTGAAAACCTCAAGGCCCTAATAAAAATCTTCCCCCTGTGGTCCTCTTCCCCCTTACTCAGCATCACTATCGGCATCCAGCTCAGCATGACCGTGCTCCAAGCCCTAAAAATGGATCGCCACATCGGCGGCACCTTCTCCATCCCACCGGGCACCGTACCGATCACCTCCATGGCATCAGTGGCCCTAACCCTCCCACTCCTCGATCGTGCCGTCTATCCCGCCTTTCAACGCCACATGGGCCGGACCCCTAGCCCACTCCAACGGCTAGGAGTTGGCCACATTTTGAATTTCATCGGCATGGGGGGATCTGCCTTGGTGGAGCGGGCCAGGCTGAGGTCTATCACAGCCCATGGGCCTGGCCCGGCCCATTTAACATCAGTGTTGTGGCTCTTGCCACCGTTAGTGGTGTTAGGCGCTGCGGAGGCGCTGCATTTCCCCGCGCAGGTGGGGCTGTACTACCAGGAGTTCCCGGAGGCGTTGCGAGGCACATCAACAGCGATGATCGCACTCCTCATTGCGATCGGGTTCTACCTGAGCACGGCAGTGGTGGGCCTGGTGAGGCGGACCACAGATGGTTGCCGGACGATATCGACACCGGGAGGGTCGACAAAGTGTACTGGATGTTGGCGGTGGCTGGGATGATCAACTTCTGTTACTATGTGGTGTGTGCAAGGCTTTACAAGTATCAGAATAAGAATAGAGAAGAGGTGGGCTTAGAAGCATCTGATACACTTTCAACCTAAGTTTAAGTTTATGAGGTATTACATAAGGTATTGATGTTTCTTCTTAGTTATTATGTTTATTATTATTATTAGATAATGATCATGCATATGTAGCATTGGGAGCTAGTATTGAAATGTTACACATCCTTTTTAGATGTCACATTTGCCTTCTAAGAATGCAGGGTTCAATTTTCACTAAGGCCAACATAGTGTATACTGACTGTGATGATATACTGGTATACTGACAATGATATATATATATATATATATATATATATATATATATTGTGTTGGCACATCCATTGAATGAATGCAAGTACAGGATGGACGAATAATAATAATAATAATCAACCTGTTATATATGCTCCTGTAGTAGCTAAGAGTAGGAGTCACATGAATTTATCATTAGCTCAGACAGAAGGATGAGTTTAATTACCTTTGTTTTGCTGTCAATCATCTTCTTAACCTCTAGAAGCTTTTTGTTTGTTCGATCTGAGTGAATGACACGCCTTCCTGAAACGATACATGGTTACCAATTACATTTGGAAATTTAGAGCTACATTGCAGAGTACATAAATGAAACTTCCAATATGTTGATCGACTGTATGATCATGAGAAAAACATACATATAAACTATAAACTTCTTCACACATACCTATTCATTTATTGAATTTATTATCAACAAGTCCATCTTCAGTCATCTTGTCAATGAACTTCCGAATTGTGGTCTGGTTGGCTTCCCCTTTGAGCTTGCTCTTCAGCTTGGGTACGGAAATATACTCCATGGGAAGAGCATGATAAAGAGCCTGAATTATGTCTGAACATTCAGAATATGCATCAAAAGATTACTCAATGTATCATTGAAACATGCTCCTCACCTTCATATACATGCAATCCTCAGTGGAATTGTTATGAGATTTCTCCACGTGCTGTGTATCTGGTACATCAACTTCTTCTTTCACAACACAAACATCAGGAAAAGATTCCTGCAATGTCTCTTTGTCAAGAAAATTCATATTAAAGAATCCAAGTGAATGACTGTATATAACAAACCTTTCCCTTGTTTATGGTGTAGATATCCCTCCCAGATTTCAATAGAAGGCCTTCTTTCAACAGTTTATCTATGATTTCTGAAACAGTCACATCAAAGAAGAATATGTCAGAATAATAGAGGCGTGAAGTGTGTTTTTCAATGCCTAATTCATGATACTGTTTTGTGGCACAATGATTCTTTTTCTCCCAGTACCTTCAGTAAGGGCCTGCAAAAACCAGCCCCAAAACAAATAAAAAGTTAGGAATGACAATAAATTCAATTGGGATGTGCGCATAAAATCTAATGGGAAATTAAACTGCATATGGTTGAGATTATTTCTTAAGACTTGGCCCAAAAAAAAGGCATATTTACCATTGATATGTCTGGGAAATTAGAAAGAATATCAGTTAGCTCCTCGGTTTTCATGTGCCAGGAACAAATCTATCACTACAAGAGAAGTAGGCTACGGTGACGGTTTATAACCATCATAAAAAATCTCTTAAACCAAAATCTCACATTGTAATGAGCAGTACCACCAATACAAATATCACAATACACATTCAATACAAAAAAAAGTTTCACAATCATAAACACAAACACAGGATGTACAATTCAATTCATTCAAGCTATATAATCAACCACTCTAAAAGAAAAGATGTATGGTCCATGGACTCACCGGGCACGTCCTTGTGCCTCGCCAGCCTCTCCTTCCCTCCGATAAGCCTCACTGTGTTCCAGACTCTGTGGTCTGTAGAGGCACATCGATCAGCACGAACAAACATGAGAGAAGGAAAAAAAATATAATTACCCAAGAAGTTAGATTATAATAAAAGAGTGCACAGCAAAGAGGTAGATCATAAAAAAAAATGCTTTCTGAGATATGATCATCTCAATGCTTTTCTGAGGTGATGATTCCATCTCTACCTTTTCATTCAACCATATAGATTATAAAAATAAATATAAAAAATTGAATACTTTAGAAGTGATTTTAAACAGTTCTCTTTGTTTCACCCACCTAAACAAACTCCCCAACCACAATTCATATGTTACACCAACCTGTCATCCAACAAGAACCTATATCAGGAACTAATGATTAAAACCCATAAGACAAGATTTCAATTTTAGATTTCTAATGATCAAACTCACAAAGTTTCTCCCTTCCGCAAAAAAAATTGTAGTTTCAAAAGGTCTTCCTTTTCAACTGCAAAATCAGAAACATCTATTTTAATGAGTTTCAGAGCACAAATTATTTAAATTTAGAACTTGGAAGTCATGGACCCATCATTTCCAAACCAAAAATGGGACCCTTTGAAGGTTTTTAGAAATTTAAACAAACTCATTAAAGTTTTCACTAGAGAATAGTAAATATGCAAATAGAAACATTTCCAAAGCAAAAAAAAAGATCACCTTTTCTCTTAAATCTTTGCCACCCAAAAATATGTTCATGCGCAGATGCTTTTGAAAACTCTAGAAGATAAAAGAACTAAAGCTCCCCCAAGAAAGAATCAGAGGAGGAGTGTAGGGTCTCTTTGGACACAAAGCATTGACACTTTGCAACCGATATGACTGTAAAAAAGATTTTGCACTTCAGTATTCAAAACAGGTTATAGAAATTTTCCAAGAAAAGCATGTTTTAGAAGTGGAAATCATATAAACAGTAAAATAACATGTTAACAAAAAATATGAATAACTAAACTCCAATATTAACTTCTACAGGGGTTTGAAACATAGAGGGGATTTATGCTCTATAATGATGCAAAAGTCCAGAAACAAAGATAGATTCAGACTTGATTCATCAAGGTAAAAATGTCACTAATATGGAAAAAGGAAAGCAAAAAAAAGAACTAGGGGGAAGCTATCAGATACCTAACAAATATATTCCTTATTTCTATAGTCATCATTGGTTAAATGACAACACAAACATCCAGCCTTCTTTCACTCAGGTTCATTGTTTCTTTCAATTCTGAAAACCTTCCACTCTTTTGTCTATGGTAAGAATTCCACATTTATCATAATGATTAAATCAATCATTTCATCATATACATAAGAAATGGATATTAGATTATACTTTAAAATAATTCAGTCATTTCAACATGCATTCAATTGGATTCCCAAATCAAAACAGAATTTTTCTTCATGGATCAAAGTGAATAAGAACCTAATAAAGATCATCTGCTAAATCTGATAACAGAGGAGAAGAGAGAGAAACTCACCTCATCATCTGATGAATAGATAATTTTGCGTCTTCTGCCATGAATTCTGGTCCATCCTATCAGAATATGCATAAATAAGAACATATAATATGTAATTATATCTACCTTTTTTTCCACGCTAACATTAAACATATCAGACATTTATAGAAACATAAACAGTAGACTTCGCTGTAATTAAAGAAACATATGCAGTAGAATTAGTTGTAACAAACCAACATAGGAAAAATAAAGTTATTTAATTTGCATGATCGCAGAGCAATGTGTCTAATTGGATGATGTAGGTCCTAAATAATAAAAGGACTTGCTCTGTTGTACTGGACGATGTAGGTCCTAATTAAAAATATGGGATTAAGTTCATTAATCTTGTTATCGTCACATTTACTACCCCCCTTTTCATCAAAAAAGTGTATGCTGGCTCCCTTGTATGTAAATTTCCTCACATGAATACGAAGAAGGGTTTCCATCGTCAATAGTAAACACAAAAAAAGCAGGACTGTTTTTCTGAGTCATTTTGTCGAACAATGGAACTGCTCAATCTAGCTTGAAGAAATAGAACTCCTTCAAAATTTACAACTTACTCCAGCAGTTAACACCAATCCATAGCAATCAATTTTTACATAAAGGAGAAATCAGTGAATATGGATTACATTCATTTCCTAATCCTTACCGATCAATCTTGGCTTCTAGCTTATGTACACATGGTTCTATAAATCAATCATACCTACAAATGCTGAAATCAGTGAATAAAAAGTGAGAGAATCGATTTTACCCAAATTCGCTCGACGTCAAGCCTCGCCATCGCACAAACACCACGGATCGGAGAGAAAAATCGTCGTTGGAGACACTGTACAGAATTGGAGAGAATTAGTGATAGATGAAAGTGAAATCGAATGGAAGAGAGAGAGGGAGGAGGTGGTCGCATCGGTGGTGGTCGACGCCGGTGGAGATGGTCGCTAGGGTTGTGGAGAGATTGCTCGGAAATGTGGTGCTCGTCGCCCGGTGGAGGAGGAGGTCGCACGGGTGTTGGTTCCCGGTGGAGTGGTCGCGCCGGTGGAGGTAGTCGACGCCGGTGGAGGTGGTCGACGCCCGGTGGAGATGGTCGCATGGATGGAGGTTTTGACGGAAATGTTTTGATGAAAAGCTTTATTCGAAATCACAATGTTTTGACGGGAATTTATCTCAGGTGGTGCGTTTTTTTTTCCGGTGAAAAAAATTGTGTAAAATTTTTTGTGTCCAATTAAAATCAATTGTCTGTGTCTATTTGGCTACATTTTTCTATAAAACGTTGCCTATACCTATATATAGTGATGATTTTAATCAACCGTCAGTAAATATCGTTGTATCACCTTTTTCTTGTAGTGTATTCTCTCACACAGGCACATTTTTCTTGTTCTTGATCTACATCTTGAGTATCATCTGCAAACAAGTTGAATTTTCATCCATGAATTTACAAGGACATAAGATGAAAGATTAAATTAAAGTTAGAGTTGAGACTTAATTTTCAAAAAGACACTCCTTCAGACACAAATTAAACTGACCTTCAGACATTGTGCCAATGTTTTCAGCTGGAGGTTGTTTCACTGTAGATGCTATCATGCCACATACTCCAGCAAGAAAAAAGAGAATGAAAATAGAAACTAGAACTGTAAAAGAACTTCATAAAGTACCTTTTGGGTGCCATGATATATTGATCTTCCTGTGAAAGCTGGATCAGAAGTTTATGAAATTTTGATTAATAAGAACAGGATGAAAGATCTCTCTCTCTCTCTCTTACACATATAAATGTCACAACTACATTATACCAAAAACACGAACATTATTTTCAGTTTCAAATAAACCAAGGATAACATTTTTATCCATGGTGAACACGAGTCCTAGAACACAAGGCTATGTTCTATCATTTAGTTTCATACATCAAAGTCACTCTTCCCATTATTGTCATTCTGCTTTGAAGTAATTCAGAAATGCATGAAGACAATAATTCCATGACAATAATTCAGAAAACACGAACATTATTTTCAGTTTCAAATAAACCAAGGATAACATTTTTATCCATGGTGAACACGGGTCCTAGAACACAAGGCTATGTTCTATCATTTAGTTTCATACATCAAAGTCACTCTTCCCATTATTGTCATTCTGCTTTGAAGTAATGCAGAAATGCATGAAGACAATAATTCCATGTTCAATCTGTTTTGTGATTGAAATGTGTATACTGTATATACCTCACTGTCAGAAGAGGAAGAATCATCTTGCTGTAATGAATCAGCTCCCAAACTCCCTTCTTCATCCTCCTGGAGATCTTCATTTTCATCCTCATAGGGATCAAGAATACTCTTAACCTGAAGTGACATCCAATTAATCCAATTAAACACAAATTTACAGATGACCTAAACATTTATAGAAGTGGCTAAAACTTCTCCTGTTTTCCCCTCACCTTGAGAGCCAATACCATATGCTTTCTGTTGACATTCCCGACCTCCATTTTAAGAAGATTTTTCATCCATATGTTACTGGCTTCATTGTCAGCATAGCATCTAAAAAAGGTGGCTCATAGTCAGATGGCTGCATCAAAGCCAAGGGTTATTTTGTTGCATACTTGCATAGGCTAAATGAAAATATATAATGCTCAAATAATAATAAAAAATCAAATGATTTTGAGATTTGGGGACAATCTAAACCATAAAAAATACTGCATCCAACAACAAAACATAGAGGATCCACAATATGTCAAAGGCGAAGTTTAGCCAAGAAGAATGGGGTAAACAAACCATAACATTTATTTATAGGAAAATGATACACTCAGTCACAATCACCAACCAAAACTCAGACCTCAAGTGTTTTCATTTTAAAAAAAATAGTAAACATCATCTAATGAGATATATGCTTTGATAAAAAGTGTATATCGCTCCATTTCAAATTGAATGAATCCATTTTTAGCAAGTGTAAGAAAAACTTCAATGAAGTATATACATCATCTAACGAGGTATATGCTTCATTAAATCTATAACGAGGTATAAAGGGTCTGTGTTTTGATTGGTGATTGTGATTGAGTGTAGCAGCACTCTCATTTATAGAAAAATGATACACTCCACGTCGTGACGGAAAATGATACACTCTTATATATAGCAGCACTTACTTATATGGTTATTGTAGGGCCCAAAAAAATAGCCCACAGGATACTCCCCAACGGCCCAACCCCCTAACCTTATAAGTAACAAAGTATTCCGTATTTTTTTGAAACGTTAAAGTACTCTGTAGACATCAAACGATACGTGTCTCCACATAATGCATATTAAATTCATTAATCATATTAATGCTTAAATTATCTAAAAATGTCTAATTATCTCCGTACTTTTTCGTATTTATCCTGTATGATTTACATACACGACCCCCTAACCAAATATTTTACACGAACTTTGTTACTATGCTTGTGTCCAAGGCCGAAGAACACCGACGGCATAAGGAGAATCGTTGGAGGACCGGAGCGATATTGACAACCTGAGCAGTAAGTCATTTTCTATCATGGTACACCATAAATTACATATTTCCTAAAGAGAAACCCAAATCAAAGATGCATGAAATCATGTGAAAACTCTGGCAGATATCATAGGTTCTAACATACATTGTTTCCCATTACTGGACAATAAATAGCAAAGAAAGCAAAAAAAGGCAGCAAAATTAGGCGCAAATACAATATGTGAAATAATATCAATTCTCACAAAAAAAAAAATTTCAATAATAAAACTGGAAGAGGTCCAGCAATTCTGAGTGATCGATCGGTGGATCTCACCTTTCTCCATTCAACCGATAAGCATCCGGGACTCGGGATCCATAAGCATCAGCTTCTTGATCATCAACTCTGCCATTAAAAAGACAAAAAAAAAAAAAAAACCTTTCGTATTATAGCGATTTGAACGAATTGCGAGAAGAAATGGAGGAAGAGAGATCGACCTAGAGCGGGAACAGATTATAGGTAAATAAATAACTAAAATTTTAAAATGTATCATTTTAAATAATTAAAATTTTATACAAATCAATGTTCCACATGAAAAAAAAAATTAAATTAAATTAAATTAAATAACATTTTTAATAAAAATACAGAAATGAAGCCGTAGAATGTATATGTTATAGGAAAAATAAATATAACAATTCAAATTTTATTTTCTAATACATTAAAAAATTAAAATATGAATATTTAAATTTATAATAATAATTCACAGACCCCAATTTCATAGACTACAAATAGACCTCATGAGATGCCATCAAGACATTATCCATTATACTTCTTTTTTTTCTTATAAAGTGGTTTTTCGATTATGATTTATCGATTTTATTGGGATTTGTTTTTCATTAAATTTAAAATCAGCAACAACTCTCATTCTTCTTCATCATCCCGTTTTTTCTTCTTCATCAACCTGTAATTCTTCTTCTTCATCAATGATCCTGTCAGGGCGTGGAGCAAGGAATCGACATTGACCCACCAACGGCTGAGATCTCCACGCACGGAGAAGAGACGGTGTCCGTCGTTGGAACGACGGGATCGCCATCCTCGATCGCGGTTTTCGAGAAAAAGACGCCGACGAAGGGCCTAGGCTTGAGGAGGTGGACGAGGAGGGCTCGAACCGATCCCGATAAAGATGGAACCTTTGTGAGAGATCCGAACCGGGCTGTGAAGAAGGGTCTCCCCAACGCAGTCACGGAGCTTGTGAAGGTCCGCGGTGGCGGCGGTGCCGGTGTCGGAGACGATGACACGCCGTTATCGCCTATGGAAGCCTCGGTCGCCTCGACGAAGGATTCAAGAGACTATTACATTTGAAATGTAACAGAATTTAATGTTATTTTCAAAATGATATAATGTTATTTTCAAAAAAAAAAAATTTACATTTGTAAATGTACCAGTTATTTGCATAGTCATAATGATTCTTTTTTTAACTTGTAAATAATTTATAGGTGTTACATTCTAAAATGTAATAGTACTACAAGTGTATTCTGTGGAAGTGTTACATTTTGTCATTTTTCTTTGCTGTTGTAGACGAGTCTGCTATATTTTCGTTGGATGAGATTCCAACTTTTGAAGTGTTGAGACTGACAGAGAGGACGGACGAAGAACTTCCTATCTTTAAACGATGATTGTCCGGAATAACCACAAAAGTGAGACATTGGAGACGGAGAAGGTGAAGTAAATCGAAAGCAAGGGCAGGTATTGTTTTGTTGTATTTTGTAACGCCTCCGAACACACGACTCCGTTTGAAGCGTGATGTCCGGTTGCGTTACCTTAAATCTTCGAATCTCAAAGTTCTATTTTTTTTCTTTTCCTTTATCCAGATATATAATAAAATAATGCTAAAATAAACTTCATTCTTGAAAATAATAAAACATCAAATAGTCCACAATACTTTCAATTTGATCTGGATATAACTTATACAAAAATACACAACTTGATACAAATATGGTTATTAGGGAGATGGACCAACTACATGCCAAAAAAATGATTAACACCTTCTACATGAGTCTAATGCTCCGAAAATCATTATACGAGCTTCAACCTCCAATGCCTTAATGAGATCGACGACCATCAACAACTAATCTGAAATGTTGAGAAAATGAGGGGTGAGCTACCACACGCTCAGTGAATTGACATTGGTGTCCCGATAATAAAATATTTCAAAATAATAATCTTTAATAATATATCGTAAGAGAACAATTTGCAAGATACAATAAAAATGATATTTGCAAATACAATAAATTTTCAATAAACTATAAGTTAAACAAAGCCTCATATCAAAATGCATAGTCTAAAAAAAACTGTCAATACTCATGATGCTTATGAATGCAACGGACACGCATGCCCGCTTTCCACGACACCTAGCCGCAGAGATTTCATTTTGGAAATCGAGGCACGTAGACATAGCCACCTAGACTTGGGTCAAAATTTAAACCGCAGCCACCTAGACTGAGCCACCTAGATGATTTAATGCATGCACAATCAAAGATATTTATTCTTTCAAGTATACAATATGTGACAATTTTTCATAAATCTCAAAATTTCCAATGCATATGATATATCCAAAATATCAACTTATATGATGATAACATGCTCATATGCTTCATGCAAGATAGATTTCATAATCGTAAAAATAACATGATGTCGAAATGTATACATATATTATGATTTTCAAATAATATAAAAACATCCACTCACCTCCAGTCCACGCAATACAAATCGATACATGTGCATGAACGCTACACACTCGCACATTGATAACCTAGCATAACAATTATGAAATAATAATTCAGAAACAATTCAATCACAACCCAAACAACTGATAACCAACTTACAACCGCACTACGCTTAATAATCCCAAAAGCCCATATCTTATAGACCTACAATCAACAACTCACTTCAAAGTCCTAATGAAAATCCCAACTTCGAATAAATATTAAAATTTTCATATACCTACAATGATCCGATAATCAATATCCATTTATTCCATAAAACGCATATAATCGATCAATCCTCGAATAAATATTTAAACAAATCCAATAAGACTCAACTATAATTTCAATGATCGAAATAACTCAATCCAATCAATTTATATCCCAATAGCAGTAATATCCGATTAATATTCATTTATCCCACTAAACCAAATTATCGATTTAAGATCCAATTTAAATTCCAAGATCAATAAAATATTCAAAACCCACAATCAACTTATACTTCATTAAACATCAATTTGGGATCCCTTTAATATCTAAAATTCATCAAACTTGTTCATCAAGCTAAATATTGAATGCTAAGAAAGAGCACAGAAATATTTCAAAAATCATAACTTTCTACCCGTAACTCCGAATTGGACGATTCATGATTCGTTGGAAAGCTCTTTTCAAAACCTATTTCTGTTTGTCAAACACATTTTTCCCAGAAACAACTCTATCATAGTCAAAAACACGATTTACGTTCAAGCATAAAATTAACCCGAAAATAGCCATTAAATCCTCAAAACTAATAAATCTAATTTAATCTTAAGAATTCTTTCGAGATCCATTGAAATCAAATCAAATAATCAACCAATTAAAAATCGATCAAACTCTAACTCTAATCCATCCAACTTCTTCCCCAAACAATTGATCGACACAATCCTGTCCTAACAAAATAAAATAAATTGAAACCCTAAACAACAAAATCAATAGGGAAAAATATCTCACCTTAGATCCGGTTACACCACCCACCATCTTCATCTAGGGTTAGAACATCACCACCCTTCATACCTTCTGAGATTTGAATGAAAACCCTAATCCAAACATGTTATTTAAAAGAGGTTTACCGAAATTACAAAACGACCCCTGAAGTGTTCCAGGTTTACAATGGGGTCCCTATCTTATTTATGAACAGATCCCTATCCGATTTACAAATAGATCCCTGAGCCCAATAACTTAACACAAAATCCTAAAAAATCTAACTTCCCGAACTTCGAATCTCACCAAATTTTAACCAAAGTATCTTGACACTATAAAGATCTACAAAAAAAAAAAAAATTCAAAATCAATTATAATTATCATAATTATAAATCAAATTGGACCCATTTGGGCCTACCACCAAATCTAAAAAATGAAATATAAAAAATCAAATTTAAAATTTTCATTTATATATTTAAAATAAATATATAAGGCCGAAAAATACCAAAACGTTACATATTTACATTGTGGAAACTGTGTATTGATTAATTCTGTTACATTTATAAATGTAACAAGTTAATGGATATTACGGTTTAATTCGAAAGAAGACACATTTAAATAATACACAGTTTTGTTATTTTATTACATTTGAAATGTAACACTTGGAATGATATAATGTTATTTATGCAACACTGTTACATTATGTTACATTCATAAATGTAAATTATTGTTGCATTCGTAAATGTAACATTCAATTGCATACACATAATGATTTGTATTTGTTACATTTATACTACACTGTTACATTCTGTAACAGTTATAATCATAAATAAAAAACTAGAACATTTTTTTGTGTAATTATTGTAAGATAACTTTTGGTGTAATTTAGATAAATTTTGGTGTAATTTTGATGAAAAACATATGTATGTAAATTTTTGTGTGAAGTATGAGTTAAATATTCTGGGTGTAAAAGTTTATGAAGAATTTCTAAGAAATTCCAAAGTTCATGGTTCTGATTTTGTTCAAAGATATATGCTGGATCATTTTTATATTAAATTCAAACTTGATCCTCAAATATATTTTTTTTTGGCAATTATAAAAAATAGGATTTTTTATTTTTTAATCCATATAAACTATATGATGATCGATCATTCGTTTCTTCATATTTCAGTTTAAGTCTCTTAATTTAAAAAATATGTTTTTTATTAGTCTTGGGAGGGACCTATCTCTAAAGCTCGGCTCGTTTTATTTGCCTATTTTCATTTTAGGGTTTTTAGGGATTGAAAATAAAATTTTTTGAGTCCCTAGGTGGGACTAAAAGGAACATATGGTAATGTGAACTAGCTTGAACGAATTCAAACCTAAGCCCGAGCTGAGCCCGAGCGGCTTAGTTCGTTTACCAGCCCTACAGTAATGTGAACTATGTAAATAGTAAATACAATTACAATTACAATTATTAAAATCTAATAAAATAAAACCTAAGATATTAAAATTTCCTAAATTCTTAATTCACCAATAAAAAAAAGTTATTAATATGACTTTAAATAATAAGTTTTATCCATAAATGACAAAATCTCATAAAATTAATTTTGTGGAGAGATTTGAAATCAAGTATTCTTTGATAATTTCTTTCTAAATCTGTCATACATCAATACTCTCATTGTGTTTTATTGGTATATTAGAAAATTAGGATTTTTCGGATCTAAAATGTTTAATTTTATTATATTTTAATAATTATCATTCTAATTGAATACAATTGAATGTATTGGTTGTGAATAGATCTTAATATTATAGTTTATATGAATGGATTGAAAAAATTCAATATATTTGTTGTGAATAGAATTATTTCATTTACACGGGTACGGGAAAACTAGTTTAAACTAGTCTTTAAACAACCTATAAAATCTGTTTCCTCCTCAAAACTATATTAAAACAATCTGATTGTTAAGAAAAATATATTCGTAATATTATAAAAACTGGAAATCCGTTTCTTCCGGAAAAAGCTAAACAAATTAGCCCTCAATTGATTTTAAACAATCTTTATATAGATCCGATTCCATGTATAAAGAACTTGGATTTAATAATTGTCGTCACCTCTAACACGAGCGTCGCCTTTCCTTGGTCGTCACCACCACCACGACCACCACTTACCGATTCTTGTTAGCTTTTCAAGTCTGTTTTTTGTTTTGTTTTGTTGAAGATGATGTCAAAACCAACAAAACCCCAGCTGAAAAGAGAATTGCAAAAGGAGGGTGATGAATGTAAGAGTCTCCTACTACCTAAACTCATAAACGAAGATGTCGTCCTCTACGAGATCATAAACAGGTTCCCTGCAGAGGAGCTTCGTCCGCTACGCATCGTGTGCAAGCAATGGTTCGACACAATCGATAACAACCCCGCCCGCTCCCAACCAGGCTTACTCATCCAGCTCAGACTAATGCAACCTCGTCAGATCTATTTCATTGAGGTCGAGCGAGCATCATCAAAAATGGTGACAGTCAAACCTATATACACCAAAGCCCCACTCCAATTAATAGGAAGTTGCAAAGGTTTGATTTTGGTGTGGCATTGCCTAACTCATCAGTACTTCGTCATCAATCTGGTGACTAGAACATCTGTAGAGATTCCTATGCCACCACCCCAATATCGTTATCATCTTGGGATAAGCCTTGGTTTTGATTCCCGGGCTGGGGAATACAAGGTCTTGTGGCATTTCAACAATGAAAAGTTAGAAAAAAGACAAGGATTGATTGTGTTCTCGGTGGGTTCATCAACAATGGATTCATGGAGAATGATCAATTTTCCATGGGATCACAATAAGTGGACTATGGATCATCTCACCTGGGCCGACGGAGCATGGCATTTGCTCGTGTATTACTTCGAAGTACGACGATGTAGTCAAAATGACTATCCCTCAGGAGGACAAGAAACGTTTTTTATTTCACTCGATGCATCAAGCGAAAAGTTCATTCAAACGCATGCTCCTTGTTCTAGGACTCGCGGAATGCCCAATTTAATGGAGCTTGAGGGTCGCCTGACAATGACGGTGGCATCCAATCCAGATCAACTGGACATATGGGTCTTACAGGATCTCTATGGGGCCGGATGGAGGAAGAAACATAGTATCAAATTTGATTCTTTGAAGGGTCTCCTCCATAAGAAATTTGATTATTTTTTCCTTCCTGCGCTTTTGAATAATGATATAATGATCTTCCAGTGCAAGTGCGGGTGCTTGGAATGGCAAGCTTATGACATCAGGCGTGGCGAGGGGTGCGCTATCGAGGGCATAAAGAAATTAACTGGGGGCTACTTCAAAGCCGCGCACACCAACAGCCTTGTCAGGTGGAACCCGATATCATGAATAGATAATAATTGGTTCAGTATTGTTTTTCTTCGCAATTAAGCTTCATAAACATGTTTTCCTTCTCTTCTTATTCTGTTTCAAAGAATATATCGTTTCAGTGTTTTGCTTCTTATCTTATATTGTTTCTAAAAATGTAAAATAGTGCACCTTTAAATTTGCTATCAGAGCTGAAGAGATGGTGAGGGCGTAAGTGATGTGTATTTGTACAATGCATTCATACGCTTATAATAATCTCAAAACAACTTCGATAAGATAAAATAAAATAAAATAATAATCATAATGTGTCAGAGATAAACACGCTGTTGCTTCCATATCCCATCTATGCATGTTTTTGCTGTATATAACAACATAAAAAAAGTGTTCATTAAATAAAAAAAAACATAGGTATCACTCAGCTTGTTTTTAATATTTTGCTCCCTATCTTACATTTTTACTTTTGTTCTTTGTAATTTAAATTCAGTAATGAAATCAATTAGGCTACATATATATTTTCCAAAATAAAAGGTCGATGTACCGCTCGATGAGACCCCTTTTCATAAGATTTGAAGGATCTCTCTCTCTAAAAATGTATGAGGATCTTACTCGATCCGTCGATTGATCGAAAGCCTGATTCCTCATGTCCTCTGTTCTCCTGATTCCCTCCGGCCGATCTTGAAGCTCCAGAGAAGGAAGTGTAGCTACCGAGATCTCATCTCTAATTTGGCATATATGTGAGAGTAAAAAACAACAAATGCGGAGTTGGGGTTTTTGGTCACCATACACAAGCCCCACATAAAGCTCTAAATCATTAATTCTCGTCTTAATTTCATTAGCTTTTGGTTCTCTATAAACAATGTTTTCAGTAGAATTCCATAGAGTCAATTGATAGCATGGAAACTTTGATGAAATGAAGGAGAAAGAATAAGAACTCGTCAAACTTTTTTTTTTCTCAGATTGAACTGAACAAAGTTAAAGTGGTTGCGAGTGGAATGAGGCGAAGTGAAGTAGAGGCACGTTCACTAGCGTTCACCTGTTGTTATTAAAGTCTAATAAAGTTTAGAACAAAGTTGTTACTTTAAACAAAAAAAGGAAATATACAGTACTCTTCAGACTCTATTGAATTGAAGCAATATGATGCCATTGGTCACCTCACTACTAAGCAGCCATTGGAGAGCTACTTTCTAAAATGGACTTTTTGTCTAAACACGGTCTTTTTAGTCGTTAGTTCATTTGATTTGGGAGAGTCACTTTCTCAAAATTAAATTTGTTTGACCAATAGCACTCTATGGATGCAGCAATTCTCTTTTAGCCCTGACTTCGTTCGTCTTTGGTAGGCGAATGAGGGGAGCTAAATCTTTTTTTTTTCAAAATAAAAAAATCTATATTTACATATACTTGATTTCCATTCAATAAGTCGTCTGTCTGCACATAACACGCAAACACAGTATAGGTATAGTCAACATATTTAAATAGCATAATAGAATACTCAGTGATCATAGCACAACGGTTCAGGCTTTAGCGATGTTACTGATATGTTCTGGGTTCGAGTTTGTTGATTTACCCACATGTTTGTTGACGATTATTCGAAAGAATTTTTCATGGGACCGGGACAAACAGACGGAGGTAGTCTTCTCAGCTCGACCCAGTGTCCCTCCAATATAAAAAAAAAAACATATTTAAGGGTGTGTTTGTACACAAAGTTGAAGGGAAAATGAAAGAAAGTGAAGGAATTTGGGTCAAAGGAAAAATTGTGGAAAGTAAATTTTTTTCCCTTTGACCAACTTTCAAGGTGTTTGTGCATGTGGTGGAAAAATTTTCAATCACTTTCTCTCAATTTCTTACCTATGTGGAAAGGAAAAGTTTTTTCCACTTTTTCTAATAAGACAAAATAGGAGAAGGAAAGTGATGAAATTTTTTTTCTTTTCCTTGTTTGACACAAATGCTACCTTTTTGAGTGGTCAAAAGAAAAAATTTTACTTTCCCTCACTTTCCTTCACTTTTCATCATGCACAAACACACCCTAAATAGCAAGAGGTTTTTGCTGACTTATGGTGGCCCTCGAGCCTAATACACATCTCGTTTACTAGGGTCCAATGACACTATTTTAGCTTTGATTCTATTTCATTATATTTTCTCTCATTCTCAATTCAAAATCATAACCATTATTTTGTTATAAAAGTGTTGATAACAAGTTCTATCTTTTTAAAAAATAAAAAATATATATGTAAATACTGAATGTGTAGCTTGAAAGCTATTAAATATATATAAATTCACCACCTACCAAAAGAATATCGTAATGACATGGCCATGACATAGCAAATACATCATAACTGGCCCCCACACATGCTCTATAAAATTAAAGCTTCAGATGCATCTACCACTTCAGATATTACCCCTTCGTCTGCAATGGATGCCAAAATGAGGCCCGAAAACGCCCGATTCGACGTTGAATTCGCCCACTCGAAACGACCCGATCGAAAGCGAGGAGGCGGCTGGGTGACCTTTCCTTTCATTGCAGGTGACAACTTTTGATTGGGATTTAAGAATTAGAGCTAGTCTTTAACTATGTATAACGTGTGTCAAGTGCAGGTAATGTGGTGTTGATGGGGATCGCTGTGGGTGGTGCCAACTCGAACTTGATAGTGTACTTGATACAAAAAATAGGGGTGAAGAGCATCGACGCAGCGCAAATATCAAACATCGTTAACGGGTGCATGAACCTCACCCCCGTCGTCGGCGCCATCATTGCTGACTCTTACTTTGGATGTTTTGCCATCGTCGTAGTCTCTTCCTTCATCGCCTTTTTGGTAATTTACATTCATCTTATTGTTTTTCACTTGATGAAAACAATTTTTCCAAAAATCACAATTCTTTTAGTTATGAATAGTAATGAAAAGGAATTTTTATAAGAATTTAATAAATGTATGCTTTTTATGTATATTAGAGTATTTAAAATATCTTTTGAGTGAAATTTGTTTGTTTAAATATGATTTTAAATGTTTTTGTTCAAATTAGTTTGGTCACGACTGCTTATCATACATCTGCCTTCATCTCAATTATTTCATTTTTTTTTTCAAACCATGACAAAGGGAATTAGGGGAATGACAACATTTTTTTAAGGGATTTTTAGTTTTAAGTCCCCGTAAATTATAGAATTTAGCGATCGATCCCTCACTTTTTCATATTTAGGTTTTAGTCCCTAAATTTAAATGATAATTTAGGAATAGGTCCTCTCAGGGACTAAAAATCAAACCAAATAATTTAGGAATAGGTCCCTCCCAGGGACTAAAAAAGAACATATTATTTAAATGTATGGACTAAAATCTAAATATGAAGAAGTAGGGGATCGATAGCTAAATCATATAGTTTACGGGGACTTAAAACTAAAAATTCTTTTTTTAAAAGGCCTTAACAGGGAAAGTATTATATTACTATATTATCAAGAGCGGTCATATGTGACTCCCTGCCAAAAAATTTCTGTACATATTAATTTTGTACATCATTATACATTCATCAAAACTCAAGCTAAATTAATGCAAAATATTATGAATGGTATTATCCATAACCATTTGGTGATGACAACTGCATGTTTGCTGGACTGAATTGTCACATTTGACTTAAATTGGTTTTTAATCATTTATGATTTTCATACAATAAAAATCAAGATAAGATCCATTTATATATCATCATCATAATTATATTAATTTTTTATTTTATTTTGTTTTTACTCAAATTGGTTTCACATTTGTGGTGACATCACCACCTTTTGTATCTAATATTGTGGATAAAAGATAATGAGCCCGTTTGAGGGCCTCCTTAGTCCTTACCCCAAAAAAAAATTAATATTTTTTCTTTCGTGTAGAAACTCTTTAAACATTTTTTGAAGAAAGGTAGTGTAGAAACTAACATTAATTAGAACTTAATGCTATCCAGTCTCTCTATTTAACTAAGATATTCAGATTTTCTCACCCTCTTGTTGAAGTGAAGCATAATTATAGAATAAGGAGAATACATGAGAAATTGAGAATATATATAGAAAAAAAATTGTTTTGAGAGGATAAATTTTGATAATTATGTTTTAATAAGTTAGAAATAAATCCAATAATAATTCTAGGAGATGTTAGAATTCCTTATCAGATATTATCAATATCAATGAATAAAAAAAATATTATCATGTGTCATTTAAAAAAATTTATCTTATTTAACACTCTCATATATTTCATATTTATTCTCAAACACAAATAATTTATGTATAAGAATTATTGTCATTTAAAAAATCATAAACTCTTATTATTTTTTATTTTTACTTTATTGAAGATGAATCAAATAACAAAAATGTTATTTTTAAAATTTTTGATGAAAAAAAAAAGTTATGCCGCATTTCATACATATACCGGGGTAAATAATTGAAATAAGTCTATCACACACTCCGAAGGGTTTTTAGTTATTATTTTAAACCAAGAAAAACTCATGAAAATATATTCTAAAAAGTGATTTGACTAGGTAACAATAACTTATTATCATTTTGTCGCAATGATTAATGTATTAGCCCATTGATCATTAATTTAATATACATTTGATACTGTTGAATTCAAAAGCATTGGATTCTTTGAAAAATTTAATTAGTTTAGAAATATATTCCCTTTCAAGGTTGGAAAAGATTGATGCATGTCATGTCACGAGGAACTTCATTGTCTACTCAATGAGTAAATTATTTAAAAAATCCCAATGCCCTGTCTAAAAAAAATTCTCGTACATTTTGTTAAAGAAAATTTTAAATTACTCTGTACTCCTGCTTGGTTAGTGGATAATTACAGAATACGGTGAAGGTATGTTTGTCTGTAAAGAATTAATAGTAACTACAACTATGTTAAAATATACGATAATAAATTGATATTGAGATTTTAGATCACCTAAAATTGTATTATTTCACTCAATTTATGTTACTTATAAAATTTTCATGTCAAATCAATTATTATCATCTCTTATAAATAAGAGGATCTACATGTTAAATCATTTTTTTTTACTTTTTATAATTATAATTTTTCATTCACATTTTATTCTCTTTCTATCTACAATTTATTTATAATCAAGTAAACCAAAAAATATTTATTATTATATTTTTTAATTAAAATTATTAAAAATATAACTAAACAGAAAATGACATATTTTTTTATATATACTAAAATATATAGCTATCACAAAATTACTTGTGTCACTATCCAAACAACGTTCAAAAACTTTGCAATGACTTGTTTCAATTTCATAAATTGATTGGAAAGGGTTACATCCATTTCTTTTAAGAAAGTTATAAAAATGAGTATGGATCCAGTCAAATCTGGTACCATTAATATCATCAGTATCGAACTGTACAGTCTATGAATCGAACTACTCAGTCTATGAATCGAACTATACAAGAGTGATGTTATATCGAATAATTGGTTATGCAGTTTGATTCATATGCCGTGTAGTCCGATTAATGACCTAATTGGATCCGGACCCTTTTATGAAGTGATGGTGTCACATTTCAATATCTAATCAAACATGCAATTGGGCACTCTTAGGGCATGATGCTCTTCACACTCACAGCATCCCTACCCTCCCTACACCCCCACCAATGCCCCAACGCCCCCTCCACCGCCATGTGCGGCGGTGGTCCCTCCACCGGCCAAATGGCGGTCCTCTACTCGGCATTGACCCTCATGGTCATTGGAATCGGCGGCTCCCGCTTCACGAATGTGACGATGGGTGCCAACCAATTCAGCACCACCCGGAACCAAGATGTGTTCTTTAACTGGTATTTCGTTGCATTATCCTCATCGACCATCATCGGTAGCACCATCATTGTCTACATAGAGGACAATGTGGGGTGGGGGCTCGGGCTCGGGATTTGTGCGGCGTCCAGTGCAGCCGCTGTCGTGATGTTTCTGATGGGAAAGCGATTTTATAGGGTGAATGAGACGGGTGGGAGCCCGTTTACGGAGTTGGTGCGGGTTGTGGTGGCATCAATGGTGAAATGGGGGATGGACAAAGACGGGGAGGCAATTGCGGAGTATTATTATGGTTCAAAATTGGATGGTCGAGTTCCTCCGAGTCAGAGTTTCAGGTATTACATGCAATATATTTGAGTTCATAAAAATACCCCACGACATTTATTATTCTAGAATATAATACACACATGCATGGTTTTGAAAAGATATGTGTAAATAAATAAATGATTAACTAGATTTGGATTGCACTAGGAATTTAACTTTTATTCAATAAATATGGAGGTGATATCGATGTGGAATAATGTAATTCATGTTAAATAACATCACATTTGGGTCTAGGGCTGGTAAACGAACCAAGCCGCTCGGGCTCGGTTCGATTTGAGCTCGTTCAAGCTCGTTCATTTAGATAAATGAGCGAGCTTGAACAAGTTTTAAAGCTCGGTTAGGCTCGGGACCTAGATCGAACTTCATTTATGTTCAAATTCAACTCGTTTGTGTTATTAAAACTTAGTTGAAACTTGACTAAACTCCTTTATAAAATCAGAATATTAAATTAATATAAAGTTATGCTCGTTTAAACTCAAGAACTTGACTCATTTAGGCTAAAATTTTGTTTTCAATCTCTAAAATGAAGAAGAATTGCTAGGCTCGTTGAGGCTTGTGAGCTCGGCTCGGCTCTACTCGTTTATAAACGAGCCGAGCTTGAACATGTCAAATCTCGACTTGTTCGGCTCGTTTACCTTCCCTATTTGGGTCATAATAAATAGATACATGTTAATGTCTGTTATAAAGTTAATTTATCAACATCATAGAATAACTTTTATAGGTGTATCCTCTCCCAAAAAAAATTATAGTTGTATCAATAAAAAAAAATACCAGTCAAAAAGTTAAGTTAGATTAATTTTCACCCGAAAAAAAGATGGTTAGAGTTGGTTATAGAAAGTAGGTTTATGAGAAATTTTGAACTTTAAATATTGGTCTAGATTTTATGAAGATATTAAATAAAACGCTAAATTATATGAAAACATTCAATTTTCTTTGTTATTAAACAAAAAAAATCATACAAATATCTTTTAAAAAATGATTTGGATGACATGACAGCATATGATATCTTTTGTTTTAAATAAAAAAATAAAATTTGTTAATTGGAATTAAAAATGAATTATAATTTATTTGTAAGCTACACTAAAAATGGTTTTATTTTCTGTGACAAGAAATTCTAACATTATGCACAAATCATTATGATTAATAATATTGTGAATTATTAAGGTTCTTCAACCGAGCCGCAATACAAGTCAATGGTGACACCAACCCGGACGGAACCGTGGCCAAGCCATGGCGGCTAGCCACCGTCCAACAAGTTGAGGACCTCAAGACCCTAATAAAGCTCTTCCCACTCTGGTCCTCCTCAATCCTTATTACTGTCACCGTCGGCATCCAGCTCAGCATGACCGTCCTCCAAGCCCTTAAGATGGATCGTCACATCGGCCGTACCTTCTCCGTCCCACCGGGTTCCTTCTCGATCGCCTCCCTAGCCTCGGTGGCCCTAACTCTCCCAATCCTCGACCGTGCCATCTACCCCGCCTTTCGACACTACATGGGCCGGGCCCCCACCCCATTAAAACGGATAGGAGTGGGCCACATCTTGAATTTCATTGGCATGGCGGGATCCCCTTGGTGGAGCGGGCCAGGCTGAGGTCCATAACAGTCCATGGGCCAGGACCCAGCCCATTTAACATCGGTGTTGTGGCTCTTGCCGCCGCTAGTGGTGGTCGGCGTTGGGGAGGCGCTGCATTTTCCCGGGCAGGTGGGGCTGTACTACCAGGAGTTTCCGGAGGCATTGCGGAGCACATCGACGGCGATGATTGCGCTAACTGTGGGGATTGGGTTCTACCTGAGCACGGCGGTGGTGGACCTTGTGAGGCGAACCACCGGATGGTTGCCGGACAATATCGATGCCGGGAGGGTCGACAAAGTGTACTGGATGCTGGCGGTGGTTGGGATGATCAACTTCTGTTACTATGTGGTGTGTGCAAGGCTTTACGAGTATCAGAATAAGAATAAAGAAGAGGTGGGCTTAGAAGCATCAGATACACTTTCAACCTAAGTCGAAGTTTTATGAGGTGTTAGTGTTACATAATGTATTGATGTCTCTCTTTGTTATTTTTTAGCTAGTATTGAAATGTTAACACTTCGATGTAAATTATCCTTTTAAGAATGCTGGGGTCTCATATCTTTGGCAGAACATCGATGTAAAATGTTAACACATCTCGTGTCGCTCTGGCAATGCGCGTGGTTTTTGGTTTGTGTCTTTATGTTCTTCTTTTTTTATGCACGATTTGTACACATGACTGTAATTTGAGTTGAGCAGATTGAATGTTTCTTGGTAACATGATTGATGATAAGACAGAAAATGATTTGCATTTTGATGGGTTGATAATTTTTTCTCTTTTGGATAAAATGCCATTTTAATTTGGAAAGATTTGTCTTTGACCTAGATAGAACTACAATTGTTTAAACTAAATTGAAAAACTTTAAAATATACATATGTACACACACATAATCATATAACGAAGTATATATCTCATCTTATGAATATATCACGCTGAACAATGATCGAAATATATCAGATTACATAGCGAAACTATAAACGAGATGCGTGTATCAACACACTAGATATTTTTACTGCTAATTCAAGACCTTATACATGGGTATGGGTTCGATCGATATTTATGAAACTCGAGTTAGAGAAAAGAATCTATGAACCATGTTTTTAGTGTATGTGATAGATCTAAAACACTAATCCAGTATTATATTAGTATCCAATTAAAGGTTGACGTGTGTATCAAATTTAAATAAAATCTGACCGACCGATCTAGCTAGATCATCTCGAAATAATACACGATCTTCAGAAGGGCAATATCGTCAACATAAAGATGGCTGGTCCACACAGCCCGCTGTTCGGCCCAATGGGCTTTCAACTCGGGCCGGACGACTCTCGTCCACAGTATAAGTACTGATTTGAGAGACCCGCTAGGGTTTGTCCATAAGAGAGAGATCTCTCGTTTTTAGGGTTCCCCTCTCTTTCATTTCGGCGGTCTCTCGATCTGGTAAGACAAAATCGAAACCCTAATTCCACTTTCCTTCACTTCAACGAGTCTCTGTTATCACAAACTGATAGGGTTTTGGTTCTTCATTCGTTGTTCCCTTTTTTTAATGGAAAAATGTGTTGTTTTTGTGATGGATTCAACTGGGTTTCTCTTGGGTTCATGATTTGGGGAGTTCCAGATTAAGCTTTGTGATTTATGAATTTTGGGCATTGTTTCATGATGATATTTGGTGAAGAACTCTGTTATCTTATCACAAACTGATAGGGTTTTGGTTCTTCATTAGGGTTTTAATCTTTCGTTGTTCCCCTTTTTTAATGGAAAAATGTGTTGTTTTTGTGATGGATTCAACTGGGTTTCTCTTGGATCCATGATTTGGGGAGCTCCAGATTAAGCTCTGTGATTTATGAACTTTGGGCATTGTTTCATGATGATATTTGGTCAAGAACTCATCTTATCACAAACTGATAGGGTTTTGGTTCTTCATCAGGGTTTTAATCTTTCGTTGTTCCCCTTTTTTAATAGAAAAATGTGTTGTTTTTGTGATGGATTCAACTGGGGTTCTCTTGGATTCATGATTTGGGGAGCTCCAGATTAAGCTCTGTGATTTATGAACTTTGGGCATTGTTTCATGATGATATTTGGTCAAGAACTCTGTTATCTTATCACAAACTGATAGGGTTTTGGGTCTTCAATTAGGGTTTTAATCTTTCGTTGTTCTTTTTTATTTATGAAAAATCAGTTATTTTTGTGATGGATTCAACTGGGTTTCCTTCAAATTCATGATTTGGGGGCTCCAGATTAAGCTCTGTGATTTAAGAACTTTGGGCATTGTTTCATGATGATATTTGGTCAAGAAACCACATGAGATGATGTTGTATTTGTGCATCTTGTGAATCAGATTCTTGATAGTAGGGAAGATTCATGGATGTTCTTTTTTTTGGCTGAATAAGTGCATTTCATGTTTATATAGAATTTATTTTGTACTTTTGGAAAATTGTTTTAGAGAGTTTGTTGTTTAATGACCCTTTTATTTGTTTGGTTCAAAGGCTTGATTGCCAGTCGCATATTACATGGTTATGGCCATTTATATGCTTATCTGATAATGATGATTCAATGGAACATGACAGCTGATTTGTTACGCTGTATAAATTTTGGTTTTTGACTTCATGGGAAAATTATAAGGTTTGATGATACAAAATCTGGTGTCTTTATACTAAGATGAAGCTCTTCGTGTTCTTGTTCTTCTGTGGTGAATGACTTTTTTGTGGTTACCAACTATTGTGATTCACAAATATCAAATCAAACCATTTTTTATGCCCTTACAGATATTAAACAATTCCGCTTCATTATGTTTTGTTTTTTACTTCCTATAGTTTGTTCATGTCATTCCCCTCTTCCCCTGATATAATGTTGCATTTCTCCCCATCATTGAAGTGTTGCGTGTTAGTTTAGGGTGAGATGAAGATGTAAAAAAAGAAGCCCAAAGTAATTTGGTTTCATAAGACAAAACTTTGTTGCGCTGCTCAGAATTGGATGTAGGTCATTGTGTTTTCTGCATCTTTTAGCTACTGAAATGACAATACCAAACTGCATCTTTTCTGAAACTGAAGCTGTTATGATTTTTGTTATTGGGCTTCACTTTTATTTTCTTCTACAGATCTGTTGAAATTGTAATTCACAATCATGAGAAGTATTTTGTAGTTTCTTTTTATTTAAGACTCATTATTTTGTAATGACAGAGCTACTGTGGATGATTTTTCTAATTTCACTTGATCACTTATTCTATTTGGTATTTTCTTAATTATTGGTTGTTAACAACTATAAAAAAAAATTCTCGATGCCTAAGATCCCAGATTTACTATCATGTGTTACAGATCTTAAGCTATTGTGTTATAGATCTTAAGCTATTGGAAATACGAAATATTTATGTTGTTTCATACTTTTGTATGCTGCGGTTGCTGAAATGTTGCAACAATAGTTGATCTAACTTGTTTATGGTTCCAACTGTTCACAAGCATAAATTATTGACCAATCAATGTCACCATCGGATTTAGGCTTCCACTAAACATTAATTATTATTTCTGAACTATATCATTGGCAAAAATAAATGCAGAGTAGCTGAGATGACGACCCGGTTCAAGAAAAACAGAAAGAAGAGGGGACACGTCAGTGCTGGACATGGACGTGTAGGAAAGCACAGGAAGCATCCTGGAGGACGGGGAAATGCTGGAGGTATGCACCACCACAGAATCTTATTCGACAAATACCATCCTGGTTATTTTGGAAAAGTTGGTATGCGATACTTCCACAAGCTCCGCAACAAATTCTACAACCCCATTGTCAACATCGACCGACTCTGGTCTCTTGTCCCCGAAGACGTGAAAGCCAAAGCTGATGCCAACAGTGTCCCTCTTGTTGATGTCACCCAGTTTGGATATTTTAAGGTCTTGGGGAAGGGTGTCCTCCCCTCTCAGCCCATGGTTGTGAAGGCGAAGCTCATCTCCAAGATTGCCGAGAAGAAGATCAAGGAGGCTGGTGGTGCTGTTGTCCTGACCGCCTAGTTTGTCCCAGAGTTGCTGTTTTGGTTTTGCATGAATAGGATTGCTTGTTTCCAGAGGTGTTTTAATTTAGTTCAATGGACAATGATATGTCTTATTGATTGGATTATTGCTAGAAAAGAACTTCAATGTGGTATATCTATTTGAATTATCTTTTGTAGTTTCTACATTGATGGTTTGTTTTTGTTTAAATGTTTTGGTTCTTTATCATATTTTGTTCAGCATAATTGATTGTTTTCATGGATGAATGCAGCCTAACTTCTCATCATCTCTTTAATGAATATTGTTGCTGCATGTTTTACTGTAAGGCAAGATATTAGCATTTACGTAGTTTTTTATTTTGTATATGTTACATGTATGATGTTGAGGATTCCACCATCGTTAGATGTTTGTCCATCTCAAACGGAGGATTTGTTTTGCTAATTTGCTGATTGAGAAGACTGGGTCGTTTTTAGTTCATCTAAACTGGAGTCTTCCATTGAGTGCCAGATTTTGAATATGATGACAGGTTGAATTCAGTGAGAGACTGTTCTAAGCTGCATACATGAGCACCTAAATCAGTTGGATTGTGTTCTGTTGCTGTATAGTTTTGCATGCTATTGTAGTTCCCCCAAGTTTTCTAAATTTTTCTTCTTTTGCAATTGCAAGATGTGTTGAAATATTATTGGTGCTGTCATGCTCATGCACAATATACAGTTCAATATTTTCTTGAGGTATACTTTGTTGGAAATACGTGTTTTCTTTTTTTGGAAATGAGTAACGGGAACTTTCAAAGATATTATATAGGTGAATTTCAGATTCATTCATATTAGTCTTATGATTTATACTCCCCAAATCAAATGTATCAAATGTTCTCGATCCAACTTCTGGATTTCTAAAAAATTCTGATAGAATGCATTTTACCATTAATGTATTATACAAAAAAGAAAGAAAACTAACATGCATTATTTGGTAAGTTTATAAACAGCTAATGGAACAAATCAGGCACCCATGAACAAAACCTTAACCTTATGTAAGTAGAGGGTTGCATTTTGCCACAATAAATGTGGATGATTTCAAATAGTAAATTTTGCATTTATACCATTTGTTAAATATGGTATTTTGGGCTGTATCCCCCTTTAAAAAGTTAATTACATCTATACCTCTGAAATTTTTTTTCCTGTTGCAACTATGCTCCTGAGGTTAAGTTTCATCGGATGAGAGTGGAATATATCGGGGATATTCCATTAACGGCGTTAAATGTTGATCAAACTACCCTTTGGACTATAGGGGCTCAAAAAATTGCATGTATACCCCTGTGTCCGTCTGAAATTGCATTTATATCCCTGTGTCTACAGGATGCTTAAAAACCCCCTTTCTTCAACCTCCAGACTAGCTGAAACTCTTTTTTTTTCTCATTTTCTTTAACGATTGATTAAAAGGCTAAGTTAGATGTTAGCCCCAAACATAAAAACAAAAAAACTAGTATTTAGGTGAATTTTCCATGCTGAAAACCTTATTATTAAAAAAAACTAAGATAGTGTTTATTTGGGTTTCACTAACAAATTTTATTTTTTATAACAAAAAATCTACCAACAAACACTATTTCAATCATATAACCATACAAAAAAAATAAGGCATAATCATCTCGACTATCACAGTGAAAAAATAAAAATAAAAATATTGGTTGACAAAATTATCATGTCAAATGATCCTCAACATGTAGAATAAGCACCAATTAGTAGAATGAACCACATGGAGAAAAAAATACAAATTTATTGTAGATGAACAAAAGTAAAAAACCACAAATTTTATTTCAATGTTAAGATTCCATGAACAAAAATCGAAAAAAAAGACAATAAAATATCTAGTTAGCATAATGAGAACCATATAGAACTCAACAATGATCCACTCCAAACATAGAAGAACCAAATAGAAATTTGATACTTTTTAGATAAATTAGTACTGTTTAAACAACTGTCTCACACATTGATATCACAAATGTTTCAAAGAAAAAAAATGGATATATATATATTTGTCTATTCAGCTACTTATTTTTGCAGCTTAATAAACATGATCAAAATGATATGTGAAATATATAAGCATTGAAAAATTTAACAAGACAAGAACATAGGAGATCCTGAAAAGTGGAAAAGATAAATTCATCAACTCAAAGATCCGTGAGTAAATAAACCTAGGATGATGATCAGACAAGACAGAACTAGAGCATGAACAAACACATAAACAATAAGATGTACGCTTCCAAGTCTCAACAATTCAATCTCGATTTAGATTGAGCATGATTTGTAATCCATTTAGGTCAAAACAGCATATAATTATCCATTTTTTGGTCTATATCAATTTTTTTGCCCTCTACCTATCATCCATATCATTTGTATGCATATCACCAAGTTTACTTGCCATAACTTGTTTTCCTTTATACCATTGTCTCTCATCAAATCAGCATATCACCCAATTTATCAGTCATAACTTATCAATATCCACAAGTATATCATCTATGTTATAGCAATTCTTATCTATCATTACTTTCTTCTGCTTACCTAACTTATATGTTTTTTTCCTGAGCCTTTATCAGTCTTTCAAAACCCTTAATATCTAAAAATTAGATCAACATGAGTGTCCTCTTTTAATTGCAATACAAAACAACATAACATTTTCTTAAACACAACACTACTACATAATCTACACACACACTTTAATGCACAACATTTTAATCACACAATATAAATAAGCCTACATTATCTACATAGACATCAATGCATAACATTTTACATACACAGTATAACTAAACCTACATAATCTACACACATAAATGCATAACATTTTACATGCACAATATTACTAAGCATATATAACACATCAATGTATAACATTTTACATACACTATATAACTAAGAATACATAATCCAAATACACATCAATGCATATACATACACTATATAACTAAGAATACATAATCCAAATACACATCAATGCATAACATTTACATACACAGTATAATTAAGTATATATAAACAAATTCAACAACTTAAACTTCATTCCTATCCAAACATTATTCACATTGACATATTCCAAATGCCCATCAGGATCATCATTGCTCGTCCTCGGCTAGCGACTAGTTGGACCACGAGGAACCAGACGGCCATAAGGAATCCTCACTACGCTCCTCAACGAGTGTCTATGCCTTTACATTACTGTAATACATGGGGCTTTCAAGTTTTAAGATGGGATTTTAGGTTTGAAAGGGGGGATTTCAAGTTTTGAAGGGGGGGGGGGGGGATTGCAGATTTTAGGGTTAGGGTTTTCATGGGGAGTTTTTTTCGGTGGAAGGAGAGGGTGTGAGAGGGAGTGAGAGAGTCTGTTCGGGGATTTAGGGTTCAATTAAGACGGGAAAAAGAGACATTTCGTGGGATAGAGTTAGGTTCATAAACATGATTGATTCAGCCATGATAACGGAGACATGGTTGGTTTAGCTTTTGATAACTGAGACATACAGAGGGGCACAGTTGTAACACGAAAGAAATTTCTTGCAATTAGCTTTTCAATGAAAGTATAACGCAAAAATAAACATTTAAGAGGGGTATAGATGCAAATTTCCCTTTCAAACATTTAATCTCATTTGTAAAAAAATAAAAAAGAAATGCATCTCGTTGCTTATAACAGTCCCAATAGAAAAAAATTACATCATATACATGAAGCCTTTCGAAGATGAGTATTGCAAATGCACTTTGTTTTTTTTTTTTTTTTGAGAAATTGATAGTTCATTCATATCAGAAAGCGATTACAAATGAGCCGAACAAGGGGAAACATAAGACATAAAAGACCACGTAACTGCTATATAAACCATCACACAAAATCAAAGATAAAAGGAGCATGAGATGCCCCATCAAAGCAAAATGCACTTTGATGGATGGCACAATTCATACATTTTTTCAACTAAATACTCAATTAAATTACAAATCATTATTGTTCCAACAGCCAAACTCTCACCAGAGAGAGGAGACATCGAGGTGGTGTCTCATCACCTAGTGAGTTTTGACAGAGCTTTATTCCAACATCAAACACACACATACAACACTAATTGCATAGATAAATATCTATGCAAATACAGAGACTTGGATTCATTTCACACATTGTTATACACACACATCGCGAGAGGTGGAGGGGTTTCACTGCTTGGACATCGCTATGTCCATCACGTCGATGAGGTAGTCTGCATCAAGAAATAGAGGATGAAGAGTAGTCCTAACATAATATGTGAAATCCTTTTTTTTTTTAATAGAAATTGTAGTCATTTTCTATTCCCAAAAAATTAAGATAGAACATGACTGAATGGGGGTGAGAGAATATAAGGAACATAAAATCTTTAATCAGGTGAGTCACAATACATTTAATTCATTTGAGTAATACTTCATTTATTTTGTGAAGGTCATAAATCTTCCAAAGTAGATTTCAAAACGTGTAGGACTGCAAAAGTGATAGTAGGAATGTCTGTTCTTTAACATTTTTTGAAATTAAAATGTGAAAAATAAATTTCATGTTGCTGTGTATAGATGACACACCTGCATCTTCCTTGGTGAAGCAGAGAGGAGGGGTAATTCTGAATACATTCCCATAAAACCCGCCTTTCCCGACAAGTACTCCCATTTCTGCATAAGCGAATTATTGAATTATGTGAATGTGGAGATCTAAAGCAGTCAAATTGCATAATATAAAGAAATTCATGTAACATCAACAGCAGCACCAGATTGGGTTGTAAAGCCATACAAGAGGTCTCTTATGTTCAAACTCGGTTAGGTAGCTTTTGGAAACATGTTTGGGTCATAATTGATGAAAAAAAGAGCTTTTCAGTAATCTAACAAAATTATGCTTTCTGGAAAGCTAATATATGAGTAGCATAAAATGAACAAAAAGGGGGAGAGAAGAATTGGGAGAACCTTTCATCTGGTCCATGATATGGAATGTTTCATCTTTGGCTGGAGTTTTCAGTTGGCGGTCAGTTACAAGTTCAACTCCAATCATCAATCCTCTTCCTCTGACATCCCCAATGACTGCATACACCAAATTAATATCCCATTAGTTAATAAACAGTTACAGAACAGGAAATCTAGAAAGATGGATGTATATTCGGATGAATTCCAAAGCCGCCTTTGGTAGTGGACTACTGGTATATTGACTTGTGTAACCTTGGTATAAAGCTAAAACAATATTTTAATACTATTTAGCAAGAAAGATATTGAAAGTATCTCTGTTCTTAAAATACCATTATTGATCCTCAAGCAGTGGTTTTAACTAGTCCACCAGACAGATGAATTAGATTCTATTCAATATTTTCACCCAATGGTATACATAACATAAATACTCTTACATTAAATCGTAATAAAAATAGATGCATCAATCGCTCTCCTCTTTTTTATACTACCACACATTCCACATAACGGTAAAATTACTATTTAAACAATGTTCAGAACCAAGGATAAAAGTGGGTTCAAGTTCAGAGGCATTAAAATACCCTACACTGTGGTATATACTTGGCCAAAAAATCTTAATAGCATGTCAAAATCAGGGTTTTATATGATGTATAATGCTTGAGCGCTTCATGAGAATGCCAGACAAATGAGATCCGCCTTATATTGCAGAGGCAGTTAAAAAGCAATACAAGTTATGCATTGCATCCATACTCGACTTCTATATCTATACGAACCTGTGAGAACAACTATAGAAAAATATGTATGCGATCTTCCATTGATCATCACTTTTAAGTGGGAAAGGAAAATCACCTTGCCCATTGATGCAATTAGAGCTTATGAATTACCTTCATGTTTGGCCTGCAAGGACTTGAGACGATCAATGAGATAAGAACCCACAACAAATGCATTCTCTTGAAGCTTTTCCTTCTCAATCACTTTAAGGACAGCATGCCCTGCAGCAGTACACATGGGGTTCCCACCAAATGTATTGAAATAATTCCTTTGTGTCAAGACTTTTGCAATCTGCGGAGTGGTAACCACTGCACCTAGTGGAATCCCATTTCCTATACCCTGATGACAGTAGATGTGAAGATTAATGAAACCTTAAAAAATTTCAAGATCCAATCTCACAAAGCATAAACATTAAACTTTAATTGATCGTATCACAAATTATGAAATAACTCAGTCAGTCAGTGAGGAGAAATATTAGAAAAGCTGAACACCAGAAGCATGTAAAGATCTTTTGTTTCTTTAGTCAATCTGTTATGTCCTTTCAAGTTTACACAAATGCAGATTAATGAGTTGAGACCATTGTTCATTGAATTGGCAAACACCAAATAATCATATTCACTCTTTGCAACCAAAGACATTCTCCCTCCCCCCTTTGGTTCTCAGACGGCTTATCTGAGCATAAAATAGCTATACCTGGGAATAGTGGATAATTAGATGACTTTTTGTTTGATTTCTTCTCGTTTCTCAGTTTAGGTAATTTTTGTCTTTTGTGTTTGCCTAATTGAAACAAAATTATAGTTTTCAATGGATAAACATGAATAAACTATATTTGCCTCGCTAAACAACATAACTACGACTGTTTATCCATGTTAAACAAACATGCTTTTTTTAGTATTATGCCTATTCTTCCCTTATCCACTTGAGCGTTCGTGAAACAAATAGGGGGCTTCAAGAACAACCGTTAATGTTTCTAGCAAGAAAAGTCAGTAACTCGACAAATATTCTGTACATGTACTGATTGTTCTGCTCATGGAATTGAAGCTCAGCAGGGCTTACCTTTGCCATGGTAACAATATCAGGTACCACACCGTGGGCCTCGAAACCCCAAAAGTGGCTTCCAGTGCGCGCAAAACCTGACTGAACCTCATCTGCAATACAGATTCCCCCAGCTTTCTTTATAATGTCATGAACCGCAGACAAATAACCAGGCGCTAGTTCTAAAATTCCACCCACTCCCTGTAAGGTAAACAGATTGATTCAAGAAACACAACAGAACATAGTAACTGTTAATGGAAGAAAACAAGAAAGACATACTTGTATGGCCTCATAAATGAAGCCACCAACACGACCACAGGTTCCAAAGTCGATGAGATCTTGAACTTCTTTGGCATACATGGGACCATCTGAACCGAAAATGCCTCTATATTGGTCTGGGTTCAGTGCATGGTGCACTCCATTCTGAAAGCAAGCAAAGCATAATGTAAGTGAACTGTAAGCCAACATTTATAATAGAATTTTGAAAATTCTGTTATCGTCTGAAATTACTTTGTCTGGTGTTTTCTGAACCCTATAAATGGCATATTTCAGCATTTCTAATTCAATGTCTAAATTATAGTATGTCGTCTTTCGGCATTTCCAGCACTCTTACTAAATGGTTAAAGCATAACGCTATTCTGGAGCTATTTCTATCAAATAACATTCAAAAAAGCAAACCAAATTCCCATTGTTTCATTGAATTTTCAAAATCAATTGAAAGCACAATCTTCCACCACCAACATAATATATTAGACTATGATGTAAGTGATGAATTACCAGCCCCTAGTAAATCCATCCCACAAAGGCAGAGAGTGCACTGCAGTGAAGCAGATGAACCACTCAATATAACATCAAATAAAGGCGATATGTCATTTTCAAGAGAAATGTTCATAATTTTACCTGAATAGTGTTGAACTTCCAGATAGATTGAGCAGTTGCTCCCATTGTGCCAGATGCATTTCCATGATAAGCATTTCTGATAGAAATGATATCATGGCAACCGGTGTAAAGCCGAGCCATCATCATAGCTAGTTCATTTGCTTCTGTGCCAGAATTTGTGAAAAATACTACCTGCAGATAACTTAGATGAAATATAAGAATATATCAATTACAACAAAGGGGAAGAACAAAAGCATGAAAAAAATTATACCTTCAGATCTCCCGGGAGCTTAGAAGCCAAGGCCTCAGCAAAATCAGCAATCGCATGATTTAAGTATAAAACAGTTGAATGTTGTATGCGATTGCTCTGTTTGACAACAGCTTCTACTACTTCTGGGTGACAATGCCCACAAGAGACAGTAGCTATTCCACCAAAGGCATCAAGATATCGGCGACCATCTTCGTCAAACAAGTATTGCATCTTCCCATCAACAATATTTAACTGTGGATAAACATGCATATCTTAGTCTCCGTTTGGAACCATTTTTCAAAAACGCCATGTGCTCTAAATTGATTAAAATAATCAATTCTGGAAAAAGCTACTTCCAATCAGTTTTCCCATAAAATCTGTTATGCTCACTTTTCACACAAAAACCAAAATCCAAAACTAAATGTTAAAGTTCAAAAATACCCTGTTAGATTTTGCAAAAGCTAAATCAAATTAACAATGAGCTCCAAATGGGCCAGGTCTGCCAAACAAATGGATAGATACTCATTACACACCAAAGGAAGAATTTTCTTCTTTTAAGAAAATTGTTAGTATGGGTGTATCTGTTTCCATTGGTTTTAGAATCTTTAATCCTTGAAAAAGCTTCTAGAAAATACTTGAAAAAAAAATTAATTTGATGTTTAATGAAACTCTTTCCTTCCAAATAAATAAAAAACAAAAATTAGATATGCTTCTGACAAGATCTAATAAATCCCAAAGAGAGAAAAAAACAAGACAAGTACAAAATTATTCAAGTATAATGTTTCACAAGAAAACATAGTTAGTTTGTCCACAGTGACAGATTGAGGAATCCTGGACACAAATCCTGAAGTTTATCCACCATATGGTCTGTCCCCCAAATTAGACCAGTTTCCATGTGACTAAAGTAGGTCCGCAAGACATGATAAACTTGGGAATCTAAGACAGAACACCATGACCCATGTGATATTCGGAAATGAGAATCAAATAGCCAATACTATATGATAAATTCAATGCAAAACCAAATCAGTATATTATTAATAATAACATAAAGGACCATCAAAAATCTATTTTCACAACCTATATCAATTGTCACCCAATCAGTCAAAGAACCACCTACTGATCACAAATTGTGATGCTAAATTATGATAATTTGTTGATTTTAACAATCCAATTGACCATTCCATGACCATTGCAATAATAAGTTATTGACATATAATAGTATCTAACTGCAAAATAGACTAAAACAAACATTTTTTCTCCCAAAAAAACTGAAAAATAAAATATTGAGAAATTCTTATTTTTGATAGTTCACGACCAAAAGAAACACTCCACATATACACACAAAAATTCTTATGAAATCCATAAGATATTTATTTGTGACACAGATAAGACAAAAAATTCTAAACCCTCGTTAAATTCGAGAGTTAATCCGTGTAAATCCGAAAAGAAAAAAAGTCTATATAGAATTCGAGCACACATAAAAACCATACAAAGAATCCAAAAAATCAGAAGAAAAAAAACCCCATTATAATTTGAGAGAGACCCAAACAAACAATCACATTAAAACTGAAACCCACCCAACAAAAACCAATTTTTAACACAACCCAAACCTCAAAAATAAAAAAAAATCAACAGAGACAGACAAAAACTAAAACCAGAAGACAGATTTTTTACAGGTTTTCGGTAAAAGTAAAACATGGAGGGGCTCAGAAACTCCCTCCGCTTCCTCAGAATCTCGTCCGTCCGCGGCCCATCGTACGGCGGGGGCGTGTAGTCGAACGGGGGCATTTTGGGAACAACAACATTTCCCTCCTCCGCCTCGGCCAGTTGAGAGAACCCCCTCGAAAGGCATCGAAGACTCGAAGACCCACCAAAAACTCTCCTCGCGAGAAGCCTCTGCAACATCTTTGGAGGAGGATCCAAAAAAAATTTCTTACTGAAATGCCCCTCCCTCTCCGAGTCTCGATTTTTTCTTCCCAAAAAAGGCCTCTCTGTTTTTCTCTCTCTCGGCGAGTTTTTTTTATAGATGAAGAGGAGATGATGATGATGAAGTGGAAATTACGAAACTGGTCATGGTCTTGTGGTTACCTGCGAGTGAGAAGAGATAAGTTTTTATTTGGTTTTTGGGCCGTCCGATTTGGTGATGTGGATTTGATGGCGGGTTTAGTGGGGAGTGGAATAGTGATTGTTATATAAAGCGGAGGATGTTTTGTCCTGCGCTTGAGAACGCCATGCATGATGACATACGTGAAATTGGGGGTGTATTTTTATGCTTTATTCTGACTCGCGCCTTAACGTGGACCGAGAATCTCTGCTGTTCGATGGGCTTTGTGTTGATTCGCGAGTCATTTTAAGAAAGGATGTCCATAGGTACTTCTGGCACCATGGAAAAATATAAAAAAACAATTTTTGCACTAATTAGTTATTTATTGGGATATTTAATTAATGTTGTTTATGGCCATTTAGCATAGATAATCCTCCCCCCCCCCCCCCCCCCCCCAAAAAAATCCCCCGCCCCCCCTAAAACTGTCTTGATTCATGACTGTGGAATGAAAGTGGTTAGTGTGACATCGGATTCTTCTATTATAGCTATATCGGAATACATAACAATTCATATGTTGAATAAGTAATTTTTTGTTTGGTTGTATTTTTTATTATGATTGTTGAAAAACGTAAAAATAACGTTTTATTATTTTATTCACCTCAGATAAAGTGATAATAAGTGGTAGATAAATGATGTATAAAAGTTTATGATTTTTAAAAGATTATTATACCCTTGAGTAAGTTAAAGATGTGAGACCGATTTGATAGATATGACATTTTTTAGAATGTATGTGTGAGAGTGTTAAGTGAGATAATTTTTTTTTAAATGACATAGAAGGGCATTATCCATTGGCATAGATAAACCATGATAAACAATCTATGCATTTCTTTATAATAGTTATATCATACTTTATTCTAGCTATCCAAACATACCGGGGAAAACAAATCATTGAAATTAAAAAAATTAAAATATATATAATGAATGCTTTTTTATATATTTGTACTTTAGTATATATTAGTTTAATGTAATATATAAATTAGTTACGGAGAAGTGGAGACTGTTTGTGTATCAACGCTCGGTATGGAATACCTAAAACAATTTATTAAAATAAAACATAACAATAAATGTTTATATTTAATGACATTGGCATTTCCCAAATATCAAGAACATTTTCCCAAATAAAATCAGGCAGATATATAGAGCATTTTATAAAAAAAACACTATTCAAGAAGAACATATCAATTTGGACACGGTTTCTATAAAAACCGTGTCTCTGGTTCATGTTCAGTATCCAATTTTAATATCAATTCAGTATGCAACAACATATGCGGTTATTGCTTGGTTTATGTCTTCCTAACTCAAAACGTGAGGATGTGGAATTCGAACCAATAATCACAATTCAGGTATCATTTAAAAATAAGTTTGAAAATAAACTTTTCACTTAAACAAGCTTTTAAAATTAACTTTTCTAAAAACATACATTTGACATCTGATAAGTTAATTTTTATAACTAAAAGCTATAATTCACTTCTTTAAAAGTTAGAAGTGTTTAGATTATGCATGATTCTTGAAAAAAAACATAATCTTAAATCTATATAACCTTTTAATTTCATAGAACTAGGATTCCAATTCAATTTAATTCTCAGAATCCAGGGTGTACCCATAGAATCAGATGTGTCACACACACTACCACTGTCAAACTTAAATGAAAAGGACATGTAATAGGGAAATGTGGGGTTCATTCATGTGATGGGGGAAGTATCCCTATCAAATATCATCAATACATCTATCATATCAAACTTATATACCAACTTGCCTTAAAAATCTTGGTCCCACTTTTTGTTTGCGGGCCAACAGTCGCAGTTGTATACTTGTACGGTACGTTTGATCATGTTCAAAATTTTATAACCTTGTGAAAATTATAAAAGATGAAGACGGTGATCAATTCAAATGTGTTACTAAATATCATCTACATTACTCATCCATACTCATCCAATGGTTGTTGGAGAGTAAATCTGTCTTTTTGGTTATATAATTAAACATCTTTTGTGTTTGCAACAAGTTATTTCTACAATCATACAATTAAACAAATTTACTGTAACAACTTCATGTAGATAGATTTTAAACAAATAATATTTAAAAACTATGATTTTCAAAAGCTTAGAGGGAGGGGGTGAATTTTCTGCATAATCAGTTTTAAAATCCAGATTCTTATCAAATCAATTTTACAATTGCGCAACTAACTGCACCCTTAGTAATTTTGTTTTAAAAAAAACAAAAATTATTCCGTCTTTGTTTTTCAATTCCATAACTGCTTCAACTTTAATAAATTAATGTTCATAAATATGTTCATGAAATTAACTCGAGAGACCATAGTCTGTCAAAACCAAAAAAGAGAAAGGGAAGAAAGGGTCACCCGATGAAGCACCCGTTTAAATTGTACATGCATGGTGTAGTACAAGTATTATGTCTAGAACATAATTAAAAAAATTAAAAAAAAAACACATTTTCAAGTATTATATCTAGTACAGGTATTATATCTAGACTCTAGTACAGCTAATCTTTCATTTTCAATCTGACATATATTACCCTCAAAAGGGAACAAAGCCATCACCAAGATGATCTTTATCAATTACAAGGTACAGCTGGTGGCCTCATTCTTAGCCAAACAAAATCGAGTATGGATTCGGTCAAACTTGGTACTATCAATACTATCAGTATCGAACTACGCATCTTATTAATCGAATTGTACAGAGAGTGGCATTGTATTCAATAATTAACTATGACATTGTACTCAATAATTGACTGTGTAGTTTGATTAATAGATTATGTAGTTCGATTTATATGATATGCAATTCGATATTGATGGTACTGATGATACCCAGACCGGATTCAGACTCAACAAAATCACCAAGGAATAATGTGACCCACAAGAAAATGTGGCAACTTCATTAGGTTAGACTCCCCACCTAAAACAATAGTGAGCTTAGAAGTGGTCACTCATCGATTTATTGTTCTTAGAATCCATGTATTTTTTTATAGTAAAATGTGATCATATCTATTTTAATTTATTAGAGTAATCGAAATAGAGAATGTCTAAATAGAAAGAAAATAACAAAAAAGAAATAAAGAAAATAAAAAAAATCGGACACAAGTTACACCGGAATAGACCCGAACACAAACCGAACTCGGTAGAAAAGACTTCTAGAAAGTGGTCGGTGGCAAATAAAATAAATCACCCTTACTGTATGGTGTGACATTTTTTTTACTAACCTTTTTTTTTTTTGTTTCATTGTTTTAGGAATTATTAATCTACTCAAAATTGGAGACTGGTTGAAGAATATGAAAATGTTGTATTTTTTATTTTTGGACTTGAAGAAACACCATAATTATAGGTAATTATTATGTTGATGACATTATTGTCTACTGGAGGATTTATTAAATCTTCCAAACAACCGCTGATTACCAAAAATAAAAAATAAATCAATCAACTCATCCAATTCCTGATTGGAAGGAAATAAAAGTTATTATATTTATTTCCATTTTTCTTTATGAATTTTGAAGAGGGGGAGGGGGGGGGGGGGATACAATATCAACCCCACATAATGAAAAAAAACTAAAATATGTTTCTTGTTAATGGAAGATTTTAAAATCAATAACGAGCTATAGCTTTCATTAGATGAAACATGCAATATTTGGTGTGAGCACGAGTAGTTCATTGACATATAACTTTTTATTATTATTATTTATAAAGGTACATATTATTACACAATTATATTAAAAAAAGCATTTCCTGATTGAATTTCCATCCAATAATTTTACACTAACAAAACAAAAGGATTCACTCATCTGTAACTTCCACTAGCGCATGTGACATGGTAACACACATGAGATAATTGAAATTCCAGCCCTTTAATCATCACCACCTTCGAAGTGTGCACACACAATAAATCCTGAGAGATTCATAGAAACATTGGACACACAAAACTCCTTACATTTTAACAAGATTGATACACAAGGTAAGCTAGTTTTTGTAGTGTTAAATCTTATCACTACCATGTCGCAATCCAAGTGAGATTCTACAAATCGAACATGGGTTTGAAAGATCACATGCTAACAATGTCGTTTGAGATACCAAAATATCGTTCTTCCACCAGAGGCGTGTGTTTGCCCTCCTCAGCTTACCTGTGGAGAATTAGGTTTAGTAATACAGCAAATGTTAGTTCAGACAATTTTTTTTTATAGTTCAAACTAATTGACCAACACCGATAACTAACCACAATGGTCTGACAAAAATGGTAACCAGACGAGACCTGGTACTCAAGAAGAAATGGTTTTGTGAAGGAAAGCTTCAGTGATGCTCCCACTTCCAGTCGTCTTCATCGTCGTAGTCACCAGGTAGATCTTCTTCATACTGTGAGCCATGGCCTTCCATCAATTTTCCAACTTTATAATCCCCATAGTCTTCATTGAGCATTTCATTCCCGCCCTCAGAGTCAGAACCCTCTTCAGGATCAGAGGAACCTTGACTCTCAACTTCAGTCTCGGTTGACTCTTCTTCAGGGTAATCAAACAGGGGATTATTTTCGGCTGTGCTCCAAAAAGTAAGTCACTGGTTAAATTATACTGTCATAAAATTAGGCATAAAATGTGTTGATGTTATGGAAAGAATGAAGCATGCATACCATTTGAATCATCGGTTTCATAGTCAGATTGCTGATCATCATCACAATAATCATCCTCATCCACTTGCACCCTAAGTTTAAATTTTTTTTCTCAAAACCATTTACATGAATGGGAGTTCAGAAAAAAAACAAATGTTGTGACATTTCAGGTCCTTACAGTGGATAGTCGAAGCAAGACTCTTCACCAGATTCAGTGGTATCATTCTCAACAGTATATACATCATAGACATAGTCATCTGCATGATATAAGACAAATGATCATGCCCAACTGATGGGACAGAAATATGATGATATTCTCCACCATATTAAACCTTGATATGGATGTTAATAGCCAAGGAAAAATGTGTAGTAGTTTTTTTCCATGAAAATATCATATAATGGCAAGAAGATAATGATTTTATACGCCATTACATATCTATGCCTTTCCTTTTTTTAAGGAGAAGCATCATTATACTTCAACACATCTGAAAAATTCTAATAACGTCAAGCATAGTGATTGAAACATAGACTAATGCAATAAAATAAAATTTTCTTAATGTAAATTCAGATGGAAAAATCATTGGTTTGGAACGTCAAGCATAGTGCTTGAAATATAGACTGGTGCAATAAAATAAAATATTCTTAATGTAAATTCAGATGAAAAATCACTGGTTTAGTAGCAGATATAAACAACATTGTTTTGAAAAACTATAAGTCTCAGCAATGTCCATATGATAATAAAAATTGCATTACATTATACTGTAATAAAAGAAAATCCTTGGGTAAGAAAAGGATTATGAGAAAACCTTTTTTTGATTCTTCTACAAGCAAATCCGACTCAATCTCTTTGGCAGCTTCTGGAATGAACTCTCTTAGCATAGGAAGATAGTTACACAATAACGCTGTGTAATCCGTGGTATCTCTGTATCAAAAACATGAACAGATAACCTACTTCAAATTTAAAGGGACAAGATACAAAGGAAAGGAAGGTGCAGTAGTCAACAGAACAACTCACTCTTTCTCTTTCACCTTCGGAATTTCATCCTCTACATCAACACGGATAACATCATAAATCTGACACATGTCACGCAATGGATCAACATTATCGTCTTTGTTTCCCTTTCTGCTCTTCCATATTTGTTCAAAGCGTGCATTTCTTCCAAAATCCTGAAGAGAGAAGACAGAATCAAACATTGAAAACATTAGGATAAAAAAATTGCTTGCTAAAGCTTTGGTTCTGATAATACAAAGAGAACTGAATGACATTTTAACCGAAACAGACAATAAGCCCCATAAGGGAATAAAGTGCAGCATGACAATATAACAAGCCATTAAGATAACACTTGAGACATATTTTATAAATTCAAAGCCACGGTTGAATGTTAACACGAGAGGGCATAGTAATTGTTCTTCATTTAAAAGACAGACTAACAGCCATTTTGGCCTCAGGAAGTTCAAAATAATTGTACGTACTGTGCAGTTGTGTATATGGGTATGAACTCAAGGATAGCATGAAAGATAGCACATCTTTAAAATAACAAAGATTAATCCCTCAAAAGGGAGAATAGTTATATCTTGCAATTAACAAATTACAGATATAATACTCATTTTGATATTCCAATGCAAAAACAGAAAGCACTGAATCCGACTCAATGCAACCCATTGAATACCATAAATAAACAAATATATAAACATACCTCATGCTTCTTTTTGGCTGTTGACAGAAGTAGATCATGCTTCTGCAAAACGAGATAAATTTGGTTCATACATTAACAAAAACATTATAATAAAAACAAACTTGGCTTGAAAGTAGCATAACAAAAAAGCTCAGAGGAGGTGTGCATCACAAATTTTTTTTAAAATGAATATAAAGTAACTCTTAATACTTGCACGGATGAATCATGATTTGTATCATTTGAACTCGCTTTGAAAAAAATATTCATTTTGTTTTTATTATTCTTTTTTTTTTTTTTTTTGAGAAAAACTTGCTTTTCAAAGTTAACAGATACAAATACTTAACACTTCAATGTAATAAGACATCCAATTCTAGATATCATTTAGAACGTTTGATACAAAGGGACAACCGTGATCGCCCAAATGGAGGTGTTCATGATTTACATGCAATGGAGATTGAACTTAACTTACATTCTCTTGCTGATATAAGTGTCTACGCCCCTCGAACATCGTCTTGTTTTCATTCACAGAAGATAAATTTGGCTGCCACAGGAAGATAATCAATCATAGGAATGTTTCCCAAGTTAGGTTCTGGTCAACAAAAATATTGCACTTTGAAATAAAAGCTACAAGGGTTAATAAAACCAAATTTCAGGAGAGAAACAAACATACATGGTATGTAACTTAAAAAATGTACAGTGATTCTTTGTTGTGCTTGCCACAATATAACTTATGCCCAATGACCAATAACATAATCTAAACCAGACACTAATCAACTGCATCCAACATCAATTGGAAATGTTGTCCAAGGACATCAGCAAGGAGATGCATTAACATGGAACCATCAACAAGATGGCACAGAACTTCACAACTAACCAAGACAGGAGTTCTTGTCATTATGTGTCAATGTGTCATGTACCAAGACCAAATTTATATATATATATAAACTACTAGAGGAAAATAATCAATCATCCTGTGGACCACATTAAGGCCCCATTTCAAACCAATTGCCAAACTGATTCCCCTTCTATAAAATCGGTTTTCAGATACTCGTTTCTAAACAGATTTTTTTAAAACTTTGGGTTTTGGTTTTGGATTTTATCATTTTATGTGAGAGTCGGCAAAACAGCTTTTATGAACATTGATTCCAAATGGGGCCTTAAGTAATAAAATGAAATTACATTGCTCTCGCGTTCAAGGTTCATCTGATTGTTCCAACTTCCAAATATCTAGCGGTCATATCACAAAATAGTTTTACGAAACTCTCTCTGTGAAATACGCACAAGATATGCTACTAATTTGTCTTTGTTGAACCCTCGACTCATTTTACAAAATCATCAGCCACAAAAAAAGAGCGTTGTTACATGCAGTCTCGCAGATAGTCCATATCCCTCCATAGCCATCCAATGAAGTATATACCTCCTTAGGTACGTATATACCTCGTTTAAAAGTTCTTTTTTTTTTGTTTTTTTTATTTTTATACATTTGCTAAAAACAAGACTATTCAATTCAAAATGAAGCGATATATACTTTTCATCAGAGCATTACCTTATTAGAGGAGGCTTATTAATTTTTAAAAAAGTTAAAACATGTGCTGACAATATGTGGGGTTGTCCCTAACATTATTCAAAAAAAAAAAAAGCTTATCAAGATGCCTTCAAGACTACAATATATGAATCGAAACCTACACAAATAACTCAAAAACAATAATGAAAAAGCGATACGGAATCAAAATGTCAAACCAGGTATGACTGGAGAACCGAACCCATATCGTTGGAGCGGTTTATCGTCTCCACATGTTGAACCAAAACCTTCTTCGTCTTCAATTCCTCTATATAAAAAAAAGGAAACACACACACACACACACACCAATTGAATTAAAGACATATATAAAGGGAAACAAAACCCTAATTTTGAAAGGTCACCTTTTTTAGAGGAATCAGAGAGGGAGAGGTTGCCAAAGTCCAAGAGAGGCCGTTTGAGAGGCCTCTCTTTGATCTCCAACCCTATAAGACATTACGGGATCAGATTCATTGAAGTCATTGAAAGAGAAGTAGAGGAGGAGGAGGAAGGGATGGTGATGTTACAGAAGGCGTCGAGCTTCTCCTGGAAGGATTTCCTCTTGACCCTGACGAAGAGGGGCTTCGACGTCGGAGGAGGGGACGAGGTCGAGGTTTCCGCCATGGATGCTCGCGCGAAAGCGAGAGAGAGAGAGAGAGAGAGAAACTAGGGTTTATGAAAAGTGGAGGGAACTGAGGAAGAGAGAAGGGGGAGACGGAGAGGGCGGTAACCGTACCGTATCTCGGTTAATTGAGTATATATTCGATTAAAATATATAAAAAATTTACTTTTATTAAATACAATTTTATTTGGAAAAATAGAAAAAAAATATTTAAAAAAATTAAAAATACTCAAGTCAGTAAAATTATACTTAAAAAGATTCTGTTTTACAATTTTAGAAAGTACAAGGACCTACTCCTGTGTTATCTGCAATTAAACATCATAACATATATTTAATTGTTTAACACACCAATAAAAAAAATATTAATAAGTAATAAAATATTTTTTTAATTTGTGTACATATCTAAATACACTATTAAGAGTTAAATTCTAGAAAATTGAAATGTTTTATTATAAAATATTTTTAGATAGATAGCATACTTAAAAAAAATAGCATATAAAATCACTCTCAAATAAAAATTATTTCTTATATTAATATTTTTTCAATTAGATGACGATTATGAAAAGTTTAAAATATGATTGGAGAGAGTTTAAAAATTACATAAGAGTATATTAATCTTTTTAGTTGTCAAAATTGTAAAACGAGATTTTTTGTATAATTTTAAAAAGTGAATGATTTGGTTAACTTCTAAAGATTTTTTTGGAATTTTCTCATTTTATTTTGTAAAGACATGTATTCTAATATATGAAATAAAAAAAATATGTATTAAAAAACAGATTGAAATTGTAAAAAAAAAAAAAAAAAACTATAAGAATGACTAATATTTTAGTCTGTTTTGTAGTCATTTATTGATGAAGTATGGGTTTTTTATATCTTTTATATTTATATAATGGAGTGCTCAGTAGTTTTATATCCGGTGCTGGTTTTTGGTGGTAGGGTGAAATGTATTGGATGGTGGTTGAAATGTATTAGATGGTGGTGATCAAATGTAATTGTTGATAATTCTCTGTTGTAGAGAGGGTAAAACTATAATTTTGAAAATTAAAAATTATAATTTACATTTTATCTACAATTTATTTAATACAACCAATTAACAATAACTCATTATTATATTTTTTAATAAAAAAATTGAAAACACATCGAAACAGAAATTATATAGCATGGTTGTCCCTTACAAATGTTTTTTGTATTTTTTTTCTTTTCAATTTTCACATTCTTCAATTTTTCCAGAGAAAAGCCATTGATGAGAAAAAACAATTTGCAGAATTATACAATTTGCAGTTACTTTTGTATGTTACAGAGGAAGCAAAAACCTGTCATAGATAACGATGATGATAATGTTGTTGTTGTTGTTATTATTAATAACAAAATATTAAAGATGCATTTGAAAACAACTTAAAAAAATATAATTTAAATAAAATGCTTTTCACTTTAAAAAAAAACAAGCATACTCAAACACGTTTTACAATGCAACCTAAAACTAAGAGGATCTCTAATAAACATGTTAACATTATTAGTGTCAGATTTTTAGAAAACATGTAAAAATGGTATTCCAGTTAAATGTTAAGACATGTTAAATGTGGGCCCACCTGTCATATGTTAAGGGAAGTGTTAAATTTGACTAGTGCTTTAACCATCAAATGTGAGCCATACCATTTAAATATTCAAAAAAAAAATATTTTGTGTGGATGGAGAGGTGAGCCCATTATTATTTTGACTAGTTATTTAACTAGTCCATTGGAGTAACAACAACCAACTAAATAAAATGTAGTAAATGAATGTCTAGTTAAGTGATAAAATATTGACATGACACTCTAACATCTTAGTTAACTAACATGTCTATTGGAGATGCTTTAAGATCACTAACATCATTTAAAAATGAATTTGGATCAATATGATTCAAAAATGCATAATCTATAAAATTGTTGAACTCATTTCCAAACATTGCCTAGGAGGGACCGGACAAACTCCCGAGATGCACAAAATAGCCCTAAGTCTGTATTCGAACACAAAATAAAAAAAAGTAAACTCATGCCTTACCTAAAGAGTAAAAAAAAATCTACATTAAAATTCCTAAAAACTCATTTACTTGACACTCATAACTGAAAGCTTCCTTAAAAGACTAAAGTTTGAGAGCATGTTTAGGTTAAATTGATTCCTACAAAAACAGAATCAACAAAAACATGACCAATCACAAACTTATTGATTGACAACTATTACAGAGTTAGATTTCTCCTGTCCCAACACCCAATATAATTTACACTTGATGGGTTCAACAAGCATGAATGAAAAAAAAAAAATCATAATAATACAATCACAATAGGATTAGGATTAGAAATAGATCTGGATAGTTTAACCACCAAAATGTTAAATAGTACTACTATGGTCAAAACAAAAATGGTGGAAACAACGCTAATAATGTTAGATAAATGGGCATGTCACACCACTTGAATTCTTAACCAAAAGATTGAAGAATATATATTTTTCTTTTACCAAAGGCAGCAAACTGAATGGAAACAATGTAATACATCATAGGTATAACTGATACAGTATACAGAAATACATAGATTGATTACAGAAATAAAAGTTAATAAAATACTGTTCCCTTCTCTCAGTCTGGTTCATCAAAAACCCAAGGCTACCACCATCTCATCTCCTGCACAAAGAATCCAACTAAACATCAGAGACATTATTATGCATAAATGGGTGAAATTCATCATTCCATGTGGGTGAGGATTCACACGGATCAAAACAAGCACCGACTATATATCGGAGGACCATTTTATTGCACAAGCAGCTCTTGATATCCCAAGGTGCATAATTTATAAAATATGAAGCAAGGATAAGATAGAGAGAATGCAATTTCCATTAATTGCCTTATACATCATAGCTAGCCACTATTTTATGACAATGTTTTGTGAATCATTAACCTACTTTAGATAGGTTGCTCTTTCGAGTTCCTTTGGGATCCTTCAATTAATCCACACCCAAGTAAGCATCAACAATATGAAGCAGTTTTGGATAATACAACATCCAATCCCAAGGCAACATTATGTATATTCTCATCTGTACAATCATAGTAGCATGAAAATGTTCTTGTGAACCTTAGGATAACACTGTCATTGAGAGTTATCTAGAGTAGCTCTACGAAACACCAACCACAAAATAAACCTATTCTGTGGATGGCCTTGTGACGCAACAACATGGATGCTACACAGCTTGTGGACAATAACTAGTGCTATCTCATTCAAAAGCACATAGAACTAGTCAACCATATGATATTTTAAACCACAATTTGTAGATCCAGTAAAGATTTAGCTGAAACATAAAGAGGAGGCATCAATCAAATGTATGTTGTGTGTATGTTCAGTGTCATGCATTTACTGTGAACTCATCCTCAAATATCAAATAGAAGGTCAGGAATTTGGTTGAGAAAGTTTGAGTATCAATGAACTCCACTCCAATATTCCTAATAAATCCACAATTGGGAAGAGTAAGCTTCAGGAACAACAGACGAACCTGCGGCGTTTAGTTCCTGGAACAATCAACCCACGTTTCTCCAGGCTTTTAAATCGTTCCCTTGAGAGTGTGCAACATCCCTTCATCATATTACATCAAACAATCAGAAGTAGAGGTAGATAGGTTTGTTAATATAGGTGAGGGTTCAAAAAACAGACCTTCAGTTTCCGAAGGGAACCGGATATCTCTTCAGATAAGAGAACTTGAAGAGGAGCTGGTTCAAATCTGCAACAAATAAAAGTTAATCAGATTTATAAGTTACATCAAAAGGCAAGATCAAATCATCTGTGGTGGAGTCAGTGGACCATCGTTACTAATTGCAGGATGCTTCAAAAATCACTATAACTTATTAGACTGGACTCATTATAACTCCCTGACAGTACCCAATACTCTCAGCAATTCTGCTAACAGAACTCATTAACGTGAAGCCAAAGTTTTGGGGGGAAATTGGCAATCACTAGTCAGATTCAGATACTGGGCAGAGATGATAAGTTTTATCTGGAAAATGCAACCAATTTAAAAATGCGTGATCATGCCAAAAAAACAGAGAGAGAAATTTGCAAGACAAGGAGACGAGGAACTTACTTGTGCTTCCCCAATCGAGGTGGACAAGATTTGAGCCTTTCTTGCTTAGCTACTATGCGCCTGACATGCCTTTTATTTTTTTCTTCATCCTCTCAGCAATTTCATTAAGTATATCTGGTATACTGTCACAGGATAGATAAAAGTTATAAGGAAAAAAAGGTATTTACCAATTAAATGAACAGTCACCTAATTATGTGATAGAAAATGTACGCCTAAGCATGTATTACCCATCAATCTCCTTGGAGATGCTCTCCACCTTCTTGGCTTCTGCCTCTGCTTTCAATCTTTCCTTGCGTCTGGCCCTTCGATTGAACTCAACACGTGTAACTCTCTTTGTTTTTGAAGATCTGTAATGAAATTTTGAAATCAGCCACATGACATTAATTGACAAGGTGTAGCCCAAAGCAGAGGTAAACTTTTAAATATGCAAATAATCTGATTTAGACTTCAATGATATGTTCAGGGGACATCTGTTTCGGCATCCTGGATCATCCAGCTTCAAATGATAAAAATAACAACTTGATTTTAGATCCAACACGACCATGGCAAACATGAAGGAGATGAAAATTTCAGAAACAGGAATATTTGAGAAATTGTCCCTTTTCCATGAAGATCAATAACATCTTAAGAAGATGGATCATTAACCAGATAAATATGTGTAATTCTCCTTGTAGCACGTTCAGTTTTGAATATTTGATACAAAACCTACTCCCAAGGACTGAAAGCTAGGTTTTACAGTGCTCCTGCATATATTTCTGCTCCTCTGTTTCTATATTTCATCTTAGCTCCCTTTATACTCCTACTCTTCCAGTCAGTAACAGGAAAGCTGTAGAACATGATGATGAATCTAAAGACAATCCAGCTTCTTTTGCTGTCACTACATTTTTGTTTTTAGATATGCATCCATAATCTGATATTAAGGAACAAGATCAAGGTTTATGTTCTTAGTTGCACAAATAAAATGTAAATTCCTCCTATATTTCATCTTTATTACACTGATGATGTGATTCACAAAAAAAGATGAGGAATCATTTATGCAAACCTTGATTGAATTGGATTATCATTGGCGTTATTGTTTATGTCCTCATCCAAATCATCACTGTTTCCATCATCTGCATCAAGAAAGTATTTCTGGAGAAAAATATCACCATGTACACATCAAGAATTAGGATAATATACAACAAACAACACAAGACATATCCACAAGAGGATGAATTTGTTATGACTAGTTCGAGCTCAAAACAACAGGTATTTGCCAATAAATTTCAAGGATCAAATTATACATGAATAGCGTGCAAGTCTCTCTGAAAAAAAGGATCAAATTATACATGAACACCCAAAACAATCTAATATTCAAAGATAAAATTTTAAGAACTTGGTCAAATATTATGGGCTTGCATATAGCAATGATTGCAAAATGCACAAGCATATTGATGGCATGTCTATCACATCCATGTAATTTCATTCATTCATCTTCCTCTCCACAAAAAAGGAACTTACATCTTTTATTTTATTTATTTTGAAAATGGATTTGGAGTGCCTTATCAAAGAAAGATGCATCCACGGGTGAATCGTGCCATTCCCCTCATCTATGGCCCCCTAAGCCTTTAATCCTTAGGGACCACGTTCCAAACCAAAAGTTACCCATGATAGTGGAAGGAGTGTCCACGCCAAGGATCACAATGGCCGGGAATTTGATAACTGAAAAAGCTAGGAAAACGGTGAGGCGAGTACTATAGTTAGATGCGTGAAGGGTGAGGTGAGAATCCGCACCATAATTTCCTTCCACATAGCCTAGTGAGGAAAAATAGTTTGTAATTATATGTGAGTCATGCTCTTACACACCAAAACGCGTTTTAAAATTGTGAGCTCAAAGGCATTACAATGCCTACATAGCGCCACCCCCCCCCCCCCCCCCAATAAAATAAAATAAAAAATAAACCATTTTTAGATTGAATCAACGGGATGTAGTAATGCTTGTCTACAAAAATGTATCGCTAGTTCATTACTTCATTGTTTATTTGGACTTGCTCTTTTGTTTACCAGCCATCAAATTGTATAAACTGAAAATAAATCTAAATTTTGATCTTAATTTGAACAATGAAGAATCAATTTCTCAATGGAAACAAATCCCAAGTCACAATCCCATGATTGTAACAGCAAGTAACATGCTATTCATGTAAATGTGCCATGCCACACACGCACACACACACTCTATTTCAACTTCACTCATAGGTTAAAGAAATTTAAAAATCCTTAAATTGATAAAAATGAAGTATGGATCCCATGTCCCACAATCTTAGGCATCCCTGAGCATGTCAATAAGCATATTTCTTATTCCCATATCAAATCAAATAGATGTTAATGACAAAAAACAATTCACGTAAGTTTTGATAACTCAATTAGATAACATTATCTAGTCCATCGCTTTCAGTTATGCAACAGTTGCAACCAAAGCAAAATTTCGGTTAATTGTGAATTTATTACTCACCTCATCTTCATCCACTACTTCACCAACCACTGTAAGTGGAACTGGTTGAGGTCCCAATTCATCTTTGTAAATTTTTTGCATTTCATCTGCAACAGCTTGAGCCAACGCATCCTAACCCACAAAAAAAGAGAGGTAAGAAATGTGTTTTACGAATGTAAATACTTAAATGCCAAAAAAAAAAAAAAAAACAAAAAAAGCAAAACAAATCTATGTAATAAGGACATGAAAATGATGTCAGTTAGAAGAAAACAACAATGTCAGGCAAAGCATCATCCAAAGGGTCCATTTGTGATGTACAAACACAATGCATCACTATGGAATACTGATAAAGAGTCTCAGCACACACAAAACAGGAAAGTGTGTCATTGTTACTTGGACAAAGATTTTACATATTTTGGCCTCTAGACATAACCAAAAAAATCAAATCCATCAATTAACAACCTACCTGATGGGCATCAAATGAAGGATTAAATGAACATCCAGGCGGCTCTACTTCTACTGCAGGAATAATGGAAGGCTTTGGCTTCTGTCAAAACCAAAATAAAAATGTGGCATTAGTATCAATTAAACTCATAATACATCAATATAATAAAACAATTTACCAAAAAAAGGGATGCATAACTCATTCAGATTAGCACAGGGAACACAAATATGCAACCAAAGCATCAGCCTGTCACCTATCCCATTATTGTACACAGTGTTTACACTTCATCAAGGTCTTTTAAATCCAAGCAAATACATCCAGATGGCTGAAAAATATTTCCCTATACTTACTATGGGGAATCATAATCTATTTAAGCTACGGTATCGCAACTGACATGATCATTTTAACATGATATTGGCAGAGTATTCAATCATTAACAGAAGGTTAACATAGAGATAACCTGCATAATGGAAGAACTAACTCAACTAAACAACGTATAAGGTAGATAAATACCTTTTAGCATACAATTATGAATTTTTAAACATGTTGAATAGATTAATCATCACAAGGATGGAGTCATAAGAAATTTCAAAAGTCACATGACATTAGGAACATATATTGATATGATAATGTACAAATTCAGGCATTATATTTCAAGTCTTCATATTAAATCAACTCACAGAAAAAGATATTAATACCTTTTTGGCTTTGACATCGACATTACCTGCAATTCAAAAGAGGAATGCAAGATGTTCAGTACTAAGCACATTACATCATCTCATAATACAAACAATGATAGATAAGGCGAGCAATCAAATCAGTAAAAAAAACCTTTATCATTCCATATATCAAGCGGTTCCAGGGCTTCCATCATTTTGTCCTGTGAGACATCTATGATATTTAACATCCAAAAGAATAAACTAGCCAAAACTTCAAACAGATTCTAGCGGAAAATACCTTTCCGCCATCTTGGCTTTCAGCTTTCAATTTAATGGTTTTTCTTGTTTTCATGCACTTCTTCAATGTCGACGATGGAACAGGTTTAACAAAAGCATTCCTCTGCAACAAACTCTCACAACGGAGCACCTTCTCCCTGTTCTTTTCAATCTTCTTCTTGACAGAAACATCTACCAAAAATGTAAAACAAAATCAATATTTTTTTATATAAAAAATTATTATAACCTTTGTAAGACAAAATTAAATTTTTGACTTCATGAATCTGTTTCATCTTCTATGACAAATTCTTCTGAATTTTCTAATTAATATCCGTTTTGCTGTTTTCACTTTTAAAATTTAACACAGTCCACATTCAAACAAAATGGAAAAACATCATTTGATTAAAAAAAATACTTGCAAATAAAAACATTAGCAAGATTTTGACTTCACAATTCGAGTCCTCTCATAATAAATCCGTTTCATCTTCTATGTCAAACTCTTCCAAATATTCTAATAAATCCGGTTCACTATTTTCGCTTAATAAAAACCCAACCAAAAGTGACAAATAAACTTATGCATCGATGGTTGGATTGCTATCAAATTAAAACACCACAACAAACACAGATAAACAATGGCCTGAAGAAACAGTTTCAAAACCCTAGATTGCACGGATGATCAGAGGAGAGTGAGGAGATTAACCGCTGGACTTGTCGAGGAAGAAGAGAGAATCGCTGGGGACGGAATCTAGGGCTCCGCCGCTGAGGGCGTCCTTTGTGGTCTTCTCGAAGTAGTCGCCGATGTCTTCGGTGCTTATGTTCGCCCTCCATTCCTTCTTCCCCTTCCGCGACGTCTTCTTCTTCGTCTTCGCCATCTACTTCTCCCTCTGATCCACCCAAACACGCTGAGGGAGAGAGAGAGAGAGAGAGAGAGAGGAGGGAAGGAAGAGAAAGAGAGAGGCTTTTAAGGGTTCCGCTCGAAAAACCCTAATCCGGCGATCCAGTGGACTTGTAACGTGGGCTGGACGGGCCGGGTTTAAAGTCTACCCTAGCCCGACCCGAGGGGATCAGCCCGAGTGAAAGCAAAGCGAGTGAGACACAAAAGCGACGCACAAGAATACAAGATCACACGTCCGTCCGCACATCCTCCCAAAAAACAAAAGAGGGAAAAATCTTTAGAACTCCCTGAAAAGTTGAGAAAATCAGTTTAGGTCCCTGTAAAATTGAGAATTACTGTTTTAATCATTGTCATAAAACTAACTAACCAAGCATGTGGTTAACTCAAACTACAGATGACATTTTACCGAAATACCTTTCCCCCATTTAAAGTTGATATCCCTCTTTATTGAAAAAGATAGCGGTGTTTTGGTCTTTAAAATGATTAATCAGATTTTTCAGAGTTTATAGTGACTTTTTGAATTTCATTTTGATGAGCTCTATTAAATAGATGGAATATTATCCGATGTTCCTTTTAAACTAATGATAATCTAACTTAGGGACTAAAATCGTTAAACAAACACAGTTTCTGGGGACTTACGACTATTTATCGATTTTGTAGGGACCTAAACCAATCTTCCCTCTTCCGAAAAAAAAAAAAAATTACAGTTTTCAAAAAAATTCCGACCCTCTCGTTTATCAATTGATCTCTTCAAATATCAATATCGGTTTTTTATTCTCTCTCTCTCTAAAAGGATCCCAATTAAAGCCGACCCACTCGTCCGCCTCTCCTTCTGGATATGCCGGCGGCGACGAGGCCGTCAGAGAGGATGGCGGCGGACTTCGTGATCGCGGGGGCGGCGGGCACAGCCGCCAAGACTGCGGCGGCGCCGATCGAGAGGGTGAAGCTTCTTCTCCAGAACCAGGGGGAGATGGTGAAATCGGGGGTCCTCAGGAGGCCGTACAAGGGTGTGTGTGATTGCTTCACGAGGGTCTTGAGAGAGGAGGGGGTGTTGTCGCTGTGGAGGGGGAACCAGGCCAATGTGATTCGATATTTTCCGACGCAGGTTTGGTTTTTATTTTTATTTTTTTGTTTGGGAGAGCAAGAAAGTTGGGTTTTTTTTTTAGATTTTTTTTGTTGATGGGTTTTTTTGAGGGTGTTGTGATTAGGATAGCAAAAGCAATGGATTGGTTTGATTTTGTTTTGTTGGGAATTGGATTGGGTTTTGTTGGTTTTTGTTTGTGAATGAAACGAAATTAAGATTTTGAGTTGGTTGTTATTATAATTTTTTTCCTTTTTTGAGATCAATTTGTCTTTGTTATATCAAATTATCAATAGAGATTAACTTGAACCCACTTTGCAGATTAATTGATATTTGATATCTGTGGTTTTTTTTTTTAATTCAATTGGGCTACATGAAAATTTGGTCTTTTTTGTTTATTTTTTATCTATATTTGAATTACTGTAAACAAATCATTAGAGAAAGAGGCAGTAAATAAATTGTTGACCATGTGATGTTTATATGGAGATGATAGTTGTCTGGGGGATGAGTTATCTCATTGGAGATGCCATGAAAGTTAAAAATACCGAGGAAGCTTTTCCATAATAGATTTAGTAATTAAGATGAGCCTGTTATATGCTTTTTGTTTGTGAATTGGTGATTTTTAGGTTCAGTTTAAATGATTCACAGCACAAATGTCTTGGATTTTTTAACTGTTCTCACGTTACATAGTAGATTGACGGATGTATTTGATTAGCCCATTGACAGTCTTTTTTTTAAGTGAGTGTCGTTGGCTGTATTATTTCGATGTTGCTACCATGTTTGTGTTGTTCTGCTTATTCAGACTAATCTTTTTGTCGGAAAAGACGATGGGTTCTTCTATTAATTAGAGCATTTAATATACGGTATCATCTCTGTAACAAAAGTTACATGTATGGTTATAGTCAGTTAACAAGTATTCAAATCTTTTATATCCAGTCCATTGATTTCTTGTTATTTTATTATATATTTTTTCACTTAGTTCATTGTATATCAGTTAATGGTTTCTAATAATCCAAATGAAAACTAATTCAAAGTATGTTTTTTTTGCTTGATATATATTTTAAATCAGTAACATTGAGGGAAGTCTTCTTTTCAGGCATTCAATTTTGCATTCAAGGGTTACTTTCAAAGACTTTTTGGTCGCTCGAAGGACAAAGATGGATACATTAAGTGGTTCGTTGGAAATGTAGCTTCTGGTAGTGCTGCTGGAGCAATTTCTTCTTTGTTTCTTTACCATCTCGATTTTGCTCGAACTCGGTTAGGCACAGATGCAATGGAGTGTAAGTTCTCCAGCAAACGGCAGTTTACGGGATTACTAGATGTGTATAGGAAGACCCTGTCAAGCGATGGGTTTGTGGGTCTGTATCGAGGCTTTGGAGTTTCGATTATGGGGATAACATTGTACAGGGGACTTTACTTTGGGATATATGACACAATGAAGCCTGTTGTTCTTGTTGGACCATTGGAGGTAATTTTAAAACTTGATCCTGATTCCTGAAATATCTCATCATCTTTAAATATTATCTAATTGATGCATTCATATAATTTTAGATCTAATGTTATCTAATCATGCTCTTTCTTATGTTGTATAATGTGAGGAGCTTTAGCTATCTAACATTTACATGGATTATATATATTTATTCTTTTATGGAGTCTTGCACTATACATAGTCCAAACCCATTGGTTCACAAAAATGCAATCAGTCATGTTCATCCTTTCCTAGCTTCAAAAATCCATGACAGAAAAACATCTTCATCTTGACCAGTGATCCTTACCATACATAACCATTGATTGTTGGCTCACTAATTGTCTAATTTTCAAGTTTTCAAATATTTAGTATGATTTTAAAATTTTATGACTTGTTAGAATTGAATTTTATCGATCCTCTAACATATACTCTCATCAGCAAATTAGCTTCTCCGCCTCTCTTATCATAGTCAATACCTCTCCATTAGCCTTATACAATGGTGATCTTAATATATTTATATTGGAATAATTATGGCTTTGACTCAATATGCGAATGCACAGAAATACCAATTTCACTGGTTCATTGAAAATAATTTTTCAGCTTATTTCCATTAGAATGGCTATTGAGATGGAATACATGAAAAGAAGACCTGCTTGGTTGAGTCCTTTGGTTGGCAACTATTGATTTCTTTCATAACTAAGTCCCCATTTGAATCAATTGTACTGCTTCTACAAAATCAGTTTTCTGGTGATCTGTTCCAAACCTTTTTTTTTCTTCAGGTTTTGATTTATGTGTGTCAGTGAACAACCAGTTTTTATGAAAAAGCTGAGTGAAATAAAAAAAAACTGGTTGAAAGTAGTTATATAGAAAAAGCTAGTTGGAAGTAGTTTTTTTAAAAAAATAAAAAGCCAGTTGAAAGAAAATCTTATGAAAAATATGTTTCTGAAAATTGTTTCCAAACAGTTCCTAAAGCTAGTGCAATAAATACATTGAGGTCGTGGTACGTAATATTTTTATGGTTATTTTTGAAACGTCAATGGCTTCTACTTGGTGCAGGGAAACTTCATCGCCAGTTTCTTATTAGGTTGGTCCGTCACGACATTTTCTGGCATCTGTGCTTACCCGTTTGATACTCTCCGTCGGAGAATGATGATGACTTCGGGACAACTAGTGAAGTACCAAGGCACAATTCATGCGTGTACGCAGATTGTTCGTATGGAGGGTTTCCCGGTGCTTTTCAGAGGAGTGTCTGCGAACATGCTTTCAGGAATGGCTGGTGCAGGTGTTCTCGCCGGATATGACATGCTCAACCGGATTGCCCAAAGACATGGCTATCAATTCGCCCAGCCACTCAAAGGTTAAAATTGTTGGAGGAGGAGACATTTGACAGGGTGAATGGTTGAATCATATACTAAGGGAAACATATTAGAGGTGCTTCTGCAAATGTACATAGTGGAAGAAATAGGAAGCAGTTTGCATTCAGTTTATATTATTGATTAAGAACTTCTGATTTGTACAAATAGATGTTGAAATGCCAAATCCAGATTCATTGATTCATGACACGTCAGGAATAAAGAAGCAGATTCTGATCAGTGTTGTGTGTTGAAAATTTGACTTTCTAGTTGTGTCAAGATAATTTTGTGAACTGTCACATCTTTCAATGGGTGATTTAAAACCACATGAATACAGGAAAAATAGATTATCTTATATTTATTTGCTATTCTTATCTCAAATTGGATGGACTATAAATTTAGATGAATAAACAGAAATAGATTATATATACGTCTTTCCAAGTTAGCTATCAGAGTATCTTATTAATTATACTGTTATAATTGTAATTTCTTCACACACTTTTTTTACATAATTAAACCTATTCATTCCTTCTTAGGTGTCTTCAACAGGCCTGAAAGCCCGGCCCGTAGGCCCGTGGATGATAATTTTTATTTGAATTGTAATTGAATTATACAAATCATTGACATTTATGTAGGTAACAACCTAGTTAGGTACATGTAGTTATTCATTTTTTCAAGTAATTAATTAATTTAATATTTTATTTTGAAAATTCAATATATATAAATATTTTTTTAACATTATATTTTAAATTTGTGTTATTTTAATATTATATACAAATGAACAACTTAAAATTAAACATAAAAAGGAATAAGATATTTATAATTTGGGTCCATAGACCCGTCTGTGGGCCAGAACCCAGGCCCGGCCCGTGAAGCCTGTTCAGGCCCGGGTCCGCTGACAGGGCCTGAGCCCTTTTTTTGTCATGGCCCAGCCCGGCCGTTGCCGACCCTATTCCTTCTCCATCTTCTTTTTCCTGAAACAATATTGGAAATTATGTTTTTTTTAAATACTGTAATAAAACTTGATTATCTGGCGATTCATTTTCTTTGCTTTCTAAAAAAAATTGTATTAAAAACTGAAACAAAATTTTAATTAAACATGATTTTTTAGAACCATTTAAAAACATGTATAACTTTCTTTATTTCTGCAAAATCAAAAGTCCCTTTAAATCGGGTTTTCCAAACAATCCTCCAAGGGTGGGGAATAATGGAGTTTAGGTGAGATAGTGCTATTTTACTTACATATACATGATACATGCCTTAAATAGTGCAATCGAGTCATGAAAGCATCTGCCATTTAAAATACCAGGGTTAAAAATTATATTAAATCAAACTTTCTTTTCATTCCCTATCTATAGTTCAGTGAGATGTGGGATTTAGTTTGCCTTTCCAACATGGGATAACACATCATTATCCTCCATCCAAACACACTAGACATATTTCCTTTCACAAGGTATGTATAATATCTTCAAATCAAACATTCTGATTAGTTTCCCCACCTCTTCCCGCCAATTTTCATGAAGTCCATTGACTTCTCTTTTTTGCAGACCAACTGTTCGACCGTTAACCTATCAACCCCAACGGTCAGAAAATCACAAACAACTTCCATCACCAAAAGCTTGGTCTCCACCATATACGAAGCCGATGAAGAGAATCAAATTTGGCCCCTCGTCGGTCTCTTACGTGACTGCGCGAGAAATGGGTAGATCAAAGAAGCGAATCTCTTCATTGGTTCTCGCTAAAATCGATCCTCGGCGATGGAGACTGCGAAGAAACTGTGGTTCTCTTCAACCACCTCTCCCGTATGTACCCCAATTGCTCAGACTTCGTCTCCGCATGCAGAGTCTTCGACGCAATGCCTGTGAAAAACTTTTTTAATTGGACGGTCATGGTCGTTGGATCGAACGACAATCATCGGTTCCTTGATGGGTTTCAATTCTTCTGTCACATGTTGGATCAGGGAATCCGCCCTGACAAGTTCACCTTTTCCACAGTCGTTCAATCCTGTTCGGCCTTACGTCTATTGAATTTGGTCCAATGGTGCATACCCAGATCGTCAAAACCGGATTTTGTTCGAACATGTTCGTCACCACTTCTCTTCTCAACATGCACACCAAGTGTTCAGAAATCGAGGTGTCCTTGTGGGTTTTTGAGGCTATGCGTGAGAAGAATCTGCACTCGTGGAATGCGCTTCTGTCGGGGCTCATGTCGAATGATCACAACTTGGAAGCGTTTGATTTGTTCGTCCCGATGAAGAGGGAAGGGTTTGAGCCGAATGCATTGATGTTCTCTAGTGTTTTGAAAGGGATTGCAAAGTTGGGTGATGTTAATGAAGGTAGACAAGTTCATGCTTTTGCTTTCGAGGCGGGTTTAATGTCTGATGTTATCGTTGGGTCGACATTGATCAGCATGTATGCAAAGTGTGGACATTTGAGTGATGCATGATTGGTTTTCGAGGACAACTTTGCTGGATGCGATGTGAACATTGTCTTGGAAAGCCTTGATATCCGTGTACTCTCAAGGCGGGTTTTGGGGAGGAGGCGTTGGAGATGTTTTCAAGGATGTGTTCGAATAATGTGAGGCCGATCTCTACATGTACACGGGTGTCTTCAGTGCTTGTGCGGCTTCAAAGAACCTACAATGCACGCGATTAGTCCATGCAATGCTATTCAAATCTAGTGTCGATCAGGCTATCAATGTGTACAATGCGCTCTCTGATGCATATTCAAAGTTCATACGAATTAATGATTCGTGGAAGGTTGTTGAAAGGATGGAAGAGAGAGATGTTGTCTCTTGGACTACTTTGATAACTGCATATGCCCAAATCCAAGAATGCGAGAAAGCAATGGAAATCCTTTCAGTGATGAGAGCAGAAGAAGTCACTCCAAATAAATTCACCTTCGCGAGCATTCTCGTCACATGTATGAGCCTCTGTTTGCTTGAGTATGGGCGACAATGCATGGAATTCTATGCAAAATGGGGTTTGGAAGACATGGGTGCGCGGAGAGTGCACTCGTCGACATGAATGTGAAGTGTGGAAGCCTAGTTGAAGCTAAGAAGGCCTTCAATAAGATAGGTGATCCCGATATTGTCTCATGGACAGCGATCATATCAGATTATGCTCAGCACGGTTTGTTTGGTGATGCGATTCAACTCTTTGAGGACAGGGAGTAATTAGTCATCAAACCGAATGTGGTCACCCTCTTATGCATATTGTTTGCTTGTAGTCATGGTGGGATGGCAGACGAAGGCCTTTCTTTCTTTCAATCGAAGGAGGAGCTCGTGCCAGAGATGGAACAGTACACTCGATGAGGCGATGAGATTCATTGAAGACATGCCAATTGAACCGAATGTGATGGTTTGGGAGACTCTGCTAGGGGCCTGTCAAATGTCCAATTCACTCTGATGTCAAGTTGGGAGAAATCACAGCTAAGAAGATACTCATGGTTAGGCAGAATTACTCAGCGACATATGTGCTTCTTTCGGATGCTTACACTGAGAAGGGGAGTTTGAAAGATGGGATGAGTATGAGAAGTTCGATGAGAGAACGAGGAGTGAAGAAGGAACCTGGTTTTAGTTGGATTGTTGTTGTAGGTGAAGTTCATGAATAAGTTCTTTTCAGGGGACAAGAAGCGCTTGGAGGAGGAGATATATGGTGTGTTGGATGCATTGGGGGAGGAAATGATAGGCATACACATTTTGGATCCAATGTTTGTGTAGGATGTGTAGCTGGAAATGAAACTTTTGGTGATTTTGCAGAACTAGGTGAGAAGTCCTCATGTTCAGACCAAATTTATTAACCACACACATCTTAAATTAATGATAAGAGTATTTGTCATCTATCATGTTTTAGAGGGGTGTTGAAAATGTGAGTTATCAATCTCTTATTGGCTAGGATCTGTTGGATAAATTAGCTATTATCAGATAAAAAACAATGAGAATATGAAGACAGAGATTAGAAGAGCCTGGTATGGAGTCACGTGGTAACGCTGTCTTCAGAACAGAATACGCCCCCTCAATCGCACAGGGTTCTCGACGATCTGTTCCCAAGATAAAACCACTCAGCCCTTGCTGTTCTCTTCTTGGTGCAAGCAAGAAGAGAAGTCGAACCGGTCGCAGGCTTGATCGCCCAAAAGAAGAACAAAAAACAAGAAGTCTGTTTGTGGAGGATTTTTAATGGAACACTTAGTTTTTTTTTTTCTCATAGTTTGAATCTCTGCGAAGGTGGTCTTTTTATAGGCACAGAGATGACCGTTGGAGGTGTAACGTTCGTAATAATTACACACGCTAATTATGGTAAGTGATTTATTACCATATTTAATTCCAACGTTTAAAATTCAAACATTATCAGCCGTTACGAAAAACAAAACGTTTATGCCATTAAATTTTTAATCTTAATTTGGAAACTAATTAATACATTTTTTTTTATTGAAATGTATTAATTTTCCAACAATCCCCCACAAGATTAAATAATTTTATTACAAAGAAAATAAAAATAAATTTGGGCGATACAATACTGTGTGTTCGGTGAGGTAGCTTAGGGCTTTGAACCTCACTTAGTGTTAACTAACTTCCATTTGAAGGGACCTAGTGAACTAGGTCTTGAACTAGACAATTTTGATCAAACTTCAGTAAGTTACACAACACAGTATAAGTACTAGACCAGGTTCTTTATCGGTGTGCGCATTACGGCCGTTACGCTTATCTTGTTTCATGAATGCTTTAGAGATCAGCCCTTGTTCTCATAGATCGCGGCCCCACGATCACACTCACATAGTAGAATTCTCAAAGGGTGCACTGTGCGGTCCTACACCCTGCCTTATAGGCCTTGAATTCATTCAGAGTGTTTGCTCTTCCTATACCGACACAGTTAAAAGTACTGACACCATAGGGATGTTCTTTTAAAATAAATTAATGAATCTCATTTATTTATTTTTATTTCAGTACTTAACATAGATACAAATCAGTTTGTTTTTCCCTTTGAACCTTTCTTCATGGGATCTCCATTTGGATAGGTAGGGTATCCACTGTGGTACTACATTATGGGCTTTAGACCCATCCCCCTCGATGCAGAAAAGACTAGCCTCCTCGCTAGACTTCTAATAAGTGGATCTGCAATATTACTCATTGATTTGATGAAATCAAGTGAGACTACACCATGTTGCATGCAATCCCTCTCGATGAAAAATATAATTAGCCTACTCGCTACTTCTTTTTTTTTTTTTTAAGGTTACATGTGAATTTATTCACAACCCTCACAACTCATAATATAACATGCTTTAAAATGAAAACATCATGATCATTTATAGCATATATTCAAATATGTGCCCCACATATTATTTCATGAATATATTCATCAAATTCTCAATTTGAAATAATAATGAAACAAATATCTCTAATAAAATTGAGCATATATATGTCAACTATATGAAACATATATGGAATCCATTTTACTTTCCTCTACAAATTACATGCATTTAATTCTCTGGTCATTGTCATAACCCCCACATTAATATGAATTTACAAATTATTCCATGAATAAATGCATGGCTTTCTAATTAGGAGATGATTGTGAATGATCATTTATTTTTCATATAAAACATAAATAGAATCCACATACATTCTATTTCAGTTTTCTCTATACATCACATGATTTTAATTACCAAAACTTGGTTATATTTATCACATAAATATATGAGTTACAAAGAAACCCCTATAATATGATTTATTTACCAAGTTATACATGTAAGCATGTGCTATTAAAATAAAATGGTATTTAATCACATACCTTCAATAGACATACCATTTGTCATTGTGGTTCTTATAGGATATTCAAAATATGAAACCCAAATAATCTTCATGCCATATGCATCAGAACAGTAGAAGACCAGTATAAGATAATATTCTCCCTTGAATTGATAACCAGCATGATATCCTGTAGAAGAATATGTAGAGCGCTTGCTTCATATATGAAAGAATCCGAATGCCAATAAGTCCAGAATAATAATAATTCTATATATAATATCCCGATCACATTGAATATCCTGATTGCAAGTGTTGAGTGATATAATACTGGCCTTGAAATATATTATCATAATAAAATATCAGAGGAGAATTTCAATAGCCTCATATAACATATATTGTTGCCATTGATAAATTGATATAGTCTTGCTCAAAGATCTGACTGCATTATATATAATCATGTTCTTTCACCTCATCGTTGGATTTAATTAAAACCCAAACTATGATCACTAATTAAACCATTATCACGAACACAAAATAATAATTTAATTTAATTTGATCACAATGGAAAGAACAAGACTATAATAATGAATACATAGATTAGTAAGTATTAAAACGATTGAAATGGAAAACATAATAACAGTCCCGTTATTATTATCCAAACGTTTTTTTTTTATATAAAAAAAAACAAATCAAACATTGTGCATGCAGTCATTATGTATACAATTATATATTAGACATGCATTATCTCTGTTTAAATGTTATCCCAAGATAACATATAAGTCTTTAATATGCCATTTAAAGAAGTACCCACTTAATAACGTCTATAGTGAATCTTATTCTTAAATTGGCAAAAATATAAAACAGATTACCACAATCAAAGCATATAAAATAAAATATAGACCAATTGATATACACAATTTATGGTCTTATTAAAACATATCACAAAATAAAAAATTTCAGGACAGTAAGGTCACAAGATAATTTTCCACCAAATACGTGATCATGACCTACATGATTTAAATCATTTAATATCACCTTAAAATGATAAATAATATATTCTATTTATTATTGGAGCTACCACAATAATAACTTGCTCAATAAAACATATTCACTGATGAAGGACCATAAATTCTCCTTCATCAAGCATATCAAAATTCACAAGACAAAAGGCTAATATAATAACATCCACCACACTTTTGTCACAGCAGATAATATGACAATTCGAATAAAAGAATTAACATAAACATCAACAAGATATTCTACATACAATATGAATTAAGATATTCAACATGATCTCGTCATAAATTATTATCTCAATTATGACATAATTTTGTGATAAATATATTATATCACATGACAAACTAAATTTTATTGAATAACAATATTCCAAATAAGCCTTTCCATCAAAAGTGACCCACTAAAATTGCTTCACAAGATAATTTAAGAGGGTATATCAGAAATAAATAAATTTTTTTTTCAAAGAGAAGGCAAACCATTGGACATTTCAAATACATAACAAATTGTAACAAACCCCAACATATTCGGTTTGCAATAAAAAATAAATAAACTCATCTATATCCAGACGGATAATTTGATTTAACAACTAACGATCATATATATCTTAAACATTTTATAAATATGGCTTTATCACCAATGTAGACCCGAAAGAGAATTATAACCTGAATATTGATGGTCAATATGGAAGAACACATAATCCACTCATGATTATTTGAACAGTCAAAATATGGTAACTTATTAAAGCAAATTAAGTACCATATTTAAGATAAATCGTTAAAATCCATGACAAAAAATAAAGATAGATAATAGATTATTCTGTTCTGAAATTGTTGGATAAATTAGTTATTATCAGATAAAAAACAATGAGAATATGAAGACAGAGATTAGAAGAGCCTGGTATGGAGTCGCGTGGTAACGCTGTCTTCAGAACAGAATACGCTCCCTCAATCGCACAGGGTTCTCGACGATCTGTTCCCAAGATAAAACCACCCAGCCCTTGCTGTTCTCTTCTTGTGCAAGCAAGAAGAGAAGTCGAACGGTCGCAGACTTGATCGCCAAAAGAACAACAAAAAACAAGAAGTTGTTTGTGGAGGATTTTAATGGAACACTTAGTTTTTTTTTTTTCATTTTGAATCTCTGCGAAGGTGGCCTTTTTATAGGCACAAGATGACCGTTGGAGGTGTAACGTTCGTAATAATTACACACGCTAATTATGGTAAGTGATTTATTACCATATTAATTCCAACGTTTAAATTCAAACGTTACCAGCCGTTACGAAAAACAAAACGTTTATGCCATTAAATTTATTAACCACACACATCTTAAATTAATGATAAGAGTATTTGTCATCTATCATGTTTTAGAGGGGTGTTGAAAATGTGAGTTATCAATCTCTTATTGGCTAGGATCAACTTGTTTAAATTTTTTGGTACCAAATCTTTATGTAAACTCACATTTTCAAGCTTTGTATAGTTTGGCAAACAATCTGAGCAAAACGCTTGTTTAGGACCAATCCATTTATTTATTTATAAATCCATTATTCTGTGCCTTTTTTATTTTTTATATTGACATTTGCCCCTACTGCATAAAAAATAGAATTATCCTCTATCAATGCATCCCATAAATTTTAATACATCTCAGTTTACAAAATGAGATTAATATGCAACTAAAATTATAATAAAATTTACATATTGAACATATGAGATAAAGTTTCAAATTCTCGTCAAGGATTGACCAAAACTAATGAGATCCAAATAATGTCCAGTTTATTGTTGCTCAAAGAGGGTGTTATTCAAATACCTTAGTCATCTCATCTCAGTAACTTCGTCGTGTCATCCTCTTCTCTCTTTCTCTATTTTATGTGAATTTTTATTTTTAGAGTAACTCTTTCACAATTCAAATGATAGATTTAAGAGAGTTTTTATATTAATTATGATAACAATCTATTAAAGGAATATATAAAAATATCTCATCAATTATTGAAATGTTACAAAATTATAATCCCTTCTATTACAGGACATTACACAATCTAATACATTATATCATGGATGGATACATAATTCAAATTATCTTTCAATTAAGAAGTGTTATGATTCTGCCACTGAATGTTCTCTAGAAGACTAGAATGTTTCATGTTTTTTTCTAATCGATCACCTCATTCCACATCAACTACCATAATCTCTTATAAATCAATTGTTATCATCTTTTCACATTTTACAAATATTTATCTACACGTTATTTATATTTTTTTCAAACAACAGAAATTTTATTATTATGTTTTTTTTAAGTAGAATAATTTAAAATATAATTAAAAAAAAATTCTTTTATTTTTATTTATACTAAAATATTTATACAACCCGTGATAAGATTAATTCCGTAACAAATTAAAATTAAAATTTCTGGAACAATTGAGATTCAACCACGTGTTCCCTCCAAAATCGATCCAAATTCAGAATCCCGAGACGATACTCATCACATCCCCCCCTCTTCCCATCAACCACCGTCAGATCTCCATCACGCGTCGACCATTCGGTGCGTGTTTTTCAAGGGTCCACCACAATCGGATGAGGTCCACAAATCCGACGGTCTAAAACCCAATCACGGCCCCTTTTGTTTCCCGCTATTCGGGTCTTTCTTTCGAGGGAAGCCATGGAAGTGACGACGGAGAAGAAGCCGAAGCGAAGACCCCTCTCCGACCGAACCAACCTCACCAGATCCACCACTCCCGGACCCCGAAATCCCTCCAAACCCATCGAAAGATCCGCCGCCAGACACTCCTCGCGTTCCGCCAGACCCAAAGATGGTTCAGCCCGAGACGACGCCGGAGTCGGATCCACCGCCCCCGAAAACCCTAGATCCATCCGCGTTTCCCCAATGGATCGCCCGGAGGAGCGGCTCTTGGAGGGTCGGGGTAATAATTATATTTTTAGGGTTTCTATTGGTGATTTGGGTTTTTTTTTTTGTTTGGAATGCTTTTATTAGGGTTTGTGTTTTTTTTTCCTTGGATGTTTAGTTCAAGATAAATTTGCATTATATGTTTTGAGAGTTTAAGGAGTGTTTTTTGTTCTAAAACATGGGTGTGAATTTTTGGGGTTTTTTTTTTATGTAGACGAGCATGTGATTCGTGAACAAGAGGATTTGGAGACGGTAGAGGCTCTTCGGAGGGCGGAAGAGAAGAGGAAGGAGAAGGGAAAGGCAGTTGTGGTTGAGATGCCTTTGAGCTGCCCTCCGTTGGCAAGAGCGAGGAGTTTTGGGTACGCGTCTACATTTAGTAAATTGAATTGGGGTTTCTGGTTGGATTCATTTTTACTTCCATTAAACCCATAGTCTCAAAGTTCGTGTTTTCTAGATGTATTATGTTGTTAGTATGAAAAATGTATGCAAAAACTCTATATTGAATATGAATGTGGCGGTGACATTTAGTTATTTGAATTATGAAGAATGTGATAAATCATCTAAACTAAATAGAAAAAAATTGAATGTATGAAACACATAGTTCGATTAACAGAAGTATGTTTGGTTGATGGGTATGGGAGGTATCCAATCAGACTAGTCAGTTTTCTGAACATTCATAAAAGTTTGGAGTACTTTGTTATTATATGCTTAACCAGAAATTATGACCATGTATTGATGCATCGATGTCTCCTAGGGTTCAATCTTAGCAATAATGACAGAGAAAACTAAAGCAAATTTATGTCGTTTGGTAGTTGTTTAGATTCAGGGAGGAGAAAGAATCGATCCACTATTAACATGTAATCAGGATAAACAACCCCATGGGACCGCCTCAATCTCTCTTAACTTTAACAAGGAAAAGGCTAAGCAAATAGGAGAGTAAAAGTCCAAGAAAGGGGCTAAAGGCGATGCTCTTAATTTTGCATATCAAAGATTTACTTCATCTGTATCAGAGTACTTTACCACTTAAAGATTGTTTATGATATGGTGTTTGGTGTTTCTGGGTCTTGTGCCGGGATATGATATTGTTTATATGCATGGACTAGATGAGAAATTAGACTGCTGAATTTGTTTCAATAGCTCTGTTTGTGCTCTCTTTGATGGCATGTGTACTGTTATCCCTAGGTAACACAGATTGCAGATCGGTTTTAGCCATGGATTTGATTAATATGCTGGATACTACTGCCTTACAAGCTGTTGGGACCAGGGGTTTTTCAAGGATGTTCCAAGTTCCACTCAGTTTTTTTCTCCCCCCCACCCCCCCAAGATGTTGTTAAAATGTTGTTCAATGTTGTTAACATGTGTGGGTGGATATGTTATTCATGTTATCATTTTGTCTTTTGACCTGGATATGCTGGATGGAGATGTGATCATTAGTTTATGATGCCTTCTTGTGGATTACTTTGTTCATTGATTACACAGATGATGTGATTCTTTGTGGCTGATGTCTTCCACATAGGGATAAACTGAAGAGGAAGCATAAAGATGTTGGTAAAATTAAACCCTGCTCCATCCCTGATACAAAGAGCAAGAAGGTTTGTTTCTGCTCATATGCCAGTTGAATGTTACACATGTTTATGTTCTATAAATATGAATAGCATTCTTAGTCCTGGTTACTGGTAAAAGATAGTGATTCCTTTCTCTGTTATATTTAACATTTATATTTGGTTCTGGCCCATCAGCTAAATGAAAATCTCAGCTTGCATATAACTTATGTCTTGGGATGCTTCAAGGACATGAATCATGCTTGAAATTGTATAAGGAAAAGGAGCTGTGATTAAATGAAATTATGTAGGGACTAGGGTTATAATCTGGATTTCACACCAATAGGGGTTTTAAATGTTGTATTTTATCAAGGGTTTTTTTCATTGTCTGAAGGAAAAGCCTATCTGATCACAGGGTCTGTGGAAGATATCCAGGGTTTCTGAAACTGATGTTGGGGTTCCTTGTCATTGAAAAAGAACTTAAGAGGTCACATATTTCATTTAAAATTCAGAATCATTACAAACAATCTTTTTATGGTTCATGCAAAATTGCGGTGATATCAAATCTGGTGATGTGTTGAATAGAGTAATATAAAAAAGTTACTAAGTTTATATACATTAAAGGATAATGGTATACATCAGACATGATCAGTTATGTCAAAGGCATCTATTATAACGCACTTATCTACTTTTATTTGCCGACTCTTGCATGATTTTCTTGATGGGCATCATTTCTGCCTATATTTGTGCTTACTGACTGCTTTTACTGGAAACCTACATGTTTGATTATACATCTGGTTTTCATTATATATGCAAATCATCCTCAATTTAATCTGCATCACGACATAATTTATTTACTTGGTCTTCACCTTATCCTTTCAGAAGCGAAGACACTCGATGCTTGGGAATGTAGAGAAGCCCAGGTTGCCGCAGGATTTCATCGATAAGCAGAGGGCATATTTCAAGGAAATTGACGATTATGAACTGCAGGTGGAGGTCGTGTCCGAGAGTGAAATTGAATAGCCACAGAAATACATGGAGCTCAACAAGCGGTTCTTAAAGGCACTAACCCCCTTTAGGTTTTACTGTGTAAACTAATAATTACTGCATCAATGTGATCACAAACTGGGGATTTTTTTTTTTACTGTGAATATGCATGTCCCCCAAAATTGTATTCTGTTAGTTCACATTTAGCTTACATATTATGAACATGGTTTAAATAGAATTAATAGAATCTGCATGATGCTTAGAATTTATCTTCAGCTCCCTAAATCTTCTTACAAGGATGAGTCACTCAATCCTTTTAGCATTAGTGCTTTACATTAGCTTCTTATAACTTGCGTTAGCTTATTATCTATTATTATTATTTAGAAAGCTATAATTAACTTCAAGTTGTGAAAAATAGTTAAAATTTGAATTTGTACAGCCTTTTAGTTTTTGTTATGAAACTGTCACGCCTTGCTCTTCAACTAGGGAAAGAGCTCTCACTTTATCTGAGACCATGGTTCATGGATGCATACATTTCAGCATTGTGGGTTTTAGCTATATGTGGACTTCTCTGATTTTACTATATATGGACTTCTCTTTATAAACCAAAGTTGTAGCTTGAGCTGCCAATCTCAAAGGAAAACATAATACCTAAGGTGTCATTGGGAATGAGTTTGAAAAATAGTTTATTTACTTAAAAGCAACTTCTGAAGATTACTTTTTTTGAAACATGTTTTTTGTTAGGTTCTTGAAGAGATATTTGATTGAAAGTTGTTTTTTGAAACAAGCTGAATAAATATGATTGTTGCAAAAGCAAAATCTTCAATTTATTTTCAAACACTGCCTTAATGTTTTTAGCTGTATATCTTTTTAGGGTTTGTGCACTCACTGCATCTAGTACGAAATTTTGAAATATTCTGTGCACCCAAAAATTTTGTTAGAATTCTGTCACTTAGGCTCCGTTTGGAAACACAGATTGAAAAATAGATTTTGGAATAAAGTTGCTTTTTAAGATGATTTTAGACATTGACTTTTTTAGGATGTTTTTTTTTAATTCAGGAATCAAAGATGAGACTTGGTAGTGTTTGATTGTATGATTGTAAAACTAATTTTAGGTAAAAATAGAATTTAAAATTGATCTTATAAGAAACTGTTTTTCCATATCTTTTGAAAAACTCAGGTTTTTAGTATTTTTTTACAGAAATCTGTTTGCACCTTTTTGTCATAGTTTTTCTGTTTGAAAATAGCTTTAAAAAGGCAACTTTCTACGATTTCAAAAACGGTTCAAATATGTTTTCAAATGGGCCTTTATCATAACATAATAAAGGCTCATGTAAACAGTGGTTTTGCAAAGTATGAACAGAGATCACCCAAAAAGCTTTCCAAAAACACAACATTTGACCACTCACCCACCAAGTGAATCCCCCTCCAATGAATTTCACGAAAGCATACCAAATGAATCTCACGAAAGCATGCCAAAAAAGAAGAGATCAGACTCGTGTATTTATTTTTTCAAAAGGCATTCCTCCACTGCTCAGCCACCACCACTATCTTGATATATAATTTAGTAATAGTGTAACGCATGACAAATCACTATTGGTATTTATTTTTGAAGTTTTCTAGACAAAGACACACTTCTCGCTATGAAAGTTCAAAAGATTGAATCTCCAGATTCTTTCATTCAAATGCTTAGTAGGTTCAGAGGATATACACATGAAGTCTATCATCATCTAGACAATATTATATAAAACACAATCATCATCTAAACAATATTATATAAAACAATATTACATAAAACAATGTATTGGATTAGAGCCTATAAGCTGACCTTTACTTTCCTAAAATATGTTGTTTATGTGAATCTGATTCCTAATCCAAAACCTAACTTCTAAGAATAGATAAGAAAAACTAGCAAAGTACGTAGAAGGCCTTTTAAAAATCCGAATAGATGAATATGTCAATCAAAATTACTTAAAAGATTGTCATATATAATTCTTATAAAACTTGATCCAACACCTGTAAATTTATATGAGTAACAACAAACCTTCTCTTAAATACGAAATTGAAATAACATCAGTAAAGTTTCCAACAAGTTTTTCCCCTATCAAACCATGATTTGAAAGAATTTTCTTTTGAGATGGGCATGAGTAAAATTTTAAATTTGAGGGTTAATCAATTTTTGTCAGTTTTCAGATTTTTTAAAAATTGATAACACTTAATGAACAGAATACTTTCTGAATATGAATCTAACTAGCTAGATGACTTTGTAGGGGTTATATTAATTTCATAATTAAACATAGGATCTATTACTATTTCTTGAAGTTTGTTGGTGGTTAGATAATGCTTCTCCATAATTATTTGCTTCAACAGTCCAAATATGGAAGAATTATGCGTTAGGTGGCAATCACTTCATAAGATAATCCCCCTTGTTGAAGTAGTTATATGGCAACATGTGAGGTTAGGAAGATAAAAACCTAATTAATTTTAAGAATTTTGAACTTCTCTTTGAGTGGGTGGTCCTATAAAATGTTTGGAGACAGTGGACTTCAGCCTACTTTGCAACATTAAATATCATTGTTGTGATATAAAGCACACATGCTTTCCATTGAAACAAAATAGTGCTTCCAACTCAACAATCCACTCCCCCATGTTTAATTATTGATAATATTGGAGTTATTCCATCAGATGTCAAACATGGAAATCATGACCAGACTATCCATCTAAACATAAAAGGTTATCAAACTTCAACCACCTTAATTATAAAACATATGATATTGATGTAGTGCTGTGTGTTTATTCAAATTTTTTGACATTATCAAGATTTTGGTTTTATTTAAATGACAATTAAGACCAACCAAAACACTTCTTAAGCTGACTTTGTCGCAAATCAAAGAGTTTCTAATTTGGAAATGTCAACATAATTTAGTTATATATCACATATCTTCTAATTGTCAACCGCACTAGATCAGATTGAAAAGTTGAAATTGGATAGGTATAAAGCATGATTTTATCCATAGTTGAATGTTGTGCCCTCACGTGTGATGTAGCGTGAGATCACGCTCTTCTATGAATTCGATCAAAGATGCAACATTTGTAAGCTCCAATGACATTGTTGATTCTTCATCAGGATGGTGGACTTAACAATCTGTTGATTTCTCAAAGAAATACCCGATGATAGAAATATATGTAATTGATATTCATTACGAATAACAAGAATAAATTGTATAAAACCAAAAACTGAATTAATTATGTGATTAGAATTCTATTTATAGAGCAAAGAATCCTTAACAAAGTAAGATTTCAATATATTCTCTAAATCTACAAAATCACAAATAAATTCTTATTAAATCCTAACTAATATTCAAATTTGAATTTAAATTTAAATATATATCTTAAAACAAGGAAAGAAATCCTAGTTGAATATTGTGCCCTCATATGTCAGCCACTAATCAAATTGTTAGTATTATTAGCTTAGACTTGATGGATAATTTCATATGTTAATTAGGGGCATGAAACTTTTAATTTATAGGCCGATCAGAAGCTAAACCAACCCTTAGATCATCTCCAATGGGAAGACCCCCATTAGAGATTTTAGACAAATGAAAACCTTGAACTCCAACGAGGTCTTTATTTTGAAGATTTTGCTGTTTTGAAGACTTGTCAACTCCAATGGTGGATTTTTATTTTTTTTTATAGGTCTTCAGATCACTATTTTGATTTGTTAAAATTCTCATCCTACCATTTGTCTTCTTTTATCTTTATTGTTTATTGATTATGTCCTAATTTAAATGTAAATAATCAAAGTATTTACATATAAAAAATAATAATATATGTATGTAAAGTTGCAAGTGGACTTGTATCTGATCTAGTTCTCTGACCTGATAAAATAAGACATCTTTGTATTGTCATGTCTCATAGCTTTAGATGTTTATCCTTCTCTTATGTAAAAGAATCCAATGCTGGTGGGATAAGACATGTTTGTATTGTCATGTCTCATAGTTTTGAATGTTTATCTTTCCTTTATGTAAAAGAATCTAATGCTCGTGGGATAAGACATCTCTGTATTGTCATGTCTCATAGCATTGGATATTTATCCTTCATGATCCGTTATTATGTCATGATAAAAGTACAGTTCAAATCTGTTAACTGGACAGTTCAACCGGTGACTCTTTATCCTATTCATTTTTTCGATTCAATGAATGGTTTATTTTTTAAAATATTATTATTGATCCAATACATGAATTTTTTTTGTAATTTTTTTTTCAAAATTTCATATTTTTATTAAATACAAATGAAAAATTCGGAATTTATAATTTTATAGGATTTAAATGTCATTTATCAAAAGTTGTTGTAAGTTAACGAGATCATTTGTGATATTATTTTTCTTCGATGTGACATATGGAGACCCAAATAGTGGGTCTCCAAATATGTAGTTTGTTTTGAAATTGAAGACGTCCGGTGATACAGACATCATAGCCATACAATATATGGACGACCGAGATTAAATGGAACAAAAGAAGAAAAACATCTTGATCGATCGGGAGCACCGTGATTTCAAATGACCATATATAACTTTTGAACTGTAGATCAGAATCGCTGTTATAATATGTCCACGTGTTCGTATCGACGAGCCCTACAGGTAATTGCTATGCCACTACACCATTTTTCTGAGCTTTCTGAGTTCATCTTGGAGGTCAAATCGATGGGTCAAAGTTATTTTTACTATTTTTATGTTGTTTTGAGTTTGTTAGGATTTTATGTATTTGTTAGGATTTACTATAGGTAGATTTGAATTTCAAATATTAGTTGGAATTTGAATTTGAATATTAGTTAGGATTGAATGAAGATGTATTAGTTATCTTTAGAGATTTGCATAATATGTTAAGATCATGTTTAATTTAGATTGGAATAATCAGTTGAGATCCTTGTTTGTTAAGATTCTCTTCTATAGATGGACATGTAATTATTCAGATTATTGATTAGTTAAAATTTATTTATTTTCTCTATTGTATTTTGTTAGGAGTACTAACATTTACATAAAACTACCAATTATCTTGTATTTAATTGGAAATCAACAGATATTTGAAACCTAACATCCCTGATATTCTTCTATTAAAGGATCAACAGCTTGTTGGAGCCTGCAAATTCGATCCTTGGATCGAATTAGCAGAAGAGTGTGAGTTCACGCTTCATCATCTGGTCTTCATTATGCCGTTCGGTTGGAGTCGGTGGTCTTCATATGCATGTCTGGTCTTCATTTAAGCGATCGATTGGAGCTGCTCTTAATATTCATCTCAATTGAATAGTCACCTCTCCTAATTATTAATCATATAAAAAGATAATATAATATGGTTTACATCACTGGTCTTCATTATTTTCACTAAATTTTCTTTTAATGGGAAATGTAAGTAAGACACAAATTAGATAATACATCAACCAACATGATTTTTTGATTATCGTGATATCTTCATAAACATCAACCACTTTGGACACGTATTTTTCAAACATACATATACCTTGTTACCAAAATAAAATTGCACGCAAAGCTGCGTGTCCAAAAACTAGTTGTTACCATAATTTTTGTTCTCCACTCATGCATGTTCACATTGGAAGTTCCATGGAACTGCCTTTAATTTGATGCATACTTCAAAAGTTTGGGCACTATGCAAAGTACAAATTGTGATTAAACAACACAGAACCGCCCAAACATTTTGACTACACAAATCCTAAGATTCCAACAATCCAACCCCGTTCACATGCTCCAAGAAAATAATGATACAAAACCTACATTTTGTGATCCTCATTGACTTCTCAACCACAAATATTTTATGCACGTCAGTCAAATATATGATCCACTTGAATATTGAACCAAATAGTCCTTCATGACCATATAAATACATGTACCTAGTGACCCTTATGAGCCACAACCCTAGCTCCATCTTTAAGTAAATTAAAAACAATGGCTTCCCTCTCTCTCACATGCTATTCATTCCTCTTCTTCTTCTTCATCGCCGCTGCCTCCGCCCAACTCTCGCCGCACTTCTACGCGACGACGTGCCCGAGCGCCCTCTTGACCATCCGATCGGCGGTCGTGTCGGCGGTGGCCAAGGAGCATCGCATGGGCGCATCGTTGCTTCGCCTCCACTTCCATGACTGCTTTGTCAATGCAAGCTCTTCTACTTCATGAACCAATATTTAAGCATACATTATTAGACACTCTTAAGTACTGATGAAGTGTGTGTTATCTATGTATAATTAGGGTTGTGATGGTTCGGTTTTGTTGGACGATACGTCGAGCTTCACTGGAGAGAAGACGGCGTTCCCAAACATGAACTCGCTGCGGGGGTTCGACGTCGTTGACACCATCAAGTCGCAGGTGGAGAGCGTGTGCCCCAAGGTCGTGTCCTGCGCCGACATCCTCGCCGTTGCTGCTCGCGATTCGGTGGTTGCGGTAAGTGTACGACGTGAGATAAGATTCAATTAAGACTAGATTACATCAATAGTCAGACCGACTTGTGATAATCTCACGTATTTAATATGTGATATTATAATAATTTTACTGAGACCAAATCCTGATAAAATTAATCCCTAACTTATATGATGTAGCTAATGGAAGTAAATATATAAAGTTCTAATATACTGAGTACAAAATTCTAACTCGGATCAATCACAAGATAAGCCCTGAAAACATGATTTACTACTTAGTAACCAATATTGGTGTGATAATTTTGGACATATAGATCGTCCCTAAACCTTTACTTTTCTTTTTGGTTCGAGTCCTACTCATGTTTGCAGCAAGAGAATTTTCTTTTAATTTAAAATATTAAAAAAAAAACTTATCTATATAAAAAAATAAAAATAATAATCTGTAGTTGGGAGGACCTTCATGGACCGTTCAACTGGGGAGGAGGGACTCAACGACGGCCAGCCTGAGCACTGCAAACAGCGACATCCCCGCCCCGACATTAGACCTAAGCGGCCTTATCTCTGCCTTCTCCAATAAGGGTCTTTCTACCACAGATATGGTCGCCCTCTCAGGTTATGACCTTTAATTTTTTCTCACTTTCTTTCATTTTTCATCATGTCAACCTGACTTTTGATTTTTTTTCTATCAATCAGGTTCACACACCATTGGCCAGGCTCAGTGCACTTCCTTCCGGGACCGCCTCTACAACGAGACCAACATAGACGCCTCCTTTGCCACCTCGGTGAAGTCGAACTGCCCGAGCAGCGGCAGTGATAGCGTCATTTCCCCGCTCGACGTGTCGACGCCGACGAGCTTCGACAACTTCTACTTCAAGAATCTGGTGAACAAGAAGGGGCTCCTGCACTCAGACCAGCAGTTGTTCAGTGGGGGTTCGACTGATTCTCAAGTGAGCTCTTATGGATCCAATGGTGCGACATTCTTCACTGATTTTGCAAACGCAATGGTGAAGATGGGGAACATCAGTCCCCTCACTGGGACCAGTGGAGTGATCAGGACCAATTGCAGGAACCCTAACTGATGACCATGTTATGCATGGTATGCATGTGTTTGTGTTGTGACCCTAAAGTTTTGTGGTGGGTGTGTGTTTGTGTCAAATGAAGGAATAAATAAGTGTTGCATGAAAATTAATGTGTGTGATGTTGCAACATATATCCAAGTTTTATTTGTGTTGTTACAGCTTCTAAACAATTCATGAGTCAAAATCTCGGAAGCTCGGAAAGCTCCAAAGCTCCAAAGCTCGCACCATCTCGGAAACCTAGCTCTCGGAATCACCCTCCCCGATGGGGTCGCCGGCGACGGTTCTGCCTGCGGCTCCCCCTCCTCAACCCCCTCCCAATAGTTCCTCCACAGTGAAGTTTTCTGGAGTGATTGCTCCCCTGCCTCCAAGGGGGGGCACCATTGATAGTATTTTTAATGCTTTCAAGTTGAAGCCTTCTCTGGCCACCTCCTCCCCCGTCTCCTCTTCCCCACCTGTCATCCCCCCTTCCCATCCTTCAAATTCCACCATCCAAAATGTCCCACCCACTTCCACCTCCCCAAATGCCCCACCCCCTGTTGCAGCTAAGCCTCCGCTGCATCCCACCCATCGCAACTCATCTCGTGTGAGCTCCCAGCCTATCAAAAATAGGAAGCCAATTTCGGTACCACCTCCTTCATCCACTCTTCATATCAAAAGCTGGGGTTCCTTTTTCAGAAAGAGAGTCCTCTTCCAAAGGTTGGCTCTCTGCATTTTGTTGCTCCTACCATGGACGGTGAGACCAAGGTGGCATCCCTCCAGCCGGAAGCTTATGCGAAGAACATCCACCACTGGGACCGTGCAATCGTTGGCTACGTTATTGGTAAACTCCCTGTTTACACCCCTTTCCTTCAATTTCTGCAAAAATTGTGGAATCCAAAAGGGGGTATGCAGCTCCTCCTCCATGGCAATGGTTTTTTCACAGTGAAATTTACCTTAGACGAGGACATGAATGCTGTTCTTGAAGGAGGGCCGTGGACGATGGACCACCGCCCCTTTATACTTCGAAAATGGTCCCCATTTGTACGAATGGAACAAGAACGACTGAGTAGTATTCCTATATGGATCCGACTCCCTAACCTTCCCCTCCACCTTTGGGAGGAAGATTGCCTTAGTCGAATCGGAAGCATTTTTGGAACTCCCCTCTATGCAGACTCGGCAACTCTACGTTGTAGCAGAGCATCATACGCTCGAATATGTGTTGAAGTTCTTGCCTCAACGGCTCTCCCGGACACCATCCTTGTTGATGTCTCCCCGGGTGTTCGGGAATCTTTCAAAGTAGATTATGATTGGAAGCCCATTGCATGCAAATTTTGTCAATCCTTTGGCCATGATGATGCATGCTGCATAATGAAACCTGCCATTGAGAAACTCACTGAAAACTCAAGGGAGGAGAAGGCTGGAACCAAAGAAACCAAAGAAGCATCCTCCAAGGGAAAAGACAAGCAAGTCTATCAATGGCAAGAGAAGAAAAAAGCTCCCACCAGCAGCACTGAAAAGCTTATGTCAAACGCATTTAAATCGGGCTCTACAACAGCTAGGCAAGCCATCAAGGCATCTACATCCTCACAAGGTAACATGGTCTCTACCACCTCCACAAACCAATTTTCAATTCTTCAACACTTCCCTTCTTCGAGTGAGGAGGAATCCACCCAAAAAGTCAAGGAGAACCAATTACATACATCAGAAAGAAGCCAACCACAGTCCACCTCTTTAACAATTGCCAAGGGTACACAAAATAGTGCTGCAATCATATTTAAATCACTGCAACAAAGCAATCCTCCCCCCACTCAAACAGAGGGCCAAGATCAGCCCACCAACAAGTTCCAATCTCAAGTGCAAGTCCTCAATGATGTCTCCTCGGAACCAGAGATATTTCCCCCACCATTTTTGTTTGAATCCCCAAAGTCACATCATGAAGTTATTTCCTCCATTTCTCCAAAGATAGACATCCCATTTGAAATTGTTCTCTCCTCTGAAGATATTGAGCAGAGATCTTCAAGTATGGATACTCGGGAAAAGCAGATCATCGAGAGGAAAAGTAAGCACAAAAAGAAATCTGATGGGCTCCCACCACAACACCCAAAAGCAAATGCTCTTGAAAATGTTCCACCAAAGAAAAATAAGTCTTCTTCCAAAGGTGCTCTTCGGCTGGAGAGTTCTACTGCTAGGAATTAGTCTCCTCCTCATCCATATCAGTTTTTTTTATGGATTGCCTTTTTTGGAATATTAAAGGTCTCAATAGCCGCGAAAAACAACTTGATGTAAAGAATTTTTTATCAAAAATTCTCTCTCCCATCGTCATTCTAGTTGAAACCAAAGTGGAAGCTATTAATGCAGAAAGAGTTAGATCCAATGTTCTGCCGCATTATAATCTTAATCCCCACTCGGGAGGGAGAATTTGGCTCCTATGAACCTTCTTTAGTTCATGTTGAGCTCCTAGAGTCCTCCACTCAATTTTTGCATTGTAGATTTCCCCCCTCTCCAACCAGCAGAGTTTTATTTTAACTGCAGTCTATGCTTCCTCGTTGGTATCTGAGCGTTCTCTTCTTTGGCGAGACCTATGTGGTCTGGCGTCAGGCATTGCTCAAAACCAATGGATCGTGGGGGGTGATTTTAACGAAATTCGATATAGTCATGAAAAAATTGGCAGTGATCTTCTCCACACAAGAAGGATGGGCAGATTCAATGAATGCATTGCTGACTGCAGTCTTCAAGACCTTCGTTGCATGGGCTCTCAGTTTTCCTGGAGCAACAATCAAGAGAGGCGGATCTATTGCAAACTCGACCGCATCCTTGTTAATCTTGAGTGGCTTCTCACCAATGCTAACAGTTATGTTCAGTACCATCCAGCGGGCTTATCTGATCGCTCTCCCCTTCAGGTAATCATCCATCCATCAATTTCAACTGGCCCTCGCCCTTTTAAATATTTCAATGCTTGGGAGCTTCATCCGGGCTTCTCCGAAGTGATCCACAAGGCCTGGAGGGCTGATATTAGAGGTTCTCCTATGTATACTCTAGTAAAAAAGCTACAACATTTGAAGATTATTTTAAAGGACTGGAACAGGGAAGTTTTTGGCCCAATTCAGTCATCTCTCCAATGCAGCAGGCTGAGACTAGAAGGTTTACAATCTGCTGTGCTCGCTGACCCCACTAATCTTTCTCTTCTTGATCAAGAAAGAGAAGCTAAGGCACACTATCTTCTTGTCTTGCAAAAAGAAGAATCTTTCTTGAGGCAAAAATCTCGCCAATTGTGGCTTGCTGATGGGGACAGTAATTCAAAGTTTTTTTACTCAGCTACCAAAGCTCGAATTGCAAAAAACACCATTCGGAGGGTTTAGTTGCCAAATGATTCTTATTCTGAAGATCCCAAAGTTATCCAAGACTTTGCTGTTGACTTCTATAAACATCTCTTGAGTGACAAAGGGCACCACTCTACCCCTTGTTAAGCAATTTCACCACTCTTTCATCTCTCGAAGGGGAGTCCCTTTGCGCCCCTGTTACTGACAAAGAAATTAAGCAGGCTCTTTTCTCCTTGAAGCCCCTCAGTAGCCCGGGCCCAGACGGTTTTTCGGCTCACTTCTTTCAGGTTTTCTGGCAAGTAGTCAAGAAGGACTTCACAGTTGCTGTTAGTTCCTTTTTCAGCAAAGGTTATCTCCTAAAGCAATTGAATCACACATTCATCTCTCTTATTCCCAAGTCAAGCACGCCGAATCTTTTGACAACTTCAGGCCTATTTCATTGTGCAATGTTGTGTATAAAACTATCACTAAGATCATGGCTGATCGATTGCAATCTGTTCTTCCAAAACTCATAAGTCCAAATCAGTCTGCTTTCGTCCGGGGAAGGCACATAGTGCATAGTACACTTTTGGCTCACGAGTTAACAAGAGCTTTGAACATCCCCAATGTTCAAGGGCGTGCCTGCATCAAGGTCGACCTTCGGAAAGCTTTTGATAGTATTCGTTGGGTGTTTTTGGAAGAAGTCATGCGAGGTATGAATTTTCCCCCAAGTTGGATCCATTTAGTTCTCCAATGTGTTCGAACGGCTTCTTTTTCTGTTCTTATCAATGGTAGTCCTCATGGTTTCTTCAATGCTCAATGTGGTCTTAGGCAAGGAGATCCTCTCTCTCCCCTTCTCTTTGTATTAACCATGCAGGCACTCTCCAACATGATTGAAGTTGCTATTGCTCATGGACGGGTGGGTTCTTTCCATAAGTCTGAGTTGAATGTCTCCCACCTCTGCTTTGCAGACGATCTCATTATTTTCACAGATGGTTCGCTCTCCTCGGCTCAAGGAATCAAAGAATTGCTGAATACTTTCTCAGACATGTCCGGTTTATACCTCAACTCTCAAAAAAGTCAGCTCTTTTCCTCTTTGAATGGTGAAGCACTGTCAAGCATCCTAGATATTCCGCTCTGCAATCTTCCAATCAAGCATTTGGGGCTGCCTCTAACTCCAAAAACCCTCTCACATTGCATGTGCTTGCCTTTGATTGACAAGATTCGTAGGAAAATCCAATCTTGGACTAGCCTTCTTCTATCAAAAGCCGGAAGGCTAGAATTGATTAGAACGGTCCTCCAAAGCTTTAGTCACTATTGGTCAGCAGGTTTCTCTCTCCCAAAAAAGACCATTAAGGTGATTGAGCAACTTTTGAGAAAATACTTATGGGCAGGGGATGGGAGCATTCCTAAACACCATGGTGTCAATTGGGCCCAAGTTTGTCTTCCAAATGAAGAGGGCGGCCTCGGGCTTAAACGGCTTCATGATTGGAACACAGCAGCGATGGGAGTGAGGTTCTGGGAACTCGCCTCAACCCATTCTTCTCTTTGGGCTCTTTGGATGAGGAAAAAATATCTCAAGAAGTATTGCATTTGGTCTGTCACACCGACCTCCAGCTCCTCCAGTATTTGGAAATCCATTCTAAAGACAAGGACTTGGATTCAACCATCCACAAAGTTCGTAATCTTTGAAGGAGTCTGCATAAATATATGGACTGATCCGTGGCTAAGGGGAAATGGCCTTCACCACCATTTTAGTGGAACTCATCTTCTAAGTTGGGGACCTCCAAAATCAGCAAAACTCAGCAGCCTTATTGTTGATGGAAGTGGAAAAAACCCCCTAGATGGCCTTCTGAATTTGATTCTATTTGGAATGATATTCTAGAAATTGAAATTGGTGGCAATGGACCAGACTTGCTGATCTGGACAGGATCTAAAACAGGGGAAATTTCCCTCAGAACTGGCTGGGAATTCATCAGATCGAAAGGGCTCCCCTGTGCTTGGACAAAGGCCATATGGAACCCAATCCAACCTCCTCGAAGAAGCTTCCTATGTTGGCAAGCTGCCCTCAACCGCCTCCCCACATTGCAGCGCCTCTTGAGCCGTCAGTTAGTCACTTCAGACACTTGCGTGTTGTGCACTTCGGGTCAGGAGAGTGTGGAACATCTTTTTATTCATTGCTCCTATTCTGCTTATGTCTGGGGAGCACTTGCTAAATCTCTAGGCGTCGCTCGTGTTAGACAACCCTCTCTATCTGATCACTACTCCTGGTTCTCCTCCTTAGGCTCCTCTCGTACAGAAAAAAAGGTTATCCTCTTTTTACTTGTCCAATCCATGTGGTCTTTATGGTTGGAGCGCAATGACAGACTGTTTCGTCGAGCCAACTGTCCCAAATTTCTGCTTGTTCGTCGAATTCTCTCCTCTACTCGGGCTTTCTTCTCTGATAAACATTATGTAGACTCCATCTCTCCAATGACAATTAAAATGTGCAACCTTTTTAGTCTCTCAGTAAAAGAAAAACAAGATATGATCAAGGACATCAGCTGGACTCCACCAATGATTGGTTGGACCAAAGTAAATTCTGATGGTTCGAAATCAGATGATCGTTTTGCTTTTGGCGCTCTGATTCGGGACTGCTCTGGCAATTGTCTCTCAGCCTTATCTGCAAGGGTACGAGCGGCCTCTATTAACATTCTTGAGCTTAAAGGGCTAGTGGAGGGGCTCCGCCTTTGTTCCACTATTCAGGCACCTCGGGTCTGGTTAGAAACAGACTCAACCACTGTGATAGCTTGGATCCATGGGCGTGGCTGTATCCCTTGGACTGCCTTTAGGGATCTACGTTCCTTTGTTTCACTATCAGCAACTCTAACAGCTTGGAGGGCTACACATGTATATCGAGAAGGCAATAGAGCGGCAGACCTCCTTGCTGCCTACCAATCCACCATGGGATATGCAATACATGAGCCTACCCACTTCTGGACAGAGCTAAAGCAGATCTTACAGGATGATAAAGAGGGGAAAGTCACTCCCCGGACTACCAAATGATTATTCCTCCTAATCTGCATCAGCAATGACCTTCGATCACCATGCTATTAATTGTAATCAATGGGTCTGAAGTTCTTTTGGGTACCCATTGTCTTCTTTGTTTCCTTTCTATACATTTGTACATTTATTATTCCATAGCAATACAAAAATTTACCAAGCGAAAAAAAAAAAAAAAAAAAAAACAATTCATGAGTGGAATGGGTTATAATTCATAATCGAAATAAATTTATTTATGAATCAAACTGAATAATTAATTATATCGGTCAAACTGCATGATTCTAATCGTATTACATATATGATTTTTTTTTAGCATTTAATAGTATTAAACATGGGCCATATGACAATATATGTATTGCATTGAACCAAACTTAATATTACATTCAACCCCAATGTTTACAATGAGGAACACTGAATTTTTTCAAGAGGCAGTATCCAATATCATTTACTGACTCTGATAGTGACTTTGCCTTCTTTGTCGTCCTTTAATATCTGGAGTAGGTCCGGCCAAAGGTTTGATGCTTCATGAATGGAAGATCCCATAGAGGACTGAAAGGCAGCAAGGTGATCCGCCGCCTGGTTTCCCTCTCGATACACATGTGTGGCTTTCCATTCCACGAGGGATGCAGAAAGTGTAGAGAATGTTCTTAAATCTCTGAAAGCCGTCCACGGGATGGTGGTCCGACCGTGAATCCAAGCAGTAACAGTAGTGGAGTCTGATTCCAGCCAAACTCATTGGACATTAAGAGAGTGAAACAACAGTAGCCCTTGCCAGTCCCTTTAGTTCTAGGAGGTTGATGGAGGTTGCCTGGACCCTAGCAGACAGAGCTTTGAAACAGTTTCTTGAATGATCTCGGACAAGAGCTCCGTATGCAAAGCGATAATCAGATCGCGATCCATCTGAGTTGAGTTTCAACCAACCTTCCTCTGGAGCCTCCTAAGTGACTTCTTTTTCAATCACCTACTTTAGATGAACCGAAAGCCTGAAAAGAGAGCACATTTTGAGTGTGACTGGAGTGGATTCATCTTCAAAGGCTTTCCCCGTAAAGGCTGCTCTTGTTGCTGAGAGAATTCGGCGAACTACCAATGGCTTATAACATCTGTTGTTCCTGAAAAGCCTATCGCTTCATTCAAGCCAAATAGACCACATAAGTCTGAGCAAGGAGAAAGTGCAGGACTTCTTTTTCCTTCTGTTTGAGTAGTGCCAATAGATATGAACCATGTAAAGTGAGCTGTGAGGGATTGAAATCTTACATGGGATGCACCAAGAGACTTTGAGAGTGCTTTCCAAATATATGCTGAGAAGGGGTACCTCAAGAACATATGAACTACACATTCTAAACCCGTAGAGCAGAACAAACAATTATTGTTTTGAACCAGATGGCGGGTGGAGAGTCTCTGGAGGGTCGGAAGTCTGTCAAGTGCCGCTTGCCAACAAAGGAGACTTCTTCTTTGTGGTTGGACCAGCCTCCAGATTTCTTTTTTCCAGACAGCTGATGTTCCTTTTTTACAAATATATAACCAGGACAATGAATATGAGATTTTCCCTGTCTTTGAACCTGTCCAGACCAAAACATCCCTCCCATCTCCATCCATTTCAAGTTTTGTGATAATCTCCCATAGAGCGCCCTTATCCGATGGCCATTTGTGTGGTTTATGCCATTTTTCATCTCGAAAAAGAGTACTAAGCATAACTATTTTTGGGGGACCCCAACAAAGAAGTGTCATTCCCTCAAAATGATGTTGTAGACCAAATCCCTGCAACCAAGGATCGGTCCAAAGGTTGATAGTTTTCTCAGAGAATATAACAAATTTTTTAGCCCTTTTAATCCAACAACCTACATGCATAATAGATATCCAGACACTGGAGACTGTGGCCCTTGGTGTAGTCGACTTTTCGAAATATATTTTTTTTCTCATCCATGACGCCCATAGAGATTGATGCTCCGAGGCTAGCTCCCAAAATCGAACTCCCATGGCAGCTTCATTTCATTCATGCAATCGCTTAAGACCAAGACCCCCCTCCACTTTAGGTAAACATATTTGCACCCATTTCACTGCATATTTGTATGAGTTGCTGCTGTCTCTAGCCCAAAGGAAGTTGCGGAGAAGTTGTTCGATGACCTTGTGGGTCTTATTTGGAAGGGAGAAGCCTGCAATCTAATAGTAGCTGAAGCTCTGCAGCACTTGCAATATTTAAGTTCGTCATTTATGTTTTGTTATTACCAAAAAAATATATTTAAGTTTGTTGATTTACATCATCTATAGTGATTCATTCTTTAGTGCAGATGATTAAGGTGATGATAATTGATAACTGATAAAGACGGCAATGATTTTTTTTAATAAATGCAACTAATAATAGTTGAAAATGCGTGGGACCAACTAATAATAATACTGATAGTTGATATGCCGTTTTATAAAAGCATATGGAGGATTATATTTATATTTAATTAAATATGTGGATTTAAAAGTAACGAAAAGCCTATAAATTCTGTCCAACGAAGCAGATCTTCTCTGTTTTAAAAGGCTTTCTTTAAACAAATTAAGCACTTTTTGCTTAAAACTATTTAAGTACTTTTTTTAAACTAAAGCTTTCATGACAAGACCAGTGGCTTATGTGCTTGATCACTTGTGCAAAAAAAAAAGTGCCCACTATGTTCAACATGCATATGAGGGCAGTACAGTGATTTTTGACATTCTTGATAGACCCACTTCAAAGGAAAAAAACAGGATTATGTTCAAAGCAATGGCCAAATTAAGGTGTTATAAACATGTGACTCACAAATAATAATATAAAAAAGTAACATTATTGCTAGTAGGAACGCTTAGTCCCCGTTTGGATAGTGGAATTGAGTTATTCTAGATAGATAACTATGCCAGTATAGATAACAAATCTACATGAATAAGAGATTTTCTGTTTGATTGTGTTTTTTTTTATAATTGGAAAACATAAGAATAAAATTTGAGTTATTTGGTTGATAAAGAATAAAATATAAATAAAATGTAAAAAAATTGATTTGACATGTGTGCCTTTGATGTATAAGAGGTGTTGATATGTGATTTGATGTGATAAGATGTAAAAAGTTGATTTGACATGTGAGCCCATGAGAATAGATAAAGTGAGTATAGCTTATCCTAGGGGTTACTTAGAATTGTTATACTCTCTTATACTCGTTTAAACTGGCTTAGTAATACCAAGTTATACTCTGCAAATAAACAATCATTTTCCTTATCCATTTTTATATCACCCTTACACTATCCTTATAACCGCCTATTCCCCTTCCCAAACGGGGCATTAGTGTTTACTTTTCAAGATAATGAGACTTTTCAAGACATCATTATCTTGACTGGTAGAGGTTAAAAAACTGTAGTATGAGTTTGTCTTCATCACTGTGATTTTCTGACTTGCTGAACTAGTGGAAAACTTGAGTGATCAGTGAGAATTTAAATATCTTGTTAGGTCATGTTGAGTTTGATGTCATGACTAATGATTTGAGTGAAAATAACTAACATTTACTTGTGTAGTGCTAGAACGTACAAATAAAACCAAGCTCCATCTAAATATTTTTTGGATACTGATTTATTGATCTTTTGGATACTAAAGTAACATCAGAACGTTTTTTTCCCCTACATTTGTTAATTTTAACTATGGTTTGATAAAAATCTGAGAGGGAGGGGGTGCTAGAGAATTGTGTTTATTGAAATTTTGTTGGGGGATATTTTTCAATTTCGTAATTAGATAGCTACTATACCTTAGAAAATTTGTTGGTGGTTAGACAATTTTTCCCTTGCTACCTAATACAGGGCCTGCCTAGTGGTGTGCCCCCACATAACAAACACATCACAACAAAGGGCCCGTTTGAGTGTGTGACGTGAGACTCATTATACAGTGAAGTAGGGATGGTAGAGAAGTGGTGTTTAGATACTTTTTTAAATGTTAAAAAGAATTATCCTACAAACTCTCAGTTTTTTGTCACATTCTTGTTTAGATCCGCGGTGACGGTAAACGGAGTTTCTATCACAGAATTCGCCTAACTGCGGATCTAAACGGACCCTAAGTAATTGTTTATATGTGGTTTGAATAATTTTTAAGTTGTAAGAAGCTGAATTTTCAATCCCATATCCAAAAGAAATAAATAAAAATAAAATGGTTGCTTAAAAGTCGCATACAAATTTTTAAAGAAGGAACAACGTAACCATAGTTTTTCCAAAATTTTGTCGCCAGAAACCACAGCTTCCTGCAAACCTATTCCAAAAGACAGTTTCAAAGAAAAATTGGTTTCCAAACACACATAATAAATTATGTTCGCAGCCTCATTTATACTTATTTTTCAAAATCACATTTTGATATTGATTTTTTTTTATGAATTCCATTTATTTATTTATTTTTATATTGGAGGGATCTCCCATGATTGATCTTACAGCCAAGCTAGGAAGACTATCTCCGCTTGTTTATTTTAGCCCCATGAAAAATTCTTTTAAATAATCATCAACAAACAAATGGATAAATCAGTGTCATTCGAATCCAAGACTCACCGTTAACATAGGGAAACTGTGAATCATTGTGCTATAACCATTGATGACTTTTTAACCCCGGCCCCCATCATCGCCTGTATGGATATATCCCAACCCTGGCAAAAATTTCAAAAAAAAATTGAGTTTTGATTTAATTTTTTTCGTTAGAGATCAACATATATACTCGATCACTAGCTATCATCCTATATCTAAGATCTGTACAATTTATTTAACACAATCTCCTCTTGGTCAAACATTTACCTAATTCGTATATATTCAGTATATCAATATATAGTCAATCTATAGGACATGAGTGCATGACATATCACTATATAATATATATTCTCTAATGAAGAAATGCATGAGAATGTTTGTGATCGGAGTGGTAGAGATGACCTTCTCGAGATTTAATATTTTAATTAATTAGTGCAGCCGACATAGAAACCTAAACAGACCTTCCGAGCAACGTTGACAAAGCATGAAAGCCATGCATGGACCGATCAGAAGCTAAACCAGCCCTTAATATTCATCTCAAATGAATAGTCTCCTCTCCTAATTATTAATCATATAAAAAATGAAGATTAGAATAATATGGTTTACACCAAGGTATTCATTATTTTCACTAAATTTTCTTTGGATGAATTGTTCAAACGCCCCTTGACCAAATGTCTAATTTTTTTCTATTATCGGACTTTTTTTTTATTTACTCATGAAATCTGGTCTTATTTTTTTTTTACCCCTGACCAGTGCGACCTCATTTTTTATATCTAAACTACCTTCATATGTAAATTAGTATTACATTTTTATAATTGATTAAATTTCTGTAATTTATTATTACATTTATGTAATTTATATGCCCTTAGTTTAATTCCATATATGATATTACATTTTTGTTTTGTAAATAATAGTTTTTGTAATTTCTGTTGTAATTGTTATAAAATGATATATGATATTTTCTGTAAATGGTAGATTATATAATTGAGCATTACATTTGTAATTTTTTGTTGTAGTTGTTATATAAATGTTAGTTTCTATAATTGTTTAGTACATGGATTAAGAAGTAATTCTACTAAAATATTACAATCGCTCATAAACTTTCAGTTCGGATTCATGTTATTATTAATTTTGCTTATATTGCTAAATGAAAATTTATTTAGGTATTTGACTGCTTGTTGTATTTTTGATGTAGTTTGGAAAACCCGTACTTTAATATTTTTTGTAGATAACTATTAAAATATTCTGTAACTATTTGTATAATTTCTGTATGTATCATATTTTATTTTGCATTTCTGAACTCTGTCGGTAAGGGGTAGTTCGGGTATTATGAAAATTCAAGGGCAAAAAAAAAATAGAACTAGATTTCAGGGGTAAATAAAAAATAAAAAAAAGTTCAGGAGGTAGAAAAAAATTAGACTATTGATCCAGGGGTATTTAAATAATTCGTACATTTTCTTTTAATGAGAAACGTAAGTAAGACATAAATTAAAATAGCTAATACATCAACCAACCTCATTTTTTTATTATCGTGTTATCTTCACAAACATTTGATTATCGTGTTATCTTCATAAACATCAACCTCTTTTGACACGTATTTTTCAAACATACATATACTTCGTTAGCAAAATAAAACTGCGTGCAAAGCTACACGTCCAAACAATAATCTTTGTTCTATGCTCATGTTCACATTGAAAGTTCCTTTTAATTTGATGCATATTTAAAAAGTTTGGGCACTATGCAAAGTGCAAATAGTGATTAAACAACACAGCACCGCCCAAACATTTTGACTACACAGATAATAAGATTCCACCAATCCAACCCTTTTCACATGCTCCAAGAAAGTAATGATCTATATATGATCAAATCTGCCATTCAAAACCTATATTTTGTGATCCTCTCTGACTTCTCAACAACAAATATTATATGTCACTCAAATATGATCCACTTGAATGAACCAAATAGTCCTTCCATGACTATATAAATACATGTACCTAGTGACCCTTATAAGCCACAACCCTAGCTCCCTCTTCATAAGTAAAAACAATGGCTTCCCCCTCTCACACATTCTCTTCATTCATCATCTTCTTCTTCATCGCTGGCGCCTCCGCCCAACTCTCGCCAAACTTCTACGCGACGACATGCCCGAGAGCCCTGTCGACCATCCGATCGGCCGTCGTGTCGGCAGTGGCCACGGAGCGTCGCATGGGCGCGTCGTTGCTTCGCCTCCACTTCCATGACTGCTTTGTCAATGCAAGCTTTTCTACTTCATTATAAAACACTAGCTATATATAGCTAGTCTTATATGAACCAATATTTAAGCATACATTATTAGACACTCTAAAGTACTAATGAAGTACATGTGTGTGTCATATATGTAATTAGGGTTGTGATGCTTCGGTATTGTTGGACGATACCTCGAACTTCACCGGAGAGAAGACGGCGTTCCCGAATGCGAACTCGTTGAGGGGGTTCGACGTTGTCGACACCATCAAGTCGCAGGTCGAGAGTCTCTGCCCCAAGGTTGTGTCCTGCGCCGACATCCTCGCCGTCGCTGCTCGCGATTCGGTGGTCGCGGTAAGTGCATGACATGAGATGAGATTCATTCAAGACTAGATTACATCCGTAGTAAGACTAAATTGTGATAGCCTCACATGATTAACACGTGACATTGTAATAATTTTTTTTTATCACATATCAAGTCTGGATAAAATTCCAACTCATATAGATAACCAAAATCATACAAAGTTTTGATCAAGTGACAAAATTTTTTAATTTAGATAAATCACAGGATGACATGTTCATCTTATCAATTTTGGTATACCGACACATGCTAGCACTTTTATTATTGATCATATATATATATATATATATATATGTATATGTACATCAGTTTCTGTCACCAAACATCTTCCAAACACTTCCCTGTATATGTATATATATATATAAACCCAATAAACATGATAGCTCTACTAGTAACTACTAACTAGTCGACAATCGTGTCATTTCTCTTGATATCTACTAGTAACTAATGGCGTCATTTCTCTTGACTTTTTGTGATATTTTTAGACAAATTTCATCCTCAAATCCCTTACCCTTTGGTTCGAGTTCTACTCTACTTGCATAAGAAAAATATTTAATTTTTTTTTTAAATACTTACATAGCTACTAAAAATAAAACTGTAGCTGGGCGGCCCTTCGTGGGCGGTTCAACTGGGGAGGAGGGACTCGACGACGGCCAGCCTGAGCACCGCGAACAGCGACCTCCCCGCCCCAACATTAGACCTCAGCGGCCTCATCACCGCCTTCTCCAATAAGGGTCTCACTGCCGCAGAAATGGTCGCCCTCTCAGGTTATGACTTTTGACTTTCTCTCACTTTCTTTCATTTTCCATCATATTAACCTGACATCCATACAATTTCCTTTGTTCAATCAGGTTCACACACCATCGGCCAGGCCCGATGCACCACCTTCCGGGGCCGCCTCTACAACGAGACCAACATAGACGCCTCCTTCGCCACCTCGGTGAAGTCGAACTGCCCGAGCAGTGGCAGCGATAACGTCGTTTCCCCGCTCGACGTGTCAACGCCGACGAGCTTTGACAACTTCTACTTCAAGAATCTGGTGAACAAGAAGGGGCTCCTGCACTCAGACCAGCAGTTGTTCAGTGGGGGTTCGACTGATTCTCAAGTGAGCTCTTATGGATCGAATGGTGCAACGTTCTTCACTGATTTTGCAAAGGCAATGGTGAAGATGGGGAACATCAGTCCCCTCACTGGGACCAGTGGAGTGATCAGGACCAATTGCAGGAACCCTAACTAATGACCATGTTATGCATGGCATGCATGTGTTTGTGTTGTGACCCTAAAGTTTTGTGGTGGGTGTGTGTTTGTGTCAAATGAAGGAATAAATGAGAGTGCCTTTGTTGCAAGAAAATTAATGTGTTTGATGGTGTAACATCCAGGTTTTATTTTTGTTGTTACAACTTATAAACAATTCATGAGTTGAACTGGTTATAATTCATAATCGAAATAAACTTATTTATGAATTCGAAGAACTGAATAATCATATCGGTCCAACCGCATAATTTGTGAATTGTACTATATATATGAATTTTTAGCATTAAATCGTACTAAACATGGGCTATATATGTATCAAATTGAACCAAACTGAATAATACATGAATAAAACAATACATGAATAAAAAATTTCACATATATAGCATGTGAGGTGTCCACGTGTTCGTTCTCTATTTGAGATTGAATTAAAATCCTGTTACATCAAGCGCGGACCCAATTTTCAATATTGAATTCTTGTACTACAAAATTTTTGCATGGTAACTACAATATTTAAGTTAGTTATTTATGTTCTGTTATTACCCAAAATAAAATATTTAAATACGGTTTGTTGATTTACATCAGTGATTGATTCTTTAGTGCATATAAAGTGATGATAATTGATAAATGATAAAGACGGCAATGATTTTTTTTTATCGATGCAACTAATATTAATATACAGTTGAAAAAAAAAGTTTTATAAAAGCACATGCATTATTATATTTAAATATGTGGATTTAAAAGTAACAAAGGCCTATAAATTCTGTCCAACTAAGCAGATCCTCTCTGTTTTAAAAGGTTCTCTTAAATAAATTAATCACTTTTTGCTTAAAACTATTTTAAGTACTTTTTCAAACTAACTTTGGTAGTTATCATATGTGTTTTGTAAATAAACCCCCGACATTTTATCAGGTACCAACTGAAAATACTTAACAAAAATATAATTCTATTTATTTTTAAATTCCTTTATCATACTACAAAATTCATATACTCACCCATAACTATATTATGGAGCATAACTCTACGAAACCACCCAAAAGACTGTACATTCAATGACTTTTATTATCAGTTCTTTAATTAAATGACAAGACTTGAATATGTCCCTGCCAGATGGGAGATGTCCCATATAGTTACCAATGTGTTGTGGGACGAAAATCTTTCTAGTTAAAATTGTAATACAAAATATTCTGCCACGTGCACATGACATAACAACATGCTAATTGATATACCTAATTTTTGTATTTATGACATAAGATCACACAATTATCTGCCACAAAGAATAATTTAATTAGCAGAAATGGGTCAGATAAATAAGGGTTTCTTTTTCCATTGATAGTTCTTTGGTTAGAGCTGTGTTTGTTCCCCGTGTATATTTTTTGAAGTTCGATATCCCCATGTTAATGAACCTATCTAATAATCAGGATTTGTTAGTGATTTTATGTATTCCATGTTTTTGTAAATAGACATTAAAATTTCTTGTTAATAATAAATATATAAATAATAGCTTGATTTTCCTGACCAAGTTGCTATTTGTCGGCTAAAGCTTGCAAACTTGAATAATTATATCATCATATGTGATTTGCGTAGCATAGACAAGATAGCGTTTGATAACGCGATTGTAAAACTGATTTTCTACAATTGCTGAGTTTAAAACTGCGATTGCACAAAGCTGCCTCCCCTAGCTTTCTAAAATCGCAGCTTTTATGTACTATTTATCTGCAATCGCTGGGTTTAAAATTGTGATTGTAAAACTGTTTGATTGCACAATTGCAGAACTAGCTTCCTGCAATCACAAACGCTGCGCAATCGCGTAACCAAACGCTACCTAAGCTATCATGATAAAAACCAGTGGCTTACATGTTCAACATGCATGTGAGAGCTGTCAGTGATTTTTGACATTCTTGATAAACCCACTTCATAGGAAAAAAAAACAGGATTATGTTCAAAGCAACGGCCAAATTAAGGTGTGACGATAAACATGTAACTCAGAAATAAAATAAAAAAAACTTAACATTATTATATTGCTAGTAGGGAACACTTAGTGTTTACTTTTCAAGATTTCATTATCTTGACTGGTAGAGGTTAAAAAATTATATTGTAGCATGAGTTTGTCTTCACTGTGATTTTTTTACTTGCTGAACTAGTGGAAAACTTGAGTGATCAGTAAGAATTTGAATATCCTGTTAGGTCATTTTGAGTTTGATGTCATGACTAATGATTTGAGTGAAAATAACTAATACATTTAATATCTTGTGTAGTGCTAGAACGTACAAATTAAACCAAGCTCCATCTAAATATTTTTTGGACACTAATTTATTGATCTTTTGGAGAAGTAGCATTATAACGTTTTTTTCCCTACATTTGTTAATTTTAACTATGGTTTGATAAAAATCTGAGAGGTAGGGGGTGCTAGAGAATTATATTCATTGAAATTTAATTTGTTGGGGTTATTTTAAAATGAGTTTTAATTTAATTTTTTTTAAGAGATCAACATATATACTCGATCACTAGCTATCATCCTATATCTAAGATCTGTACAATTTATTTAACACAATCTCCTCTTGGTCAAATATTTACCTTATTCGTATATATTCAGTATATCAATATATAGTCAATCTATAGGACATGAGTGCATGACATATCACTATATATAATATATTCTCTAATGAAGAAATGCATGAGAATATTTGTGATCGGACTGGTAGAGATGACCTTCTCGAGATTTAATATCTAATTAATTAGCGCAGCCGACATAGAAACCTAAACAGAGCTTCCGAGCAACGTTGACAAAGCATGACAGCCATGCATGCAGGGCCAAAAAAAACCTAGCCCAAAAAGCGAACATTTTCAACTCCATGTAATGCATGTATGAAAAACCTTGGTACAAGACATTAGAATTTGATAAATTCATCTTTAAATCACATTTCAAAACATTGACAAATGGCTTCCAGTTTCCACAGACGATTTCAATTAGTTGGGCATGTAAGCCGTGCTTTTTAAGATATCATTAACTTGACTGGTAGAGCTTAAAAATTTGTAGCATTTGTCTACGCTATGATTTTGTGACTTGCTGAACTAGTGGAAAACTGAAGCGATCAGTGAGAATTTAAATATCTTGTTATTGAGTTTGATGTCATGACTAATGATTTGAGTGAAAATAACTAATACATTTAATATCTTGTGTAATACTAGAACATACAAATTAAACCAAGTTCCATCTAAATATTTTTTGGATACTAATTGATTGATCTTTTGGAGAAGTAGCATTAGAACGTTTTTTTTCCCTACATTTATTAATTTTAACTATGGTTTGCTGAAAATCTGAGAGGGAGGGTGTGCTAGAGAATTTATTGAAATTTTGTTCCAAACGGCCGCAGTTTTGAAGAAAAATGGTTTCCAAACGGGTGCTTGCAACACATACAATAACTTATGATTGACTCATTATATACTTATTTTTGCAAAATCACTCATCTTGATATTGATTTTTTCTTTTATGAATTATTCCAAAAAAATTGAGTTTTAATTTAATTTTTTTAAAGAGATCAACATATATACTCGATCACTTGCTATCATCCTTTACCTAAGATCTGTACAATTTATTTGACACAATCTCCTCTTGATCAAATATTTACCTCATGAGTATATATTCAGTATATCAATATATAGTCAATCTATAGGACAAGAGTGCATGACATATCAGTATATATAATATTATTCTCTAATGAAGTATTGCATGAGAATGTTTGTGATCGGACTGGTAGAGATGACCTTCTCGAGATTTAATATCTTAATTAATTAGCGCAACCGACATAGAAACCTAAACAGAGCTTCCGAGCAACGTTGACAAAGCATGACAGCCATGCAAGCCATGCAGAGCCAAAGAAAAACCTAGCCCAAAAAGCTGAACATTTCAACTCCATGTGATGCATGCATGTATGAAAACCTTTGGTCCAGGACATTAGAGTTTGATTAATGCATCTTTCAATCACCTTTCAATAATTGACAAATGGTTTCCACAGAAGATGCCAATTAGTCAGTCCATGAAAGACAAACACACCCTTACTTTGAATCACTTTAGTCACACTACATTTTATAAGCTATTGTCATTATCATACATATCTTTTTTGGCATGGCTTTCATTTGTCAAAGAAGTGGATCACAGACCAAAAATCTACTATTGTTTGGACTTCTTTGTCATGTTTTTGACCCGCAATCACGCCTACTAGCTTGCTCTACTTGGTTGTCAAGGATTTGACGAAAAAGTGAAATCATATTCATGTTAGTGTAGATTAAAAAGATCATTTTGTTGACACAAAAGAACATGTAGATTTATGTGCGTGGTTTGAAATTTTTACCTAAACCCATAAAGAGAGTGGAGATGGTTTACTATTATTAACAAGTATTATAAAATCTTTAGTTTTTCTTCTTAGCTCCGTTTCTCTCAAAGAAATAAAATATATAATTTCTCTTAACCCCAATTAAAGAAGAGAATAAATAAATAAAATAAAAATGAGAAAATTTTATTAAAATACCCCTACAAAATAAATCGGGTTCACCTTATATCCTTTCATGTTCAAATGAAAGAGATCCAAAATATAATGATTTAAGTGCATATAAACAATAAGTGACATCCACTTAGGTTTTGATAAATTGCACGCGCTTCCACCCGCTAGTCGTTGGAAGCACATTGTCAAAGAGTAAGTGCATTATGTAGTGTGACCACTAACTATTGATGTCCTTTTCTAGAAGTTAATGATAAGATTAGTTCATGTACACATGCACAAAGGTGATCAGGAAATTTAATTTATATATACTTATTTATTTACTTATAGTGTTTAAGGTCCTAAACCTTTCGAGGAGGAGATAATTAATTTAATTTTGAGAGATAGGAATCAGGATAGCCAAGCCTAAATCTCATCAGAAAATGATCAATCTCTTATTTTCAGTGAATGCCATAGGAATCCATGATAAAGTGAACACATAAGATGTAAATAACCTGTATGTGTCACGTACGACATATCAATAATTCTTCTTTATCATAATCCCATTTGATGTCATTTTATAACATAATTACTAATTTATTAGTTTTATGCACGTGCTAATACAGGCAGTGCAATATTCTAAATTGTGTATATATAATAATAATAATAATCATGTAGATTGTTATAAAAAATAAGTATATTCTTAAGAATCTTGAATGTTATTTTAATATGTACAGAACGTAAATAGAGAATCTATCAGATTTAGGGCCCGTTTGGTAGGGTGATTGGGGTGAGTTTGCGCTTCCAAACATCAAGGAGCTCTACCTCCCATTTAAACACAATTTTCACGGTTGCGTTCCATTTGGAATGGTAGCGTTAGCAGACAATTTTTTTGGTGTTTTGAAACGTGCAAAAATACTGCTTCTCCACCACCTAGCCGAGTTTCCAAACGCGGAGGCCCACACTGCTGAGCCAAACGGGTATGAATTTGAAAAAAAAAAAAAAAACAATTTCTGCTAAATAAAAAACACACGACTATTTATTTAAATGAAAATTTGGTAGAGAGAATATAGGGTGGATAATGTAACTTGATTCCGATTTGGATACAATAAAATATAAAATGATGATGTGGAATGATAAGTACCCTTCATTTTTTTATATAACGTGATGAAAGAAGAAATAACAGAAAGATTTTATTTTTAATATAAGCAAACAAATTAAAATATGCCACGGGTACTGACATGATTTAGAATGCTTTTCATATGATATTTAGAAATGTGTCACCTAAAACAAAATTCGATCCAAAAGGTACTACACTCTTCTATAAATGTTTGAATTAAAATCCAATGTGAAAAATTCTTATTTTTATTTTTTTTTATAGAATTTATTATAATTCGACCTTCTATAACATATAATTATATTCAATTAAAGCTTGAAAAACATTACTTGAATCTTCCAGAATCCAATGAGCTAGCTAGGTCTATATTATATATTCAGCAAGCAAAGAAGAAGAGAACATGTATCTAGAAGTACCACATCATCCATTATTATTTCATGTTAATTAATCTTTTAGAATTGAAAATCAATGCACTGTGAGATATAATAATCCCAAATGCGGCCATGCCAGTATTGACATTGACATCCATGATACAATCCAAACACACCCAAGTTGAATAACCAGACACAACCTCTAAGAGAGAATAGTCTAACAAATCAGGGAACCAATGCAAAGATATTTTGCCTTGAAATACTACTACAATGCTGAAATTAGGTGGATTGGCAACTAATAGCCCACGAAAGTGATTGTGGTCACTGCACTTATCCTCATTTTGACATCTTAAAACCCTAGACTGATTCGAGTGAATAATTAATTGGACTGGTAGTTCCAAGGACGGCCAAATGAAAGCTATAAATACATGTCTTGGCCTCCTAAGTTTTTCCCAACACAATTCACTCTCTTCCATCTCTTCTTCTTCTTCTTCTTCTTCTTCTTCGTCACTAGCATCAATGGCTTCCTTCTCATTTGCTCTTGTGCTCTTCCTAGTCTCCCTTTCGGTTGCCTCCGCCCAACTTTCGTCAACTTTCTACGACTCTTCTTGCCCCGAAGCCCTCTCAACCATCAAATCCATGGTCGATTCTGCGGTCTCGAACGAGTATCGCATGGGGGCATCTTTGCTCCGTCTACATTTCCATGACTGCTTTGTCCAAGTAACAAATTACTCTATAATTATATCATATATATTCAATACGCTTAATTAGATATCGATCTTTTGACACATATTCTCACATGATTATCAAGTGATATTTTAACGATTTTTAATCATTTTAGTTACAAGTCAGTCTACCAAGATACGATGATATACAACTTTGACCGGATCCCATCTTTTCAGTTAGAAATGGATAGAAATTCATTGTGTTCTCAAGCGTTAACAAATTTCAGGGTTGCGATGGCTCTGTTTTGTTGGACGACACATCGTCGTTCACCGGAGAGAAGACCGCATTCCCCAATGCTAACTCCTTGAGAGGCTTCGACGTCGTTGACCAGATCAAGGCACAGCTCGAGACCATATGCAACCAAACTGTCTCATGCGCCGACATTCTAGCTGTCGCAGCTCGTGATTCCGTTGTCGCTGTAAATACTACACATGAATCACTGTTCTATTAGTACTTTATACAGTTAATCTAACTAGAATTTCATGATATGTAAGTAGTTCAGCTCATGAAATTCAATCAATGTTTCATGCAGTTGGGTGGTCCATCATGGTCTGTACAATTGGGGAGGAGAGACTCCACCACCGCGAGCTTGAGCGAAGCGAATAGCGACCTCCCCGCCCCGACACTCGACCTTAGCGAGCTCATATCCGCCTTCTCCAAGAAGGGCCTTACCACAACCGAAATGATCGTCCTCTCTGGTACAAATTTCTATCTATAAATAACACACTTGGAATATAATTAGGATAAGATGTCAGTTAATCTCACGTGTATGTATGTGACATTTTAATCATACCTTGAGACCCTGACATTTTTATAGCGCCCGTCAACCATGATGACAAGATTTCATCAAATTTATTAATTCACATGTTTAACATTAAAGTTTGTGACATTCTGTCATACATCCTGACTGGATCCGATCTCCTGAAAAATCTAATATTTCTTTCTTCACGTACATTATTGACAAATTGTGCATCTTTTAATCACAGGGGGGCACACCATCGGCCAGGCGCGGTGTACGACTTTCCGGAACCGCATCTACAATGAGACGGACATCGATTCGACGTTTGCGAACAACACGCAGCAGAACTGCCCGAGCAGCGGAGGAGATGACAACCTCTCCCCCCTCGACGTGTCGACAAACACCATATTCGACAACTACTACTACAAGAACCTTTTGAACCAGAAGGGCCTCCTCCACTCCGACCAGCAGCTCTATAACGGCGGCTCGGCGGACTCTCAGGTGAGCTCCTACGCCTCGAGCATGGCGTCTTTCTTCACCGACTTCGCTAGCGCGATGGTTTCGATGGGCGGGATCAGCCCGCTCACCGGCTCGAGCGGAGAGATTAGGACCAATTGCAGGAAGACCAACTGATCGATCTGGTGCCTACCGAATAACTTCATCTATCTATCTATCTATCTATCTATTTATCTATCTTCAGGGCATAAGATTCCTTCAGTGTTACAAAAGGGTTGAAAACCTGTGTAATGTGGCTGTTATCAGTTGAGAATGTCTAGAAAATATAGCTATATAGCTTCTTTGGTAATAAAGATGAACAATTGTCTTTCGTCCCTTGGCCAAATTAATCTCAACATTCACCACTAAAAATACATCGCTAGACCTTTTGCGATGGTTTAGCAAAAAAAAAAAAAAAACATTTAGGTCATTATTCATTTAACAGTTGGATTAAATTTAATGAAATGCTTTGATCAATCGGAAAATTTTAAATCTATCAAACTAAATGAATCCATGTATCACAATGGATCAATTCTTTTTTTTTTTGATGAAATGGTAGGCATGCGTCTTAAATTTTATTCAAATTCAAGCGACAAACCCAAAGCATTATGGTCCAATTCTTGATTTGATTTATTTACAACGGTACATTTGATTTTAACAATAATTAAAATCTAAGCATTAAAAAACAAGTTAGAGAATCTAAGAGCAATTCCAATGGACATGTTAACTCATTAGTTAGTGTCAGATTTTTAGAAAACATGTAAAAATGATGCTCCAATGGAAGTGTTAAAAGCAAGCTAAATGTGGGCTCTACCTGTCATATGTTAAGGGAAATGTTAAATTTGACTAGTGCTTTAGCCATCTAAATGTGGGCCCTATCATTTAAAATATTCAAAAAAATATTATTTTGTGTGGGTGGAAAGGTTTGAGTGGGTAGAAAGGTGGACCCACTATTATTTTGACTAGTTATTTAATTAGTCCATTGAAATAACAATAACCAACTAAATAAAGATGTAGTAAATAAATGTCTAGTTGAGTGATAAAATATTGACATGACACTCCAACATTTTAATTAACTAACATGTTAATTGGAGATGCTCTAAACATAACATTCCACTGGTTTCCTTCATTTTTGGTGCAGTCTAACTTTGACTCATAGGTCTGTTCCACCATTGCCGAACTCACATTTGTTTTATTCTGTTGCTTGTAGACTCTGTCAAACATTATGCATGAAAACTCAAAAGCATGGAAATCAAATGGAGAAGTGCATGTAAATGTTTCAGTTTGTCAGACCGGTTGTAGAGAATTAATTTGCTCAGCCGACATGGAAATTAATTAACGTTGTCAAGCACGAAAGGTTTACCAGAAGAGTTGAAAAAGAAGCAGCCTCTACGTCTCATCACCCTTCGTCGACTTCTCTCATAGAGTCAAAGGGCTCAAAGGGGTCTTTCTTTATATTTGATGAGAAAGATCTATCTCTGGAACCATGCATGGAGTACCTGACTCAATAATGCTCACCACACCGAAGTGACCATGCATGCAAGCCATGCAGGCCCAAAACAAAGCTGAATATTTCAACCCCACGTGATGCATGAAATTGACATACTTCCATGTAAGGATAAGGATTGTGATGGAGAATATATAACACATCCTGTCACGTCTAAAGTCTTCAACCATTTTAATTTTTTTATAAATATATGACATACAAAATATATATATATTATTAAAAAAAATAAGTATATATTTACATAATTTCTACATATTTTTTCTTAAATTTCTTTTTAAAATTTTTTGGTGGAACATATGTTGCACTAGAATATAAGTTTTTGCAAGTCTTCTTTGTTGGGCTATAACTCGGGCGGAGTGGGGTCAACCTGAACCCAACCCAAAATTAAAGATGATTATAACTAACCTAACCCAACCCGATTTCAACCCGACATTTCTAATTCGAACCCAACCCGTGACAAAAATAGCCAACCCGAACCCAACCCGTGGAACCCGATTTCAAAACCCAACCTGTCGAACCGATTTGAAGCCTTGATTGTCACAAAAATAAAGCCGACCAGAACAAATTTTAAACAACAAACTAAAAAAATCTTATCTTCAAAAAAACAAAAACAAAAAAAAATTCAAAAACTCATTTCACAATTGTAATCACCCATTCAAACAATCAATGTCCGCCAAAATCATATTACTCCATTTAATATCTACGAAAAACAGAGAAATCCGGATCTAAAAAAATATCTGTATATCCATATTCCAGAATACATATCGAATAGAAATTTTTTGAAATAAATGAAAGTTTTAAAAGGATTCATACTTTGGATCGGAACCATAAAGAGGGATATATGATAAAGATGTCTGATTCATGTGGTTGAATTGATTCCACCATTGTCAGTTTTTTTTTTTTTTTTGAAAAAAAGGAAGAGAGAGAGAGAGAGAGAGAGAGAGAGAGCGAGCGAGCGAGCGCCTATTTTGGGTTTTTTTGAAGAAAAAAAAGAAGGGGAGAATAAAGAACAAGAGGAGATCCAGCATTACTGGACTATTTTTTATGTATTTTTTTAAAAAGAAGATGAATAAGAAGGGGAGAGAGATATCCAACATCACTGGTCCGTTTTTGGTTTTTTTTGGGAGGAGGATGAGGAGAGAGGGGGAAAGGGAGTGAAAAGGGGGCGGCTCACCTGTGAGAGATAGGATTAGGTTGTGTAGAAAATAATCTAATGGTGGAGATGGAAAAATAAAATCAAATCAATGGCTCAGATTGAATAACATATAAATGTATTACGGGTTCAGGTTGGGTTGGGTCAGGTTATCTATGAAGCCAATCCGAACCCAACTCGATTTTAGAGGCAACCCAAATTCATCAACCCGAATCCGAATCCGATTTTTAGAATCCAATCCATAAAAAAATCGGGTTTAACCCATTGGGTTCGGTTGGACCCAACCTAAGTTGCAGCACTACTTCTTTGTCAGATTTTAACTGCAATCAAGCTTTTTTTTTTATATGGCCGTTGAGAATATGAAGGAATGAAGAAAAAAAGATAAAATTAAGGTCATATTAGTGTAGATAAATAAAAAGTGAAATATATTCCACATAGTATTTTGATTCCAATTGCACGTTTTCCCACCTGCTAGTAGTCATTGCGATATGGTCAATGAGTGGGTGAATTGTGTATTGTGACCACTAATAACTATATATTGGGGTACTGAATAATTTTGGGATTATTAATTAGTTCATGTGCATGCACATAGCTTGGTAATGAGGAAGCTTATATATATATATATAATTAATTATTTAGGCCTGACATTGGGGTACTCAAAAAATAATTATGTTAAATCACATGTTATCCTATATGACATAAAAGAAAAAAAAAAGGATAAAGCATGAACAATTGTCCGTATTTTGAGAGAAAAAGTGAAGATATTTTATTCTAGGTAAAATGTGGAATAGATTTTATCCCCATTTTTAACCTCATTTAAAAAAACATGGACATTTATGACTGCCCTTCCCAAAAAAAAAAAAAAATCATAAAATCAAAACCAACAATATTAATGCCTCTTTAATAGAAATGGTAGACTTGATATTTTTAATTTTTTTTAAAATTATCTCATATTTTACATCATACGATCCAAATGCAAAGTTAATGATAAGAACACAAAAAAATGGAGATAACAAAATGCATTATCAAATGTAAATATGGATAAAAATAATGATATTTTTGAGGTCCTAAAAACTTTTTCATGAGATAAGTTATGTGTTTATAGAATTATTTACTACCATTGATTTTTAAGAAACTAACCAATATTATTTGTTTTTAACATTAAATCAAGTCGTTTACTAATTTTAAAATAAATTAATGCGTTTCCACAATAACTACATTGACATTCTTAAATAATATTAAAAATAATTTATTTATTGAGAGAGTTCCTTATTTTCAATGAATGTTATAGGAATCCATGATAAAGCGGGCACTGTGATATTCTGGTTGTACTCCCATATATTATTCATTGTCATTTATAATTAACCAGGTACTTGATCAATTTATTTATTTATTATATAGAAAGAGAATAAAATATGCTACAGGGTTTGACATGATTTGTAATATATTTCATATATGGAAATGTGATTTTTTTTTATTGGTGTAACATAAAATGAAATATTCTCGAAGATGTTACACTGTTAAGATTCTAAATGTTAGAATTGAAGGTACAATGCTGAAATTCTATTTATTAGAATGATTTAATATTGTTCCATTTGGATATACAATCATTATATTTAATTACACATTGAAAACATTACTTTTTGAATCTACAGAAATCCCATGAGGACTACTGCTTAGGACTGTTAATTAAGCAAGGAATGAAGAAATGAACAGCATCTTATAATTAAATTAAAATTCTTTGTATCACACAATCTATCAGAAAATTGAATCATGAATTAAGAACAGGTGCATGCAATATTATTTTTTTTAGTAAAATTCATGTAGCCAAATTCAATTTCAAAAGTGAAAAAGAACATAATTGAATGAGATGAGAAGAGAAGAATAAAAACATAATTAAAGCAGGAGAGTAAAAGTAAAGATAAAACACGCACAACAATATGCAAGCATTATTATTAATTAATTAATTTCATGATTATCTTGTAGAATTAAAAAATCAAGGCACATATAGATACAATAATCATGGTCTAACTATAAGTAGTTCTGATCATGATATTCAATCAATGTCATGGACCGTTCAATTGGGAAGGAGAGACCCCACCACCGCAAGCTTGAGTGGCGCGGATAGTGACCTCGCCTCCCCGACATTCAACCTTAGCGCGCTTGCATCCAACTTCTCCAAGAAAGGGCCTTAGCACAACCGACATGATCGCCCTCTTTGGTATGAATTTTGCTCTATCAAATACAATTAGAATAAGATTCCATCAAGACATATCAGTATGAGCCACTCAGGTGAGTTCCTACGCCGCGAACATGGCGTCCTTCTTCACTGACTTCACAAGTTCGATGGTTAAGATGGGAGGAATTAGCCCACTCACGGGCATGAATGGAAAAATTAGGATCAATTGCAGGAAGATCAACTAAAATATGTATGTCTCCCATGGATCAAGCCCCTCAGGTGGTTTGATCAGGACTTCAAAGTCTCTTTTTTAGTGTTAAATTGGGTTGAAAAATGAAAACAATTGTAGTATTGTTTGTGATCAGTTGAGAATTCTACTTCTATTTGGGAGTGTCTTTAATTACATTCCTTTGTTTCCATATTTAAGTTGGTTAGAAATGTTACTTTTTCGTGCACATATGGGCTGAAACAATGTTTTCATTCAACTAGGGGCTTGACCCATGGGCCGCGAACAAATGGGCTAACATTCTCCAAAATGTTGAGACAGTTTTCCTGGAGTCATTTTTGCTAAATTAACATGGTTTAATTTTTTTTAAATATATATATTTGTTTAATGAAATATTTATCTTTATAAAAATTAATTATATAATTAAATTAATTAAATCAGATGCACGACATGACCCCACAATGCAACCTTATTCATTATCTGAGAATTGGAATTTGTGATTTATGATTGAAAACAAACCAGGTGTGGTCTTTACGTCTGGCCTAGCTAGCCCGATTATGCTCAGGATAGACCATGCTAACATCGTATCACAGTAGCTTAATCATATTTAAATATTTAATGTATCTATTATGATGTAGTTATTGTATACAATAGTCTGGGTTAGATCCATCAAACATATAACAATTTGATTGTCTTATGAATTTGTGATTGTTCAATCATTTTTACTTTGTTGTGATTGAGATAGTTTGTAAGATTTCAAAACTAAATTTAAAATTCAATTAAATTCTAAACCTTCCTTTTTAAAATCGTGTACACATTGCTTCTTACTGTACGTAGAATAACTTAACGGCTACTACTAAATACCATTGTTTCACTTTAACATAACATAAATAATCATTATTTGATTTGATTTAGTCAGCCAATGATTTAATCATTTATTTATTTGTGAAAAAATGGCCTTTTGGGGTTAGTCATGATCACTATAGTTTTTTTTTTGGTAAGTAATCATGATCACTATAGTTGCATATATAAGATTGAAATTTGGTGCAATGAAAACCATAGAATCTTATGAAACTCATGAACTGCTTCTCTTTTAATAGATAAAACCATGCAAAAGTGAAAAGTCCACCCATTTGAGAACATACAACATGCTAACCAACAAATCTGAAGACTTTTAAGCCAAAATGTCATCTCTTCTTGGGGTAAGTCAAGACCCTCATATAGGGTTATGCAATCCACATGCAGCTTCACATGATACAATAATGAAATCTATATATAGTAGGACGACCAACCTCTCTCAAAGATGTCAAAGCATCGATCTCTTATGGCCTAATCACCCACTTCATTGACTTTGTGTGCAGAACATCTATTTCTCACACTTACTCAAACCTCTATTCAAATTTTACTATAAATTTGAATAAAAACTTCATTTGATGTGGGGTGTCTCTAAGTATCACTTCGTGTTTTACTCAAATCTTAATAAAATTATGGAGTTGAAGAAAAAAATAGCCATTAGAAATTTGGATTAAGATTCGAGTTTCTCTTGATTTAAAGAAAAATTTGAGTAAAAGCTACGGTTAAATTTTTTTTTTTTTTTTGAAGAAAGGTAGATGTTTGTTATCCGATTTCATTACTGAATTCGAATTCCAAATTCCGAAAGGAGGGAGAATATAATATTAGTATTAAGTTAGAGATTTTTAAGTGAATTATTCAAATTTAAGTTTTGATACACATTTGGATATAGTATTAGAGATGCTTTTACATAGTATCTTTACTCACCCATTTTAGATCATCTTTTTAATGGTATATGTATATTCTATTTTAGAATACCAATTCCATATCAAAGTCAAAGCAACTCTTAGAACACACACACCCCCCCCCCAATAATTAACATGCTTACTCTAGTTTCCCATAAATATTGGAATAAATTTATATTTACAAATTAAAGAAATTAAGCTCTTCTATGGTTTGCCAGTTCAATGTATCTGCTTTAAAATATATATAAAGATGACATATATTGTAAAATTATATATGTTTAATTTATATATTACCTCTATTGTTTATTTACATATTATGTTTCATTATTAATAAAATCTTCAAAAATTAAATTACTATTGTCTTCGCTGCGTATAGTCTAGAGAGAGTAAACCCTAAAATCACGATTTTAATTATTTTATGTAACATATCATCTAAAATAGTATGTTTTTTAAAACATGTTAATTATCTAAAAATTATTTTTATTTACTTATTTTTTTAGACCTGAATTTAAAATTATATTTTCACGTCTCAATGATTTTAAATTTTCTTTACAGCCCCCCCCCCCCCCCCCCCCATAAACCCCATGAGATAGCATATGTGATAATACTTATTATACCCTCAGAGTCATTATAAGTAACTAACCTCTATCATTATGGAACGGTTATTTTTTTCTTTTTTTGGCGTGAATTCTTTTTGCCCTTTTTTTATTTTGGCTTATCACAATCAATTATTAATTGACAATTGAATGCAGTCATCAATATTTTTGATAAATTTTTAATTATTTTAAAGAACATTGCCATGAAGATCGGAAGTTTGAAGATCTCTTTTAATAAATTCTCTGTTTTGATGTTTGAAGATTTTTCACGCTAAAGCATAATTGAACACTTTTGGATATCATAACAATGTGTGGCGACTCAGATTAGACATTTGTATTTGTTTGTTTTTGCAATTTTTTACAATTTATTTTTGGAATCTAATGTTTGTTGTTAACTATCATAGTATTCGATCTGCATATTCATAATATGAGATTCTATTTTGATATTTTTAGTTCCTGTGATATTAAAGGCAGTTCAAAAAAGGATTCGATTGATGTAGTTGAACAACAATGTGTAGATGTGATTGCTCCATGTGTTGGAATGACATTTAATTCAAAAGATAATGTTCTTCCCCCTTTTCTCTTTGGGCTCTATTTTCTTTGGTCCTATACAAAGAAAATATACACAATGAAATCAGTTACAATGTTTAACATTCAATTCTATGTCATATACAAATAAATATACTTTTTTTCCCTTGTCAGTTACATTTATAAGCAGTAAATTCATTCTAAAAATGTCAATTACATTTTCAAATATTGGATTACTTGTATTATGCTTAGTTTTTAATAAAAACATATAAAAATTCTAATACGAATAATCAGTTACATTTAATAATAATAAGTTACATTTAGCATTTATTCAATTTTATTGTTATTATACCCGTTACAATTGTCAGTTACAATTGTTTAGTAGTAAGTTCCATTTTCAAATAGTGAGATACATTTATATTTTGAAGGTCAGTTCTAAATAGTAGTTGATTTATTAAAACTTAAGATACTATTATAAGTTACATTCTAAATACTCAGTTACATTATAAAGGTCAGATACAAACTGTTACATTTCATTCTTATTTTACTCTGTTACATTTGTATATATATAAAAAAATTAGACAAATGTTTTGAATATGAATTTTCAAAATCCACCAACATTGAATAGGTAGTCAAATAGTCAGATACATTTATATATTACGAAATACTCATAAATCATACATTCAGATAATAGAATCTGTTACATTTGTATATACATTCACAAACATATCATTCAGATCATATGTATGAACAAAATCAGTATAAGAATATAAAAAATTGTTTCATGGGATTGCATTGCGAAAATCCACAAAACAACATCTGTGAATCGAAAAATTGGAAAAAAATAATCGTTTACCCATTATTTGGAATCGGGCATTTAATATGACGAAGAAACTTGAAGAAATCAGTTGAAATCGAATTCGCCAAAAATATTCAGTGTTCTTCAAACTTTTAGATGAAAAATAAAATAGAATGTTGAAATGATTCAAATGTTGCATTGATTTTTGAAAACAAATCACTTTTCATATTAAATGAAAACTGCCTAAAGGGATGGAAGAAACCCCTAAAAATGAGGGATCTCATTTTTTAGGGGTTTCAAATGAGTGACTTTAAATGGGGGTACTTTGATATTTTGTTATTTTTCTCTTTCATTAAAGTCAATCAGGCATCCAATAATAAATAACACCTATTGGGGCTTGTGAGTAGGGCCTATGAATTGAGGCCTGTATAGCAAAACTCTTGTTTATAATATGACAAAAAGTGAAACTTCTTAATATAACAGAATTACCACACATCAATACCAAAAATAAAGATATATCATTTTGAATTACCAACCCGCTAATTCAAACCAAATTATTTAAGAGGAAATTCTAAATCCATATATATTATATCTATTATACTCTTATATTAAAAGAATGTAACATATAAGAGAAATCGGGATATTTGTAGAAAGCCCCCACTTTCTACCAATTAACAATCAGGTCCCTCGTTAAGATTCACCCAATTTTTATCTCCCTGGGCTATTTGCAAAAGGAGTTCCTCAAACTTGTGAAGCTGTGCGGGCTCCTGAAGAACTAGCAAAACTGGCCAGAAGAAAAAAAATTACTCAACATTCTCAGTTTTTGGCTGATGATGAGGTTAGAAGTGTTTGTCTCCTTATACAAGGGCTTAGAGAAATGCATAGAAGATATTAATGATCTATATGCTCAATTTGTGCTGAATCGAGGGACTTAATCTCCACTGCCACGTGCACATGACACAACAACATGCTAATTGATGTACCTAATTTTTGTATTTATGACAAAAATCACACAATTATCTCTCACAAAGAATAATTTAATTGGCAGAAATGGGTCAGATAAATAAGGGTTATTTTTTACATCGCTAATTCTTTGGTTAGAACTATATGTGTTTGCTCCCCATGTATATTTTTTAAGTTCGACATCTCCATGTTAATGAACCTCTCTAATCAGGGCCGGCTCTTTTATTAGGCCACTTAGGCAATTGCCTAAGACTCCTAGATGCACAAAGGCCCTAATTTTATTTATTTATAAGTAGGTCCACATGTTAGCCAATAATAACTTAACACCTTGTAAAAAATATTTATTTTTTAAAACAATTAATAGTCATTTTGATATAGTTAAAAAGTAACCAATAATAAATTGACAACATCTTATGATACCTAAAAAATAGCAAAACAAATTTTTTACATATATAACCAATATGATTTAAAGTCTTTTTTGAATCCTATTAAATAGGAATATGAAATGGTGAGGCCTAAAAAAGTGTTGTTATTGATTTTCACACTCTTTTATCCTTTTCAATATATTCCTTCTTTATTTCAAAAAAAAAAAAATCTTCTCACTCTATTTCTTCTTTATATAAAAAAAAAAACCTCTTGAATTTCTGTTTGCTCTAGACTAAAAAAAATTAGATGGTGTAGACAACAAGGAATAAAGTCTTTTTTTATTTGAACAAAATAAAAACTTATATATAAAAACTTCATTAATAATTTTGCAGTCCAAAAAACTAGAAGAATGATTTTTAATTAAAAAAATTAATAACTTATAAGTAAAATAAATATTACTTAATTGCCTTAGGCCCCATAATATATCAGGCCGGCCTGTGTCTAATATTCAGGATTTGTTAGTGATTTCATGTATTCCATGTTTTTGTGAATAAACATTAAAATTTCCTGTTAAAAAATAATAATAATAGGTTGATTTTCCTGATCAAGTCGCTATTTGTCGGCAAAAGCTTGCAAACCTGAATAGTTAGATATACCATCTGATGTGATTTGCGTAGATAGACAAGACTAAGCTTTCATGACAAAAACCAGTGGCTTTGATGCTTCACTTGTGCGGGTTCAAAACTCCTGTGTAGGTGACACAGGGTGAGCCTCTGAATACTAACCCCCATCTGACATCTGTCCAGATAGCACGTGGGTATCACGTGCATGACTTATCAAAAAAAATGTGTTGCAAAATGGGTCACGTCGTCTCTTCATGATCACCCCCGTGCAGATCGACTTGATCGGACGGTCTAAATCTTTAATTTTTTAAGGTTTTTTTTGTTTGCATTCCCACCGTCCGATCTAATCTGGACGGTGGGGATTAAATGATGGACTTCTGTCTCTTCACTCAGTTGATTTGCAATGAAACCCTAACCACCCTTTTTTGAAACCCTAGCCACCCCACTTTGAAACCCTTGCCACCACTATCCGGCACTGTTGACCGGCCACATGGGCAAAAAAAAAAATTGCCCACTATGTTCAACATGCATGTGAGGGCCATCCATTGATTTTTGACATTCTTGATAGACACACTTCAAAGGAAAAAAAAACAGGATTATGTTCAAAGCAATGGCCAAATTAAGGTGTTATAAACATGTGACTCAGAAATAATTAAACAAAAAAAAACTTTAGGGAACACTTGTAGTGTTTACTTTTCAAGATATCATTATCTTGACTGGTAGAGGTTAAAAAATTATATTGTAGCATGAGTTTGTCTTCACTGTGACTAGCTGAACTAGTGGAAAACTTGAGTGATCAGTGAGAATTTAAATATCCTGTTAGGTCATGTTGATTTTGATATCATACTAATGATTTGGGTGAAAATAACTAATACATTTAATATCTTGTATAGTACTAGAACGTACAAATTAAACCAAGCTCCATCTAATTATTTTTTGGACACTAATTTATTGATCTTTTGGAGAAGTAGCATTAGAACGTTTTTTCCCCTACATTTGTTAATTTTAACTTTGGTTTGATAAAAATCTAAGAGGGAGGGGGTGCTAGAGAATTATATTTATTGAAATTTTGTTGGAGGTTATTTTACAATTTCGTAAATAGATAGCTATTTCAAAAAAAATGTTGGTGTTTAGACAATTTTTCCCTTGCTAGTCTACTCCACATAACACCATTTGGGTGTGTGATGTTAGAGAAGCGGTGCTTAGATAGCTTCTCAAACGCTAAAAATATTACCCTACAAACTCTCAATTCTTTTTTTAAAAAATCCACACATTACATTTTTGTTTGGATTTGCAATGGCAGTAGATGGTATTTTTCACCATATAATGTGCCTAATTGTGAATCTAAACGGTCCCTAGATAATTATTTAGATGTAGTTTGAACACTTTTTAAATTTGTAATAAGAAGCTGAATTTCCCAGTCCCACATTCAAAATAAATAAATAAAGATAAAATTGTTGCTTAAAAGTTGCATACACGTTTTTAAAGAAAGATCAACATAACCATAGTTTTTTTCAAAATAGCCAGAAACCACATCTTCTTGCATTCCAAATGCATACAATAAATAATAAATTATGTTTGACTCATTATGTACTTATTTTTGCAAAATCACTCATCTTGATATATTTTTTCTTTTATGAATTCCAATTTTTTTTTATATGTATGAGAGGGACCTAAGGCTGATTTTATGGTCAAGCCGAAAAGGTCAACTCAGCATGTTTGCTTTGGTCCGATGGAAGACTATCTTCCTAATAATCATCAACAAATAGGTGGATAAATCAGTGCTAAGACCCGAATCTAAGATCTATCCTTAATACAGGTAAATCCTGAACCGTTGTACTATAGCAACTAAGGAGTTTTTATTCCTGCCACCGTTCGTACGGAGATATCCCACCCCCAGCAATACCCAAAAATTCCAAAATAAAAAAAATTGGGTTTTAATTTAATATTTTTTAAGAGATCAACAATATATACTCACTAGCTATCATCCTATATCTAAGATCTGTACAATTAATTTATTTAACACAATCTCCTCTTGATCAAATATTTACCTTATGAGTGTGTGTGTGTGTATCAAACAGTACAGAGTTTATGAGTATATATTCAGTATATCAATATATAGTCAATCCATAGGACATGAGTACATGACATATCACTATATATAATATATTCTCTAATGAAAAAATGCATGAGAATGTTTGTGATCGGACTGGTAGAGATGACCTTCTCGAGATTTAATATCTTAATTAATTAGTGCAGCCGACGTAGAAACCTAATTCCGAGCAACGTTGACAAAGCATGAAAGCCATGCAAGCCATGCATGCAGAGCCAAAAAAAACCAAAAAGCTGAACATTTCAACTCCATGTGATGCATGCATGTATGGAAACCTTTGGTACAGGACATTAGAGTTTGATTAATGCATCTTTCAAAACATTGACAAATGGCTTCCAGTTTCCACAGACGATTTCAATTAGTTGGGCATGTAAGCCGTGCTTTTTAAGATATCATTAACTTGACTGGTAGAGCTTAAAAATCTGTAGCATTTGTCTACGCTATGATTTTGTGACTTGCTGAACTAGTGGAAAACTGAAGTGATTAGTGAGAATTTAAATATCTTGTTAGGTCATGTTGAGTTTGATGTCATGACTAATGATTATTTGTGTGAAAATAACTAATTACATTTAATATTTTGTGTAGTACTAGAATGCACAAACCAAGCTCCATCTAAATATTTTTTGAATACTAATTTATTGATCTTTTGGAGAAGTAGCATTAGAACGTATTTTTCTCTACATTTGTTATAATTTTAACTATGGTTTGCTGAAAATCTGAGAGGGAGGGTGCCGCAGTTTTGAAGAAAAAATGGTTTCCAAACGGGTGCTTGCAACACATACAATAAATTATGATTGACTCATTATATACTTATATTTGCAAAATCACTCATCTTGATATTAAATTTTTCTTTTATGAATTATTCCAAAAAAAATGAGTTTTAATTTTTTTTTTTTAAAGAGATCAACATATATACTCGATCACCAGCTATCATCCTATATCTAAGATCTGTACAATTTATTTAACACATTCTCCTCTTGATCAAATATTTACCTTATGAGTATATATTCAGCATATCAATATATAGTCAATCTATAGGATATGAGTGCATGACATATCACTATATATAATATTATTCTTTAATGAAGTAATGCATGAGAATGTTTGTGATCGGACTGGTAGAGATGACCTTCTCGAGATTTAATATCTTAATTAATTAGCGCAACCGACATAGAAACCTAAACAGAGCTTCCGAGCAACGTTGACAAAGCATGAAAGCCATGCAGAGCCAAAGAAAAACCTAGCCCAAAAGGCTGAACATTTCAACTCCATGTGATGCATTCATGTATGGAAACCTTTGGTACAGGACATTAGAGTTTGATTAATGCATCTTACAATCACCTTTCAATAATTGACAAATGGTTTCCACAGAAGATGCAAATTAGTCAGTCCATGAAAGACAAACACACACTTACTTTGAATCACTTTAGTCACACCACATTTTATAAGCTATTGTCATTATCATACATTTCTTTTTTGGCATGGCTTTCATTTGTCAAACAAGTGGATCACAGACCAAAAATCTACTATGTTTGGACTTCTTTGTCATGTTTTTGACCCGCAATCACGCCTAGCTTAGCTTGCCCTACTTGGTTGTTAAGGATTTGACGAAAAGAAGAAAAAGTGAATCAAAGTCATGTTAGTGTAGATTAAAAGGTCATTTTGTTGACACAGTAATACCTTAAGGTTAAGTATCAATACATGCATAATAATAAATAAATAAGTGATACAAAAGAACACGTAGCTAGATTTACATGGTAAGAAAAAATTTACCTAAACCCATAAAGAGAACGTGAAATGGTTACTATATCAATAAGTATTACAAAATCTTTCAGACTCTCTTCTTAGCTCCCTTTCTCTCGAAGAAATTAAAAATCATATATATAATTGTCTCTAATAGAAAAATATATAGTTTCTCTTAACTCCGACTAAGGAAAAGACTAATAAATAGGATATAAATGAGAAAATTTTACTAAACTACCCCTAAAAAAAAGCAAACTATTTCACCTTATATCCATTCATGTTCAAATGGAAGACATTAGACATCTCAAAATATAGTGACGTATTAAATTAAATAATATATAAAAAGTGACATCCCACTTAGGTTTTGATAAATTGCACGTGCCTCCACCCGCTAGTCGTTGGAAGCACATTGTCAAAGAATAAGTGCATTATGTAGTGTGACCACTAACTATTGATGTCCTTGTCACGAAGTGAATGTTAAGATTAGTTCATGTACATGCACAAAGGTGATTAGGAAGTTTTATTTATATAAACTTATTTATTAATGTATAGTGCTTAAGGTCTTAAACTCTTCGAAGAGGAGATAATTAATTTAATTTTGAGAGATAGGAACCAGGGTAGCCAAGCCTATAAATCTCATCAGAAAATGATCAATCTCTTATTTTCAGTGAATGCTATAGGAATCCATGATAAAGTGAGCACATAAGATGTAAATAACCAGTTATATGTGTTACGTACGGCATATCAATAATTCTTCTTTATCATAATCCCATTTTATGTCATTTTATAACATAATTAGTAATTTATTAGTTTGATGCACATGCTAAAACAGGCAGTGCAATATTCTAAATTGTGTATAATAATAATAATATAGATTGTTATAAAAAATAAGTATATTCGGAAGAATCTTTGAACAATATTTTAATATGTATAGAACGTAAATAGAGAATCTACAATGACCAAATTTATATGTATTTGAAAACAAATTAAAAACAATTTCTGTTAAATAAAAAACACATGACTATTTGTTTAAATGAAAATTTGGTAGAGAGAACATAGGGTGGATAATGTAACTTGATTCCAATTTAAATACAATAACATATAAAATGATGATGTGGAATGATAAGTGCCATTCATTTTATATAACGTGATGAAAGAAGAAATAACAGAAAGATTTTTTTTTTAATAAAAGAGAACAAATTAAAATGTGCCACGGGTACTGACATGATTTAGAATGTTTTTCATATGATATTTAGAAATGTGTAACCTAAAACAAAATTCGATCCAAAAGGTACTACACTCTTCTATAAATGTTTGAATTAAAACTCCAATGTGAAAAATTCTGATTTTTTTTTATAGAATTTATTATAATTCGACCTTCTATAACATATTATTATATTCAATTAAAGCTTGAAAAATATTACTTGAATTTATTATAATTCGACCTTCTATATTACATATTCAGCAAACAAAGAAGAAGAGAACATGTATCTGGAAGTACCACATCATCCATTATTATTTCATGTTAATTGATCTTATAGAATTGAAAACCAATGCACAGTGAGATATAATAATCCCAAATGCGGCCATGCCAGTATTGACATTGACATCCATGATAAACACACCCAAGTTGAAAAACCAGACACAACCTCTAGGAGAGAATAGTCTAACAAATCAGGGATCCAATGCAAAGATATTTTGCCAATACTACTACAATGCTGAAATTAGGTGGATTGGCAACTAATAGCCCACGAAAGTGATTGTGGTCACTGCACATTATCCTCATTTTGACATCTTAAAACCCTAGACTGATTCAAGCGAATAATTAATTGGACTAGTTGTTCCAAGGACGGCCAAATGAAAGCTATAAATACATGTCTTGGCCTCCTAAGTTTTTCCCAACACAATTCACTCTCTTCCATCTCTTCTTCTTCTTCTTCTTCTTCTTCTTCTTCTTCTCCGTCACTAGCATCAATGGCTTCCTTCTCATTTGCTCTTGTGCTCTTCCTAGTCTCCCTTTCGGTTGCCTCCGCCCAACTTTCGTCGACTTTCTACGACTCTTCTTGCCCCAGAGCCCTCTCGACCATCAAATCCATGGTCAATTCTGCGGTCTCGAACGAGTATCGCATGGGGGCGTCTTTGCTCCGTCTACATTTCCATGACTGCTTTGTCCAAGTAACAACTTACTCTATAATTATATCATATATATTCAATACGCTTAATATCGATCTTTTGACACGTATTCTCACATGATTATCATGTGATATTTTGATAATTTTTAATCATTTTTGTTACAAGTCAGTCTACCAAGATACGATGATATCCAACTTTGACTGGATCCCATTTTTTCAATTAGAAATAGATGGAAATTCATTGTGTTCTCACGCGTTAACAAATTTCAGGGCTGTGATGGCTCTGTTTTGTTGGACGATACATCATCGTTCACCGGAGAGAAGACCGCATTCCCCAATGCCAACTCCTTGAGAGGCTTCGACGTCGTAGACAAGATCAAGGCACAGCTCGAGACCATATGCAACCAAACTGTCTCATGCGCCGACATTCTAGCCGTTGCAGCTCGTGATTCCGTCGTCGCTGTAAATACTACACATGAATCACTGTTCTATTAGTACTATATACAGTTAATCTAACTAGAATTTCAGATATATAATTAGTTCTCATCATGAAATTCAATCAATGTTTCATGCAGTTGGGTGGTCCATCATGGTCTGTACAATTGGGGAGGAGAGACTCCACCACCGCGAGCTTTAGCGAAGCAAATAGCGACCTCCCCGCCCCGACACTCGACCTTAGCGAGCTCATATCCGCCTTCTCCAAGAAGGGCCTTACCACAAAGGAAATGATCGTCCTCTCTGGTACAAATTTCTATCTATAAATAACACTGTTGGAATATAACCAGGATAAGATGTCAATTAATCTCACATGTTTAACATTTATGTGACATTTTAAACACACCCTGAGACTCTACCCGAGATGCCTGTGCCCATAAGAAATACATTTTTATAGCACTCCTCAACCATGATGACAAGATTTCATCAAATCTATTAATCTCACATGTTTAACATTAAAGTCTGTGACATTCTGTCACATACCCTGACTGGATCCGATCTCCTTAAAAATCTAATATTTCTTTCTTCACGTACATTATTGACGAATTGTGCATCTCTTAATCACAGGGGGGCACACCATCGGCCAGGCGCGGTGTACGACGTTCCGGAACCGCATCTACAATGAGACGAACATCGATTCGACGTTCGCGAACAACACACAGCAGAACTGCCCAAGCAGCGGAGGCGATAACAACCTCTCCCCCCTCGATGTGTCGACAAACACCATATTCGACAACTACTACTACAAGAACCTTTTGAACCAGAAGGGCCTCCTCCACTCCGACCAGCAGCTCTATAACGGTGGCTCAGCAGACTCTCAGGTGAGCTCCTACGCCTCGAACATGGCGTCTTTCTTCACCGACTTCGCCAGCGCGATGGTTTCAATGGGCGGGATCAGCCCGCTCACCGGCTCGAGCGGAGAGATTAGGACCAATTGCAGGAAGACCAACTGATCGATCTGGTCAATCGCTACCGAATAAATTCATCTATCTATCTGTCTATCTATCTATCTATTTATCTTCAGGACATAAGATTCCTTCAGTGTTACAAAAGGGTTGAAAACCTGTGTAATGTGGCTGTTATCAGTTGAGAATGTCAAGAAAATATAGCTATATAGCTTCTTTGGTAATAAAGATGAACAATTGTCTTTCGTCCCTTGGCCAAATTAATCTCAACATTCACCCCTAAAATACATCGCTAGACCTTTTGTGACGGTTTAGCAAAAAACATTTAGGTCATTATTCATTTAACAATTGGATTAAATTTAACGAAATGCTTTGATCAATCGGATAATTTTAAATCTATCAAACTAAATGAATCCATTTATCACAATGGACCAATTCTTGATTTGATTTATTTACAACGATACATTTGATTTTAACAATAATTAAAATCTAAGCATTAAAAAACAAGTTAAGAGAATCTAAACATAACATTCCACTAGTTTCCTTCATTTTGGTGCAGTTAACCTTGACTCGAATGTCTGTTCCACCATTGCCGAACTCACATTTGTTTTATTCTGTTGCTTGTAGACTCTGTCAAACATTATGCATGAAAACTCAAAAGCATGGAAATCAAATGGAGAAGTGCATGTAAATGTTTCAGTTTGTCAGACCGGTAGTTAATTTGCTCAGCCGACATGGAAATTAATTAACGTTGTCAAGCACGAAAGCCATGGATGCAAGCCATGCAGGGCCAAAACAAAGCTGAATATTTCAACCCCACGTGATGCATGAAATTGACGTACTTCCACATAAGGATTGTCATGGAAAATATATAACACATCCAGTCACGTCTAAACCATTTTAATTTTTTTTTAAATAGATGAAATATAATATATATATTATTAAAAAAAGTGATGTATATATTTACATATTTTTTCTTAATTGTTTTTTAAAATTTTCATACATTAGACTGGTGGAACATATATTGCACTGGAATATAATTTTTTGCAAGACTTCTTTGTCAGATTTTAACTGCAATCAGGCTTTTTTTTATAAGGCCATTGAGAATTTGAAGGAATGAAGAAAAATAAATAAATCAAGGTCATATTAGTGTAGATAATAAAAAGTGATACATATTCCACATAGTATTTTGATTCAAATTGCACGTTTTCCCACCTGCTAGCTAGTCATTGCGATATGGTCAATGAGTGGGTGAATTGTGTAGGGTGACCTCTAATAACTATTGGCAACTGTCACATGTAAAGTGAATAACTTTGGGATTATTAATTAGTTCATGTGCATGCTCGGTAATGAGGAAGCTTATATATATAATTAATTATTTAGGTCTGGTTTGACATTGGGATAAGGAAATAATTAGGTTAAATCACATGTTATCTGATGAAGCATACGAATACGCTCTTCTGTTAATTCGATCGAAGATGCGAATTCGCAGGCTCTAGCAGCGCTGTTGATTCTTCAAAAGAAGAATGACAGGGGCGTTGGTTTGACCGTGCGCCCGGTGCACCCCATCATACGCCCGATAGATTAGCCGTCCGATCGTTGATCGCGCGATCGGACGGTCGTTATGTTATTTGTTAAAAAAAAAAAAACGGGATGAAACCGGTTGCATCCATGCCCCCTCGACCCCCCAAAGTCTCTCCACCTTCTCTCTCCTCTCATTCTTCACTTCTACTCAAAAAACAACAGAGCGCGTAAAAAATAAATAAATCAAAACCCTCTCGTTTTCATTCTCTTCTCCTCCTCACAACTCCTCTCTCCGCCACCTCTTCTCCTCCACACGCCCCCCTCCGGCACCCCTTCTCCGCCACCTCGTTGCCGTCACCAATCCCGCACCGTCATCATCCCCGCAAAACATTCAATGTAAGTATTTTCTTTAACTTGCCTTTGTATCCAATTATTTAGGCATAGGGTTTCATTTGTTATGTTATTTGATTATTTAGGGTTTTATTTTGTTTATGCTTTGAAGAGGAGTTCAAATCTTCTTGTGATTTTGATTTGTTTAGTTATTTGATTATTTAGGGTTTTCTCTTGTTTTGGCTTTGAAGAAGAACCCAAAATCTTGTTGTGATGTTGGTTATCTTTAAAAACTGAAAAAATGAAAATTCTTCAAACAAAAAAAAACTTAAAAGATTGTGGCTTTGTGAATCTCTAACACTGCCTAACAAAAGCTCATCTTCTGAAATCTTCCATGGTTGGGTTCTCAAAACAACACAAGCTTTTTTTTTTATTTTTTTTATTTTTTTCTTTTTGGAGACTCAAAATATCAGACCTTTACATTTTAGGATTGGATCTTTAGAAGATAAAACATATTGAAATCTCTACACTAAAAATCAAATCTTTTTTTTTGTCCTACCACTTCAAATAATTTTTTCCCCTGCCCAGTTAAAGAGGAGGATCACGTATGGATGAAGGTGATGAGCATGTATAAGCCATTTGATAACATTAATAAAAAAAATGAGGTGTCTCTGTGTGAGAGTGTGTTGAGAGCATAGTAACAAAGTACTCCGTACTTTTTCGAATATTCATTAAAGTACTCCGATTAGACATCAAACGTACAAAACGTGTCGTACCGAACATAATGCATATTAAATTCAATGATATATATTAATGCTTAAATTATCTAGAAAATAGTCTAATTATCACCGTACTTTTTAGTATTTATCCCGTATGATTTACGAATGTACACGTACCGTATCAAACATGACACTGGCCGAATATTTACCGTACACGAACTTTGTTACTGTGGTTGAGAGGAAGAGGTTGAAGGAGTCGATGGTTCCTACAGGGACTGCTAGAGAGGTAGCTGCACTATTTATCTGACTAATCATTTTGCATCTTATCTATCTCATGCATTTTGTGATTTGTGCATGAGTTTTCTACCGCTGAATAGCAGATATATAACTTCTGTGTTTTTTAGAGTGAATATGGGAGAGAATTACCTCTTTATGAGGTAGAAGCGACTACTGTGGAGCCAATGTTTCAGAATTTATACTCTTACATATTTGATTTTGAAGGCACTGGTTATAGTGCAACTGAGATGAATCGACCTCTACCTACTGTGATATTTGTTTTGAATTTTGACAAGGTATGCACAAGTATGACTTTGAGGCACCAATTCTTTGGGCCTTTATGTCAAGTAGTTAAGCAATTTACCCACTTGCAGATATCCTGTTCATGGGAGTTTGCATTAATTAGAGAACTCATCAGAAATTCAGCCAAGCACAAGTATGACTTTGAGGCACCAATTCTTTCTGAGCTTATATGTGTGTTAATGTTTTTTTTTGTTTTTTTATTTAGCCAAGTTGTTCTTTATTAATCTTGCATATAAATATTTAACAATCACAACCATTTATTAACTCTCTCCCTGTTCACTCTGTTTTAGGTCCAGAAATTGGTGATTCTAGAATTGGTCCACATGTGCGGGTTTAGATGTTGAACTTCTTGTAATAGTTGAACTTGCTGAAAGTAATAGTTGAACTTATTGTAATGATTGATGTAGAACTTCTTGTAATAGCTGAACTTGTTGTATGTAATGGTAGAATTGGTTGGTCTATACTCTTCTTTTTTAAAACAAAGATCTATTACATGCTTCTTTTTTTCAGCTTATATTTTGCAGATTCTGAAAAAATTGGCTAGCATGTAAATTCCATTAAACACTATCAATAGTCTGAATGTTTATAAAGCTCAAGCTCCCTCAATGTGGTCTTCAAGTTACATATTTTCCCTTCTTTCATTTCACACGAGTATGTTTGAGCCACGTGTCTGAAACCACATCCAAAATGTGAAAGAACTTCAAGTAACATATCTTATTCCATATGACAAACAACATCAGTAAACTTGATCATCTGATTTAATGACACTGACTAAAACCAAAGAAACATTCACATTAAAAACCAAACAACATTCACAATCACATTAATCATCATATCAATGTTACATATCCAAAAATGATAGAAATGTGATCATTTGATTAGTACAATATCAACAAACCATCTTATATTCATTAAAACTTTGAAGCTAAAAAAAGCATCAACATCAAACTAATTGGAAGCAAAAATGAAGTGTTGCTTATGCTTGAATTCAGTCCTCTCTGGTAGTTCAAGTTCCATAAATATTTTAAGAAGCAGATCCATCTCTGCCCGCCGCCCGCCCGTCGCTGCCGCTGCCTCTGCCTCTAGGAGTTGTTGCTGCTGCTAGCGCCTCGACCAGCACTAACATTTGTACTTTTTTTTTTTTTGATATTGGAGGGACTCCCCGTGGCTGACCTTACGGTCGAGCTGGGAAAGCTACCTCCGCTTGTTTGCCCCGGTCCCACGGAAAATTTGCACTTTGACGCTCTGCAACTGCATTTTGTCCTCTGTTCTTTCATGCCAGCAAATAGAGCATCCATACCATGTGGTGGTGCAGCCTCCTGGTTCACCTGCCACCATAGAGAATCTATACAATATAAATAAAACCACTTGTGCACTCCTCAAGGTTGCCTTTTCCAAATATAATCATGTAATGTTCTATAACTGACACTTCCTTCCTTAGTTCTATCTTCCCATATGTGCATGGGCCAGCTGAGAGGTCAATTACAACAAACCTGCACATGAGAGACCAAACATGATGTCAAGACAGCATGAAGTGTAGAGATGAAGAATGTAGCTACTATTGCATGGTTCTATATAATTAAAATGTAGGCAATTTATGCAAAAATAAGGATAGACGTGTCAATAATTGTTAAACCATGATGTGCATTCACAGAAAGGAATAACAAAGAGAAAATGGTCAACTGAAGATGGATCTAGCAGAAGCAACAGAGTTGTAAATGTGACTGAAGAGAAAAACACAGCATGCTAAAATAAAAGAAGAGAAGTATGCCCCCAGCAATATCCTAGATTCTTGATCAGTACTTTATTATTTAACAGTTTCTAATTCTATAGACAAGTTTGTCTGATTGAATGAGCAACTGTTGTACTTGACATCAATCATTAAGGTGTATCTAATGATGTACTTAGCACAAGAAATGAAAACTGAGAATGCTTAACACCATATTAGCTTTTATTTCAATTCACAAAAAGCTTATTAAATAGTACATGAACAATCACTTTCTGGATTAGAAGCATCTAAGTTGCCAGTGTGTATCACCTCACTAGTTACTGCACAATGACATGATGCAGCAATATAACCACAGATCAATATAGCATGGGTGCTGCAAACAGAAAATTCATTGGGAAGGGATTACCTCAACTGAGTAGTCTAGTTATATAATTTCATTTTATGAGCTGTTTTTATTTTTTAAAATTTTTTGGGAAGACAACTTGCCTCCCCATCCCCATTGAATGTTTAGCTTTTTTTTTCTTTTAAAAAAAAAAGGTAGACAACCGACCACGATTTTATGGATGTTTAGCAAATTAATATAATTATAGTGGGCATTTCACCCTTCCACAAAAAAGAAATTGAAAATTAAAAATTAAAAAAATATAGACATTGTATTAACAAGTTTAAGAGAAAGTAACACTAAATGGAATGCAGGTATACCTGCCAGAGCTGAGCCAAACTTGAGATGCTCCTCCGCCATGATGACGGTATCGATAAATATAATTTGCCTCTTGTGCACTTAATTCTTTATCTGTCAGCCCATTTATTTTTCCATACATCAAACTATCTAGATCAACATCCTTATTTCTAGGGTCCATTCTGGCATGCCCAATATAGAAGAACCAATACATCAATGTCTTGCAAGGCTGTTAAACAGTGTAAAACAATACAAATTTACAAGTCTACCGAATTGATGCATATAGATTTTAATCTGAAAGCACACTGATTCTGATTGAGATATCAACACAAGTATGACACAAATATTACTAGGGAAAAATACTTTCCAGGACACATTTGGACATTTGTTGCATACCTTGTCAAAATTCAAAACAAATATCACAGTAGGTAGAGGTCGATTCATCTCAGTTGCACTATAACCAGTGCCTTCAAAATCAAATATGTAAGAGTATAAATTCTGAAACATTGGCTCCACAGTAGTCGCTTCTACCTCATAAAGAGGTAACTCTCTCCCATATTCACTCTAAAAAACACAGAAGTTATATATCTGCAGTTCAGCGGTAGAAAACTCATGCACAAATCACAAAATGCATGAGATAGATAAGATGCAGAATGATTAGTCAGATAAATAGTGCAGCTACCTCTCTAGCAGTCCCTGTAGGAACCATCGACTCCTTCAACCTCTTCCTCTCAAGTCTCAACACACTCTCACACAGAGACACCTCATTTTTTTTTATTAATATTATCAAATGGCTTATACATGCTCATCGCCTTCATCCATCCTACCAACATTACGTGATCCTCCTCTTTAACTGGGCAGGGGAAAAAATTATTTGAAGTGGTAGGACAAAAAAAAAAAGATTTGATTTTTAGTGTAGAGATTTCAATATGTTTTGTCTTCTAAAGATCCAAGCCTAAAATGTAAAGGTCTGATATTTTGAGTCTCTAAAAAGAAAAAAATCAAAAAAAGAAAAAAAAGCTTGTGTTGTTTTGAGAACCCAACCATGGAAGATTTCAGAAGATGAGCTTTTGTTAGGCAGTGTTAGAGATTCACAAAGCCACAATCTTTTAAGTTTTTTTTTGTTTGAAGAATTTTCATTTTTTCAGTTTTTAAAGATAACCAACATCACAACAAGATTTTGAGTTCTTCTTCAAAGCCAAAACAAGAGAAAACCCTAAATAATCAAATAACTAAACAAATCAAAATCACAAGAAGATTTGAGCTCCTCTTCCAAGCATAAACAAAATAAAACCTTAAATAATCAAATAACATAACAAATGAAACCCTATGCCTAAATAATTGGATACAAAGGCAAGTTAAAGAAAATACTTACATTGAATGTTTTGCGGGGATGATGACGGTGCGGGATTGGGGACGGCGGCGAGGTGCCGAGACAGTGACGAGGTGGCGGAGAAGGGGTGCCGGAGGGGGGGGCGTGTGGAGGAGAAGAGGTGGCGGAGGGAGGAGTTGTGAGGAGGAGGTGAAGAGAATGAAAACGAGAGGGTTTTGATTTATTTATTTTTTACGCTCTCTGTTGTTTTTTGAGTAGAAGTGAAAAATGAGAGGAGAGAGAAGGTGGAGAGACTTTGGGGGGTCGAGGGGGCATGGATGCAACCGGTTTCATCCGGGTTTTTTTTTTAACAAATAACATAACGACCGTTCGATCGTGCGATTAGCGATCGGACGGCTAATCTATCGGGCGCACGATGGGGTGCACCAGGCGCACGGTCGCACCCCATCACCTCCCTATATATATATATTATTAAAAAAAGTGATGTATATATTACATATTTTTTCTTAATTGTTTTTTAAAATTTTCATACATTAGACTGGTGGAACATATATTGCACTGGAATATAATTTTTTGCAAGACTTCTTTGTCAGATTTTAACTGCAATCAGGCTTTTTTTTATAAGGCCATTGAGAATCTGAAGGAATGAAGAAAAATAAATAAATCAAGGTCATATTAGTGTGGATAAATAAAAAGTGATACATATTCCACATAGTATTTTGATTCAAATTGCACGTTTTCCCACCTGCTTGCTAGTCATTGCGATATGGTCAATGAGTGGGTGAATTGTGTAGGGTGATAACTATTGGCAACTGTCACATGTAAAGTGAATAACTTTGGGATTATTAATTAGTTCATGTGCATGCTCGGTAATGAGGAAGCTTATATATATAATTAATTATTTAGTCTGGTTTGACATTGGGATAAGAAAATAATTAGGTTAAATCACATGTTATCTGATGAAGCATACGAATACGCTCTTCTGCTAATTCGATCGAAGATGCGAATTCGCAGGCTCTAGCAGCGCTGTTGATTTTCAAGAGAAGAATGACAGGGGCGTTGGGCTTCAATGACCTATCGATTTCTGACGAAATACTAGATAATCGAAAGTTCTATGTAAATGTTAATCCTCCTAACAAAATACAATAGAAAAAATAAATAAACTCAAAATAATCAATAATCTATAATCAATTGGGTTACATGCCTATTTATATAAGAGAATCCATTAACAAATTAGGATCTCAATAGATTATTCCAATCTAAACTAATCATGATCTTAACAGATTGTGTAAATTACAAAATAATACATCTTCATTTAATCCTAACTAATATTCAAATTCGAATTCCAACTAATATTTAAAATTCAAATCTAAATATAGTAAATCCTAACAAATGCATAAAATCCTAACAAACTCAAAACTACATAAAAATAGTAAAAATAATTTTCAACTGTCAATTTGACATCCAAGACGATCTAAAAACCCTTCGAAATTGGCGTAGAACTTGTCGATACGAACGTGTAGACATATTATAATAGCGATTTTGATTATGGTTTAAAAGTTATGACCATTTGAAGTCACGATGCTCCCACACGATCAAAATGTCTTCTATTTTTCTGTTCCATTTGATCTCGGCCGTCCATATAATGTGTGGCTATAATGTCTGCATCATTATCCCATATGACATAAGAAAAAAGTATAAAGCATGGACTGTTGTAAATACATGCATATAGGGGAGTTGTACATACATGCATATGAATGTGCATGTAATTATAGGTGCATGTAATTGTAGATGACCTCTTGGTACTTGTATACATTAGTGTGTGATACATTAGTGTGGATGACCTCTTGGTACATGTATACATTAGTGTGTGATATTAATTATAAATTCATGTATATTGTAAATACATGAATGAGATATTATGGTTGTTATCCCCCTATAAATAGAGGGCTTGTCAACATCAAAGGTATGGAAAATGAAATGAGAAGTTCTTGAATAATACTTTCTCAATTTCTCTATCCCTCTTGTGCTCCAAATGATCTTGTCTTTGCTTTATGTTCCATCTCTTGCTTTTATTTTATAACACGTTATCAGCACGACAACGCTCTTGAGGTTTGTATTTTTGGTGCTTTCGTTGAGAGATCGGTTCATATTATATGGTGGGTATATAATTTTGATGTCCTCCTCTCTTGTTGGTAACAAATACAGTACAAGAAAAAAAAAATCACTATAATACTAATCCACTAGAGTGATGTACGTATAATTGAACTTTTTTATAATGAGTCGTCTATATGTATTATCATATATATATACAACAAGTTCTCTTAGGCTGTTCTATATATGTATTATTATATATTTTCACATTTGTCTCGCATATTTCATGTATGTTATTATAACAATTTTTTTGAGTAATAATTAAATATCAACATCTTGAAATCAAGGACTTGTATACTGTTTTAGACATTTGTTTTATATGTACTCATTGGATTGTTTATTTGGAACTCAATAGAGGAGTTGAAGTATATCACCCTTATATAAATGTCTATATATATGCTTATCTGTTGCAACATATAGATTATGTTTTTAGATGTTCATAATTCATGAAATTGAAATCATATTGTAATTAAAGCTATATTTTTGTCAATTCTCTTTTCTCTAAATTATTTTCTAAATATGATAGAGTACTAGACGTGCGGTGTATTTGATTGATATGATTTAGATTATTCTAATTCCAGTTATTCAATTTTGTGCATCAATCTTGATTTTTTATTAATTATGATAAACATCTCCAATTATTGTATTTTGGTGAGTTCATGATGTTCAAATCATCATGATTTTATTTTGTTTACATGTGGTTGGATGTCAACAACATCCAATTTGAGATATTTCCTTATTCGGGTTCTTTGTTAAAAGGGAATTGTCTATTTGTTTTGCATCTTGTATTATTCTTAATTAACAATTCTCTTCCATCCATGCATGTTTTTAAAAATCGGATAAAATGACTGAAAGAGCCAATTGCTCACAAAATAGTCCATGTATATATATCAATTACATGTTTATCAAATTCGGTTGACCACCAACTTCTAAAGAGCATCTATCTGTTTTGACCATGATATAATGCTTTATTGTTTCAAATATTGCTTAGATATGTGTAATAAATTAATTTTGAGCATCTTGATATTTTCAATAATAGTTCTCTTCACAGATATTTTGTGTTAGATCTGTTTTGATTATTATATATACTAGACAAATATATTTTTTTTTTATCCAACTCTGTTAATGGCCTCGGAAGGGTTATAAGATTACATAGGTTATTATAATGCAAGGAGTATGCTTGCAAATAATTTTTTTTTGTGGTAATTAAATTACTATAGCCTTTTCTCTTATGCTTGCAAATAACTTGGTTGTATCATCTTTGCATGGTAATGATGAAATATTAGCATGCACGGTGTCCATGGTGAATTTGTTAAAGAAAATGATGGAAGCTAAATTTGTCTTGATATTATATTTTTATACACTAATTCAATTTATCTTGATGTCTCATTTTAATGAAATGTCATGTATTCGGATACATGATGGCTGGGTTTTTTCTTTCAATTCCTTGCAAGTTTATATTTATGGATACTTGATGAGATATCCAATTTGATATTAGAAAGAAAATCATGTCTATGTAGGACGATGAAAAAAAAATTATTACTGGATCCCTGAAGGACCAAAAAAAAAAAAGACGATTCATACTGGGACCATACAAAAGAAATGAAATTTTTTTGGATCCTTTTAACGACCATATAAAAGATATGATTAAAGTGTCCCAGAAGGACTACATGTATATATATGATCACATGTATCTTTCAAAGATCATGTAAAAGATATGATTAAAACTGTCTCAGAAGGAATACATACAATTTTATTATCCCAGAAGGGTTATATAAAATTTATGGTTATTTGGGTCCCTGTAGGACAATACAAAAGTTATGAAATTTTATTATCCCTGAAGGATATACGCAATTCATGGCTACTTGTGTACTTGTAGACCATAAAAAAAAGGAAAAAAAATATTCATGTATCCAGCAGGAACATGTATATTATGATTAGCTTTCATCATCATAATAAAGTGGAAATTATGATTAGCTTTCATCATTATTATTAAGAGGATTTAAAGATTAACCTCATTGACAAAAGTTCAAGGCTATTGAGCCTCAAATACGCTCCACTTATAGCAATATTGAGAGTATCAATTTTATATATTCTCATTGTTGAACAATGATTTGAAGAAAATCATGTAACTCAACTAATTGGTAGCGTCATTGCCTGAAGCAAATGCATTTTATTTTATTTTCGCCATGGAATTTGTGGCCAATAGTGATGATATCATGATTTATTTAATTGAAAGCACAACAATCATAGAGTTTGTAGATAATCTCAAACCATTGGAAGTGGATTGCTATTGAAAGAAGCATAACTAAAGGGAAAATATTTGTAGAACAAATCCCTAACACAAGGAAAAAAATTGTTATTTATGTGATGCTTAAAAAAATAATGGTCACGTACCTGATGTACGATTAGATTTTTGTCATTTATGTATTTATATTTTTATATTTTTTTGTTATCTGAAATGTACTTTTTTTTATTTTTATATTTGTCTTATTATTTTGAGTTTAATATTAGTATTATTTATGGTACTATAAATTTGATTGAAGGCTTCTGAAAAGCAAATATTATATGACCATAAGGTATATCATGATGCTTCAAACAGTTGAAAATTCGATTACAAAGAACCAGAAGTTTCTTTTGTCCAGTGATGAGTATGTTTTTACCATACAATTTGTGATCTATCATTATGATGAGGCAATATTTCGTCGTTAGGGGGAGGAAATTGTCGCTTGAAGAACGTCGTGAAATTGAACATTTCATCATAAGAGAATTGAACATTAATGTGAGATGCATTTACTTATACAGAAAAGTGACAAGGTCAGGTCTTCAACTGTAAAAACTCCAGTTCGGATTGGTGTTCTAATTGAAAAAAATATCAGTATGCCGAATAAATAATTCACAAAATATGCCTGAAGCATGGAAGACCTATAGTTCAAAAGATTATTATGTTTTCTGAAGGAGAAAAATAATGCTCCAGAAGAGCCTGAAACATTTGTAAGATCCACATTATTAACTTCTGTAGAAGATAAAATATCTGAAAAGACGCATGTCCCTGAAGTGACACGTCCCGAAATAATATACATGGAAATGAGGAAATTCTATCAGTTATACAAATACAAAAAGATCATGTGGGATCACAAACAAGTGATTATTAATGATATATTTTGCTATAGCTGCTAAAATCATGATTTAGAACGGCATTCAGCGTATAATTATAAGGAATGCCAAAAGTGTGGCCGGCCGATTAGTGCAAAAGACAAAATTAATTCTCAAAAGAGAAAGGCACGAGAAAAGTAAATAAAGAGGCTAGTGTTTATGAAGAGACCTCAATACAAACAACATAAGAAATTCATTAATTTCATCTTTTTAAATATAACTCTAGAAGAGGTAGCCAATGAGGAGGCACATGTAAACAATGAAATCTCATAAATAATAAAGAAGAAAGATGGATTATAATAAAATCATTGTCGACAATGCATATTCATATGATATTGCTCTTATGAGGATCCTAAACTGTAAAACGTCGAAGAATATAGACGTAGAAATGATGACCAAATTAGAAAGAGGCAATACTGGCTGAATTAAATTCACTAATGAACGTGAAGTATTTGGACTTGTAGTCCAAACACGCGAAGATGTAAAGTATACATGATACAAATAAATATTTGTATGAATGCCTAATGACAAAAATGAAAATTTGAGATATGAAATATGTCTTGTGGAAAAAGGTTTCTCACAGTAACCTGGTATATAATGAAGAGACATATTCTCTTGTAAAGGATGCAATCATATTTTGTTTTATTACTTTGACAGTCTCAGAAGGACTAGATATGTAGATAAAACATACTTATATGGAAAACAATATAGTGATATATATATGATCTTTGAAGGATTTAAAATGCATGAAGCAAATAACTCATCCCAAAGCATGTATTCTATCAAGATCTTTATATGGGTTAAAGCAATCTGGAGCATGTGGTGCAATCACCTAAGTGAATATTTATTGAAAGAAGGGTATGAGAACTACACGATTTGCCCTTATATTTTCATCGAGAAAGATATTATTGCAATATATATTGATGATTTGAATCTGTTAGGGATTTCAGAAGAGCTTGTGAAAATTGTGCTAAAAGAAAGAATTTGAAATGAAAAATCTTCAAAAAACAAGACATTGTCTCGATATACAAATCGAGCATAGCAAAGAATTTCTGATGCACTTTACTATGTACAAGTTCTTTTATAAATGTCAGGTCATTTGACCCAAATAAGGTCTTTTTTTTTCACCCGACCAAAAGAAAATAATGAATATCTTCTTGGTCTTGAAATATCATACATTAGTACAAATAACATATATAAGTACAATAAGTGTTTTATTATATTTTGCACTAGGTATTAGACTTGACATTGTATTTTTAATTAGCTTGTTAGCCAAGTTTTATTCTACATGAAGACGTTAGTATTGTGAAAATCACATTTTTTTTGTAAAATAACAAATATAGTTTTATTCTATTTAAAATGATTTTCTAATGGTTAAATATAATTCAACATTCATCATGAAGATAATATTACATGTATAGCATGACTTAAAGGAGGCTTCATCAAATATCTATTCACCAAAGCATTACCAACCGCGATGTTTAAGAAATTAAAGCAAAATGCGTCGACTCAAAGATCTTCATGCTAAAAACAGGGGGAGTAATTTAATTCAAAATATTTATGTATTGTACTCTTTTTCCTTCGACCAGTTTTTTCCACTGGGTTTTTCTGGCAAGGTTTTAATGAAAGCAGTACGAAAACATACATTAGAATATTGTACTTTTTTTCATTCGCTGAGTTTTTATCCCACAAGGATTTTCTTAACAAGGTTTTAACGAGACATATTCTTGTGTAAAGGTCATCCAAGGGGGAGTGTGATAAATACATGCATATAGAGTTGTACATACATGCATATGAATGTGCATGTAATTATAGGTGCATGTAATTATGGATGACCTCTTGGTACATGTATACATTAGTGTGTGATACATTAGTGTGGATGACCTCTTGGTACATGTATACATTAGTGTGTGATATTAATTGTAAATTCATGTATATTGTAAATACATGAATGAGATATTATGGTTGTTATCCCCCTATAAATAGAGGGTTTGTCAAACATCAAAGGCATAGAAAATGAAATGAGAAGTTCTTGAATAATACTTTCTCAGTTTCTCTACCCCTCTTGTGCTCCAAATGATCTTGTCTTTGTTTGTTTCCATCTCTCGCTTTTATTTTATAACATGGACAAAGTATTTTAAGTAAAAAAGTGAAGATATTTTGTTATAGGTAAAAGATGGAATAGACTTTATTCCCATTTTTAACCTCATTTTGTAAAACATGGACAACATTTATGATTACATTTCCCAAAAAAACATAAATAAAAAACTTCATAAAACCAAAATTAACAATATTAATGCCCCTTTAAGTAGGAATGGTAGACTTGGTTTTTTTGAAATTGTCCCATATTTTACACCATTGTACCATACGATCCAAATGCAAAGTTAAGGATAAGAACACAAAAAATTGAAAATAACAAAATGCATTACTAAATACAAATATGGATAAAAATAATGGTATTTTTATCCTCATAAATTAGGCTAATTTATCCTAAATATTTTTCCATTTATCAGGCTAGCTTTGTGTTTAAGGTCCTAAAAACTTTTTTCATGAGATAAGTTATTGTTTATAGAATTATTTACTACCATTGATTTAAGAAACTAACCAATATTATTTGTTTTAACATTAAATGAAGTTGTTTTCTAATTTTAAAATAAATTAATGTGTTTCCACAATAACTACATTGACATTCTTAATAATATTAAAAATAATTTATTTATTGAGATGGGATCAGGTCTGATGAGTCCCTTATTTTCAATTAATGTTATAGGATTAATAGGAATCCATGATAAAGCGGGCACTGTGATATTCTGGTTGTACTCCCATATATTATACACTGTCATTTTAATTAACCAGGTACTTGATCAATTTATTTATTTTTTATATAGAAGGAGAATAAAATATGCTACAGGGTTTGACATGATTTGTAATATATTTCATATATGGAAATGTGATTTTTTTTTATTGGTGTAAAATAAAATGAAATATTCTCGAAGATGTTATACTGTTAAGATTCTAAATGTTGGAATTGAAGGTACAATGCTGAAATTCTATTTATTAGAATGATTTAATATTGTTCCATTTGGATATACAATTATTATATTTAATTACATTTGAAAACATTACTTTTGAATCTACCGAAATCCCATGAGGACTGCTTAGGACTGTTAATTAAGCAAGGAATGAAGAAATGAACAGCATCTTATCATTAAAATTCATTGTATCACACAATCTATCAGAAAATTAAATCATGAATCAAGAACAGGTGCATGCAATATTTTTTTTTTAGCGAAATGCATGTAGTCAAATTCTATTTCAGAAGTGAAAAAGAACATAATTGAATGAGATGAGAAGATAATAATAAAAACATAATTAAAGCAGAAGAATAAAAGTAAAGATATAACACGCACGACAATGTGCAAGCATTATTATTAATTAATTAATTTCATGATTATCTTGTAGAATTAAAAAATCAAGGCACATATAGATACAATAATCATTCATGCAGCAATCATGGTCTAAGTAGTTATGATCATGATATTCAATCATTGTCTTGGACCGTTCAATTGGGGAGGAGAGACTCGACCACCGCGAGCTTGACCGGCGCGAATAGCGACCTCGCCTCCCCGATATTCAACCTTAGCGCGCTTGCATCCAACTTCTCCAAGAAAGGGCCTTAGCACAACCGACATGGTCACCCATCTTCTCCAAGAAAGGGCCCTCTTTGCTCTATCAGATTCAATTAGAATAAGATTCCATCAAGCCATATCAGTATGAGCCTCTCAGGTGAGTTCCTACGCCACGAACATGACGTCCTTCTTCACTGACTTCACAAGTTCGCTGGTTAAGATGGGAGGAATTAGCCCGCTTACAGGCACGAATGGAGAAATTAGGATCAATTGCAGGAAGATCAACTAAAATATGTGTCTCCCTATGTATTGTGTTTTGACTTTTGGGTGGTTTGATCAGGACTTCAAAGTCTCTTTTTTAGTGTTAAATTATATTGGGTTGAAAAATGAAAACCATTGTAGTATTGTTTGTGATCAGTTGAGAATTTCATGAGAATATAAGACTAGCTACTTCTATTTGGGAGTGTCTTTTAATTACATTCCTTCCTTTGTTTCCATATTTAAGTTGGTTAGAAATGTTATTTTTTAGTGCACATATGGGCTGAAACTACAATGTTTCATTCAACTAGGGGCTTGATCCATGGATCGAGTTAGTTAGTGTAATGGGTCGGGAACAGATGGGCTAACATTCTCCAAAATGTTGAGACAGTTTTCCTGAGTCATTTTTGCTAAACCAACATGGTTTTAAGTTTTTTTTAGTATATAATAATATTTGTTTAATGAAATATTTATCTTTACAAAGATTAGTTATATACTTAAATTAATTAAATCAGATGCACGACATGACCCCACAATGCAACCTTATTTATTATCTGAGAATTCGAATTTGAGATTTATGATTGAAAACAAACCAAGTGTGGTGTTAATGTCTGGTCTAGCTAGCCCGCTTATGCTCAGGATAGACCATGCTAATGCCATATCAGGTGCTTAATTATATTTAAATATTTAATGTATCTACTCTGATGTAGTTGTTGAATATAGTGGTCTGGGTTAAATCCATCACACATTGGATAATTTGATTGTCTATGCGTTTGTGATTGTTTGATCTTCTTACTTTATTATGATTGAGATAGTTTATAAATTTTAAAATTAAATTTAGAATTCAATTAAATTTTAAACACTTCTTTTTAGGATTCGTGTACACTTTGCTTTTTACTATATTAATTAAGAATAACTTATTGGCCACTACTAAATACCATCGTTTCACTTTATCATGACATAAATAATCATTATTTGATTTGATTTAGTCAGCCAATGATTTAATCATTTATTTATTTTGAAAAAATGCCTATTGGGGTTAGTCATGATCACTATAGTTGCATGCTATAAGATTGAAATTTGGTGCACTGAAAACCATAGAATCTTATGAAACTCATGAACTGCTTCTCTTTTAATAGATAAAAGCCATGCAAAAGTGAAAAGTCCATCCATTTGAGAACATACAACATGCTAACCAACAAATCGGAAGACTTTTAAGCCAAAATGTCATCTCTTCTTGGGGTAAATCAAGACCATATAGGGTTATGCAATCCACATGCAGCTTCACATGATACAATAATGATGTCTATATATATATAGTAGGACCAACCTCTCTCAAAGATGTCAAAGCATCGATCTCTTAGTGCCTAATCACCCACTTCATTTGACTTTGTGTGCAGAACATCTATTTCTCGTACTTACTCAAATATTTGTTGAATAAAAACTTCATTTGATGTAATGTGCCTCCACTCATCACTTTGTGTTTTATTCAAATCTTAATAAAATTATGGAGTTAGAAGAAAAAAATAGCTATTAGAAATTTGGATTAAGATTCGAGTTTATCTTATTTTTAAAAAAAAATTGAGTAAAAGGTACAGGTAAATAGTTGAGAAATTTTTAAGTGATTTTTACTCAAATTTAAGTTTTGATACAAATTTGGGTATAGTATTAAAGATGCTCTTACATAGTATCTTTACTCACCCATCTTAGATAATCTTTTTAATGGTATATGTATACTCTATTTTAGAATACCAATTCCATATCAAAGTCAAAGCATCTCTTAGAAAACACACACACACACACACCCAATAATTAACATGCTTACTCTAATTTCCCATAAATATTGGAATGTATTAATATTTACAAATTAAAGAAATTAAGCTCTTCTATGGTTTGCCAGTTCAATGTATCTGCTTTAAAAAATATATAAAGATGACAAAAATTGTAAAAGTATATATGTTTGATTTGTATATCATCTCCATTGTTTATTTACATTATCTTTCATTATTAATCATAATTATAAAAAATATATTACTATTGTCTTCGCCGCTTATAGTCTAGAGAGAATAAACCCTAAAATCACTATTTTAATTATTTTATTTAACATATCATCTAAAATAGTGTAATGTTTTTCAACATGTTAATTATTTAAAAATTATTTTTATTTACTTATAATTTATTAGACCTAAATTTAAAATCATATATTCACATCTCAATGTTTTTAAATATTCTTCACAGGCTCAGAATGCGATGACACCACCATATAAAGGGGAAGAAATGAGTGATTGATGGTGATAAAGAAAGGTTTCCTCTCACTGATTCAAAAGTATATCACCGACGATTATCATAATTGATGCCTTTTAATATACCATTTTTTTTTATAATATGACAAAAGGTGAAACTTCTTAATAATAACAGAATCACCGCACATCAGTACCAAAAATAAATATATATCATTTTACCAACCACTAATTCAAACTAAATTGTTTCAAGGAAATTCTAAATCCACATATATATATTATATTATTATAATTATAAGTCTCATATAGTGTAACGTGTATCTAAAGTCATCACATAAAATCTGTTTCATATGTGAAATTGTCAATCTGAAAGATAGTGAATTATTTAAATACTTGAAAAATATTTTCATGCGACTGAATTGATCCACGTGTATCAGAATCCATTGATAGTTTTGAACTTTGTGACCCAACCATTAATTGATCCACGTGTATCAAAATATTATAAGTCCTACCTAACCCGAATACGGTTAATAAAAAAAATAAAAGAGTCGTGAATTTGTTTGTCTTATCATTTTATTAGAAAATTTTTTTATAAAGCATTAGTTTTAAACTTTCTAAACTGGTGTCCTGACATTATGTTTGAACATATTTTTGTACAATTCAAAACAATACACTTACATATAACATTCAAAGTAAATAAAAATCTAAACAATATAACAATGAATTAAAAGGGAGAGCTAATGATTATTTGTGTTACAAAGTAAATGTTCAAAACAATAGACACTACATATTAATCTAAACAACATTCAAAACAATAAACACTAACATATTAACTTAAACAATGAATATAAATCATGCAACAAACCAATTAATTATACAAACTCAAAAACTAATAAACTAATAAGGCTTGTATACGGGTGGGTTTGGTTGGTTAAGGGTTATGATTTATGAGTTTGGTTATGGACTTATGGATACAAAAATGAGTTAAAATTTATACTTGTAACTTGATAAATAAGAAACAAAATTATGGGTCAACTAATATTAATAATCTTGTAAAATTATGGGTTAACTAATACTAATAAAACAGTCAGGTCTCGGGTCCAACGGGTCGGGGCGGGTGAACCCGGACTTGACCCGTTTGTATGTCCGGATCCATCTGGTCAGGTCCAAATCAGGCCGAGTATATTACACGTATAATCGGGTCCGGGTCTAGACCCCAACCTGTTGACATGCCTAAATCTCCCACACACCAAGAGTTTTCATACAAACCAAAAAAAAAAAAAAAAGATTTGAAACCAATACGAAATATGGTATGCGCGCAATCAAAGTAGTTCATTAAGGCTTAACTTATTATTGTATTTGAAATTTTGATAAGGGAAAATAAAAATAAGAAAATATAATTTGACTTTAGAAAGAGGGAATACCAAATTGGCCATGGTTTTCTTTTAGGTTGGACTTACTGAAGGAATACATGCACATGGTTGCTGGGATGTCCATGTCTCTCTATAGGGGAAATCTCTCACATTAGTCTTACATTTTAGTCGTATGTTTTTATGTTGTCTCACAATTATATACGAGATTGATGGAAAACGACATCTCCCCAAACTTCTTCTGTACTGTTCTATTTTTAACAAAAAAAGATACTTTTAGCAATACAATTAAATGTTTACCAAGCGAGAAAAAAAAAAGATCATATACGTAAAATCAATTTTATAATTAATGGAAGAATTTTGGTTATGAAAATCAGGTGGTGGCAGATACTATTCCAACTAGTAGAGATAGTGTGGCATACAGTCAAATAATGTGTATATATACAAAATAAATAAATAGATAGATAAAATAAAAAGAAATGCAATGTTACCATATATTTTATTGGTGCATGTATACACACACACTTTACATTTGAAGCTTTATTGCACTCAGTATTGTTTTTATTTTCATTCATGTGCTTTTAATTATTAAATAAAAGATATATACCATGGCAGCTAAAAGGGTTTTCTTATATATGATATTTTTACAGTGTCCTATACAATTTTATATATAAATACACGTCCATTGAGATACATATATCTCGTTAGCTAAAATATGTAGTTTTAATTTTTTTTTTCAAGAGTCCATACATTTCATTGTGGTACATATAAATATCACATTAATTTAATTTATGTAAAATCACATCATGTGAAGACTATATGTCACACTATATATCATTATACTATTCTCCAAACTAAACATATATAAAACAAACGAACACGGGTTTATCTTACTTCTTCGGTCCATTTGTATCCACATTTGGTACAATTTATAGAGTGAGGAAAACTCAAACGTAGATCCAAACAAAAATCAGTGGACACCACATTTTTTTAGTGTTAAAAAAACCCACGTTTTTGAAAAGTTAGGCAATCCACACTTTTTAAAAGCAATGCAAGATTACAATAATCACCACTTTTGCGTTCGTAAGTGATTTTGTGTACGTACAATTTTTCAGGATATTTTCATTGTGAGGGATATAAATAAAACAATATTTCATAAATTGAATAAAGAAATTCATTTATGTCACGCGTCACATGTTCTTCATCTTCCCAACAAAGAAAAAGTCCTATCATTTAGTTGAGCTCGCTGATCATGTCCCCATCAAAGGCCAATGCAACCTTTGAATGGTGCACAGGGAAGGAGCATTTCTTAGTTGCCTTCCATTCTCATCATAAAATCCTGTCCTTCCCCAAGATTATTATCTAAGAATCTCTCTTTATTAGGGGGTAGTTGAGACTTTGATGCCCCAACAATCAATGATATGTTCGAGATGTTCAATTACTAATTAATAGAAATTAAGTTTTCTGATTGACCGGGTAGGATGGATTGTTGGCTTTTATTATATCTTACATTTTAGTTTCTGAATATTAATTAGGAAGAATTATAGCAGAGGTCTTTTTAATTTGTAATTTTATGAATGTCTCATATGCTCTTCCAAGGTTGAAAATACTATTTGTCACTACGTATATAAACTTGTGTCGAGCTACACGATTAAATCGTTGGGTGCTGCTATCGAAAAAAACAATATCCATTCTGGTGACATGTTTTGGTGTTGTTCATTAATATATCGTTATTGTCATGTTTTTTTTTATGACACTTCATTTTTTGTGTATATATGCATGTTTATTTTCACATGTAATGGTGGTTCCGTAATTCCTAGGTTATGAGTGAGAGCATTGTAGATAGTAATAAAAATGCATTTGGATTATTGTATATATGTACTCCTTTGTAAGTTTGAGGCTTTTCATATCATTGATACTTGATAGATAGTTCTAAAATTTTGAAAGAGTTATGTTTATAGGTCCCCAATCCCTACACAGAGAGTGTATAATTAAAAAAAAATAGTGAATAGATCCCTTCCCTTCTATGCACAAAGGTAATTCTTTGTCAAACCACATATATTTTGACAAGTGTGTTTTTTTCTTCTTTTCTATTTCAATTCATGGGCCTAGTTTTTGTGCGATGAAAACTTTGACTTGCATAGGATTTTAAAATATAAGTGTCACTAAAATATTAGGATTTAATCCATTTTTAATTAATGAAAGACAAAAACTATATGTTTGGGTCATGTGGTAGTTATATTTATGGTTAATGCATGTCTTAATGTCAAAGTTTCATATTTTATTTCTTATTGTTTGGAACTATGATCAATGTTATATATGGTCAAGTGCTTTTAGAAAATGACACTGCAGTTGATAAAAAGATTTTACAAGAGTCAAGAGAATAAGTGCTTTATTTTTACTCTTTTTATCTCTGTTCGTGGTGAATTATATAGACAGTGATGACATTTTTTAAAAGTAAATTAGTTAAGAAATAACCTTTTTAAATCTTTGTTATAGTTATTTATTCAATAGAATTATGTATAGACAATGATATGATATGAATTGGAAACTTTTTTGTCCTTATAAATGGAAACAATTCTATATATCTAAAAATTTACAACCGTAGAAATAGAAATGAAAATTCCCAATAATATATTGGAATGGAAAAAGACATTATATTCACCATCTAATACTGATGATTATATATCATACACTTCTTTTAATTTGGGTGCGAACTTATAGCTGCCATTGGTGCAAACCCAAACCACTTGAGGTATCTTTCACAAAAGATGTGTTTTCAGTCACACAAAAGTCTATTTTGTAGCTCTGCCTACAATCCAACGATGTATATATATTGTTTGCTAATATATGTAACATGCAAGTGAATGTAACATTTTTTTTTGGTAATTAGTACCATGTAACATTATTCTCTTTAGTTACGTAACAACAAAAACACTTTAACATGTCATTACATATTAGTATTGATTACTATCTATTGATGGGAGATGCTATCTTATTAGGGTTGGATTTTAGTCAACATCTAACGAAAGACATGGCCTCCTCTAGATAGAGATGATTTATTTATTTGGTGAGGGAAGAGGGGCTACAAATCACCAGCCTCAAGCTACCTAGCTATATATACTCACACACACACTGAGAGACTAATAACATGACATCCTCAAACATGGCCTCTACTAATGTCCCAATCTTCTCCTCCCTCTCCCTCTTGGTAATAACCTTCCTCCTTGGAAAGTCATCCCCCACATGGTGTCTCTCCACTGATTTCTACAAGAAGTCATGCCCTGGCGCCTTGTTGGCGATCAAGCAGACCGTCGACTCCGCCGTCGCTAAAGAACGCCGCATGGGCGCTTCTTTGCTCCGCCTCCACTTCCATGACTGCTTCGTCAATGTCAGTTCCAAGAAAAAAAAAAAAAAAAAAAACCTCTTTTTTTGTCTTCTTATAATGTTGTATATTATTGAAAGCTAGGGATGTGATGGGTCGATATTGCTGGACAATACGAGCACCATCGACAGTGAGAAGTTCGCCAACGCCAACAACAACTCCGCCAGGGGGTTCAACGTCGTCGATGACATCAAGGCCGCCGTCGATAAGGCGTGCGGCGGCCCGTTGTGTCGTGTGCCGACATCCTCGCTGTCACTGCCCGCGATTCCGTCGTTGCGGTGAGCCCCAAATAAATCCCATCAAGTTCGTTCACTGAATATACTTCTGTTCATCGAACAATGCGTTTAGTACTTTATTCTTTTTTTACTTAAACATCTAGATAAATAAATTGTGTAGTCATTCATTTATGTGGTCATTATTGGTGTCTCCAACAAAATTCTCTTAATTTCTTCTATTTATGAATATATTAGAATAGATTGACAATAAGAGTTATCAAACTGACTTTTAGTATCAATTAAATTGCAAATGATTTAACTCCATTTGTCATTTCATGTGTATGATCAGCACACGTCTAGAAAAATTATAATTAACTCCATATTGTTACTGCATTAATTTAAGATTTATGAATATACATATACACATTAATCAAATATTTAATGTACACAAACTTTGTCACTAAGCTAGTTAGGAGGGCCAACGTGGGAGGTCTTGTTGGGGCGGAGGGACTCCATAACAGCGAATTGGGTGGCAGCGAACAACGACATCCCTATCCCAACCATGAACCTCTCCGCTCTCATCACAAGCTTCAAAAACGTGGGCCTGGATTCGAAGGACCTCGTCGCGCTCGTGGGCGAGCACACGCTAGGCTTTGCCCGCTGCACCTCCTTCCGTGACCGGGCCTACAATGACATGAACATCGATCCCCCTTCGCCAAGGCATTTCATGGGTCGTGCCCAAGGAGGGGTGGGGATAACCGTCTCCGATCGTTGGATCCAACGCCGGTGAAATTCGATGCGAATTACTTCAAAGACTTGGTGGAATTGAAGGGGCTGCTTCACTCGGATCAGCAGCTGTTCAGTGGCGGATCGACGGATGCTATTGTTAGGAGGTATAGCGATGATTATGGAGTTTTTGCGGCAGATTTTGTGAAGTCGATGGTGAGGATGGGGAACATAAAGCCTCTCACTGGGAGTCAGGGGGAGGTCAGGAAGAAGTGTAGGAGAATCAACTGAGCTTATAGAGTGAATATTGTTTGGAAGTGTGTGTGTTTTTTGTTTGTTTGTCTTAAGTACACAGAATGTATGCTCTTTCTATAATTTTATGTTCAGTTGAAATACCTAGATAAATAATGTTTGAAATGTCATGTTTAAAAAATGTTAGATCGTGTCACATTAAGATAAATATATCAGTAATTATTGTAATTGACATATTTTGTCATTAAATTCTTTCTTTAAATAGTAATTATACGTAATGATTTTTATATATTATCTTAAAATTATAAGATCTAACAATCATGAATGCGTTATACAATCAAATTATTCAACTAGCATTAAACCTAACCCGATTTTATTCCAATATATATCTCATGTGGGGTTGGTGTTTAGGAAAATATAAAAATATATGCATTTAATTCATTTAAGTAATTCAATTGAGTAAGTAATTTTCTTAAATAAATATATGTATATTTCATTAGACAATAATATATACATTAAAATAATGATGGCAGAAATGAATCTAATATTTTCAAAAAAAAAAAAAAACCTCTCCGTTGGAGTCATTTGGGACTAATATGCCCGGGCCTTTGAGAATGGATTTTTCTTCCGGCCCATAAACATTTCAATACTGGGCTCGGCCTTGACTAATAATTTTAGATCACATGGGCCTTCTTGAGGTTCAATTGAAAATGGACGTTGTTAAACCCAGATTTATTTTCAACCTCAATTCCAGCCCTATATGCGTCGATAAATTTCTATCACGCATATGCTCACATTGTCAAGGCATATGCTTTAAAAGAATTTTTTTACACTTTCTATAAATGCATTCATGCAATTCATTGGAGTATATGCTTTATTTTCTTATAAAAACATGTACCTCATTAGATGAGGTATATTATTTTAAAAAAATTTGAAACACGTGTAAATGAAATTGAGACTCAAAATGGGGCTGGATGTAACATTATCTATTGAAAATATATGACATATTTTGGGGTGAGGAAGATTTGGTTGTCTATATTTTTGGGCGATCACATGTAGTCTTTGTATGCAACTAGTTTTACTATCCTCGTTTCTAACAATAATATGCATCATTATATAAAATACAATATAAAAAAATCAAATAATCCGTTTAATTCATTGAAATTTAATTCATTGAAGTGTATATTTTAATTTTATTTATAATATAAAATGGAGCTGCATCATATTTAAGTTTACCTACTAATAAATAGTTGGTCCATGCAGAATCTTTGATACCAACCCCCCCCCCCCCCCCCCCCCAAGCCATCAAAAATAAAACTAACATATCAGAAATATTTATAAATCTAAAATCTCTTCATGACTATTATTAATCATTTGACATCTTCAGGTTCAATGAGTTTTCACAACCTTCACATAAATGCTCCATTAAAGGGTACCTATACATAAACTAATCTACGCACCTCTGAAGGCCATGTGTTTGTTAAACTTGGATTTCTTAAATTAAAAGCAACATGGAGGTCTCTTCTCTCCTACTTCATTCCCCAGGAGCCAATAACAATAATAAGAGAGATACAAAGAATCCTACATTGAAACCTTGAAAATATTCCTCCCACAAGTTCAAGTCATGTGATGCCTTGACCCCTGCATGATGTACTCTCAACCCACATAGATGGATTGAATTCTATATTATCATTAATATAATCTGTTGAGTTTTCAGAGGAATAGATAATTAGCCTTTGCATTAAGCCTATAGTTTAATGGATCTGGTTATATATGTATATAGGTTGTGTATTCAATCCACCCATATAAAGGTTTCAGGGCTTCTAAAGTCTATTTTTCTTTGATCTGTTTCTTATTAGAGATTATGTGCACGAATGCAACACTTTCATATATAATATAGTTGAATTTTAATCTTTGTTGCCTTGTTGTGATAAATTGTTCAAATTTGTGTATCACCTTGCAATATGTTACACGTATGTGTGTGTATGTGCATGTGTTTTGATTTTGAAATTATGATCAGAATGCATTGGACTTTTTTTTTTGGTTAGTGATTGAATCGGACTTATTGGTGCAGTATTTGCCAATTGCAATCAAAATCATCAATGGAGAGCTGTAATTGTCTACTTGACATCCAATTTGCAATCCTAAACCTGTCTTTAATATGGGGCATGCTTTGGAGGATGGTCCACACAAATTGTACAGCCTTGGAAGAGATTAATATAAAGTATTCCAGTCACATGTTTTAATTTATCAATTGGGCTTCAAAGTTCAAGTCATACGTGACTACGTTTTCGGATAAGAAAATGCTTTTTAAGTTGTGCCCATCAAAAGAAAATCTAGTTGTACACAAACTATTTATGTACAAAGCCAGACTACAAAGTTCTTAATATATGGTGGTAGATCACTACCAGTACTGAAGAGGTATCAATGGACCTATAACTATTTGTAAACCAAAGTTTACTAGAACCAATTCACATGACTCTGTGCAAATCATTTTTTTGTCTACTGAAATAGGGATACATAACCTGTAAGAGGACAATATCACTACCACTAGATTATAGGACTTTGGGACCATGATGATTCTTCTTTTAGATATTTTATAGATCCATTTATATGGAATATTGATTATAAATAAAAAAAAAGTTGTCAATATATATCTAAAAATTCCTTTTCCAGCATATCATTCAAAAAATTGCTAAAGATTAAACTGGCGTCATCGAAGTTAGCTAGTCAAATGGTTCTTTCCCTAGCTATTGGGAAAATTCAGCCAAAACATTAAAACTAATGTGAGCTCTTTTCAAGTCAATGTTCTACAAAAGAGTGGCTCTTTGGGCACTGAATGCAGTATATAATCTACTATGATAATATATATTTTATTATAAAAAATTTAAAATATATAAATGCATTCATTCATATAAGTATATGTTTTTATTTTCTTTTTACATAAACTAATATACTTTATTTGCACATATACAGTTTAAGAAAATTAAAATTAGTGTTAACTGCAAATAGGACTATAAAAATTATCGATAGTTTCTAATTCTATGGGGTTTTCTGCGCATCTAGATTTTCTAATTCTACTTAGAGTTTCTCATCTCTAATACTCAAACGTATAGAATAGTAATATATTTTTGTCCTGTATAAAAATATTTTCTAGACTCTACAAACTAATATCTATACAATCAATTCATTGTTCACTCTAACACTTTCAAAACTCGCTTAGGTTGGCCTCCAATCCATAATAAATGAAAAGAAAATCCACTTCCCCAACTTGCTTGGTCAACTGAAGATTAGAGTTTTGAGGTATTTTTTATTTTTATTTTGATGGGTATTGTTACATTTAGATCTTTATGCAGTTTTTCATGTAAACGCCACATCATCTAATGTAGTATATATGAAAAATGTATACAATTAATTCATGAGATTATGTATATTATTTTTTTATTAAAATTTGTATTTCAATAGACTAATATACATTCTAAAAATAAAAATGATTGCTGGAATGACTAAAGTAGCATTTGAAAACAAGTTTGATAAAACCTTTTTTTCGCTTAATATATCTCTTAAAAATATTTTTCAAAAAGTATACTTTTGTTGGATTTCTAAAATACAATTTTTTAATTTATGACTTTTTTTTTTGAACTTTTTTCAAAATTTGAGACCATTGGGGGTAAAAAAAATTGTTAAGTTGTTACCTCGTTTCAAAACACTACCTAAGAGTAACATTTTCTTTTTTTCGTGATAGGCGAATTTTTTTCTCTAGTTAATTATCATATCAACAAAAGCAAGACTCTGATCCATGACTCCTCAATGAAAAAGGATAGCTACATGTTCGGGGAGTTCGAAGGATTGGATAAGAGAAAAGCATCAAAACAATTTGCAATACTTTGTTGGTTTTTTAAAAGTTAAGTTGTTCTCTCAAGATCTCTACGTGGGAGTTTGAGTAAAGGCAAGCTAAGATCCAAAACCATTTGAAGCAACCATGACTTGAGACCGAATTCCATCACATCTATGTGAAAGCTACACAATTCATATTCAAAAAATGCCCCTCATCAATATAAATATACAATAGACTTGCAAACTATGCAGTTCACTTCCCCATGATATTGGCATTAATTATATTACCATACAGTATGTTTTTTGATAGGGCTTCCCAACTCATGTAGTAAACCCTTCTAAAAGGGTTCTTACAAAATTGAATACAAGTAATAGCTGGCATTGATCATTGACCACCCAACAATACTATTCTATAATGATCGTGAACTTCTACTCCATGTTAGGACCTTAGAATTTTGAATAATAAACAAATACACTTTGACAGAGGCTTCATGTGGACAGGTCCAACTTGGTTTCAAAATACCCTTGTATAAAAGGAATATTAGAACTAATACCCACAAAGCATATTATAGATTTGACAAGAATGCTCAAGACATGTTTTGATTCAGGGAAATTGGAATTATAATTTTGAAATTCTAGTCAATTAAACTGAACTTGTTAACTAGAAGAGATTGGAATTCACTCTTTCTTTTTCAATTTCCACCTAATTAAACAGACAATTTCCAAATTAATTTTAAAATCCAACCAATTTTGTAAACTTACAAATTTTCCTTTAAAACAATTCCAAAATCCAGACACACCCTTTTCAACAACATCAATCAATAAATAAAACAAAATTAAGATTTTCCTAGTCATTATTGAAATAAATCATGATAATCTAGATGTCTTGAATGTGAAATACAATTGGAATGCTAATTCAACGTATATAGTAGTAGTAAACTAATTTGTTGACCTACCCAACAGTGATAAGGACTAATGTTAAAAATGATAAGAGTACACAATCTCTTATGATTGGTTTAAAATCAGCTTGTGAAAAAACTTTTGGATCACTGTATCAATACTGAATAGGATAAAAAATTTCCTGGTGACCAAAGCTGCTGGATAATCTATCACAATTGATCAAAGATCATGTTAGTCACTGAATTGGTCAAATTTTAAACCCCTGGATCAAGACTTTAAAAAAAAGTGTACATTTTTTCAAAGGGAGGGTGTGATTATGTAGTTTTCAAGAAAAACAAGGGCAATTCACACATGATTCAACCATCACCAAATTCTCAGAAGCTTCAGGTATACATGGGGAAGATCAAATGAACATACATTTTGTCTCCCCCCACTACACTCCTCCTTTAATATTCACTTCTTTTATTGGGCACAGACAATCATGTGAGAGGAAACCCTAGACTCTCAAGTCTCAACACAGATCCCACGCACGTGCGAGTGATTCCCACGTGCACCCCCTTTTAGGTTTTCATTATTATTTTTTTTTTTATATCGGAGAGACTTTCCGTGACTGACCTTACGGTCGAGCTGGGAAAGCTACCTCCGCTTGTTTGCCTTCATTCTATTTTCTTCTACTCCATGTTTCATGCTTCACAAAAAAAAAAAAAAAAAAAATCAGCATTTGCCTTTCCTTCACATACCATATCTTTGGCTTTGCAATTCTCTCTAACAATGGAAGAATAAAAAAATAAAATAAAAACATGAAAGAATCACTGTTTCTGATCATCTTTGTTTGAAACCTCAATCAATCAAAACTAATATGAAAACCAAGTATGAACTCAATGTGGGGGTGTTCTTCATATTGGATCAACTGAGACTAAATATAATATATATATCATCAAAAACATAAAACCCAAAATCAAATCCTCCATATAACTCTTATTCAAGATAGATTAATATCCAATGTTCATGAAAAAAAAATAAGCAAAAAAAAACTCAAATTCTTTTCTTTTTTACCCGAAGAACGAAACGTTGTCATTAGAGATAGAGCTGTAATCGGTGGACGAGGCGGCGGTCGAAGGCGGCATCAGCCCATACATCGAAGAAGCCGAGGCGATCTGAATTGAAGTCTGTTGTTGTTGTTGTTGTTGATGGTGATGATGAGGAGGAGGTATAGGTGGTGGAGGAACCCCCACCGCCGCCACGGAGACTGTGCCAGAGGCCAACAACGCCACCGCCGCTTGCGAAGTGGGGACGACAATGTTAGAGGCGCCGCCGCCACCGCCGCCTTCCCTATATTGGTGGCGGAGAATCTCTGACCTCACGAGGCCGAGCTCCGCCTCTAATGACTGGATTTGCTGTTGCAACGCTGAGATTACGCCCATGCATCCGTACACGGGGTCCCTGAGCCGGACGTTGGTCTCGTATACGAGACTGTTTGCCGCGTCCGCCCTCTGATTCTCAGGGACTTCCTGTAAAAAAAAATTTGGGTGGTGAGTGTTTTTTTTTTTTTTGTTCCCCTCCTGTGTTATCAGGAGTAAGACAAAAACAATCAAATCAATCCAAGTTTTCTCGTTAAATCTTCTCCTGTCTGTGGTAGGAGTAAGATTCGAATAAGTGATCAGATAATTAACTTTTGTCAATCTGTCAAGAAATGGTTTTACCATGAGGAGTTTGGAGACGTTGCTAGCGCCGAAGACCTTGTGGACGGAGGCGAACTTGTGGGGCTCGTGAGGGGAGAAGTAGGGGGAGAAGGGGCACTCCTGAGCGCACCGACGGCGGAGGAGCTTGCAGGCGGCGCAGGGGGTGACGGTGTTGAGTGTACCAGGTGGGCCCATCATGTGCCGCCTCCCCATGCGGTCGGCGGAGGAGGCGGCGGCATCGGACTCTCTCTTGATCTTCTTGCCTATCTCATCCAGTGATCTCTCCCTGCGGGGAGGCTACCAAGTTAGGGTTTTTTTATATGCAAAGATGCATGACCCACATATCACTTTTTTTGAAAAATGAAAAAAGAAGGTGTGGGTCATCTCTATTTGATCTTGTTTTCACTATATGTCTCATGTGGATCTAACACAATAACGATAACAACAATTTAAACGGAAAAAAAATACCTTCCTGTGGACATTCAAGCATGCTCAAGTGAAGAAGTTGGAGAGAGAGAGAGAAAGAGAGGGGGCAAAGGAGGAAGGAAAGGAGGGATAATAAAGAAAGGGGAAAGGAATACTTAAAAGGCAAGATAACAAGGCAAAAAGTGGGCCTATGGTTCACCAATGGAAAAAAAAATAAAGGGTACTTAAGATGTATGAGAAGGGAGAGAACTTGATTGTGAAAGAGAAGCTGAAGCTAAAAATGGGTGAATGTGTTTGTTTAATTTGTTGTTGGTGGTGATGGTCTGATGTACGAGGAGAGGTTGAAGAGATGGAGGTGGTGGGTGTTTTTAATGAAGGGGGGACTGGGGAGGAGAGATATATTTTGCAAGATTTGTTATTGCAGGAGGTGTAAATGCAAGCTCTGGCTTTTTGCCTCCTCCCTCACGTGGACTGTGGCCTCAGGATGTTGACTTTGGGATGACATTGGACAGGCCAAAACCAGACACCGCCCCCTCCCCCTCCCCCTCAGAGCTCCTCCCCCAAACTCCAACTCAGGGTGGGGTATATTCAATTGGAATTGAATCATATCAGTTTTTGTCAATACATAACGGAGGACAGACACGTTCTCATTGGGGATTTACTAACAGTTACAAATTCAACATGGACGGGATCTCAGTGACATCACGGCTGTATGATTATGAGATGTCTTTGCACTCTAGCAAAAATAAGACTATTCTCACATGCAAGTACAAATAATGATAGTTTAACCTTTTAATTATATCTCATTTTTATTTAGGGTGCGTTTGGTTGCGCGATTGCAAAATTGATTCTACAGAAATCTGCGATTGCAAAACTGATATTGCAGGAAGCTCACTTTCTCAGCTTTTTGAAATCGTAACTTTTGAACATTATTTGTCTGCAATCGCTGGGTTTAAAACTGCGATTACAAAACTGTTTGATTGCACGATTGCAAACGTAACTTCCTGCAATCGCAATTGCTGTACAATCGCGCAATCAAACGCACCTTTAGTCTTTGGTATATTGGGGTTAAAGGATATATATTATTTTTTAAATTGTGGGGGGTGGGGGGTGGGGAACGGGGTTGATCTTGAGTTTGGGATGGTGGTGACGAGGGAGATTTATATAGTGAATTAGTTCATCCTTTTTCATGCATGTAAGTTGTCTGATCAAGTGAAATTTTCATTTTCGGTTGGGTTGATTGCTTGTTTTTTTTATTTATTTTGAGCTAGTTTGGCAAAGTGTAAAGGATGGGATAAAGTATAATTATAGAGATAAGTGAGAGAACAGTTTATTACTGTTTAGTATTAAAAATAATCGAGATAAACTGCGACCAATTATCTCAATTTTAAAATGAAAAAAGAAACTTTTATTTCATTCAAATACTGGGATGACATTTATTCTCATTTTTATTTCAATTTGACAAATGTAAATATAAACAAAATTGATGGATTTTTTATCTCCTAAAATTAAGATAAATTATCCAAAAAACCTTAATCCCTTGCTAAACTATCCCATATTGTTTACATTACATTAAAATTAAGATAAATTATCCAAAAAACCTTAATCTTCAATGTAAGGTGCCTCTCCATTTCCTTTTGTCCATCTTGGGAGTCGGTTAATTAGTTGATGTACTAATTACAAATTACACGAACTTAAAACAAATTCAAAAGATTTGAATTATCAGTACTAGCTTTGTTTGATAGTGCATGCATGGCGTTGTTATTATGTTGAATCATATCTTTGTTTTATTAATTATTTATGACTTGTAGTTTTTATATAAACCAGTCCCCATCTTGGATTATTGTTGTCCCTTTGGATCATTTTTGCTTTGTCTTCTTCAGCATAATTTGGATCTCTTTAAGCTAATTTTTTAATCCCAAACAAGCATGGTAAACATCATAGATCTCATGAGTTATTTATTTTTATAATAATAAAAATATATTTCAATGAATTAAATTGTATAATTATAGAAAATATAAAAAATATTAACGAGATATATATGTCTCGTTATAATAAAAAGAACTAACAAGCTATATAAAAATGCATTTGATACTGTAAAAAAAATTAAATGTAATATCACTTAAATTTTTATGTGAATATGGAACATGGATCCCATACTTTTTGAGTTAGGCTAGGGCCCATCTTAATGAAAAACGTACACATAGTTCAAAATGCAAACTGCACACATTTTTTTCTTCTAAATCATATATTTCATCTAATGATGTATATGCTTTTATAAAATGTAAAGTATGTATTTCATTGAATTAAATGATATCATTAATAAAAAAAGTAAAAAAATTTCCTCGAGACATATACTTCGATATAGTGAGTGGAGGGGCCTAATGACATATATATGACTGCATTTAAAACTGTAAAAAAAATTTACATATTTAAGGGAAAGAGGAGGATTACCATAATGAACACGTGTATTAATGTGCTATCTAAAATGATTGTATTTAGGATATAGGGATTGTTTCTTGTGGGAGTTGGACCTGTCGATTATTGGTTGATAAAAGAATTTGCAGCAACAAATCATGGGTTTGAATCCTACCATTTATCTACAACAAAAAAAAAGGGGGCAATTTAGGCGTGGTATACTATTACCTAGCCCGCCTAAGAACAAGGTTTAGAGGCATCTAAAATATAACTATTACATCATATTTATACTCTATATCTTAAAGCACTATAATAATGTTAAAATTTTTCATGTAACATGACAATCTTGTAATTTTGTGAGTCTGTTAGTTTTTTTAAAAAAAACACATTTTAATTGTTCATTCATTCATATGTGCCTAAAAATTTGTAGGCACATTGGTAACTTAGCCTCGATTAATTTTGCAAGAAACACCTTGCAATTATACATTCACTCATCAATACCCAAAAAGAAAAATTTCAGACGTGTCTCATATGCTTCCTTCCAGGCCGATTCCCCTATTTGCAGTTCGGTCCCTAGGTCTCCTATATTTATAACCAGGTCACGGTCAAAAGTTTTCATCTAATCAGTTTTGTCAACTACCTGGTTTATTTGCACATAGTTCCTCAGGTTCTTGATATTTACAATAAAATCCTTGATAAAAATCGGCTAATTTTGTCCTTTTTGTGGGATATTTGAATTTCGGCCCTCAGTTTCAATCAGTCTTACAACCAACCCCTATCTATGTTACAAAGAGATCCTTGATTTAGATTTCTAGATTTATAACAAGGTCCCTGATCTCAAAACATGACTTGTCGAACTTCAAATCATATCCACCGTTTCTTTTTTGGACCATTAAGATGCCTATAAAATTATAAAATAAATATTTTAGTCTCATTATTTAAGCTCGTAAAATTATTTATAAGAAGTTTTTACTACTATTTCAGTTTTCATTTTCATATTTACATTAATTATTATAAAACTAACTATTCCACAAATTTTTGTAAATCCTTTTTATTTCACGCAGGAAGTGTATCCACTTGGTTCTTGACTCTCTCTCTTTCTCCCTCTCCATTTATAAATATTAAATAAGGGATTTTAACTTTCAATACAAAATTTTAAATCAGTTTATTAATTATTAGGGTCATAGATATTATTGACTTATTAAAAACATTATAATATATATCAGAGTCAAAATCTTTTAAAGCATAAGCCTGAATAATTTTAGATATCAGAATAGAATATCGGCTTATTTTTAAAAAATTTCTTACTCCTTTATTTAAGTTTTTAAATTGCACTATGTTATTTTTGGAGCAATGAGGCTTACAAAATCGTTTATGATGTTACCTAATAAAATTCTATTTTGCTTACCTATAAGCCTAAAATAATATGTATGTATACATTTTCTTAATGTGGCTTATGAATTAAAACGTTCTCCGCGATTTAGTCATTCAAATAAAAAATAACATCATTTTCTTATGCATTTGATGTTTTGATATCATCATATAAATTAAAGTATAAAAAATAAATAAACTTTATTTTAACACTTTATTAACTCGCACGAATGCGCGTACACAAAAACTAGTATGCTAAAATATTCATTATAAATGGGTGAAATCATTTGTTCAGTTTCTTTTAAAGGCACCGTTTAAGACCGTGTTAGAGAGGAGTTTGGGTTGAAAACACAACAGTGTTACCTCCTATCCAAATGAAAATTCAGTGTTTGGCATTTCAAGAGAGTAGTGGCCATGAAAGGCATTTATTTTTTTGGCATTAAAAAAACGCATAAAAACAACGTTTTGAATTGTTAGATCGAATTTTTTAAGTGTCACACGTCAGAAACCCAAACGGTCCCAAAGAGGAAGAATTCACATTGACAAAAATCATGACCTCTGGACTCTTGTAATAAATGAATGTACCACTACTTGCATCATTTCTTTTCGTACCATGCATAATCAGTTATCGTCTATGTTTGGGGGCCTAAATTTTTTTCTATGTTGGAGTGTGTTGTGCGGGTGATCTGTTTAATTAATTATAAGAACACATAATTAAGCTTTCTCTCTTTTTCAAATTTATTATTTTTTCATTGGGTGAAGAACACAAGAATGAGGAAAAGCCTCTCCAAATAGATGTTTATTTTAAAACAGTCAGTGTGTGTTCCTCCTCATTGGTCATTTAATCTACAAAAACAAAGTTATAAAAAAAGATCATCCTAACAAGCCAATCTATATATTAATTGACTCCTACAAATCTACCATGTTAGCACTCATAAGTGGGAAAAAAATGAAGCAATGTTTTATTTACCAAAATAAAAAATACCAATAAAAAATTATTTGTTTCATCAAAGGTTTTATTTCAAAAGGGGGTTGGAATAAAACTAATCGTATAATAAAAACTGTACTTATTTCAAGAGAGGGTCTGATCCATCTTTGGGTCATAAGTCACACACAATAATAATAAAGAAAAAAAAAAGGAGCAAAAAGAGTTTAATTGGAAGAAGACTAATTGTATTCTTAGCTTTATTTTTAATTAATGAGGGTATTAAGAAGTGGCACATTTACCATTGTTTGACCCGTATTTCCTGCCTATTATTGTTCTCTCTTCTTCTAAAACCTACCTTTTCATACACATTACTCTAAAATTAAGTTCACAAAGCCCTAAACCCCATCTCAATCCCATGTGTCATTCATACACTTCACAAAAACCTAAAAAAAAAACCATATGTTCATTGATTGACTTCCAAGGCATCCAAGAAGCCCATGGGCCCTTTCTACAAACACCCAACAGACATTCTATCTTGAAATCTTTGAAGAGATTGGAATTAAATAACTAAGGTAAAATGTTGCACTCAGTCATTCATATGAACTTTTTACAGTTTAAATACATTTGAAAGTTTTTTAAAAATATATATACATATTTAAAGAAGTGTTATCTTGCAAAAAAAAAATGAAATAGACACTCGAAAGAATTTAAAGATCTGGATATACTTTGATTTTTTTTTAAAAAGAACAAATTCAAATAACTCCCTGTAAATTAAACTGCCTTAAATCAATATAACCCTCTAGCTTTTTCTAAAATCCATATAACCCTCTCTAAATATCTATTAAATTCAAATAACTCATTAAGTTAAACTTTTGTTAACAATGAGGAATATTCTATGAATATTTCATTTTGTTAACCTTGACTGAAAACATAGTATACAAAAACCTCTTGCAACTTATTGGGAATGATAAAATCTGTTTGTACATGATGATTTTATCCATCTGGATATATTATAAAATCATATCTGGAGGAGTAAAATTGTCAATTACAGAAATTTTTTTACATTTTTAACATATTGTACAAAAATTTTGGTATACTATTTTTTCGATCAGAGTTAATTAGACAAAATATTTATAAAATAATTCTAATCTATCAACGAAAATTTAACTCAATAGGCTATTTAGATTTACATAGATGTTTATATAGATTTCAAACAGTTTACATTTGGAGTTTTCCCATTTAAAAATCTATACTAGATTTATGTAATGACACACATGAATCCATAATGAAACATGTATCTAGTTAGGGAAATGAGACAGCACACAAAGAATACATATAAAAATTGTGTCTAACATCATCCCCAATTCAGATCAAATGCAATATATGGTAAAAAGATCATGGTGGAGCCTTATATATGGACCTAACTCTTCACGAGAGAGTAAATTCCTTGAAAAAATTTATTTCCCAAAAACCAACAACACATCTTGTAATTACCAAGGCATCTAGGCTTTGATATGATGAAGGGTTACTGATGATCAGTCAAATATAAAGTTAACTTGGCACTGATTGATGTCATACTCCATGAAGAAACAATATTAGTATACCACACTTTCCCCCAAACATGGAAACAGGAGCCATTGATGTTCTACTCCATAAATAAAATACAACTTTTTACCATTGTGGTCACATTTCTGTTTAAAGATCATAATTAATTAGTTAACATTATACATCAACTAAAAATCTAATAAAAATCCTAAAATTCCCCAAGTTATGTCTCATCCCAAAGGGTATGAGATCGTTGAAATTATTTGATTTGAATACAATGTTTCATCATTAGTAAATTATTAGACAAGGTCACATGAAACATGTTTATATGTGGTATTGATACTTACTATTATATGTGACCATTTAAATGAAAATTTTATGTACTGGTAATTAATGTGAGTAAACATTATAATTACATTCTCAATTTTCAAAATGGTGACCACCAATTCATGTTGCAATTAGAGGTAAAACACAAGTACAAGCACCAGCATCACACATATAATATAGGCCCAACGAGCAGACATACTTGTTAATTATTCATTATTGTCCATTGATTTATTTCAGTGATGTGAAACCATATCTGATGGAAATGATAGAGGAATATGAACCACCTGTCAATTCCCCCCCCCCCCCCCCCCCCCCCCCCCAAATGATTATCTTTTTCTTGTACATGGACATTGACTGATTAACATGCTTGTTATGGGTTTCAATGCTCATGACCTGAATAAAAGAAAAAAAGATAGAGGCCCCTATATTTTGTATGAGTTTGCTCACCCTCAGGATTGAATCCCCAAAGCTTGTTTAGTGTTTTTTTTCCTTTTTTTTTAAATTTTTATTAGGGCTCCTCGTCTAAAAAAAAAAGTTTGATAAAGTGTTTGTTCAATGCAATAATACATGTATATAAGATTAAAGCCCATCACTTTTTTTAAAAAAAAAACACAACCTTGATACATGAAATACCTATATGGAGTCCAACACGTAATTTCTTTTCACTAATAATATTTTTTATTTTGAACAGTTGAATCAAATCACAAGAATCATTGCATTAACTGTGACAAAACAGACATTGATTACCTATTCATATAAAGACGACCAAACTTGGCATTCATAAAATTATGCATCTCATGTTTTTGTTTATTTCATTCATTGTCCATATAAATGAACAAGTTACCTGCCATTATGTATTTATGTACCGAGGTCGAAAATCACAAAATAATTATAATATGAAAAAATACAAATGAATAGCATTTGTAACAAAATAATTGAATAGTATGTATTTATGTACCATATATAGAATCTCAACTACCATCCTGAGCATGGTCGTTGGACTTTTACATCGATTTAGACTGTCCATTCAAAGTATCACCCACATAACCTCCCAATTAATGAATTTCCATCCCATCAATGAATAGCCATATAAGGAAACCTCAAATAACTAACCCAATCAGGTGCGTACAAGATCATAAGATAAACCCTATCCATCAGTTATGTTACAGGTTCCAATCATTATTAAAATCATCAATTCATCTACATTTTCAATATAATATTGAAATATATAAGATGACGCGTCATTATTTTATTAAGAGCTAATACAACTCGATATAGGGTCGATTGCCCAAATACCTCTGCAGCAAAAGCTTTATTTTTTCTGTGCCTCCAACTTTTTGAAAAAAAAAAATTTATCCCTGGTTGTACACACAGATTTTTTTTCTACCCCCCACCTACCCCATCACTTTTTTTTTACTTATACCCTTCTCTCCACTTATCCCTACCAATCCCACAAAATCTATTTTGTCCCTCTGTTTTTGAAACCCTTGCTGATCACCTCCACCCGACCACCCGACGCGACCGCATCGACCTTTCTCTCCTCCTGCACCGACTTCTTCTCCACCCGGCGAAGACCCCAGTCGCCGAAACACATCGTTGAAACCCTCGCCGAAACCCATCGCCGATACCCTTGCCAAAACCCACCCGATGTCTTCATTACCTATCCATTATAAATACATAAATGATTCATACATTGCATATGTTGGAGAAGATACTGGGTTTCAAAGTTTTGTTGGGGAGTTGTGTTTAAGATGGAACTTGGATCCATCTAAAATGACAATGAAGTACTCCATTCCCGGCTGCGATAAAGAATTTGTGAGACTTTGATAGATGATCATGATATAAAGAAGATGGTTCAACTACACATTCGCTTTGATGCCCGACTAATACATCTCTTTGTTCAAAATTCCAATGGGTATGCATAATCATCTTCAACATTATATCCTGTAAACAACATATATTTTTTTGTAAGTTCATCTGACACTACAACAAATTTGATTATTAGCTACGAACATTTAACTGCGAAATTAAATTTCGTAGCGGAAGGGGTACTTTTAGCTGCGAAAATTGAATTCGTAGCGAATAGTTTAACATTTATCTACAAAATTTAATTTCGTTGCAAAAACTATATCTTTTCCCTACGATATTACTATTTTGTAGCAAACAAATTCACTTTCAGCTGCGAGATATCATTTCGTAGCAAATAGTCTTATGTTTTAGCTACAAAATTTTATTTCATTGCAATAGATGTATCTTTTAGCTGCGGCGTAGGCTTTCGTAATGAAAGAAATGACTTTTGGCTGGGAAGTGTATTTTCGTAGCAAAAACGTTGATTTTTAGCTGCGAAATGCTTGACATTTTGCTGCGAAATTGAATTTTGTAGCAAACTTTTTATTGATTTTCAAAAGATTTTATTTATTGCGAAATCAAAATACGATTTATACTGCGTCACTGTCAGACTGAGATCCTTTTGACTATAAATTCTTTCTATAATTTGGTTCATAACATGAATAATAAAATTTAAACATTATTTATTATACTGGACAAACAACGATCGAGGTCCTTTTTTCATATGTATTTTTATTTATTTAGATATGGATAAATAGAAAATTGTATAAAAATTAGTTTCATATGTCATACATTTAGTTACGAGGAAAATTATTATAAAAAAACATGCACATATTATATTAAATTCTAATCAAAGATAAAATTATTATTTATATAACAAGACTTATATTTATTAGTTTTTATAGAGATAAAATGAGAAATTCAGGGGCATTAATTACAATATTCTGTATTGTTGTATGCTTTAGCAAAAAAATGTTTATATTTTAGCCAAAAAATGATCCTTAATTATATTGTGTGTATATTAGAAGCAAGCATAAACAATATTTAGACCAAATAATATAGTGTGTATATACTTATGATGCAAAAAATTCTTTGTTGCCCTTGTTCAATACATATTTTTACTAGAGGTATATAACTAGTGGCGGATCGAGAACTCTATTTTTGGGTTGGCTGAACTAATTTTTTGGTACTAAATGTAGCCTAAGTATTTTTTCTATTTTTGTTTTGATAAATGATGGACTCAATGTAAAACAAAGTTATTAAAATATTAAGTAAAGTTTTAAAAAATAAGCAAATTAAAACAATCTCAGAATAAAAATAAGTTCATCAAATATTAAGCAAAACAAAACAAATTCATTAAATTAAATGCAGGGATTTAGAAGTGTTAATGATGGAATTGGGGATAAGGATCTCACCACCTCAAACAGATCGGTTGATCATATAATGAATGATAAGAGAATGTTCATCACCTTCAATGAATCGGTCGAATCAAACATAAGTAGGAAAAAGATTGGTTCTCGTCACCTTTAACTCCCATAAGAAGAAGGATAAGAGATAATGTTTGCACTAGAGAGTCCACTCTTAGGTTCACTTTAAAGATATAATTTCAATTTAACTTGGCTTAACTTCATCTTGGATTTACATACTTATATATATAAAGGGTTGGGACAAGTCCCCAACTCATTACATTAATGAGACTCAAAGTACTAAAAGTTAAGACCTTTTCCAAGACTCAAGTACATTAATATTTTTTTTGGAAGAATAAAACATTCATAGAAATTGTTAAGGACTCTTTTTAGAAACTTTAAAAGACACCTAGGAACCATTGGTCGTCATACTTCAGTTTGACCTTTGAAATTATGAATTAAAAACTCTTTCCAATGAGCCAAAGAACACCTTAATTTGATATCTTCATCGGAATGGAATATTTGAATGAATGGTTGATGATTGCATTTTGATGGGATGCTCCTGCATCAGTTAATTTTTGTTTTTTGTTTTTTTGTTTATTATGAAATATTATTTAAATGGGTTTGATTTATTTATTTTTGTTTTTATGGTTTGGGTTTTGTAAATGCAAATCTAACTAGCCTTTCTTATCTCAAATAAATAAGAGCTGCTTAAGAATCAAATACATTTTTTTTTATTTTAGAACTTTGACTTTTTGAAATTTTGATGATATTTTTAATTAAAAAAAACCTAAATTACACCTAACACTTAAAAACAAACCAAAACCAACCTATAATAGTGATCCGTGTGTCTCCATAATACTGAATCCTCACCATCCATTTTCATGAAATCGGACGGGGTGCATACAGAGAGTGAAAAGCTTCAAAGTGCCGCCCAAATCAATATTCCTTCTAAACCCTAAATCGTCATCCCGCCCAAACCCCTCTCTCTTTCACACGCACAAACAAACTTCCAATGTTGATGATCGAAGCAGTGATGGATGGAGAGAAGAAGATGGAAGTGGAGCCGAAGGAGTGGAGGCGCGAGGGAGTGCGTATGTACCTCCCGATCATCACAATCCTCTTTATCCTCTCCAACACTTCGTACCAGATATACTTGTTCCACAACGATGTCAAGACTGTCTGTGTCTCCCTCTCCATCAAATCTCTCTTGTTCTTCTTTATGTCACTCGATAAGCACCAGATGATGTTGCTATGACTCGCGATCTGCCGGAGGTACATGGAGGCAGCTTTGCTTTTCAGGTTGAGGGGACGATCGATGCCCCTTCCTAGACGATCTCCTTGTTCTCCCCCTTTGCGGCGTCTATGGTGCTCTGGCTGATCCCGGGGTTCTCCCTTGCCGGGGCGCTGTATGACCATGTCGTTTACGGCGTTGAGGACGTCATTTTCCCGTGGAGGAGCTTGACGGATCGACCTTTGCTTGTGCGTGCGGTGACATGGGTTTTCCTGATGCTCTGCTTCATCGACTACTCTAGCGCACTAATCTTGTATACTGTGGGTAAGATGGGAACACATGTTGTCGGAATTTTGATATATAAACTCACAGATGTGTTTTGAGAAACTTTTGATGTTTTGATAGAGATATATACTTACCTCATAGAAAAGTTAACATGGTCTTCGCTAATGTTTGAGAATAAGTGTTATAAATAGTTATATGATTACACTTGTGACTTTGTTTTTGTGCCAATTATTAAGTGAATATCATAGAGTTGTAGATGTTAGTATTTCATGCTCCTCGATCATTTTGATATTATACATGAGTGCTAGGACATAGATAAGATCATTGGTTATGGTATGTGGTGTAATCTGTAATTTTTAGAACTATAGGTGTATGGCTGTATGCATTGTGAATTTGCGGATCACATGACTAGTTTATATAGTTGTAGTTTTTTTACATTTGTCATGGTTTAGATTTGGGTTTAAATTGTGCTTAATGACTCCAATTTATGGGCCTTATCTGATTTGTGAAAGGAAAATGTTAGACTTAGTCACATTCAATAACCAAAACTCAGACCTCATATGTTTTTATTTATTTTTTAAATAGTAAACATCATCTAATAAGGTATATGTTTTGATAAAAAGTGTATATCGCTCCATTTTGAGTTGAATGAACCAATTTTTAGTAAGTGTAACAAAATATTTAATTTGGTATATACAACATCTAACGAGGTATATGTTTCACTGGATTTCTAACGTGGTATATAGGACTGTGTTTTGAACTGAGAAAAAAACTGAGTGTAACAACACTCTTTGTGAAATATTGTGAATGCATTTCATGTGGAAGAATTCTAGCCTCAATATATGCATTTGTATGCGAATGTATACTTTCATCTCTTCCTATATAAAAGTATATCTCCCAGAGGCTTACAAACTGGCAAGGAACAACGTTGGATGTAATATTGTTCTACTGATACACTACTCTGCTTCTTTTTGCTTCCACTTGATACAGAAAACGTAATTCTTCCTATCTAGTTTAGAGCTTTTCCTTACATGATCACCTTGCAGAGTTCTCTACCTATGATGGTGAAGTCACCCAATCAAAGTAAGCAGAGAGAGTTCAGATCCAAGGTGGCAAAAAGCCAAACTGGCACCCCAATATTCAAAATTAGGATCCACTCAATCAGTTGCAGTAGAAGCCCCACAGCTTATGTGCACTTTTTGAGGGAGAGCTTCAAAAATCCTGATCTCTTTGTGTTTTATATTTACTAATTACATATGTGATTTGTAGTAGTATATTTTTTGCCCACTGTAGTGATATTTGGACTTACAGGTGTTCTTACAGAATGTCAACTGAAATATTTTTTCTTACTGATAGCCACTAGCTGATGCAGAAGGAGCCAAGAAACATAACATGATTGAGCTGCTGAAATCATATGGTGGATTATCTTTTGTGAGTTACATACCAACTCATATGCATTCCAATGATACACAAGTTATTCCTGTTCGTATGCTGATCAATTTTATTCAATGAACCTAAAATTGGAATTATGTATATATTAAATTAAGATGAAAAATATTACAACTTCCAGTGTAATGGTAGACGATCTCTGGAAGTTGATTCTGTGAAGAGCACAAATGTTTTCCAACCGATTGATCATGGAAGTTAGCTTAAACACAACTGAAATTCTTCATCTCTAACCCAATTGTTTACAAACAGTGATGTGGAACATACATGATGGAAATTTATATCATTTCAAGCACATTTATAGAATCATTTTTTAGGCACCATTTGACCAAAACATGCGTCTCCCTGCCATCCCAATTTTTCCGGTGACAATCTTTAACTCTCTTAGAGTAGCCACATCATCTGCCCACATCATCTGCCCCGTTACAAATTTAGAGGCATGCTGCATCGGAGAAACCACTGAGAGTGTTTGCCTTATGACATATAAGCACATTCTGATGCCTGTGAGCTTGTATAATGTTTGTAGAAAAATTTACTCTCGAAAAATTCTTTTACGAAGGGAAATATCAAGTTTCCTCCTTTCAGTGAAGATTTTCACTAAATGTGGTGCAACATATCCTATAATTTTTTAAGCACTTGTCTCAAATAGACAATTATGGCTGATCTTGTTAATTGTCTCCATTGATAAATTATATTCACATTCATTTTTTTATCATTAGAAGCGTTCATTAATTCAATGATTTTATTATTATTATTATTATTTGGTAATGATGTGCTTACTTTCCTTTTTTGCCACTAAAGGTTGTGATCTTTTGGTTACAGGGGCAAAATGGCAGTCATTTCCAGCCCAGGCCTCCCACCACCTCTTCCAAGCAAATGTGACTGGGAAATTGACCCATCAGAGCTTGATTTCTCAACATATGCAGTTATTGAAAAGGTCTGTTTCTTTTAGAAATCAATCTTAATTGTAAGATGGAATGGACGCAAATAGTTGTCAGAAAAAAATTGGGACTTTTTGTTATAATTTACACCACTCTACATGAAAATTAACATCATATCATTTGTTTTTCGTAGCGAGTGAAATCTGGAATCTAGGATCAGCAGTTTGGGTTACCTCATTAATTAAGCAAAATTTAAATAACTTGGCTCAGGATTTTATAGGGTCAATTTTTTTTTCCAAGTTGGTAGGAGCTCGCATTAATGGTTAAATGAACATCCCTTTATGCCAAAATTTTCTTCCTATGCGTAATCAAGGATAAAAAAACTACCATGTCTTTTCAGTTTTCTTCTTATCAAAAACTCTAAATTTGTCATTTGAACATATGATGGTTTGTGGTTTGTTCTCACATGTATTTCATATGACTGATATTGCCGTGTCAATTTCTGAATATGACATAAGGTGTGTATATAATAAGTATTTTCAACATTTCCATGAGTTAGACTACAATAAAATTGATTGCATCTAGAATCAATTTTCTTGTTTATCATTGTGGCTCGCTTTAAATATTTCAATGGATCTTCAATTGCTCGATAGTGTAGATATAATTCATGAATGCTTCAAAGTGAATATTTGAATCCATCATACATACATGATCAGTTCCACATGTAGAAGGGCATTGAGAGGGGAGAAACTAGTTACAGTCCCAATCTTTGGCATTCTTTTTGCACAAAGTAGACACTCTCAAGACTTAAGCTACCTATGTTGTAAGGATTTTCAATTTAGATATTAAATTTATTGTTAAATTCTATTTTGTAGCGAGAAACGGAGGAGTGAAGACAGTTGCAGTCCAGTTTACTGTTGAGGGAAAGTCAACTCTTCTGGAGATCCTTTTCTGGCATCAGATCTATGAGTTGAATCTCTTATTGTTGTATTTTTCTTTTAAAGTATATTATAACAATTTGTAATTTATACAATTAGATTTATTAATACATGGATTGTTTTTATTATTATTGCATTATTAAATTAATTATAATATAAAAATATTTTAAAAATCAAAAAAAGGTTTATCTATGAAAATGTGACCTTTTCCTGCGAAATATTTCACAGGAAAAGGTCTGCAATTTATTTTTATTAAATTCAGACTTTTCGCTGCGAATTAAAGTCGCAGCAAAATGTTACTTTTTGCTACGAAATAACAATCTCGTAGCAAAATACGACCTTTTACGACGCAATTATTTTCGTAGCAAATAGTTTACATCGTTGTAAATATGGCATTTTGCTGCGACAAAAGTTTCGTCGCTAAAGATAACTTTTTGCTGTGAAATATTTTTTGTAGCAAAAAGGCTCCTTTTGCAACGAAAGTTTACTTTTTGCTACGATAATAAGTTCGTAGCAAAAGAGACATTTTTCTACGAAATTAAATTTTCGTAGCAAAATATTTTCCCATACGAGGCAGTTGCAACCATAATAGTTACGAAATGATTTCGTAGAGAAAGGCTTTTTGCTACGAAAATATAGGTTTTTGCTACGAAATATTTCGCAGCTAATGCCCTATTTTCTTGTAGTGTGAATATCTTGTAACCAGCATATGTTTTTTTTGTAAGTTCATCAATATATCCTGTGACCGCATATGTTTTTTTGTAAGTTCATAAAAATGACTTTCTGTAGGATATTTTACTGTAAGTGCCCATGTGGTTCTGTCCAATATCGTAACTTACATAAATAAATAAAGACAACAATATTTTATTTTCTACAACTTTCACAAAGAAACATATAAATATTTTTTGTAAGTGCTAGCATATTTTGTGTAATTTGGATAACATAAATTGTTACTTATGAAAAAACATCTGTAAGTTATTGAGCAGAAAGTGACATTCCTGTTTTGAAAATAGAATAACACATGAAAACATGAATATTTATGCAAACACATGAAAGTACTTGAAATAACACATAAAAATATTTCTTCCACAACAGACACAAATACACTTGAATGATTCAATTGTTTGCATTCCTACATTTTTTCCTAGCCTAATGAATTGGGCTGCTGTCTCCCCCCGGATTCTCTTCATGTCCCTTTGGCTGAAGTCGAATCCACTGTGATCCCTTCGAGTCAAGTAATCCGCGTACTTCATTACGAAGAAAGCACAGTCCAAGCTACATTAGATATGCAAGAATTAGACAAATACATAAAGAACTCAAATACTAACAAGTGTATTAGAAGACTGTTTGAAGTACATTAGATTCTACTAAGTGTCCCTCACAATGGATTTCTGGCATTTCAAGTAAATGATAAAAATGAGTCTTTCTGAGAATGAACAGATGGTGTGAATTTGGTTTGACCTTGGTTATTACATCTCTGAAAAACTTAATATAACACTGATGGTTTACCTCATCTGCATAAGACATGTCCATTAAAAAATGAATTACACAAACAACCAGTCACAGAATATAAACAATTAATTACAGAAGAGAAATAGGCCATTTACAGCAAAGAAACAATCCATATACAATGACAACAAAGAATCTATGCATTTCTAAGAGGCTTGACAATCACAATCACATAATACAATTACGAAAATGAACTAATACAAATACACAAACAACTAGTACATTTACAATGAACACCAAGAACATAACCTGCCAATTCAATGGGCGACTCAATTTACATATCCAATGTAATAGCCACAACCTACCTATAATCCAAAAAAAGTAATAAACAGATCATGGACAGTTACAGACTGTGAACTATAAGTAATAAACAGAACAGACGAAATGGGCGAGTCCAGACGGTTGCCGGAGGAGTGACGGTCAGCGAGAGGGTTTCGGCAAGAGAGGTTCTTCACTGGGAGGAGAAGCACGTCGCTGAGATCGGGTTCGTCGGTGGGAGAGGGAGAGTCGTTGAGAGAGAGAGAGAGTTTCGAGGGTTTTGATTTTGAATTAAAAGAGAGGGTTTTGAGAGTTTTTGGTGGGTAATTAATGGAGGCATTTGTGTTGCAGGGTGTAAGTGGAAGAGAAGGGTATAAGTGGAACAAAAAAATGATGTGGTAGGTGGGGGTAGAAAAAATATGTGTGTACAACCAGGGGTAAAAAAAAAATTTAAAAGGTGGAGGCACAGAAAAAATCAAGCCTTCGCTACAAGGGTATTTGGGCAATTGACCCCTCCATATATATATTAGACTGATATATGATAAAATTATCACATAATTCATATGTTAAATGCACATGAAATGACATTTCAATCAATTATTGAAGACTAATGTGATTTGATATAATAAAGACGTGATTAAATTTTATATATTATATAGATTTCCGATAATATGCGGTCGTGCGGTCGCGATCGCGGGCCGTCCGATCGCGGGTCCATTGCATCCAACGGTCGACGTGAATCGCACCCGACCGTCCGATGCGATGGACCCGTGATCGACGGCCCGTGATCGCGACCGCACCGACCGCACGACCGTATAATATCACGACTCTATATATATAGAGAGAGAGAGAGAGAAGAGTGATATGATGCGAACATCATACCCTCCTCATGACTTGTGGTCACCTTATAATCACTGTGAGATTGGAGTTCATTCAATCAAAAGGTGATTTATGATGGTTAAAAAAATCACCTAGTTTTTTTAAGAGAGAAACAGATGAATAAAAATGAAAATCACGATTTAGGAAAACATGTAATTCAGTTGATGGTAATTTGATCATCAGATAAAAATCCATTTAATCATATGGTGATAGTTAGATGGTGATGAGACATAAGTGTAAGGGGATGGTGTCCGCAAATGCATATCAGTAAGGGTGGTAAACGAGCCGAACGAGTCGAGCTTTAACCTGCTCAGGCTTGGCTCGTTTAACAACAGGCTCGGCTCGGCTCAAGCTCGGCTCAGGACCGAGCTTTATTTCGTATTCAAACTCGACTCGTTGGGCTCGTGAAAAGCTCGGTTGAAGCTCGGCTCGGCTCGTTTATTAAACAAGCCAAGCCGAAGCTCGAATTAAGGCTCGGCTCGGGCTCGTTTAACTAAAAAAAAAAATTAGCATTTGAAAAGTCACATTTCACAAATCACAACATCTTATACATGTGAAAATAATATAAGCTCGAGCTCGGACTCAGCTCGGGCTCGGTTCGGGCTCAGCTCGTTTCCTTTTTTTCTATTTAGTAAACGAGCTCGTTCAAGCTCGAGTTCGGCTTGGCTCATTTACAAACCGAACTTTAAAAATTGTTGAAGCTCGGCTCGTTTATCTAATCGAACGAGCCTGAACAAGCTTTAACCGAGCCGAACCTGAGCTGCTCGACTCGTTTACCAGCCCTACATATCAGATTAAAGAAACCAACATGACATCACTAAAAATCAAAGTTCATCACCATCATCAACTGATTAATTAGATCTATAATCAATTAAGTGAAAACCCCCACCCCCCTCCCCCGCATATTTTGGAGCACTAGATACATATTCTTTTAAATACTCGATTAAAGTATGTCAATTGTCAAAACAAACACTATATTTCAAGATATGCTATATTAACCCAAAAAAATAAAAATAAAAACACCCCCTCAAAAGATGCCGAATTTAAACAAGCTTTGCAAAGTACAAAATCACAAGGTGACATATGACACTGTCGCATTTAAAGTCTTTCCCAACATGGAAGTGCTAAAATATTTCCTCCACTTGGTTCACCTGTACAAACACACAGACTGATAGACATATACAAGGAGAATTTGATATTGAGAGGAAACTAAAAGAAACCAATTATGAAAAAAAGACCATGACACATTCAGTTCTTCACATTATTCTAAATGCATGAAAACTAATCACCATGACTTAGGGGAAAATACACCCCCCAAACAAGAAGTCAAGAACCAACATATTCAAAAGAAAAACAGAAAGCATTGCTACACAATCCCATTTACAGCCCTGCAGTCTCATATCTCTCCAATAAACTAAGCATGTAATTTTTCACTTTTTCAGTAATTAAATCCATACAATCCATGCATTGATATATATACTTCAGTTTTTTAAAGTACATACATTTAAAAACATAAAACATGGAAGAATTACAGGTAGGCTGCTAGCGGAACTCTCCCTAACATTTCAAAATAACAATAAAAATAATAATATCAAGGACACCAAAAACACTTTCAAGAAGTAATATTACCACCTTGTCTAGATCCATGCCCAACAACAGCCAACAGTGCACTCTTCACAAAAACAACCGAATTGAACCTCCTCAGCCCTCCAACAGCCAAGCCACCAAAGCAAAGCGTCGAAGTAGGAGAACCACCACAGCCTCTGGCGGTCTCTGGCTCCTCCTCATCGTCCTCATCGCACGATGACCGGCTCCGCCCGGACGACGAAGAGGGGGAGGAGGAGGAGGAGGAGGAGGAGGAGAGGCACTTCTTCTTGGAGAAGATGTTTTTGAATAGCTTTGCATTATTCTTTGAATGCTTTGTTATTGTAGAATTGGATTGTTTATGGTTGGAGAGGTAGGAGGGAGGGGGAGTGAGTGGTGGGAGCTTGGACTCGGGCGGTGGCTCCGCCTTGGGCTTCCCGGGCTGAGATTCCCAGTGGAAGGGGACGGCGCGGGAAGCAGCAGTGTAGTAGACTCTGAAGGAAGGGTTGGTGGTGGAGGACTCCTTTGATAACAGCCTTGCATGGAACTTGTTGTACTCTTCATTAACTTTGATTTGGAGAGGGAGAGCATCAGAGGATGCCATGTTTGGTTTTTTTTTGTTTGTTGGGTGGTTGGTTTTTTAGAAGGTTTGGAAAGGTTTTATGGAGGGGGAGGGGGAGGGAGGTATAAGATATGTATATCATTTATGGGGTGTGTCATGTGTGAGTTATGGAAAATAAGTGTGTGTGTGTGACATAGGATGCATGTGGAACATGGGACTGACCTTGTGGATCTCCTGTGTTAAAAGTCTCATAATTTTTTGTGCCAGTGAATCAAAACATGCCATGTAGACGGTGTAAAAACACTAAAAATAGTGCATGTACAATACTTTTGAAAATACTGAAAATAATGAGGAAAATTTGAAAAATGCTGTTTTATTTTCATGTATGTGACCTTACTTGATTGGTGGATAGAGAGTCTCTTATGTAAAAGACACACCGGATGTGCACTCCCTGACCTTGAGAGATGAACTGATGAGTCTCCACTAAGAGACTAAGTTGTAGCGATCCCACTGATTTAACATGTGAGATTATAATAACTTTTTTTTGTTTTATCACAAATTAAATTCTCGTGTGATCCAACTCTGAGTGTCTCACATCTCTTGGATCATGTTACCTCTCTATAATGATCAGATTGAACTATTTAGATGCGTAAAACATAAAATACTTTGATTTACTGATCTTATGGAGATAAAGTTTTTTTTTTTTGGTCGGTTTATGGAGATAAAGTTGGAATTAAGGATTCAATTGATGGTGTCCCATTTGAAGCAGTTCTTTTTCTCTTTTTTTCGGATATCGAAAAGACCCCGTGGCTAATCATACGGCCAAATTAAGAAGGCTACCTTCACCTATTTGCTATGTTCCACGGTTTCTTGAAAATATATATACAAATACGATTCATTTGAAATGGAATGAATTTAAACGTAGAAAAATGGATTGATTGGAATACTTGTAAACAATTTTTAAGAAAAAAAAGGAAATGCTATATGCATGTTTGTTCATTCAGTAATGAGAGAGTTTAACTGTGATCAATCAGAGCTGTATATGTCTGTGTAAATCATAATAATATTATTTCTACAAAGATCAACTATATATTTAACGTTGAAATCTAAATCTGCTGTTATTTATAAATCCAGATCTAAGCATTTTCGAGCTGAATAAAGCACGAGATGAGTACTAATTGTTAAAATATACGAAAGTATTGCATACCAAAACAATTATTATTACAAATTGTCACTAAAAAAAACACAGGGAAGACTGACTTAAAAGTCTTTTTTTAATGGGGTAAATTCATTAGTCCTTAGACAGTTCGACTAGCCAACCAGATGTCAATAATTATTTCTCACAAAATGAGTTAAAACAAAACATCAAATTGATTGACTAAAGACCAACCAATGCATTAAATCTCATGGCACAACACCAAAGAAAATGAAAATGTCACTAGCAAAGAAAAAACAAACCATAGTGTTATAGCTTACGTGGACCAAAACCAGACCACCCATGTGGCTTAGTAAATGCATTGCATTAGCTAGTTGGAGAAATTAATCAAAGGATCAGGTTTTGTTTTATTTTATTTTATCTATATTTTTTTATTGAAAGATGAACATGACATTCTTATGCAGTCATTTCTGCATTTTTAACTCAATATATGTGAGGATGAATACCAGATGAACCAAACAGATGGCTGTAAAAGTATCCAAGTATAACAATGCCCATTTCATAGTACAAAGTTCGATCAGCTTATTTTATATGACCCACGCAAGATAAACCATTCAATATCACAACAATAATAATTTGAGTAGATTATTAGTTGTATTGTTACATGATTACACATGACTTATTTAATGAACATGGCCTGCCCACATGTGAACTTCTCCAACCACTGAAAAGCAGGAGATGCAAACAAGGTTCCAATGGTGTCTTGGTTTTCATTAATAGACCACAAAAGGCGGCCATTGTTGGTGGCAAAGTCACATGGTATCCATATTTGGTAGCACCTTTGGTGAAAGATTCAACTGTGACAGTTTTTTTTTTATTGCTTTGTCTGACAAAGGTTAGGTCATTTGTGTTGGTGGATTTGCTTTTATAATGAATTAATGTTGATTAAGAGAAAAATGGTTTCAATCGTCATTTGTTAATATATATTTTGAATTTGTTGTAGGTGATGAATTTCAATTTTGTCCACCAAAGAAATCCAAACAAGCAATAAATAGTTAGGGAAAACATTAGACAATCATTTTTACATTTCAAAACTTAGACCCCACAAATGTTTTCATTTTTTTTAAAATAGTAAACATTATTTAATAAGGTATATGCTTTGATAAAAAAAAATTATATATCATTATATTTTAAATTGAATGAACTCATTTTTAGTATGTGTAAGAAAAAATTTAATAGAGTATATGCATCGTCTAACAATGTATATGTTTCATTAGATTTCTAATGAGGTGTATAAGACTGTATTTTGGACTGTAAAAAAACTGAGTGTAATAGTACCCAATAGTCAAAAGCACCTTCAATGGAGAACCAAATGCTCTACTTGTTTTTTTTATATTTAGATTTTTCTTGACTTTCAATGTAAGGATGTCAAGTTATCATGATTAAAATTAGAAGGTCGAGAATCGGTGACTTAACATTTGTCTCAACTCTAAATTCATCAAATGACAAAATGTGAACCACACATTCCCCATGACTGAAGTCTGGTAAGATCCCAAGCACAAAAAACTAAGCAGAGAATCCAAATTCCAAACTCTCCATGAAGGATCGAACAAGCATTGTTACACACAGTTTTTATAAGTAGTCCTACATGCAGTGATGTACATCTTTCAATTGGGTGAAGAGTGTGTGTGTGTGTGTTTGTGTTTCGGCACAATAAAGTACTTCCATGTTTCAATGACGAAATGCCCATCATTGAACAGCACATGGGATTTTGTATTGACTCGGCAGACATCCAAAAGCCCAAAGAGTTATGTCCAGCCCATTCAATCCAAAGCCCAGACATACACTGAATAATCTTTGGGCTTTCCATAAGCGTTTAATAAGACTTAAATCTTGGACCTGATGAACCCCTATATTAGGGTCCTCTTGAACTACTTGTCCTAAATATTGGTAAAACATCTGTACTTTTGAAGTTTATACATGGCTAATGAAGTCATTACTTTTATAAAAAAATGAAGTCCATACACATGAATTGAATGCATGTATTCTTACATTTTGTGTAATAAAGTACACAAGGCAATTTATATCTCTTATATTTTGTTTCTAACCTGGATATGATTTCTTATTTTCTTTGCTCCAGTTTAGGTTTGTAAGATTGTATGGGACAGGTTTTAATGTGTATCAGTTTGTGCTGGTGGTAGTAGATATATATTGATGCAATGAATTTAATATATTGATTAGTATGTGTGGGTAAGCTTGTCACTAAGATGGAACATTTCATTTTATGGAACTGGATCTGTATTTTTTTCTTTTATCTTATCATGTCAAACTAAGATTGTTCCAACTGAACTAGGGTAACCAAAAGAAAAAGGTTTCGGTATTTATCTGCAGCTAATCAGAATGGACTTACCTCATTTGTGGAGCAAGTATTCCCCAACATATATGACCGCAGCTTATCCCGACACCATCTATTTGTGTGTAAGGTCTCAATCGTCAAGCTCTTCCAAGCTCCTGTATTAGAGTGCTCACTATGTTAATATTCACTGTGTTATTTGCATTCAAGAATCGATATCGTGGACAATCGCCTTCAAAACCTCCAGCTTCTCTAAAAACTCCAGCGCTTGTTTGAAAACCTGCACAACAATAATGGAAGGATTAACCTGGACAACAAGATTGGGATGTACTAATAAGACTTGTCACCTAAAAAGACCACACCAAAGTAACAAAGATGATGATAATCATTGATAAAAAGAAATGCTCAAACCTGTAGAGATACAACTTCATTCTTAGATTGCTAAAAAAAGGTTTGAATGAATTAAAAATTCATGTACACTTTCATCAGTAAAATAGAAGTATTGCGGTGAGAAAAAAAAGAGTGCATGCGAAAGAAGAGGAAGCTTGGGACAGTCTTCATTTTAAAGGGGAAAAAAAAGAGCGAGGCTTCTTTCCACTAATTTGACAAGACAAAAGTCTGTGTGAACTGGGTCATTTTGCAAAATCACATTATTAGTCTGGAATCTTTGGCAAATAAAAGGATTTCCATCAAAAGTTATTAAAATCCTTTTAATAACTTTTTCTTGGAGGTTTGTCCATCTCAATAATTCAACACCTGTTGAATTAGTTTTTTTAAGATATCCTTAGATCATAAAAGCAGACCCTGACCCATAAAGTAATGGCCCAGCCGAGCCTTTAGCTTGCATGATCCTGATCGAGTGATTAGTCGAGCTCATTTGTAAAAGTATTTCATGGGGCAACTATGCCATTGTATATGTAAGAACTCCCTAACATCCTTTTTCATTATCATCACTATCAAGAGAGGAAAGGAGGTAAAGTGGAGCTCTGTCCACCAAAATAAGCAAAATCAGACAACATCAATGTTTCCTTCAAAAACAATTTGGTTCAGGATTCAATAATTACATTACAGAACATGAAATGCTGTCATGGACTCAAAATCTGCTACCATGGGTACGACTCAAAATCTGCTACCATGGGTACCACAATTCATAAATATGAAGATTAAGCATAAAAGTGAAAGAATAATTTACCTCGATATATTTTCTTAGATTTAGGCTTGCTTCAGACAGCCTTAGAAGGCTCTCCTGTGCCTCTAACAGAGAGGCCCTTGCACCCAAAAACCTCCTCCCTTCCACCTGAGAAGGAAAGTAATTGCATGATGCAACTTGAAGAAATGCCGGATCTGGGAAAACACTTAGGGATACATGTATGTTTTCTTACAAAAATCTGCATGAGGATTCAACTAATACATTACATAATACGAAATGGCATCATGGACTAGTAGTCTAATATTAAGTGTGCCACATGGATGTTTTCTTATAACAATCTGGCTACATGGATGTTTCTAACAACAATCTGCATTAGGGCTCAAGTAATTGATTATGGATTAATGCGTACCAAAAGTCATAAAATATGACAATTAAGCAGAAAAGCTAAGAGAATCATTTACCTCAATCTGATGTCTTAGATTTAAGCAGGCACCTGACAACTTTAAAAGGCCTTCCTGATGTTCCGATAAAGTGACCCTTGCATCTGACAGCCTCCTTCTTTCCACAGTATCCACATCATCCATATTCATATGGGACACATTAGTAAATGCTTCTGACCTGAAATGTAAAAAAGTAGTGATTTGGCAAACCCTTCTATATTACCCACCAATATATCATCTAGTGTAACAGGAAAAAGGTTAAGTACTGAGCAGTCATATAAAATTTTGTAAAACAAAAATGCAAGTTAAATGCATTATCCTTAAAGACCACACCAAGACATAAAAGATTGTGATGAAGTACTATTTCCAATACAGAAGAAGGGGCAACCACAAAAAGATATTTGTCAACAATAGAGATATACGAGGTCCATACCTGATTAAATTGTATAACAGTTTATAAAAGATTATAGTCATATATCCAACAACAATTGTTTTTTGTTTAGTATTTCTGCACATTAAAATTTTCCCTCATCCATTAGGTTTCAAGTTTCAAGTTCCATTTGCCTCTCTCAATAACCTGTTCTTCGGAGTAATCATTATGTCCCCCTCCAATGTTGAATTGAACTCATAAGTATTTTTACTCAAACCAGTGATTGTACTCATCTTTCTTTCTTCTATAATAAACATTTCTTTTCTTAATTTGGCCATACTCCTCTGAGTCCTCTACTTTTTGCAATCACATAATCCATCATGCGGTCTGCATCAAAACATACTGTTGCTTCCACTAATCCTTGTAGAACATTTTAATTGTTTAAATGCCAACATTTGCTTCTACTTAATATTTATAAATTAGTACATCATTGTTTTTCTAATCCATGACCAACATTGGGATGCAACGTTTTTTTAAACAATCAAAATGGATACCCAGAAAACATAACAAAAAAGCCACATGCACAAGACAGAAATAGATAATAAAAAATGTATGCACGCACTATCTAAGAACAACTAACCAAATTCACAAAAACATCGCATGCATTCTCCGGTTGTGTTAAAAGCGTTCATCCAGAAATAAAATATATCAGGATGCCACAAGCACGAGATGGAAGCTGTTAAGCATCCTCTGAGAGCTATTGCAGTACATTCACAAAACTCAGGTATGCTGTTAACAGAAGAATCCTTTTACTTAGATCCTGTAATAGAGGCATACCCTGCATGCGTAACAAATAATTTCCCATGTACTAATGCAGCAGCTTGGAGTATGGTCTGACAACGGTTCAAATTTACACCTGTTTCACCAGCCTGAGGACCTTGTGCGGATGCACAATTACTTGATCCTGCTCCTGGGGAAAATAAATATACAGGGGAAAAAATAAAATTGGTTGGTATGTTCAGCAAGCTTTGCATCATGAAAAAAATTTATTGATCAAGAATATCATGTGCAGATGGATGTCTAGCATTTCTTTGCAACAAATGCACAGAAAATATGGCAGAGAAGTCATTTTGCTTGTGCATCAGAGAAGCCAGAAAAACACAGAGCATCGTGGATGAAGACAACTTCGAATATTAAACATGTATAAACCTAAAAGATCAGGAGAAACATGTCAACTGTCACATTGTCACATGTTCATGTTGTAGTATCTTACCAGTTTGAGTTGTAGTATCTTACCAGTTTGACAAGGATGGAATTGGCCTTCTTTTGCAGTCCCCTGTTTCGGGCAGTCTGGCTTTCGGTAGGAACAATCAATGATCTGCAAGTTGGGCAACTTGATTTTCGTTCTAACCATTATCGCAGACAGTGAACATGAGACAGGTGTCCACAATGTAATTTTTTCGCAGTAGTCATCTCCTCGCGACAGATTATGCAGGTAGCATCACTCCTGTAATTTCAACCACATCTCTACGAACTTTATAAAAAAGAGAAGGTATCAAAAATGAAAAAGAATACAGGTTAGGCAATTGATGGCTCACGTTTGAAGCTTTTCAGCGGTCACATCCGGAAAATGTTCATTCATATTTGATGTGATTTTCCGATATCGAAGATAATCAGCAACACGAATTTTGAACTTACGGAATGTTTTATAGAGGCTAAGCAGTGGTATGTGATAGTTCCTATAACAGGTTTAAGTTTAAAAGACATTAGCACACAAAAAGAAACTGCATTACCCAAAACCTCAATGACAATCAGAAAATGGGAACAATAAACAATATTTTCAGTATGGTGAACACAGATTGTCTAAGACTATCCACCAGAAATCATTCCTATCAACTATCAACAGATCAATGTGTTAATTACTGAAGACATACATAACATTTTAAACAGAAATTCTATTATTAGAACTAAAAGCTATTTTCGCTTTGGTCAAAAGCTGAGTTCACTACGGGCATTTGGGAATGAGTTTGAATTAAGTACGATTCCAACAAAAGCAAAATATCCTAAATTTCATAACAAAAAATATAGAGCTTAGTAAACCCTAAAATAGAATAAAATGCCCACAAGAAGGATCACATTGGACAATATTCACGGTTAACCAACATGATTCAATTACTCAATCTGACAACTAAATCTCTCAGTTGACAAGATTAATCCTGAAACAGATATTGCGCTAAAGTAAAGAAATCTCTCATCACTATCATCTACACAGTGCTAAATCAACACTATCAAGCTTCAATTAAACCATATTTTTACACTAATTTACTCATCTAATGGCCATAGCAAAATCACTCAATGGCATAGTCCGTTAAACTTACGAGAAGATCATAAAGATGATACAGCTATTCAACAGGTGAAGCAGATCACGCACAAGTTCCAACTGAAACGTATATGTCGCTTTCCTCTCAAACTGACCCTCCATAAGCATATCAGCGACAAAGAAAACATACTTGATCAATATCACCACAGCATTCATCGCCAAAATCATGTACCTGAATTCAAGAAAATCAATCAATCACCGACCAATCACAAAGCCACAATGACAAAGAATTCCAAACCAAGACTCACTCGAAGACAAAATACAACGAGGCTGAAGACCGCAACAGGTGGATGTAAAGGAACAGAGAATCGACAGCGAGGAGGAAAAGGAGGAAAGAACAGAACCGGAGTTGCGAATGCAAGGCCTCCAGCGGCGTGGCCTTGACGTACCTGAACCGCTTCTGCGCGAGCCAGTGGAGCCCTTTGAGCTTGAAGAGGGCGGCCTCCATGCCGAAGAAGGAGAAGATGGAGTCCGGCCGGAAGACGGTGATGGCGCAGAGGATCTCCACGAGATCGATCCACGAGCGCTCGTTGAGGGACTCGATCTCCGCCTCCCGGAGCTTGCCGAGGAAGATGCGCTGGACGAGGTGGGCGGAGGCGTGGATGGCGACGGCGGCGTTGTTGAAGAGGAGGAGGAGGAGAAGGAAGAAGGCATTGGAGGTGGAGAGGTGGACCGCGGCGGGGAAGAACTGGCCGCTGATGCGGAAGGAGTAGTGGATGGCGGCGGCGGCGGCGGCGGTGGTGAGGAGACTCAGGGCGGCGTAGGTCTGGAGCCTCATCGTTTCTTGTTCGGGATCATGAAAGAAACCCTAATCGGTTGGAGATGAAAAAACGGGAATCGATTTGGGGATTTTTGAATTTTTTTTTATACCAGAGTTCGAGATGACAGTTGGGTTTGTGGAGGACAGCTAATGATGGGAGAAAACGTTTTCTGACCGTTAATCACGATAATAATATTATTATTATATTAAATTTTCAAGATATATGTTAAAGATAATAAATCTTTATAATGAGTAAATGACTAAAAAATAATTTCTCAAAAACAAGAAATACTCAAATAAGTTATTTTTTAAAATTATACATAAAAAATCTCATTTTACAATTTTAATAATACAAAAGACTAATCTATTATTATATAATTAAATCCTTGATACATTCTATATCTCTTAACTTTATTAAAATATTTTACCCTCTTAATTTTATTAATATATTTCACACATTTTCATGTAGATCAATTTTTTTATTGTAAGTTCTTTGTAATTAGGTGGATTTTGTGAAATATGTATCAATATAATTTGAGTTATGATGAACTCCATTAAATGTTGATGTTTTTTTTTTAAATGGATATGTACAAATGATATCATAAAAATATGTGAATAAATATTTAGAATACTAAAATATTATCTGCTACATTGTGGCACAACACATATTTAAATTACATATATTATAATTATACACAATGAAAAATGATAAACAATATCATATAAGATATATATAGAAACACACAGTATAATATATAAAAACAAAACATGATTGATTTTTATAGAGATATTGTTGTTTTGTAGAAAAAATAGATTTTTAGTGTGGAATAAAGAGAGATATTATATATTTAATTACATAAGAGCATATTAGTCTTTTATGTTTTCAAAACTGTGAAATGAGTTTTTTTAGATATAATTTTAAAAAATAGCTGATTTGAGTATTTCAAGCTCTTAAAAGATTTTTTTATCATTTTTTCATCTTTAATTGTAGGTATTAAAATTGGGGATTGGGGAACGTGAGGTGAAAGAGGCGGTGGCATCGGTAAAACGACGGGTGGGGCTATTTGTTCCCAAAAGTAATGTCATCTCATGCTCATCCCCTTCATTTGATAATTCCAAATCCATATGTTTTTAATTTAAGAATCTTACTAAATTTAATGAATTAGGCGAGAGGTTCAATGTTAGTTTTTTTCTTTTTTTTGTTGGGAGATGGAGTCCTATTCATATTAAATTATATATATTTTTGTTAGTATCAATCATTAGCTAACATATGTCATCTCACATGTTTAACATATGAGGTTTTTTGAAATTTTTAGACACTTATCAATCTTTGACGGGAGACTAACAAAATTTATGGGATTCAACATTAACTAGATTCATCTTTAATTTCTACAAAATAATTTTATTTCTTACAATATTTATTATAATTTAAATATTTTAAAATTGAAGATTTTAATATATTCAAGAGTGGAGGCTGTTGAGTTGAAAGGTGAGGGGGTTATGGTGAAGTGATGGGGTTAAAGTGATGATGGTTACCCACCATATTCATAAAAGTTGAATTTTTATTCTCCAATGGCTTTGATGGACTGCTGTCTGAATCTCTATATTAGTTGGGGTTAGGGTGTGATCTCATGGAATCCCTCACCCCTCCGCTCCACCCCTCTTTTCTATCTCACTCCGACCTCTTTTTCTCCCCTCCGTTCTCTAACTTCTCCTTCGCGCTTCCTCCGCCACCCTCCTCTGTCCCACCTCTATCGCGTGGTGGCCCTTTTCTCTCTCTTCCTCTTTCTATTGTTCCTTTTCCATCATCTAAAAAAATTCTAAGTGATGAGAACGAACCTTCAATCAGTGGAGATAACCCCTCCCTGATCAAAGGAACGAGAGAAAATATCCCTATTTATAAATTCTTAAAAAATCAAGAATAGTATAAAGTTATAAAAGAGTTCATAGAGTTTTATTCACCCTGTTTTATTACAATCCACTTGATTTTCAAATCCACCCCGCTCAAATTTAAAAACCATAACCCCACCCCAATATATTCTCTTTCTCACATTCTCTCCCTCCTCAGAATCTCACTCGGTCTCCCTTTGCCAGGAAAGAAAAGTCAGTGGAGAAGGAGAATGTGATGGAGTCCAGGGAGGCAGTAGTTGTCCGGGTGCGAACTTGACTAACAATGAAGCTGAATGAGTTCTCCGTCACATGGGGTGGTTGGATATATTCTCAATTTAAAAGGGGTGGATTGAGTAACGGAAGGGGTGGAAATAAAGGCCCTTAAAAAGTTTGAATGGTACAATGGGTATCGCTTCCACGTCTAGGTTTGCGAATCAAAAGACCTCCGATATTCTCACCTTCGATTCTGCGCCAATGCGCAACCTCCGGAGACCGTCCACTTCGCTAATTATTGGACGAGAAACCGATTCCAAAGTTCACCAGGCGGTGACGGGATCTCAGATCTTCCTCTCTTTTTCACGTGTCAACATCGGGTCTGATGTCATCATCAATATCTCTTCCTTCCTCCAATCATTTAATATTAAATTTTTGGGAAACTTTCATGTAACCCCCTTGCAAACAGTCTAATATTCATAACCCCTTAATTTTTTCAAAAGTCTTTATAATAATTGTAAACACACATGAAAATCCAAATAGCCCCTTGAGTTAAGAATCTGTTGACCGGATTTAAAATATTTATTTGAATATTCTGTTATTCAAACCCATATTTGAAAATCTATATCTTATTAATCTCCTACATTATGCAAATTATTCAAAAAAATAATCCTAGATGAAGCTCTAGAGAGAAAGAGAAGAAGAAGAGTTACATGTTTTCATATGGGAGCAAAACAATAACTTTCAATGTGGGGGTTAAAGTGGTTAACTTGACTAATAAAATGAGTTATTTGGATTTTTGAAAAAGTCAGGGGCTATAGGGATATCGGGCTGTATGGAGGGGGTTATATGGATTTTTCACTCCACATTAAAGTTGATTTGTCAAAAATATTATTTGATATGGAGAGGGTTTTCTTCATGGATTAATAGTCGTCTACGTTTGGATTTGTCGATTGGGCTTGAAGTACACCGTTTTCAGGTCTGATTTTTTCCAATCCGATCTTGTTTTCCAATTGGGTTTGTCGATTTGGATCGAAATTTTGGGTCTTTGAAGCATGATTGGATGAATCGATGTTTGTTTTGTTGGGTTGTCTTGGTTTTCCAACGTTTCGATCGATTTAGCTATCGGTATTGCTTCCTTAGGTTTGTTGGTGTGTTTGCTGATGTTTCTCTATGAATATGTATGTGATAATTGAGTTTTTTGTGCGATATTGAATTTGTTTGCACCTATGAAACAATTGGGTGGAACATATAAATTGTGAATCTGTGATGATTTTGAGAAAGAAGTTTGTTTGGATCAATATATGATTTAATTGATCATGGATTCTTTATTAGGTCGCAAGTTTGCAGCAAGTAGGGTAGTTGATGGCCCCATTTGGAATTACTTGTCAAACTAATTCTGCTTCTGCAAAATCAATTGGCTTTAAACATGGTTATTTTTTTAAACTTAAGCTTTTAGATTTGGATTTTGGTTTCTAGTCTTAGGTCCCGTTTGGCAACAGGTATGAGAGTTAGCTTTTAAAACAGGATTTGTAGGAAGTTGTCAGATTATGAAAAAGCTGTCTCTCTGCAGCTTTTAATTAAGCTGCAACTTTTTTTGTTTGAAAACGGATTTGGGGAACTTAACTTCCTACAAACACAAAAGCTCACCAAACTATTTTCAAACGGGGCCTTAAAAGTCAACAAAACATTATCAGGAAAGCTAGTTGAGAATAGTTTTTATGAAAGAAAATTGAAAATTGGTTCGAAAAGTGGGTGCAAGTGTGCAACTGAATGACAAATAATGATAGCCCTTAAATTACAGTCAGAATCGAAGCATACTGGAAAGGTTTACTGTAAAGCATGAATTCTAACATGTTATTAAATTAAATATTCTGTCATCGAGGTGAGTGCATTAATGCTGAAAATTAATCTTTGATTTGCAGTATTATCATTTAAAAAAAGGGGAAAGTTTAGGTATTGTATGATGTGGTTATTATTGTTGCTTAAACAATTATGTTCACTTGTTTTGGATACTTGTTTGGTTGTTACAATTTGATGATTCAATGAAATTTATTTTCTGTACTTGGGTCGAGGTTTCTGATGACACTCTTTTGAATTTTGTGCTTTAACATTGATTACCTAAGATGTCACTTATCAAATTTTGTTTATCTGGTTTTTGCTTTTTCTTTATCATAGGTATAATGGGTATGACAGGTGGGTTCTTAGTTCTTCTTGTTCTGGCTGGAAGTTTGGCATTTGTAGATGCCCGAATTTCCATGATATCTGATGAATCTGGTAGGCCTTGACTTTGATTTTTTAATAATATATGATTGGAATTTTTTACACTTTGTTATGTCAAATTTATCTATATGTGCTTTCTTTTCTATATGACCTTTAAGTATGATTTTACTACACACTATGCTTCTCAGTGAATGTAAGAAGTTTTATGGGTAGTTAATGAATATGATAAAACTGAATGAAGGTTTTTTTTTTTTTTTTTGCTGATACTTTAGGATGAGATTTTTTCTAGCAGTAGATACTTTCAGATAAGAAGCCAAAGTTGAGTCGATCAAAAAAGTATTTTTGTTGTCCTCAGACCGTGAGGTTTAAAAATGAAAGCCATTTTACCTTACAATAAGTTTGTCTCAGAAAAATATCAGGCCTAATCATTTTGCACAAGTTGGAAGGGTTTTATGCTTTCTGAAATCTGACTAAATAAGTAAAACATTAATTGAATTTCAGTTTCGAAGTAGATGCAATCATATTTCCACATATTGTATTATCTGTGATTTCCACTTACTCTGAAAGGAATTTGGGTTGAATCTGTTGATGCAACTTTCTGGACCTTGTCAAGTAGAGCATTTATAGCACATAATTAACTAAACTCTTTGTGAGGTAGGTGTTACTATTCAAACCATCAAATACATGCTGCCAATGAATATTATTATTCGTATGCCACAAACTAAAGTTGCATAACATATAGGAACTGTCAAACTAATTGATGAAATATTGCTTTTGATGTCTGACTGAAGTTCCCTGTCACTGAACTTAGATAACAACCCTGTCAAAATAAAATGGCGGACTATTGACTTCTTCCCTGATTGGTCCTTCCCATGCTGTTAGGAAATCTTTGTTTATAGTTCTTAGGCTCAACTTCGATTATGGGACAATTTGATCATTGCATGTTTCTATCTTGTATATGTGAACTTTTATTAGGATATGCATATTAGAATTTCACCAGAAACAGATGAAGTTGATCTCCTGTGCTCTACTTTCAGTCACACAGATAGGCCACCAGATTATTGAAACAGAAAGTGAAAATTCTCAAGCATTTAAGAGGAATGAACGATTGTGCACTTTATGTGAGCAGTTCGCTACTCAAGCTATAACTTATCTTGGTGAGAATCAGACCCAAACTGAAGTCATCAAGTCCCTTCATCAGGCATGTTCTCGGCTGCATTCTTTCGAAGAACAGGTACACTCCTACTGTGATAGAACATTCTCTGGTGATGTTTCTGACCTTGTCAAATGCTCTGATACTGTAAACATTTTAACAATGAATATGAATTTTTTGGAATTATCAAATTCATGATAAGACTATCATATGATTTTGTTGTTAGCAGAGCACATCATGCTATAGTTTATCTGTAACTAGTTGTCTGTGAGTCTTCCTAGATGAGGATGATTTGACCTGAAGTTTCAGCTTAATGCATAAAAGCTACGTTCGAAACCAATTTTTAAAAAACAGCTTTTTCGCAAAAGCATTTCTCAACCAGTTTTTTTTTTTTTCATAAAAAGCTGATTTCAACCAATTTTTTTCCCCATAAATCTGTTTTGTTGATTATTGACATAAAAAAACAAAATGAACCAAAAAGCTAATGTTAGAAAAAAAAATCATTTGGAAACAATTATCTAAATATTGATTTTGCAGAATCAGAATCTGTTTGACAATTGGTTTCAAACAGGTTCTAGATTAATAGGATCTCCACTTAAGAGAGCCATGATTGATATAACATATGTATAGCTTACTTTCCCTTTTCTACATGTATATGGAAATTCATGAGAATTGACCAAGAGTTACATATCAATTCATTATCTAGAAACATATCATAATTGTACTTTTTTAGACCATCATGCCCGAGGATTGCTAATTGATTTTGGATGATGGTAAAATATCAAATTGGACTCCTCATCATGGTTTTTAGTGTAACATCTCAAGTATTCTCTTGTAGTGCCTCCTATTGGTGGACTACTATGCACCTCTCTTCTTCATGGAAGTTGGCTCGGTAGATCCAGAGGGTTTCTGTGAAAAAGTGAATCTCTGTGAGGATGCGATGGTTCTTCCACAAAAGCAAGATGGCTGTGAATTCTGCCACCATGCTATATCTGAAGTTTTGGTCAAGCTGAAAGATCCCGACACCCAGGTAATATATCAGTCATGCTGATGTGTTACTTGTTAGATGAAAGGTTTCATGTGGTGCTGTGCACTCTCTGCCACCTCCATTTTTTTATATGGTGCTATTTCTCTGGTTAAAGTATCAATATTGTGTTGGATAACTGTCGCGTCGCTTTTATAGACTTCAAATTTTATTCTCATCAAGAATGTGATGACGATTGTTGCATTTGTAAGTCCATTTCATTAATGTTGAAGATATATAATTTTCTTCTGCCTACTTTGCATCTTTCTTCTTCCTCATGTGACAGCTTGGTTATTCATCTGTTGTGTGTTTGATTATCTTAATATCTTAATATATGTGGAGTCTGTTAAGAGTTTCCTAGAGGACATCGAAGATCGAGATGCCAATATCAAAAGGAAAAGTCCTTTACCCCCCGTTTGGGGTGAAGAATAAAGAGTGAATAGGGGAGAATACAGTAGAATAAGCTCCAAACAGCTGTTTGTTTGACAAGAATAAACCTTGATAGTTATGTCTGGATAAGCTAGGATAAGACCTGATAACTATTCTAAGAAAATGGTGGAATTGTTTATCAGGGCTTATCTATGCCAATGGATAAAAATACCCTTCTCTGTCATTTTAAAATATTTATCTCACATAACACTCTCTGCACACATTTCAAAAACTGTCACATCTATCATATCACACTCATATCTCTTATACTTATTCCCAAACACAAATAATTTATGCAGGGGTATAATTGTCATTTAAAAAGTCATAAACTCTTATCCATCTCTTATCTACCACTTATCCATATTTTATTCAAGGTGAACCAAACAACAAAAATATCAATTTTACGTTTCCCAATGAGAATAACAAAAAAGACAACCAAACAAAAATTTACTTATTCAGCATGGATTGTTATCTATCCCAGTATAACTATCAAGGGCAAATAATCTTATGTCTCACCCCAAACGAGCCGTTAATGTGTAACTTGTATGTTGTTTTCTTGGATTAACTGTGTCCTGATATCTGGTCTATGAATTTGAAATTCTTATGATATAGATGGTGAACCACTTCTGTTCGGGTTATGCATATGGTGTCAGATGTCAATTTACTAGGAATAACATCGTACATCATCACTTTGCTTGCCTTATTTACCTTTCTCATCATGATTAACATGGAATACACCACAAATAGTTTATACAGTTGTCTTACATTGTTCTTTTGAGATGTGACTTGTTAAGATAATGAATTTGTGATGAGAATACATGCTGCATTGCATTAGGATATATATCAATATTCTATATCACTGCTCAATCTGTTCAATTTCTTTTGTGTGTATCACCTATTCAGCTAGAGATCATCGAGATTCTTCTCAAGGCCTGCAACCAAGCTCAGAAATACAAGACAAAGGTAAGCATTGACAACCCTCCTGTTTGGTTCGCGGATAGCTTATTCAAGCATAAAATAGCTATATGGGGATAGAAGAGGATTAAATGATTTTCTGTTTGATTATTCTTTCCTTGGTTTAGGTAATTTTTTGTCTTTTCTGTTTGTCTTGTTAGAATATAGTTATAGTTTTGGATGGTATAAATAAATTATATATGACTCTTCTAGGTACAATTATCTGGGTTTATTCAAATGTATCAAGACATAACTATAACAGTTAATCCATGCTAATCAAACATGGTTTGTTAGGATTGAGTCTATTCTTCTCTTATTCACTTGCTTATTCATGAAACCAACGAGGTCTACTAGTTTTGACTTTAAATGGACACATCCAAGTAGTATTGTGGACTGTGGATGTTGTTTGTGTTGATCATGATCTTATTCGTCCGTGTTTAAAATTACTTGGCAGTGTAAGAAGCTGGTCTTCGAATATGGCCCTCTGATCATGGCGAATGCAGAACAGATTCTTGAGGCCAGAGACCTCTGTGTCACTCTCCGCGTCTGCCAGGCCAACGAGAAGGTGCCCTTGGTGGAGAGTTATTAAAAATTCGTAGCAGACTTGAAGCTTGAAAGGGCCTCTCTCCCACCCATATTAAACTGTGTTTGATTTAGTGTTATAGGATGTGCTGCTTCCACTGTGAATGCCATGATTTATGTATGCATTGTACAATTTGTTATCAGTTCTGCACATTTGGAGATGTTCAGGTTTTAGTTTCCTGTAAACCAACTAAAATCTTAAATAACTGTAGATAAAAGTATTTATAATACGATATGATATGTTAGTCCGAGTCTGAAAATTCAGATAATTATCTGCATTTTGTAATTCAGTTAGAGATTGGGTGCAAAAATTTTCTTTTTTCTTTTTTTCCAGATAATTGACATACTAGGCTCTCACTCTCTTCTCTTATGTGCATTTAATATTAATTGACGAGGATTTGAAATGTTTTTTTTAGATGGAGAACATTACATTCATAAAACAGAATTTTTGAAATGTGAACATTTCATTGTTCAAGAACCTTTATCATATTTTCTGAGATTCCATTGTTTTATCCAGCTGATAGATCAACCTATGTGTGATGCCTATAAAATTAAAATCTTTAAGCCCCGTTTGGATACAGAATATGATTTATTTTTGGATATTTATTTATCCGAGTATACGTGAGTATAAATAAGGATAAAATAATTTTGTGTTTGATTGTGTTTTGAATTATTCTCGTTGGGAATAGTAAGAATAAATGTTTTGTTGTTTGAGTAAAATGTGAACAAAGTATGGATAAGGAGTTATAAAAGGTAAAAAAGTAATGATAGTTGATTTGACAGGTGATTTATAAAAGGTGATGACAGATTTGACAATGAGCTAACTTATTCTTTGGGTGGAATAACCTAGGATAAATTTTATTCTAGGGGTTGATTGTAATCTATATACTACTTTATATCAGTTTATTCTGACACACTTTATCTGGGTTTATCTGGGCTTTCCAAACGGCATCCAAATTTTATCCTGGGTTATCTAGGGTTTATCCGGCATCCAAACGGGGGCTAAAAGTTGTCCAAAACCCGTTTTCAAATTCTGCCCAAATAGCATACCATCCCTGTTTTTGGAGCAGTTGTTTCATAAAAACAGGAGCCATGTATGCATCAACAGTGACCTTCCAAACCTTAAGCCCATGTTTGGTTCGAGAATTAAATTATTCTGATGTTTATGATTATTCTAATATAAATAAGGATAAAGTGATTTTGTATTTGGTTGTGTTTTGAATTATTCTCGTTTAAAAACGTAAGAATTTTTTTTTTTTTTTGGTAAAATGTGAATAAAGTATGGATAAGGATTTATAAAAGGTAAAAAAATAATGATAGCTGATCTGATAGGTGATTTATAAGAGGTGATGATAGTTGATTTGACAATGGACCCACTTATTCTTTGGGTGGAATAACCTAAAATAATTTTAATTCCAGAGGTTGGTTATAATCTCTATACCATTTTATACTAGTTTATTCTGACATGCCTATACCATGCTATACCACTCATCCAAACACATTTTTTTGCTTTATCCTTCCCCATACCACTTTATACTCATGTTATTTCCCAATCAAACATGGGCAAAGTTAAAACCATCACTTATCTAAAATTGTGACACTGAGCTATCCAGGACTTGGGAGGGGGAGGGGTCGGAGGCGGCGGAGGGACAGAGGTGGTGGTGGTGGGGGGGGGGGGTGGTAGGAGTGGTGGTGGTGGGTCTCGGAGGCGGTGGGAGGGGGAGGTGGTGGTGGTGGTGGTGGTGGGAGGGGGAGGGGTCTTAGGGAGGGGCCATCGGAGGCGGTGGGAGGGGGAGGTGGTGGTGGTGGTGGGAGGGGGAGGGGTGAGGAGAGGGGTTCGGAGGTGGTGGTGGTGGGAGGGGGAGGTGGTGGTGGGAGAAGCAGGTGGTGGTGGGAGGGGTGGTGGTGGTGGTGGGGTCTCGAGCGGAGGGAGGAGGGGGAGGTGGTGGTGGGAGGGGTCTCGGAGGCGGCATAGGGAGGAGGGGGAGGTGGTGGTAGGGTGGTGGGAGGGGGAGGGGAAGGGGTGGGTTAGAAATCAAAAAAAAAAAGAAAAAAAAAAAGGGGAGGGGTGGGTGGATTAAGTGGAGGGGTTGAAAAATCCGTCCCTAATCTCTTTTCCTTTTAGTTCATTTTATGCTGCAGCCAGTTTCAAAAGCATATTCCAAAAGTACTAACAAAACTACATAAGGTTGACATGACAACCCAAAAGCCCATAGCCTCATATTCATCCATCCCTATCTCTAATAACAGTATAAAGGCCTTCCCATTAATTTCCCCACTTGTCCACACTCAATTACCACTAACTTCACCCACTGTTTCTAAAGGATATGTATGGATGATGATGACCAGTGGCAAAGCGAGAAATTTAATCCAGTGGAGACGACATTAACTATAATTTTTTTTTCTGATTAACAATAATCAAATGAATTTTTTTTAAACCAATATTTGTTTTTATTAAACACAAAATTGATTCGAGATGCATACAAACAAAAAAACAAAAATAAAAAAGCTAATTACATCTTCTATGAGGCTTTTCTTTTTTTTACCATGCACGGGAGAGGAAAGATGGAGAGAAAAAAAAACTATAAAATCAAATATTATTACATGAGACAAATGTATAATAAAATTAAGAAATATTTAAGTCAATTGGAGTAAAAATTTTATTAATTGCGTGCATATTTTAGATTCATGAGCCAAGACAAATAGTTTTTTTTTAAAACTCAACAGATTGATTATTGAAACAATTCATTGGACGACTGACTTCTATAAAAAGTTTGATAAAAACACAATGTATCATTTTTTTTTTTTTGTCTAAATTAATATTTCATCGTAAGAGCTTAATGGATTTTTATTGGAGAGTTCCATAATAATATTACCAGAGTGTTGATAAACTAATATATCATGAAAAATATTATATGCTAAAAAGAATTATTACAAATATATTGTGGATGGATTAAGTTAAACATTATTCTATGCTAAAAAACTAAAAACTAATAGATAACTAAATAAAATTACTTGTACATGCACAAACCAATTAAAACCCCCAAATTGTTCGTGGCCTCATCTTCATTAACAAGGGGTCATTGTTGATACACTCGGTTATTCTTGCAACCATTCATGCAATTTTTAACCCAGTATATGAAATTTTTGATGTAAAAAGGAATAGATCCAATTCATTCAACATGTTCAAGATGCAAAAGTGACCAGCAAAAGTGACCGCAAAATGACCTAGTGTAACATTTTCCTTAACAAGGCTATCAGAATGTCTATCTTCATCTTTTGAAGTTTCAACTCCATATGTCATACCTAAAGAAAATAACTATACAATGTATCTATTACAGATGGGGTAGTAATACCTATCACTGTGGTCCCCTCTTTTGGATGATAATTCCAGTGTGAGGAAACCTCATGAATCCATTGTTTTTTCCCATGGTTTCATTGTGATACAACATGCACTGATAACCAGAGTCCAGAAATAATTGATTATGAAGTTTCTTGGAAACCCATTTATCTCTGGGTTTGTCATTGAATCATTTATTATGAAACTTCCAAAAAAAAAAAAAAAAACATTGCTTGTCCTCTTTGCACATGTAATGTAATGCTTTGCTTTTATGATGGGAAACCTGAAAAAACATTTTGTCTACAAAGACATGAATCGGGAAATTTGAACTCTAGATTTACGAAGAACAAACCCGTGACTCTAACCTTTTTGCGAAAGTTTAAAGACTCATTTTCATATTCTCAAATTGTAACAACAAAGAATCAAGTAGATTGGAGAGTGAAATAGAAGATAAACCAAACATGGCATGTGTTACGGTAGTAAAGATTAAATATTTGTTAAGCTAGAGGCTGATGTTTGATCTAGACTTCTAAATATGAAATTTATTTGTGTAACAAACATAGAGGATTCATGTGTAATCATTAAAGAAGCAACACATAAGCACTTTTAATGAATGTCATCACTTAATTTATATTTATTTGAAAAACTCATACATATTTATCTTAAATAATTCTGTGTCATCTCATTTTTGGGTCTTCGATGTAGAAGATCTTGTAACACTTTCATGAATTTGAAATCACTGTAATTGCTTTTATTTCCTGACATAGATAATTCAAAGTAATCATAGAAAGAGATGAGGTGGTATTGGATTTGGATCTAAATAATTTCTTGTGTTTTTCATTTGAGGGTATTAATTATGATAAAAACACATACCAAAAAAAAAAAAACTGGACTTCATTCATAGAACATATATTATATTCTGATTTTTCACATTTATCTATAGAAATAAATGAATGTCAAACTAAAGACAAAGCTTAGATAACAATTTTCCATCACTTAGGCACCGTTGGTTTGCATTAATTATTGGTCATAATTTATATGATGCCTTCACCAAAAAAAAAAAAATTATATGATGCCGACCTTAATATAAAAATAATAATCAAACCAATGAGTAAACCTAATAGATGTCAACGGATTTTTATTGGAGAGTTCCATAATAATAATATTACCAAATGTGGATCATGACCACCAAATTTTTCATGGCCTCCTATCTAGGCCTGTCAACGGATCGGGTCTAGACCCGGACCCGATTACACGTGTAATATACCCGACCCGATTTGGATCTGACCCGAGTTGAACCCGACCCGGCGGACCCGAACAAACAAACGGGTCAGGTCCGGGTCCACCCCGCCCTGACCCGTTGGACCCAAGACTCGATTGTTTTATTAATATATGCTCATATATTATAAGACTATTCGTATTAGTTGATACATAATTTTATTTCTTACTTAACTTATATTTGTATCCATAAATTCATAAATCATAATCATAATCATAACATTTTTTCGTTGTGTTGATGTTGCAATTTGCAAGAACCTGATTGTTTAATATATAATAAACTTAGTAATGTATTATCATCGGTTTGTTTTAGACAATTAACTTATTAGCTTTTGAATTTGTATAATTAATTAGTTTGTTGCATGATTTATGTTTATTATTTTAGTTAATATGTTAGTGTCTATTGTTTTGAATGTTGTTTAGGTTAATATTATTTTGAATGTTTGTATAATTAGTTATGTTTATTGTTTAGGTTAATATGTTTTTTATGTTAGTGGTTATTGTTTTGAATATTGTTTAATAATTCATTTACTTCTTTTGAAGTGTATAAAATTCTGTTCAAACATAGTCTCATTAATAATAATGTTTTATTACAAAAAATTTCAAATAGAATAATAAGGCAAACAAATACATGAGCTCTTCCTCTTTTTTTTTGCCAACCATCCGGGTCGGGTCGGACCCGGACCCGACGGGTCCAGGTCCGGGTCCTAAATTGGACCCGAACCCGTCGGGTCTTGTCACGGGTCGGGTCCGGGTCCACCCCGACCCGACCCGGACCCAACCCGTTGACATGCCTACTCCTATCTTCTTATCTTCTTGTTATACCAAAAAAAAAATCTCACTTGGCCATTTGTGAAATTTCTAGTTCATTAAAAACATGTACCTGTGGCCCTATCTTTTGGATAAATTTTGTTCCAAATGTGAAAAGCATTTAGCCCTGTTTGGAACGGGAATAAGCCCACAGATAATCTAGTATTGACTAGAATAGGGGTTTTAACCCGTTTGTTTGCTTGGTATATCCTGGAATATCTTATACAAAATAAACTGGTATAAAGTGATATATAGATTCTAACCAATCCCTATAATTAAAGTTATCCTATGTTATTCCACACAAAAAAATATGTGGGTCTACTTGTCAAATCAACTATCATTATTTGTTCACTTTATTTACATTTTATCCAAACAACAAAACATTTATTCTTACATTTACTAACGAGAATAATTCAAAACACAACCAAATACAAAATTATTTTATCCTTATTTATATTTATTTATGTCAGAATAAATGTATATCAAAAAATAAATCATATTCTTATTTCAAAAGGGCAATTAAATTAAACATGAAGAGATCACCCAAACTAGTGAGTATTAATTTAGACATGTAATCAATTATGCATGGAATCAAATGATATGCATCGAATAGAGCTGGGATCCCGGGATGATTCACTCTAGCTTTGATGACCCATTTCAATATATTTAAATAATAGAAAATAAACCAAACATGACGCGTGTTATTGTTACTATAAATTTTTTATATATATAAAAACATGTTTTTCATGTTTATCACGTAACATTCATTACATTTCTTATATTTTCAATCGGCTCGGAAACACCGCTTTTTAAAATCGAAACTGTTTTTTTTTTTAAATAGAGGTTCAAACAAACCCTAAATTTTACGATAAAACAAATTTTTTTAGGGAAAAATCTATATAACCCTATGAAATCTTGCCTAAATCCATATAATCCACTGCAATCTTCATATATCCATATAACCCCCTATAATCATACCCAAAATCAATATAACCCTCTCCGTCCGCCGAGTTAACGGCGAAATTGGAAAAAATCCATATAACCCCCTGTAATCTGGCCTAAATCTATAAAACCCCTGCAATCTTCATATATTCATATAACCCCCTGTAATATTGGAAAAATCCATATAACCCCATGTAATCTAAAAAAAATATTTTTAAAAAATCAAAAAAAAAATCCTCTTGGCATTTTTGAATTTTTAAAAATATGTTTTTCCAAAAACTGTTACATCTTTCATATCACACATACATTTCTCATATTTATTCCCAAACACAAATAATTTATGCAGGGATATAATTATCATTTAAAAAGTCATAAACTCTTATCCATCTCTTATCTACCATTTATTCTTATTGTATCCAAGGTGAATCAAACAACAAAAATATCAATTTTACGTTGAGAATAATAGAAAATACAAAATAAAGATTTAGAATCCATTAAATGTTAATGCATGTAAATGTTAATTTACTATATTATTAATAAAAAAAATTATTTTATTATTTTTGAATTTTTAAAAATATTTTTTCCAGATTACATGGGTTATATGGATTTTTCTAAAATTACAGAGGGTTATATGGATATATGAAGATTGCAGGAGGTTATATGGATTTATGCCAGATTACAGGGGGTTATATGGATTTTTTCTAATTTCGCCATTAACTCGGCTGACGGATGGTGGACGGAGGGGGTTATATGGATTTTGAGTATGATTACAAGGGATTATATAGATATATGAAGATTGTAAGGGATTATATGGATTTAGGCAAGATTTCAGGGATTATATGATTTTTCCCATTTTTTTTATTTATGAGTCAATCATATAATTTTGTTTTCATGTAAATAATAAAAATATTTTCATTTAATATATTAAAACAAATCATGCATCTAATAAATAACACTGAAGATTTTATCAAATCACATCATAAATCATGAACTACAAATTGGTTCACACTACCATAATTTAGGAAAAAGTGCTCTTACACTCAATCTTTTTCTCAACACAGTCATATATATCACTTTAGAAATCAAGTGAAGCATATATCTCGTTAGATGTTGTATATATCATATTAAAAAAATTCTTACACTTACTAAAAATAGTTCATTCAACTCGAAATGAAGCGTTATATACTTTTTATCAAATCATATATCTCATTAGATGATGTTTACTATTTTTTTTAAAATAAAAATGTGTGAGGTCTGAGTTTTGGTTGGTGAATGTAACTGAGTCTAACATTTTACTTCAGGAAAACAAAGGGAAAGGGTACAAAAGAGATGCCATATTGGATTCCAAATCTATATAAATCAAATGAAAAGCTAGCTAGCAGTGCTTCCTAGTCATTTCCTTTTGAAAATTTTTGGTTATGTAAAAACACACCCCACCAACCAATTAACCACATAAACAGTCCAAATGAATCATGTTTATATGCAAATTTAAAACAAAAGTGGACCTCATCCACTCTTGCTTTTGACATTTTTTTATTATTACAAGTGAATGTCAACTAAAACAAAACATCAACAGCAATTTTTACACTTGTTAATCTGAATTATTGATTAATATAATGTATAGTTTATTTGATGGCGACCTCAGTGATTTGGACTTCAGTAAACCTAAGAATTACCAACTTTTCCCTTTTACAGATAATTCATTTTTATGTCTGTAATGTTTTATATATTATATAATCTTTAGAATTACTATGGTGTTTTCCACGAACTTTCCTAAAAGTAAACCATAAAGTATATATGATGGAATTTTTTTAATAAGAAGCTATGATCATAAAATTATAAGCTGAGGTTACAGAAGTGAAGACACAAGAAATTCAAAACCAATATAATGTTGATGTTGATACGCCTAGTTATTTTTACAATCTTAACTTAATCAGTATGTAAAATATCTACATTTTTTATTAGGAAGAAGTAGGAAAAATAGAAAATGATTTCCATTCAATTCATCCGATTGTACGTATATTTCAAAGGGTCATTTTTATTATTAACCCCATTTTTTTCTTAATTTCAAGACTGACCTTGGGCCAGTTTGACTAAGTCAACGTGATTTTTTTTTTCAATTTATACATATGAGACGTGTCTATCAACAATAGATTTTTTTTACAAATACTCTTAAATTTTAATTTTAATTTTCAAATGTTAATTTTGAATCAAATTTGAATATTTAAAATTATGAGTATTAATGTTTATAGATATATTTAAAGATCGATTCATCATGAATTTCTCCATTGACCATAAAATCTTCATTAAATTCATCCACAAAAAAATTAAAATTTTAGAATATAAGATTTAAAATTTAAAATTAAAATAAAGTTCAAATTTTAAAATTCAGGTAAGATTTTAAAACTTATTTTATTAAATGACCCATTCAAGATTTAAAATTTAAAATTAAAATTTAAGAAAATGAAAAAAAAATTACCATATTTCAAATGTGTTTACTGAAAAAGTGATGATAAAAATGACTAAAAGTAACATTTTCAATACAACATTCAAACAAAAAAGGCTTATCCCCAAAATTGGATCAAATGAAGAGTACAAAGAATCAGAAATGACGGGCTATCGATCCATAGCCACCATAGACCGATGGTGAGCGAAGCGAGAGATAGTCTTTTGTGAAAGTTTATCCATTTGGTTATCACCATCAACTCCCTTGGCCATCCATTCCTGTTCACTGAGAGTGACATAATTAACATCTTAAGCTTTCCACCAAAGTATTTTAAACAACCTAAATAATTGAGTGGAATCAATGATTTGTCTCTAGCTTGTGTTTACATGTGAAGTTTGAGCTGATTAGGCAAATCTTTTTGTTTGAACATAAACATATGTACCCCTTTTTGGAGTATCCGAATTTGCATTTGATTCCTCTTTTGGTCAATAATGAGTGGAGTAGCAATATAGCATTTGTTGGGATAAGTGTTTAATTCGTTTTGATTCAATAAATGACGTGACTAACTAGGACATTATTCATGTCACTTTTATGGTAGGGGTCGATAATTAATGATGTTGTCGGTTGATGTCTATGAAGTTACATGCCTCACCTGTGTATATCATTTTATTTAAAATTAAAGGAATCTAATTTTTATAAATATAAATATTTTTAATAAAATGAGACTGTAGTTTTTGACAATAAAAATAATTTAGTGTAAAGACGCCCATTTATATACATAGTATTAGGCAACATATATAAATTAAGATGAGGCATGCATCACATTAGTTTGGGTCTCCATCAAGGGCTTATAAAAATATGAAATCATTGACATATTTTATGTGTGAATTTGATAATAAAATAATGAAAAACTCATCATGCACCAATTTTAATATTTTTAGAGGTACACCTAGTTACCTACCACATCAACATCAAATATTGCCGACAGATGATCTCCAAAAAATCACATTTTACACGCATTAAAATGTTTGACTTAGGTGTTCTAGGAAATACTCTACGTACACAGCAATAATTCATTTTTAAATTTGGTTTCATAGGTTGCAATAACTTAATGATAGGTCCGTTTAGAAACACAGATTGAAAAGTAGTTTTTGTAATAAAGCTGTTTTTTAAGATGATTTTAGACCTTGATTTTTTTAGGATGTTTTTTTTTATTCATGAATCAATATTTGAAAGGAGTTTAATGTTTGGTAGAGAAAGTTGTTTTACAATTCAAAAAATCGACCAAAAATCACAATTTTTAAGCTTTTTAAAACATGGATTTCGAGATAAAAATTAAAAGGAATCCAGCTTTTGATTCTGCCGGAATCCAGCTTTTGATTCTGCCGGAATCCACTCCGTTTGGTTGCACGATTTTAAAATTTTAGCTTTTTAAAAAGCGAAATCGCCTCAAATCGTGCAACCAAACGGACCCATAATGTGTTATTGAGTCTAATTTTTTTAAAAAAAGATCATGATTTTAAGCATTTGAGTATTCATCAATTCTCTGTGTAGGGAAATGAATGAATGAATGAATGAATATAATGTGAGAAGGGAGTACGAATAATCATGCAATGCACACATTGATTATAATTTCACAAAATTTGCTTTTCAATATAGATAATTAATAAAAATGTAACACCGTACATGCATGCATCATAGTTCATCATCTAAGTTTAGATCCAAAGACAAAATGAGAAGTGCATATGTATGAGTTTATTTTTTTTATTTTTTTGTGTGTGATCCGTACACCTAAGAAAGATAAGGTTTTAATTTCCTTCACATAGAAGAAATTTGTTTCTCTGTCACATGATGCCACACCATTAATAAGCCAAAATAAAAGTGTACTATACATTCATGTGTCAAAGAAATCAAAACTCACACGCATTGGTTTTTCATCAATGAATGGAAGGCAAGCCCTCCAGCAGCACTTGATCAACTTTTTTTCTTTTAGAAAAAAAATATGCCTTTCAAGTGACAATTTCTCCACACATATTGTCAAACCCCACTATGAATTTATTAAAGTGAACCTTCGACATCCCTTCCTTTCCTTGGCTTTATGTCATTGTTACTTTCTTTGGGTTAGTTTTTTTGTGTTTGCGCAGCCAATCATCAGCCATCAAAATTGTTTATGCATCAAAGGAGTACAATTATATTGCAAGAATTATTTGAATACTTTGTTGATGGTGAACAAGCATAGTTAATAAAATATATGGAACTGTAAAGTAGGATGAAAAAATGGTTGTACCTAACATCACCTCTCTTTTTTTTAACTTTAAGTGACCCATCTCTCTATCTTCAGCACACCCACATTAAAATGAACCTTTGATATCCGCTCCTTTTTTGGGTTAATTTATGTCATTGCTATGTTGTTTTAGTTTGTTAAGTTTGCGCACAATTAGCCATCAAAACTGTCCATGCATTGATTAAGGGGGTATAAAATTACATATATATGACAAGAATGGGTTGAACACTTTTTTGGGCAGTATGCAAAATATATAGAATATAGCAAAATAAAGCTAAAGTACGACTGTTTTTTAAAACGCCCACATACACAGAACTACGTGATTCATGACTTACATATACAAGTGTAACTAATTTGAACTCATGATTTATAGATGCAATGCATAGAGAAAGCTTCTTATATTGGAATCTAATTGATTGATGAGCTAATTAAACACTATGAAATGATTGATTAGAGCGCATGACACTATTAAGTATATGGTGCCCCTAGAGTCACTCCTTAATTATACCCTTAAATTTTGAATAATATAACTCGTAGTAGGTAAATAATTTGAATCACACATGAAATGAGATGACCGAGTGAATACTAAGTAATGATTTACTTGTTAACATGGGTTTGAATCTTTTTAGTGTTGAAGATTTTGATTAACACATCTTAAACAATACATAATACTCACAACTCAAAGAAGAAATTTTAACTGAATTTTGTTTCAAGCATTGGGTCACCTAATTTAGATAAACATTTATTTAAACAAGCGAGAAGATATATAAAATTCATGTCAGTTATAATATTTTCTATAATTGGCCAATGAACTTTATTTCTTTACCAAATAGTCTACAAAACAATGGGAGCACCAAATTTGTTATTGTTATCAATTTATGTTAAAGTTTCAGATAATGATTGATGTTTTTAAAATACACATGATGTATATGTATATATATATACAAGTAAAGTGTATCTAGTAAAAAAAATTGAGCATGAAATACACATTGTACCTTATTAATAGTTGTCAAATATTGGTAATCAAACTCTACTTTGCTACTTAATTTTTAGTCAATATTGTACATGAGTACGATGGTTGTACATAAGCTTAATTTAGCTGTCGTAAGCATGTGACAATTTCAACGACCAATATTTCATGCATGTGATTTTAATATATTTGCATATAATGAAGCTTTTAAAAACAAAGGTCATATAAAAAAAAAAAGGATATGAGTTGTGTGACATGCATGCATGATAGGGCTGCAACTCGGGCGGGTTGGGTTCGGGTTGACCCCAATCCGAACCCAACCCGAATTCCAAACTACCCAACCCTAACCCGACCCAATCCGATTTTCAACACGAATTGGACCAACCCGAACTCAACCCGAAATTAAATAAACCAACCCGACCCAACCCGACTTAACCCGAATTGGACCAACCCGACCCCAACCCGATTTTCAACCCGAATTGAACCAACTCGACCCAACCCGAATTTCTAACATGATGTGTAAATTAAATAAATCAAACCCACCCAACCCATAAGATTAGCTAGGTTTACCTAAAATTTGGACTACCCATATTAGAAGTTACAAAATAAACGGCCATGATATTTTTTTAACTATTAATTTACGGGTTCGGGTTGGGTCGGGTTGGGTCGGAGGCCAACCCGAACCCAACCCGATTTGTGAGTCAACCCGAATTGGCCAACCCGAACCCGAACCCGAACCCGATTTGATCAATCCAACCCATGTAAAAATCGGGTTCAACCCGTCGGGTTCGGGTTTAACCCAACCCAAGTTGCAGCCCTAATGCATGACAGGGTCCAACGGATACAATTATTTTTTTCAAAAAAAAAATGCGCACCTTCATTTTAAAAATTTCAAAAGAACATGTCAAAAATTTTCAATAATGCACACAACTTATTGACTTGAATAATTACAATAAATTAACAAGAGTTTTCATATAGTTGTCTTTTAATACTCTACTTGCATAAAAGTTTATTCCAATAAGATGCTATTACATAATGAATGCACCATAAATGTGTTGAACAACCATGAATTGATTAGTTCCTTACATACTAAGGGGTGTTTTTAGGATAAAAGATTTGGTAACAAAAATTTTAAAAAAATAGACCCCGACCAATAAAAAAAATAGGAAAAAATCCATATAACCCCCCTTAAACATACTGAAATCCATATGACCCCCTGAAAACACTAGTAAATTCAAATAACCCCTTGAAAAAATTTATGTTTATAGATGATGAATATTTTATAAACATTATGTTTGGTTAACTCTAGTAGAAAACACAATATGCTAAAAAAAACCTACAGTGTAATAAAAATGCGAAAAATCTTTTATAAATGACGAATTTACTCATCCGGATAAAGTTTTATAATAAATCTAGAGAAGGTAAAATCGTCATTTTTATATGATTTTTTGCATTTTTAATCAATTGTAGTGGTTTTTAGTATATCGTTTTTTCAGTCAGGGTTACCTTAACGAAATATATGCAAAATATTCATCATCTATTAACAAATTTTTATTCATATGGTTATTTGGATTTACTAAGTATTTTCAGGGGTTTATATGGATTTTAATCCGATTTTAGGGGTCTGCATGGATTTTTCCTTAAAAAATAACAAGTCACATTTTTAACATCACAACTAATGATTTTCTGTAATATGATATTACAATATGAATAACGTGGATATACCAAACATAATACAGAGCATAGGGTAAAATAAAAATATAAAATATGATAGTTTTGTGGCATAAAAATGACACGTGAATATCACATTTAAAAAGAACAAAACTTAATTGAAGAGAATAGTTTTTGATGTGATTGAATAAATTTCAGTATATATATTTATTATTTGAAAAGGATAGCTAGCTTTTACTTTTAGAATAATTCCAATATATTCTTCAAAATTACGTAGCGAATTCCAAACCGTGTAACTTCAACTCCACCACACGTTAACGACCGTACCACTTTATGGTGGACGCCACACGAAACTTCACATCAACCGCCCATCCGGTGGTCCACCACGATTGCCGCATTTACATAGGACCAACTTCGTCTCCCAATTGACCAAAACACCCCTCTCCCCTCTCCAATCACGTCCATTCATTCCCTAAAACCCCCACGTGTACGCTCAAGATTTCACGCCCAAACCGTAAAATTCCATTTCAACCCACCCAAACCCGCGCAATATAAATAGGGGGGCGAGTGGAGTGTACTGCATCGAAAAGCCCAAAATTCTCGCTATCTATGATTAGGGATTTCGAAAACCGAAACGAACGACCACCACCAAAAACGGAGGCGACGACGGCGAAGCATCTTCGGCTATGATGTCGGAAATATCCGGCGACCGACCGTCGGAGAAGATCCTCTTCGACCGATACGCCGTCGGCCGTCTCCTCGGCCGCGGCGCCTTCGCGAAGGTCTACCACGCCCGCGACACCCTCACCGGCTCCAGCGTCGCCGTCAAGTGCATCGCGAAGCACCGGATCCTGAAATCCGGCCTCTCCGGCAACGTCGAGCGCGAGATCTCCGTCATGCGCCGCCTCCGCCACCCGAACATCGTCCGCCTCCACTCCGTCCTCGCCTCGAAGTCCAAGATCTACTTCGTCGTGGACCTCGCCAAGGGCGGCGAGCTCTTCTCCCGAATCTCCAAGTCCGGCCGCCTCACGGAGGACCTCGCCCGCCGCTACTTCCAGCAGCTGATCTCCGCCGTCGGCTACTGCCACTCGCGCGGGTCTTCCACCGGGACCTCAAGCCGGAGAACCTCCTCCTCGACGAGTCCGGCGACCTCAAGGTCACCGACTTCGGCCTCTCCGCAGTCTCCGACCAGATCCGCACCGACGGCCTCCTCCACACGCTCTGCGGGACCCCGGCGTACGTGGCGCCGGAGATCCTGACGAAGAAGGGCTACGACGGGGCGAAGATCGACGTCTGGTCCTGCGGGGTCATCCTCTTCGTCCTCGTCGCCGGGTACCTCCCCTTCAACGACCCGAATCTGATGGTGATGTACAAGAAGATCTACAACGGGGACTACAAGTGCCCGCGCTGGGCGTCTCCGGAGGCGAAGAACCTGATCTCGAGACTCCTCGACGCGAATCCCGAGACGCGGATCACGATCGAGGGGGTGATCGAGGACCCGTGGTTCAAGAAGGGATTGAAGGGGCCGGTCCGGTTCTTTCACGATCACGAGGCGGACATGCCGAAGCGGGTCGAATTGGGGGACCGGTTCATGAACGCGTTCGACATCATATCGTTCTCGACCGGGTTCGATCTGTCCGGGTTGGTCGAACCGGGGGTGACTGACCGGGAGCGGTTCACGGCGGTTGGAGCGGCGGAGGGGGTGATGGTGAAGGTGGAGGGGTATTTTGGGGTGAAGAGGAGGGGGAAGGGTCTGGGGGTTTGTGTGGTGGAGGGGCAGAATGGTAATTTTGTGGGGAGGGTGTGGGTTTATCGGTTGACGGAGGGAGTGTCGGTGGTGGAGGTGGAGAAGGGGGTGGGGTGGGGTGAGGAAATCGGGGTACGGCTTAGGGAGGCTGTGAAGGGTGGTGGGTGTGGGGAGGTGGTGGGTGTATAGGGAGGGGGCAATTTCTTGTAATTATGTCCACGTTGACGGGGTATATATTATGACTCATAATTTATGAGTCCCCGGCGGATTTTTTTTTTCCATATATATCTCTTTAAATAATTTTTTTCAACAATATCTCTTTTAATGGTTTAAATTATGCATAAATGTTATTATAAAGGGTATTACTAAAATGCATTCAATAAAAAGGTATGGATGCATTATTTAAGCCAGTTGAGGGGTGTTGTTGGTAATAGACTTTCAAAGGGGGTATTGACAATATAGGATGTTTTGAGTGATATATATGCAAACATATCTTTATTATTCGATTGTAATATAGTTATATTATTTGAAGAATACTTGCATTTTTTTTCATGAATTCCTAACTTATAATTTAACTAATCTAGTCTATTTTAAAAATGTAAAATGATACAAATTCAGTTTATAGATAAATTGGGAATTAGTTTTTTGTGTTTGGTGGATAAAAATTTATAAAATTGAAAAAAAAATTAACATTTGGTTTTTTATATTGTTCAAGAGGTGATAACAAATTATTGGACGTTAGAAAATCATTGTTCCAACAAAAAATATTGGATGAAACCTAGAATATTGATGTTACCTTATCCTCACATACTTATAATTTGCAAATAATAGTGCAAATAAAAATGTCTTTTGGAGAAATTCACTCTTATTCAACATCTATTCTTCTACTCAAACCTAGGCTAACACTGATAAGTTGTGAATAGTGAATAAAATGCAGACAATGATATATAAGAGGATAAAAAAATAATGACTAATTATAGAAGGACCTAGAATAACAATATGGCCTTTATTTTATCATATTCTAACATATTAATATTGAGTTATTGACACTATCCAGACAACTCTTTCCTCTTTATCCATTGTTATTCCACCTCTATTATATTGATGGATGTATACTTTTGAAAAACTTCAAAAACTTGTTGAGATTATTTCTAACCATTTCTTATTGTATGGTGATCATGTTTTTAAATATTACCTTATTAGTCAATGACAGTTATAAACTATCGACGATCAAGCTATAGAAATGTATAATTTCTTGGTAATTCTGAAAATTTAATGATAAATAAGAGCTGATTTAAAAGTTAAAAATCAGTATGCTCAACAGCTGATTGAGTGATTTTTTTTATAAAAAAAATGGTTCTCAAATACAAATAACTAAGTAACTTCTTATTTGTTAAAAGGAATATTTGTAAAAATAAATTCTAATTTTTTATATTTTTGAAAATATTGATTTATAATGTCCAGGTTCTTAATTTTGGAAATACTAGTGTTTTCTTGGTCATTTGATTCATTTGCTCCTCAATTTTTAGATATTAGTTAAATTCCAATAACGTCAGCGATAGTTGTTATATGTTGTAACTATCCCACTCCTTTATTACTCTACATATTTACATATATATATATTACACACACACATATAATACATTTTTAATAATACACATATTCTAATTTTTTATTTGCAAATGGCATGTTTATTAGGAGAAAGATTCACTCATTTCAACAAAACCAGAACTCATAAATCCAGAGGACTTGAAAGACTCTTTGAGATGCAGAATAAAAGGAATAATATATATACCATTTGTCCTAATTCATGTTTTATTATGTTGTTGAGATTTATTTATTTTTGGGTGAAATATTATTGAGAAGTTGTTCTCTTGAGTGGACCCCGGATGATGACATGACACCAAAGAAAACGGGGGCTCTGTTTGATGATCGTCTAGTACAATTGTTTTTATAATTTTAATATAATATGCCACTTTGATTTGTCTATGTCAGTATTTTAGTCTTTTATAAGTTGAATTATGATTGCTAACCTTTCAATCTGTTACCACCTGGCATACACTATTAAATGTAAATAGTACTCCCAATGATTCCAACATGCTGCATGATTGTCTGAATTGATGTTTTGATTGTTGTAATGATATCATTTAAAGTAATCTGGGTTCAGGGATGCACCCATTTTTATTTCTATTTCATTTGTCAATTTGTTTGTCAATTTTGTTGTCAATTTGTTACATCAATAACAATCGCCATTAACAACAAAAGCTCAGGATAAGCTTGGGCAATTAATAATAGAAAAGTCAAATTGAAGGTGGATTGAACCCTGACCGATTCGATCCAATTTTTGGGGGTGTTTTGGGTTCATGGTTTGAGTTCTTCGAGCTCAAACCCAACCAATTTGGAAATGTAAAACCAAAATAATTTAGTGATAGGGCCCTCCTATGAACTAAAAAGGAACATATCTTTAAATCTGGAAACTAAAACAAAATATGAAGAATGAGAGATCGCTCACTAAATCATATGATTTATGAGAACTTAAAAATAAAAAACCCGAAAGAATATATCTTTTAAATCTGAGGACTAAAACCAAAATATGAAGAAGTGAATGATCGATCCCTAAATAGGTATATTTACAGGAACTGAAAAATAAAAAACCCTTTTATTTTTATCCATTTTCTTCACCGACTGTATACATTGTTAATAAGTCTAAGTACATTGTTAATAGATCACTTGTAAAAAAATGTTAGGCGCTAGTCGAGTTGTTGATGAAGGATTAGGAATTAATCGGATAGGCGGTGGTGATTAATCAATTAGTTTTCATAATAATAAATATACATATACATATTATATATATAATAATTTTGGATTATAAAATTATAACAAATTAACATCAAAACAAAATTATAATTAATAATATAAGCATGATAGGGATATAATTAAAAAACAATTAATTGATATGTAATATAGAAGGTAACTTAATAGTTTATTAACCAATCATAGATTAATTGATAAAACAGCTAACCGTTAAGCGCGTTGAGGACTGGATTAGCCTAGGCCTAGGCGAGGGATTAATCATGGCCTAAAAGAGAGGGGGAGAGACTTCCATTAGTGTGGATGGGTGAGAGAGGGGGGCACAAATAAAAGATGAAAACATGAGCAAAAGTGAAAAAAGGGTAAACGATAACCCCCATTGGATTAAAGACTTAGAAATAATACCCCAACTAACTTGGAGACGTAAAAGTAAGTTCAGATGTTCCATTAATCTAAAAATAATTCAGGGGTTCCCGGAAGACCTGGAATTAATTCCCCTTGAAAAATATCCATATTAGGTGTGATAGTGACAAGAAAAACTAGGTTTAATTTTTAAATTATGAAGAATATAATGAATCATTTAAACTAAATAGAAACTCCAAATGATGAAGGAATGAAGTGTGCTAGTTTGGGAGATATTTAATGACCATACTTTTTCAAACATTTGAAAAAGTTCTGATTAGAACTTGTCCTCAAGGAGTCAAGCCGCCTCCTATTTCAGGTTGAATTAGAGTTGAACTCAAATTTGACCTTAACCACTCAAGTTGTATCTTAAAATTAGAAATATTTGAATATGTTCTCATAGAGGTTGAAATAGCAGTAGTTCCTGCCCTTCCTCTTTTTTTTTTTTTTTTTTGAACGGAAGATAGACTTTGTATTATAAAAGAAAAACCATCAGAATACAAGTCCGAAGGGGAGATGAGAGAAATACAAGTCCAAAGAAAAACCCTTCCTCTATTTGTTTTGTTGTGAATAAAAAAATGACATTGGTGTGTGACAATCAAACAAGTTGATGAAAGAACATGAATGACCTTTCCATGTGGTGGATAATATCACAGGTATGGTTGGTGTGATGATGTTATGTTCTAGAACTCTATAAAGGTGCCATATCTTTTATGGTCTGTGTTGGCTAACCACACTATGTACATTCTTTGTTGGAATTGATAATATATAATGAATAGAAGGGTCCCATGATCATCAGAAAGTACAAATTTCCCCAATCATGAAGGCAATTATGAGTCTTTTTTAAGACAATGATCTGAGGTGCACATGACACTGTGCATAGTTCCCACATAAAATGCATAGCTCAGCATGATTTATTGATCCACAAGTGGTTCCACTTGTTAGATACATCACGCACATTTTCTTTGGTGATTTTCAGTTTGGAAAATTTGTTCATTTCGTGTTGTATGTTCAAGCTAAACCAAGAATTGATTCATTCTTTCAATCTATAAATCCATCATGATATCAGAGTTTGAATTCATCTTTTAAACTTTATGGATCCATTTTAGATTCACCTGATCACATGGGAATGGGGGTCTCAAATCAAATATTCAATCCTTACCCTATATTCTGACAATAAGATATCATTCAGATTATATAATGCAAACAATTCGAAATTTTGCGTGAACTTAGAAAATCTTTGAGAGGACATTGTCATTGTCTCAATTTACATCAATCTCTTTGGTTATCTTGTCATATGTTACTACATCATAATTTTTTTATTTGAACAAATTCATGTATATGATCCATCTTGGTTTGAGGGATGATTTTAAAAATATTGCACATATGTTAGGGTAGTTTGATCTTTCCTTGTTTGAGAATAATTTAAACATTAGGTTATTAACACCCCCCCGCCACACCAAACGTGGACCTATAAATCTGAATAAGAATTATTCCAGGGCCAACCTGTATCCACATCAACAAAGGGCACTAAATTCTTCATGTTAATAATAACAGCTTTTATTATCATATATATTCAGTACATCTTTATTCATGACTTTTCCAGAGCCAACCAGCATTTTCCAAGCACACTCCCATCTTCATTGATACAGCTGAGAAATGTAGATAGTTATTAAGTTTATAATAGAAAAAGAAAAGAAACTAGACTTCATTTTAGATTTCTATCTTCCAACACTTCGATATAAGGTCACAAAGAGATTGCTCCAACTTCTCCTGTAAAGAGTAAAATAATTGTTAGGACTATTATAGAACATAGACATAAAAGAATGGTACGTTAATGGTATCAGTCAGAGAAGGGATTAATGTGTATACGTAGAATCATAAAAAAATATTTCAGAATATATTTAACAATCAATATAATCCAATGTCCTTGCCGACATCTGTATTTGTATTTTGTAATGGCTACAAGAGAAGGCATGGATTGAGCTTAGATACGGTAGATCAGAACAATGTAAATCATTAATAACAACATGATGAAAAAATGTCAACTGATAGATAGGGCTTCACAGGCAATAATTAACTTTATTTTTACAGTGTTATATTGGTTTAGCACATCAGACCATATCTGATCTGCTATATCCAGGTTCCAACCCCTATCATAAAATGCTAGATTTCTAGTGTGAATTATATATAGTTTCAGATTTTACATATTTTTTGTTGACAACTACAATCTGTATCTATGGCCAAAATTTTCAAACATGAAACAACCATATCATGAAACTGGCCTTATGCAACAAAAGCATAGCTGATAGTGAGTGACGTGCAAATGGATCCAAAATGTGGTCCAATATATGATAGAAGATATCTGCGACGCTCCTTGGTGAAGATAGAAGAAGAAAGAATATATATACATCAAGAATATAATATGTAGTCAGGCCATTCAAAATATCACATGGAGATTTTGTACTGTTCTAATACGAAAAACTAAAATCTTATTTCTGTTAAAGCATGCATGGATAAAAAAAAATAAAGATTAAATGAGATATCATGGTATTAAATCCTACAATTTTTATCTAGATGTTGAGACCATGCATTGGTTTCCAATTCCATTGGGTTCCTTGACTTTTCCACATTTGAAGACTTTCTATCCCACCATGTGATCTGGTGACAACTTCAATCTTCCCCCAAAACTTGAAAGAGTTGAGTCTAGAAAGAAACTTGATGTTTTGTATGCAAAAATAAAATAAAATCTAATATGCAACCAGTAAGCAATCCTTGCATAGAAGATATGATATTGTATGGATAGTATACGGTTTTGAAGGAGAGCTACTTCTCTTTACTATCCAATACCCGACTTTGCATTCTAATTGATATGAATAAATTCTTTAAAAGGTCATCGCCCAGAATAATCCCACATATAGCAAGATACTGGAAGAGGAGAGACTAGATATTGTAACACCCCGGGAATCCTACCAATATATGGTAATTTCAAGACATCGTAAAAATTACTCATATATTGGTAGATTCCCATGGTTGCCTGGGATATCCAAGAGGTCCAAAAGGTCCATGGGTAAGGTGAGGGTGAGGGTGAGGGTGAGGGTGAGGGTGAGGGTGAGGATGAGGTGAGTTCACGCACCATGAGTTTAGTATCACATTACATAGTGAGAGTAAGATGTCTGTGAGCCCCAAACCTTACATGGAAAGACATGTTTTAAAGTCATGAGTCCACATAGGGATAAAGCGGACTGTGTAAGCCTTATGCATTACAAATGCAATCCTAACTTTATTCATTTTTGCACAAAATGACGGCTTCCAGGATTAGAACCCAGGACTTTATCTTGTTAGCACAGGCACTGTACGATTGCTCCAAGCAATGGCCCAGTTGATATGAATTCTTCTAACCATGAGTTCTCATTCAAATACATTTTATTCACTAAGTATGTTGAATACCAGCAGAGTCAAGCCAACCAAGACAATCCACAACAATCATACAAATGCGGAGAAGTGTAAATAATTACTACAATTCGTCATCTCCATATGCAGCTAACCAGAGGAAAAGGTTGCACAGAATTTCACAGTGTAGATGTGTCTGTGTAAACACTTATTTATATATTAAAAAAGAAAAAGAAAAATGCATACCAATGTCTCAAGTCCCACGAAGGCCACGAACCCGTTCTTGAATCAACTTTCTTTCCCAATCCGCAACATCTTCGAAGGCATGTTCCGGAAGGTTCTCAAATGGTTCTTTCCACGGATCATTCTTCGCCAGATCATATGTAGCCGCCCGAATTGCATTCTTGTTAGGACCACAAGGCCTCTTTGAAGTCAGGGCTTTATATGCAGTGTTCACCTGTTCATGAAAAAGACACATGGCACAGTGTTATAAATGTCTAACATGGAATTATGAAAGATAAGGTGCCTTTCTAAATTTAGATGAAATGAATTTACGATTGACTCGTTTGGTATTCATTCTTCATTCTAACAAAGGAATTAAAACTCAAGTTATGTTCGATAAGCCAGTAAGTATTGGAAACTAAAACTGTTATTTGATTTCTTTTTCAAGGGAGAGATGGTGGGTGCAACCATGCAAATGACAGGGCTGGTATCATGATATGTCATGATGCCTCCACTCTAAGTTTCATCATCCAGCTTCCCCAGGATGCCAATTGTTTCAATCAGAAACCAAACATGTCTTCACTTTGGCAAGAAACATGAAGGAGCAATAATACATGTCCATGAACATCAATGCCTTAGTAATCAGGACAATAGTAATAACTATAGTTTATGCTGTCTATGATTAAATAGGACAAGCACACATGGAAAGAGAGTTCACCACTTACATTCATGTTGCAAAACCAGAACATGTAAGCAATTGCAACTGCAGGGGCCCTTCCCAGTCCGGCAGTGCAATGCACATACACTCGTCCTTTTCCTTCTGATATAGCCCACTCCAAGGAAGAAACAGCTTTTGGTAGTCCATTTTTCAGTGAATCTGAATCAAAGTCCCTCGCCTGGTATGACATGCATTAAGAGTCAGTCGACATCAGTAGTATTTAATATTGTGACCTTCTCCACATGCTAATTGCATATCTGGATCAAAGTCTCTTGCCTGATATGGCATGTCTAATAATCAGTTGGCATTACAGTATATGAAGTGTGCACGCCATGTGAGTTTCCCACTGCATACTGATGAAGAAATTTACAAGTAGGTTTAGGTAGCATTCAACACTTGTTTGAAAGTGCAGATAACAGATGCTTAGCAGATATGAATCTAAACTGAAGTACAAGAAAATTAATAATAAATCAAGATGTTGACCTTTTTCTTCTTAGTCTATGAATGGCTTGAGAAAATGTGGAAGGCAGTAAAAAATTTTCTATGAAAGTAATGGAAGCGTTCACCCTTAATATCATTGAAGAGTATAAACTACATGAACGGCATAATATACTAAAGATTATATAACCCATAATTTGGAATTCCTGTCCTCTATTATTATTATTATTATTATTGAATGCCCGCCAACTATTTATGTTATAAAGATTAAAAAAGACAAGGTGTCTCATTACATGAAAGAAAGGAAAAACAAACAACATCACAACCATGGCCTCCTCAATAGCTACTAGTCCATTCCTACGTGAGATCACATCGATTACCCCCTCTCCTCTGGGTTACCATTATAATGTAGAAAAGGATTGAAGACTTTTGAGAGAAACTGGACTTGCCGATCCCTTCACATGTAGAGGTTTAATTATGTAATCTGTAATATAGAAAAACACTTCACAAATGTCCCTGACTTTCTAGAATGTCAATTATTGGATGTTCTCATGGTATTTAACAGGAGAGAACATAAAAAAAAAAACAGGGAATTCACTATATTGTGCATCACTAGAATTATTCATGATCCAGGGGGTACATTTCATAAAATGCCTCGTTGATCAATTAAACAACTCATCAGATCTTTTTCCACCTTCCTTCCAGCACATGGCTTCAATTTTAATTTTTTGAATTTGTGTTATCATGTTATGGAATCAAAGAAGGAATGAGAAAAATGAAGGAAAATTCATAGGGAAAAAGGTCCATTGTTAACCTATAATAAAAGCATAAACTTTGTAGCAAGTTTATGGATTTTTCTGCTCTCTTAGTTTGGCAAGGGTATAAGTGGAGGAAAAAGGGATACTTGTAACGATAAGTTTGGAGGGGGGGGAGGGACAATTTATCATGTTTGGTATAAAAAATAATCGGGATAAAGTACAGACAAGTCTCCCGATTTTGAATGAAAATGAGGGTTTTTTGTTCCCCACTTTTTGTCCCAATTTTGACAAATGTGAATAAGGACAAATGATGGACTTTTTATCCCCTAATATTAGAACAACTTATCCTCAAAACTTAAACCCTTACCAAACTAGATTTTCATGTATGGACTATGAACATTATAGGGACATAGTACTCTTCTTGAGCAATTTGTTCTAAGTAATCCGTGTTATGGTGACAATGGCAATACTTGATAGTATGAACAATCTGTTTGAACATTATAAAGAAGTTTGCAATGTATCTTTTCAAAAGATATCGCCAACAAACAAAGAGAGAAAATGGGCTTACAGGTGTTCGCATGTGACGGATACCAAATTTTTTGCATCTTTTGATGATGGATTGCAAATCAACCCCCCAAAATTCCACATCCTTGTCCTGTTGCAAGCATAGTATGTAGGCTACATTTACCTCATGCTTGAGGTGATCAATATCTTCATCCTTCTGAGGTTGGGACCCCACAATCAAATTGTCAGTTATGTGGGTGTAATTCATGCCTAGGATAGAAAAAAAATATTATGTCACGATACTTGTTGTAATAACCAATAAAATTGTTGTTCCATGAGAACACAGCAAAGAAACAATGGTGAGAATAGCAAACATACATAGTAACCCGATAACACTATAAAGCTATTACTTTTGTTCATCAAATATGCTCTAAGGAATTATAAAGGTTTCAAATTGCATTCTCAACATAAAAAAATATGGGTGGATCCTCAATGAAACATGCACTAATGATTTATAAATATGTCATGATCCTCATCATAATAACCAATAAAGGTACATATAAACTTGTTCTATGAGAACACGTAAAGAAAGAGTGAATATTACACACAACAGAATCATAATAACTCAATAAAACTCTAATAACTATTCCTTTCATTCAACAAATATGCACCAAGGATACAAAAGTTTCAAATTGCATTTCCATTTCCAACATAAATTATAAAAAATAATAATTCTGTGATACCATCATAGATTAATAAAGTACCAATTCTGAAGTAGTGCAACAGATAAAGACAGAGAAACAACAAAATATTACCTTAATTTGCCAGAAAAATTAATGCCCAAAACTAAAATTGGTACTCCTATAAAATTCAATGAACAAGGAGTAGCAGACCACACTTCACATTATGAATTTGCATCTAAAATGATTATGGAAAAACAACTCCTCAGCAACTATGCAGTCATTTGTATTTAAGATTATTAAATAAAAAAAATCAGAGATCTAGCATCAGAACATAGACCCACCTCCAAAAAAGGAAAATAAAAAAGCTAAAAAACTAATGAACAAAAATTGGATGTTAAAAAAAAATCAAACCCAATGTTGTTCTATAAACACTGTCAAACAACAAATAAGAAAACCATTGAAAAACCTAAAAAAATTGATTTCCAATTCAAATCAAGTGATTCACCTAAATCGTGATGATACTCATAAGGGTTCCTCATCATCCTCTTCATGGCCACGTTGTACTCCTCCACCTTGCTCTTGTTGTAGCTGCTCCTGCTGTTCTTTGGGTTCTCTTTAACCTCACTTTGAGACATCTTACAACAGATTCTCTTCTTCTTAGAAAACCCAATTGTGTTCAAACCATATGAATCTCTGTTGTTCGAAAAGATCCCATTTTGGGGAGGTTTCAGAGAGAGATGCAGAGCGGACACCTCAATCAAACCTCCCATTTTCTTTTGCTTCTCCACCTCTCCTTCCAGGTTTCTCGGGCATTCTATAAAGGGGCACCTGTTTCATTTGTAAACAGTGAATGGACTACACGTCGGCAAGTCAAAGTGTCCAACGGCACGTTAAATCAAATCTCATGTCGGCATTAAAAACACAATTCAGTCCCTCCAAATTAAATCAAAGGAGACGTGTCAAAAATATATATATATATATATAAATTTCATTAACGTCCATGCATATTATCAAAAATTATAAGAAGCCATTCTCACACAATTGTATACGATTACGAACCAAATTTAACCACAAGAAGCCACCGTCAAATATAATTAATACCTATGTACACCGCATATGCTCCATGGGTTAGTTTGGGATAAGATTCTAAGGATAAATTGTTTTAATTTTAAATGATAAAATGTCTATCAATATTATTCATATTTACATTTATTAAAATTATGATAAAAAGTAGAAAAACATGCTATCATAGCCTTTTAGGTTGAACAAATATCTACATTTTTATTTCAAAATCAGGACAACTATCCGTTGTTTATTTCAATTATTTTTTATACCAAATGGGGATAAGCTGTCATCCCACTTACTTATTTCCATAATTCCGTCATATCCCAACATTTATCCTCTTGTCAAACCAATCATATGTTATACCTTAACCACACATAAACTACATGTCGTATTTTTAAACATTGAACAAGACCATGATTTTTTTTCAAAAAAAATAAAACTTATTTATTTTTTATATATTATAAAATATAAATATTTTTATATGAACAAAATAATTATAAAAAAATAGATGAGATGACAAAAAAAAATTATGTGACATTCTTGAATTACATATATATTCTATAAAATATAAGAAAATTAATTAGAAGTCCCTGGGACTACTTCCATATTAATGATAAATCTCTTGATTTTTTTTAACTTTTGTTAAGTCCATAAAGTAATTGAGACATTATTTACGGGTCCCTAGCAGTACTTGCCGTTTAAACTCTCCTTTAACAGTGTACAAAATTAATTTAATAGTGTACATATAAGAAATTGATCTTATTATTCAATTTATTATTATTTTATCATGATAATTAATTAAATTATTTTTACAGACTTAATTTTACGAGCATACAAAAATCAGTAAATGGAGGCCGACAACTCATCATGATTATTTAAGCAGATCGTGAAATTGACAAAAAGAAGGGGAGAGAAAAATATTGACCGGTTGACCGCTTTGGGTATTTGCAAATGAGGTAAATTTGAATGCTATAAAATTATCTGGGTAAAACTGCTAAATTATTTTTATACAATTTTATGTTACATGTGTACACTGTTAAATCACTTACGTGAATTGTTAAATCACACCTTCAAGGTATGCATATGTACATTGTTAAGTCATCTTTGTAAACTGTTAAATGAGAGTCTAAACGGCAGGTCTAACGGTAATTTTTTACAGTGACCTAAAAATAATGTCTCAACCATTTTAGAGACTTAGCAGTTATTGTCAGGGACCTAGAAATAATATCTCATCAACTATAGGGACTTAAAAAAAGTAAAAAAGTCAATGGACTTATCGTTAATACAGAGGTATCCCAGGGATCTCTAATTAATTTTTTCATAAAATATAGATGAAATGAAAAAAAAAAGACATTAACTAGTATTCTTGACTTATATATCCTATAAAGATTACAAAAATGGTTAGATGTTATTAATAATTTTAGAAAATATCTTATAAATAAGTCTGAGAGAAGAACTATAAAAAACAAAAGATTTTTGCCTTCTTTTTTTTTAAAAAGAAAATATCTTATAGATAAGGCTGATTAAAAGTAATAGTAGCATAATTCTATCGGGAAAAAAAAAACTGGTTGTTTAATAGTTATATATATAGACAATTTTTAGTGAAGTTAAAAATCTCAAACCAATAAAAGACGTTAGCATCTTCATATGAGTCTTCATGATAAAATAAAGGGATTTTTATTTTTACCTCCCTGCAAACTGTCGTATTTAGCGATCGCCCCCTCCATTCTTCGTATTTGGGTTTTACTCCCCACATTCAAATGATAATTCCTTTTTACTCCTTATTAGGGACTAAAAATAAAATTAAATAATTTATAGATAGGTCCCTCACAGGGAGTAAAAAGGAATTATCCTTTGAATGTGGGGAGTAAAACTCAAATACGAAGAATGGAGGGGGCGATCGCTAAATACGACAGTTTGCGGGGAGTTAAAAACAAAAAACTCTAAAATAAAATGTTTGATTTAATTTGGTGCAAAAATAGTGGGGACAAGTAAGCCTGTCAACCGGACAGATACAAATCAAATAGGCTCATATCTGTATCCGTATCTGAATTGAATATTTGAAAAAATATCTGTATCCGATATCCGACGGATATTCCAAAACACATATCCGTATCCGATCTGAAAATCCTGAGATGGATTTGGATAATATCTGAAATATCCGAACCAAAATTTTTATTAAAGAATTTATAAAATCTAAGTTCTAACATGGTTAAATAGGTATTCATCAAAGACATAAAAATACAAATCCTAATATAGTTAAATAAGTATCCAACATGGTTAAATAGGTTTGTGCTTTGTCCTAGATCATGAGTCATTTGATTTTCATTTAAGGGTTGAAACTAATTTTAACATATATAAATAAAATAACAGTTCGGATACTGATATTGTTCGGATCGGATATAGGTAATATCCGATCCGATCCAAAAAAATTTGAATACAGATAATTTGGTTCGAATACGGATACGGATTTTTGGATATTGGATATTTTTTGCAATTTCGGATACGGATTCGGATCGGATACGAATATTTTGTCGCATAATTGACAGGCTTAGAAACAAGTCCATAAAAACCCAAGTGATGATGGTGGTAATTGGGCATTCTCGAAGACTAGAAATGAAGCTATTTTTCAGAATCAAAATTTATATTTTGAAAACCTTAGTCAAATGGCACTCTCTATGATCGAACAATAGGGGCGAGCAGTGTCGACTGGGAGGGTGACCAACTCTGCATCGAGGGATAAAGGACAGGGATTGTGGACTGGTGAATCGATGTGAAACTCTTCATTGACATCGATGGGCTGGTTCGCCTGGCTTGATTTCAATATTTTAATTTATTTGCTATGTAATCCATTGATAAACCTGAGCTACTTATACTTGGGTTTGCTTTATCTTCTTTTACTCTTCCGCTTTCAGACCCTTTGCAACTATTTCGTCAAGTTATATAAAATCTAAATTTCCTTTAAAAAAATTTGGAGCGACTGATACATGGTTTTTATATAATTCCATCACTTTAATGCAATAATTACATTTCATTTTGACTTTGTTTGCAACCGTGTTTAATGTTGACGTGAATTTTATTTTGGAAAAAAATCGATGTAGCTCCCTGAAAACTTATGACAATAAAAATAATCTCTGTAAAATTGATAAATTCTCTTAGGTTCCTATCTTATTAGATAATATTTATTTTAGTTTCTATAACTAATCAAATGTGTGGTTAACCCTAACCATGCATGATAAATTATTATTATACCATTTTAAAATTTATTTTTTTGTTAGAAAAAATCAATATAACTCCCTGAAAACTTATGAAAATCGAAAAAAATCTTTGTGAAATTTAAAATCGTTTTAATTCTCTGAAATCTTCTTAAAATCACAAAAAATATATATGATTATCTAAAAATATATATTGACTTATTTAAATTTTATTAAACAAATTATAGTTTTATAATGAAGGTGTTATGCTTTTCGTTGCTAGTAATTTTGAGTTGAGAATGTATTATAGATTTTTTATTTGGTTTTTAAATTGTTTTATCTGATTTTGTAATGGAGTTCATGAAACTATAATTTTTTTGGTTCAAACTCTATAATGAGATTGAGGAGGTGAAAATATTGAAAAATGACTTAGTTTTTTAAATCAAATGAGGTTCGATGGATATTTTTTTATAGATAAGGATGACATTTCAGAAAATGGAGATGTTAAAAAATGAGGGGGTATTTTAGTATTACAAAAAAACTAAATCTGATTTTATAAAATTTTTAGGAACTGAATTCAATTTAAAAAAGTTTCTGATGATTTATTTCAATATACTCTTAACCGAGAAACTAAATCCGCTAACCATATACACTTTATGGGAACCTATGATGATTTTTTTATGTTAGAGAAACTTTTTGTAATTTCAATAAGATTTGAGGGGGGTTAAGAAGATTGTTCCCTTTTATTTAATGTGTCGTTTGACGTGCTGACGTGTAGAATCAGGTGTCCGAGCGCTTCTATAAAGTGCTGATTTTGTCAATTCATCCTTTCTTAAGGCGACTTCCTTGAGACCTATCTAATATTGATTTATTACGAGATCCTTGGCTCACCCCTATTCCAGTCTCTCGGATTCCAACTATGATAAATATGGAATGGGCTACTCTTGATTTCAGATTATCACAGGTAATTGACAATACAAGCTAGAAGGTTGATACTCTTCGTCTGCTGCTGCCACAATACTGGGTCGACTTTATTATTAGAACTGACCACCAAAATATTTGTCAACTGGAAAATCTAGTTGGTGTTGGGAAGGATCTATTTCAGAGGTTCTGAGAGTTCGAGATATATATCAATTGCTTAGACCGGAGAGGCTAAACACTCAAACCAAAGCATGAAAAATTATATGGTCTCTTCCTATTTTTCCAAGGGTAAAAGCTTTTTTATAGAAATTATGTTGGAACAGGTTACCAACCAAGGAATACTTGGACTCGATTGATATGATTATGGAGACACGGTGTGCATTTTGCTTGGCATACCGGAGTCTACATACCATTTGTTCTCTCACTGCTATTTTGGTGCTGAATGTTGGCGACTAATTCCTTCCAGATTGCAACCACCACATTGCATTTGGAGTGCAAAATCATGGTTGGAGGCTTTCTCTGATAAAGTATGACAACATAGTAGGTACTCTGTCAGTTGGAAAATTATGTTGGTTTTTATGCTTTGGCATATTTGGAAAAGTAGGAATGAGTGGCTCTTTACACAAAAATCTATTCAGCCTCTTATAATTGTGTCAAAAGCCTTAGTACATGTACGTGAATGCTTGGAGAAGTTGGTAACTGGTGCAGATGACAAAATCCTTTTAGTGGACACTTACTTAAAGTATCAAGAACCCTCACTGTCGAAAGCGCTATTGCAGTTGACAGGGGATCAAACAGAAATTATGGTTATTACAAATGGAAGTGTAAATTTGCAAGGTTATGGGGCTGGTGCTGCTTTTTTGTTAGTTCAGCCTACTCCCTTTAAAATTTTAGGATCGGGTTATGCGGGTTGGCCATGGGCTTCCCCATTTCGAATGGAGGTTGAAGCGATCAAGATGGGGGTTAAAGCTGCCCGGGATGTTAGGGCAAAACGACTAAGGGTCTGCTCAGATTGCTTACAGGTTATTCAAATACTTAAATCGGGTGGTTTAGGCCCTCCACAAATCCTAGATATTGTCCAGGACATATATCAAATTGCTAATAATGCAGATATAGAATTTTGCAAGGTTCCTCGAGACATGGTTTGTGCACCGGAGAAGTTGGCGCGCTATGCTCGTGGAAGGTTGGAGTCAAAATGGACTTAGCAGTTGCTGGATCCAGTTATAAGAAGGAAAATTAGCCCGCTCATATATAGTGTACATAACTGTGTAAACCTTGTACAAAGCTCGGTAATGGCGACTACACCTCCTTTTGTATCTAATTTTGTCGAAATATAAAAAGCCTGTAACAGCCACCTTACCAAAAAAAAAATGCTGATTTTGTAAAAACACCCTTATATTAAATAAAGCTACAGAAAAGCCCTCATGGTGTTGATTTAAAAAGAAAGAAAGAAAAAGGGACCTTCTTTTTGAAGGGTCTGCTAATGGGGTTTTGGGGCTCTCTCCTTCGCATTCAAAGCCCTGAAAAAAATCATCTTTTGAAGAAATTCTCCTTATTGTAAAACACCAAAAAGAGATTTCGATTTGCTTTGCTTTCTAAATAGTTAGAGAGAGAGAGAGAGAGAGAGAGAGAGAGAGAGAGTTTGGGGGGGATGGAGTTCTGCCCGACATGTGGGGTGCTTTTGCAGATTGACATTGAGACGAAGCTGAGGCTCTCCTGCCCGATCTGCCCTTACATATGTTACTTGGAAGGCAAAGTATGTCCCTCAGTGTGTGTGTGTGGGTTGTTGAAAACAATGTTTTTAGTTGTTGGGTTGTGTTGGTTTTGACAGATTAAGAGGGGAAAGCATGTCGTAAGGAAGGAGGTCGAGCCGATATTCAGTGGGGAGGAAGCTTTCAAGAACGCCGCCAAAACCAAAGGTCTCTCTCTCACACACACTTTTTCTTCTTTTGAATTCATTCCTTTTACATATATGTGGTTGTGTGTGATTTTAAAAAAAGAATGGTATGTTTTCTTTTTTGCATGTTCTTTTTCTGGAATTCAATGTCGTTGTTTTTTACTGAATCCAATTTGATTCACCAAAAGGAAAATGTGTAGACATATAAGCTCCAAAAGTAAGGGGCATAAAGCTTTTCTATCCTACCGCGGCGAGTTTTTTTTGTCCCTTCTCTTGTTTCTTTTGTGATTTTTGTTTTGTTTTCTTGTTTCTCCTCAACTTCGAACATTGTCCATTTTGATATTTCTATTGGAATAGATAAGACTATATTCTAACTCAAAAAAAAAAGAAGTAATGGGCATAAACCTAATAGACTCAAATTAATCTCTCACAATGCCATCACAAGTTGTTGTAGAATATTGATTTGGAATGGTGTCCCCTTAAAAATTCTTGCTTTTGTGGTAGTATTTGTGTTTAAAAGAAGATAAAAATGTGGGGTGAATTGTGTGGCGGAGAAGAGTTGAATGAACTGGGTTTCTAATGGGGAGCCCTTTAAGTACAAATACGTGATTTAGTAGACTTGGGAAGTATTGCCGAATCTGATAGCATGACATTTTGGATTGAATTTTTAATAGTGTGGTGAACCAACAAAATCCTCCCTGATAGAGGTGGGCTGTGTGGTTGTCAAGGTGTAATGTAATATTTAAAAAAGATAAGTTGTATATTTGTATGCGGGGAATATCTGGGATGTTGTTTGTAGGTTCATTAGAGGCTGGGAGGACTAATTTATTGAGGTGGATAATATGGGGTTCTTAATTGAGGGTAAGTTGATTTTAGGGTGAGGAGTTAAATTTGTGTATCCCATCTTTATTTTGTTTTTTTACTTTATAAATATCCATCTTTTCTAAAAAAAAAAGATATAAAAAGCTTAAGAACGTTTTGGCATTCCTTTAAGTTTCTATAATGATGGCTTTATGAAGTTCTTTGCATCATGATGAGCATGGGATGTCAAGTTTAGTTGCAGTTTATCAGTTATGGCAGCAACATCAAACCACTTCAGGATTTGTTGTTGTAGTGATGGGATGACCCCTCTGATTTATCACTCTGTTTTGTACAATCTTTATCTTCAAATTTTTAGTGAGGTGTTGGAGGATACTTGTACATGGCCCTATCTATATGCATATGATACCTGACGTTCATATACCAGCATCCAACAGAACAGAACACTCAATCCGAAGTGACAAATTGAACTATATCATGTTATTGTACCTAACACCAACCACCCATCAAGATTTATAATGTGTGAAAATGAAAACAATTAATCACTTGCACAGATATACTCTTAGCACGTAAGACAAATACAATCTTACAAGGATATGCTCAGATGTGATCAACTAGATGTGCTCTTCCATGAACTACTACATCTATGGAGGGTGTTCCTTGATTACCCATAAAGAGAATTTTGTCGTACTTCAACCTAAGCATTAGCTTGATCATGTGCCATGCCATGTTTATTTACTCATGTGAACCATAAAGTGTAATTTGTTCAAGATAATATCACAAATATATACATTACAAGCATATGTTCTTGTGGAAGTTCAGGCATGATTTTTGCACTGTTTGACATTGTTGCAAGTGTGACTTCTTGTCCAACCATGAGCTAAAACATGTCCTTTGGTAAAAATGAAAAAAAAATGTGTTTATCACTCTGTGCATGTTGACCAGATACTTGTTATATTACAAATTTGCTTGGTAATCTAGTAATGGAGGGAGAGACAGAAAAACCTTGGCTAGGAGTTTTGTAGTATTCTTTTTGAAGGAAGCCTTGGAAAATTTGTATCACAAAGGCATTGGTTGTTTCCTGATCTCACTTGCCACTGCCTACATTGCTTGGACTGCCATGTTCTTACACATTTTCCTTTCTGAGATTTAATGTGATCCTTGTCGAATTCACATCGCTATATTAATACAATTCAACCAGAGGTATACTGTTTTGGTAACTCACATTTTAGTGGGTGACTTCTCTAATTACTTACTTTAAAATTTGTGCAGCTACCTGTCCACAATGCAACTGCGATGAGGCATATTTCAATCAAGTGCAGACTAGGTCCGCGGATGAGCCTTCAACATTGTTTTTTAAGTGCACCAATGCAGATTGTGGGGCGATGTGGAGCGAGAATTGATGTAGATAATCACTCAAAGGAGAAATTCCAGTTAGTGTTTTGTGGTGTGATTTCTATCTTAATAAACAATGATTGAGAAAAAAAAATCAGATGGAGGTTTCATAGCAATATGAGGTTTGGAAGGAATGGAAACTTGTTTTGCTCTCTTTTCTACTTGCCACTTATTAATAGTTACCACTTCCTCATCAATCTGGAACCTTTGTTTTATGTAGACATGCCTTGATGATGATAATCTCATACTGAACATTTAATCTTGTTTTGACTTCATCAAACATGACAAAGTGATTTACAACCCGTTTGAGCAGCCGAGCTCGTCAAGATTTGATTGGATTGTGAGAAAAATCTTGCTTTGTTTTATATGGTTCACTTGGAACTAAAACATTGATGTGTATTATGTAAAGAAACACTTCTCAGCCCTTGTTGGTTCTGTCTTTCTTTTTAGAGTGCTGCTATACTCAGTTTTATTTTCAGTCCAAAACACAGTTCATATATACCTCATTACAGATTTAATTAAGTATATACTTTGTTAGATGATGTATATACCTTAATGAATTTTTTCTTACACTTGCTATAAATTGGTTCATTCAATTTGAAATGGAGCGATATGCACTTTTTATCAAAGCATACACATCATTAGATGATGTTTACTATTTAAAAAAAAATGAAAATACTTGAGGTTTGAGTTTTGATGGATGAATGTGACTGAGCGTATCATTTTCCTTCTTTTTATCCATAAATCAGAAAAATGTCAGGGACAAAACATTCATGCGGTTGGTGGGGACAACTGGCTGTGGATTACATTTTGGCAAAAGAGAAGAGCCCACCAGCATTGGGTGTTGGGCTATACAAAGGGCATTGGTGGGGACAAAATGTGTTGGGCTATACAAAGAAAAAAAATGAGGTTGAATGATTATGAGACGGACAATAAAACAGCATATAAAAAAAAATTACATTTATCCAATTTGTTGATATGTGGAGTGTGAGTGTTCATAATTTTTATCATTAATTTCTTAACATTATCATTATATTAAACTCATATTCTCCCATCCAAAGAGGTTTAAAAATATATATTTATTTAACATAACATATAAAATACGTCTCCAAATGAATTAAGGGTGCGGTTATTCCCACCACCCTGAATATTATTCTCACCATACAATACTATAAAAATACCTGATTTTCTATTTATATAAAATAGCATTAATCCCACCACCTATTCACATCCCACCATCCCAAATAAATAAAAAACTCAATCCCACCACCCAAATCAAAATAAAAAAAAAAACCCACGACACCCGCTATTTCTCTCACCATCTCTTCGCTGTCGACGGCAACCGACCACCTCAACGGACCGACCAGTGACGACGGATCCCCTCCTCCCGGTGACTCTTCGGTTGGTCTCCGACGATAACCTGTTTTCTCTCTTGATGTTTCCTCCCTTTTACTTGTATGTCCAGTTCGACATAAGTAGAATCGCGTCAGACATCCTAGTTTGGCATCAATATTGTTGATTTGATGTACTAGGGACCGACCACGTCACCGTCGAACCGTAATTGACGTGCCCAGTTCAATTTGTAGCCCAGTTCGATGGTCATTTAGTCGACTTGTTACAGTATGGTCGACGGAGTCCTTGTCGAACTTCATATGATAAACCCAAACAATTTGTTTCCTAGTTCGACATGAAAAGTGTCGAATCTGTCATCCCAGTTCGACATACAAAGTGTCGCATTGATGTAATAGAGACCAACACTTCCATTGTCAAACTATAATTGATTATAGTTTCATTTTTTGCCCAGTTCGACGGCCATTTTGTCGATATTAAATACATTCCCTCGACACCGTCCCTGTCGAACTGCATTTGAAATCCAAAACATTGGCCAGTTCGACGGCCATCTTGTCAACATTAAATACATTCTCTTGGCACCGTCCCTGTCGAACTGCAATTGAAAACCAAAACATTGGCCTAGTTCGAACCATACATTTATTAAAGAATACCCTACAATGCTATGAAAAGCCTATCTTTCTATCAAAAACATCAATACTTGTACAATATGAAGAAATCAACGATTAAAATTCATGAATCACCAATACCAGTTAATGTTAAGAGTCCAAACCATACATTTTTCAAAAAATACCCTAAAATGCTATGAAAACCTCATCTTTCTATGAAAAACACAAATATAGACAAATACTTGTACAATAGGAAGAGATCAATAGATAAATTCCATGAATCACCAATACCGACTACACGGCGAGGTCTCGTCGGCGTCCTCACAGCGACGTAGAGTGGACCGAATGTACAGTGAGGACGTCGTGAGGGAGGATGTCTTAAATCGGTGAGATGTGTAGAGTAAACCGAATGCACAGGAATGATATCATAGGGGGACTGACTTCACGGCGAGGTCTCGACGGCATCCTCACGACGACAGTGAACAAACGGAGTGAATCAGAGGAGAGAAATAAAAGAAAAAAGAGAGAAGAGAGAGGTCTGTGTTATAAAAAAATGGAGGGTGGTGGGGCATGTGTTTATGGCAAGGAGTTTTTATAAGGAGGTCGGCTTGATAATAGTTAAAATGGCAGGATTGAGAGGGTGGTGGCACCTAAAATCTGGGTGGTGGGAGTATCCACACCCATGAATTAAATGCACATTTTTTTTATTTTTTTAAACAAGTACATATTCATCTAATTAATTATGACAAATCATATACTGGGTTAGAATAGCAGAAAAAATCTTTCACGGGTCACAATCAAAAGGCAGGTTATGTATTTGGCCGACAAAATGTCTTCTTGAAACGGGCTTTTCTGAGTGTAAGTGCCAACAACTTTCACTTCATTTTCTTATGGTCCGTTTGGAAACACATATTAAAAAGTAGATTTTAGAATAAAGCTGATTTTTAAGATGATTTTAGACCTTTGATTTTTTTGGGATGCTTTTTTTAAATTCATGAATCAATATTTGGAAGGAATTTAATGTTTGATAGAAAAAATTGCTTTTCAATTCAAAAAATCGATTCCGACCAAAAAGCGTTTTTTTTTAGATTTAAAAAACACGGATTTCGAGAGAGAAATTAAAAGGAATCCAGCTTTTGATTCCGCCAGAATCCGACCCGTTTGGTTGCGCGTTTGGGTAGATTCTGCTTTTTCAAAAAGCAGAATCCGCCCAAACGCGCAACCAAACGGAACCTAAAGCAGTAAAGTTTAAAAAGAACATCAGATACGTGCACGTCTTCGGATTAGTTATCCATTCATTTAATCTGACAAATATTTAAGTTTTCAGGTGAACGAGTATGTGATGGAAAGTGACTGAATCTTTTTCTTTTTTCATTTTTTCTCACATTCACGAATGCAGATGGAAAAAATTTATCACGTTTTCTGGTATGACAAAATAGAATAATTTTTATTTGTCATGTTTAGCATAAATGTTGGTATATAATAAAAATTTTATTTTCATCTTACAAATAACGATCCCATTGTAAGAGTAAAATTTCAAATGTTGGTATATAATAAAATTTCATAGAAATTGTAATTCTGACCAAAAACTGATGTAGAACGGGTGGTTCGACTCTATTTTTAGTAACTTTTGTTATTTTCAATAACCTTTGTTATTTTTAGTAACTTTTTAGATTTAGCATATCTCCTTCATAATAAATCGGATTTTACCGAAATCAAATTCGAAGATCTTCTCAGATCCCCTAGAGTTAGTTATAACAGATTTTCGTTTTTACTATTTTTAGTAAGTTTTTCCCCAGAAGCTTGTAATATAGGGTTTTCAACTTTTATCAATATATTTTCTGAGTTTTATTATTCTCTTTGAGAATTGTGGTTTGTTAAAGGATCTCAACCCTTGTTGGATCTTTATTTTAGTTTTTCGCTGCGTTGGGCATTGTTACACTCATGTTTTTGTTCTTGATGTAGATACTAAGCCACATGACACATTATATGAAATTATTTAATATCTAAATATGTAACATAATATATTTATGTATGTTTATAATCTATTACGAAAAACACAAAATTAAATATATGCATTCAATTAATTCCAGCATTTACTTCATTTATACTGTAAAAACATACAATTTATTTAGGCTCCGTTTGGAAACAGAGATTGAAAAGTAGATTTTGGAATAAAGCTGCTTTTTAAGATGATTTTAGACATTGACTTTTTTGTAATGTTTTTTTTTAATTCAGGAATCAATATTTGGAAGGAGTTTAATGTTTGATAGAAAATGTTGATTTTTAATTCAAAAAATCAATTCTGACAAAAAATCGTTGTTTTTTAGATTTTAAAAACATGAATTTCGATAGAGAAATTAAAAGAAATCTAATTTTTGATCCCGTCAAAAGCTGCCCCGTTTGGTTGCGCGTTTGGGGATTTTCCGCTTTTCAAAAAGCGGAATCTCCCCAAACGCGCAACCAAACGGACCCTTAGAGAAACATATACTAAATCATGTACAATCTAAAAAACGACCATAAAATGATTGAATATAACATTTTTCTCGATAATATATAAGTTCAAAACAACCGGTCTTAAAAAAATTAGTGGATTCATCAAAACTAGAAAAAAGAACAAGAACAAACAACTCAAAAGTGGGTGTCACCCACTCAACTTGAGTGTTGATCACCAAAAGGAGGAAGAAGAAAAAAAAACTTATGTCATAATCAAACATTGTTATCGAGGCCTAATCTATCTCTTTCACTTGCTCATCCTATCCCAAGTAGCAAAAACATAGGCCACTTTTTTGGTGCAGTTTTGTGGACTGAATATATTTTTTTTTGGAAAGTTGTGTGAACTGAATATGGCACAATAGCTTTGTGACTCAAATAACTCTCATAACCAATATAATAATCCTAAGCCACACCTATCACAAATTGAGTTCCAATTAAAATTGTCACAAGAGAATGATCAGCAGTTTTCATAACATGACATGTCACATGGTGCATTCAATGTGTCTTCAACTGAAATCCTAAATTTCCTCCCCCATTAAAAAAATTGTGTTATGTCCCTCCTGGGACCGACAATGAATCTCTCTGACTATCATTTCATTCAAATTTGGGTTTCTTTGTTTTATGGCCCTGATGTGTTGCATTTTATTAACGTGAAATATTTTAGAATTTTTTTTTACAATCATGGAGTAGTAAATTTTAATTCCTTTTAAGTCTTTTAATAATATAAAATCTGAACTTTTATTAGATATAATATTTTAACAAATAATTAATAACAATTTATATGAAAACATCTACAGATTATGGATTATTATTTAAATATTCAAAAGAAAACATAAAATAATAGTAGAAAATATTGTTTTCTTCGTTCGATGACATTTCCAATCGAGCAGCCTCTTCTGCTCTCTTTATATGATCCCTAAAGTCCTTATTGACTTTTAAGTTTAATAGTGATTTTTATATAGTTAAAGATTTGGCCTAATCAACCCCGTAATTAAGTTCTTAGAAACTTAAATCGTATAAGATTTGGTCTAACTAAATCGTAATTAAGTCCATAGAGGATTCAGTGAAATGGTCCCCCCCCCCTCCTCGATGGGTCAAGATCAATTCAGATGGTTCTCTTGGGGAGGATCGTTATGGGTTTGGGGCGGTGGTGCGGAACTCTCGAGGAAACTGTCTTCTTGCTATGGCTGAGAGATCACATGCAACTTTTATTAATATCTTGGAGCTCAAAGGCTTGCTAGCTGGTTTGAGGCTCTAAAGTCTTTCTGGAAGTCTAGTTTGGCCTGAATCAGACTCAACTACTAACGAAGCGGAAACGCCCAAAGAAGAAGAAGAGCACGTCTTCCTCTCAAGAATGTCTTGAGTCCACAAGAATAAAAGTTTCTATTGAAATATTTTAATTGAAGGTGCCTGAATACAATGACTTGGTGCCCTTTTATAGGCTTACAAAGAAGATACTAGAGACTCAACATTAAGACTCTTTTAGACTTTCTAAGGATTCTTGGAAAAAAACACAAGCATTTAGACTTTTTTTGAAAATGATTCATGACTCTTAAACTCCCTAGAAGACTTCTTGGAAAAACACGAAGACTTGGACTACTTGAAAAATGCAAAGAGACTTGGTCAACAAGGAAATTTGGGTGGGTATTCATTATGGTGCCACATCAGTCCCCTCCACTTGATAGAAACTCGCCCTCGAGTTGACATTTGAATCATCTAGAGCATGATACTCGAAGAGGTCTGCCACATTGAATGTAGGAGAGATATTCATATCTTTAGGGAGATCAACCACATAGGCATTATCATTAATCTTCTTGAGTATCTTGCAAGGACCAAATTTCTTGTACTTCAATTTGTTATAAGCGCCTACTGGGAAACGCTCCTTCCTGAGATGAACCATCACCATATCTCCTTCCTGAAACACTTTAAACCTTCGATGCTTGTCTGCATTCTCCTTGTACTTAGCATTAGATTCTTCCAATTGCTTCTTAACTCCTGCATGCACCTCTTGGATTCGATCAGCCATGTTTTCTGCTGCGGTGCTCATACCAGGAAGCTTTGGCAGTTTCACCAGGTCCAAAGTATGCCTTGGGACTCTTCCATACACGACCTCGAATGGGGACTTTCCTGTGGATCTGTTTACCATATTGTTAAAAGCAAACTCGGCTTGAGCAAGAAAATAGTCCCATTGCTTGGGCTTATCACCGGAGAGACATCTGATGATGTTCCCCAGTGTCCTATTGACGACCTCGGTTTGGCCATCCGTCTGTGGGTGATAGGCACTGCTGTACTCGAGAGACGTGTCAAACCTCCGCCACAAAGTCCTCCAAAAGTGACTTAGAAATCTTGTGTCACGATCAGAAGTGATGGTCTTTGGTACTCCATGTAGCGCACTACCTCCCGAAAGAATAAATTTGCTACATTTGTAGCATCTGCTGTCTTCTTGCATGGGATGAAATGTGCCATTTTGGAGAATCTGTCAACCACTACAAATACAGAATCCATACCTCGTTGGGTACGCGGGAGCCCAAGAACAAAGTCCATTGATAGATCCTCCCAGGGAGCATTGGGTACCGGCAATGGAGTATAAAGTCCGGTGTTCTGCGTGTGTCCTTTGGCAGCTTGACATATTTGACACTTCTGCACGAACCGCCCAACGTCTTTCTTTAATTGTGGCCAGTAATACCTCTCTTCAACAAGAGCAATGCTTTTGTCACGTCCCAAGTGTCCTCCTAAGCCTCCTCCATGTAGCTCCCTGATTAGACGTTCTCTGAGTGAACCACGTGGGATGCACAAGCGATTCCCAAAGAAGAGGAATCCTTCCTGCACATGCATTTTGCTCGGTTGTCTTAATTGACATTTGGCCCATTCCTCCTTGAAGTCTTCATCATCAGCATATAACTCCGTCAAGTACTCGAGTCCTCCAATCTCATTAGTCATGGTGACTAAGAGAGCTGCCCTTCTACTCAAGGCATCGGCGACTTTGTTCTGTTGCCCTGACTTGTGTTTCAACACATAAGTAAACTCCTGCATAAAAGAAGACCATCTAGCGTGCATGCGATTCATGTTAGTTTGACTATCAAGATATTTCAAAGCTTGGTGGTCGGTGTACAAAATAAACTCCCTTTGGATTAGGTAATGTCTCCAATGCTGTAGAGCACGAACCACAGCATATAGCTCCAGTTCGTAAGTCGACCACTTCTTGCGGGTGTCATTGAGCTTCTCGCTGAAGAAAGCGATTGGTCTTCCTTCTTGGGACAAAACAGCTCCAATGCCCACATATGATGCATCACATTCCACCTCGAACAACTTGTTAAAGCTCGGTAATGCCAGAACTGGGGCAGTCGACAGCTTCTCTTTGATGAGAGTAAAACTTTTCTCAGCTTCCTTGGTCCACTGAAATTTTTGCTTCTTCATGCACTCGGTGATGGGGGCCACAATACTACTGAAATTCTTGACAAACCTCCTGTAAAAAGTTGCTAGGCCATGAAAACTCCTGACCTCTGTGATCGATTGAGGAGTCGGCCACTCCTTGATTGCTCTCACCTTCTCCTGATCCACATGAATGCCTGATGCACTAACAATGTACCCCAAGAAACTCAAACTATTGGTCATGAAGCTGCACTTCTTTAAATTTATGTACAATCTGTTCTTCTTTAACGTCATAAGCACTTCTCTCAAGTGAGCATCATGTTCTTTTTCATTGCGACTATAAATCAATATATCATCAAAGTAAACTACTACAAAGCGTCCAATGAATGGCTTAAGTACCTGATTCATAAGTCGCATGAATGTGCTTGGGGCATTGGATAGTCCAAAAGGCATCACCAACCATTCATACAATCCGGCTTTAGTTTTGAATGCTGTTTTCCATTCATCCCCTTGACGAATCCGGATTTGATGATACCCGCTCCTCAAATCTAACTTTGAGAACACCTTCGATCCGGCCAGCATGTCCAACATATCATCCAATCGAGGAATCGGGAACCGATACTTGATAGTAATTTTGTTGATGGCACGACTGTCTATGCACATACGCCAGCTGCCATCTTTCTTTGGGACTAGCAAAGCTGGTACAGCACACGGACTCATGCTTTCCTGGATCATTCCCTTACGAAGCAGTTCATCCACCTTTTCCTGCAAAATTTCATTTTCTTTTGGACTCATCCTGTAATGTGGCAAGTTAGGCAGACTAGCACCTGGGATGAAGTCGATGTGGTGTTGGATGTCACGCATAGGAGGTAGGCCATCTGGGAGCTCTTCTGACAATATCTCCTCAAATTCTTTTAGCATAGGCGACAGTTTAGGAGGGACCTTCGTGCCTTCAGCCTCTTCCCCTTTAACGATTAGAGCATATATTTCTCCCACTTTCCTGGCATCCTCCTCAATGTCACCAAGAGCGAGAAAGAACTTCCCCTCCACTTTAGAAGTCTTGGGTTGGTTCTCTCCAGCCATCGGTAAGAGTGTGATTTTTCGATCATCCTTAGTAAAGATATAAACATTATCTTTACCTCTGTGAGTAGCATCTCGATCATACTGCCAAGGTCTTCCGAGCAACATATGACAAGCGTCCATGTCAACCACATCACAGATGACTTCATCCTTATAATTTTTCCCGATCGAGAAGGAAATCCGACATTGCTCCGTCACCTTTGCTGCATGCCCCTTATGGATCCAGCCAATTTTGTATGGCGTTGGGTGTTTCTCCGTCTTCAACTGCAACCTGTCCACCATCGTTCGAGAAACAATATTCTCGCTGCATCCCCCATCAATAATTACATCACAAACTCTTTGGTTCACCGTGCATCTGGTCTTGAATATATTGTGACGCTGCGATGACTCCACTGCCTGACTGTACATCAGACGTCGTACAACACAGGCAACACCATCATCACCAGGCGTTGCTCCTTCATATTCCTCCTCGAGATAGGAATCATCCCCTTCCTCTTCTCCTGCTCCCTTCTCCGACTCTTGCTCATCACGATCCACCAAGTTCACCATCTTTTTCTGAGGACATTGATTAGATCGATGCCCTGGTTCACCACACCTGTAACACTTTTCTGGTAAGGGACGAGCATAGGGATTGTCCCTTGTGGCTGGCGCTCCACCCGATCGACGAACAGGTGCACTTCCTGAGTCTCGGTTCGTGACCGTTGGAACCTGAGATTGGTCCACAACTGGAGCCTTTCCTTTGTTTGGTGTGGTGACCGTGGCAGCTCGGATGTTGCAGGGTTCTTGTATGTTGCTGGGCTCCTCCCCATGGGCCGCTCGAGTTGAGCCTCGACCCTTGTTGCTAATTTGATAGCATCAGAAAGTGTCCACACCGGCTGCAACGATACCCGATCTTGTATGGCCAGGCGCAGTCCTCCTATAAACCTTGCCACTTGTTGTGGTTCGGTTTCCGTCAAGTCATTGCGCGAGGATAATCGATAAAATTCTTCAGCATATTCTCGCACCATACGACCTCCTTGCCTGCAATTTTGATATTGATGGAACAGTACCTGCTCATAGTCGGGTGGAAGAAATCTCCCCCGCATGAGTTGTTTCATTCTATGCCAAGTTCGAATTGGAGCTTTACCTTGACGGGTACGTGCAAGTTGTTGCTGCTCCCACCATGCGGATGCTCCTCCTTTAAGCTTGTAGGCCACAAGCTTAACTTTTTTATCCTCCGAGATCTCCATGTAATCAAAGAATCTTTCGACTTCAAGGAGCCAATCAAGAAAATCTTCGATGTGGAGATGGCCATTGAAGCTTGGGAGATCCACCTTTATGCGATAATCTCTGGAATCATGATTGCGCCTAGCTCCATCTTGCTCTCCGAGTATGACCTCATCAAGCTCGTCATCGCTAGATTCATCCACATAGGTTTGAGGCCTACGTGGGGGTGTAGGAGCGTGAACTCGAGCAGGACGATCGCGAGCCTCATCGACGATCGGTAGCCTGTTGTCGTCACGAACCTGAAGGCGATCTACTGCTTCCAACAATCGAGCCATCGTTGCTTGCATTGTGAGCAACGACTGCTGAGTTTCTTGTTGGAAAGCTTCGAATGCCGCCATTGAAACATTTTGAACTCCGTGAGCACCGTCACCGGAGTTGGAGCTATCCAACCTGTTGCCAGCCATCAAGCCAGGAAAAGCCTCGCTCTGATACCAACTAACGAAGCGGAAACACCCAAAGAAGAAGAAGAGCACGTCTTCCTCTCAAGAATGTCTTGAGTCCACAAGAATAAAAGTTTCTATTGAAATATTTTAATTGAAGGTGCCTGAATACAATGACTTGGTGCCCTTTTATAGGCTTACAAAGAAGATACTAGAGACTCAACATTAAGACTCTTTTAGACTTTCTAAGGATTCTTGGAAAAAAACACAAGCATTTAGACTTTTTTTGAAAATGATTCATGACTCTTAAACTCCCTAGAAGACTTCTTGGAAAAACACGAAGACTTGGACTACTTGAAAAATGCAAAGAGACTTGGTCAACAAGGAAATTTGGGTGGGTATTCATTATGGTGCAACATCAACTACGATGGTTGCTTGGGCGCTAGGTAGGGGTCTCATCCCGTGGAATGCATTGAGAGATCTTCGCGAAATTCAGCACATCTCCTCCAGATTTTCAGAATGGAAGGTCTCTCATGTCTATCAAGAAGGTAACCGGGTGGCAGATGCCCTTGTGGCATGACAATCCAAAATTGGTAGCACCATATTCAGGCCTTCACAATTGAATGGTGAAACTCAGGCTTTAATTGGGCAAGACAAAGCTAGTCGTATCCTCATCAGAAAGGCATAAGGTAACAAAAAATGGAGGTTGTTTAATCCTGTGATCTTTAGTTCCCAAGTACACCTTTTCCTGAGTATCAAAGTATTTGGTATTGTTGGGTTGCATTTCTGACCCAACTTTGACCTCTCCCAATCCCCCCCCCCCCCAACCTTTCTCCATCTACCTATCCTCATCTGATGTACATTTTGTAGAGGTTTATTGAATGAAAAAAGAAAGCTTATTTATCAAGCAAAAAAAAAAAATCATATCTAAACAATTCGATCGGGTCAGATTGAATTGGTTTTAAAACACTTTATCTTATAATTGTTAGTTTACTGGATTCGACACTAAATGAATCATATTTTCCTATATTCAATACCTACTAAGATCTTCCCTACATGAGATGTGGGAGGCATGGAAAAGATCATCAGGTCGCGGCGATTGAAGTGTGAAGGCCAAAGTCTCTAAATCATTCGTTCCCACAGTGGTTTGGGACTTTTGGCTGGTCCGTAACCACTCATTTTTCATGGTTCCACAGTGTACATTGAAATTTTTTGGGAGTCTATTGTCAATTATATCAAGACTTGAGGCATGCTTGTGTGGGGGCAAGTAGAGTATAGTATATTGGGGGTAAAATTGTGGTAGAAGAGCAAGTCGAGTACTTATCATGGTTGGCGGACCTATCTTCTACGGTTCTACCAGCCCTGCACTTAAGCTTGTACTTTGAATTGGACATATTAGCTTAATTTATAAAATTGTGACGTGTGTCTACTATTTTCATCAAAAATAAATAAATATATGTACATGAATCTTTAACTAAATGCCTTCATTTTCCAAAAATGTCCTTTCTATGTGAAATTCTTTTTTGGGGGTGAAAATGTGAGCAAATCCATTCATATAAAATAAACCATGTCCAAATAATGATGAGAATAAACAGAAGAAGAATAAAATATAAAAAAAATGAATAAAAGAGTACAAGAACATCAAAGAACTAAAGCGGGACAAGGACGGGAGGGTAAAAAAGATTTATATCCCCCCCCCCCCCCAAGCGATGCCCCGTCCGCTAGTCTCTACCCAAATACAGCATTCTTCGAAGCAGATGCAAGATGCTCCCTCAAGGTGAGACCCCCAATCGATGATAGATTGATGAGTCAATTTCAAAATATTTTCAAAGTAGAAGCACGTTCCTTGAAAGACAGACTCGTTTCGCGATCTCCATTTCAACCAAGTGCAAGCTAATACGATATGTCTATGTTCTTTGAATAACTTTCTTTGCGTACCTAGATCCTTTGTATAAAGACACCCAATAAAGAATATCACTAAAGTGGTAAAAAAATTACAATTTTAATGAAACCCCAACAAAAATCATTCGCTCACAATTTAAAATAAATTACGTACCTAACATGTTTTTTATATATTTTTATTTTTATTAGAATCCTATCACCACATTCAGTAACGCATTCACTTCACGTCAGTCAAAAAAAAGAAAATTAAACGCTGTTAAATTCTTAATCACAAATTTATGATTAAATCAACGAAATAAATAACCCATCCCCAATCATCGGCACCCAAACAGCTCCTCCGTACGAGACCTCGAAATACATAAAACCCCAACCGTCCACTTATAAACACACGGTCAGAAATCAAAACCACAAACACGTACAAAACAACCCCAAACTCACACGTGATCCGAACCGCCGATTCAGATCAATCGACGGTCAGAAACATAGAAATCATTGAAAACCCGTTTATAAAACCTCTAATTCTCTCCCAAAGAGACGCAAAAACAAAAACATGGAGTCTGAGAGATCGGGCCGGCTCGGGCGGCTCAACAAGTGGTTCGCTCAGACCCGGCTCGGTCGCCGGTTCAAGATGGACGAGCGCGGGACCACGTTAACAACCGAGCTCCGCGCGGGCACCGCGACCTTCCTGACCATGGCGTACATCCTGGCCGTCAACTCTTCCATCCTATCCGACTCAGGCGCCACGTGTACGGTCTCCGACTGTGTCCGCCTCTGCCCGACCTGTCCCGCCCCGACCCAGTCATGCAAGTTCCCCCCGGTCAACCCGGGCTACTCCGCCTGCCTCGACCGCGTCCGTCGCGACCTCATCGTGGCCACCGTCGTCGCGTCCCTCCTCGGGTCCTTCATCATGGGCGCCTTCGCCAACCTCCCTCTCGCGCTCGCCCCCGCCATGGGCACCAACGCATACTTCGCCTACACCGTCGTCGGCTTCCACGGCTCCGGCTCCGTCCCTTACAAGACCGCCCTCGCCGCCGTCTTCGTCGAAGGCCTCATCTTCCTCGCCATCTCCGCCCTCGGCCTCCGCGCACGCCTCGCGCGCCTCGTCCCGCGTCCCGTGCGCGTGGCGTCATCTGCGGGGATCGGTCTCTTCCTTACCTTTATTGGCCTCCAGAACAACCAGGTGCAAGCATTAAAATAATATTTCATAACGTATTAGATCTTAGACATTTTTTAATCTTCACAAACATAATAATAAAATAATATATGTCTGATGATGTTTTTGAGAATTCGCCTTCGTACGTGCTCTATTTATTTATAAGGTGGAAAGAAGATTCGTCTGAATTACCAAATATTTTATAATCTTTTCATTAATTAATTTGTTAAGACATAAAATCGTGTCCTTATTTATCAAATTTAAATGAGAATATTCATAATGATAAATCCAATATTACATATATTACGTGGGTCACTTAAGATTTATTTATAATTATACTCAATCTTTTTTATAATCCAAAATACAATCTTAAAAACAAAGTAGGAAATCCAGTGAAACATATGCATCATTACATCTCATTAAATTTTCTAATACATTATTAATAATAGGTTCATTTAACTTAAAATAGTGTGATATACAATTTTCATTAAAACGTATACATAGTTATTGAATAATGTTTATTATTTAAAAAAAAACATATGTCATCTGTATTTTTTACTACAAAATGATTGAGTGTAACATTTTTCTTTATTCTAACACCAGGGCATCGGCCTCGTCGGGTTCAACCCTTCCACGTTGGTCACCCTCGCCGCCTGCCCACGTGAGGCACGCGCGTCTGTCGCGCAAGTCGTGATCCTCGCGAACGGCACTCTCACGCTCGCGCCGGGTGCGACCGCGTCAGGGGCCGTGCTCTGCCTCCACGGGCGCATGCAGAGCCCGACCTTCTGGCTGGCGGTGGTCGGCTTCGTCGTCATCGCATACTGTCTCATCAAGAAAATCAAAGGCGCCATGATATACGGCATCCTCTTCGTAACCTTCGTGTCGTGGTTCCGCGACACGCCGGTCACGGCGTTCCCGCGCACGGACGCGGGGGACGCCGCGTACGACTACTTCAAACAGGTGGTCGACGTGCACAAGATGGAGCACACGTTGGGCGCGCTCAGCTTCGCAGGCGTGAAGTCAGGGAAGTTCTGGGAGGCGCTCGTGACGTTCTTATATGTCGACATACTCGACACGACGGGGACGCTTTATTCGATGGCGAGTTTCGCAGGTAAGCTTGTCAACAGAGCAGATACGGATTGGATGAACCTATATTTGAATCCGTATTCAAATTGAATATTTTTAAAAAATATTGATATCCAATATCTAGCAGATATTTAAACAAATATTCATGTCTGATCCGAAAATCCGGATTTAAATATTGATATTGGGTCTGGATCCACACAATCTGGTCAGTATTAAATTGCACAACGGGTACATGTGTGACTTTGGATCCAATCAAACATAAATTTTATCAGTATCAGCAGCATCTAATAGGAAAGTGATACTTGTACTCAACAATTAATTGTGCAATTCAATTCATAAGTTTTATAGTTCGTTTCATAGTTGTGTAATTCGATATTGATTTATTGATAAAAGTTAAGCATGAGTGTGACTAAATCTGGACTATGATTTTTTTTATTAATCATTAAAATACAGACATTATCTAACGTACGTCATCATATACTTATTATTCGAATATCGAATATTTTTTAAGTTTTTTAATACAGATTCGAATGAGATAGTGATGTTTTTTCAGATGTTCGCAGATAAGTCTGTCAACAGAACTGAGACGAATGATATAATCCTATATTTGAATCCGTATTCGAATTGGATATAAAAAAATATCGAATATTTTCTAATGGACGTCATCATACACTAATTATTCAGATATTCAAACATCAGATATCTTTAAAACTTTTTAATACAGATTCCAATGAGAAAGTGATTTTTTTTTTGAATGATTCACACTCTTTTTCGCAGGCTTCACCGACGCAGAGGGGGAATTCGAGGGACAGTACCCGGCGTTCATGGCGGACGCGTCGGCGATCGTGATTGGGTCTTTGTTTGGGACGTCGCCGGTGACGGCGTTCATAGAGTCGTCGACGGGGATACGCGAGGGAGGACGGACGGGGCTGACGGCGGTGACGGTGGCGATGTATTTCTTCTTGGCTTTCTTCTTTACGCCGCTGTTGGCGTCGATACCGGCGTGGGCGGTGGGGCCGGCGCTGATACTGGTGGGGCTGATGATGATGAGGGCGGTGAAGGAGATCGATTGGGACGACATGAGGGAGGCGGTGCCGGCGTTTGTGACGATGGTGGTGATGCCGATGACGTATTCGATCGCTTACGGGCTCATCGGAGGGATCGGGACATACGTCGTGCTTCGGCTTTGGGACTGGGGGGAGGCCGGAGTCCGCCGCATGAGGAGGAGGGGCACGGTTGATGAGGAGGGGAAGAGTATTGAAGTTTAATTAATTTGTTGCATGAATTATGAATATTTTTAGTGTTCTTTTTTTTGGTGGGGGGGGGGGGGGGGAGGATTAGTGGATAATTGGAAGTGTAAGAAAGAATGGTTTATATAATGAATTTTAATGTAGATAAATTGATGGTTATTAGTTTGATTTGTGTTATGAATTGTGATTATTTTTTGGATTTTAAGTGGTTTTTTTAGTTGTTTTTGATGATTTTTTTTGGGGATTAGTGGATAATTGGGAGTGTAAGAAACAATGGCTTATATAATGGATTTTAATGTAGATAAATAAATTGATGGCTGTTAAGTTTGATTTGTGTTATGAATTATGTTTATTTTTTGGGTTATTCTACCGGTGATGTTGGGATTTTAAGTGGGTTGTCTCTTTTTTTTTAAGTTGTTGTTCTTGATGAAAATTTAAATTTTTTTTTTTGGGGATTAGTGGATTATTGGGAGTGGAATAAACAATGATTATGTAAAGAATTTCAATGTAAATAAAGTGATGGTTATTAAAGTTTGATTTGTGATGATTATTTTTTAGGTTATGCTACTAGTGATGATGGTTAGTCTCCCCCCCCCCCCCTCTCTCTCTCTCTCTCTCTCTCTCTCTCTCTCTCTCTCACACACACACACACAGTAGCATAAACTACAGAATACAGTAGGGTTTATTTAAACAAGTTCGTCCTTGTCATTAGGTACTATAAAAATATAAAATACTCGATTAACTTGTTTATACAAGGACCCGTTGCCCAATGATTGTAGAGTTTATAGAATCCAATAAACCTCTTTTTGTCTGTGATGAGAGACATGATTGAAAACTGTGATAAAGATACATAAGAAAAAGATGAATGTATTTACGGTATGCCATTTTGTTTGAACTCACACTCATTTGGGATTAAAAGTTTCCGTATAATCTCCACGATTTGTTTAACTATTTCATACAATAAAATACATATCTTTTTTGGGCATGCTTCCTCATTTACATAAAAAATAATATTTTTTATAAAAACAATGTATATATTAAAAAATTATTTTCATTAAAAAAGTTACATAATTCTTAGAACGGGCAGTAACAAAGCCCTTGTTTTTGTTATTGTTGTGGTCAACTATTTATCTTTGAATATTGTGTAGTTATTAATGTTTCTGATTTTGCCAGATTCCCTGCCCATTTATGGCTTCTCCTGGTAAATAGGATCTTTAATTACTATTTCTTGGGGTAAAAAAATCAAAGTGAGAGCTGAATGTATGATATGTTCATAAATAGGTCTAAATTAGGGGTGTAACTCGGGCGGGTTGGGTCGGGTTCGGGTCGGGTTCGACATTAACCCGCACTGCAGAGAGTCCAACCCGAACCCGAGCCCGAACCCGACCTCAACCCGAAGGGTTCAACCCGAACCCGAACCCGATCTCAACCCGCGGGTTCGGGTCGGGTTCGGGTTGAATTCGGGTTCGGTCGGGTTTGGGTCGGGTTCGGGTTGAATTCGGGCTCAAGTCGGGTTCGGCCGGGTTTGGGTCGGGTTCGGGTCGGGTTCGGGTCGGGTCGGGTTTAACACATAAAATATCATACAAAATATTTAAAAAACAACAAAACAAACTCTAATTAATTATTAATTAAACCTTATATATAAATAATTAAAAATGAATATCTATAATAATTAACCCAAACACAACAAACATAGTGATACTCTAATTTGTGTAATTGTTTATTATGTTTTAGGAATTTAGGGTTTTAGATATAGGTATGTTGTTATGGCAGCATAACATTTGTTAACCTGGGGGGTCGGGTTCGGGTTGAGCCCGCGGGTTGAACCCCCCAACCCGAACCCAACCCGAATTGGGTTCGGGTTGGTTCGGGTTCGGGTCGGGTTGAACCCGACGTCAAAAAACACCAACCCGAACCCGCCCACGAGTCGGGTTGGGTCGAGTTGGGTCGGGTTCAACCCGCCCAAGTTGCACCCCTAGTCTAAATTTCAAAGAAAACAAGAGGATGAAATTTTGAAGGGCGCTTTGCTGCCACATTTGCTTCCTCAAGGTTAATTATATATATTTTTTAAAATAGTGTGAACTATTAATGGGGTTACACAAGAATTTGTACATATCATTGTCCTACATAGTTACATGACTGATCTAATAGTGGGCTTTATGTAACCCATCAAACAAGGACAATGATATGTTCGGTCCTTGTGTAGCCTTGATTGCAGTTGACATTGGTTTTTTTTTTTTTTTTAATCAGACACTTCTCCATTGAAGTTCATATTGTTATATGAAATGAATTATATATTGAGATATATTAGTATATTTTTTTACATCATACACAATTATAAAACCTTATATATTGTGATAACACAGTATATATTACAGTATCATAGTGTGTGTGACTGCAAATCGGATCGAGTGTATCATCAAACAAATAACGACCATCAGAAGGCTGGACTACAACGAGATCCGGCCCACCTAAGTTCCGAAACCGACCTCTTTTAACTCCCAATCCGAAATACCCATAATACCCCTATCTCTGTCCATACAAAACCTCTAAAACCAAAACAATAATATCCTTGACCGACACAAGACGGACGGCTCTGATGTAACCGACTTAACTGAAAACCACTGATCGGACGGTGTAGAACCCACCTTACCCGAACGTTAATTTCAAAAAAATCCACGCATGCATTAAATTAAATAAAAAAATATGTTTAGTTAGTTATAACGTATTTAATCCAAATTTTATCATCATTCCGTAACACGTGACTTCATATCCTTATTTTCCTCCCTCGAAACATCATAAGGAAAACAATGTCCCCTTCATCCAGCCTTTCTGACCATCCGATCGGTGTTCTCACCTGCGAAGCAGATTAATACGGATCCTGTCTAAATCGTACACGCACCCCCACCGTCTCTTGCGTTCGGACCAAAAACAAAATCCAGAGTCCGAAAATTAGGGTTTCCATATCGATCGAGAATTGTAAGTATTGAATCTCTGTTTTTTTTTTTGTTTATAATTTGCTTTCGCTTATCTTTCATGTTGTTTCCATTTCTCGGCATCTCAGAAGCCCTGGATTTTTAGGGTTTCCGTGCAAACCAAGTCATCATCATTTCAGGCGTTCTTGTGTTCGAACAGAATCATTTCTTGAAGCGAAGCCACCGATCAGTGCAAGAGGTGGGGATCTTTGGATAATGTGCATACTCTGCGTGGTCCAACGGTGGTCTCGGCGGGCGGCGACGATGCTTCCGTGGTTGGTGATCCCCCTCATCGGGCTGTGGCTCCTCTCTCAGCTCCTCCCGCCGACGTTCCGTTTCGAGGTCACGTCGCCCCGCCTGGCGTGCGCGCTCGTGCTCCTCGCGACGCTCTTCTGGTACGAGGTGCTGATGCCCCGCCTCTCCTCCTGGCAGGCCAGACAGGCCTACCGCCACCACGAACAGTCCCGGACCGAGAAGGCCGAGCTCGAGAAGCTTCGCAAGACCGCCACCCGGCGGTGCCGCAACTGCCTCACCCCGTACAGGGACCAGAACCCCGGAGGGGGGCGTTTCACTTGCTTTTCCTGCGGTCATGTCTCAAAAAGGCCGGTTCTTGATTTGCCGGGTCCCGGGCCCGGTCGGGGTTTGTGTTTGGGGGGGAATTCGGTGAACTTTGGGCGTCGGGTTCTTGCGGGGTCGTTTGTGGGTTTGAGATGGGTTCGGGGAAAGGTGTTTGGGGTTGGGGCTGTGGAGGTGGATTTAGGAAGTGAGGATCAGAAGGGGGTGTTGAAGAAGGGGGAGAGTGAGAGCCGGTGGGAGAAGGCGAAGAGGAAGGCGGAGGAGAAGAGGCAGGCGAAGCTGGAGAAGATAATGTTGGAGGAGGAGGAGAGGAAGCAGAGGGAGGAGGTGGCGAGGCTTGTCGAGGAGCGGAGGAAGTTGAGGGACGAGATATCTGAGGCGGAGAAGGGGGTTGGAGGGCGAAAGACATTGGATTTGGATAGGGAGAATCGTAAAAGAGAGGTGTTGGGGAAGAGGAGGCAAGAAAGGAAGAAAGGGAAGGATAAAGGGTCGAGCAAGAGCAGTTCGGACGGGGAGGAGATGGGGAAGAGAGTGGGCAGCAGGGAGAGTGAAAAGAAGAGGGAATTTGATAGGAGGGCCGTGTTAGAGTCTGTGAAGGCGCAGGTTTTGGAGTCGATGAAAGGAGGTGGCGGGTTTAATAGGGGAAGTGCGGGAAGAAGATATTTTGACAGCTTGAAGGGTCTTGGTGGGGCGGGGATATTTGGGAAAAGCGTGCAAGCCGCTCAACCAAATGCCTCTGCGGCTAAGTTGAATAGGCCATCTGGTTTTTCTGATCATGGGTTGAATTCGTTCAAGCGCACAACAATTGGGAAAAGTGAGAACATCAAGCAACCGGTAAGTTGGAATCCTTTCATTTTGTTGAGTTATATAGGTGGAATTTCTGTAGAAATTGAGGTAGATGAGAAATTCTTTCGTTATTGATGCATGTGTCTTGTTGTGCAATTGTTTGCTGCCTTTTTTCCCCTGATTTTACCAGTTGGGTTCTGATGCACAACCAAAGCCCACTGTTCTGAAAAAGTCTTGGCAGCAGTTGTTCACCCGTTCTTCATTGATTTCTCCATCAGCGGAAGGCAATGCTGTGAACCAAATGAGTGTAAATAGCAAATCAGAAGCTCTACGTGTGCATTCACCTGTCCAAGTACCACCGACTTACACATTGAGTAATGAAATCCAGTATGGGCTTCCGAACCCATTATATTCCTCTCCATTAACAAATGTTTCATTGGGAAATAACTCCATTCCTTATTTAGAACATGGACATATGTCTTCCCCAGTTAGAGGGCCACCACAGAATGTTAAGCTGGAGGAAGCAGAGCTTTTTGAAGATCCATGTTATGTTCCTGATCCTATGTCTTTGCTTGGACCAGTTTCAAAATCGCTTGATAATTTCATAGTAGATTCGGGGACTGTTTTTGTGGAAAAATCAGGAAGTAATACGCCTTGTATGCTCAAGAATGTGGCCCTAATTGCAGATGCCAGCAGGCCTTCCCCAATTGAATCTCCTATGTCAAGATCACGGGTATCTGATGAAAAGCACAGCAATTGTATCCAACGCCCTCATACTCCAAAGGAAAAGGATATATGTCCCGAAGAATCTGGTGAACTGAGAACATGGCAAATGTGGAACTCTCATCCGTTGCAGGATGGGCTTGGAATTGTAGGCAGGCCTGGTAACTGGCTTTTGCCTATTGGACCAAACAAAGTGAACCAGGAAGATATAGGCAAGGGTGCAGTCATGCAATTTATGACCGATAACAAAGCCCTTCCTGGAGCTTGCTCTTCCCCAATTTCATCTATTGGCATGCTTCAGAATGGTGGAGCATTTAGCCCTATTAGTCCCCGTGTGGATGACATGGATGCATCACAAGAGAAGACGATAATACATCCATTGCTAGATGATGGACAGAACTATTTCCCTCCTCTTAATCTTGGAGACAATACTTCTCGAAACAAAGTCAATTATGAGAGTCCGGGCAGATTAGCAGCTGGCAATCCCGTTGGACCTTCATCGCTGATTCGCCATCCTGAGTGAGTTATAAATCTCCCCTATTGTTTAGCATCCTGTATAAGTGTTTGTTCTGTTTCCACTTGTTTTATGGAACTGTGAATGCATTTCCTGCTTATACATGTTTCCATGTATTTCACTATTATTCAAGCGCATCATCTTCTTTTATGCAATGATTTGTTCATCTCATTGTTGCCTTGGAAAAAAAATAATATTAATACCATACAAAATGCCGTTGATGTTGGAACTTTTCTTTTTCTCATGTGCTGGATTAGTTTTTAGCTTTTAAACAATCTTGAAACACCTTTAAATTCTTTTAAGTATGTGACTTTCCAAGTCTATGTTTATCTACTTTATTACAGAGAGGTGATTTCATTATAACACTGTTTTGGACTGCTCCATCGAAATAATCACAAAAATAGTTAAATAGACCAGGTCTTTCACATCTCCAACCACGTGTCTATAGAAAGCACAAAGTATTCCTATTTGGAAAAAAATACTATAATTTTTAAACAATACATGATTTCTAATGATTCCAAAGCCTAAATCTAATAAAACTATGATGGCACAACTAAACATTCCATGTAATTGAATAAATTCTAAGAACAATAATATCCCAAAAGATCTCTAATTTTGCTTTTCATCAAGGAGAAGGAAGAATTTCTAGTTATGTAATTAAATGAAAATTCTCAGTCTTGATGCTTTGAGAAAAAAATGGCGGAACCATGGAATGTATGGAGAATCAAAAGGGGCACTGGTATGAAAGATATAGTCAGTGTTTTAGGGATTGGCCCCATAGCTTAATGGTTGACAACAACCTTTGCAGTCATGAGATCTTGGGGTAAAGACTAGTCCCACCGCTTACCTATCAAAAAACAGAAAAAGAAATGATATGCTTAGCTGTGTCTATATAAGCACATGGATGATGTTGTTTTCTTAGTTTTTTCTGAATGATATTAATTTTTGATTCCCTATCTTTTCCCATCTTCTTTCTTCCTCTCTATTTATCTTCTTGATCATCTATCTTTTCCTTGCTTAGTTGCTTATTCATCTTTTTCATCACTTGTCCAGCATTAGAAATTAATCTGACCTATGGGATTTTTGAAACAACAGATGATCCCCCTTTCATCGGTGCCAGAAATGTTTGTTGGCTTTCCTAGATATAGGAAAAGGGTATATGCTCCTTTTTAAAATGTTTTCTAGAGTGGGGCACATCTTTTGCCTTCTCTAGATAAGGTAAATTGTTTTTTTTTAAGTTACTGGTTCAAATTTATCCAATTCCATTGAAATTTATGAATAGTTAATCTGGCTGGACTGAAGAAATATCTATCTCCTCAATCACACTTCAGCCTGTTCTGAAGGTTTCACCCTTCGAAGATTTGAGGAAGATCAGCTTTTTTTTCTTCAAATGTTCTAAATATTGATTCTTCCCCCTCCCTCCCGTTCCCCCTCCCCCTCTTTTCCCTTTTATGAGATATTCCATCTCAGACCTTGCAATTTATCTTGCAATCACTTTTTCCTAGGACTTCTAACATTGGCACAAGTTACCAGAGACAACCATCATTTGGAACACGCACATTTATATTATTCTTTCATGCACTTTTCAAGGTCATGGTTAATGGTCTGGTAATACCGTGTGATGGACCTTGATGTCAAAGAAGCATCTGTACAATAGCATTGAACACATACTTGGTATGGATGCTGACATAATATTACAGGAAAAACTTTCTAGGGACTGTTATCTTTTATCTTGCACCACCATGATATCAACTCATCTAATCAGAGAAATTTGTTTTTGGTCATGATATAACAGAGTAGAATGGGGCTCTTTAAAATTCATGTCTCTTTTTCCCCGTGGTTTTGCAGAAAGGATTGGGCTTTGCGTGGAGGAGAAGATGGAATGCTTCTGCGGCCTTCAACAGGTGATGCCATTCCATTTTCGATTGCTGATTTAGAATCATTTTGGTCTACATAGACAGAGAATTCCATAGGGGAGGAACCACTCCCACCAATATTACCATCAAAAGGCAGGGCCTCTTTTGAGATGAGTTCGGGAACTGTGTTTCATTGTATCACTTCTGAAACAGAAAAAGCAAAAAGAAAAAAAGGAAATTAAATGATATGGTCACTTGAATTAGAATGGTTCATCTTGATAGGCAAACATGTTTGGAAATTATAAGTTCATTTTTTTGGCCGACAAAGGTTAAAGAGGGTACAAATAGAGAAGGACAAAAGAGCTCCCACTTCTTAACACTCTATACAAGGTGCATTATGGTCGCTGTGTTTTGTTATTTCTCTATAAATGTTTCCTAGCAAGTAGCAATCCTTTCTTTTCAATCTAACCCTCTTCTGAAGTCTCAGGCAGTCCATATTCTTTCTGGTAAGCCATTTTTTTTCTTCTGATGGTTTAATCTTTTCTTATCATGAGAAAAAAAACACTAGGAGAGAGGGTAATTATGCCAACCTGCAAGAAGTAGTTTAATTTGGTTTTTGAATTGCTTATATAATTTATCCCACTGATCATATTGTGTTTGCATAATTAATATTCAGAATTCAATTCCTCACATTCCTTCATGTTCTTACAAAATCCAAAGCTTTGGCTTTTCTGTACTGTCAATCATGCTTTGCTTGACAGTGGGTTGAGTCATCTCCCACTCTATTCCAAATTTATTTCCATTCTTTTAATAGGCTTTTAAATAAAATGAAATTCTTTTGTTTTGATGCTTTCTTTCATTCTATAAAAATGAAAGAAAAGCATGGTTCAGGGATCACATGGTTTTCACAAATAGAAGCATCAGGTGTTCATTTTACATTCTGGATGAGATTTTTAAGACAAACATGCTCTATTCAAGCATGAATTTTTTTTCCCAAAGTCCCTCTATTTTTTATTTTTTTTATTTTGGGGGGGGGGGGGGGGGGGGGGGGTTATTATATATTAAAACTTGAACCTCATTTTGAAGAAATATTTTTTTGGATGATACTACTAATCCATTTTGCTTTACTATTCAAAATGATAATTGTTTTTTTATTTCTTCAAATATTAGGTATATTACTTATGTATATTCTCATTTAAATTTGTTGAAATCATTTCTAATAATCTAAGATATGAATTAAATCCTAACTGACTTCTGATGGGGTGAAGTCCAACAGATTTAGGTTCTCTTTCCACGTTATAAATAGTGTATTTTAATTAAAAATCATTGTATCTAATTTGAGGAGACAGAACTCCTATTCATTAGTCGAAGAGTATCCGTCAAGCATTAATTTTAGTTAGTCATGAAGATTATCATAAAAATTTATATATTCAAACAGTAGGGATCTTGGCATATACACTCTTGTTAAATTTTAATTTTGTTAAAATATACCTGAAAAAACCTACATGTAAAAATATCTCTCAAAAACTTAGTGAGTGCAATCGTGCCCCTTGTGGTCAAATTTTGTTTGGTATAGCTAATATTATCCGTTTTCATTCTATTAGAGGCATTCAGGTGACCCTTGTACTCTCATGTTATTCAAAGTGAGTTTTATTTTATTTTATTTGGTTTTTTACATATATATATATACCTCTCTTAAAACCCCGTATTACCCCTCTTATTTCCAATGTCACATAAATACTCTTAAAATTTTAATATGTTGTGTAAATTTGTCCTTGAGATTAGTGTATGCATGGATTAGTTAGAAAATCTTTGTTAGCCAACGTCAATCACATGTAAGTAGTTCAAAGTACCCTCTCCACTCTTTGTTTGGAGTGTCTATTCCTAGTACTTTCTTCTTCCTTCAACAACGTTCTCTCCTTGTTTGGGTGGTTTAAGTGGGGGTAAATTGATTAGATTAAGAATCTAACCATGGATCGGTTTGTGTTTTTAGTGGCGACTGACATGGAGCGATAAATTTGCACAACTTATTAAAATTTCAAGAGTATTTATGTAATAGTGAAAATAAAATGAATGATTCTAAAAATGCGGGTTTGAAGAGGGTATATATGCAAAAAATATTTAAAAAAAAAACATTAATAAGAGTATTTAGGTCAATTTACATGTGAAATTAGATTTTTTTAATCATACTTATTACACGATCATTTCTCATAGCATATGGTGTAAGAGCGCGTCATTTAAAGTTTTTAAAGGGTATTTTTGCATTATGAATTTTTTAAGATATTTTGATAAATTTGTAATTTAATAGAAGGGATTTTTAGTTTTAAGTCTCCGTAAATTATCGAATTTAGCGATCAATCCCTCATTTTTTCATATTTTGGTTTTAGTCCCTATATTTAAAGATAATTTAAGAATAAGTCAACTTTATTTTTTAGTCCTTGAGAGGGATTTAATTCTAAATTATCTTTAAATATAGGAATTAAAATCAAAATATGAAAAAGTGAAAGATTCGATCGTTAAATTCGATTATGAGAACTTAAAACTAAAAACCCATGAATAGAAATGTACATGAAACATCCCTAAACAGTATGTCGTTAGGGATCAAGCGACCCCATCCCATCCACCATTCCGCCACCTCCTCATCACGTTGTGTTTTAATATTTAATTATATTAAAATATTAAAATATGACTCAAAACGGTGGTGACGTCACTTTCTTAACGAACGAGTCCATCGAATGAACGGTGTGGATTTGATGACCAGAGGGGAGTGCATGGACTCCGTCACCGTCTGACGACTTCCTTCGTGCGTGGGCGTGGGTGGGTCCCGCAGTTAGGTAGACGTGCTAGGAGAGCAGGTGACCCGAAATTTGCGTGACTTTTAACCCTAACGGTTGTGACAATATCAAAACGATGATTAATTTTAGGTCCTCCGTATTTTTATGAATATGATTAAGTCACTGTAAACATGGCCGTATTTTCCATAACGAAAAGCAATTTTTTTAAAAAAAAATTCGAATATTTCATTAAACTAAAAAAAAACATATTCACAGCTAATCACAATCTAAAATGTCCTCGTAATATAATAATTATTAAATAATTAAATATTATATATATACACACACAGGGCGGAGCCAGGAATAAGAAGAAGGAGGGCCGAAAGGCCGATAGATTTGGAATAATAAAAAAATGTATTCATAAATAATATAATTGTATGATAATTCAACATAATTAAAGTTGATGAATAATGACATAGTCATTGAAGTAATGGACAATGTAGATAAAAAAATTATTTTTGTACTGCTTCTTTCACATTTAGAAAATCTGAACATTTTATTTGAAATTTTTAAAAAAAAACTTGCAATCTCATTATTTACCTTCACAAAAAATTTAAAAAATAAGCCTAAATTTTTTTAAAAAAATAAATGTGAAAAACCAATTGATCACAATACAATGATATCCTTAAAGAAGACTGAGATGTTCAAATTATTGATCAAGAAAACAAAATAAATAAAAAATCATTAACAAATAAAAAATTATGATTTTTCTTACCAATTTTAAAAAAATGCAACCAATTTGTAGTTATTTCACAAACGCATTATATGAAATCACATAACATAATATATATGTCATTATCTTAGTATATCTTTTATATTAAAAATATAATTAAAATATATGCATTCAATTTATATGAGGAAAGATACTTAATTAGCTAAACATATATTAAAAAGATTGTGTGAGATGCAAATGAGATTACAAAATGGACTGAATATAACAATTTTCAACCCCACCTTTCAACTCATTTCATTACGCCTCCCCTTCCAAAAAAAAAAGGAAAATTTTTCCTAGGTAATATATATCTAGATTTAACTAGGAAATATTTTATCAAGGAATGCTTTTTCAAAGGGGATTCGTTTGCCTATCATCCACTCAATTATCAACGAAATGCTTTCCTTTGGAATAATATTTACCAACGAATTCATATCATTTAGCAAGGAAAATATTTCACGGCAAAATATTAAATCTCTTGTAGTGACTTTTTACCCATGGTTTCAGCCTTGGGGGGGCCCGGGCCCCAACCCACCCTCCATGGCTCCCCCCCTGCACACACACAAAAATAAGGGAAAAATCGATCTAGCTCCCTGAAAACATATGAAAATCAGAAAAAGTCACTGTAAAATTGATAAATCATCTTAGGTCTCTATCTTGTTAAATAATATTTATTTTAGTACCTATAACTAATCAGATATGTGATTAACTCTAATCATACATGATAAATTACTGTTATACCATTTTAAAATTTTTTCTTTGTTGAAAAAAATAAATATAACTTCCTCAAAACTTATGAAAATTGAAATAAGTCCATTTAAAATTTAAAAATCGTCTCAACTCCCTAAAATTTTCTTAAAATCACAAAAATGAGATGTGACTATCTAAAAATATATATTGATTTATTTAAATTTTATTAAACAAATTATAGTTTTACACTCCAGGTGTTATGCTTTTTATTGCTAGTAATTTTGAGTTAAGAATGTATTTTAGAATTTTGATTTGGTTTTTAAATTGTTTTCTCTACTGATTTTGTAATGGAGTTAATGAAACTGTAATTTTTTTTTCAGTCTCTGTAACGAGATTGAGGTGAAAATGTTAAAAAATGCATCAATTTTATAGATCAAATGAAGTTTGATGATTTTTTTTTACAGATGCTGATATATCAGGAGATGGGGATGTTGAAAAGTGACGGAGTATTTTTGTTTTACAAAAGTACTAAATTTGATTTTATAAAATTTGTAAGGACTGAATCCAATTTTATTAAATTTCTGAAGACTTATTTTAATATACTTTTGATCAAGGACTAAATTCATTAACCATTGTTAAATAATAATTATTAAGAGAATATTATGTATTTATTATCATTATTGTGATATTATTAATTTCCTAATTTTTCTAGTTTCCTTTTCTGATATTTAGGATTTCGTTTGTGTATCTATAAATAGAGTCTTTGACTCCTCTAATACAATAACAAGAATTCATTTTTCCTTTATTCTAACATGGTATCAGAGCCACCTTAGAAACCCTAAATCCACCAACGTTTTTCTTCCCTCTTCCCCGCTCCGATTGAGATGTCTTCGATCAGAGCGGGGGAGGACTTTTGATACTCATATTTTTTTTCTTATTCTTCTTCTATGTTTGTGCGTCTCTCGTTGCGCGTCGTCCGCGTCGTTCTTCTTCTTCTTTGCTCGTGGTACCGTTGTCTGCGCGCCGTCTCCGATGCCTGTCCGCACTACATGCGTCATACGAGCGACTCCGACTGACTCAACGAGCGGGAGCGACTCCGACTGACTCAAGAAGAGCGGGAGCGACTCCGACTGACTCAAAGAGCGGAAGCGACTCCGACTGACTCAATGAGCGGGAGCGACTCTTACTAACTCAAAGAGCGAGAGCGAAGAGATGCGCCCGTTCGCGCCAATCGCCACCGGCCGCCCGTCGTTGTCACCAATTTCCACCACATTCTCATTTTTGTACAAACTTTAAGGGTTCTACCCATTCAAAGTTTGGGAGAGGGTGTTAAAGAATAATTATTGTGAAAATATTATATTTTTATTATTATTATTGTGATATTATTAGTTTCCTAGTTTTCTTAGTTTCTTTTTCTGGTATTTTAGGTTTTCCTTTATGTATCTATAAATAGAGCCATTTTGACTTCTCTAATACGATAACAAAATTTTCTTTTTTCCTTTATTCTAACAACCATATATATTTTATGGAGACCCTATAATGATTTTTTTATTTTAAAAAGACTTTTATAATTTTAAAAATATTTCACAGAGTTGAAAGAAGATTTTACCAAAACATTATAAAAAAAACACTTATAAGCACTAACGTTTGAATAGAAAATAGAAATCTGTACTGACAATGAAAAACGAACGGGGTCGTCCTCGAACAAGTCAAAAATTTCAAAATAGTCCCCTCTATTTAATATATATAAATCTCAGACTCCCAATGAAAAATCAAACAATTCTCTCTCTCTCTCTCTCTCTCTCTCTCTCCCATATTGGCTTCTGCGGAGCAGAATAAGAACGGACAATTAAAATGTGCCCGCTGCGGATCATCTTGATCTTCCTCTCCGCCACCATCGCCGGCTTTGTCGTCCTCCGCAACCTCAATCCAGACAAAGACGTCGACGATTTCGACTCCCCTTCCGGCGCCGCCGGCGAGGACTCCGTGGCGGGGTCAACGAAGGTGAGATCGGCGATGAGAAAGGGATTCTGGGCTTGCGTGGACATGGCGAGCGGGAAATACCTCTGGAGGGTGATCTCGTCGCCGTCGAAGGAGCACTGATCGGACGGTCTTCCTCGCAATTCCGATGATTACTTGTTCTTTGTATTGCTGACCGGATTTTATTTTATTTTATTTTTAATTTTTGTAATTTGTAGGGTTTGTAAAAAAAAAAAGGGGGGATTGGCTTACGATGCAATTTAGCTTTCTTTTGATGGAAACCTATGTTGTGAAGTTTCCTCGAATTGTTTGCAAAGAATAAACGTGTATAATTATGTCAAAGTAAACGTGTATAATTATAAGCTGTTGTAAACGTGTATAATTTTAATTTCTTTTTCACCATTGAAAAATACAGTGTTTTGGCTAACAAAGAATAGAAAAAAAATTTCATTGTTTTCTCTCCCCAACTTGTCTTAAGATATATATAAAAAAAAAACTTCTTTTTCCGTAAGTTGAGAATTTGAGAGAAAATGAAAGAATACTTTTAATTAATACACAAACACTTGATCCAAATTCTTTTACTTTACTTTATTTTTCTTTTGAGATTGTGCACAAACACACACTAAGCCGTCTATTTAATTTTCTTGCTTCCATTTAAACAATGATATAAGCTATTCTGCTATTGATAATTATTTAATTATACCAATATAATAAATCATTTCAGTTTGATTGTGTTTTTTATTTTTCACAATGGAAAATATAATAATGAAAGATTTTGTTGTTTGGTTCATTATAAGGGGTGATAATAAATTATTTGATATGTGAGTTTTTTTATACCAATTGAATAAATTGAGTGAAATAACAAATTTTAAGGGGATCTAAAATACCAATAATAACTTATTTTTACATATTCTAATATAATTATACATTAGACACATGTTTGAAACTTATTCACCACTATTTAACCATATTTTACATTTATTTTTTAACACAAACATGAACTTACAATGCGAGTTCTAAACATGATAAGGTTAAATAATGCAGTTCCAAACACATAAAGACAGTGAACGAAAAAAATATATAACTGTCATTGTCAATTGTTTTGATAGGTTAAAAAAATTATGAATTAAAATACGAATTAAAAAATATATACTTGGAATAAATTTTTCCAAAAAAAATAAAAAATGTTGAGATATATTTACCATATTGCCATCATAATTCGTGTGTCATTTCCAAACTTCCAGAGGGCAATCTCGTCAAATAGCCAGAGAAGTCTCCAACGGTCGAATTTAATCCACCATAAAACCCCCCAAAAAAACCCCCAATTCAGAGAGTGAATGAAAGAGGGATGCGGCGGGGGAGGAGGAGGGATCCATCAGAGCCGTCAATTGACAAACGGGCGGCCGAGATCGGGAGTTCGAACTGCGAGCAGTGCAGATCGTCGTTCTTCGCATGCTATCTCCTCTGCTCTCTGAGCCCTCGCCACAAAGGCTGCACCTATATTGGGTACCTTTCCATGTTTTTTAGGGTTTTGTTCTGGTTCTTGATTTGGGTCTGGTTCGGTTTGTAATTGATTTGTTGGGATTTAAAATATGTTAAATTTGGGTGTTTGAAAATTGTTCTGGAAACCCTGTTTAGAATAGAAGGTCCTTGTTTTTGCAATTCAATGTTGTTGGTCTGTCTTTGATGGGAAAGAGAGAAAAAGAGGGGAGCTTTGTCTTTTTTAGTCTCTTGATTGATCTTCGTAATGGAGGCTTTGATTGGGTTTGCAGGGAAAACAAATAAAGTCTCTCTCTTTTTCTTTTTTAAACTGAAAGCCAAATGTAGCTCTTATTCATATTATATGTATTGACAAGGCTCTATGGAATGATTCATTATATGTAGCACATGTGAGTGATGTATATTATGTTTGTATTTCCACTTAAAACTCTAAATATTTTGTTGGTGTTGTAGAATAACTATGTAGAGGAAGATTTTTTTTCTTAAACTTTTATATTGTAAGTGGTCTTCTAGTTCCTTCTTATGAAATTAAGTTTGTTTGAACTTTGAACCATTTGCTTCATAATTGATAGTGCTCTTCTTTTCTTTTCTTTTTTCTATCAAATAGATCTGTAAGATTTTTTTTCTTGTGTGTGTGTGTGTGTGTGTGTGTGAAGTATGCGTGTATCTTAACAAAAACACAAATTTTGTGATAATATATGTATCTTACAAACATGAAGACAAATTTTATAGGCACAACCTTTATAATTCAAATCAGAATAATCTGTCGAATACAGATCAGCTCATCACTCAGTCGTATGCTGTCACTTATTGGATTGCTATGGTAGCCTCTCTTTTTATATATTGAAAGAAAAGATAGATTAAATGTGATCTTATTTTATAAAATGCTCCTGTATGAAAAGAGATGAGGGATCTCCATACAAAAGATAAAGATAGAAATGTAACAAAATTATATCTTCACAAAATGAAAAAACTCAATCAAAAGAATGACGAAACCTCTCTTTTTATGAGTGTGCATATGTGGAATGGCTTGTGACTCATAACATGTCTCTTACTAAACTTATATGAGGTCTACTGATATTGTGTAGGTTTACAACTAATCCTCGCCGTCGGATTCGGCAGCACAATGGAGAGATTCGGAGTGGAGCATGGAGGACCAAGCGAAAGCGCCCTTGGGAGATGATACTCTGCATTTATGGCTTCCCCACAAATGTCTCAGCCCTTCAGGTTGTTATATATAGTTTGCTAATTAATATTTTCTGTTTTCTTTACATATACAAATCTTTTTTCTCTTTTTTTTTGAAAAGATACATATACAAATCAAACTCTATAGCAAAACCTCTACCATTTATTGACAAGGATGTTTCATGAGAGAAGTTTATACCGGCATTATTTTTGACATGGTATAGAGTGCGTGTGAAAATGGCTTCTCATTTACATGATGGTTAATAGTCTTCCCTTTTGTATGAGATCAAATAAAAATTGGCTTCTGTTCCTAGAATAAGCTTTCTTGATCCAGTGAAACTTTCCAAAGTGTCCATTCACTGTCAATGGGCTTCAGTTGTTCATGAGACACAACAGCTTATACGGTTAACAGTTTGCATGTCATATGCTTTGGATTACATCAGCATACATATGATAGAACTACATATGATTGATATAGGGCAAGATTCATGTTTTGTTATGTGAATAAAGCTTCTGCTTGGTCTTTATTGTAGTTTGAGTGGGCTTGGCAGCATCCAGTGGAGTCCCTGGCAGTGCGAGAAGCTGCTGCGCGTTTTAAGTCTCTCTCTGGAATAGCTAACAAGATCAAGCTAGCATACACAATGCTTTCTCTTCCTTCTTGGGAAAAGTAAGAAATGTGGATCATTTCATGTCATCTATCTTTTAGGGTAGTGGGTTGAACAATTTTTGAAGATTTATCATAATCCAAACTTGTTTTTAAACTCCCCTCGCTTTCCCAGCTTTTGAAGAAGTGAAAATAGCCTTTTTAATCTGTACAATTGCAAATCTCACTTTTCCCTGAGCATCTATTTTCAACACATCTTTACATTATTATTTGACTATATGTTCCTGTGACTTCCCTTCTACCAGCTTAAATCTCACGGTGAACTTCTTCTCATCAAAGTATATGAAATTCACCACCACCTGCCCAAGCCTGCCAAAACACATGAAGGTACTGATTCATGCCATGGACGAGCTTCCTTGTTATGTTGATGGTCAGATTTCAGATGGCAAAGACGGTGAAGACGAAGATGAAGAAGACAATGATATCGATAACAGTGATGGATCTCGTAAAGCATCAACGGATGCACCAGAAATGGAAATGGAAGGTCATGATCTCTCTGAATGGATTGAATTTGATGATTTTGACCATCCAACTGAGCCATCTTATTCCCTTCCCAGTTCCCCAAGTCCAACTACTGAAAGCCAGAAAATAAATTCTTCTGATAGCTTGGAAGATACAGCTGAAGTATTCGTTTCAATGGAGGCAACAACTCCAACCACCAAAATTATGAAACAGTTTTATGATCTCGTCTCCCCAGATGTCACTGTAAACAGGTTATTGGTTCCATCTAATTCCACCATTGATTCTTGTAATAAGCGAGTTCTGGAGGTCATTGATCTGACTGATTCTCCAATTTATATTCCATTGTGAAGTTGTCTTCACAAGCTAGATAAGTGTCGCTGATAAGCTCAACATGTTGTATGTGTAATTTTTCATATATTGTATAATTAGAATACAGTGATTGCTTAAATTTTGAGAATTATGATTAGTCATAATAGATAATTACATTTAAATATTATGTAATACAAACATATTATAATATAATTAGAATATTATATTATATTTTATAAGTCCCCAATATAGGGATTTTTAGTTTTAAGTCCCCAGAAACTATCGAATTTAGCGATTGATCCCTCACTTCTTCATATTTTGGTTTTAGTCCCTACATTTAAATGATAATTTAGGAATAGGTCCCTGAGAGGGACTTGTTCCTAAATTATTAAATTTGTTTTTTAGTCCCTGAGAAGGACCTATTCTTAAATTATCATTTAAATGCAGGGACTAAAATCAAAATATAAAGAAGTGATGGATCGATCGCTAAATTCGATAGTTTCCGAGGACTTAAAATTAAAAATCCCAATATAACAGAATCAAATATCTTGATACCTATATCAACTTTAAAATATTAAGATTATTTGAATATCACATCGAGTTGCCCAATGATGTAGGACCTTAACCCATCAAGTTATAACAAAATTAGCTCTGGGATTACTTTCTGAAAGAATGAAGGCAGTACTATAATTATTGTAATACACTTTCATTGACATGAATTCTGATCCATTCTATTTGAAAACAGAAGAAAATTTTGACAGTCTTGATAAGAAGATCAAGAGCTGCTAAGAAACATATTTTTTTCTTAACTTCAGAGATTAAAGTCATATTAATAACCCCAGCTGCTGGTCAATGTTATCCATGGTGTTATCCTTCCAATATCATGATCATAGTAATTCCAGAATTTTTATATATAATGCAGTAACTCATGATCCAAATATTACAGAGGATAATAAACATTACATTAAAACTAGGCTCTGCCTAACTGGGTTTGATCCAACAATGACTGAAAACAAAACTGGGTGCAACAACCCCATCTGTTCCTTTAGTTTCAGTTCAGTTGAGCCTCTCCTTCCTCAGTCTCTCCAATTCCTTCGCCATTTTCCAGTGCTCCAAAGAGAGATTAGTCTCTCCAAGGCTGGCCGAAATCAACCGGGACATCGTCATCCACCTAGAAAAAAAAATGATGATTTTATGACGTTCATACCGACTACTCAAAGATGGAACATATTTATGTTGGAACTTATAAAACAAACCTGCTGAAATCGTTGGCGCCTAAGCTCCGGTCTTCTTGTCTAGATTTTACCATATCATCTTCTATCATCTGTTGAAGAAATGATGTTCAGGAGCCATAAATTACTGATTCAAGGGATAATGTCACATACATCCCCAGCCCCAATTACAGCCCTACATGCAGTCTCTCACATGCTTCTGATTTTTTAAAAGGTGCATAATTCATGTAATAAAGTACATACGTCCACAAAATGAGGTATATACTTCAATGGATTGTATGGACCTACTCGCAGAAGAAGTTAAAAATTACATGCTTCGCTTAATAAGGTATATACCTCATTAGAGGTATGTGGGACACGGGGCTGAAAAATCTTCTATAACAGCTGTTCAATCAAAAGGTGTACACCGGATAAGGTGTCTTGAGTACCAAAAACCATACGCATACCTTTTGCATCTCTGGTTCGATGGAATGTGGAAGTTCCCTCAGTGTGGCAAGATACCATCTCCATGCTTGCAAATCCTTGGAATTTGTGTTCACTGTGGAAAGGACATTGGATGGGCGGAATGGTACCACTACATCGGCAGGCAGGATGTTGGATTTTCCCTCGGACAGTATCAGTATTTGGACATCGGCAGGCATTTCCAGCTTATAGTACTCAAATTCGTATTCCACCTGAAAATGAAGGTTCACAAGTATGAAAGCAATGTTACATGTAATGTCACACTGCATAATTTTTTCAATTTATATGGTGATTCTTAAGCGGAAATTGTTTCAGAGTATTCAATCATGTATTATCAAAACCAACACTACATGGCATGGGATTTTTTTTGTCTACAGATCTTGCTATTGATGAGTTAAGCAAGATCTCTATAGATTTGATGATAACAAAATAAGCAGTCACATGATTAATGCTAGTCCAACTAATTGTACAGGTTCCACTCCAATGACTAACTTGACAATGAAAACATAGACAAGTTTTTAACTGGAATGGGGTTACATACAAATACAAGAAAATTTGGCAGTGTATCATGTGTTTATACATATGACCATCTACCATCATACAGCATGATGTTTAAAAACCAACCATGCATGTGTAACATGGTGCTGTAAAATTTTCTATCAACATAGTAAAGTCAGAAAAAATAAGATTATTTCTCCAGCATAACGTGAAGCACACATTTTGGATTGCATAAGCATGTTTGGGTATCCTAGCAATGAATAGGATTACCTTTTGTGACTCTAATAAGTATTTGAGCAATCTTGCATTTTCAACTCCAGTAGAAATGAGCATCCCTGGCTTCAACAGGGTCTCATCAACTGTTACATGGGTACCTTGTGCCACCTGCAGAACTCCAGGCACCAATCTGCAGCCAAAATAAGTGATAAGTGTCATTACGCTAAGATCACTGACACACAAATCAGGACAAATCAGTTCAATGTTATCCACAATATCAGATTCAAAGCAGATGAAAAATGGCTGAGACATGGGTTCCATTTACCTGTTTGTTTGGTAATCCTTTTTAGGCACGAATGAAGCACTGTTGAGATACTCCATAGTTAGGGGAATAGTTCGGGTGAAGGGGAGGAGGCTCTTCAGTGCATTATTCAATTGACTTCCAAAGATGGATATGCTCTCAGCAATGAAACCAGTAAGGTTTAGTGATAGCTTGCCCACAGCAAGAGAGTCAACTCTAGCATGCACCTGTCAAAAAGAAATTTAAGGGAAAATTTGAAATTATTCATATACTATCCAAAGAGGGATTGAGGGAGTAATGTGACATTGTAGAAGATTTGACAAACACCAGAATGACTAAACTACAGACAATAATCCATATAGTAAGCAATAAAGGATTTGAAATTTAACCATCAATCAACATAAATTAAAAAAACAATTGCATTGCTTTTGACATCAAAAAATCTTCTTCCAAATCTTTGAGATTAGATCTTAAAAATGATGCTATCTTTGTAAAAAAAAATTACCTCAAAACACATGGTACATCTTTTTTTCTTTTTTTTTTGATAACGGAGGGGCTTTCCGTGACTGACCTTACGGTCAAGTTGGTAAGCTACCTTCGCCTGTTTGTCCCTGGTCCCATAGAAAATTCTTTCGAATTTCGTCTAACAAATAGGAGATATAACACAGCGCCAAGACTCGAACCTAAGACCTACCCTTAACACAGGTAAACCCTGAACCGTTGTGCTATGACCACTGGGACTAACATGGCACATCATTATCTAGAAACTTCAACAAATACAGTAATCATATCAGAGTACACACAAGCATTGCCACATGTATTGGAATAAATAATCTATCAAGGTTAAGTTATTGCTTTAGAAAAATTCAAATGCTTTTCTTATTGCCCCTTGTAATCCTTGAAGATCCAAAACAAATGCCTCAATCACTCATCCTTTTCCTTCTAATCACAAGCTTAAACTTCTAGGCATTGTCAGCTATTCAGAATACATGAACTCAGCAAGGACAAAAATTTGCAATTCAATATAATTCAATTTAAGCTTGGGAAAATTTCAGGAGAAATCCTGAAAAATAAAAATTACAAAAGCAAAAAAATTGTATATGACGTAAAATCATCAATTAAACCCATGATATTTCAAAGATGTTATAATATCAAAGCATTACAAATACTTCTTCGTTCAAGTCATAATATTTGAATTTAGGCAAAATCATAAAAAAACTGACCTTAAAACTAGCATTCCAAAGCCTAGTCAAACATTTTTTTTCTTTTTTGGCATTAATTTTTTGTACAAGTAAAACATGTAATATGCATCTAATATACATCTAATCTGTTTCGCACATGAATTGTTGAAACAAGACATGTATTGATGAAAATATGCATTTAAACACGAACTAATCAATGATGTAATCTTTCGACACTTTTCTAACAGTACAAGTAAAATACATCATTCACAGTGCAATTTTTTTCTGTTAAAAGATCACAGAAGACACCACAAGAACTAAAGAAACAGTAAGGGCTTCAAATTTCCTTTTACAAAATGCAACATGGAATCGTACCCTTGAGAGAAGATGCAATAAAACGAAGTTTGCCGCTGTGCCATCATTGCCAAGAACAGCAGTAAGATGTCCCAACAGAGAATCACGGACACTTCTAACCAAATTAGGCAATGGCTGAAGGTTGACAATCAGAACAGGCAAATAACATCAATAGAAGAATATTATAAAACAGTGCAACAAAAATACTGTTTTGATATATAATGCCTGCGGCACCACATTCATATGTAAATCAAGAGAACAGGAGGACATATTAAAAAGTTAGCAACGATTACCTCGGTGATATGGAAATTTTGTAGAAAGTCCAGAGCATACAATCTTCTGTATATTACACAATGAAGGCGTGGTACCTGTAAAATGAAACATGTCAGTAAGCAGGTTGCCTACATGTGAAACAGCAGGCACAAAGCAATGACTGACAGGAAATAATTGGGTTGTCAGTGCACTTTTTTCAGTGCATAAAGGCAGCTGGGAGAGCATTATAAGCAGAACTCAGTGCATGATTTTAACTTTGATGAGTGGATTACTTACTACTGGACCACAGAACTAGTGATATTATGACATTGACTCTGATCATGAGAATTAAAATAGAAGCATTTTCTACTCTGTCAGATACTCCTGCAACACTAACCCACCCTCATACCTTCTTAGATTCAATTTTTTACAGCACATAACAAGTTGCTTCACCAATCTTGGATAACGAGTTCAGTCAAAACTGTAACCCAGTAATATATGGCCATCAGTTAAAACTGTTAATTATCTATGTGAATTATCCAGATACTCCACATAAGTAGCATAAACCATAAGTAAACCACAGACAATAAACTCACTATTACACAGTGATGTAGCAATTCTTTTCTGCAGAATGAATTGGCAGAATACGACAGGATACTCCAAGAACATAAAAAGTCGTTCAAAGAATAAGATCAACACATACATAAACAAGTTCTTAAAGGATTCTTAAGTTATTCAGGAACAATTTTCCATACAAACAGCACAAAAATTATTATATCAACTCAAGCATACATGCTTTTTGAGGATACTACACAGACTATATGCATATCCATCAATGGTTGTGGTTGTATGATGAAGAACAACAAGGAGATGTAACATTCAATACATCTCAGTGCCACTCAAAACCCAGATATCATGCATCAATGAGCCTAAAATATAGAGAGAGAATGAATGACTGTTTCATAGCACATCCTGCAAACGCAAAGTTATCATAGTGTTCAAACACTTAGGATAGAAATTGCTCATATTTAGGAGATACATGTTAAGTGAAACTAGCTTTGCATACCTTACAGGATGGGAGCTCAGTGGAATCACAGTGCTGAACAAGATCTGGGAACTCAGTGGGATCACCATTGTGTGCAAGAATCTCTGAATCAAATGTCAAGACTCCAATGAATTCAAAAACGTCATTCAGCTTTAATTCATCCTCCAGTGAATCATATATCTGCACATGTGTGTAGTAATCAAGCATAAAAGATGTATTAGTTTGGTGTACGCATGGGAATGGATCCGAACAAAGTCGTCCAGCAATAAAATCCACACAATCATTTACCTTTACTAGACATGGAAGAGAATTGGCATCAAAATCAGGCACATGGCTTCTACAAGTGGGAAACCTTTGTTTGTTTTCCACACCCCAAGCAGATTGCAATGATTGACTAGGCAATCCATCTTCCTTCTGTGAAGCATCAATGTAAATATATTTTCAAAAGAAATAAATATGAGTCTGATGATGCAGCAATATTTATGTACAATATAGATATACTGAATTTCAAAAATGTTATATAATCACAACATAACTGCATGATTTAATGGAAAACATTTAAGCAGAATGATCAGCTATGTTTTAATATTCGATGCATTGGGCATTGTGAGGCATTATTTAAGCCACACGCATGCATGATGAGGACCTTGAATTGGATGCATAAGAAATAGAAAGATATGCCAGAGTGATAAAGCAACGTTAGCATCAGCCCCAAAATGATTTTAATTGACAGGAATCACCAATGTGGATCAGCCATGTTTGGTAGCAACCCTATGGGTGGGGATGACAATGTAAGGGAGGAATGGAACAGGTTGGACCATATGCTCTATTAAGGTTAACGGCAGGCCTCATGATATTATCATCTAAGAATGTGTACATATTGTGATAAATGATTGTATAGACAGTCACAACTCGCAAGTGCTTATATGAATATAAGATTATCTTGGTCTCTATAAATTAATATAAAGTCAACTCTGTTTACTAAAACAATATTAATCAGCCTAAAATCAAGATCATGAACTTTCTTCCTATGGATCACCTTTACATAGAAAACTTTACCCCTTCATAAAATAACAAATCTTAGAACAAAAGCTAGTTGAACCTGATCACTTCTATTGAGAAACAATAAGAGCACAATAGAAAAATAATATCATAAACAAAAACCTCATATCATCAGAAGGCATCAATCATCACCTGCTTCTTGGAGCAAGAGGGCGATCCTCGTCTACATTGACGTCCATGCAATCAGCACCCGCGTCCCTTGGTCGCTTCTCTCCTTGCGGAGATGACCCCGAATTCCCATACATGTTCTTCACTGCCTCAGAAGAACACGGAGACCCCAATGTCCATGAATTCTGTCCTGGGACCTACAGATCAAAGTACCAAACATGAAAACAAGAATGATTTAGCAACGAAAAACCTACAACCACAACAAGTCATATATAACCCACAAAAAAAGCTTACCGGAACACAGTAGTAGAGGCGGCGCTCCCAGAGTCGCTGCTCGGATTCAGGAGCCATCGGAAACGAAGCAACGTCGGTGAATTTATTGGTCCTCCATTTCGATCCTTCCTATTAAAAATCCAAGCTTTTACATTTTGACTAATAAAGACAACGTTCTACATTGATTCTAAGAGTGTTTATATTCACCTTAAAAGCGCCAACATAAAATTCATTTCCAAGCATGTCCTGAACCATTCCCCTAAATCGAACCAGCGAATTCGGCCGAACCCAACTAAGATTTTCCGGATTGAGAACCGGAACCTACATCGGACCCAAAATCAAGAACCACGGAATCATGTTTTTGAGAGATAAAGATTCAATTTTGATTGGGGACCCATTATGAGTTCATGCGAGTATGATCTGATCTAGGGTTTTGCTGACCTATTAAGCGGAGATCAAATTAGGGTTCTGGGGATTTTTACCTGGGAGAGGGAGATCGGGTCGGAGAGGAAGTCGCGGAAGAGATCGAGGGCGCCCCAGTCGCCGCCGGAGGAGGAGGAGGGGTCGACCCTCTCCGCCGCCACCGCCCTCTCAAACGTCTGCCTAACTAGCCCCAGCGGGTTCGCCACGTGGTCGTACGGAAGCCCAACCATCTCTCTCTCTCTCTCTCTGTTTTCGATTGATCAAGGTTTTGGCGGGAACGGACGGGGGTTATACTGGACTTTCCCGCGCAAAAAGGGGGAGTTACTGTGGTTCCCGCCAAAATGAAGTCGGTGTTTTGGCGCCAATTTTTTAGAGGGTGTTTGGATGCGTGGATAACTGGATGATCGGAGATTGAAGAATCCATGGGCCGGGGCTTGTTGATTTTGGACCCAATAAAAAGCCCAATGTGAAAGGTCGGCTTACAAAACGTCACAGCCCATTTTATAACCCAGTACCCACGTCACCAATACATACACAATTTTTTTGAGTTCTAAATGAAGTCTCGTATACCTCGTCAGCCTCTTCTGCTCAGTGTAACGAGATGTATACTTTAATGAATTTTTATTTTTTTTATAAATGATATCATCCAATTCATTTGAGTAAGTATCGTACCTCATTAAATGAGGCATATGATTATTTTTAAAATTGAAAACATGGTCGGATTGAGTTATGACTTAAAAAAACCGAGTATATATTTGTCCTTTATAAAAAGATCTATGTTAAACTCAACCATTTTACAGAACAATCTCCACATCACTAATACAATGTAAGAAATTTACAGTGAAATGTTATGTTCACAATCGTCACCATTTTTTAAAAATATGTTTGCCCATTGAAACACATATTACTATAAAAGGTGAAGTAGTGTGTGTTTTTTTTGGGAAATTAATTAGAAGTCCCTAGAGACACATGTGTATAACAATAGGTCCTTTGACTTTTTCTTTTTTCTTTAGATCCCTAAAGTACTGGATGTATTATGTTTGGGTCCCTGACACTAACTGCCATCCCATTTTTGGTTTGTTCTACCCGTTATGCCCTTCATTATACCCCTGTTCTCTCTCCCAATCGGAACCCAAAGGTTTTTCCCCAAAATAGCTCCCTCTTCCTTCCCTACCATCTCCCAAACCCTAATCTCTCATCCACAAAAAACCTCCTCTGATCGTCGTCCACGCTGCGAAATCCCTCGTCGTCTCTGCTGTGAAATCCGACTGCGACATATCCGGCTACAAAATCCCTCATAATCGTACATCGGTCGGAAGGTATGCAAATCCAATCTTGTCAGCTTTTCATGTTTCATTTTTTGAGGATTTTATTAAACAAGGTGACATTGCATTTGATTCCATTGATCATTAAAGTTGTTTCTTTGGAATGTTGTAACCCATCTTTTTATTTTTCCTTTTTTTTCTTTCTTTTTTTTGGTGGGGGGTGGGGTGCATTTGGTGTTTGTTCAATCCCTTCAAAAATCTAGGTTTTTTTTGTACATGTTTATATTTTTTTTCAAGTTAAATCTTGTTTATTAATAATGAATTTTTTTAGACATCAATAATGGTTAATTGACTGTGAATAGCATGATCAATTGGGCCCAGTTGATGCAAAGTTCATGGCAAGGAAAATCACACCTAAAGTTAGCAAAATGTCAGTGTTTAAATGCTCTGAATACTTATATGCAGCCTAAGCTCTTTTATTCATGCATGGTAGAACATTCATGTTTGCAGGAGTATATTTAAAGTGGTAATTGGATTATTCTTTTATTGATCTCATTTGGTCATTCTATGTGGGAAAAGCTTTATTATGATCAGTAGTGTAAAATTGGATCAAATGATTGTTGTGCAGATCCCAAATAAAATTAACATATAACAAAAATAGGTAGGTAGACTGGTGTTATTTCTGGTGATTTTTGGTAATTCTGCAGTTAAATGGGAAAGGGTTTATCTAGTTACAATAATGTTTTGTGTTTACTTTTAAGAGTCAATCACTTTGCAAATTCTTTTCATTTCATACATAGGCTGTTTGAGTGATGAAAATCTAAAGTCCAATATTTATTTTTTTGTTTAAAACTGAAGGAATTTAAGTATTATTCTATTCAACTATTAATAAGATTCACAAATAATACCTACCAGCTCACTGGGTGTCAATAGTTTCCTGGCTCATTCCACTTAAAGTGTTTTAGTTCATCATATCGTTAAAGATATGTAAATAGCAAACTGAAAATTTGGAATTGTTCTTGTTTATGCCCATGGATGTTAGATTGGCAATGTAAATGTCAGATTTATGAGATATCTCATCCACTGTGTACTGTTAGCTTGCATATTATGCATTCTCGTCGTTGTGTATCCCCAACCCTAGGTTACTATGAAATTTTATCTAAACCTAGATTACATGTAGGTTAGTTTATGGAGGTTTGATTGTTAGGCCAATCAAATGTTGTTTCTTTATGATTACATTGTTCTGTGTGCACTGATATGCCTACTATGTGCACCCTTATTATACACTGATATCATAATTCTATTTTGATCTAAGGCAATGATTCTACCCATTCTTGTAAATCATTACCAGCATGAAGACATATGACAAATTGACACTCCGAAGAAGTCATCGAAACCGAAAAATTCCCATTGTGGAGGGTCCTTCGACCACTAGGAAAACACGGGTTGTTTTGGGTTCTACCCAATTTGTTTTAGGTTATAAAATAGTGACAACAGCCTCTTTAAATGTGTGCACATTGATACTATGAGATTACAATGTGTAGGTTCAGTGGCTGAAGATGTATTTCAAACTCACACATTTCACCTCAGATGTTGAAAACTAGCCAATTGTAAGAGATTATCAATGCTCACAACAATCTAATGGGTAAGTGGTAATCATATATTCTCATGATTAGTGTCCCCAAATATGTGATACGGTACTTGTTTATAGTGTTTGTAGGGTTGATTGTGTTATGTTTGTACTTAAATACGCCGATCACCTTATCAAAGGAACCAAAGCAAATTTTGCGCAAAAAGACATACCAAAGTTCCGAGGGGAATACGCAGTCAAAATCATCAAAAGAGCCAGAGAGAGTGAAGATCGCATTAAGAAAATCCAGGAACAATATGAAATTTATAAACAACAAATATAATTGATGTGATGGTTTTTTTACACTTTAAACTATATGTGACATATTATGTTTGAAATTTTTACAGTTTTATGTTTGAAATGTGTTTATGAGGTGAAATGTCTGTTTGAAATGTGTTTTACAGGTTCTATGTGTTATACTATGTACACTGTTATTAACATTATGAACACTGTATGTATGAACACTGTTATACCTGTTAAAGGTGCATATTAGATATACAGGTGACCATATATACTATGTTATTCTCAATTTGTATACTCTTATACCAGTGTACATATGTTCTGTGTGTTACACTATTACACCGTCAAGAATAATATGTACATTGTTATATCTGTTATAGGTGCATATCAGATTCACTGGTGACCATATGTACACTGTTATTTTCAATTTGTACACTCTTATATCTGTTATAGGTTCTATGTGTCATACTATGAACTCTGTTATGAACAGGATGTACACTGTTATACCTGTTACAGGTCATATCAGGTTCACTGGTGACTATATGTACAGTGTTATGAACAGTATGTACACTGTTGTACTTGTTATATTATAAAAGAAACACAGATAATTAGCCAATCTTTTAACATACAAAGATGTTAATAAATTTTCAATAGAATACATCATTGATAAAGATAGATAAAGATGTTCATAAACTAGCAATAGAGTACATCATTGGTAAAGAAAGACATATGTTCATAAGCTTTCAAGAAAAGACATCATTCTTCAACGGTCATTGGATTATTGCATGTCTTCCTATTGTGTCCATATATCTCTTGCACCTCGACCATCGATTGTAAGTTATTGCATTTGGATCTTCCTGCAACTCCCATATATGTGCAAGCTGTCATGATTGATTCTATTGTTGAACAATAATAAAGTAATATGCAAATGTGAACTGACATGAATTTAGATTGTGTGCATGCTTAGAAAACACACAACATTGTTGACAATGTACACTATTAAGTTTTCTATGCACACTGTTGTTATTCACACTTTGAGAACTTCATAGTTCAAGAATATGCACAATTATATAAAGAGTGAAAGTTTTAAAATTTCATAAATGTAGAATATGCACGACTATATAAAATGGACAAGTGGTTTAGTGTACATTGATAAATGCACTGTGTACACCCTTATATTTTAAATTCTGAAAACTCCCTATTTGTGGAACATTCATAAAAAACACACATTGGTACCTCAAGGAGGTGAGATCAGGCCTTGGGGGAGGTCGGAGTCGCGATCAGGGAGTTGGGGTCGCGGGAGATGAGAGAGAGGTGTCGTGGGGGACGCGGAAGACGGTCGAGGGGCCCAACTGGAGCTGTTTGGGGGCGAGATCGGCGCAATGGGGACTCCGGGTAGAGGTGGTTTGACAGATTTTTGAGTTTTTTGGGGGAGAGAAAAAGAGATTGGGGAAGAAAAAGAGCTTGTGAGAGAGAGGTTGGGAGAGATAAGGAAATTAATGTTCACTTAAGGGTAAAAGAGGAAGACAAATGACTAGAATGGATGGAAGGACCCAAACATAATACATTCAGTAACTTAGGGACCTAAAGAAAAGAAAAAAAAGTAAAGGGACCTATTGTTATTACACAGGTGTTCCCAGGGACCTCTAATTAATTTCTCCTTTTTTATAGAGAAATTTTTTTTAATATTATACTGCACTATCATAATGATATATAGACAACTGGTGGAAGACTTTTCAGCTATAAAATAGAATGAGTTTATTAGAACTCGTAATACAATGTATAAAATTGGACCCATTGGCCCAACTAGCCCATATTAGAAGCCCAATCAATAACCATGAACCCAGACATTGCACATAGAGATCCCCGTCAAACGTACAAGGCCAAAATCCACGTGAGATGTACCAAGCTCTGTGTAATCACATGTGATGTTGTGCCTGTGAAATATCTGGCAAATCCAATTATTATATATGTTTATTGCCATGAAATAAACCAAAAACATAACAGGACGATCCTGACCGTCCTATCGAAATGAAAATTAAATCGGTGGTGGTTGGTAAAATTCATGTGCCCCCATATACATGCAGTACACTGTTATATTGTTTTGATGATTGCTTCATGTTCTTCAATTTGGATTTTATATTTGGAGGGTAATGTATTCTAAGTGCAGTGTAAAGTTTTTTCTATATTTTTTATTACGTAGAACATGCATGCATATGAATATATATTACGAGTCTTGCTACACAGGCACCATTATTTAATCTTCAACTACAGGTCTCATTATGTGTCAATATGTTATTAGTTTTCTAGTTAATTTTTACAAAAGTGTAAAAAAAAAAGTACAAAACTACCCTTATTTAAATCACACCCAAACTTTTTTTTCTGTTCATGTTTTCACCTCTTAAAACGCATCCCAAGAATATCTAACTAATATTTTTATAGACATTCTCCATTTAAAAAATTCATTCCGGCCAACCTATTCATCTCCGGCGACCAACGTTACTACTACTGGATTTCTCTCGTCGCCCTCTATCATATGAGAGGTGGTTCGACTACCTTTCCAGTCCTCCTCCGCACTCCACATTTTTTTACTCAGTTACATTTTGTGATTGTAATTTATTGTACAAAAAATTTAGTTACATTTGTAAATGTAACTGACTTTTATTATATAAGACATATAAACATTATTACATTTTAAAAATATAATTGACTTACAAAATATAATGTATAAATATTCAAATTAGTTTAAAATGTTACACAACCACACACCAATACAATATCAAATTCTATAAATCCTCCAAAAATAAAAAGTTAACATCAAACATCGGATTCAAAGAAAAAATGATAAATAAAAGCTAGATCAAAGACTGCCACATTTAATATCAAACACCAAATTGAGGAAAAAATTGTAACAAATGCAAGAATAAACAATAACAAAGGTCAAACCTAAATTGACAGACATTGAAAATGATAGCCAAATCGATCAATTGTTCACAAAAAAGATCGGTTACATTTGTGAATGTAACTGACTTTAGCATCAATTTCAAGTATTGTCTTATATAGTAAAAGTCAGTTACATTATGTAACTAACTTTTAAAAATATTGCATAATATGATTAAAATAGTTTAATATGTAATTGGCTGACGAATGTTACACACACATAGTTATTAATATGAACTTCACTCCACGGCAAAATGTTTAAACGGGTGAAAATAGTTTGCTTGAGATTGTTTAAAAAGAAAAGAATGTACCAATAAAAAATAATTTAATATCAAACACTATTTTCAACAAAAAAATATATGTAAAAATCAGATGATTAGATCTCAATTGTATAACCAAAAAAATAAAAAAGGCACACCTGAATCGACATACATTAAAATGATAATCAAAATGGTTCAGATCAAATTAATTGTTGATGGATCTTCAAAAAAAAAATTCGATCTTCTACTGGATATTTTTAAAAATAATAATGATGTTTTAAGAAAGAAATAAATTATGAATGTATAAATAATTCAATTGAAATGAATCCAAAAACCAAAAAAGAAATTTGAATTATAAATGAAAAACATTTATTGTCAATGTCATTACTTGTTCTATATAGGTAGAAAGGAGTAATTATAATTGTCTCTTTGATTATAAGAACAATTATCGAGTAAAGAGAAAAACCACAAAGAGGGTAAAACAAGAATTATACATATGAAGCTTACTTGGGGCCTACAAAAATGGGGTCTGTCAATTATTTTTCATATATTATATAGCATAACATTTGTGAAATTAATTAATTTGTTCATTGGGTTTTATTTGTTAAGAAAATATCTCTTGTGATTTTATGTTTTTTAAGTTGGGAATCATGTCCTTCGTATCTTCTAACCCCCTCATTGTTCATGTGCATGCATATTGTTTTGTGAAAGATTTTCATTTTCCATGAAACATAAATAAATAAGAAAAGGTTTGTACCCATAATTAACTTAGTGATTGACAAAGAATTTGCACCTAATAATTCATGTTTAATTTGAATCTTAATATTTTTTGTTTAATATTCAGTTTTTTTATCTATAAATATAGTCTTTTTTTATACTTTCATACTTGGCCATTAAAGAGGCCTTTCAATTGCAGTGGATCATAACAATTTTTGGATAATTATTTAAGTGAAGATAAATTATTAATTTACTTGACCATCATTATCCAGCTCACTACTGAAGAATCATCGATTTTGAGTCTTCCTTTCACTTAATAAAATTCAATCAGAGAACAAAAAATATTACTGTAAAATTTCATATCAGAATGACTTCAGAGATAACTTCATTATTAATGTACAGCACTTATAAAACCTTTTCTTTTTTGTTAGGCACCAGAACCAATTTGTTGGAACAAAAAAAAACAATAATTTTAGGAAAATGTCACCTACAAGTACTTTTTCCAACCCCGTTTTCATTACGTAGAGGTTTTTATTTATTTTTAAATAGTATATCTCATTTAATAAAATACGTGATTTTATAAGAAAAATATATAATATATACACACTCAAATTAAGTGCATGAATCCACTTATAGAAAAAATATATAAATAAATTTAATTAAATATATACTTTATTAATGTGAGTATTTAATGATAACAAGGTATATGAGTATGAAATTAGAGTTAGAAAAAAGACTATGTATAACAATACCTTAATTTTTAAACTCGTAGCTAAGTAGATAAAAGTTCGACACAATCCAACTCACAAACATCAGAGCTCAATGAATCAATGCATATGTAAATACATAGTGTTGGATCATATCTCAATTTGTGTGTGTCATCCTTATGTAGGGGTCATGCTAATCTTTGTATCTTTTCAATTTAATTTATTGGATGTCCCACACAACATTCAACACACACACACACATATATAGATTTTCGATAATATGCGGTCGTGCGATCGCGATCGCGGGCCGTTCGATCGCGAGTCCATCGCATCCAACGGTCGACGTGAATCGCACCCGACCGTCCGATGCGATGGACCCGTGATCGACGGCCCGTGATCGCGACTGCACCGACCGCACGACCGTATAATATCACGACTTATATATATATATATATATATATATATATATATATATATATATATATATATATATATATATATATACGTGATTGCGTGCGGCGAACGGCAGGTGCGGCAGCGATCACGGGCCGTCGATCTCGGGTACATCGCATCGGACGGTCGGGGGCGATTCATCTCGATTGTTGGATACGATGGATCCGTGATCGAACGGCCCACGTCGCGGTCGCACCTGCCGTTCGCCGCACGCAATCATTTATATATATATATATATATATATATATATATATATATATATATATATATATATATATAGAGAGAGAGAGAGAGAGAGAGAGAGAGGGGGGGGGGGGTGAAGAGACACAACTTTTGGAACTATGATATATGGATTGAATAAAAAAAAGGCTGGCGAGGGAGGACCACAAAGGAGCTTTTTCAAATCCCATGGAAGCTGAAATATTGAGAGAGTTCATGATTGTCACATCTCCCCCTCATATTGTAAAGCCTACTCTACAAACCCATCATTTTCTATGCAGTGTGGTGTTACATTACATGCTGTGCGTGCCAGCAATTTTTGCATGCGATGAGTGGGTCCATTATAATTATTATTGGTTCATGCCCCTGATACGATCAACATCAACACGATGGGGGTATCGACCCACCAAAGCGAAAGCGTTGTATCAGCGCGTTAGAAATGTCAGCAAAAAAAAAAATGCACCGCCAACATCAACGTAATACGCGGACACCATTTGTTTTTGTTTGGTTAGGAGCTCACGTTGGTTAGTGTTCGCTAACGCAAACGCCCCGACAACACCGAGTCAAATGGTACCTTAGGCAACGTTTGGTTGCGCAATTAGACAACTTTCACGCTCACAAGAAGTTGCTTTGTGTGATCGTACAACCAAACAGTTTTCATTTAACAACTTCTTGCAAATAGATTTTAAATAAACAATATCAAAAAGCTGCGATTTTTAAACTTTCTAGGTTTTTTCCACGTGTTTATAAAAAATTAGTTTTACAATTCCGCTGCCAAACGTTACCTTAGTCGGAATGATATCTTCGGTGTTCTTAACATAAAGAAACTCTATATTGACCAACCAATGAGTGCCGCATAAGTAATTCAAAAGAAATTAATAAAGCACGCATTCTTTGATTTTATTGTAAATAACATAACAAATGGTGTCCTTTTTTATGGAATATTTTTTAACATCTATTTGGTAGATTTTCCATTGGATAATACAGAATTTTTCTATGATTATCACATATATATAAGCAACCACGATGATCTCCACATCTTACATGGAAAAGATGAAGAAAATAAATATTCATCAGTAAGTTTTATTTTAGGGCTTTGTAAAATGAAGTTTTAAAACAAACCAAATTAATTAAACAAACTAATTAACCACACAGACCTCCACGTCTTACATGGAAAAGATGAAGAAAATAATTAAATATATTGAAATCACAATATTCTCTTTATCAATGTTGACCAGTGGTGTTAAGGCATTCAATTCAAACCCTGCAACATGGAATTTTATATTCACCTCCATTTAATTTTCTTCCCTCAGAGGCTCAGACTTCACCCCTATTGATTGACCAAATAAATAGTGCTAGATGAGTTTGCATAGACCCTGCAACATGGGTTACATGGCCATTGAAAAGACTGGAACTGTTGGCCCATGTAAAGTAAAAACACACACACACACATGTAATAATGCTAAAAAAAGTTGGCTGAGAATCGGAAACTGCGAAGAAAAAACACACACAAACCATCAAAGATGAGATTCAAGTGATTTGGTCATATTTTCGATATTTACATATAGCAGAGAGACTTTAATATTAGGGCTATTTTGACTATTGAGTTAAGATATTAAAGACAACTTGTCTAATTTTAAAGGAATTAATTAATTTTATTCATATTCATATTTGTTAAAATTATGATAAAAATGTGTATAAATGATATCTCAATTTTTAGGAAAAACAAAATATCCTCTCATTTTAATTTCAAATTTGGGACAATTGTTCGTAGTTTATCCCGATTGTTTTTTATACCAAATGAGGATAAGTTGTCATTCAATTTACTTATTTTCATAATTATTTTTTATTCCACTGCTTATCCCATTGTCAAATCAACCTTAAAATTAATTTGATCACTCTTAGCTTGTGGAGAAGAAGAATTTGTATTTATCAAAAATTCATTTATGATAAATTATATGGAAAGAAAAAATTGACATAAAATATTTAATTATGAATGAATGCAGGAATGGGTGATCTCAAATGTAATTTTTCTGAGATTCCAGTGGAATGAGATAATGAGAAAAAAACACCAACTTGACCCTTGGTTTCTTTTTTCATGGATTGAAATTTTATGCATATTCATGATAAAAGTGTATAAATGCAACTTAGACCCTATTTAGATCCGCGGTAAAATAGATTCTGCGATGAAAAACTCACGTGATACCATCACGCATCCAAATAGAAAATGGTGTTTGCATTTCAACACTGTCACCATAATTTAAAGGTTAAAAAAAACCTGCATTTGAAACTCCCCATAAATTAATGCTTTTGTACCAAGACCCGCTTACCTGAACGCTGTGTTTTCCACCGCACACCCAAACTCACCCGTAAGTCATGTTACCATATTGTCCCAATATAGAACAAAAATGATAGAATTAACTTCCAATAGCATCTATAAGAAAAAAATACGGGCGGGGTGAAAAGAAGAAGATAAAAAAAAACCCTCCTAATAAGCCATGGAAGAATAAATTATTGCAAACAAGTCCCCACCACCTTGTCGGAAATGCCAGCTAGCCCCTGGTCAAAGAAGAAGGTTGGTGTGGGGGGGCCTTTTCGGAGAATCTTAAATAATTCAGGGTTTCAACAATAACCCCAAAAATCATTATTATTATTTTTTAAAAAAACCCTACCTAGTCTCCCCCACTCAATCCCTTCTGTACGTGCATGGATTTCACTCCCATGCATCCACGTACGTGTGAGACTTCAAACACACACGCGTGTGCTCACCAAAAAGGGATCCTTTTTTAAGAGAGTACAAACAACCACTACAGACCACCAGTTCGATAGCAACCTCCACTCACATGAAAAATAAAATCGACGGCTACGATGGCACGGTAACGGATCGATCATGGCTTCATTGACCGTTAGATCTAGGGTTGTCGATACATGGCCGACAGAGGGATTCCCTGTCTCCGATCACAGCTAGGAGAAATCGCTTTCCATGTATCAGTGGGGACCCCCCAACTCCTCTTAATAGACAAAAACCTCCTCCCAAGTCTTCTACATATGCACACATGCATGTTTGTTTGATATATGTAGAGAGATATGGAGAGAGGAACAAAGAAAAAAAACTTCTTCTGGCTGGTCATGTTCTTCCAGGACTCATTAATGGATAGGATGCTCTGGACTTGTATGTGAACAAGAGCTAAGGACACGCAATGAGATGTTGCATTTTCACCACAGAAATATGTGTGACTGAACGAACTCTAAATGGGAGATGCATTTTTATAAAGTGTTAAAGCCAAAACGTGACATTGAGAGAAAACGACGGATTCACTTAATTTTTCCCACCCCTCTTGTCGCACTCACTGTGTTTCGTTTACTCTGCTTTTGTATTTCGCTTGCTTTGCTATTCCACTGGCCTACAATTTTGCTTATTAGATGGTTATGATTATATTGATAGGATACTATACTATACTATACCCAAGTTGGCCAACCAAAACTTGCCACTTAAGTGGCATTAATAGGGTTATAAAGTGCCTGAATTGGATTTTTTTGGTGAATAAGAACAAAAATGCATATGATAGTATTTTATGAAAGTAATTTTGTTAATTACTGAGTTGACATGTTCTCCTTGGACAGCTTAGATATTCTTTATTCTTTGTGTTTGTGTTTGTCTCACAAAAGCTTGACATCACGCGCATGAATGAGGAAGTTCAAAATGAACTCAAGAACAAAACGAGAACATATAGATAATAATACCAAATATGATTTCTACTTCTCTCAAATCTCTATGTAGAAATCTTTGCATCACTATAACCAAAATAGTGTTTTCTAAGCTTCTTTAATCATCCATCCTAATTAATTTTTACTAATTTTTGGGTAATTCTAGTGTATAATTAAGATACCAATTAATTAGTTATACACTTTATACTTAACTGATTAAAAATCCTTTAACTTGTAGGAATCTTGTTCATTAAAAATACATTTTAGTTATAAATAATGATAAAAAAAGTTTTTCAAGAGTCTATTAATTAAATTATTTTAATTAAATTTATTTTGAGAGAATCTGAAACGAGACTCTATTTTAATTAACCTGGTTAATATAACATCATCATAAACATCAAATGTGCATACATCGATCTTATTCGAGTCACAATTCAACACACCCAGAACTTCATCCCAACACATAAACGTTATACAGGGTTATTCAGTCAATGCCTTCATCATTATCATAATATAAAAAAATCTTATTCATCAGTCTCTACTTTGAATCCGGCCAACTCAATAAAGCATCCATAAAGTAATGCATCCTTCAAATCTGTTCAACTTTCACTGAAAATTCATATTCATGATTATTATTATTTTTCATACTCTACCTATCATGCACATGCACACGCACACGCACACGCACACGATTTCATGTGCATATCATGTGAGATCGATCAAGGGTTATATTCTGAAAAACCACCTTCATTTTTTAATTGTTGGTCTGTGTATTGCCCTGCCATGTCAGGCTTTCTTACCAAAAATAATCTTCAAGCTTTATAAAACCCAAAAAAAAGAAAAAGAAAAAAAAAGAGCTCCATCAAACCAGACGTGTGTGTTGGTACGGACGGCTCAGATCGGCTTTCAGATCTGGGCAGCAAATTTAAACACGGGTGGACGCGCAGGGTGTGGTTGTGGACAGTCAGCGTAGGACCCCCCAAACTTGGCAACCGTCCAAGGATGATCAGTCCACCGATCAGGGCCGTACGATCTGTGGGCCCTTCCATTCTCTCCCTCCCTCACATCTCATGTCAGTACAGACTTGTATCAAACCTCCCCCCCATTAAAGGAAAACTTTCTTTGTTGGCCTCCATGCCAGTGCTGACATGTTTTTTTTTGTTTTTTTTTTAAATTTGGGAACAGATTGCGAGCTGTAAAGGAAGGTGGCGCGGCTTAAACAGCGGGTACGGAAAGGTAAATATAGGTGCCATTAATTTTAATTATTTTTTACCATGGTCTGAGTGTAGATATGTCTTTCTACTTTCAAAAAATATGTACTAATTATTTGGTTACGTGTTATATATGAGCGAAAATGTGACATGTATAAGTGCATCCATCGCACACCTAATTAATTAAGTTGACTTAATCCTCAAATCCTATACATTGTATATATTAGCCGAGTAAGATTAATAGATAAAAAACATAAAATAATATAATCCTCCATCTATGCATCCCACGTGACCACCTCTCCCTGTGTCTTTGTAGAAGTTGGTGAGTTGTTTATGGCATAGATATATTAGTATCAATTAATAGATAAAATAAATAAAAGATTTTTTGAATGCCCATACTATTTTGCTCCATTGGAGGACAGTCTTAATCTTCTCATCATGATCTCATGTGAATTGCTTTTCCTCATCGAGACAGATCAGCCGACCAATAGAACCCTCTTTGGATGGGCAGGCATTGTGTTTGAGCATCAGTACCAACTCACACTACATAAGAATTATGTGGGATCTAATTAAAAGATGCCACGTAGACAGGTAAAATGAGTTTGGTTGTGCATGTATGATTTTTATGCAAATGTGATTTTTTTAATGAACGTGCCATGTTGTCATTAGATTCCATGTGAATTTTCTATGTTAAAAACATAGAAAATATATATCCTCTGTTATTTTTTATTCTCATCATAGTAGGTCTATGCCTTTGTCTATCACATCCTAGAAAATTTTAGGGATCCATGTTTGTCCAATTTGATTCAAACTTAATTTAACCCTACATTGAACAAAAAAAAACTCAAGACACCTTGACTTGAAGCAACACTCATTTGATGAAAAAGAATGCATGTTAGACAACTAATTAAGTTATCATAGACATCATCTGATGGCTAACATCATCATTGTCATCATTAATTCAAGCACTTATGATACCAGATTTCTATTCTAGAACCACGATTGTTAGATAACTAAGCTAGAAACTCCTGACCATCTCCAATATATCTTAATTAATAGTATTATTTTTGTTTGAACTCGGATGGATAATTAATCGAGTAAACTTGAACAAATATTCGTGGTAGCTAGCTAGTCCACCACCTAGACCCTCGAACAGTTGACAGATATAGACATGTATGTGTTGAAAAGTCGATTCGCAGAAGCTAACAATAAACCCGAGATCGAACACAAGAACGAAAATATCACATCACATGAAGAAGACAAGATATACGTGGTTCAGCCTATGCCTACATCCACGGGGCATAAACACAGAAAATCCACTTTGATAGTTGAGATACATTAAGAGACTCACAAACTCTCTCAAAGAGTTACCCTCTCTTAGAACCCTCTCAACATTCTCTTATGATCTCTACATTGTATGCATTGCCTAATGTTGTCATGAAACCTTAGAAGTTATTTATAGAGATAAATAACTTCCTCATCAGGTAATCTCTCAATTAATAAACAAATATTGTTCCCATTAATTGGGAGATATTCACTCTCCTAATTAACAAACAAATATTGTTTTCTATTTTAGAAGGTTCATTTTAAATATTAATTAAGATCAAATCTTAAATGATATTCTACTCATTAGATGTCCAACCTAATATGGTTTCATCATGGTCATCCGATGTGATACACCGGATCAAGACATAATCCCAACATTATGGAGCTATAATGAAGATATCAAACTCAACATCAATGATCAATGTAAATAGATCCTGTTTCATGAAAACCAAAATAGCTACATTGCATGGCCAATTCAATGTATAGTCTAACAGTACCAACTTCAAAACAGTTGATTCAAAACAATAGTGTTCTGTTTCTCTTCAATGAACCTCCAAAACAAGCTAATAGTAGGTTTCTGTTTAAACCTACCTCAAACTATTCAAGGACAACAAGTAACATGAGTAATATAAAAACAAACATGTTAGGTCAACGGTCAAACCTTTTTTTTTAATTCACTCACATCAAGAGGGGTAAAATAGTAAATTCCACTAGGGGACAAACAGTCTCAGAGACCTCCTGCGCTCAGCCCACTAACCAATGTCTCTTACCAATTATTTGTCCCCAGTCCCCAACATCTACCAAAATTACCATCCTGTCCTCCTCACTCAATCCAACGACCCAGATAAAATCGAACCAAATCCGGTCGAATCCGACCGTTCAAGCAAAACAACCCCACCATTGGAGGAGGACCATTGGATTTGGACGTTAAGACCCGGAGAATCTCGACCGTTGATTAGCAAAAACTTGGTGAACCAACACGAGACCCATTTTCGGCAGCGTCAGGGGTAAATCGGTCATTTGCTTATCAGGGCCACTTTATACGAGCAAACACAAACATTAGAGAGAGAGAGAGAGAGATCTGAAAAGGTTCTACTTAAAAAGAAAAAAAAGGGGGGGTCTCTAATTGGGCTCTGTTTGTTTTGTGTTTTGAGAGGTGGATTTTGTTTGATTTGGGTGGCTTGGATTTTGATGGAGGCAGGGAGGAGGAAGAGCAGGAGAGTGGGTTTGATGTCAAAGAAGCCATCTTTGTTGTGTTTGGTGGTCTTTCTCTTCTCTGTATTTGCTCTGATGGGTGGTTCCATGGCTGATGGTGTCTTCATAGGTGAGAAAATTTTGTTTTCTAATAAAGCTTTTTTTGAGGTACCCATTTGAGATTTCTTTTGATTTACATGTACCAAAGTTATCAGCTTTTTAAAAGATTTATTGGGTTGTAAAGCTTATTTTATTCAGAGAGGGGGTACCCATTATTGACTTATTGTATGTTATAATTACTTTTGAAATGACAGCAACAGTTTATCAAACACTTTGTCCCATACGAACTATTGCATACCTCACCAGAATCTACTCATCCAGATTTTCAAATTGGGGAGCTTGAAAAGTTGTGTTTTTTTTACTTTGACTGCCTTTATTTTTTCATAGATTCACCTCTTTTGGTTGCAGACATCACCAGAAGCTCATTATGTAGAACGACAAATTGTGCAACAAAGGTCTGTTTTATATATATATGTCTTTTAAAATTATTTCTGAGACGGCGCAGTTTAGCGACTGAGCTACTATATGGTTAAATTGCGCTATACTGATAAGATTCTCCTCGCGGTGACGATAAAGCAGGGATCACCGGTGGTGAGGAGGAGCATCGCAGCCGTCCGAAGGGATCTGAGCGGTCCAGGATCGTTTCCACCACGGTGCACCTCGAAGTGCGGGAGGTGCACCCCATGCAGGCCGGTGCACGTGCCAGTACCGCCAGGCACACCTGTCACTACTGAGTACTATCCCGAGGCCTGGCGCTGCAAGTGCGGCAACAAGCTCTTCATGCCCTAATCCTAGTTTTCTTTTTTTTATTATTTTAAAAGAAAAACATTGACACACAAAACCCTAGATTTCAGAAACCTAATTTTCTTTTTTTCTTTTTTTAACTGATCTTGCATTCCCCATACACCCCACTAAGAGAAAAAAAAATCTGAAAAAAATGTTGTAGAGGGTACATATATAATGCCAATATGCGTACAGTGTTGTTTGTGTTTTGTCTCTGCCTTTGCATGGCCCAAGTGAGGTGGTGGTGGTGATTGACATCTTTGTATAGCGAGAGAGAGAGAGAGAGAGGGAGAGAGTGTTGGATTTTGTTGTAATATTTATTTTATTATCATGGTTGATGATATGATTTTTGTTTCATGACTGCTGATCATCATGTATGTTGGAAAGAAAGGAACTGGTTATCTTATCTTATCTTATATATTTAAGTGGTGGTGTTTTTATTTATTTATTTAAATTTTCTCGTTTTGAATGTGTTCACTGCAGATGTTTATATTGTGATCTCAATTTGTTGGTTACAGAGGAAACATATTCACATGCATGTTGAAGAGCTGTGATGCTTTTTTTATTTATTTACATGCATGCATGTGGTTCCAAATAGACCCCACCCAGTCAACATTTTGTTTGTGTAGGTTTTGAAAATGAAGGATCAACAATGAACGAAAACATTTGTGTGGTACTGGTTAGGGATGCGTGTTTTTTGTGTTTCTCTGCACGTGATGGGTGGGTGTGTGGTTGCCTCTCATAAGGCTCTGCCATGATCAGCTCTAGATTTTATCTGCATCTCTTGAGAGGTTTGTGGAAAGGCATATAACGAAAAATATGGCTAAAATTTAGATCGACTTTAACATTATCCCTCTGAAATTTGTTGGATTAAATCACTTGCTTGTGGTTGTTTTTGTTTGATTAATCATACGTCAAATTAATGAGATCATGAAATTTTGAATCGTAGTTAGAGTATAGTAGATACAAAAAATATAGTAGAGTAAAATTCACTTTATGGTGTGTGCAATATATTTCATCAGACAGAATATTTTTTGAGAAATGTTGGGCATTTCATTCTATTTCACAAAAAAGAGAATACAATATCCGAGTGAAGATGAAAGGAGTTGGGCATTTCATTGCCGCAGTGTCGGAATGTCTCTTGCAATTGTTCAAAATAAGAAATTCAATTCTTGGATATGACATCATTCCTTGCTAACCAAATCGCCCATGTCGGAGCTGGAACGAGCGATGACATCACATTTCCCTCTATGTTCTTGTCCCCTCTCTTCCTTATTTACGAGACCACCTCCCAGATATCCCTCAAAGAGCTGATGCAAATTCTTTGCATAGTTGACCTTTCCAAGCATAATCATATTCTTGGTGTACCTAGGCATTGGCAAAGCAGATGCTCCAAGACTCCAAGTGACTCCACCTCCACACTGCATAGATTACTCCATTCAAATATAAGATAAGTGCATGATAAATAATCAAATAACTACTTATTTAACATGTTTGTTATACAAAAAAAGAGATAAAACGTGGTTTTTTTTTTGTGTGTGTAAATGTTATAATAGCTTTTATTCTATGATCATTTTGGTGAAATTGGTAATTCAATTTTTTACATACATTTTTACGTACATTTATTTTACGTATAATGTATGGATAATGTTACGTACATTTTTTTTTCCAGTCCAATTTTAGTCCACATATATATAAGCTAACACTCATATGAAACTGGAGATGAAAAAGGAACCACTATGTAACTTGACGTGGATCAACCTCTCCTGTCCTCCATGATATGATGATTGGGGTTGGTGATTGGTCCCATTTTTTAAAGTTTATTGCAGTGGGATTGATGGGTATCTCATCTCTAGTGAGGAACAACACAACATGGTGATTGGAGAGACAGTTTCTAGCTTCATATTATTGTTCATTTGATTTTTGCCTTTATTCGCTTGATCATTATTGTAGGAATTGCACTTGAGATATGCACCCATTGGACCTTGGCTATAAATATCTATCTCCGATAATATTAAGTATTAACATTGAATTACTTTGCAGTTGTTTTCATTAATTACACTTGCACAAGTCCATAATTAATTATTATGTAAAGAATTAATAAGTTCAGACTCACTTCTGTAGTTATTTTGTAGTCGAAATGTCATTATAAAAAAATAATGACGTTACATTTTATTTTAACAAATTAATTTTTCTTTTTAAAATCAACTTTCAGTTAATATATTCCTAATAGGTTTCTTAAAACATTAGTTATAAAAAATTGAATTAGCAGATCATGTTTTATTAAAAATTGTTTTTTTAAAAATTGAATCTAAACTGGCTCACCTAGGGCCATCAAGGGAGTGCTTTTTTTTTTTGAAGAGTGGTGTCGCCTTGATCATTTTTTTATGGAGAGGGAGATGCTAGCTTATTTTCTAAAGTCTCATCAAAAGTGGCTTTTAAATTTTGATAACTTATATATTCATCAAAAAAACGAGGCCATAGAAGAGTTTTAAAAAAAATCTCATTTAGGAAGACACCCTCGTTAGATGAAACCAACCACGCAAAATCGAAGCAAGTACAGAGAAGAAATGCAAAGACAACCGAACACAACAAAGTTGGCTTCTTTGACAGCAGGAGTTCGATTTAACTTTTTAATTACTCCACTCGAAGTGGGTGGAATGTTTGACCATTAATCAACCATGATTTTTAATTGCTCATAATTAGTATAACCTGTAGTCTTTTTAGGCGATGCATATGCGATTATAGAACAATCTACTGGGATATAACAATATTACAATGAATTGAAAAAGTAGTGATATGGTGTGATCCGTGTGATTCACATATATACATTTTTTATCGAGTTACATGTTTCGATAATAAAAACATATCAGTTGATTGAAATATATATCATACTAGGTTATATACTTATTTATCAACTCATATACCTCAACAAGGATACATATACGCGGCCTGCACAGACTGTATATTAATATTTCACTGCGAGAGCGACAAGAGGGGTGAAATATGAATCCATCGTTTTCTCGCAATGTCACGTTTTGGCATTACTTTATGAAATTCATCACCTCACGTAAATTAAAGTTTGTCACTGAATAATTTTTGTGGTGAAAACGCAACATCTCAATGCGTGTCCTTAGCCGCACTTGTTCACATACAAGTCTAGAGCATTCTATCCATTAATAATTCCTGAAGAACATGACCGGCCAGTTGAATCTTTTTGTTCTTCTCTCCATATCTCTCTCTATATATATCAAACAAAACATGCATGTGTGCATATGTAGAAGACTTGAGAGAAGGTTTTTGTCTATCAAGAGGAGTTGGGTCCCCACTCACACATGGAAAGCGATCTCTCTGTCGCATCGACAACCCCGTGAATCAGACGGTCAATAATGCGACGATTGATCCGGTACCGCTCCACGGTTACCGTTCGATTCTTACACGTGCGATGGTGAGGTCTTCGAGCACACGTGCGTGTGTACGTACCAAGTTTCACACGTACGTGGATGCATGAGAGTGAAATCCATGCATGCACGTACGTAAAATCATATCGCTTTTGGTTTATGTTGGGGGACCGACCCATTTTTATTCAACAACCCTGAATTATTTGAGATTTCTCCAAAACGACACCCACACAAGAGCCTTTTTCTTTGACCGGGGGCTACGGAATAATTCAGGAAGGGTGGTGGGGACCTTTTCGCAATAATTTAATATTCTCCTAAAGCTTGAAAACAAAAAATCATATGGCTTATTTGTTTTTGAACGGATGTTGTTACATGCGGAAATTATGTTTTATGTTTGATTATATAAAGCGTGTATTTTTTAATTCTTGCATTTATGCATATATAGAATTTACTATGATACATTTTTTATGAATGTACAAGTATATTTTGTTACATCAAGTAATTTTTTTTTTTTTGGTGTATTCCCTTTTTGTAACTACTATGTACTCGGCCTGTATACCCCAAAAAAAAAAGAAGTAATAATAATTTTTAAAATTCTTGATATTTTTAAAGTGCACACGAAGCTGTATGTAAGTAACGTTGTTTTTATTATTGCTTCGGTTAGGATTGCAGTCTTTTCAATGGCCATGTTGTAGGGTATGCTAGTAGTATTATTAATTATATTTGTCACGTGTCAAGTTTTATAATAAAATTATGATAGGATGCTTACGTGTTCCAAAAAAAAAACTATTAATTTATATATAGTCTGAGGGAAGAAATTTAATGGAGGTGAATATAGAAATTCATGTTATTGTTGCTGGGTTTGGACGAGCTACAGTGGTCAACATTGATGAAGAGATCGAATATAGTGGTTTCCAAGATATTTATTTTCCTTTGTTTGCATGTGTGAGATGTAGAGAGGCTTCTCTTTGTTTGATTGGTTAGTTGAAAACTTCATTTAATAAATATGAAATACAATTTTGATTGGTCATGCTGCTCTATCAGGGATTGAACCATTCTTGTCGTAGATGGAAGACATTATCAATTAACTAATTGGATGATAATATTTTTTCACTCCACATAATCCATTAGTGACCATGGATCATCTGCTTTCTTGTTTTAGATTGGATGAATCGAGTCATCAAATGAATCTAAACAAAAGCAAGCACATGCAATAAAACAAGCAGAGGATCGATCCACTTTTTCATTCATACTATTAATGAGGAACATGCCATCATAACAAAGTATTCATTACTTTTCTTAATATTCATTAGTACTTCGATTAGACAACTTCTGTACAAAACTTACTATACTAAACATAGCATATAAAATTCATTAATACATCTTAATGCTTAAATTATCTATATCTATACTTTTTTGTATTTATATATCCTGTATAATTCTTGAAATTAAGTACACATATTTGTATCGAACATGACACATGTTATCGTACATGAATTTTGTCACTATGCGTGCGATCTACATTGGACCAATAAGACGATGATGACGGACCAACCACCCACCAATCTGCGGACCCAACCATGCATGCAAAAATTTGCTGGCACGCACATCACCGTACTAATTAAGACTACATTATGCCAAAACACATTGTCATCCACATGAACATAAGCAGCTGGGATGCAAAGAAAAACAATGCCTGCCTTTAGACTTTAGAGAGGTTGGTACCCACATTTTTTTGTAGACTATATAGGCTTTATAATTAAGGAGGGGGAGATGTGACAAAAAACAAAGCATGAATTGAAACTCCCATTTGAGCTTCAATTCCATTGGATTTGAAAATCTATAGTGGTCCTCCGTCACCAAGATGGGATCCTATCTGTGGTTGAAACACAGAAATTAACTAACCCTGTGTTTTCCAATAAGTGATAGTCTGGTTGATCCCTTGATCCCTTGATCCCTTTTTGAAATATAAAAGGTGCTAATTGGCTAACCAAAGCTCAATTTGCATGATCATTTGGTTGAATGGGCTGTAAAATGTGTATGCAATGGTTTTTAAAAAAAAACAAGATGACCAGTGAATGTATTTTTTTGAAATTGGCTTTGTCATCCACGTGGCATACTGCTATTGGAGCACGCAGAGTTTCTATTTTTGTTTGAATTTATACTTCTTGTTCCAAAGGTGGTGATGTGAAAAAATTAAAGAACTCCCTAGTGGATCTTGAGCACAATGTATCAGTGTTGAATGTTGTTGCATACATGGGAAAGTGAAATACAACAACACCGTATATTATTCAGTTACAATGTTACTCATTGAGATTTATTTACTGCAAACTTGTATCTGTTTTAATTTAGAGCAAACATGTAACTTTTTTTTTGCTTGGTAATATGTAACATTTTCGGTTGTCTTGTACAAAATTTTAGATAACATATGTAACATTTGAAAAGTTGATTTTCACTTAAAGTTGTTTTGAAATTAGATTCAAAGTAAACCTACAATTGGTGCATTCTTGTGCAGTTGTTTTTTTCTGCAATTAATAATTAAAAGTTTAATAGATTTCTTAAAAAACTGTGAAAACCAATTTGGGGGAGTTTGGATTGGATTAAACTAATTCCTACAAATGCAATGTTAGCCAAATGTGATTGTGAAAAAGCAAAAACAAGATCTAACCAATCTTTTTTTAATAATATATATACACACGATAGGTCGTCACCCTCATTTTATAAAGAGAGAAAGCAGAAAGCCAAACTTGGTTCTAAACAAGATCGACCCTGCATATAAATGAGGGTGACAAATGAGGACATGAGGTAACAAGAAAAACGGTGTATTAATTAGTGGCCAAACATCTATCATAACCCTAATTTATATATTTATTTTGTTGTTAAAGTGAAAAATCTTCTATAAAATATATAACTTATGAATCAGCAACAAATAAAGAGTCAAGAGATATATGACTCCCCAACTACAAAAACAACATTATATATGGGGAGAAATTTGTCTTAACAACCCAATCAACAAAATAATAAACAAAATTATGTTGTAGACAAATACTCAACATAATTAAAATAGGAAAAGTTTAACTCTACACGTCAACAAAATTACCGTTTTCAAATGAGTTTGGACATTTGTTGAAGATTTTATTTTTGTAAAAATCATGCTTAAACCCAATTTAACTCTTTCTAAAATGCCTCCACTATTCTCAACTTGATATGAAAAAATAACTTATATATACTTTTATCAGTTATAAAAAAAAACTTTCAGGATAGTTTCCTCAAAACTTGTTTTGAAAAACTAATTTTCATACTCATTTTGTATGGATCCCAATTCAAATTTATCTCCAATTAGAAAACCAAATCGGAGAACAGTACAATGTGAGACAGCGGGCACTGCTTCATATTTGGGGGCACATGAATATTACCAACTACCACAAATTTAATTTTCATCTCGATAGGACGGTCAGGTTTTTTGGTTTGACACATGGTAGGTAGACACATCTTGGCTTTGCCAGACAATATTTCAGAGACATATTGTCAAAACATCACATGCATACGATTAGACAGCTTGTACATATCACCTAGCCCATGCATGATTATTAAGAAATGGAGTATATATACGTAAGTTTGGAAGGGATCTCTATGTTCTATGCTGGTTCTTCAGCCAACATGGCCACAATTTCACTAAAAACAATAGACATATTCACTCAAAAAAATGTTCCATGTTGGTTGGTTGTTATTGGGATTCAAGATGGGTTATTTAGGCCATTGTTTTTTGTCTTTTGAAAAAGAATTATTTAGGACATTGTCATAATTGATTAACAAAAAAAAAGAGAGAGAAAAGATGGGATTGTTATAACTAATTCCTATTTTTCACTTTTTCAATAAGTGATTCCATGTAATTCATTATATTGTGAGTATATTTCTCAATTTTATGCATATGCTTAGTTATATGTTTAGGAACAATTTTTTTATTAAGAGGAGACAATGTCACGTGAAGATAGTGAACAAAAGAAATAAAGAATTTTAAAAAAGTGACAGGAAACTCAAAGGGGGTATTGCTCGCAAAGAGCACCAAGCTAGGGTCCACGACTGGGTAGGTAAAAAATCTACCCAAGCTGTCCACACCCACGATTACTTAGGGGGCATTTGGTAAACCAATTAGGGGGCCGTTTGTGATTTCGGTAATCCAATTAGATTTTTTTGTAAACCAAACAACATTCAAATCACAATTTTTATAATCCCAGTCCCTGCGATTGTAGGTTAAAAGAGGCACAAAATCAGTGATTTAGTAAAGCTCGATAGACGTGCTTCCTCAAATCACGGGATTCGAAACTCATTTTACCTCAGGTAGAATGACAAAATTACCCCTGTTCTTTCTCCCAAATTTTCAACGTATAAATACCCGAATTAATGTGAAACACTCTCTCTCTCTCCGACAAACATTTCACCCCGACAGTGGAGCCTCCTCTCCCGGCCCCCTCACAAAATACCAAACCCTAACTGATAAACCCTCCTCAGAAAATCGACGATGCAGCCACGAAAATGTAAAACTCTCTCTCGTCTCTCTCTCCCCCATACCTCTCTCGTGACCACGGGTAGAGTGTCGATGGGAGCTCTCTCTCATCACCCTCTTCTCTCCCTTCCGCGAATATGAAGATCCCCAAATGAGCCTATCCATAAATTCTGAACCATCCAAATCAAGAGAACCACTGCATAGTCCTTAGATCTTCAAACAATGGGTATGTTTTTAAATGAAGCAAATGGAAACCCTCATTTCAGTTATGGGGGTTTGGTCACCATAGATTTGGAAGAAAAAAAAGGAGTGTCAAAAGGGAGGAAGAAGTACAGGGGAGATGGGGAAATATGTGGGGATGGTTGGGGTTCCATATGAAGGACGATCACATTTTGGGTTTCATTGGAGATTGGGTTTCATTGGAGATTTTAGGGAGGGAGGGAGAAGAACTGTTACAAGTTCATTTGGGGATTGTATTTGCGATCCCAAATGAATGTGTACTGATTATGTTTTAAGTTAGGGTATTATAGGTATTTCACATATTTGGGTAATCAAGTGTAGCTTTCTCCCCAAACAAAAACCATGTTTTAAATGACTGATTTGGTTTATTGCATTACTTCACCAAACATGATTCCTAATTACGTGCTACAGTAACTTGTGGTGGAAAACCAGTTCCAATCGCAGCTTTACAAAGTCCGTTATCAAACGCTGCCTTAGTGATGCACTAAGTGAAATCTCCCACTTGAATGCTCGCAACCTCTACTAACACCAAACCCCATTCCCTTGTGCTCTATTTGATCATATCCCACATATTGTTAATATAGTAAGTCGTCCTTTTGAACACCACTTCATCTTTCATTTGCCAAATGGCCCATACGCATGCCCAAAGGCTGGCCCTAGGCAGAGACCACCACCAAGGCAATTGCCTAAGGCCCCTTCTCCAAAAAGGGCCTCAAAATCTGTGATATGTTTATTTGTATATTAAGCATTTTTATAAAAAACTTAATTTTTTTTTAGTTTTAAACATATCCATTCATCTACTTAATTTTTTTAAAATCTTATCCACATTTTTTATTTTTATTTTATAGGATTTATTCATCTGTTTATAAAAAAAAAATTTAACAACTAATCCTTTAATTTAAGGATTTTTTATTCTTTTTCTGAGAAAAAAAAAAGAGTTTTCCTCTTTAAATGCGTTTAGATTCCAATTTTTGCTTTTTTTTGTTGATTTGTTTTGTTTTTGTTTTTTCATTTATTTTTTATTGTTTTGAAACATAAGTTTTTTAAGATTATTATTCTTCATTTTTATTAGACATTTTAATTTTAACATTGTCGAAAATGTTTTTTAAAATTAATTTTTTTATAATGTAAATAAACTGGGACCCCATTTTATAAATTGACCTAAAACCCCATTAAATTCACTAATCTCATGACCGACCCTGGACATGCCAGGATTATCAAGAGCATGATCTACCCCATTTTACATTTATCACCCTTCTTTTTCATTCTCCCAAACGTCTTGAATGGAACGGGAAAAAAAAAAAAAAGTCGGTTCAAGAGTGATCCGATCAACCTCCACGCATTCACAAAAGCGGTGAAAGAAAGCCAGTTGTAGGCAGCAAGAGTGGTGACGATCCGTTTTTGAAGGAGAAGCAAAGTGAATTTTGGCTTTCTATATGGAGCGTGCGTTCTGCGTCAAAAGAGGGTACACCTGTTTATCCCAAGCCCACCAATCGATTGTAATATCCCAACACGCTTTATAACCGCCACCAAATTGAATCCGTCACCCCTCGGCAAGGTTGAACACTCTATAGAAGCCAAGAGCAATGCGTTATTTCATGCAACAAAATGTAAAACGTATAATTATATATAAAAATATGTAACAAGAGCTCCCCTCCAATCCCCTCAAAATATATATATATATATATATATATATATATATATATATATATATATACGCGACCGATGAGGTGCGGTCGTGCGGTCGGTGCGGTCCGCGGTCACGTGGGCCGTCCGATCGCGGGTCCATCGCATCGGACGGTCGACGTGCGAATTCGCACGTCGACCGTTCCGATGCGATGGACCCGTGATCGGACGGCCCGTGATCGACCGCGACCGCACCGACCGCACGTATTATCACTTCCGCGTATATAATATATATATATATATATATATATATATATATATATATATATATATATATATCTTACATGAAAGATATCTTATCTATTAGGCAACGTCTACGGTCTTTTATCTTGTATTTTATTTTATTTTTTCTTTGTTTTTCTTATCTCAAATTCAAAAATTGTTTATTTTGTTATTTTCAATAAAAATTGATATATTTTTTATTTATTAAAAAAAATAGTTTTTTTTGTTAAAGACATCTAAGTCCCTACAAACATAAAAAAAACCCATATTAGTCTCTACTAAAATTGGGACAGGCGTACGAGTCCCTAGAAACTCACAAAAGCCCAATTATCATCACTGAGTTAAATTTTCATCCAAACTTAACGGAATACTCCCAGAATATTCCATCATATATAATTATGTAGACATTGAATTCCTTATAAACAGTCATAATGACAAATTAGTCCATATAAAAGGTAAAATTACCCCTAAAATTTTTTTACATTAAATTGTGTACGCATTGCAGTCCTTATAAACAATCATAAAGACAAATTAGTCTCTGCAAAAGATAAAATTGTCTCTGAATGAATTTTACATTTAATTAGATAGACATTACAATATTTATAAATAATCGTAAATAAAAATTGGTCCATGTAAGAGATAAAAATGTACCTGAAGGATTTTTACATTTAATTGTGTAGAAATCATTCATGGGCATTTTTGTCTTTTACGATGATCAATTTATCTTTACGATTGTTTATAAGGACTATAGTGTCTATCCAAATAAATGTAAAAGTATTTTAGAGGTAATTTTATCTTTTACAATAACTAATTTGTCTTCATGATTGTTTATATGAACTGCAATGTGTACATAATTTAATATAAAAGTTTTCAGAGGTAATTTTATCTTTTGTATGGACCAATTTGTCTTTATGACTGTTTATAGGGACTTCAATGTCTACATAATTATATGTAATGGAATATTCCGTTAAATTTGGATAAAAATTTAACTAAGTGATGATAATTAGATTTTTATGAGTTTTCAGGGACTCATACGTCTGTTCCAATTTTAATAGGGACTTATATGAGTTTTCTCATGTTTTAAGAGACTTAAATGTCTTTAACTTTTTTTTTTATTTAAGCCCAGAAAGTATAAACAGATGAGCATGAGCTGTCTGTCCAACACACATGCGTCAAACATGGGCTTCGGTCATAAAGCGTATCCGTCATTGATTCCGTCACCAAATCCACGTCACGTTCAATGGACCCATCCTCACCGTTTGATCTTTATCCGGGGCACGCTTTTTATCAAACGATGGGCTGGAGCGTATTTTAAAAAGGGAAAGTTTTAGTTCCATCACTATCTAATATCATCTCCAATTCAAGCCATTGACCGTCCACATCGAGGGAATTCATTCTCTGAGGGTGCTGTACTCTAATTATTGCTTTTATTTTTATTTTTTTTAAATTATATAATATAATATTAAAATTCATTAATAAATATTAGTTTTATTAATTCATTTATATAATTATACTATTAAAAAGATTTTATCAAGACTTTTAAAATGAGTAATGTTATTTTAAACTAATAATTTTTTAATTAAATAAATAAAATAATTCTTAAATAATCAAAGTGAGAATTTATTTAAAATCAATTTTAAAATAATTTAATTTGAATCTCATTTTGAAGGTCTCAATAAGATCTTTCCAATTATGATATTTTTATTAAAAATATATTTGTCAATCTAAATATACATTATGTTGAATTAATTAATGTATAAAATAAAAAAATAAAAAAATGTGATTTGCAAGTAGCTTCCGAAGAGTCAAATCCAATATCTAAATTTGAAAGTGGATATGAAGTGTGATTGGAGCACACCACCCTTCAAATTTGAAGATATGAAGTATGATTCGAGTTACTCTACATCGCAGATATTTAGCATATGTTTTGAATTTTTTAAATAATATATAAACGTTATTTAATGTCATATTGTATATTTTCTTTTAATAAATAAATAATTAAACTTTCTTTAGATCATAAGATCAATAATAATAATATGAGACATCATACTTACTATATTTCAATTTTGTGGTTGTTAACCTTTTTAATTAAGGAATATACCAAAAAAATATCTTCTAAAGATAGGAAATACCAAAAATGATTTCTTTTAAGAATTTTATAAAAAAAAGTCTCATTTAATATTATCATAACCTAAATGATACAAATGACATTCTCTTTATCATTTTTAAATTCTCTCTCATTCTATTTAAAATTTTCACGCCATTGTCTGATTAAAAAATAAATATCATTATAAGAAATAATTTTTATTTCAGAGAGAAATTTAATAGGTTTTAAAATTTTCTAAATACGTTATCAAAAATATTAACATTGTCAAAATTGTCAATTTTATATTTACAAGATTATTTATTTGGATTTTTTAACTTTTTAAAGTTTTTTTTCAACTTATTGTAATTTATATTTTATAAATGTTCTGTGTAAAAAAAAAATTTTATGGAAATATCTAAAAACTATTTTATAATAAAAAATTTCATATTTTTTTCAATTTAACCTTAAATGATGTATTTGGATATTAATGATGTTTAAATATTTAAGTATTTCCATTTTAATGACAGAAATTAAAAAAAAAAAAAAAGCTTAAGTCAACGTACATCCAGAAGTGGCCGCAAAACAGCTTATCAACTTCCAAAACATTCCCAAATCAGCAATACTTCCCTTAAAGGAACCACTGTTTCATAAAACCAACCTATAAAAACCCCCCATTCCACTCCTTCAAAACCATCAAAAAAAAAATTAATCCATCGAAAAATGTCGGATCGAAATCCCAACAACTCCTCCACAATCCAATCTCTCATCGACATCTCCCTCGACATCTCCTCCCTCTCCATCCCCCCCAAATCCCTCCACCGCCGCCACATCTCCTCCATCATCCGCAAATCTAACCTCCTCTCCCTTGCCTTCCAAGACCTCCTCCTCCACCACCCCCTCACCCCCTCTTTCGAGAAGACGTACCTCGTCTTACGCAGCTTCAAATCCCTCCTCGATGACCTCCAAAGCGCGAGCAAGATCCGCTCCCTCATGCGCCTCGGCTCCGTCTCCGACACCTTCCACTCGCTCAACCTCGAATTGCTCTCCCAGCTCGAGTCGCTCCCCCTCGCCGACCTCGGCCTGAGCGAAGACGCGAGGGATCTGCTCCGCCTGGTGATCGATCAGTGCCGCAGATCCGACGCGTCGGTGGATCCGGCGGCGGAGGCGCTCCGGGCGGAGGTCCTCACGGCGATCAACGGCGATGTTTCGGATCTGGCGGCGACGTTTGGGAGATTGGGACTGGACGACTCGAAGAGCTGCGATGAGGAGATCAGGCTTTTAGAGGACGAAATTAGGGATCACGTCACGGGAAAATCGACGGCCATGATGATCTCGCTAGTCGGGCTCGTCCGCTTCGCCCAATGCGTCCTTTTCGGATCTTCCCCGGATCCTTCCGATTCGGATCCTCCATCAGACTTTCGCTGCCCGATAACGCTCGAGCTGATGCGCGACCCCGTCGTCGTGGCGAGCGGACAGACGTACGATCGCGCGTCGATCACGAGATGGATCGCGTCGGGTCGCGCCACGTGTCCGAAAACGGGCCAGGCCCTGACACACCTCCGGCTCGTCCCGAACCGGGTTTTGAAAGGTCTCATCTCGAAATGGTGCCGTGAGAGTGGGATCCCGTATGAGGGGACGGAAACCGACGTTAACGTTAACGGCGTTGGGGATGACAAGCTGACGGCGTCATATCTCGTGGAGAAACTCGCCGAGTCGAAGGTGGATGACTCGGCGGGTCGGACGGTACGCGAGCTGCGGCTGCTCTCCAAAACCGGATCGGCGAGTACCAGGACCTGGATCGCCGAGTCGGGGGCGATCCCGCTCATCGTGCCTTTTTTGAATCGGACGACCCGGACGTCCAGGTCGACGCGGTCACGGCGATTCTCAACCTCTCGATCGTCGACTCCAACAAATCCGCGATCATGGAAACAGAGGGCGCGTTCGACGCCGTCGTCGGCGCGCTCTCCTCGGGCGCGACGTGGCGCGCGAGGGAGAACGCCGCGGCGACCGTCTGCAGCCTCTCCTCGTCGCGCGCGCACAGGAGGTCCATCGGCGGGAACCCGCGCGTCGTGGCGGGACTGGTGGATCTGCTGAAGGAGGGCCCCGCGAGCTCCAAGAAGGACGCGCTGGGGGCGATGGTGAGACTTGCGAGGAACCGGGAGAACGCGGCGGCGCTGGTGGCGGGAGGTTTGATAGGGGCGGCGTTTGCGGCTGTGGCAGACGCGGCGGAGGAGGCGGTGATGGTGATTGAGGCGGTGGCGGGGAGGGGTGGCTGTGCGGCGGAGGTGGTGGCGGAGGAAGGGGCGGTGGGGGTGCTGGTTTCAGTGATGAGGGAGGGGTCCGAGGCGGCGAGGGAGAGCTCGGCGGCGGCGCTGTTGGCGGTGTGTAGGGAGGGAGGGGTCGGGGCAGTGGTGGAGATGATGCGGAAGGCGGGGGCGGAGAGGGTGGTTTATGAGCTGATGGAGACGGGGACGCCGCGAGCAAGGCGGAAGGCGGCGGCGCTGCGGAGCATCTGCCGCAGGTGGGGCGGTGGTGCGGATCGGACAGTTGGGTTCGGATCATCGACGGTTGAATTGCGCAGGTGAGGGCAATAGCGCAATGCGATGGCATAATTGTACAGAATTTGTTGATTCAATCGAGTGTTAAAAGGACAATTGGTTAATTTTGTTTTTTTGAGTATGGATTACAAAAATAAGACTGACACACATTTTTTTAAAAATCTTTTGGCGGTCTTTAGGATTGAGACCGCTGCCCGATGAACCGATACACGTGGTCAAGGGAAGCACCATGACGCCCGCGATCCACGCGCATGCATTGTATCAGTCAGGTTTTGCTTGCAAGGGTGATAGAGAAGGAGATGCCAGAGAAGGGGGAGGCATGGAGGGCGCATACGGTGGTCGGCGGGAGAGAGAGAGAGAGAGGCTGACAGGGGGAGTTGATTCAAATACAAAAACTCGCTCGTTACTTATATCATTTAAAATTAATATAATACATATAATTATTTATGTTATAACCAAAAAAAATTAAAATATTAAATGAAAGTTTGAAAATTTGAGATTTTTAAACAAGTTCCATTTTAAATGGTTTGGGATGGGATGAGATAAGACGGGGCGAGTTTAAGTTTCTTAAAATCTGGTAGGACGAGTTTGGGATGAAATAATCAAACCCAGATTTTGTTAACAAATTTGAAAAACATGGTCTCAACCCACTCCTAGAGGATGGAGGAGGAGGGCACAGTGGATGTGAGGGAAAAAAAGGTGTTATATTATATCATGGGGTGGGATTACATGGAATAGGAAAATGGGTTGATAGTATAACTAATTGGGTTGGGTAACTAAAATATGGGGTGAGGGTAACCACACCAGTAAAAGAAGTTTTTTGAAGAAACTATAAGCATACAACTTTGATTTTATTGTAAATAAAAGGAATGCCAAAAAAAAAATTGACAACCCAGAAAGAGATAAAAATAGAAAAGATATCTACTCTATCTCTCAATAATACAAACTAAATAAAGCAACTATAACCCTCAACATTTAGGCTCCGTTTGGAAACACAGATTGAAAAGTAGATTTTAGAATAAAGCTGCTTTTTAAGATGATTTTAGACCTTTGACTTTTTTGGATTTTTTTTTAATTCAGGAATCAATATTTGGAAGGAATTTAATGTTTGGTAGAAAAAGTTGCTTTTCAATTCAAAAAATCGATTCCGACTAAAAATCATTCTTTTTTGAGATTTTAAAAACACGGATTTCGAGAGAGAAATTAAAAGGAATTCAGCTTTTGATTCCGCCGGAATCCGACCCGTTTGGTTGCGCGTTTGGGCGGAATCCGCTTTTTGAAAAAGCGGAATCCGCCCAACGCGGAACCAAACGGACCCTTAGTCTATACCTAACAAAAACAAAAAAAACGCTCTTGACGCCGATGCAAGAGGTACCACAAATAGAAGTGACCCTAGTGTGGGTAAGTTTTCTGAATATTTGTGGAGGTTAATTTGAGTGAACAGCCCATGGCCAGTTTGGATTGCCATGTAAGCCTTGCTCGGAATAAAAGGTCAGTAACTTGATCATTTCATATTTGAATTTATCACTCAAAGAAAAAAAAAATTCTTTGCATTCACTAGTAAACCCATATTTTCTCTAACATCACTTCTTTTTTATTGAAAAAAAGAAAGATCTTGTTTCTAATCCTTATATTTTAAAGTGAAAGTTACAAATTTCAAATAGAGAGCTAGAGGAATGGAAACAAAGTGAAAAAAAAAAAGAAAAAATAACTAAAATGCGCCCCTTGAAAGTGGGGGTGAGAGAGATTAATCCATAGATGGGTTATCTAAGTCTCCCCTCTCCACTATCAAGTAAGTGCGCCACTCAGAGTAATAAACAATTATAGTACACCACAGTGCCCCTAGCAACGGCTTTACAGAACCCACGATACCTGATATACCCCCACAACAACTCCCATGGACTGACAAACAAAATCAATGGCACATACCCATCTTGAATTTGATTAGGATAATTTTAGTGACAAGTCACTTGTTGCGGATCTAACCGAAGTTTAATTTTTTTTTTTCAAAGATATTCAGTTGTTTAATGAAGAAGTATAAAATGAAACATCCACTATGGGCATATATTTTTTTTGCTTTGATTACAATTGTATGTCTATGTACATGCTCTATAACAAGAATATATAAAAATGCGTGTATAGAATTCATACAAATATATATTTTAATTTTTATTGTATTTCAATAATTTAAATATGTATATTCTGGATGGGATAAGACCTGATCACCCAAATTCAAGTGTGGACCGAGTATTTAGATTTGTGCACTCTGATACTCCTCTGATTGTTAGGGTCGAATGTGTCGGTGAATGTCCTATAAAAAATTATTAAAGAGGGGGGAGGTGACTTACAAAAGGTCGTCCGATGACCAAGTTAGTAATGGATTCGCTTTAGTATTGCTCATAACCATTCATTCAGATATTTTCCCAATCTTCCATTTGCATTCTGCAACAATGTTGGGAGGATGTTGTGGGATTGGTGGAGAGGGATATGGTGTTTACAATGGGAATACAGTGAGATCTCGCGTATACGAAGATGGTGGAATCCTACATATACGGTGGAGGAGACGATGGGATTTGGTCTAACCCGATCAGTCAAAGACTAGGTGACATATATCATAATGCCACTGGTGCTTGATGGACGCATGTCAGCAATCAGACGGTCTCATGTGCGACATCAGAGTAACACGTGATCGGATTAAGATTGAGTCTAAAAAATTCAACCCCTATTACCCTACATATTCTTTAACAAAATCAAAATGGGTGCGAGCAACGGATAAAACTATGGCCCCATTTAGATATGTGGTTTGACAAATTCCGTAACGGAGGAGAATGTCATGTAACACCACTGCAGATCTAAATGAAAAATTTGTCTCTGCGTTCGCGTTCAAAACTGAAAACCTGCTTTCATGTAGAAAAAAAGAAGACAATTGAGATGCATGAAAAATAACGATTTTGTACCGCCGAATGCGGTCCCAAATGGGCCTACGTAATGCTTTCCTTAACATCTCAAGGTGATGGGCCTATGTTATGCCAGGCCTGTAACTGACTTAGCCCAGCTGATTTATGACCCGTCACAGTCTCGACTTTCGCGCCCAAAGAACAGGATCCAACCGTCCACTCTTAACGGGAAGATTTCGAAATCCACGGCTCAGATCAACTTTCCAGACTCCTTTTTTTTCTCTTTTTATAACATTTTCCATCCACCGATTCTTCCGATGCTGTCTGCCACAGATTCTGTATTTCCGCATTTTGTTTCCTTTTTTTAATCCTTCCCTCGAAATCACAAACAAACCCAAACCCAAATCAAAATAATTTGTAAAACTTCAAAAAAATCGCGATTTTGTGAAATCACGTTCTCTGTTTCGTTTGGGTCTGAAAACTGAAACCCCCCAAAATTGAAACCCCTCTCTAGGGCTTAAAAAACCCCCATTTTTACCTTTGACAAAAGACCGACTTTTATTTTTTTGCTTTCTGTCTCTCTTATTGACGTTTGTATAAACCCAAAACCCCACTTTGGAGTTGAACAGCTCTTCTTTGATCGAAATATTTATCTGGGTCACAATCGATGGAGTCATTCTCTTCAACAAAACCCACCAAACATTCATCCAATCTGTCCGAGATGGTCCACCGGTTCGCGAGGCTCTGCCGGTTGAAGTCGGTCGGGGTGGTGTCCGCTTCAATCCCGGTCGTCAATCCCTCAATCGAGGGTCACTGCAGCACCAGCACCAGCACCAGCACCAGCACCGAAGAGACCGAGTCGAAGGTCCACCCGCACACGGTCGATGAAGAAGAAGACCCTTTGACGGTCATTTTCGAGGCGGTCTCTTCTCTCAAGTGGGCTTATGTGAGGCTTCAAGAGGCTCATATCCCGTTCGACCTGGACAAGTTCAGCTCGGCCGACGCGTTCATCATGGCGGAGCTGAAATCGCTCGCCCAGATCGAAAGCTCGTACCAGGAGAAGCAAAAAGACTGCGTTTTGGGGTGTGGGTTCCCTCCAAAATCCGATCTTTGTGAAGAAATCGCCGAAAAGGAGCGGCTTTTGGAGGAACTGCAGTCCCGAATACGATCCCAAGATTCCGAAATCCTCTGTCTGAGCAAGCAAATCGATGAAATGGATCGCGAGAACGCGAAGTCACAGCTGTTATCGCCTGCCGTGGTTTGCGATGCGTTCGAGAGCGCGTCGAAGTCTATTCACGACTTCGCGAAGCCTTTGATCGGGCTCATGAAGGCGTCCAATTGGGACCTCAGCCGCGCCGTCAAAGCCATCGAAAATGGTGTCTCATACGCCGAGAGATCCCACAAGAAGTACGCATTCGAAGCCTATATCTGCCGGAAGATGTTCGACAAGCTGCAACAATTCAGTCCCGAATTCGACAATGTGGATTCAATCATGGTGATGCGAGACCCATTCGAGGCGTTGATTGAAGACCCGGATTCGGTTTTCGGTAGATTTTGCCGCGACAAGTACCTCACGGTCGTGCATTCGAAGATGGAGGCCTCATTCTTTGGCAATTTGGATCAGAGGGTCTTCGTGTCGAATGGGGGGCACCCGAACACGCCATTGTATAAGGCATTTGTGAAAATGGCGAGGTGGGTGTGGGTGGTGCTCGTGATGCTCGCAGGGTCTGATCGGACAGCCGAGATGTTCCGGGTGGAGAGAGGGACGGCGTTCAATGAGACTTACATGGAGAGTGTGGTGAAGATGGAGGAGAGGAGGCTCAACAAGGTGGGGCTCATGGTGATGCCTGGGCTAAGGTATCGTGAGACTATAATTCGGTCTAAGGTTTATATTCAGTAATTATATTAGCTTGAAAACTAACTGTTAATGGTTACAGTTATGTTAAATTTTGGTATGTTATGGTTTTGGTTGTCGCATTTGGTCACAATGCTTCATGATTATATATATATTGCTCTGTTCTCTGATAATATGTGAATCAAAATTGTGAAAAAGAAGACTGACTGTGCTGTTTGATTTTAATCTACACCTGATTCTTGTCAAAATATTTGTGAGTACCGTAAAATGTACATTATGCAGAGCTCAATATTTTTATTTGTATAACACATATCATAAAGAAAATCAAAATCTTTTGTATAACACACATTTTGTGGGAGCTCAAAATTATTTGTGTACCACACATTATATATGGAAGAAAGGTGTTTCAAGAAATAGCTGTAATCAAAGAAACAGAGACTATAGGATATGCTAATTTTTATTATAGACGTGGTTGGCACTATAGATAATTTAAAAAAATAAAAACTATGTTGTCAATTCATTTAGTTCATGTGAAGCAGCTTCCCATCCCAACAAGAAAACAATGAGATTTCCACTTGTTTAGGACTCATCAGGTGTACGAACGAGATTTTGAGATTTTCTTTAACTTAAAATAAGAAACTGATTCATAAATTATTCTCGGAATACCATACATGGATCGAGTAGGTCAAAAACATTGAAGTGATTGCTCTGTTTGAGTTATAATTATGCATCTACTTATTGTCTCTCATATACAAAATTGATAAACAGCTATATCATTGATAATGCAAAATAATTTATTTTACAAACTCAATTATGATGATATATGTTCAATAATATCGATGCTGTTTCTTTTAAAATTTCAGCTCCTTACCATCAAAACATCGCTACTAATGTAGATTTCCTAGGAAGTTTATCAGTCCAAATTTTAGTATAATGTTCAATTTCTTACAATATCCGCATATTATCAAAGTTTCACACTTCATCTATAATGTTGAATTGTGAATGATCACTCTTTCTGAAATAAACCAATACTGATGCATCACAAGGCTCCCATAATAGATGATCAGTCTCCCTGAAACAAAATTTTGATCAAATCTTCTCTGGAAAAAAAATCAATTATCTTGAGCAGCTTAGATAATATATAGTGTATGTATACCTCATCCAGAGAATAGTCTGGAGCTGAAGTTGGTCCACTTGGAACCATCTAAGAAGACTTCAACTTTCTTGCATATCTTTGCATGTTTTGTCCACTCAAACCCTTTCATGAAATGGAGTTGTTACATGCAGACTTATCCCTCCATGGAATACTTTTTCATCTAAAGAGATGTACATAATTCGCTAGATGAAACATGTGATTTTTTTTCTTTTTATTTTACACACGGGATTTATACAATTTAGTGGAGGCTGTATTTCTGGAAGATTTATTTCACAAGGCTCTACAATAGTTAAATTATTTTATTCAGTGATAACCATTGATTCATTAATCAATAGGTAGTTGTTAGGTTTGGGTATTATTTTTATGTGTGCGCAACTTGACTTGAGATCCATTAAACCCTAGCTTGCCTTTTTGTTCGAGTTTGAGTTTTCTTGCTTTTTTTTGTTATTGTTTTGTTGCCTTGTCGTTGTTTTGTTGTTTGGTGTTTTGTTGTTGTTTTGTTATCTCCTATTCTATTACTTTCTGCCTGAAAATCCAAAACTAAATAAGTGTAAACACAGTTCATTACTGTGCTTAAAGTTTATTTGTGTCCAATGAGTATTAACAATTTGCTAAAACAAAGAATTAATGAGAGAGAGTAATTAGTAAAATTTACTTCAGGAACATGGAATGAAGATGCATTAGTATTAACAATTGAGCTGAGTCAACCCAACACATGCTACGTTGACGTCTGTAGCAGATACAGTATTGTTTGCTTGTGTTTGGCCTTCTCTCTATTATAATGGAATCGGGTACACCTTGTGAAGAACTTTGATTTCTGAATGAAATATTTTTTAAGAAAATGATATGTTCTAACTCTCTCTGCAGCCCTCTTGTTCCTTTTCTTAAAAAATAGGATAAAGTCATGTGCCAAACTAAAGGTAGGCTGGGCATTTTTTCAAGAAATCCTTTGGGAAAATATATATCCATCCATGTCGGTTTTTTTTTTTTAAATATCACATATATATTCTTTCATTGAAGTTTATGCTGTTATATGAAATGAAATATATACTGAGATACATTAGTGTATTTTTTTTAATTTTAAAAATGATAAAAAAATTAGCCATAAACTATGATAGAACCTCATACACTATAATAGCGCAGTATATACTACATTATCATAGTATATGAGACTACAAAACAGGCTATAATTTTTCTGGACTTAAATTATGTTGGTATTATTTAAACTATAGAATAGAATAAGTAGAATATAATAACACTATTATCATAGAATAACACAGTGTGTGATTCTTGAATAGTTTTTTTTTATTACAATTTGATATATTTATATAAAATTTTACTTAGTGCTTTATATTAAGCTTAAGGGTTTTTCATTTTTAAGTTCCCATAGATCATAGAATTTAGTAATCGATCCCTCATTTTTTTGTATTTTAGTTTTAGTCCACAGATTTAAATGATATATTCCTTTTTAATCCCTCATAGGGGACTAAATAGAAAACCAAATAATTTAGGGATAAGTCTCATCCAAAGACTAAGAAGGAACATATCCTTTAAATCTGGGGGCTAAAATCAAAATACAAAGAAGCGAGGAATCGATCACTAAATCCTATGATTTACGGTGACTTAAAAATAAAAAACCCTAAGCATAAATATTTTTTTTACTAAAATTTAATTCAGCCCACCTCAAAATTACAATTCCAGTCTACACATGTTTTGCATTTTTTAAAAAATAATATACATCATCTAATTGAGGTACATGATTTTTATAAAAAAATGAAGCATATGCACAAATTAATTGCATATATACATTTATAGAAAATATTAAAAATTTCTATCGGTGTATATACCTTGTTAATGTGAGTATATGTTTCGTTAATTTTCAATAACTCATATAAATCTAGAAGTGGAGCTAGAGAAAAAAAAGGGTGTAATACAGTCCCCAATTGAAATAATATTGTTATAAAAAATAAAGTATACGTAGATAAACACTAGCATTTTTTTATTGAAAAAATAATAATAATAAAATTTATATACAGCAATAAAGCAGTAAATACTGCGTTATCACAATTCATGTGTATGGATGGTTGGGACTGCCTGCTATTAGCTCGTGATTGCAAATCTTTAATTAATACTCCCTCTTTAACATTGCTTCTGATTTTCATGATGGGGCGTTGATACACGTAGTTTTTTTACAATACATTTTGCAGCTTCATATGTTAAGATAACGTATTATATACTACATTATCATAGCATATGGGTCCTAATATAGTATATGATTCAATTTTTTTAAATATTTTTTTGTTATGAAAAAAAATACACTAATGTATTTTAGTATATATTTCATTTTTTATAATAGCACACACTTTAAAAGATAAGTGTATGATTAAAAAATCATGGACTGTAAAACGGACTGCAATTGGGGCTGTGTGTAACTTTTTCCTTTCATGATGATTAGAGGTGGCCATGGGCCGCCCGGCTAGGCTGGGTTTGTTATGGTCTGGGCCTCCTCTGGACCGGATTTGTTGCTTGCCTTGAGGGATGCAAACCTGGTCCCCACAAAGCCCAGGCCCGGGTGAAGGATAATAGTTAGATATCTCACCTTTAGCCCGCTTGAATTTTTTTTAATATATATTTAACTAAAATTATATTATTTTATAATAATAAAATAAATAACCTCTCAACTAGAGTTGTAAAATGGGTCAATCTAACACGACACACACAACATGTTATTGACACGGCCGTTTAGGCATATGGGTAGTGCTGAAATAGTTTTATGACATGTGGGCCATTTTCAACATAACACGATAATGAGAATGGCAATTTACAGTAGACGAGGTATATAATATGTTAAATAATTGTCTTATCTTATTATTTTATCAAATATATATAATGCTTTTTTTGTGTATACATGTATATATATTACATTTATATATTTTTTGTGTAATTTTAATAATAATAAAAACGTTTAAAATTAAAAATAAAATGAAATTTTTAAAAAAATTATGGGCTAGCCCGCTAGGCTTGTGAATGGGCCGTCGGCCAGCCTGGTACGGCCAGTTGACCCGTTTCTTTAAAGGGACAGCCCGGCATGGTCAGTTTTACACATTTGCTCTCAATAAATCAGACACTATGTAATTAATTAATTAAATATCAAATATTAACTAATTGAATCATTTCAATGATTTCATCACAACCACTGGATACAATAAAGTCCCAACAAAAACAAAAAGTGGGCTAACAGAAATATCATTGTTCATGCACATAGAAACTGTACGTAATGTCTCGACAACTCCCCAAAACAGAGAAACTAATTAAGCAAACCAATCAATAAAGAATCCAAACATAAAACACAAATACATCAAAACACAGTTCAAAAATGGAAGGAAAACAAGGTATCATCACTCTAAACAAATTAAAAAAACCAACCCAATATATGTATCATGCATTCACTTGAAACCATCCCCAGCAAACAAGTCCCTACACATCTCCCCATAGAACCTACAAACCACACCAACAAACACAGGCGACTTCAACTCCTCCAAACAGTACAACAGCTCCTCCACGTCCACCATGTCCGCCACCATCCCCTCCTCCACCACCATCTCCACCACGTACCTCTCGAAGCTCCGGCACGCCTCCTCCATCGCCTCCTCTCCTCCGCCGTGCACGAAATCCGAGGCACCCATCTTCACCAACGCCGGCGTCAGCGGCGTCGACGGTAGCGGCGCTAACCTACTCCCTCGGTCAGTGTACTCCGAGACCTCGTCCTCTTTGTGCCGCCTTCGTCGCCGCTTTCGGAGAGTTTGGAAGCCATTGAAGGGTTTTATAGAGATGGGTCTTCTGAATTTGAATCTGAAGAGGTGGGAGAGTAGTCTCTTGCATGGCTTGAGAAGCTTGGTTTTGAAGTGAACTGATATGGGTGGCATTGGTTGGAGGGACAATTATGAATTATGGGGGAGTGTGTTTGAAGGAAGCATGCAATGAAGTGTTTATTAGCCTTTTAGAGGGTCTCTGCTTGTTTTGGATGGTTTGGGTAGTTAGGAGAGAGTGTGTGAGTTTGTTGGGGTTAGGGTTTTGTCTTGTGGAGAAAGAAAAGGTGGTGGTGGTGGTCCTCACGTTGCTAGGGTATTATATGATCACATACATGATAGTGGGTGAGCAGTATTTGAATTATGGTTTGTAAGCATTTGGACTCTGGGGAGGGCTATGATAAATTGATCCATAGATCAAAGGGTGAATGGAATACTTTAATTTGGGTGGATGACGTGGGACTGTTAGAATGAGAAAAATGAAATAATGGGAATCATTTTATTCCATTTAGGGATTAATCCTTTATATACAAATACACAGGAGTAGCACGTGTAATACGCTACATATGTAATGACATAACACATATAATCTAACAGCCCCTCTCAAACTCATTTTGTAACTCACGATGGATCATACAAAGTGAGTTTGTGAACTAGAAACTGAAATCGAATAACTGGATGTGACTTTGTAAAGAAATCAACAAGTTGTTCGGCAGAGGAAATATGCGGAAGTGATAGTGTCTCTGCAAGAAAGTGCCGACGAACGAAGTGATCGATTCAATGTGTTTGGTCCTCTCGTGAAAAATCGGATTGCTGACAATCTGAATAATAGAGCGGTTATCACAATGAAGAGGAGTAGGATCAGTCATAGTAACTCCTATATCATCAAAAGACGTCTAAGATAAACAATCTCCTTGGTGGTGATGGTCATGACTCGAAACTCAGCCTCAGTGCTGGATAATGAAACAACTCATGTTTCTTGCTACGCCAAGAAATGATAGAATCTCCAAGAAATATACAAAACCCAATGGTGGATAGTGATCGGATAGCCAGGCCAATCGGCATCAGTGTAGGCCTTGAGAACTAAAGTCGAAGATGACGATATATAGATCGATCTGGTGATAGTACCGCGTAAATATCTGAAAATACGCATAAGAGCACCATAATGCACTAATCGAGGAGTCAAGACAAACTGACTAACAATACTGACAACATGAGTAATATCAGATCTGGTGATGTAGAGATACACAAGCTGCCAATGATATGTCTGTATCATGTTGGGTTTGGAAAACTCACCATCTGTAGGACGAAGCTTCACATGAAGCTCAAGAGGGGTATCTACACTGTGAGCATCTGAGAGAGCAGCACGCTCAAGAATGTCAGCTGTATACTTCTGTTGAGAGAGCAGAATCACACGATCACTCTGTGCAATCTCGAGACCAAAGAAATAGCGAATGGTACCGAGATCTTTCATCTAAAACTGTCGACTGAGGTGATTCTTGACCAGAATAATTTCAGCGGGTCATCGCCAGTGATAATCATGTCGTCAACATATAAAAGAAGGATAACCTGGCCATACGATGATGATCGCACAAACATAGAGTGGTCCTGAATGCTCTCAACAAAATCAGCTGATAGAATAACGCTGTGAAAATGCTTAAACTAGGCATGAGGTGCATGTTAAAACCATATATAGCCCGCCGAAGACGATAAAGATGCTGAGGAGGAGTGCTGAGACCTGTAGGTGGCTGCATATAAACAACCTCAGATAGATCACCGTGAAGAAAAGCGTTCTTCACGTCCATCTGAAAAAGAGACCAGTGACGAATAGTAGCAACAACGAGAAGGGTCCGGACAGTAGGCATTTGAGCAACATGATTAAAAGTCTCCTCATAGTCAATACCATACTCCTGCGTGAAACCTCTGGCAACAAGGCGAGCCTTATGCCGTTCAATAGAACCATCAGGGCGATGCTTGATCTTGAAAATCATTTGCACTTATAGGGATAATACCATCCGGAAGGGGAACAACATCCCAGGTCTGTGTCTGCTCAAATGCATGAAACTCCTCAGCCATGGCCTGCTGCCACTCAGGATACTCAACCGCCTCTTTATAAGATCGGTGCTCACGGTGTGCATGTATAGCGGTGAGATAGGTCTGGAACTCTGGAGAATAGGTACTCACGGATACAAAACCAAATCGATCAGGTGGTACAGAGTCAAAACTAAAGCGATCAGGGGAATGACGCTCACACTGAGGGTAGCGAGTCGAGGAATGAGGATCTACATTAGAGGGAGGTGCGTTAGTCGTGGAAGACGGAGTACCAGTGGAGTCAACTGCAGGAGGAGCACTCGGAGGCCCTGGGAATTGGCAGTAGGTGTATTAAGAGGAGACGAAGAACCATGAGAGGGAGCAGTAGGAGTGCCAAGAGAAGACTCAGAGAGAGCAGAACTAGGAGCGGTTTTATGCACAAAGAGGTAGAGACTCAATAGAGAGACCTGAACAGCAGAAGGCACATGAGAAGGGGAGGGTGCATGTGAGCATGCAGTGAGGACAGAACTATCAGGTGTCATGTGATGTGAAACACCCGAATCAAAGATCCAATAAACAGAAGTACCCGTACTATAAGACAATGCAAAGGGAGTAGAAGAATCAGAAATAGACTGCTGCAGAATCAGGTGGTCGAGGCACTGACTAATCTGATCAGGCTGGCCCAATTGTGGCTAAATGGAGTCAAGCGGAGTAGCAATCGCACCGGCAACAGGAGGAAGACCGTGTCCTCGTCTTTTTGGTCCAAGACGCTTCATAGTAGATCTTCGTCTACGCGATCTATGGTGCTTCATAGCAAAAGCGGGCCCCAAGATGTCCTCATAGATGAACAACAAAGAGGATTGACGAGTCATCATAGAAAATTGCTTGTCTGATGAGAATTGATATCATTTTTTAAAGTTAAAAATCAAACGATGATGTCGGGGATGAAAAATCGATCAAAATGGACTCCTTGAACACCTTAATCGAACTTCTGGAGAGAAAAATATGACCGATTAAGTTATTCGAAGTCTCGAGGTTGAGGGGCGGCAGAGGGCAACAGGAGATGCCGCAGGGCGGTCGGAGATGACCTGAGGTAAAATCCGGATCGGGTGACCAAGTTGAGATGGGCCAGGTCGGGCGCGGACAAATCTGGTTGTTGGGCCGGGTCACTCTCTATCGGATCCGGGTGTTGGGCCGGGAGGGCTCTCTTACAGATCTAGGAGTACTCTCGGACAGATCCGGGTGCTGATTTGGGCTGGGCGAACAAGCTGGCGCGGATAGAATCCTGGATAATCCGGTGCGCATGCTGGGCGAACAAGCTGGCGCTCGGACACGATAGGGCAAGCGCTCGAGCGCCGCAGGACCAGGTGCTCGGGCTCAGACTTTCGGAGAGGTGTGTATTTATATTACATTAAAAAAAAGGGATTTTTATTTTTACCTCCCTACAAATTGTTGTATTTAGCGATCGCCCCCTCCATTTTCGTATTTGGGTTTTACTCCCCACATTCAAGGATAATTCATTTTTACTCCCTATCAGGGACTAAAAAAAATTAAATAATTTATAAATAGGTCCCTCACAGGGAGTAAAAAGGAATTATCCTTTGAATGTGGGGAGTAAAACTCAAATACAAAGAATGGAGGGGGCGATCGCTAAATACGACAGTTTGCAGGGAGTTAAAAACAAAAAAAACCCTAAAAAAAAAGGTAAAAGAATTATTTAACTTATTTGAGGATTTCATTAGAAAAATATGATTTTTCAAAAATTCAATATACGTTGGGTTTTCAAAAGTGACTTTTTAGGGATGATCATTCTAAACAATTTTTTTTCCGGACGCTGTTACATGCATCCCATTTATAGGTTTGTTTATAGTCCCATGCATATCCAACAAGTAATATATACTATTAATCAAGACATGTAATTTTTCAATTCTTCTACGAGTAGCTTCACACAATTCATTGTAGTATATTTTATTTTTAATAAAATTAATTTTATGTTTCACTACAGGAAATATTCATTTATAAAAAAATTTAAAAATCTGAGAACTCCATGTGAAGATGTAATCGGGGTTGTAGTGTTGTACTGACATTATCCTTTCTTGTAAGGAAAATGTTAGATATTTTTATAATCTAAAACTCAAATCACACAAGTTTTCATTTTTTCTAAATAATAAGCATCATCTAATAAAGTATATATTTTGCTAAAAAATGTACGTTGGTAAGAAAAAATTAAATGAACTCAGTTTTAATAAGTGTAAAAAAAATAATAAGATATTTCATTGAATTTCTCATTAGATATATAAGATTGTATATTTTACTGTGTATAATAATAATAAAATAACCGAGTGCAATAGTGCCTTTCTTGAAAACTCAGGCGGATTATAAGATGCTTTTAGTGGGCTGGGCCTCATTTTATTTGGCCCGGTCAGGCGACGCAATGGGGGGCTGCATGTCTCTTTTTCTGTTAATTTAACATGGGTTCTGTTACACTCATTTTCAGTTCTAATTTAGTCCTATATATATCGATTGATTTCTATTGATGCATTTGCTTACATTAACAATGTATGTGCTTTGATAGAATTTTTTAACATTTTTTTATAAATGTATCTAAGCAATTCATTAGAGTATATATTACATTTTTTATAAAAACATGTAACTCATTAGATAATGTATATTATTTTTAAAAAATCCAAAAGATATGTAAACTGAAATTGAGAGTGAAAATAAGGTTCCGTGTAACATTATCCATTTAACATTGGACCCACAGTCAACCCACTCACCGAACCTCACCGACTTTTTTGATGCGAAATCTAATGTGGAGGCATGTGGTCAAAAGTCAGACCCGGCCGGCGACGGCAAAACAAACATAAAAAAACGCGTCGCCTTTTCAGCGCCTAAAGTTTGACCCAGCCCCACTGACACTTGTAAATCTTGTAAACCCACCGTCTAATTCTCTCTTTATTCCAAATCCAATACACCGACCATTTAAAAGATGGTGTTATGTTAAATTGAATACACACAGTACTGGGTTTGATCTAGCAGTAACTAAATCTCATCTCGGTGTAACAGTTGATATACTGAAGATATGATTCAAAGATTACAACGCAAAATCAATATGATCCAACATTCACAATAGTATTTCATTGCTACAAATATGAATTATTAAAAATGATAAGACAAACTATTCAGTATTAATATAATTTATATTTCAACAACCAACCACTAAACGAACAATTGTAGCAAAAAGAAAATCCAAGCTAAGAGAGAAGAACAAAATCATAAAACTCAAAAAGAATATAAATTGTATAATCAATACCACCAACTACACAACCGAAGTTGCACCAGATCAGGTTAATTTTTCATGATAACCCATCAAAAATAAAGAATAATAAACACACCCACACACAAACACACAAAAAAAAAAACAAAGATCTATATGTACAACAATAAAATTGAATCGTGCATGTCTTCAATGGCCATTCTCGTTAGTGCCTCTGCTCGGTCCAGACGGAGGGACGACCCTCCCCCTCGGCAACCTGTTGAACAGCGTCGACTCGTACGTCGCCTTCCGCGTCGGCGTCGCCGCCGCAGCAGACTCGTCGGAGAGGTCCAACTCGCGCGGCAACGTCTCCATTGAAGCTTCTTCGACGGGGAGCGCGAGATACAGAGAGGGTGGGGAGAAGAACCCACTTATGGGTCTTGCAGAAGAGGTAGTAATTGATGAGATCACGAGGAAGAGGAGGAGGACTGTGAAGAATTGAGCGCCGCCATTAGAGACTGCCATTTTTTGATTGATTTTGATTGAGAGGGGGATGGGAAGGCTTTGGTTTTAGGAGTACTTTGTGTGTATTGTGACTTTTTAGAGAGAGAGAGAGAGATATGGATGGTGAAATGGATGAAGTGGAGATGGGATTTATATATACATATAATGCTAACAAATATGAAGAGAAGGTATGTGTGGAATTCGTCAAAACCGAGTGGAAGAGTAGCTGATGTTTTAATTTGGAGTTAACAAGGTTAGCATCGCTTGCACCGCAAGTTGGGTAAATTACTTACGCGGAACAGTGATATAAAAGTGTCTGTCACATGGGAACACGCTTCGTTTAACAACATGGCATCTACCAATAACATCTCTTCAAATAAGGGAATCCCGAGCCGATTATGCTTCAGTTTAGTTAGTATTAAACAGTGTATGGATCAAATTACATAGTTTATTGTTATGTATATGTTTCACTCTCTTATTTAATATTTATGGTATTGATTAAATTTGGGTCTGATTGGATCCAATAGAAGAGTGAAACATGTACCAAAAATTGATTGTACAGTTCGATTCATATGATGTGTAATTCAATTCACAAGTTATACAGTTCAATGCGATAGTATTGATCAAACCCAGAACTAATTTGATCTGAAATCTTAAAAATATAGACAGAAAATTAAAAAATTATATATTAATTTATCTTAGTCTATATTTCTTCTTAAAAAGGAAAAACGATGAGGTTTGCTTACAGTACACAGAACTGAATAGATAACTTTCCCAAGAAGCATTTCTATTTTTCATTTTGTTTGCATATTTAATAATGTATTGGGATGTTAACAGTGTACTAAAAAAATTGATTGGGGATATTTTCAATGTTTTTCACCGTCTCCTGGACTAAAAAAAAACTTTAAATGATTACGTTTTCCAACGATATAACATAACAAAAAAAAAATCATTTTACCTTTATGCATACTAAAATAGTCATAAACTTTATAATAATGAAATTCTCTATCTAAACGAGGCTTAGAATAAAAAAAAAAGCTTGCACAAGTGGCTGGACATATTATTTTTCAAACAGTTTTGCTACTCAAGCCTTAGATTTTAAGCCCCACTAACACGTCACATTATGTATTGTTATTTCATTGGTTAAAAAAAATATTTTCAAAGGTCAAAAATAATTCACGGATGACCAATATCCTTTGAATTTTTAATTTTAAATATTTTTTTTATTTACAAGTTTTCTGTGAACATGCACGTATATTTTGGGCTGAATAATAGACATTATTTTTTGAACAAACCTACCCAAAAGAATTTGAACAACTTTTTAAGAATTTCAAACAACTTATATTAAGAAATGGCGGTGTTTCTTCACTGTTAATTTTCCACTTTTCCAATGATATTTTTACCAAAATAGTCTACTACCAGATGACCAATAAAATTATAAAAAAAAGTTTAGTATAACATTTGAGTTTTATGGGTTATATGAAGAGTTGCGTCACAACGAAATTCAACAAGCGGTACTTGGCCTGCACGTTTTCATCCCTTTTTAATGTATTTTTTAAAATACCAAACTTTGCAGGAGGATTTCTCATCAAGTAATTTTTTATATAATTATTATTTTTTATAATTTAAAATAAGTAATAAATATAATTTCTAGAAATATAAAAATACAAATAATTCTATCAATAAGAAGATTTCAAATATACAAACTTTCGGATTCAGATACAGATATTAATTTTTTAATTCAAATTTCTTGATACACAAATCAAATAAAAATATTTTTCAGATAATTGACATTTTTAAATATTAACATTAAATTGAATAATCAAATAATGTATGAAAATTACAATTGAGATTTTAATGTTTGTTCTTTTTTTAAATATCATATATTAAAATTTTAATAGTAATATAATATATCTTGATTCTGATTAATCGAACAAAAAAAATATATATATATATATATATATATATATATATATATATATATATATATTTTTTGAATTGGATACAGTGATATCAACATCCACACACTTCGGATCATCGAGGATATTTTTAATTTTTCAGACACGATTCAAATCGTATTTTTTTTTATATAATTGGTAGACTTAAATATAAACTCTTTAATTTTCAACTGTGCTTTTTAAGTGTTAATTTTTTTAATAAAAAAGCAAGATAGGATCACAGGAGTGAATAATGTGCAGCTGTGTATGACCGGTTTAAAAAATCATTTGAAGAAAAACTTGCGTCGACAGATGGAAACAATGAATAAAAGCTGACTTTCTTTGCAATTTCTCGTTTATTTCACGCGCCGACATTAAATAGTTTGACTTTTTTTTGTCACGTATTGTATAGTTAATTAATTTGATAAAGAGATAAATAATAAAATCAATAATTAGTTTACAATTTATTTGTTTATCGTAAAAATGATTAGGACAAGTGAGGAATCCAATAGTCTTGATTTTAAAATAAAAAATAGTGATATAGAACATAAATAATGATAAAATTATTAGTGTAGGGCTCAAAAATGAGGCTCACCAACTATGCTTCATGTGTCAGCGGTCCATGACCCGATCAGTGAGGGCCCACGACCCGGATTGCTCGTCATTTGTGGATCCGGCCCGAGAGCCCAACATCCAACAATCAGACAACCATCAAAGTCAGTAAATCCAAAACTTTATTTTGAATATCAGGGATGATCAATTGTTGATTAAATAAAATCTAATGGATATGTTGAATTTAGAACTTTCATGATGATGATCCTTTAAGATCACAATAATATATCATGGATTTAAGAGTAATCACCAACAGATCCAAAAAATCCCAGCACTTTATGTGCATTAACCAAAGGATAATAACAATAGATCATGTAAATCCCATAATGTTGATAAAATCCTCTCCAAGAATCACAAATTCAATCCCATCCGTCCGATGGGAGTGTGATCTTCATATGATTCTAGGGTTTCCCTAATCACTATAAATAAGGAGTTAGTTCTCCCTATAGAGGTAGGTGAAAAATCATTTTAACCAGTGCCCTATTTTTGCAATTGGACGCCGAGGCTGGTGGGCGCGCAGGGCGTATCCATGAGTGGGGGAGAAATCCAGATCAACAGCGCTGGTGGAGGGTTGACTCCCCGCCTACCCAAGCCACTGCGTTTTGGGCACCCCACTAACTCTAGGAAACTATATATGTATATCTTTATTCTCCTCATCCCCAATTCAGACTTGTACTAATCCATTTTCGTAATGAAAATCGGTTGGTGGCGAGTGTCTCCCTTTTTTTTTAAAAAAAAAAACAAAACCAGTTTCCGACGATAGGAGGAGGGGCGCTAGTGGTCACCAGGAAGCTATCGGGAGGAGCGGACAATTAGATAAATATACACTAAATTTTAGATATTTTATTCTCAAAATGTTATTCCATCGGCAAGCTAGACATTAAATTGGTCATATTCTGTAATGGATGTTGATGCACTAAGTGTTTTTTTTTTTTTTTTGGTAATTCAGTGTCAACTATTAACATTCGAATTGAAGATCTACCCTTCCTTAACATAGGTAACCCTTAAATCATTATGCTATGATCATTGAAAATGACTACTAAGTTGTTTGTTCTATTGTCATTGAGTATTTGATATCTTAATTAAATATGTATTCACTTATTATTAATTCTCTAGCAAAATTAAATCCATAAATGGAGGGAAGAGATCCTCTGAATTTTGAAATCATAAAATAAATTCAGTTCTTTTGAGAATCACTATTACATATACCATATCACTAATGTAACAAATAAAATCACAGTATACCCACAGTATACCCATACATATATGTTAGTACATATATTTTATTAAAAAAATAATATATATACATTTCATTTTCATTAAAAAAATACATTTAATTAGTAAAGTACTCAAATATGAACTTTAAACGTACCTACAAAAAGAATTTAGCTTGGGCTTTTTGTGTCAGGCATGAATTGGGTTGGATCTTATTCACGACCCTCCCCATAAAATGGGCTTTTTGTTCATTTACAACCTTGGGATTTGATTGGGTTCATTTTTAGGACTTGAGCTTGAACCCACAATACTTCAAACTCGAACTCATTTTTTTTCTATTGAAAATATGATGCCTCGTCATTCCTACGGTTATTTTTTTGTAGATAACTTATGATTTGATTTTTAATATATATATATATATATTTGAATAAATTAAACATATATATATATTTGCATAGAGTATATACTGACATAAATTTAGGTGATTTAGTATGCCGCATCAGGTGAATGTGGCATTCCTGCAGAACTGTGATTGCAAATTTGTAATAGGGCCACTGAAGAAAAGGGCAAAGAATGCTATATAATTTATATTACATTATTATAAGACACACAAATCCAATGTGTGTAACATTTTAATATGTGGACTGTTCAAGTAAACGGAGAGCGTGAAGTATGAGTTTTTTTTTTCTTTTTTCTCTTTTTTTTTAAAAAAAATACTAAGATATTGAAAGAAATTTTAAAAGTTTCTAATATTAATAGATAAATCATTTTATTGGAAAAAAAATACATATATTGCCATATTATGCATGATCTGCTGTGTCTGTCAATATATTTTTGAAGAGGTTAATTGATAGTCAATGAGTTTAATTATGGGGATCCCAACCCCTCCACCTTTCAATATTGAAATAACTAATTAATCTTTCGATTTTAAATGCCATATCGAAGTGCATAATTCATTATACCCCTGTTTTGTAACATAGTCTCTATTTAGTAACACAACTCAAAAAATTAAATCAGTATAAGAATAAGAGACTTGATAAAGTTAAAGAGATTTTGGTAGCTCGTTCACTTATCCTCTTATAGATGAGAATAAACATGTTCAACCAATTTGATTGAATGACCAAAGTCAGATAAGAGAGATTCGAATATGGGAGAGTACTCACTTGCATCATCCTAGATAAACACACACATAAAAAATGAACAAGAATGTTCATGGTAAACCATATACTGTTTCAATTCCAAAATAAAGGACTAATGATATGCCCATCAACAACATCTACACTTTATTTTCTTTCCATCATTCTTGGAGAGTACCTGGAAGAGATGCAGTGAAGTAGTTGATCGGTCACCATCCCATATTAAGCTTTTGAGAGGATTGAATTTGCTAAAAATAAGTGGTCTGAGCTGTGAAGTTTTGTGGATTCAATCAAATGAATGGACAAAAAATAAAGCCTCATTGTCTTTCTTCTCTTCTCCCTTCATGTTATTTCCCCATCCTTTGGCTGTAAAGCTGCAAAAACATCTACTTAAGGCCACACAAAACTTTTTATAATGTCAAGTGTTTTATCACGTGATATAAATGTTTTTGTCTAGTGGCTATAATCGAAAAGTACTAGATATATCAAAAGGTAATAATTTTTCAAACATTTCAAAAAAAATTTAGAGTATTTTATGAATACAGCTACAATTTGTGACGTTGCACTCCCTTGTAACATTTATGTGACTAACTATAGTAGGCAAAAATTTAAATGGCGGTAAAAGGTGGAACTTGTTAAAATTTATTTTTTGAAGGAATAACAATCTTGATTTTAAAAGTTTTTCATTAACTCTTTAATTTTCATTGATTAATTTACAAAAAAAAAATTAAACTTGTGATGGAAAATAATTTTCAAATTTGATTCATTTATGTGAATAATATTATATTTGTATCTTTTAGATATTTGTAAACTTAGAATGAGCTTGATAACAAGTATGAAAAGCAACTCTTCACTTGGCGTATTTAGTTGTGCGATTGCGCAGCGTTTGCGATTGTAGTAAGCTGCGTTTGCAATCGTGCAATCAAATAGTTTTGCAATCGCAGTTTTAAACTCAGCGATTGTAGACAAATAGTGTCCAAAAGCTGGGATTTCAAAAAGCTGAGAAAACGAGCTTCCTGCGGAATCAGTTTTGCAATTGCAGGTTCCTGCATAATCAATTTTGCAATCGTGCAACCAAACACACACACTAATATTCATTTCATTTCATGGTCCTAGAGTAGTCACCCAGTATGGTTAGCTGATTTTCTTTTCAACACATCGAAAGCCTTTCTTTTTTTTTTTCTTATTTTTAAAGCACATAATTTTGGCTTTTGTATGAAGACCCAAAGAGCATGAAAAAAAAATGTCCTTCAAAGTGTCTCCATCAATCTGTATAATTTAATAAACCAAGCAAAATCTAATGCATGCATTTCAATGATCCTCCTAAATCCAAATTCTCAATAGCTTATAGTCACCTATTAATATTTGTTCTTTTGCCACAAGTGTAACAAATTTTGTTAGCCAATCAACATCGGTCCACTGTCATTTTGCCTGATAGAAGCCAAACAGACATCCCCAATTCATGTATCAATCTTAATCAGACCATTAACGTACAAACATGTCCAACTTTTTTTTTTTACTTTTTGACCATTGTATTATCCACCTTATAAAATGGTATAGTATTATGGTTATTTTTTTTATTTGCATTTTATTTTTATCCTGCCATTTTAACTTTTTGTCAAAAAAAAAAAAAAGATCTATCAACATAAAATAAAATTAACTAATTTGATAACTACTGGACCAATAAAAATGATATTACATGTATCAAAATGTTATAAGATGATCGATGACACGTCTTTTTATGATTGGTACCACCTATGTATTATACATTTATACCCACATATGACATATTCCTTATTTCCTTACAAACAATCAGATTTGATTTTAGTTTATCACCAACTTTTCTAGTACCAGTAGTGGTTTGTACAAATAAATAAAATAAAGTGCTTCTTATAATTTATTTTACAATCTAAAATACAGATCGTACATGTTTATATTTTTTAAATATCATATACATCATACACTTTATGATCTAATGATGTATATATTTTTATTAAAAAAATAAAATATATATTTTAATTAATTTAATTATACTTTTTATAAAATGTTAGACATTGGATTGGATCAGGTTTACCCAATTAACATTCCGTCCACACCACCCCCAACTCGTTGATTACGGTAAACTATAGACTGAGATGTTCAAGGGGGGGCTATATACTAACCCTATCAAATGATAAACCCAACCCAATTTAAAAATTAAAAATATATTTTATATACTTTTTAAACAAACACAACCTCACCGCTATCTTCCCTTCTCTTCTAGTCTTCTTTCTCTTCCCTGTTTTTCTCCGGCGAGTTCACCGTCCCCTTAATCTATCATCACCAACAAAAATCTTACCAACAAAAAAACCCAGAAAACCTAACTTTCTTTCTCTCCCAAACAATAAAAAACAAAAATAAAAAAATAGGAGATCTACTGAGGAAAGTCAAACAAACTCTAACAAAAAACCAACATTTTTCAACTTTCTTGATCTCCCAAACAAAATGAACAACAAAAATAAAAAAATTTGGGAGATCTACTGGGGGAAGCCAAACAAAAACCCAAATTTTCCCACTTCTTCTCCCAAATAAAAACACCGTCATGGTCTTAAAGGCCATACCCGCCGCCCCACTATCACGAAATCCATCCTCATCCTCTCCGGCGACCTCATTGTCGTACCTAGAATGAGAATTGAATGAGTGAGTCGAATTTAATTTGGATCCTTAGTGTGTGTGGAGAGAGAGAGAGAGAGAGAGAGAGAGAGAGAGAGGGGGTGAGTGGAGGGCCCTGCATAGTGCAGAGGGAGAGAGGAGAAAGAGAGGAAAAATATGGAGGGGTGGGTTAAGTGTGTAGTCTGTGATGTATATATATATACACAGGGGTGGGTTTATAATTCATAAATTTTAAGTGGGGTGGATCATCTAACGGGGTAAGATCGGAAAAAAAACGGGGTTAAAATAACCGTCCCGATGTTCAGTCACTATGCATCTCTCTCAAAATACATCAATCACATCCAACCATTCAATCTCTATGTAATAATAATTCAATCTCTTTAAGCCAACATTTATGAGTCTTTAAATATCAGTTGGATAACAAATAAGGCTATTGTCGAAGAAGTTAATTGAAGGGCTAATTACCCAAGGAATGAAGAATTTGTGATTTTTGAAAGACTCAAATAGATATTCTATATAAACTATTTATGATAATAAGTTAAAAATAAATTTTTTTTTTTAATAAAATATATACACTTATTGAGATATTTAAGGCTCCGTTTGGAAACACAGATTGAAAAGTAGATTTTAGAATAAAGCTGCTTCTTAAGATGATTTTAGACTTTGACTTTTTTGAGATGCTTTTTTTTAATTCAGGAATCAATATTTGGAAGGAGTTTAATGTTTGGTAGAAAAAGTTGCTTTTCAATTCAAAAAATCGATTCCGACCAAAAAGCATTCTTTTTTAGCTTTTAAAAACACGGATTTCGAGAGAAATTAAAAGGAATCCAGCTTTTGATTCCGCCGGAATCCGACCCGTTTGGCAGCACGATTTTGGGATTTTAGCTTTTCAAAAAGCGGAATCCGACCCAATCGTGCTGCCAAACGGAGCCTAAGACTGACTTATGGTAACAGGGCTCATGAATGAATAAATAAATAAATAAAACGGACAAAAGCAGAGTATAGGCTAACATCTGTTGTAACCCCCACACTGTTCCAAACCGTTCCGTTCCCATGTTCCCACCACCACCACCATGTCCCAATGTGGGTCCCCTCTCCCCCCACCACCTCTCTATTTATCTCCCAACACCCCCAACAACAAGCATGTCTACCGTTTCTTGAAAAAAAAAAAAACATCCCAACAACAACAAACACCTTCAGTTCTCATCAAATTCATTACACAAACCCCTCTCTCTCATTCTCTCTCTACCTTTACATAGAAATGGGTAATCACAGATTCAGATTATCTGATATGATCCCAAACGCCTGGTTTTACAAGCTCAAATACATGACCACCACCACTCACAACAACAAGAACCCCTCAAAACACAAACCTCCCTTATCCTCCACCCCCAAACCCTTATTCTCACCCCCTCCCAACCACCACTACCAGCCCCACCGCCCCTCTTACTACTACTCCGCCGCCGCTTCCCCCCTCCCCGACCCCCCCAGGAGGTCCAAACGCAAGCCCCGCCGCCGTTCCACCGCCAACACCAAAACCTCCGACGCTGCCGCCGTCGTCTCCTCCGGGTGCAGCTGCAAAGCCGTCTGGGACAAGGCCGAGCCTGACCCACTCTCCCCGCCCACACCGGACTCCCGCGCCGACGAGCGCCTCCTCACCCCGCTCCGATCGGGACACGACAACGACGACTACTACGACGACGATGGACGGGACTGCATGGTGATCGACGTGCATCACGAGGAACTGATGCAGGCCCGGGTAAGCGTCAAAATTTGAAGAATTTAAAAATGAGAGAGAGATGGAACAAAATTAAAGATCTGTATATTTAGTTAGTAATGATGTGAATTAACTTTATCTAAAAAAAAAATTATTACTAAAGATTTGTTTGTGCCACACAAAAAATAAGAGAAAATGAGGTCAAGTAAAAAAAATTTCCGCCACTTAAACACTGCCAAACAAAAAGAAACAAAATTTTTTCTTTACTTTCTCAGTGTGTTGCCCTCTTTTTTTTCCTTACCCTAGGAGAGAGCGGGCGGAGCTTTTTTTTTTTTAATATTTCATGTTTGCTGATGTTAAATATTTTTATTTATAATTATTTTTTATTTTATAATAAATTATTTAAAATTTTATTTATTATGTGACTGACATGCTAAGCATCTTTTAAAATTTTATTTATATGGAAATATTTGACTAAGTTATGTTTCCTTTAAATATTATATTTAAGTTTACGTATGAACAACATTTTATTTTTTTATCATTTTCTGTAATAACACAAACAATTTATTTTATATTTTATTATTTCTCATTACAAGCATAAAATAGTTTTTATTTTCCGTCAATTTTTCATCATAAGAATAAACAACAGTTTTTATTTTTTATAATTTTTTATAGCAGACACAAACAACATATAAGTTTTCCTCTGTCTCAAATTCCTTCGTTTTTTCGTGTTTTTGTTTGTGTTTGTCATATGGAAAGTAAAAAAGGTGATGAAAAGTTAAAATTTCACCTTTTCAAAAATTTAGTATTTGTACTGAACAAAGAAAATAAAAAAAAATCATCACTTTTCCTCCTATATTTCACCATAAGAATAAACAACAGTTTTTATTTTTCATAATTTTTCATAGCAGACACAAACGACATATAAATTTTCTCTTGTCTCAAATTCCTTCGCTTTTTTCGTGTTTTTGTTTGTATTTGTCATATGGAAAGTAAGAAAAGGTGATGAAAAGTTAAAATTTCACATTTTTAAAATTTTAGTATTTGTGTTGAACAAAGAAAATAAAAAAAAATTATCAGTTTTCCTCCTATATTTTGTCTTATTAAAAAAAAATTATATATTTGAGATAAAGTGATAAAAAATAGTTCACTTTCCATCACATTCATGTAAAATATAAAAATCAATAAAATAAAAAATATTTTACTTTCTATCTTTTTCTAACCTAAATTTATTCACTTATTTCATTTTTTTTAAAAATTTATAAACAAACACACCAAATAAAAGTCTTTGAACAGCCTTTTGACCTTTTTGAAACTTACAAAACAAAATGATAAAATGTGATGTCTTTTCCTTCCAAAAAAATCCGATTTATATAAATTTAAAATTTATCAAGAATGCATGACTAAAACTAACAAATCCTACCCAACTAAAGTTTTCAAAATTTTCAAATCAGAAATAGAAAAAATTTCTAACCATAACAAAATCTGAACCAATTTACATCAGGAATCCCCCCCGGGAATCGGTCTCCGGCCCGTATCGACCCGACCCACACCGGAAAAGTCGAGTCTTTGCAAGACCCAAACAGGGAGGAGGTCTTTCGGGGGTGCTCCCGCGGCGGCGGGGGTGAGGCTGAGGGCGGTGGGTGGGTCACCGAGGTTGAAAGTGAACACCCCTCACCGGAGATCTTCGGCGGGGGTGAGAAGACGGAGGTCGGAGGGGTTGGCGGTGGTGAAGGCGTCGACGGACCCACAGAGGGACTTCAGGGAGTCGATGGTGGAGATGATCGTGGAGAACAATATAAGGGCTTCGAAGGATCTGGAGGAGCTCCTCGCGTGCTACCTCTCCCTCAACTCCGACGAGTACCACGACGTCATTGTTAAAGTGTTCCAGCAAATCTGGTTCGACTTGACTGATGTCAGATTGTGAGATTATGATTGAACAGAGAAGACATGAATGAATGGATGACAAACAAAAAAAAAAAAAAAAGTTGGATAGTTGTGTTTGTGTGTGATTTTGTACGGATGAACTGTTTAATGGTAGATAATGTTATTACTATTTCTTTTTTAAAAACAAATGATGAATTTATGATTGAATTGGATGCCTGAAAACACACGTTCAAAAATAATTTCTATAATAAAACAATTTTTTTACATGTTTTTTTTATCATGTCTTTTTTTTAATGAGTTTTTTTTTTAATACAAGAATGACATTTATTGTTGATAAATTCGATGCATGAATTGATGAATCCATATGTTGATTCTCATTCATTTTTTTTAATGAATTGATCAAACATTTTCCTTTTATTAATCACAGTGTTGAAAATGGATCTGCTAACCAATACACACGGAAGAAAAAAAAAATACAATAAAAGATTTTATGTGTAAGAAGACTTACATGGTTCGATAAAAGAAAATGAGTATAAAAGCTAGATATGTTTACACTACAATAATCCAATTTTTAGGGTTGTATTTCACCAGTGTTGTAGTTTATAGTTAATAGTTAATATTCTTTAATTTTATTTCACATGATTTTGTGTTTTTCGTGTGAATTTATTTTCTTATTTAATCTCGAGTTTGTTGTGAATTTCCACGATGTGTTTAACAAATAGTATAAATGGATTTGACTACGATTAAATGGTATTTGAGCGAAATGGGTATCAATATAATGGGATTTAAAAATAGATTTAAATCAAAATTGAGTTGTTTTAGAGCTTTTAAGTGATATAAACAATACACTGAATGTAATCTTGCTCACTCCTATTTCATAGTCTGTGTTTATTGAGGTTTGATTTACGAATGATAGAATATTATATATTATATATAGATTTTAATATTTTCTCATAAACGATAAGCATGTTTGTTACAATAAACTGCATTAGTAAAAGTCACAAATCAATGTGGGATTTGGAGAGATCCATAGATAAATATCTATCGGTCCACCTCCCTCCGCCAATTAAGTGCACTACTCTGGATCACCACAAATTCAGAAAATTACGGCGGATATTAGAAGATAGACTTCTATACAGGATACTAAAATTTGTGAAAGTTCCTAGAACAGTAGTGGTTGCCCCATAACAGTTAGCTAAAATGGCCCGTCGAACTCAAGCATCGATTTGTACTCGAGGTCAACATAATCAATAAGTGCATCAATGTCTTACTACTTTTGTTTCTACCATGTTAGAAGGTGTAAGATAATTGAGGTTGTCTAATGTAAATTGATGTATATGTTTTTGATACTTTTTGGTATATGTATGCAAAATGCCACTAACCTTCTTACATATATAAAAAAAAACTAAGTGCACCACTCAGGGTGTGTTTGTGCACAATCTCAAAGGGAAAATGAAGGAAAGTGAAGGAATTTGAGTCAAAGGAAAAGTGAAGGAAAAGAAAATATTTTCCTTTGACCAGTTTATATGATGTTTGTGTTTGTAATGGAAAGTGATGAAAAATAAAAATGGTTGTTTGAGCCTCTGATGGAAAGTGATGGAAAATAAAAATGTGAATAAATAAAAATGATAGAAAATAAGAAAATATTGTTTGTGAGAGATTCACATAATCTATCTTATTGAATTTCACAAATCTTTAATTTCAAAAATAAATGTATATAAGTATATGGTTTTAATTAACATTTTAACAAATTAATTTAAAATTTTGAAAAGTTGAAAATAAAATAATATAATTTATGGTAGCATTATAATATACATTACCCCCGAATATCATGTTTTACACATAAGATTACACATTAATATCTATTATACATTTTATAAAATAAATAAGTATTTATCGTTATTTGTAATTCATGAAATGAAATTCAAAGGTAAACTAATTGGACATGATGTATTGATTGTGTTAAATGAGTTTTATTAATATTATTTTATATATATATTTTTAAAAATATGTATAATATGTCTTGTTAATATTATTTTTATTTTGATTCACATCGTTTCATTGAGAAAGATTAGTTAATGTATAAAATATTATATGTCTTGTTAATATTAATTTTATTTTTATTCATGTGTTTTTGTTGGTGTGTTGAGAAAAATCCATAGATTCTCTCACTTTTCCTTCGTTAGAGTGAGGAAAGTTTTTTTTCTTAAATTTTAATAAGACAAAATAGCAAATGAAAAGTGAAAGAAAAATTATTATTTTTTCTCATTTTTTTTATTTTTCATGTGGCATAAACACACTCAGTGATTACAAAGAGATGGTAGAATATTGATATTTGTGTTTAAAACAAAAATTACATAAAACACTGCATAATTTATAATCCCAAAGCACCATTTGTTCTATTTTTAATTATGATTTTTAAAATTGTTTATAACTAAACAACTTGCAACAAATAATAAAAAAACACATGTCAGAACTTTTTTTATTAAAAAAAAATTATGTAACAACTTACAAATTTCACCAGACATCAGTGTGACAAGGACTCTCATGAATCTTCCATGACTCTCTGTTTCTCTACCTGAATCATTAGAGGTACAGATGTCTGTAGTGCCCCCAACAGTGACCCTCAAAAGGACAGTCTAGAAAGTAAAAGATAGAACACCTCCAAAGAAAAAGAAAAAAAAAAGGTTCCACTATTTCTGGAATTCACCAATCACTATTACAGAGACTACTTGGGTGAAAAAAAAATCAAGTACCAGATCAGAAACTTCAGAGACGGGGTGGTGACATGGAAGACAGATATAAAGATTAATGAGAGGTGCAAAAAAAATTTCAAATCAGACCAACAGTGAAAAGTTGCACTGAAATCTGCCCCAGAATCTGATCAACTGTGGAAGCAATAAATAAAGGGCCTCGCAAAGCAACCCCCACTTCACATCTGTATAAAAAAATTATAAAAATTTGTCCCATCTTTGAAACATCATATCAAATATTATTGACCACACAAAAGCTAAAATAAGAATAAAATTGAAGACCCCATTCTTCAAGGTAAGCCCATCTTTCAAGGAATTGGTGCAATGTTGCACTGTCTGCTTGAATTCTATGTTAGATATCTGTTTGGATGGTTTTCAGAGGCCAAGAACAGTGTACAAACACAGGCATTTTAATAGTATGACCCAGTGTCACAGATTCCACCAGATCAGACTGTCAGTATAGTATCAATGTATCATGTATGCATGGGAAGGAAAAATTAAAGGAGCTAAAAAGTCTTCCTTTGCATACATTAATACATACATATATATGTAATATAGCTGGAAGGAGCTACCTATAATAAATGTCCATTGAAAACATGAGATCTGATTAATGCTAGCATCATCCAATATATGGTATTGAAAATCTGTATGGAAAGAATAATGGCCATCACATTGGACTTGGTCGATAGAAATCTCAGTCGAACTTGTTTTTCTAATTAGCCATTATTGTTGAACAACACGCGTTTATCTATCATAGAAAGCTATACCAGAATAAATAATTGGGTAGTATAATACCTTTTTCCTTTTTTGTTAATTTCATAGAGAAAATGTAAAAATTACATATATATTATATTAATTGTTTTGAAGAGCTTGAAGATAAGCGGTTAGAGGGGGATAAAAGGTGGATTAGCATTTATAGTTTTTAAAATAAAACTTTGAAAGAGTATAACAGTGTTTAGATGAATTCATATATTATATATTATTATCAATGTTCTGTATAGCCTTTATTGGGCATAAAAATATGAATCTAGACCTTCAAACAAACTATTTTCTTTCCATTCCAATCATATCAAGGCAGACGGGGGGTGGGGTGGTTTTAGTTTATAATTTTATGGTTCATTATTAATTATTAAATGATTTAGACTCGTGACTTTATATTATATATATTTCACACGTAACATAGCATTTGTTTGTCATCCATCCCAACCTTTTCTTTGTTGAATTGTCAACACGTTCTGTTCCTATCAAATCTACCTCGACAAAAAGTGGGTACAAATAAAAGAGTAGAAAAGCATGGGGGGTGATATGACTGTCGTATATATGTTCGACAAAGTTAAAAAGTTAGGTTATTATTTTATGTACATAGTCATGATACAGTGATTTATATTTTCATCAAGGGTAAAATCCTAATAACCTCATGTAAACTATTTAAAATCTATATAACCTCTTATCTTTTTTAAGTTCAAACACAATATATTAAAAATCATTTATCTGAAAAGGGTAAAATCATCATTTACAGAAAAATTTTCACATTTTTTAAGATATTGTAAGACATTTTTGTATAATGTTTTTTCAGTCAGAATAACCAAACAAAAAATTCACAAAAATTCATTCATTTGTCAACGAAATTTTACTTGAGGGTATTTGAATTTACATAAATGTTTTCAGGGGGTTATATAATTTTTTTTAAAAAGTCAATGATTATATGGATTTAAGGAAGTTTACAGGGGTTGTATGGATTTCTCCCTTTAATTAAAAAAATGGGCGTTAAGCTCATTTTATTTTACAATTTAAAATACAGTACTATATAGCTCATAACAAATCTAGTGAAGTATATACTCTATAAGACAATGTATTTACTTCGTTAAATTTTTTTTATACTTACTAAAAATATATTCATTCAACTCAAAATAGATTAATATACATTTTTTATTAAAATATATATTATATTAAGAGATGTTTATTATTTTTGAAAAATTAAAAATATATGTGGTTTGAATTTTGATCGGTAAAAATAATTAAGTTTAACATTTTCCATTAAAAATGCATACACCCTTATCAAGCGTTGTGGGCCGTGTAAATGGGCCCACCTGCCTAATCCACGATCTCCACCGTTCATTCCATAGTTCCCCCAGTAGTGAGACAGAGGGTTAGTGATGAAATAAACTGAATTGATTTAAACCAGAGTTGGTAAAAAAAAGATGTTTAGATTAATTAAATAAACTAGTATTTGGATACTAGTATAAGCTGAATTAGGTGGTATAGCCATTCCACCTTTCCCTATAATTAAGTTATTCCCGACAATATAATAAGTTGACCGCCCTATCAAATTAACGATCATCACCTTTTACAAATCAAAGGACTCACATATTAAATTATTTTTTTACATTTTATAAATAATTATCGAGACCTTATTTAACTTTTATTTACAATTTATTCATAAAAAAATAAACAAAAAAAATCTTTATTATTATAATTTCAATAAGAATAACTAAAAATATAATTAAATAAAATTATTTATTCAACTAATATAGTAATTTTTTCATAATAATTTTAACCTTTAGAATAGATTAAGTATCTGTTCAAATGAGCACTTTCGATCTTGACCGCTGAGCAGGATTCGTATGATCGATTAGGGCCCGTAAAATTTTTACCAAAAAATAAATAAAAAAATTAGGGCCGGTAAAATTAATCACAGTCACCGGAGTTGTACTGAAAACATTGCATGGTTTGAAAACAATATTGACCGTTCGATATCAACTAAAAAACCCATTCAACGGTGTGGATTTTTCCATGTCACCTGAATTATTGATGTACGGGAATCATCATTAAATGAGGGGCTTTGTCAAGAACAGTGGGCCCATTTATAGGAGGCCAATCTCAACAGTCCCGTGGAGATCAGACGGACAATCATGAGCGGGCCCAGCCCGGCCCACAACTTGAACCAAAGTGGATCCAGGCCCGACAATGATTGGTCCATATTGGTTAGGCCCCATGCGTAAACTTCTTCTGCATCATAGGTTAGGCAGGAAATTTGGACGGTCACGATCGAATCTCCAAAAACCCACACGTGCAGTAGATCTCGTGCCTTTTAAAAAAAAATTTCGGATGTTTGCTATTATAAATTCATTTTATTACACGTTTTATTTTTTTAATTTTCTTTGGGAATATAACGGGCAAAGATATTTCGATACCCAACTTAATTTTTCACAACCCCAAATTAAAAAAAAAAAAACAGTTTTTTGTATTTTTTTTAGTCTTAATTTTACTACCTAGTTGGACTATGACTCAATTTAAATCTTCTTTATTGGGACAACAAACAGTCATCGACTTAGCTGAGAAAGAGTTGATAAGGCTATAGTTGAAGTCTGCTTCACTAAGATGACAGAAAGCCTGTCAATCTGTCTAAGCAAGAGTTGATAGAAAGCTTGTCGAATGTATAATATAGAATTCGACATCGAACGTGTTGAACCCTTCAGAAAAATAGTTTTTTCAAAAAATCAATCACATATACAGTCATTTAAATCATAACAAAGAACAACAATGTCATTTAAATCATTCTGAAAATCATCACTTGTATAGTCATTTAAATACAAAAACAAAAATATCAAATAAACAGTCATTTAAGCTAAACATTCTATATACACAAGAAATATTATTTTATATTTTGAACATGCGGAATCCCATTCAAAATGAAATGGTTTATGCCTATGGGGTTGTTTAACATTTAATTTTGAATGACATTTTACATGTTCAGAAAATAAAACATTTCTTGCGTGTATGGAATATTTATTGTTTATTTGTATTAAATGATTGTTTGCTTGACATTTTTATTCCTTGTACTCCTTGTCATCACTATGGAATTTGGGAATAATATGACAGGGGCAATAATTCTCAATATGGTAAAATTCGAAAGAAAATCAAGAAAGAGTTGGGAAAAATTCATAACAATAAAAAATCATTTTAAAATAAAAAATCAGCAATCATTTATCGTTAAGACTTAAAACATAGTACTTTAGGCTAAACAAATTAACCAAAATATAACATCAACATTTACTAATTTTTTAAACTTCAAATGCATAAAATTTTAGAAAAGTCAAAATGCATAGATCGACGGACTTTCTGTCATCTCAATGAAGCGTAGATTGTGCCCTATTAACTCTTGCTCAATTAGATCGACGGACCTTCTGTTGTTCCAATGAAGAAAATTTTGAATATGGAGTTGTGAAAAAATTAAGTTAGGTAGTTAGAATATCTTTGCCCCAAATGTAGTATATACATAAATGCAGAAGAGACCAACTCGTGGTAAAAATCATTATTTTAGAAAAAACGGGTCCGAAACATATTGCATTCTCACAAGTCAGTATCTTGGTGAACTTTGATTTTTTTTTTAGTACAGAAAGACCTGGATGGACAACGCAGACTTATGGCATATAAGCCTACAAACACACACACATACAGAACTCAAAGGGTTATTTTTCTCTCCTGTCTCCAAGAGGATTCAAACCCTTGTCTCCCGTGCGATGGGGGTGACCATCACCACCGCGCTAATGCAAATTGGATAGTGAACTTTAATAATTGGACCATATCTTATTAAAACCATAAAAGGCATGTTTGTCGGATTTGATTATGAAATTAATTAAATGACGTCACATACATATAATACATGATTAATAATAAGAGTTGAATATATATATATATATATATATTGGAGGGACCTCCCGTCGCTAACTTTACAATTAAATTGGGAAGAAAGGCTATTTTCACATATTTGTTTTCATCCCAATTATTTTAAATTTTTGCTAACAAACAAATATGTAAGTCAGTGTTAAGACTTATCTTTAATACAAATAAGTCTTGAACTGTTGTGTTATGATGAGTTAGATTAAAGTTTTGTTATTGACTGTGATGTTCACTGTGAGACGTTTATTATTCTCATGTGGTTGGCTGGTCTATGTTTTATTATTTTTATTTTTAATATGTTGGTCATGAGGATCATCATCATTTGAAGAAGACACGTCACCTCGAAACCTAACAGGTTTGGTTGGCAATGGACAGATTAGATAATACATGAAATTAATGTAAGCAAATAAAAGATGCCAAAAACAAATTCCACGTCAGGTTAGTGATCTCAAGTACTGGAGTCACAGTGGGAACACTCTAGAAGCGTAATTTTCTAGGAACCAATGATCTAACGGTCCAAATGCTAAATAGCATGGTGGTAATTAAGAGACATTATGCCTCTAGAGAGTAGAGATGCATCAAAATCTGGTACGTGCAGCTCAAAAAATTTGTAGTCTTATGGATAGAATATAGGGTGTTTTAGTTCAAAATTTGTCTTGGATCTATGTCAGTCTTAACTTATTTGATATTAGTGATAAACAATCATGACATGTTCGTCACTTTTTAGTCTTAAATAAACTCTTAAAATAGAGTCTTACATAAAATTCTAAATATCCACAAGTTCTTTTATAAAAAAATTTATGGTTTATATATATATATTTTTTTTTTGAGAAAGGTTTATATTCTTATTGTGTATCTCATTTTATTTTCATAATAGAGAGATCTTGAGATATTTGGGTTGTAATCTGTGTGATTATTTCAAGTAAACATTAATCTCGGACTGATGCTTGTTATTGAAAGGAGTATTTTCAGACGGGTAATAATAATCAACAAAAGATACTGGAAGATCTAATCAGAAGCTTTGAACATGTGAAGTTCAATTCATTCAGTATTTCATTTTCATGATCATATGTTATGATTTATAGCTGTCAACACTTTACAAAGTAATGTAATTGAGGTACGTCCAATGGTAAAAAAACAACAAAGGTTATTTACTGTCTGTGATATCAAATTAAGTTAGAATTTTACGGCAGGTTGCAAGTGATGCCTAGAGAATGAGATCATAGAAGGATGGGGGGGGGGGGGGGGGGGGGGGCATAAAGTACTATGCATTTTTAAAAAAAATCTAAAATGGGGACATGTCAAGATTCTGATCATTTACCCATAAAAAAAAAAAAAAAGATTCTGATCATTTCATGTTATTTTTTTTTTACTGTGTTGAAACTTGAAAATGTACATACCTTTGTATTTTTTTTAAAAATAATAATTTTCTCTGAATTGTATGTTCCAAAATTACCATTTAATATTCACATATGGATTATCATTTTTTTTAAAAATAGATGGATATTGCTATCACAATTTTATTAAATATTTTAAAATACAACGCTAAAGAAGATGAGAGCAAGATAGAAAAATTCAAAACAACCCATGACTGCACATACACTACTATATATAGTTCTATATCTTCAGGTTGAAGCCACTCAGAAGTCAGAAATTTGTCTCGTTAGAAATTTGTTGTTTGTGGTTCAATAGATGGACAAACTAAACTATAAAAGGGACACAAACACTGGTTCTGATCTAAAAATTAAATGCATGATTTAATAAGCTTTTGATAAAGAGTCAAAAATTAAGATTTAATCAACATGATTTTTACAATCATTTAATTTCTATATCTTAAGAATGGGATATTTTTTAAGGCAATAATTTGTGTTCCTCCATGGTATTCCTCAAAAATCAAATGTAATGATGTTCCCCATTGTCATTAGTTTTATTCCCTAATCTCTCCAAATTGAGAGACCTAGCTACTTAAAAATCACAAAAAAAAAATCCACAATATTTTTGGGGTCCCTTCTTTGAGTCTACACTACAATTGCCAATTATTTTTGGCAAGGCCCTCAAGATCTTCCTGACTTTAAAATAAATCTTTTGTATTACAATATTGTACTAATATTGAAGTACAATATTAGTACGAGTAGCACATAACTCTCATGTGGATCTTATAACATTGACATTTCACCTAAAGAAAAAAGTAATCTATGTAGAATGTTGTTTGTATGTATGCAGTTATATATTTTTTTAGTGAAGTAAATGTTTTGTCAGATTAAACAAGTAATTCATTAGAACGGATACTCGTATAACAGATCACCTTGGGCGGTTGGTAGAGATGTCTCCATTTCAAGGGAGAGTCTTGGTTTGAGTTTTATTTGGATAAGTAAGAAAGGATTTAATTATAAAAGATTAAAAAACACCTACCAAAAAATATTTCATTACATAAAATATACACATTTGGACACAAAACAAACATGAAAGAGATTACAAAGAAAAAATTATAGGCAAGATGAATCTCATATGCTTTTATTGTCATACATGGTTGTTGATATATCTCTCATGTCCACCAGAGTATCAATTTTGTGTGGTAGATCTCACAATAGACATTTCTTTGGGTCCCAGGAAGTTATTGTACAAACAAACACCAACAAATGACTTGATTAGATAGGTTTTTTTATTACTATATGTTTGGTTAATCCAAAGAGGTTTTTAACTTTCCAACTAATTTACATAATGGCATTTTGTGTCTTGTCTTTTGATGCCATGGCTTCAACTTCAATTTGGCAGAAGAGATCAAAGAAAGGAAAATGTTAAGACAGCCGGCTGGATACAACCCTAGCCTATGCAGTCTATACACATTTTTTATATTTTTAAAAATAATATACATTATTTAATGAGATATTTTATTTTTTATAAAAAGTCAAATATATTTTAAAGAAATGTACATGAATTATTATAAAAAACTATGAAAAAATATTACTAAGATATATAACAAGTTGGACAACCATTGACACATAAGAGACTAAGGACAATCCTATAAACGAGATGGTACATAACATTTCCCTCTAAAAAATCACTACTAGACAATATTGTATCAATGTATTATGTCATGGCAAGTACTGTAGTATTATCCGAAGCATTTTTGTCTCTTTTTCCATCTCTCTGTCATGTTTTCTATTCATGTCATCTCCGATCATACTAAAGTTGTTAATATTACTAGTTTAATTAAAGTATGTACCAATACAAAGCTTAGAGAAGATGAAAAGCTGTTTAGAGAAAAAAAAACACATATATCACTGTGGATCACGGATTGTTTTCACTTTCAGTCCTAGTTCAATTCCGTTGGTAGTTCCATTTGCAATTAATACATATTAAATTTTAAAATAAATATACAACTAAATAAGTCATTCTTTTTATAAAAAAATTAAAGCGCATACTAGTATTAAATAAATGCATTTTTAAAAAAAATTTCATAATAAAGTATATAATGAAATACAGAAGCATATAACACATTATGTGATTTTATACACTACATCAATAATTAAGTGTAAAACTAACACGAGTGTATCAGCACCCAAAGAAAGAAAAACGTTCTTTCAAAATCTTACACTGTACAGAACACACATACACACGCAAATCATTTTGTCTGTGGGTTCTTTGGGCCTGCTTTTACTTGGGCTTTTTAAACATCCCCCCATGTAAACACTTCCTTCTGCCTATCCACATCGGCCTTATGGGCTTTCATGGGCCCCCCAAAAGGCTCCTTGAACCCGATACTCTCGACGGCGCCAACCGTCTTGGAGAGCCGCCGCCTGTTCACCTCCTCCACCAGCGTCCGGTGCAACAGCCGGCTCCGTAAGTCTACCATCGACCGGTTCCTCGCCATCCAACGGCCCTCAATCCCACGATACCCCGGCCCGGTCGGCCCACCACACTTCTTAGTGTTATCTTCTGGGCCGGGCCCAGCCCACTTTGACGTAAATGGACTGAAGCCCCTCCTCGTCGTGCTCGACCCGGTTTCGTATTCGTTGCCGGAATTGTAATTCAGGTTCGAGTACGAGCTCTGGGAGCTCTCGTTGTCATCTAAAATGGATATTTCAATCCGTATTAGTAGACTGACTGAATAACAAAGGCAAGCTAGTGAAAGATTTTATGTACCTAGCCAATTAGGGCAATAAGCATCTCCAAATTGATCGTGGGCCTGGGGGTCCATGCCAGATAAAGAACCTATAGAGGAACAAGTTGTTTTGTAATCGGTTTTAAATAGATTGTGGCTGCGATTTCTGTGCTGCAGAATCAGGTTTGCAATCGCAGTCGCAATCGTAGTCATGAATCGATGGGCTTGAGTCATTCCAGCCTGGCACGAGCACGGCGATCTCATCGGAGATCGCCTTTGCAATCTCCGACGGCTCCCAATCAGTTATCTCCAGCTCCTTCACCATCTCATTCACGACATTGATCGGGGTATCGCTTATAATGTCGAATGGGAAGTAGATGTTCCTAACATGACCTATAATTAAATGTCATTCAAAATCTGCTTCAAATCCATTTCTGAATAATAAAAAAACATTTATTTTCATATTTATGTGAAATGATTTAAAAGTCGATGCAAATATCAAGGTATGCATTCCAAATATATATTTCTTTTCAAATATTTCATCTTATATTAAACATATCAATTATTAAAAAAAAATGCTTGGGAATTGAAAGTGATTTAAATTCAAATATTAACATTCATGTATGAACACTTCCTTAAAAATGAAAATCTTGAACAACATACCTTTCTTATCAGCTATTTGCACTTTGAGGAAGATGGTCTCGTCCTCCGGGTTCATCTTCCCGGTGATCGTCATGTCAGTCCGCTTCGACGCCACCCTATTTTGAAGGCGTTAACCCACAATTCAACCCAACTAATAGAAATTTGTTTGGTCGATAGATAGATGCCACTAAATGCAAGAGGAATTCAATTATTTTTTAGGGGCCGTTTCGATGTAAATTTGAAAAATTGTTATTTTTGTAATTTTGTATTTCAAATTCATTTTTTAAAACCCGTAAGAGACATCAACTTTTGAAGCCCAATTTCAAAAATTGTATGAAATAAATTTTTGGATTGGTCGATGACCAAAGTACTCTTGAAACTAGATAATGATGAAGGGAATTGTGCAAGGACACATAGGACACTTCATGACTTTTTCCAAACGCACGGTTGCTTTTGGAAACATTTTTTTTTTTTAGGTTTTCAAACTCTATTTTTTTGTTAAAAGATAAAAAAATCAATCGTGGTTCTCGATTTTCAATTCAATTTCATATTTTTTCAGATTCCTGAATGCAGAATTCACATAATATTAAAAAAGTTTAGAATACTTTGTGACTATAAAAAGCGTCAATGCTTACCGATGTGACTTTCTTGTATATCTGTGCGGGGTTCAAGCACTCGCTGTACGGGTACTCCAAGGTGAGCATCTCTAAGACACACATGCCAGACGAGTATATGTCAACGAGCTCATTGTACTCCTCCTCATACAACTCCGGTGCCATGAACTCCGGCGTCCCTGGATCCAACACAACCCCCCTCACATGTTAATTAGCTCGCATTTCGAGGGAAGAACAAAAACACCAAGTAACATTCATGAATTCGATTAAGTACCTATAACGCTGTGAGCGGGCTGCGATCCTCGAAGGATCGCAGCGAGCCCGAGATCGCCGATCTTGACCTGCCCGAGGTGGCCGTTCACAAAGACGTTGTCGCACTTTAGATCGCGGTGGATCACAGGGGGATTGTGGCCGTGCAGGTAGACTAGTCCGCCCAAGATTTGGCGCGCCCAGTTCTTGATCGCTCGAATGTTCACTCGCTTGTACCGTTGGCGATATCTAAACACAAAGATCCAAATAGGTCTAGTCAAAAACTAATATATGATGTATTATGATTGGCTAGTTTAGTAGTCCTCGTTCTCATAGGTCTTGAGAAACTCTAATTGAAGATGCACTTGTACCTACCTCACATTTTTAACATACTCTTGTTGGAGACTGATTAGACCTGATGGGATCGATGAGTTGATTTTGAATTAGATGTCGAGCTTACTCTCTTAGGGTGCCGGAAGTGAACATCTCGGTGATGAAGTTGAAGGTGCGTCTGTCGGGGTCGATCCAGGACGCATTGAACCGGATGATCGAGCTGTGGTCGAGGGTGCCAAGGAGGTGGACCTCCGAGTAGAGGCGTTGGAGGGACTCCGGAGACCGCATCATGTCATTCAGCTTCGCCTGGTTCCATGCCACTTCGATCCCATTTATCTCATCGAAGGCTCTGTATCTGATGTCCATTGTTAAATCTTACTTGCATTGATTCATAAGTGGTTGAATTGGTTCATATTGGGTTCTTGTATCAAGGACATTTCATGTTCGATTTAGGTATGATAATCTTAAAAATTGCAAGTAAAATCGTTCACTCCATTGAGATGTATTAATTTTTTTAAAATAAATTTTGTTTTAAAGAAAATAATTATTTTTATTGTATTAGAGGAGCCAAATATTCTGTTTATAAATGCACAAAAGAAATTTTAAAATATCATAAAAAACTATGAAAGTAATAATAACTCAATATTATCATAATATTGACGCTTTAACAATTGTCATTCTGAAAAATCAAATAATAAATAATCGTTTCCCAATTATTTTTTTTAGTAAAATTATTTTTAGTTATATATTTTAGTATTTATAAATTAAAAATCAACAAAAAAAAATATTAAGGATACACCGTCTTTGTCGAGCCTTTGCCAAGCATTTCTTTGAACTGCAACAAATGTGATAACAGCCCTATCTCAGAAACAGAGCACTGAACAATTTAATGTTAGTGTGAGTTAAAGAAAACATACCTCTATTATAAATATTTTTATTTTAAGTAAATTCAATTCTAAAAGAATATATATTTTAAAATATTATAAATATAATAAATCAGATAACTGAATTCTAAAGTTTCATAAAATTCAAATTCAGATATTTGAGTGTTGAATATTTGTTAGATACGGACATATTTAAATACAAATTTAGATACATGCATATCCGTTCTAGATTCTACTAGTTGGCATGCTTAGATAAGACTATCCACCAACACCACCCATATTATATTATATGGGACTTTGTAAAGTCTGAGGCTTTGAAGGTCATGTAGATGCAGACCTTATGTTTCTCAGAACAGTGGAAAATTCAGGTTTGATAATGTAATAATATAATATTCATATAAAATATGATGACATCAAAGTGTGTATAGTACAAACAATCAAACAAAAACTAATTTAATTGAGTGACTCAACAGGATCAGACTTAACATTAATAAAAAGAACCAATAATTTCCAAATCAAATGAAAAGTCAAATCTTGCTATGAAAAAAAAGAAGAATAATTCAGTTTCCAATATAAACTAAACACAAATAAAGATCAACCGAAATTCCATTTGAAATTAAAAAAATATTATTGTACTGCACTTCAATAAAAACTAAATAACACATCATGCATGAACACAAGCTCTTCCATGCTTAGCAGGCGGATTATCATAGTTTATAGCAGTTTTTATCATAAATCAATATCCTATAAGAGACTGACCAAATCTGATGGTATTACATCATAATATGACTTGCTCTTTTGATCTTTTGTTTTCAATTGAGAATGAACCAACAAAACATTATCCATGCTAAATAAACTTCAAAAAAAAGGGAAAAAAATGAAAATCAAAGAAGAACAACTTACACGTCCATATCGTCCGGTGGGATCCCTCTCGACGTATCCATACTCTGGCGAACCTTTCTGATCAGCCAACATGTTCGATACAGAACTCTCTCTCTCTCTCTCTCTCTCTCTCAAAAAAAAAAAAAAAAATTGAACTGATGCTAGATCCGAGTCTTTCCTTCGTGGTTTTCGTAGGAGTACAAGCCGAAGAGGATCCAAAACAGCCTCGAAAAATCGATACTTAACATGATCCAACCCATACCGACGACGTTGGAGGCTCGCAAGAAGTCTGAACACTTAGCAAACATTGGTGGTCACAACTTGAACTGTGTGTGTTAGTAGAATTACTATGACCAACACACAAGAGGAGAAGGGCCTTATGTTCTTCAAAAGGTGGGGAGAGAAGTAGTGTTTTGTGAAGGTGGGGCTCTGAACTTGAAGAATCTGTGGCCACGTTTGTTTGTGACATTTGTGGTTGTTGACAGAGAGATGAAAAGAAGAGAAGATGTATTGTGTGTGTTTTTGTGTTTGTGAGGGAGAGAGACAGAGAGGGTGGTGATGTGTTTGTTTATATATGAAAAAGTTGAAGAGAAACCATGGTTTTCTATAATTGGGTTGAGAGGGGCTACAAATCTGTGGTTTTGTTTTTTTAATGTGTTTTTGGTAAGGTGAGTGTCATTTTCATTGATTTCAATCACTCTGTGAACAGGGGAGGGTGTACCATTACTAACCTGTGAAGAAGTGATTCAGTTCAGTCTACTTTGCTCAAATTTTTAATTTTATGTATTGATTGGTTATCAGTGTATAATTGAATAGAATATATATGGTTCTTTGATAAAATCTTCAAAATTAATCAAATGTGATTTGTAACTAATATGGATAATTTATGTTGATTAAAATATCATTTTTTTGGTATAGCGGAGAGAGCATGATTGGGTTTTTAATTATAGGATTGAGCCATTAAATTGTTGGGACTATGTCTCCATAAAGTGTATCAAAATCGAATGATCATGATGAAATCATATTAGGTAGACGCCTGATAGATATATTAGTTAAGAGTTGATTTTAATTGAGATATAAAGTGAATCTCCTAAAAATAGGAAACAAGTTTGTTTGTTATACATATTTGTTTGTTATTTGTTAAGAGATTATTTGGATAAGAAATTATTTATCTTTATAAATATCATTCCATGGCAAAACTTGACAGATGTGCAATATAAAGATTCATTGAAAGGGTTCTAAGAGATGATAACTCTACAGGAGAATTTGAGAGTATCTTAATGTATTTGTATCTCAACTAGTGGATTCTCTATTTTGCGTCCCGTTGATATAAGCCTAGGCCGAACCACATTCATCTTGTGTTCTTCGTATGTTCATTCAAAAGTGCACATCATTTATTTTTATAATATTGACCTCAATGAATTTTTTAAATACATTAAATCGTCAAGTGATTCAAAAATTTATAGACAATAAATATAAGAATTTCAAAGCATTTGAAATTTATCTTGAATCACCTTTTTGTCAAATCTAATTATAATGTTGCATAGATTAGTGTTAAAGTTTAGGATTATCGATGAAGTGATAGATTGGTTGACTTGGAAAAGAAAAACATAATCCCATTTTTTTATTGCACTGCATTATTGGGCACTCTTTCCTTTCCTGATCGGGATCATTCTTCCCTTTACATCACTTTTATTGAAAAAGTTCTATATAAATGGATCACATCTATTATTTCAGTTTCTTATATAAATATGAGAACTGATATGCTGCGAATAGCATATCACCCCCTAATCCTGCGGACACCCCTAATCAAACATATTTTTCCAGAAGACTTATCGATAAATATCTTCCAAAAAATAGAAAATAGAACAGTTTGATCAAGAGAGTTGATATACTATGGTCAGCATATCACCCCCTTATCCTGCAGACACCGTCTGATCGTGCGTAATCTCGCAATAGACGGAGCATATTTTTCGAGAGACGTTTACCGGTAGTCTCCCAAAAAACAGAACCATATGACTGTTAGATTACGCGATCAGACGGTGATTAGGGGTGATCTTATGGTACTCTGTCTGCATGGGCCGCATATTATCTACTCTCTCTGTCCCTCTCTCTCTCTCACACACACACACACACACACTTGGTTTTGGCCTCTTGGTTTTCTCCAAATATCACAGTTTGATATGTGGCTTTTAAAGTTGGAGGGTTTATTTTGGATATTTATTATTTTCATCTTCATTCACAACAGAAATTTTTTTTATAATATGAGAAGCAGATCATTTTTTAAAATCAGCTTTTGGGAATACTTTGATTACATCTATATTTAAAATTAAGCACATAATTTACCTTGGGCATTCATTATATGATAATATTTATTAACTTACCCTTCTAAATGCTAAATTTAGACTGTTAACATTTTGTGTATTATGTGGCCTTTAGATGTTTGTATTTAATTAGTTACTAGATGTTATTCCATAAGAAAAATATTTATGAGAATAATTGAAAGGTGAACCAATTAAATAATGGCATCCAAAATGTTTTATAGACAATATAACATACGTTGTTATTTTGAGATGTTTCAATCTTCATTCATGTACAAAACTCCATTTTAATGTTCAATGGAGTAATGAGAAAACTCAATGCTTTGGTGGTTATGAGTTATGCAAAACCAAAGGTCATTTGAGAGAGTTATGGAAATGTCAAGGGTTATTGGTAACTCATGGATTAATGGAGAATGGGTTATGGAAACACTAAAGACATTGGAAACTCATGTAAATTATGGATTAATGGAAATAATGGGAATACTAATTTCATTCATAACTCATAGATTAATGAAATGAGTTATGCAAATCCTAATGGTCTTTGATGGGAAGACCAAAGGGTGATGAAGATGTCTCTATAAGGGTAAGGTCCCAATCATACTCTCACACTTACACATTCACACCTTGTGTGAGAAATTCCTACACACACATTTGCTACCCATTAAGCTAGGTGAGAGTAGTGACTTGAAGATCTCAACCAAAAAAGGTTAAGTTTTGAGTTCTTTTGGCACACCACTCACCTTGGTATCATGGAACAAGGTTAGTAATATTTTATGTAATTTTATTATAGAAATGTTTTTATACATCAAAATTGCATCCTTAAAATTCCGCATAATGATAAAGTCTAACAATTGATATCAGAGCCAACCAATTTTGGTGTATAAAATATATTAAGATGAATTTCGATCATGAACATCCCTATGTTATTAATTGATGGACAAAATATGCATATATTGTACGGACGTGCATATTAATGATCAATCCACACTTATTCAACTTTCTCTTGATATGTTTGTCTGTGAACATGTTATGCATGGAATCAATTGAAATTTGTTAAATTTCTCATGTTACATCTTTATTAGGTGATGTTACTGTTTATGGAAGTTAAATGATTCATGAATTTTATTTCCATGCTTGAATTCATTTAACTCCATGAATTTGATCTTCATGCATGAATTCATTTCGGTGCATCTTTCTTTCATTCATGGTGCATGAATTATATTTTGTTTAAATAATTATATGCACATGCTGGGGTGATCATGTTATATTTTATTTTAGTGCATATTTAATTCACAGTGCATGAATTATATATGAGTTAAATAATTCATGAATCTTTAAATATGTTTTATCTTGTTAATACATCATTATTTTGGTGCATAAATTTTGTAAGGGTTAAATAATTCATGTTAAGTTAATGATTTAACAAGTGATTAATAAAATATGATATAAATTTTATGGTCATATTTGGTTAATATTTGGTTGATCACATTATTTTAAGTTTCATATCTAGTGTTGATCAACCCAATGGAGGGTCATCACTATATATGATTTAAGTTTTTAAAATAGAAGATGATGATTAAAATAATATCAATGAAGTTTTCTACCCAACGGTATTAAACTTCCTTATGATTTGATAATTTTATTTTTACCATAATCTTATTTTGAAATTGATCAACTCAATGGAGGGTCATCACTATATATGACTAAGTTTTAAAATATAGATGATAAATAAAATAATATCAATGAAATTTTTCTACCCAACGGTGTTAAACTTCCTTATGATTTGATAATTTTATTTTAACTATCATATCATTTTGATATATATTATTGTAATTCGGTCAAATGGAAGAATTGTAATAATATATTTTTATGCTTTACAATCAAATTATTGTTCGGCCCAACGGAAGGACTATAATTATAATTTGATATTTGATATTGTAATTCGGTCCAACGAAAGAATTACAAGAAATTGAAATTAAGAAAAATCTAGCTAATTATGTATTTTAGTTAGATTGTTTAATATGTGGTGTTGAATTTATTCATGACATGAAAAAATAATTTATTATTTTACAGCAATGAACCCTACTGCTATTACTAGTTATTTATCTGGTACTGAAACTTTGAGTATGACAAATCTTATGAAAAATAATAAAAATTCTTTCAATGGACAAAATGATGAAAATAAGATACGATGTCACTTTTGTCACAAGAAAGGTCATATGTGAAAAGATTGTGCTGGTTTTAAGACTTGGTTGGAAAATAAAGGTAAAACCCAATGCTTTGTATCTTATGAATCTTATTTGGTTAATGTTCCATCAAATACTCGGTGGATTGATACTGGTGCGAGTATTTACATAACGAATTCCATGCAGGGATACCTTACAAGCAAGAGACTAAATAAAAGAGAGCGAACCATCACTTTGGGAAATGGAACAGAAGTAAATGTTGAGGTCATTGACACTCTACGTTTGGTTTTAGATACTGGTTTTATTATGGACTTAGTAGATACAGTTTATGTTCCTGTATTTACTAAAAACCTTATTTCAGTTCCAAAACTTGATTCTTATAGTTATGAATTAAGATTTGGAAATAATAAAGTATCTTTGTTCTTTAATTCCCATTTGGTTGGCTCTGGTATTTTGCATGGTAATCTTTATTAATTGAATTTATATTACAATTATGCACAGTCTCTTTTATCCTTCCATGTGAATGATGTAATTTCTAAGAAAAGAAATCGAGTGAATGAAAATTCATCCATGTTGTGGCATAAAAGACTAGGTCACATATCAAAAGAAATGATGAAACGTCTTGTTAAAGATAGAATTTTAAATTCACTTGATTTTTCTGATTTTCATACTTACATCGAATGTATCAAAGGAAAATATACAAATATTAAGAAAAATGGTGCATCTAGGGTCACTGAATTGTTAGAATGCATTCATACTAATATTTGGGGACCCTATCCAACTTTGACCATTAGTGGGCATAAATATTTTATTAGCTTTATTGATGACTTTTCGAGGTATTCTTACGTGTATCTTATTCGTGAAAAATCTGAAGCACTGGATGTTTTTAAAATCTATAAAGCTGAAGTTGAAAATCAACTTTGTAAACAGATTAAAAGCATAAGGTCCGATAGAGGTGGTGAATATTATGGAAGATTCACTGAATCGGGTCAAAATCCAAGTGCTTTTGCCATATTTTTACGAGAGAATGGAATTGTCGCAAACTACACAAGCCTGTTACTCCCGAGCAGAATGGTGTAGCCGAGCGACGAAACCGTACTCTAATTGATATGGTGAGAAGTATGATGAGTAAAACAACCTTGCCTGAATTTCTGTGGGGTGAAGTTTTGAAAACTGCTGTACACATTCTTAATCGTGTTCCTAGTAAGGCTGTACCCAAAACTCCTTATGAATTATGGGTTGGTAGGAAACCGAATTTGAATTATTTACGTGTATGGGGGTGTCCAGCTGAAGCTAAAATTTTCAACCCACAGATAAAGAAATTGGATTCTAGGACTATAAGTTGTTATTTCATTGGTTATCCTGAAAGATCAAAAGGTTTTCGATTTTATTGTCCTACTCATAATACTAGAATTATTGAAACTAGAAATGCTGTGTTTTTAGAAAATGAAGATTTTAGTGGGAGTATTGAGCCTAAAAATAATACCGCAATAAATAACCATAATTTACCGGTTGTTCAAGAAAAAGAGGTATCCACACCAATAATGGAAAATGGTGCGAATCAAGAGGCTACCCACAATGAAGTTGAGGATATCCCAATTGTAGAAGTAACTTCACGTAGATCACAAAGAGAGAAAAGACATGTTATATCAATGACTATGAAGTTTATCTTAATGAGTGTGATTATGATGGCTTGGAAAATGATCCAATTTCTTATGATCAAGCCATAAAGAGTCATAATTCAACTCTATGGTTGAATGCCATGAAAGAAGAGTTGAAATCTATGGAAGACAACAAAGTTTGGGATCTTGTAGAATTGTCCAAAGGAATCAAAACTGTTGGTTGCAAATGGATTTTTAAAATCAAACGTGATTCCAAGGGCAATATCGAAAGATACAAGGCCAGATTAGTTGCAAAATGATACACTAAAAAAGAAGGGATAGATTACAAAGAAACATTTTCTCCTGTTTCTAAAAAGGATTCCCTTAGAATAGTCATGGCTTTAGTAGCTCATTACGATTTGGAGCTACATCAAATGGACGTTAAAACTGCATTCTTAAATGGTGACTTGCATGAAGAGGTTTATATGAACCAACCTGAAGGTTTTCAGGATAAAGGCAAGAGAAAATGGTATGTAGACTTAAGAAGTCCATATATGGTTTAAAGCAGGCTTCTAGACAATGGTATCTTAAATTTCACGAAGTTCTCATTGCTTTTGATTTCAAAGAGAATTTAGTGGATCAATGCATATACCTTAAAGTCAGTGGGAGTAAAATCTGTATTATTGTATTATATGTTGATGACTTATTGCTAGTAAGCAATAATATGGGAATGATTCATGAGACCAAACAATTCCTATCTAGGAATTTTGATATGAAGGATCTTGGTGAAGCATCATTCGTGATTGGCATTGAGATTCACCGAGACAGGTCTCGTGGGTTGTTAGGATTATCCTAAAAGGCCTATATTGAAAAGGTTCTTAAGAGATTCAACATGCAAAATTGTTCAAGCAGTGTTGCCCCTGTTGTTAAGGGTAACATATTTTGTGAACAACAATGTCCCACAAATGATCTTGAAGTGGAACAAATGACAAACATTCCATATGTTTCTGCAGTAGGAAGTATTATGTATGTTCAAGTATGCATTCGTCCTGACATAGCTTATGTAGTGGGTTTGCTTGGTCGATACCAAAGTAATCTAGGTATTGAACATTGGAAAGCAGTGAAGAAAGTATTGCGTTATTTGCAAGGCACTAAGGACTACATGCTTACATACAGAAGAACAGATAATCTTGAAGTCATTGGTTATTCTGATTCTGATTATGCTGGCTGTAAAGATTCTAGAAAATCTACATCTGGTTATCTTTTCATGTTAGCTGAAGGACATATTTCATGGAGAAGTCATAAGCAAACGCTCACGGCTTCTTCAACCATGGAGGCAGAATTTGTAGCATGTTATGAAACCACATGTCATGCAATATGGTTAAGAAATTTTATCTCAGGGTTGTACGTTGTTGATTCAATTATGAAACCCCTGAGATTATATTACGATAATGATGCTGCTGTTCGTTTCTCCAAGAATAACAAAACATCTGGAGGACCGAAGCATATCGATATTAAATATTTAGCTGTAAAAGAGAGAGTTCATAATGGAATTGTCTCTATTCAGCACATAAGTACTTTACTCATGTTAGCAAACCCTTTGACTAAAGGGCTTCTACCAAAGCTCTTTAATGATCATATTGCGCGCATGGGCTTGGTGAAAAGCTTATCAAAATTTGGTCTTAAATGAGTATGATGTTATGTGATCACATTATGCTGTAAATAATGTTTTTATGAATTAATGATAAAGTTTATGTTACTTTCATGCATCAAATTGTGCACATCTAGATGCTTAAAAGTAAATTGGATCATTTTGGATGAATTAGCATATCACCATAACTTTGCTAATGTCATCAAAATCTCACAATTCATGTCAATAAAATTACTAATATTATAACCATTGAAGAATCTTGAATTGATGGATAATTCAATGATTTCAATGATTTGGTATTAGTGATTTTATGGGGCAGAATTTAACTGTGAAGGATGCAAATTTTCTTTAGGAGTTTATTTGGCCATTTTAGAATCTAGTAAAAATATAATCATGTCAGGCCAAGTGGGAGATTGTTAACATTTTGTGTATTATGTGGCCTTTACATGTTTGTATTTAATTAGTTACTAGATGTTACTCCATAAAAAAAATATTTATGAGAATAATTGAAAGGTGAACCAATTAAATAATGGCATCCAAAATGTTTTATAGACAATATAACATACGTTGTTATTTTGAGATGTTTCAATCTTCATTCATGTATAAAACTCCATTTTAATATTCAATGGAGTAATGAGAAAACTCAATGCCTTTGGTGGTTATAAGTTATGCAAAACCAAAGGTCATTTGAGTGAGTTATGGAAATGTCAAGGGTTATTGGTAACTCATGGATTAATGGAGAATGGGTTATGGAAACACTAAACCCCCGTTTGGATAGCGGAATTGAGTTATTCTGGATAGATAACTATGCCAGTATAGATAACAAATCTACAAGAATAAAAGATTTTCTGTTTGGTTGTTTTTTTTTATTCTCATTGGAAAACGTAAGAATAAAAGTTTAGTTGTTTGTTTGATAAAGAATAAAATATAAATAAAGTGTAAAAATGTTAATTTGACATTTGATGTATAAGAGGTGTTGATAGGTGATTTGATGTGATAAGGTGTAAAAAGTTAATTTGACATGTGGGCCCATGTGAATAGATAAGGTGAGTATAGCTTATCCTAGGGGTTTCTTAAAATTGTTATACTCTCTTATACTCGTTTAAACTGGCTTAGTAATACCAAGTTATACTCTTCAAACAAACAACTATTTTTCTTATCCATTCTTATATCACCCTTATACCACCCTTATACTCCCTTATTCTGTTACACAAACAGGGGCTAAAGGCATTGGAAACTCATGTAAGTTATAGATTAATGGAAATAATGGGAATACTAATTCCATTCATAACTTATGGATTAATGAAATGAGTTATGCAAATCCTAATGGTCTTTGATGGGAAGACCAAAGGGTGATGAAGATGTCTATATAAGGGTGAGGTCCCAAGTCATACTCTCACACTTACACATTCACACCTTGTATGAGAAATTCATACACCACACATTTGCTACCCATTAAACTAGGTGAGAGTAGTGACTTGAAGATCTCAACCAAAGAATGTTAAGTTTTGAGTTCTTTAACACACCACTCACCTTGGTATCATGGAACAAGGTTAGTAATATTTTATATAATTTTATTATAGAAAAATTTGCTATGTTTTTATACATCAAAATTGCATCCTTAAAATTCCGCATAATGATAAAGTCTAACATAGACCACTTTTTTAATGAAAATGGATCCAACTTACTTGACCAATGACACTCGAGAAGAAAGAAAAAAATGTTCACTTATTAATTTCCTTTAGGGTGGCCCTCTATAAAATTTATTTTGACAATGAAATTAAAACTTCACTTTTTATTGGACTTTGACTTGGGACCATTAATAAACACCCATGGTTGTTTTTTAGTGAGAAGTAGATTTTAAATTCCATCGAACTTTGGTTGTCTTTTTGCAATTATTTAATTTGTAGGATATTTGAGTCAAATTGGGACCACACAAAGTTCATGGAAATTAAAACGGTATTTAAACCATTAAATTTGGAGATGGTTATCAAAATTATTCATTATTGATAATAACATTATTATTATATTTGGAGATGGTTATCAAAATTATCCGTTATTGATCATAACATTAGTTGCCTATTCAACCTGAAAAATGAGTTGCACCAACCTTTTTTGAATCATGTGTTTATATTGCAAATCTGCATATCAGTATTTCTGACCGGACTAATTGAATCTCTCTAAGCCCTTGTTTATTTGGATAAAAAAAAGATAATAAACTTATCGTAAAAAAATTAAATTTGTAATTATGTCTGATATTAATTTAAGCTCTGATAGATATAATAAAAAAATTAAGACCGTATAAATTATTTTAGTTTATTTATCTAAAATATAATCATTTCTAACAATGCAAGAACCTAACAAAATATCATCTAATTTTCTAATAAACTATCCGTGAATGAGCTGAGAATAATTGATTAGAATAATATACACATGCATGTTTTAATTTTTTTAAAATAATATACTGCATTTAATAGGTTACATACTTTTATAAAGAGATAAAGTATATAGTTCAATCAATTGTATGAATCTATTTATAAAAAATATGAAAAAAATTAATGAGATATATATCTTATTGATGTGAATGTATGACGATAACGAAGTATATGAGATTGAAATTGGGGTTAGAAAAAGAATGGTCCGTAAAAAATTCAATTGATTAGGATAGCATGCAACGGAAGCTTAATTTTCTCAAGTTTTATAGATCATCAAAGTGAACTTTTAGATGAGCCTATCAATCTTGACTGTCAGATCAAATTAAAGTGCAGCACTCTGTATTAGATATTAGACTTTATGCTCCCTTAATCATGCCAATTTTGAACCTCCCCTGCCAGCAAAGGAGCAGGGGACTGGGCGTCCCCATAAGGACCGATGTGGCAGCCACGGGACAGGGGACCAACGGTGGCCATCCATCAGCGTGCGGTCATCGTCGCTATGCAAAGGTTTGTTCGGGGACAGGGAAGAGTTCTCACATTGTATCAGATGGTCGATATGGGGACATCCCTAGTATCCAATTCCCTGCGATATACGCATTGGCACTGTCCCTGGAAGAGCACGTCCACGGGAACTGGGTCATCCCGGTTGACAGCGTCGGAGTCGACACAACTCACGCGCCTGCACCTGGTGCTGGCAGGATGGCCGGGAGGCATTGGTGAGGCACGGGACTTCCCTTTATGGCTGCCTTCGCATCTATTGGCTTCTCAGTCAAGAGCAGTTACACTTGGTGGTGGCGTGATCTTATGGCGCTCCCGATGGCTTGCGGCACTCCGACGCACATATGGAAGTCCAAAATACCGTTGAAAATAAATATTTTTACTTGGCTCCTTGCTCATGGGAGGCTGCTTACAAAGGTTTGAAGGGCCAAGTGGAGGAGTGACGAACAGGCACTGTGCGGACTGTGTGGAGAGGAGCTCGAAACACTATCTCACCTATTCTGCAAGTGCCAGTTCGCTCAAGCCTTGTGGCAGGCGTTGGGCATGGATATATCGGGGGACCGGCTACAATTGATAACGAACCTGTGGGAGGCGGACGCTACATTGCGACAGCGCGCACAGCCACGGGCTCAGGCCATCGTGGCTCGTTTGATAATCCCATAAATGATGCGGTGTTCACGGGGGTGCAGGTCTATGTAGAAAACATGACGTCAACGGCTGAGGCACTCATATGTGGCTGGGCGTGCGGGTTGGTTGGCGTGAGGGGGTGGCGCCTGCATGGAGGATCGATGGTGGTCACTCCTTGGGAGTTGGCGCCCCCACGCCACCCGCTACACGAGCAGCGGGTCGACTCCCTATCAACCCCATTGTTCTGTCGGGAGGTCAGCTCGGCTATTGGGTTTTACTTTTTTGGTTTTTGTATTTATGATTTCTCTATTTTCCCTCACCCCTCATTCAGACATTTATTAATCACTTTCTTAAATTAATACGATCGGTGGCATGAGTTTACCTTGGTTCAACAAAAAAATGCCAATTCTGATAGAACTTTTTTTAGATTGAAAACTTACTTGAAAGCAAAAGCAAGCCAGTGGATATATAAATGACGTTTGAATATATAATGCATTCGAAAATTTGGAAGTATCATGAATAAAAAAGGGGGTGCAAACTTATCATTTTCATTACTATTGTTCTTTAATTGATGATTAGAATGATGAATATATAATGCATTCGAAAATTTGGAAGTATCATGGATAAAAAAAATGGTGCAATCCAAATTCATATAATTCCTTGAAAACATCTATGTAAATTCAAATAGCTCTCTGAGTTAAACTTTCGTTAATGGATAAAGAATATTCTACAAATATTTTGTTTGGTTAACTCTAGCTGAAAACACACTATATCAAAAATCACCTATAATGTGTTAAAAATACAAAAAAACCATTTATAGATGACGATTTTACTTATTCGAATAGATTATAAAACCCTATTTAAATGAGTAAAATCGTCATTTACAGTAGATTTTTTATATTTTTAATACACTGTAGGGGTTTATGATATACCGTGTTTTCATATAGGATTAAACTAAACAGAATATTTTTCATTTGTCAACAAAAATTTAATTCAGATGGTCATTTGGATTTACTTATGTGTTTTCAAGTAGAAAAAGTTAGGAGTTTATACGGACATGGGGCAGTTTACAGGGGTTTATATGGATTTTTTCGGGTGCAAATAAAATCACCCCAAACAAAAAAAAAAGGTTTTTTAGTTTTCAATCTGTATAAACATACTTATTTAGGGATCGATTCATCATTTCTTCATATTTTGATTTTAGTCCCTACATTTAAAGGATATGTTCATTTTTAGTCCCTCCTATGTATGGCTGGTAAACGAGCCAAGCCGCTCGGGCTCGGCTCGGTTTGAGCTCGTTCAAGCTCGTTCATTTAGATAAATGAGCGAGCTTGAACAAGTTTTAAAGCTCGGTTAGGCTCGGGACGTAGATCGAACTTCATTTTATGTTTAAATTCGACTCGTTTGTGTTATTAAAACTTAGTTGAAGTTTGACTAAACTCCTTTATAAAATCAGAATATTAAATTAATACAAAGTTATGCTTGTTTAAGCTTATGAACTTGGCTCATTTAGGCTAAAATTTTGTTTTCAATACATAAAAACCCTAAAATGAAGAAGAACGCTAGGCTCGTTGAGGCTCGTGAGCTCGACTCGGCTCGGCTCGGCTCGACTAGTTTATAAACGAGCCGAGCTTGAACGTGTCAAAACTCGGCTCGTTCGGCTCGTTTATCACCCCTACTCCTATGGACTAAAAAGAAAACTAAATAATATAGAGATAGGTCCTTTAAGGATTAAAAATTAATCTGGAGAGTAAAATCAAAATACGAAGAAGTAAGGGATCGATCCCTAAATAGATGTATTTACATGGACTGAAAAATAAAAAACCCAACAAAAAAAAAAAAAAAACTGTCAGCCACGACATCTTCCGGTCGCCACAGAAAAAAATCATAGCGTGTAACGATACCAAAATATATGCTCAACAAAACTCTCTCACAGTTCTCAATTTGAAGCCGGTCCATTGATCGCCATTGTTGATCGATAGAGAGAGATGTCGGCTTCTTTTTCGCTTTTGATCCTTCTCTCTCTGTACTTATGTTGCCCTTCGATTGCGGTTCGAAAGGTCCCTCATTTGGAGGAACAAGAGAGACCTACTTGGAATCTCTTCGACACCTCCAACTATGGCAAGCTCCAGCTCGACAACGGATTGGCTCTCACTCCCCAAATGGGGTCTGCATCTGCACTTCTCTTTACTGGCTTTCCTTTTTTTCCATGGTATTTCTTTTGTTGGGGGGGGGGGGGGGGGGTTGTATTGAAAGTTTGGATTTTTTGGTGATAAATGGAGGTGGGTTTTGTTCTGATATGATTTTCAGGTCAGAAAATTAGGATTTGATGGGCGAATTTGTGATTCTTTTTTAAATTGGGCCATCTTCATTTATTGTATCGATTGGTTTTGTTGGTTGATTTGGTATTTATTTATTTGTTTGTTTTACTTCTTGGTATCGAGTTTCCTTTATTGTGACTCTGTTGTTCAGTAGAATTTTGTTTATGGGATTTCTTTGGGTGTTATATATAAAATTGGAGTTGGGATATGTCATGATTGGTGAAAAGATAGGATTTTGTGGGAGAATTTGTGATTTTTGACTATGTAAAAGTGTTTTTCTTTTGTTTATTGTTTAATTTTTCTAAATTGTTGCAGATGGAATAGCTGGAATTTCTTTGCTTGCAATATCAATGAAACAGTTATTAAGGAAACAGGTATGCTTATTTCCCCAAATGTAATATATGCTTCACTTGTACTTCTACTGGTCATTGTTATGTTATAATGAATTACATGCATGCATAACTAGATGATACAAAATATGTGTGTTCATAGTGCCTACAAGTGTACCCAGACATGTTTTATGTATGTGGTCATGCTTAGATTCATACTACATACAGGCATGTGTATATGCATCCATAATTCTACACAGATATGCAAGTATAATACATCTTTTCTTTCATGTATATGAACCCCTTTGTTCTGATTGATTTAATTGGGGATGGTTGTCTTCCTTGTTGGTTCATCCATTCATGCTAATTGGTTTAATTGGAGAACGTTTCTTCCTTGGTGGTTCAAATCGAGCATCCATTCGCATTGCTTGGTTTAACTGGGGATACTTATCTGTTTTGTTGGTTCAAATCGAACATCCATTTATACTAATTGGTTTAAATTGAACATCCATTCAATCAAGTTGGTTTAGAGTGAATGCCTTTCCATTCTAATTTGTTTGAATTGAACATCCATCCATTCTATTTGGTTTAATTGGGAAAACGTATCTTGCTTACTTCAAATCGATCACCCATTCATACTAATTGGTTTTATTGGTGAAACTAATTTTCCTTACTGATTCAAAATGATTATTCATTTGTATGAATTGGTTTAAAAAGTCCTCAACTGCATGAGTGCTTAAGCTACTTCTCACTTATTCTTTATGACACATACACGTGATCCTGTGCATCCACACACACACACACGGAACTGCTTTATTTCTGTTTAAATTCTGGAAATTTTTCTTTCAGCCTGACCATACAAGTTAATGCTAACATGTCTCGATTGGTGGACAGCTGATGCTCTCGTCTCAACTGGCTTGGCTAATTTGGGCTACATTTATGTTAACATAGGTAATGTTTTTAGTGCAACTGACTCAATTGGATACACAACTGTTTTCTCTGTGCTTTTGAACTTAATCATTCATCTTTGCATGGCAGATGATTGCTGGTCTTCTCCCTTGCGTAATGTCAAGGTTTGTTTCAAAATCTTCTACTTCGATGAGCCTGTAATTCCTTTTGTTGTTCATGTCCTTATGTGTAGCTTTTTTCTTCTATATATTCATATTGTTTATTTTGTTGTGAAATAATAATGCTTAGGCAGTGAACTTTGTGAAAATTCAAATATCACTTAGGTGGGCCTTCAGGATCTACTCTACCAAAGTTATGCCTCTTGTTTGTGGGAGTTTCCAAATGACATATTTTGAAATTTATCTGCCTTCAAATTCATGAACTGATAACACAATATGCTCCAAACACAACCATGATTTTTATCTAAATCGCGTTACCAAAAAGCAACATATGGTCTTCATCTAGTGCCATCACCTGATTCACTTGTGTTTCTGGCAACTAAGATGTTATATTTTTTCTTGATGTTTCAGTAGTAAAATTATCTAAAGAGTTACACAGTTATACGTACTTTAAGTTTTTAGTATTTCCATGTTTCCACATTCCATCGATGAATTGGTTATCATTCATGTATTCACTCCAAGTGTTGATGTGTGTATTGGATGGCTGCATTTGTACTGCAGGGTGATTTGAATCCTGAACCAAGAACTTTTCCATCGGGAATCAAAGCTCTTGCTGATTACGTGCATGATAAAGGTCTCAAGCTTGGTATATATTCTGATGCAGGGTAGGATAACTACCAATAATCCTTGATATTTGAGAGTAATAACTATTATGAATTTGTGATATTATGTATTGCTGACTGGTTTTTATATATACATATTAGACATGAAATTGTTTTTTGTGCTGTTCATTCTAATTACAGTTTGCCTGATTTTATTTTCCTTTTCCTTTTGCCTAACTGTCCTGAATGAACTTAAAATTTCAGGGCTTTTACGTGTCAAGTTCGACCCGGATCCCTCTTCCATGAAAACCGTGATGCAAGCCTTTTTGCATCTTGGGTAAGATGCATAAGGAACTCTAGTTTCATATATCTTTATATAAGATGAGGGATGCAAACCATAAAAATCACTATTTAATTGCCAATATTAATACTAACATCTTCTTTTGTTGATCCAGGGTATTGACTATCTTAAATATGACAACTGTTATAATTTGGGAATCAAACCAGAGAAACGGTTCGAAACTCATCTCTAACTGCACTATTTTATTTGCATCTGCATTTTCTATCTGGTGCTTTATTTCGTTTACTCAACCAATTGATTCAAGTGTATAACTCTGTCATTTCTAGTTACCCTCCAATGCGCGATGCCCTAAATTTGACCGGACGCACGATCTTCTACTCTCTTTGCGAATGGTAATTTTTATTTGTGAACAAATTTCTTAAAATACCTGAATTTGAACCATTTCGAAGCCTTATTTTGTTATATATATACTTTCCATGATAGGGGTGTGGATGACCCGGCTCTATGGGCTGGCAAGGTTGGAAACAGTTGGCGGACAACGGATGACATAAATGATTCATGGGAAAGGTAAAAAATTACAACTATAATGAAGTGACATTTATAAACGAGTTTGAATAATGACTTTTCACTTGAAGCAGCATTTGAAAATAGCTTTCCTAAAAGCATTTTTTGTTAGATTCTTGAAAATCAACTTTTTTATAAAAGTTGATTTTTGTTTTCTTCAAAAAGGGCATTTGGAAATTAGTTTGGATTAAGTAAGATTCCTGCAAGCAGAATGTCAAGAAGCTGCCCAAACCTGTTTTCAAATGTAGCATTAGTATTACAGTCGTGAGGCTAGTCTTCAGCTGTTAAATCCGAAATAGTATTGCAGACCAATTTAAGCATGAGCAACCGTTTGGAAGCAAATCTCTATCAATCTTATGGAGTAATAAATTAAATAGAAATCAATCTGAAGATGTTCTAAGGAATTGGTACATTGCATTCATTTACTAATCATAATGATTAATCCTACTCTTGTGGCATCTTGGTCTGCCTTTCATTTTCTTGTACAGTATGACCACTATAGCTGATCTTAATGACAAGTGGGCTTCATATGCCGGGCCTGGTGGATGGAATGGTATGATGTAACACTTGTAGAGTTGAAATCTGTATTTTTCAAAGAAAGCAAATTTAGCTAGTCCTCCATGATTATTGATAAACTTCTGTCAAGGGGATGTGCTAACTGTGAACCAACATAATGTTTTGATAGATCCAGACATGTTGGAGGTTGGCAACGGGGGTATGACCTACCAAGAATATCGAGCACATTTCAGCATATGGGCCTTGATGAAGGTGCTCTCCTTTAGCGTCAGGACTTCTATTTGATATTTATTTCAAAGAATGCATTGTCCAATCATCTAAAACATAACTCATTATTCCTATAATACGGAAAGCAAGATATGAAATTCTATGCTTTTGCATTTCACATTGTTGAATGTTGAAATCTGGGATCCGGCCTTCAGCTATGTTCAGTATTACTATCACCATTGTTGTAAGTGAATGTGTACTTATACATGTAAAAAACATAAAAATTGATGATAAATATCTTGTTCTTTTCTGCAATCTTTAATTTACGGGTGATCTTTGGGTTTTGTCAATCAATATGGAATTGACCTGCTGGGAACTGATTTTCAAAAACAACTTTTTCTTAAAAGTTGCTCTCAACTGGCTTTTTCCATAAAGCTACTTGCACTTAAAAGTTATCTAGTTGATTTTTTAACATGAAAAAACCAAAATTAGAAACCAAAAGCCAAAGTTTAAAAAAAACCATTTGGAACCAAATATCTAAAAACAATTTTGCAGAAGCATAATCAGTTTGACGATTTGTTCCAAACAGAGCCTTAACCTACCTTTAGTTGAGCTTGTCTAACAGATATACAAAGAAATTAAGACCAAGTACTATTGTGTTCTTTTCCTGATTTCAATTTGAAATTTAACTGTTTTAAAACAATTTCAATTTCATTATAAAGTGGAGGATTAGGAGGATATGAATTCCTAAGTATTGGAGTTTATCTTTGCTCTCATGTTATATGCTGTAAGCAAACTTTATATATTTATGTCCCGCAGGCTCCTCTCTTGATTGGTTGTGATGTAAGAAGCATCACTTCAGAAACATTGGAGATTCTGAGCAATGAGGAAGTCATTGCTGTGAACCAAGGTAATATTTCTTCAAAGTCCAATTGTTTAAAAACTGCAGAACTGTAGTTCTTTGGAAGAATCTGAACAGCAGGTTTGTGTTTTCACTGATTATAATTTGTTGGGCTGCTTGCATTGTAAAGAAGTTTAAGTGTTTTTTATTAGTAAGCAAGAACAAATTCAATCACACAAAAATAGGCAAAAATGAATTTTCATTTAACACTTTAAATGACAATTTGAGCAACATCAGAGTATTTTAAAATTTGTAGACCAATTTTTTTCTTGTGTGCAAGTGTATATAATTAATTTTGATTGGCACATAAAATAATGTAGGTGAATCATATACATGTATAAGAGCCTAATAACTATACAAACTGTAGCTCTCTCAGAAATTGTGACTCTTTTACCTCATTCATATTGATTCAAAAGTCGGGCTTCTTATGATTAACTCTGGATAACAAAAACCACAGCAGAGGAAATGTTGTTTCATGAATAACATTTCCTCTTGAAATCTCTCTTCCAGTGGTTTGGCACTGTTTATATTCTTACCCTGACATAAATTAAAACTTGCTTTTTAAAAAAATTTAAAAAAAACTTTCTAATATTTTTGGCATTATTTGTGGAGAAAATGACTGATGTTGCGATGTTTGAGCAGATCCTCTTGGTGTTCAAGGAAGAAAAGTTTCAACAGGAGGAGAAGATGGCTGCCGCCAGGTTTGTATTTTACCTGTGCCCCAATATTCTCAACTAACATTTGATGAGTCAACTCAATTTCATTATTGAATGATGCATGATCATGCTTCTGTCCCTGGAAATAACGGTCCAATGGGAAGGAATAGCCAAATATGGATAAAATCCGATAGTTATGCTCAAATAAGCTACCATAAACCATGATAGCAATGGCAAGTTGGCGCTGGAATAGCCTGTCCATACCTTATAACCCCCCCCCCCCCCCCCAACCCATATCAGGCATTTAGTTCCTACTTCCTACTCTCTCATTTTTTGATCTCATGTACTTATCATTCTCAAGTTCATTGTCCAGAACCATATAATTATTATCCTCTCACTCACTTTTTCAGATGATTATATGATGAATATTTAGTTCACTTTATGTAAAATCAAACTAAACCTTTTTTTTTTGTAGATATGGGCGGGTCCTTTGTCCGAAGACCGCTTGGTGGTTGCTCTCTGGAACAGATGCCCAGAAGTGACAACAATTACAGTAAAATGGGAGTCACTCGGAATTGACCCAACAACAGCATTTGCCGTAAGAGATTTGTGGAAGGTAATGCAACCCATTTCACAAGCTTCTCATTGTCTTTCTACATGAGTTGCGTTCATGAAGACGTACATAACACATATTTTACACTTGTAATTCCTGTGATCACTTTTGCATTTCTAACACGTTTTGAATTTTTCAAAAGATATATACTTGTCTCATGAAGTATATAATCAAATGAATAGAATGCATATTGTTAAGACTGTGTCACTTTTAAAGGTCAAATATCGCGTTTTATTTATTTTAATAGTTTGGGCATTCAGTTTCAAAATCAAATTGCATATTTGTGGTTCTGGTGTTCACTTGGGTTTAGATGGAAATTTTTGTAGCATTTCGATGTCTTTTTAGAAATTATGCAGTTTGGATTGATGTTTGGATTTAATTTTGTTAATCCCCAAGATGAAGAGGTAAAAATCCGATATCATCACGAGATGTTCAGTTTTGAGATAGCTTCCATATAGAAGTGGAATTAGATCAACTGGATTCGTGTATCAAAAGTTATGGGCGTTTTTCCGAGTATACCCCGAAGATGAGAAATCCAGGCAGCAGCCCTGTATGATGTTTAGCCTAGATTTCGAAATAGCTGGAGAGGTTATTTGATCTGGGTGTAAACATGAAAGCTGTAGATAATCTTCTTAGCTTTCCAATGCCGCTGGAATCGTGTAATTCGGAGCTATATTGAGGGAGTTATGACCGTTTAAGTAAGGGCTGTTCAGGGTTTTTAGTCCGAGGACAGCTCGGTCATTCAGTCCGACCTTGCCTATTTAATCCCCTCAAAATGTTACGACTTCAGCCTCTCTTTCCCCTCTTTTTCACACTGGTCCAGCCCCTCTTTGTGTGTTTTGGGTGGAGGAAGTGAGGGTGATGGAGAAGGAGCACCAAATGGAGAAGGTGATAGTGTTTTGTTGCTTGATCTCTCTCTCTTTCAAGCTCTCTCATTGTTCCCTCTTTGTGTGTTGGGTTAGCAAAGGAAGGTGTGAAGGAAGTGAAGATGATGTGTTTGTGTTTATGCTTGTGTGGCCCCAACCACCTCTTCTCCTCATCCTTCCAAAGACATTCCTTCCCTCTCTTAGTACATTTGTTGGTGAGTGGCTGTTTTTTTAAGTATTTGGTGTGTGTTGTTGCTATTTTGAGTAGGCTTATGTGATCGATATGTGTTGTCGTGTGAGAGTTTAGGAGGGTGGTTGAGGAACACCTCAGCAGTGATGAAGAAGGAGAAAAACAGTGAAAGGGAAGGAAAGACAGAAAAGAGAAAAGAAAAGAGTGAGAAGGGAAAGAGTTTGTGTGTTTGAGCTTGGCTTCCCTCTTCTCCACCCTCTCAAGGTATTCCCTTCTCTCTTTGTGAGTGTGTTTGTGCTGATGTGGGTATGTGTGGGTGCTGTTGGAGGAGCATTGTGTTGTGTAATTGCTATTGCATGAGGTGTTTATGTTTATGAATGATTGGTGGTGACTTGTGTTATAAATAAGGCAGATTTTCTGTCTCCTCAAGATCCTTGTGTTTGGGGTATTTAGAGGCATATTTTAAGACTTATGTCTTCATTTCATATGATCATCTATGTGTCTAGATGCTATATATCAAATTTGGTGTCATTTGGTTACCTGTATTGAAAGATATAGCCTAATGTTCATGGTCTGTCCGGATTCGCGCAGAAATTGATCGGTTTCTGAAAATAATTTATTTCGGGCATTTAGAGATTTTATCAAGTTAGTATGTCTTCACGGAATATGATTCCAACACATCATAGAATGTGTGTGATTTATTTTAGAATATTTGGATGTGTATTTTGTGCTGTGGATACCAATGTTTGGGGCTGATTGCAGTAGATGGACTAATCTTGTATAAATATGTGACAAAGAGTTATTATGCATGGTGTGGGCAATATAAGGAGTTGATGTCTTCATGAAGAAGGCTTGTATATGTATCAAGATATTTTATATTTAATTGAGCATCATTGGTTGTTCTTGCAGATTTCGTAGACCGGACGCGCGGCGATCCAAGTATCTGTGAGTGGTTCGATTCACCCTTTCGGAAAGCGCTCGATGCACATAATCGTGCATCGCGTATCCGCGGGGCACCCTAATTATATTCAATCATGATTGCTAAATTGCATTAATATATTAGACTCATACTTGTTAGCTTTAATTGTGGGTTCTTATATAACATGAGGTATAGAGTATGACATTTATGCTAGCTTGTTAGTAGGCATGGCATGCCATAGGTAGCCATTTGTAGGGTCACCTTCTTATTAGTAAATGCTTAGTATGGTTGTGTCATATTTAGCTAATGGTATGATATATATACTAGCTTACTAGCGGGCCTATGTTGGATTGTATAAAGTGTGCATATTCATGGTTTATTAATAGGTTATTCGGACAGGTAGTCCTTATATCTCTCTTGTGATAATTGTGTGTATGTTGAATGGTTCAACCAACTCATTTGCACAACGGGCATCGTATTATTTGCTAGAAGTTTTATTATATACAGCATGAACTCATATTAGTCTCATTCACATTAATGGATGAGTTTTCCATGTCTGAAGCCGTTTAGTCTTCTATGTAAGTGTTTTGTGCTTGTATAGTATGAAATAGATATTTCAGATTACAAATATTAATGAGGTGTTGCTTGAATGTCATATGTGATTTGATTGAAGGGGAATCACATATTTATTTATCCAATCCGATGAGATTTTTAATAGATGTTTTAATTCTCATTTTTTTTGACGTTATCCTTATTAGATGATTACATAGTGGAATGTGGATGAGAATCATTTACTTTGATTGTGTCTCAATAATTGCTTAGAGTGATGGCTAAGGTAATGGGACTCTTACACCTCAAAGGTATTAGAATTTTTCTATCATTATCGCACTCATGATAAATAGATTAGGCCTATCTGAAATAGGTGGATGTATGACTCTCAGTTAGGTCATACTTTATTATTTTAATGTGCAAATGTAGCAGTTTATATACCCTGCATCCTTGCGATGCTCTCGTATGAGAATTCAGAAGAATTCATTTATCGTATTGGTATTCGTTAATCGATAGCAATGATAGTATGCTTGGCCTATCTGTAATAGGCATGTGGATGACCCGCCTTTAGGGTCATGCCTCCCCATTGCTAAGTGTGAGAACTTAACTACCTTTCCCTGCATCCGAGTGATGCATCTGTATGGAAATTCAAGAGAATTCATTAGCATTGTATTTGCTAGATGATTATAGTTGATCCTTGATGATGCTTCTCCCCTACCTCGTATCCGCGTTGAAGCTACCCGGCGTTGGAGCTATCCTGGATTCTGCCGCTACATCATAGGAGGCCCAATGTGTATTTCAATACCCTTGTGGCTTCGTACCTATCTTGGAAGGCTGTCAGGAAGAGGGCTACCCGGGAGAGGGCTACCGGAAGGTTAAGGGGGTTAGCGAGTTGATTTCTAGATGATTATAGTTGATCCTTGATGATCGTATTGTAAGCGTGGCATGCTTCTCCCCTACCTCGTATCCGCGTTGAAGCTACCCGGCGTTGGAGCTATCCTGGATTCTGCCGCTACATCATAGGAGGCCCAATGTGTATTTCAATATCCTTGTGGCTTCGTACCTATCTTGGAAGGCTGTCAGGAAGAGGGCTACCCGGGAGAAGGCTACCGGAAGGTTAAGGGAGTTAGCGAGTTGATTTCCTTTCTAATAGTCTCATGTCACCTTAGGGATGAAGGCGAGGATGGGGTTAGAGTGCTTTCTCCCATATCGTCGTGCGTCGAAGATTTCGAGCGTTGAAGCTATCCTGGATAGTGCCACCACATCATAGGAGGCTCAATATGTATTTCAATACCTTGTGGCTTCGTACCTATCTTGGAAGGCCGCCAGGGAGAGGGCTACCGAATGATGCAAGGCATCGTAACGTATTATACATCGATGTAGATAATCTTTGAAGTGTTGTACTAGTTTGAGATACCACACATTACTATTAATGAATTAATTGCTTTTCAAGAGTCCTAGGAGTTCCCCTCCGGGTCAAGGGTGAGGTGAGGTGAGGTCACATCTCCACGTGACATGTATCGGTTGGGGTTCTTCCGCATATATTTTTCCTTATAAGAGCAATGTGCTTAATATTATACTATATTTATAGAGCGTGGATTCTTGCCACTCACTGAGCTTGTAGCTCACCCCTCGTGTGTTATTTTTCACCAGGGACTGGGTTGGCGTGGAGCTAGAGCATCTATCTGGCGTGGTTCGTGCGTAGAGTATCCCACCTTTCGGTTAGCGAGTGCGAGGCTGTCAGCAATCCCATTTTCTTTGTGTATATACTGGTAATCGTGCGTGTTGCACATATGATTTTATTTAGGCTAGACTTGGACTCTCACAGGACAGTTATCGTGTATTCGGGTTTGTAATAATGTTTTTGATTTACAGACTAATTTGTATATTATACTTCCGCATCATTTCTTTTTATTGGCTACTACTTTCCTGTAGCCTTGTTATCTTATTTGACCCCTGTTGGTTATTGTATGATTGGTAATGCCTCGGGGCGTAACAAAGATGGTATCAGAGCCTGGTCCTGTCAAAGCCTAAGTCTAGTCGTGTAGATGAGTCGTAGGATTTCTATCCAATTACTCTGATCTTAGTTCTCCGCCTTAGGTTGCTGACATGCCTCCTCACTTCCGTTGACGTGGTCGTGATTGCTCTTGTGCTCCGTGAGATTGCCGACTTGGTCGGCGGAGTAGGGTCAGTTGTTGGGTCCCCTGTTGTGGGACCAAGGCCTAGATAGGAGTCTAGACTTAGCATTCCATATTGATAGACTTATATTGACCGTTTGCGTATGGATCACGCTTCGATTAGGGAATTTATTCCCCTGCATCGGTATTGCTTGTAACTACGGAGTCCGCGTATGCCGCTGACTTCTAGTGTTGAGTGTAAGGTGTGTGCCATCACTTTAATGTGATGTCTTCTTTCATTCTTTTCCTCTCTCGGGGTTAAGGGGCCTTGCGGGGTCATCGTTGAGACCCGAGATAGGGTGCTCCGTGTTCCTTGTTTGGTTGTCGGGATATCCTATATCGAGACCTCATGGTGCCCTCCCAAGGGGTTCTTTTCCCCAGTTAGGGAATATATTTAAAACATTTGTTTGATGATTGCCTTTCCCTCTCACTTGGAAAGTGCTGTAGCGAGTGGTGATGCGTACGATCGAGATTGGGTGTGTCCTTTAGCAGTTTGGTGGGCGATTTCTTATGGACTGGGTTCCATAGCCACATCTGGGGTCGCTTCGACATATCATCGTGCGTTGAAGCTACCCGGTAGAGGCCAGAGCTCCGTGAGGTGCTCCCAGGTACTATCCAGGACACTTGTTGGTGTGCTCATATGGCAGAGATAGTGGATATGGGAGGTTACCAGGAAGAGGCCACACCGGGAGAGGGCTACCGGATGATGTCGAGAGCGTGAACTCCCCGCGATGAATCTGCCCATTGAGTGCAGGATGATGGAGTTCCAATTGTTGTAGTTGGGCGATCTGTCGGTGGCGGCATGTGGAGCACAGTTGTTAATACTGTCACATTTTACCCCCACATTGGTCGTAAATGAACAGACGTGATGCAATCGTTCATGATGGGACTTAACTGCCGTATCTGGTAGATGACGTCGCATAGGCATTGTCGGGGTTCGACGACCTCTATTGCGTGTCTTACGGATTAAGTGCGGTTGTGTAGCTTACCCAGCGTGTCAGGGTCATCATGAGCGCCAGGCTGAGGATCATCAAGATGCCCGAGGAGAAGAAATTGGACTTAATAGTTCGAAGAGTTGTTCTAATCTCCCCTTGGGGGGGGGGAGTTGAAGATAAAGTACCCCTTATCGCGAATTGATGATCTGTTTGACCAGCTCTGGGAGCGAGTGTCTTCTCTTAGATCGATCCTCGCAGGGTACCACCAATTGGAGATCTGGGAGTTGGACGTCCTATAGATGGCATTTCGTGACCGTTTTGGGCATTACGAGTCTTAAGTACTGTCGTCAAGGTTAACGAATGTGTCGAATGCCTTTAGGGATCTCATAAGTTTTATTGGATCTCTGTGGACTAATTTAAGGTAGTCTTCATCGAGGTTGCTAATGGCGTGATGTAAAGGCGACATGGGTGATTTTGTTTCTCCATGTGGCATGCCTCAAGCAAAGTTTGAGAATCATCATCGCATTGGGAAGCGTCAGTCCATCAGGATTCCTCAATGGAAGTGGAAGTGTGTTATCATGGATTTCATTGCGGGCTTGCTAAAGTCGTGTTAGGGTCGCGATGCCGACTAGGTGATCATTGATCAATTGATTAAGTCCGCACTCCCCTCCCTATCCGACTGACTGAGTCTCTGGACGATTTGACGCGGATATTCGCCTCCGTGATTATTAGTCTTTATGGCACTCCGGTCGATAATCATTCAGGCTGAGACACGAGGTTTACTTTGGGGTGTTTGTGTAGCCTTCAGTAGGCTTTGGCAGAAGCATCCAGTTAAGTATAGTGTTCATCGCCAACGGACAGCCAGGCAATGAGAACGATTTAGACCTTGAAGGACAGGCTAAGTGTCTGCGTGTTCGACTGTGGGCAGTTGGAGAAGCATCATCCATTTGGAGGCGGCTTGTCATGTAGCCTTGCCTTCACAGCTGGCTCATGCCCACACTGTCGTCCTTGTCTCATATTTGAGACATTATGTCCACAATCCTGCTCAGGTCATTTCGTTTGAGCGACTCATCCTCAAGCTGAATCTGTCGTTCATGGAGCAGTAGATCGAGATAATGGATCAACGTGAGAAGAGACTCCACACCAAGACCGTTCCTTGGGATAAAGTGAGTCCGTGGCACCAGTCTGGTGCCTAGGCCACTTGGGAGTAAAAAGGATACCATTCGTGATGCATAACCCTATCTTTCCCCACTAAGATTCTTAAATTTCGAGGACGAAATTTTTTCGAAGGAGGAAATGATGTTAAGACTGTGTCACTTTTAAAGGTCAAATATCGCGTTTTATTTATTTTAATAGTTTGGGCATTCAGTTTCAAAATCAAATTGCATATTTGTGGTTCTGGTGTTCACTTGGGTTTAGATGGAAATTTTTGTAGCATTTCGATGTCTTTTTAGAAATTATGCAGTTTGGATTGATGTTTGGATTTAATTTTGTTAATCCCCAAGATGAAGAGGTAAAAATCCGATATCATCACGAGATGTTCAGTTTTGAGATAGCTTCCATATAGAAGTGGAATTAGATCAACTGGATTCGTGTATCAAAAGTTATGGGCGTTTTTCCGAGTATACCCCGAAGATGAGAAATCCAGGCAGCAGCCCTGTATGATGTTTAGCCTAGATTTCGAAATAGCTGGAGAGGTTATTTGATCTGGGTGTAAACATGAAAGCTGTAGATAATCTTCTTAGCTTTCCAATGCCGCTGGAATCGTGTAATTCGGAGCTATATTGAGGGAGTTATGACCGTTTAAGTAAGGGCTGTTCAGGGTTTTTAGTCCGAGGACAGCTCGGTCATTCAGTCCGACCTTGCCTATTTAATCCCCTCAAAATGTTACGACTTCAGCCTCTCTTTCCCCTCTTTTTCACACTGGTCCAGCCCCTCTTTGTGTGTTTTGGGTGGAGGAAGTGAGGGTGATGGAGAAGGAGCACCAAATGGAGAAGGTGATAGTGTTTTGTTGCTTGATCTCTCTCTCTTTCAAGCTCTCTCATTGTTCCCTCTTTGTGTGTTGGGTTAGCAAAGGAAGGTGTGAAGGAAGTGAAGATGATGTGTTTGTGTTTATGCTTGTGTGGCCCCAACCACCTCTTCTCCTCATCCTTCCAAAGACATTCCTTCCCTCTCTTAGTACATTTGTTGGTGAGTGGCTGTTTTTTTAAGTATTTGGTGTGTGTTGTTGCTATTTTGAGTAGGCTTATGTGATCGATATGTGTTGTCGTGTGAGAGTTTAGGAGGGTGGTTGAGGAACACCTCAGCAGTGATGAAGAAGGAGAAAAACAGTGAAAGGGAAGGAAAGACAGAAAAGAGAAAAGAAAAGAGTGAGAAGGGAAAGAGTTTGTGTGTTTGAGCTTGGCTTCCCTCTTCTCCACCCTCTCAAGGTATTCCCTTCTCTCTTTGTGAGTGTGTTTGTGCTGATGTGGGTATGTGTGGGTGCTGTTGGAGGAGCATTGTGTTGTGTAATTGCTATTGCATGAGGTGTTTATGTTTATGAATGATTGGTGGTGACTTGTGTTATAAATAAGGCAGATTTTCTGTCTCCTCAAGATCCTTGTGTTTGGGGTATTTAGAGGCATATTTTAAGACTTATGTCTTCATTTCATATGATCATCTATGTGTCTAGATGCTATATATCAAATTTGGTGTCATTTGGTTACCTGTATTGAAAGATATAGCCTAATGTTCATGGTCTGTCCGGATTCGCGCAGAAATTGATCGGTTTCTGAAAATAATTTATTTCGGGCATTTAGAGATTTTATCAAGTTAGTATGTCTTCACGGAATATGATTCCAACACATCATAGAATGTGTGTGATTTATTTTAGAATATTTGGATGTGTATTTTGTGCTGTGGATACCAATGTTTGGGGCTGATTGCAGTAGATGGACTAATCTTGTATAAATATGTGACAAAGAGTTATTATGCATGGTGTGGGCAATATAAGGAGTTGATGTCTTCATGAAGAAGGCTTGTATATGTATCAAGATATTTTATATTTAATTGAGCATCATTGGTTGTTCTTGCAGATTTCGTAGACCGGACGCGCGGCGATCCAAGTATCTGTGAGTGGTTCGATTCACCCTTTCGGAAAGCGCTCGATGCACATAATCGTGCATCGCGTATCCGCGGGGCACCCTAATTATATTCAATCATGATTGCTAAATTGCATTAATATATTAGACTCATACTTGTTAGCTTTAATTGTGGGTTCTTATATAACATGAGGTATAGAGTATGACATTTATGCTAGCTTGTTAGTAGGCATGGCATGCCATAGGTAGCCATTTGTAGGGTCACCTTCTTATTAGTAAATGCTTAGTATGGTTGTGTCATATTTAGCTAATGGTATGATATATATACTAGCTTACTAGCGGGCCTATGTTGGATTGTATAAAGTGTGCATATTCATGGTTTATTAATAGGTTATTCGGACAGGTAGTCCTTATATCTCTCTTGTGATAATTGTGTGTATGTTGAATGGTTCAACCAACTCATTTGCACAACGGGCATCGTATTATTTGCTAGAAGTTTTATTATATACAGCATGAACTCATATTAGTCTCATTCACATTAATGGATGAGTTTTCCATGTCTGAAGCCGTTTAGTCTTCTATGTAAGTGTTTTGTGCTTGTATAGTATGAAATAGATATTTCAGATTACAAATATTAATGAGGTGTTGCTTGAATGTCATATGTGATTTGATTGAAGGGGAATCACATATTTATTTATCCAATCCGATGAGATTTTTAATAGATGTTTTAATTCTCATTTTTTTTGACGTTATCCTTATTAGATGATTACATAGTGGAATGTGGATGAGAATCATTTACTTTGATTGTGTCTCAATAATTGCTTAGAGTGATGGCTAAGGTAATGGGACTCTTACACCTCAAAGGTATTAGAATTTTTCTATCATTATCGCACTCATGATAAATAGATTAGGCCTATCTGAAATAGGTGGATGTATGACTCTCAGTTAGGTCATACTTTATTATTTTAATGTGCAAATGTAGCAGTTTATATACCCTGCATCCTTGCGATGCTCTCGTATGAGAATTCAGAAGAATTCATTTATCGTATTGGTATTCGTTAATCGATAGCAATGATAGTATGCTTGGCCTATCTGTAATAGGCATGTGGATGACCCGCCTTTAGGGTCATGCCTCCCCATTGCTAAGTGTGAGAACTTAACTACCTTTCCCTGCATCCGAGTGATGCATCTGTATGGAAATTCAAGAGAATTCATTAGCATTGTATTTGCTAGATGATTATAGTTGATCCTTGATGATGCTTCTCCCCTACCTCGTATCCGCGTTGAAGCTACCCGGCGTTGGAGCTATCCTGGATTCTGCCGCTACATCATAGGAGGCCCAATGTGTATTTCAATACCCTTGTGGCTTCGTACCTATCTTGGAAGGCTGTCAGGAAGAGGGCTACCCGGGAGAGGGCTACCGGAAGGTTAAGGGGGTTAGCGAGTTGATTTCTAGATGATTATAGTTGATCCTTGATGATCGTATTGTAAGCGTGGCATGCTTCTCCCCTACCTCGTATCCGCGTTGAAGCTACCCGGCGTTGGAGCTATCCTGGATTCTGCCGCTACATCATAGGAGGCCCAATGTGTATTTCAATATCCTTGTGGCTTCGTACCTATCTTGGAAGGCTGTCAGGAAGAGGGCTACCCGGGAGAAGGCTACCGGAAGGTTAAGGGAGTTAGCGAGTTGATTTCCTTTCTAATAGTCTCATGTCACCTTAGGGATGAAGGCGAGGATGGGGTTAGAGTGCTTTCTCCCATATCGTCGTGCGTCGAAGATTTCGAGCGTTGAAGCTATCCTGGATAGTGCCACCACATCATAGGAGGCTCAATATGTATTTCAATACCTTGTGGCTTCGTACCTATCTTGGAAGGCCGCCAGGGAGAGGGCTACCGAATGATGCAAGGCATCGTAACGTATTATACATCGATGTAGATAATCTTTGAAGTGTTGTACTAGTTTGAGATACCACACATTACTATTAATGAATTAATTGCTTTTCAAGAGTCCTAGGAGTTCCCCTCCGGGTCAAGGGTGAGGTGAGGTGAGGTCACATCTCCACGTGACATGTATCGGTTGGGGTTCTTCCGCATATATTTTTCCTTATAAGAGCAATGTGCTTAATATTATACTATATTTATAGAGCGTGGATTCTTGCCACTCACTGAGCTTGTAGCTCACCCCTCGTGTGTTATTTTTCACCAGGGACTGGGTTGGCGTGGAGCTAGAGCATCTATCTGGCGTGGTTCGTGCGTAGAGTATCCCACCTTTCGGTTAGCGAGTGCGAGGCTGTCAGCAATCCCATTTTCTTTGTGTATATACTGGTAATCGTGCGTGTTGCACATATGATTTTATTTAGGCTAGACTTGGACTCTCACAGGACAGTTATCGTGTATTCGGGTTTGTAATAATGTTTTTGATTTACAGACTAATTTGTATATTATACTTCCGCATCATTTCTTTTTATTGGCTACTACTTTCCTGTAGCCTTGTTATCTTATTTGACCCCTGTTGGTTATTGTATGATTGGTAATGCCTCGGGGCGTAACACATATGTTCTTGCATTTTCCCTAATGAAATATATACTTCCTAACGGAGTTTATACCCCATAGAGATTTCATATACTTGTTAGGATGTGAGGACTGCACATGGAGCATACAGGGTAGTACGTAACATTATCCATTATTTTTTGTTCAGCCATGAAATGAGTCCAACAAGTGAGTTGTCGAAAGGAAAATGTTACTATAGTCATTCCTGCAATTACTTGTGCAGTCCCAACATATTTTGATTTTTTTGGAAAGTATATATTTTGACAAGTATATGATTGAATGAACTGCATGCATACCTTCTTGCATCTCCAGAGTATATAGTCACCTAACGAAATGTATAGTCTATTAGATAATTCATATATATTGGGTTACGACTGCAGGAATGACCAGCGCCATGTATCATAAGTGTTTGCGTTACTTCCCAAAATCACATATATATCAATTTCATGAAGTTTTCCTGTTTTGTTTGGCAGCACAAGGATCTATCGGGAAATGTAAGAGTATTTTCTGCGCAGATAGACTCGCACGATTGTCACATCTACATCTTCACTCCTCAGACAGCTGATCATTCCATGGTAATGTGAATCCAATATCATCCATTGCAAATTTAGTTGCTCGTCTTTGGCCCTCTTTTCTTTGTTGTGTTGAGTTTCTGTGAAGGATGTCATGTAAATAGAACCAAAATATGTGAGTTGAGACATTAAAAATGCCTTTTAAATGGCTCGTTAGAGGCCTTTTTTGTGTGGATAGTATATGTTAATTATCCAACAGTTAATGTGCATATGATATCCTTTATATGTACGAATGTTACCTGTATCTGAATTTCTTGATGTAATAATAATGCCCTTGTTACTCAGTTAGGTTTGTTTTTTTGGTAATGGAGCAACATCGATAAAAGAATTTGATCTATGTCAAGATTCCATGACACAACTTTCAAAAAGAGAACAAATACTAAATAATGAATACGTTCATAGGTTACAAGTCCCTTCATATAATTGATTCAATGAAGCTCAATGTGAATGTTATGATAAATATTAAATTCGCTTATTTAAGGGCGAATTTGACTATATTATTGTCATGCCTCACTTCCTGGCCTATTTTTGGTTGTCTAATCACTCCAAGAACACGTCTGTCACTCGTTCTACATCGATTGGTTAATCATTAATTTTGCTCCCAGTCTTTTCTTTTCTTTTTTTGAAATGGTAGACATGAGCATCAATTCTATTTCAAAATTATGTACACATCTTGAGTTCAAATCTGGATCCCCTTTGTTTATCTAATACACATATTGTGGATCATTTTGTATATCATGGATTTTTCAGCCAATGTTGAGTTCCTTGCATTTGCAGCACTTAATTACATGTTTTTTAAGCTGATGACATTGTTAGTGTTAAATTTTGAGTTATTCATGTTTTTTTTCTACTACTGAATATGAGGGGAAAAAAATAGTGAGAAACAGAGATTATATAAAATTTGTTAAGTTAGATTATATTTAATTTATTTTTACAAAACTATATAAGATGAGCAAGAGAAGAAAAAGAGAAAGAAGAGAGAAAAGGAGGGAGAGTAGGTAGATACAAAGAAAGATGACGAAGAGAAGGGAAGAGTTTGTTTCTGATTAGGTTAGTTTTTTAATCTAGACTAGAACAACAAAAAAATGTTAATTTTTTAATCAAAACAATTACATATCTATTTATATTTTGTTTTAATAAATCTTAGTTATCATTTGTTGCGATCTCAAACATTGATAACTGCTGGAGGTAGAATGAGATCATCCTCCTCTGGACCGGATTCAAGGACGATCTGGTTTTTTTATGTAAATCCGAGAAGAAGCGTTTGGTGGAACTTTCGTGTAGATAGTTCATTTCCATTCGTCAGGTACTCCTCCTTGATCTTCCGCTCATGTAACTCACACCAGTGTGGTACTGGTTAACACCCATCCGATGTTCAAGTCAGATTTCTATTCAAGTGAGAATTTCAACTTCAGGGTTTTTGGAGAAGGGTTTTTGGAGAAGAAGAGGTGTGTACCTTGTGTTAAAAGAGATATCCTTCTATTTATAAATGGAGCGGGCATACTTGTTGTGCTAAAGGGGTTGAGCATATCATAGGTTGAAATCTTTCACGTGACTCTTGAATTGGTTAACATGCACGATCTTCAGATCAGCTCATCATAATCGCTTTCGACAATTGATTACAGCTATTGTGTTAGAGAATATATCCTTGGCCTTTCCGTGATTTCACTAACATTGGTTTAGAGGCGAACATATGAGTTGGTTGGGTTGGACTGTATATTATAATATTTATATTTTATATTATCTAAATTGTATTTTATAATTCATTAAAAAAACTAGATATCAACCTACCAGATTAATAATAAATCAAATATCCTAACAAACTAGATCTCAACCTAACAAACTAAATCGAACTCTGCCCCGTTTGGAAACGGGTTTGGACAGCTTTTGGGTTTGCAGGAAGCTGTTTCTCCCAAACCAGTTCCAAACAAAAAAACTGGGGCCAAAATTTGAGACATTTTTGTGAAAAAGTGTTTAAAACCAGAGTTTTTCATAAGCTGTAGATAGACAACTTCCTACAAAAGTAGTTTTAAACTCAGCTTATGCCCAAAATCAGTTTTGTAATTGTGCAACTCAATCTTATTATAAATTTTAACAATGCTAAATTTTAAAATTCAAATATTATCTCAAGAACTAATTTAATGTCAATTGAACAATAAAAAAATATTTATATCCATAAAACAACTCTTCTTATTTTTTACGCAACAATTCTTCCTATTTTTATGATAACATTTTTTATTATTTCAATTATAAAATTTGGTAATACACCGTGTAGGGTGAGTTTATATCTCATTTTTTATTTTTACAAAATCAAAGTACTCAACTTTAGTTACATTCATTTTTTTTCTTTTCTTCACGTGTGTGTCTTTTGAATATCACATTATTTGACATATAAATAATCACATCAAAGATAAGAACAAAAACATTCCATATAAATATTTAATATAGGCTATCAAATATAAGAACAAAAAACTTCCATATAAATAACTAATATATGCTATATAGTCCGCCCCAAAATATTGTCTGGATCCGCCGCTGCGTTGGTTGAATACACGTGAGAGCTTCCCACGCTGGTCAGCCCTCATGGTCGGTCTGCTCTCGACCTAGGTGGTCGAGACCTTACCTTCAGATAATGTCTGACTAGAGTGCTACTCCGCCCGACCTGAAGCAGGAATTCATTTCCAAGGTGACATATGTGTCGAGGAGAAAGTTTGTTCTGAATGGGCTTCTTAGGCCGAGGTGAGCTCTAATCCATAATTGGATCTTTAGTTTAAATGGCCTTGCCAATTGATGAGCCCGTTGATATGATATCTTTGTTATATTCTTGGTTGATTCTCGTATCTCTATTCTTTATTTAGGTGTGACAAATTTGGTCTTCTATAATAACAAGTGAAATATATGCATCATTAGACGATATATATTTTTATCAAAGCATATACATTCTTAAACAATGCTTACTATTTAAAAATAAAAACATATACTGCATTTAAACTATAAAAATGACTGAGTCTAATTTTCATTTTCATAATAGAGTATATAATAAGATAGTAAAGTATATAGATTTCATGCACTTCATACATGACTACAACAAGACTGCAAAATAAGAGTGTATCGAAGCCCAATACTAATTGTGCAAGTATTTTATAGGGAGGGGCTTTTCCTCTACTCTCTTTTTACTTGGGTGATGGATTTGAAAAACTGAGGGGGAAGAGAAAGGGAAGAGGAATGAGAGAAAGAGAGAGGAGGGTGCCGGCCAGAGGGGGCAGCGTGGTGGTGGACACCAGAGAAGGGTGGGGTAGAGAGAAAGAAAGGGAGAGATAGAAAGAAAGTGGGAGAGCCCCACGCACATCCTCCCCACCCCCTCTCCAGGATACTCCAACTGTCACTGTTGCCTCCACTCCGCAGCCCCCTCCAGCTAGCACCCTCCGCTCTCTATCTCTCTTTCTTCTCTTTCTCTTTCTCTTTCCCCTCCCCTCTCAGTTTCGCAAACAAACCACCCAATGGGTGGTGGGTTTGAAAAAGGGGTGGGGTATAGCCCATCCCTATTTTATATGCCCCATGTCTCAAAGCCAATGAAGATTCAAAACACCTCCACAGATCTTCATTTCGGTTGGATAAAACAGTACTCAGTTCCCTGTAAAAAATACTCTCCTGCAGATTCAACACAAGGCCTCACCAACCTTGGGATGGAAGGAACATAAAAATTTCAAGGAACATAAACAACTTCCACCACCACATCACAACCATCACAATCAGCTTAACCAACCATCCACCCGATCGAAGTGCCTGCATTTCATTAAAAAAAAAAAAAATGCAATCGATCCTACTAAAATCACATGCATTCATAGCCAGCCCAGCCCCTCATAGTCAAACAATCAATTGTGATGTACACAGCCATTGCAAACAGAGATAGATAAGGGGAAAAAAAGACCCTTTAATTAGAAGATTAATATGAAAAGAAAAAACAATCTATCCAAGTTCACAATTTATAACAACAAAAAGCTACACCCAGGCTTTTCTACTAGCAGATATGCTGTATAAGAGAGTAAAACCCCCAAAAAAGGCCAAAAAACTTATGAGGTAAGTGCTGTTTTTACCCACCTAATCTCAAGGGAAAATTAAGGGAAGATAGGGAAGGAAAAAAAAAAGAATGATATTTGAATGTACACAAAATGTTTTTTATCCCAACATAATGAGAAGAATTACTCTTTACAGCTTTGGACTGCAGAGACGCACACTGCTGTCCAAGCGAAAGCCTTGGGGCTGGTTAGCATCGTCTTTCACCTGTCTTCTCTCTGATTTCTTTTTGTATCTCTGTATGTAAAACCACAATCACCAACTTTAGATGGATAAAGGAGGGAAATCGTGGTCGTCTTTGAGCTGATACATCTGTGCAGTCCTGTGACATGAAACATTTGGTATTAGATAACAAAACATTATGTACAAAGATTTCTACTGCACACTACTGAAAATCATTATAACTGCAGCTTAAATTTATGGTCTACTATAATATCCTCTTTGTATTTTGTTTTTAGATGAATGGGCTGCAATCCCCCAGAGAAAGAAATTCTCATGTTTTTGCCTGTTATGAATGAAAACTAAATCAACCAGATAAAGCATGTTTTCGAGGAATTTTGCCTACTAAGGGTGTGTTGAGAAACAGGTTTGGACAGCTTTTGGAGATTCTGCTTTTGTATGAATCATACTTAATCTAAACTCGTTTCCAAACACCCCAAGCAGTCCCAGCTTTTGACAAATGCAAATAATAACTTTTAGTCAAAAAAAAAAACTTTTCAAGAATCCAACAAAATTGTGCTTCCTGGAAATCTGTTTTAAAGTTGCTTCAAGTGAAAAGCAGCCCTTTTTAAAAAAGAATTAAGAAAATATGGGAGGGTACACTGATAGTCCAATTTAAAATGTGTTCTACCAAATGATTTTGGTTTCTTACCTCTCCTGATTTGTGGTCTGTACCGGTTTCTGAACCCTTGGAGATGAATGCACCGTAGGGCCAGATGAGCTCGGGCTGTGAGAACCACTGACATCCGGTTGCCTGAGAGGTTCCTTGGACAGCGTCAAAGTCACGGGGCCCAAAGTTCCAAATTCGAGTTTCGCCGAAGGGACCGCAAATCCATTAGCGTGGGGCGAGAGCCTCCTCCCCCCACTGCCAACAACAGGCCATCCGGCCTGATTGGTTGACTCAGATGAGTTTGGATACGCCTTTCCCCACCCAGATCCATTAGGAACAATCGGAACCTGCACCATGTGTGGAGACGGTGGAGGTGGAGCAGTCTCCTGACTGAATCTCTCCGGCAAGCTTGCCTCTGGGAGTGGTGTTTGTACCCTAAGAAGGTTACGCCTCTGCCAATGACCATTGGCTTGTTGTGCATGATTCCTTCCTCTTCCAACAAACTGCTTCTCCCTATACGGTTGATGATGACTCTGGGACATACAAGAAAACCACTCTTGAGATGGGTAAGGCTCCAAAGTACCACATAAGATGAAAGATATCCATTTTTCTATAAAACATTTTTTTAATAAGAAAATATTTCAGGTCACTCATACTAATACTGTACAGTAGTGCTGGTATGATCACACCCAATGTTTTTAAACAAATTAAAGGCTAAATCATAAACAGCAAAACAGAGGAGAGCTTGAAATAATGTACCATGTTCGGGAAGTATGTCCCGGTTCCCCGTGGCTTTGGCAGATCTTCCATGTTAAAAGCACCAGGATGTACAGGTGGGATGGATGAAAAATAATTGGAAGCCGTAGGTAGAGGGGGTCCAGAGATGACACCATTGGAGCCCATTTGATGGAACATGCTACGCTTGGGGGGGTGGCCACCGATTGGCATCCCACAAGTGTTTATTTCGGTTCTGAGAAGGTGGTGGCTGATGGTAGACGACGAGTGTCTGTGCGAGTGTTTGTGATTCTTGGGACCAATGAGGATCTTGAAACCACTGTGCGAATAGAAGGCTATTCAAATGGTTCTCATGATCACCGGCAAGATTTGCTAATCTATTAGACTCAGTAGATCGTCCAACAGTGCCTGATATCCCCACTTCCCTATAATCAGTGCTGTTAGACTCAAAATGATTTGAAGGATCACTTGGTATGAAATTGTGGTCCATCAAGTAGTAGTCTTCTGATTGGGATGTACTTGAACTGGAAAAAGTCGCGCTGTCATTGAAAGCATCACCATATGTATGCAATGCATTATTGCTCAAGGTCACAGGCATTTCATCGGATGCTCTGGGACTGAATAATGCATGGTTCAAAGGGATGTTTCCATCCTCAGAAGAGTGAGAAAGATAACGAGGCGAATAGTGTGTGCTTGGATGTCTATGTACTCCCTTTGTAATTTTGGTGGCAAGATCTTTAGCATCCCCATTCAAACGGCCGCCCGAGATGACATTTCCCTCCATATGACCATTGTCCTCACAATTTTCTGGATCAGATATCCGCATATTCTTCAAAGCCTCTGATAATCGACCCTGATGGTTGATAGGCTCCCCAAGCTGGGCAGTAGAATCCATAGGCATTGGCCTCAAAACCGTCATGTTCTCTGAGCATCCGTCAGCTCCCCCATTGGTAACAGATAGCACGCACTCTTGCACATCTGGTCTATGGCCACTTCCATGTCTCTCCAATGTGTTCAGGAAGAATTTGTTGATTTCATCCACAATATCTTGTTTGGGTAAGAGAAGGATGCGACCAAGTTTCCGAGCCCCATATCCAAATGCACTACGGATGCGATAAAAATTGCCTATGAAATGCAAGTTTCCATGAGTGATCAGAACCTCATAACGAAAAAGAAACTTTAGTGGTTAATGTACCTTTGCTGACACTTCGGCCAAGATTATTAGTCTCCTTCAATGGATCAACTATGTTGAGATTCTTTGGAGGAAACTTCGCACCTTCTATTGTTGGGACTGAAAATAGGCGTACACAGAGATTTAGGAAATCCTTGCTCAGCAGCAGTTCACTTCCATCATTTTCTGGAACTTCAGCTGAAAATATTATTAAAAAGAAATTATTTAAACAAGCAGATAAAAAGGTTTTTAATAAGCAATGATAAAATGCAACGGATGCCTCATACCATTTAATTTTGGCAAAGTTGAAATATTGACGGACCATTTATACTGACACAATAGTTGTCCCAATCAAATTTGCTGAAATGGTCCAAAAATCTGTAGAGAACCTACAAGAGAACAATTTCTGTGAGATCCTCACTGACTAAATAGAATTGCCACAGAAAGAACAATTCACATGAAAATTGTCAATCAAATACTAACCGCCAAAGGACCATGTAGCGATGAGTGGAAAAGATGGAAAATGTAGAGGACCAAGGTTTCCAATGCATATGTGGATATCAGACCATGATGAGCGCCAAGAATACGGCTTTCATAATAGCACCAGGCTTTGATCAGTAAAATACTGTTCTTAAAGAGATGGTCTTTGAGAATTTGTTGATCAATCTGCACAGACAATAGATGTCACTTTCCACACACATGCATAAAAAAAGGGTGATAAAAATAATAATATGAAAGAAATAATAGCAAATATGGAAAGACAAAAAGTGAACTGATATAGCTTGAGATGAAAATAAGGTTTTAGACTTTTAGTTAATATTATCAGAAATATAGATCATACTACCTGCTCAAGAAAGCACAGCGTAGACAACCCCCCTATCTGATTGAAAGAGATGTCAACTACAATATTCTGAACAAGACATTTCACAAGTTTGACCTGCCACAATTAAACATGTCAGTATTAGAAAAGCGCCAAAATTAAAACCAGATGTACGAACAACATAAAATTTTCAAGAGAGTCAAGTTTTTTAAGTACAAATAAGGTTAATTACATCATCCTGTGGAAACAAATAACCACATCATAATAGTTGCACAAATGATTTGATGAGATGAATAACTATAGCAAACAATTTTACTCAACAAAAGTTTTTGAGAATCAAAGAGCCTCTCCAAGACCTTTCAATGAGTTTAAAAAGCACAGCGGAACTTTCTAAGTCAGTTTTTAAAATAAAAATTGGTGCCCCCTATGCACATTTGGCATGGTGGGGTTTGATCCCCTAACCTCCTTTTTGGAGACAAGGGTGCTAACCAGCTAACTAAAAAACTTTCTAAGCCGGTTACAATAATTGTTCCAAATAGTCAACATTTTGAACAGTGATATGTTTTCATAGTATTAATGGGACGATGATATTGTCCGATGCATAGTTGTCTGGGCGGCTAGGCGAGCCTAGGCGGTGGCCAACCGCCTATCCGCCTAGGCGTGCCTAGGCGCTCTTAGGCGGCGCTTAATTAAGATTTTATTATTTAAATTGGTAATTATATTAAAGTTATTTATCTGTGTATCCATTCTTTAATTTTTTCAAGAATACTACTTAAAATGAAGAAATGTTATTTATAAATAAAGAACATATGGAAGTAATTTATTGGTGCATGTCCATTTCAACAAAATTAATATAATCTAACCCTAGTGGCATTAAAGAATGAGAAAAGGGGGAAGAGATTGAGGAGAATGAGATAAGAGTTGAAATTTTTGAAGAGAGATAGGAGGGAGAGATAAAAAAATCAATAGAGACTCACTTGGGACTGGGAGAATTCGTTGCACCGTTGACCGCAGGGTAGGTGATGCTTCAATCTTTTGACCATGTTTTTTTTATTTTGTCTTTTATTTTTAAGGTTAGGCGAGGGATTGGGCGGGCTAGGCGTGATTTAGAGGGGTAGGCGGGCCTAGGCGCCCGCTTAATTAACATGCTATTAGGCGGGCGATCGCCTAAGTCTATCTGGACCGCCTAGTCGCCTAGGCGGCGCCTAGGCGTCGCCCAGACAACTATGGTCCGATGCATATAACTTCACTACAAAATAGACAAACACAAGAGGAAAAATGTTGATAGATGCTTCATTAACATTCAAATAACTGTTCCATCAAATTCAACTCACCTGAAACATGAAAAATCCACTGTTCCAATAAGATATCACAGATCTACTTTCAACCCCCCCCCCCCCCCCCAATGCCCACTCCCATCACCAACCCAAAGTAAATAATAATAAATAAATAATGCCAAAAAACCAAATTATCCATGTAAGAACTAGGAATTCTTCACAATGCGATCTCATACATATCTGCAGTTACTTCTCAGAACAAGGAGCTCACTTCCACAGCTACTTAGGACAGCTTTATTATGGGAACTAGATTATCGTTGTTAGTGTACCAGGCAGAAACTAAGAGGCTATGAGATTGAAACCCGATAAGTTTTAAAGTGTTTGAAAGTTAAACAGAATGATCTTCAGTTATTCATGCATCATGCCTAGGAAAGACTAATTGCATTCCAAACTACAGTAAACAAACTATAGATAGTGATGTTATCTATATGTTCTCTATTTGTTTGTTATCTATATGTTCTCTATTTGTTGGTGGTAGTGGAAAAATAATTTCTGGTTATCTGACTCGGTGTAGGATGAACCGAGGTAAAAGTGACACTATATGTATTCAAATATTGCTGAGAAACTAGTGAAAGGCATTTACTTTCAACATCTATTGACAGGAAGGGATGGCCAGGTTGTGTGAGAGAGAGAGTTATTTTTTTTGTCATTAGTAACACATTTTTCATCATGACCCACTAAATAACAAATAATTCTTTTAAAGCACATCATAGGCTAAATGACTGATGGAACACCAAACCAACCAACTAACAAATATCATGAAACAACTTATTCATTCAACAACTCCATTAAATTTATTAAGATCTCTAAAACAATGGCATATCAGTGCTTATGGAGCCCAAGTGAAATACTGATGATAAAATAATTGGAGCAAGTAAAAAAAGTCAATGTGTAGCCAATCCATTTCTTCTAAGTAATGGCTCCTAGAGAAAGTTACCAAGTCCTATGTCTATCCGTGCCACATTGTAAGGTTTGAATAATGGCTTCAGCACAAAAAAGTTGGGGCCATGATACCTTCAATTTTTTATATTAAATTAAAGCTTACAAGTTACAAATAGTTTTAAGGGGCAGCAGGCAAGAAGCTTTATGTATGCAAATCTTTATAGTTCTCATCCTAAACAATTGTTAAGGATTCCAAAAGTTGATTTTTAGAAGATGTTTGCTAATAAAATAATGACCAATCGACCAGATCGTGAACATTTGCAAAATAATATAATTGTCACGTAACTACACACACCTCAATTTCACAAGAGATAAAAAAAAGTTTCTCAAAGTCAATTAATTTAGAACAACTAACTAGAAGAAGGCATGAGTTAGGACCTCGGCATGAATAAATTGAACATCCTTTACTTCAAACTCGGAATCCTTGTTCCTCTCTTCAGCTTCAAGAACAGAACGGACATCAATTGCTAAAGATTCCTCAAAGCCTGGCGCACATAGTGCCGTCAAGTCAATATCTCCATCGGGAAGATAAGTCTTCAGTGGCACTGATCCAAATGGGAATACCTGTAAAATTGACATCAATAAATAATCAAATGGTTAGATAAAGAACTGCCACTCATGACTGTGAACTTTAAATTAATTTGAAGACTTGTGCAAGAATATGACAGAAAGACTGCAGTCATAGAAGAATGCACAAATCTAAACTATAATTGAAGAGCAGTAACAAGACATTCCCCCAAACTGCTGCCTATCAGTGCAGCAGCCACAAATGGAAGCATGCTATTCTTCAAGGAAAAAAGTAGAAGAATGCCTATCAGAGACCTTGTCCACAAATTTTCTTTTCAGGTATGCTCTTCCCCGCTCATCCCCGATTGATACGGTTGATGCATCTTTGATTTCAGTTGTTCTTTCCCAATTGGATCAAGGTTGTACTTCCCCTCTTGTTTTAATGGTCAAGAAAGACAAATCTATATATGTTTTCAAACAATTTAGGCTGTAGAGGATTCTCCACTTAGTAGAGAGTTCTCAAATTCCAAAATGTATCAAATGTTTCACATTCCATATCTCATCTCCATTTGGTTAAATTTATGTCACACTCCCTCCCCCTCCCCCTCCCCCCCAAAAAATTATATATACATAATATATAAAAAATATGTTGGACACCATGTTCCATGACTAAAATAATTTAACTACCGAAAATAGATATCATAAACCATCCAGTGAAAATCTCATATTCACAAAACATTAAATAAACATGTGAATGGCTTAAGATACCAGAGAAATATGAATGAAAGAAAATAAAGAAGACAATGGTCGTAGACTCATATCTACAGCTGATAATTGAAACATCAAACTGATGCAGCAACCAACATAGTTGCATAGACCGTTCAAAGTTTATCAAATGTAGGACAGACAAAATCTACTGTTTTCCCCCTTTTTGAAGGCAGGGCAGTTCTACCAACTTTATTAAAAACAGATGATGAGATGAACAGCAAAAAGCACAAACTCCAGTGTTCTAAGCCTGGCAAAAGTGAATGGCTAAACTTCCTTCCTAATCCTCGATGATGTTTGATAATATATATAATCTAACATGCAACATGCTGATGTAACGGACTCTACAACACCATTACACATAAAACATACAGGTAGACATTTCTACCACATGCAGTAAATCATGCATATCTAGAAGGAACAAGATAAGGATGAATTTCATATCAAACCATCTCGTAACAAATTGGCAGAGGTAAGCCCTCTTCGCTGAGGGGTCCTGGGTTTAAGTCTTAATCCTACTCATAGGAAAAGATTTAACCATGAAAAATAGGAAAAAAAAACACTTGCCTCACAAACAAAAAAAAGTGTCAATAAATTCCCAAAGAAATCTGATTTCAAATAGAAGAGAGCAGAATGAAATGAGATTACATATTCTAGAAGAAATAAAAGATAAAAACATATGATACGAATCTATTTTTTTCTAAAATAAAATGAAAAAAGTAACAATCAACCTACAGCGATCAAAGCTTATCAGTAGGCATATTATAAAATTATTATATACCCTCGAGAAAGAACATGGACACCTAAGCGAACTCAAGGACAGAAGGATAATGGAGACTTAAAATAACATTAAGGAATAGTTGTGAGAATGATACAAAACTTCAGATAAAGGGCGAGATTGAAGAAGTATAGATTTATGAGATGACACAAATAATGCCGAACAATAATTTCGAATAACAAAATATGCTGATCATTTACATATAGACACAAGAAAATTCCAACAAAAATACAAAAGTTTCACACACATAGGGCTCTCCAACGGTACTTTCAATATCATATGGCATGAAACGTTGCAAAAGTCTACGCATTTCATGGTCAATCATGTTTGAACCAAGCCACCTCGAACAACCATAAAGATCCATAACTTTTTGCAGTTCAATCAATCAAGAATCCAAATAAATCGAAATCTAAGCAAGCAAAAGAGCTAACAAAAAGTAAATGAACGACGAACACAATCAAATATAAAGAAGATCAAATAAAATAAGCACATTTTTGTCACGAATCAACCACAAGTAAATAAAAACACGAACTTTAAACCCAAGAAAACCATTTTCAAGACCCACATTTAACTGATTCGCGCAAATACACAATCTGCAATCAAGAACAGATACAATAACACATCACAAACATTAAAACTAAACTAACAGGATCATGAAATAAAGAGAAAAAAAAGTTATACCTCACAACCCAGGTACCCTCTGAGCAGCCTCTGCACATAATCAATGACGTCTCTTCTCCTAAGCTCGGAGACCTTTGTAGGCTGGATCTTCTGTATGATCTCAGACGTCGATTTCTCGGCGAGCCACATGACATCGCCGCCGATAGATGGAGGGTCGGGATTTGAAGGGACCGGCGACGTCAGCGGCGTCCTCAGCGTCGCCGCCGCCGCCGCCGGGGAATCCTCGGGCACCACCAGATTGTTTTGCAAGAGCTGTACGTGCCCCATACGCAACACACTCATTGTTAGAGGGAGAGAGGGAGATACACAATCCCCTTCAGAGAACGAGAAGATGATCGGACGGCTCAGAGGGAACGGACATCTGGGCACGCCGGAAACATGGCCGGGATCGCCGGGGACCGATCGGTGGGGGTGGATTTTGGGGGAATTCGATGTGGGTCGGTGGGGGATCGACGAAATTGAGGGTTTATTTGGGGGGGAAACTCAAATGGAGGTGAGTTGTGTATTCGATCGGAGTCGATTTTCTTCGTTTTTTTTTTTTTTCTGTTCTTTGAGGGGAGACCGTTTTCGAGTTAGCAAACAAAACGAAAACAAAAAACAAAAAACGCTCTTTTTTTCGGTAAAAATAAAAAATAAAATTCAAGAATGTGACGAAAGATAAGTGAAAGGGAGATGAAAAGAAGAGAATGATGGGTTTTGATTTGGTTTTTTTTTTTTTTACTTTACTGCGGAGATTGTCCGTTCCAATCTCTCGTTTATATAGTTTTGAAAAATCAGATTTATACGTTTTTTTTTTAAAAAAAAGGTAAAATATACGGTTAGATTTAAAGTATATTATAGGGCTAATATAGATTAGTAATATGGATATACTCTTGCTTTTTTATTTAAAGCAAAATGTATATTGAAAAAAGAAAAGAAAAATTTAGAAACAGCCCCGATTACAATCCTGCCTGCAATCACATGGAAAAAAAATTATAATTAAAATTAATGAATAATTTAGATGTAATAATAAAAAAAAATGCTAATTGCATTCAAAATTTATTTTTATATATGTATCTCAAAATTAGACTTATGTCAACAATAAAATTTATGTAAAAATATGTGCAAAAAAAATATATTTCATGCCGTGAGGATAATGAAATGATATTAAGAAATATATTTGATACGTTATGGACACAGTAAAGGAATAACAGTGTCGATACAACGATTTAATTTACAGAAAAACATTGAAGTACAAAGTATATGAATTATGAATTAGTTATTCATATAGTAAAGGATCCAATTTTATTTCTCAATTATTCTAGTTTATATGGATTCTCAAAATTTGATTTTTTCAACCAGTCAAATCAGAGAGGGTTCCACTTTCGATTTTGGTCTGATAATCTAAACATAATTAAAATGGAGCTGATATGAGTCAAATAAAATGAAAGGGTTATTGTGTGTCCGACAATTGTGATATTTATTAATTTTTCTCAAATCTATTCTTTTGTTTATCTGCCGTTATTATTTTCCTATAAAAAAAAGTTAGAGAACAAGTATATAGGGGGAAATTGTATATTTTAATTTTAACATAATGTATGTATGTGATTTTTTTGTCAAACGATGTATCTGTAAATTTTCGTTGAGAAATATAACTAGTAATCATTATAAGAAATAACTACATACCGTGAGTGATTATTATGATTATACCTGTTATAGATGATGGCAGGAGTTTTTTTATCCCAGGATTCCAGTGTCTCATTCTCTAGCTTGGATTGAGTGGTTGTACATCTGCTTCGATCGGACGTTTCGTTGCTCCAACAATGTTGTCGAATTAGGGTTGATGTTTTCGAAAGTCGATTCTTTTTCTCGTTCACACATAAGAGGTGATTGGCGGATCATAAAAAAGGCAGACAGGGCAAGGAAGAAGTTTTTTTTTTTTGTCTTGTTTGCTCGCTCGCTCGCTCGTTATAACAGGGTCTGTTGTACAGAATAACACTCTATTTAGAAAGTAATTAAAAATAAAACCGCGTGAAAGAGTGACGCGTTTTCATCATATTTTATACAATGTACTCAATATTTATACTTTATTTTTTTCATGTTAATTATAATAATTATCAACATAATATAAATAGATAGTTTTCATAAATGATAACAATGTAAATAATTCACAATTATCAAGTTTGTAGATTAATTATTAGTGAACAATGAAACACAACACAAAGACATGATATGAAGTGCATAATCTAAGCTAGCTCTTATGTATCTTTATAATAGTCAAGAAAAGATCATTTAAATGTAATTGGCTTTGTTAGCAAGTCATGGCATTGATGATTTCATAGTATAACACATATATTAGATACACAGAATGATCAATGCCTAAAACTATGTTTAATATAATGTTTTTTCCAAGTCAGTTGTAATGATTTTCATGAATATCTTTACATATAACAATTTTATTGGCATTATCAAATTTATAATTAAAATACAAATTTTAATATTTTTTATTTTCTTTTTTATAGTTGTTTCATATCTGAAAAATTCTCTTCTTAAATTTACCCAATATTCCTTTTCTCTTTTTAAAAAAGATACGCGTATTCTTCAACCCATCCTGAGCCGTCCGATCCTAATCAACGGTCCAGATTAACCTGTCAGAGACTTTCTAACTGCGGCCCCTCCTGTGCTTATCCACCCTGCCTTACGTGTCACAATTATTAAATGTCACAAAAACGAATCTCTGATATTAATTACTTCCCTAAAATTTGCATTTACTCATAGATATAGATAGATATCTTAATTAAACGTCACAGACCGGTATCGTGTTTTTCATGTTTTTTTTCAAACGGTCAGTTAATGCGTAAAATGACGTAACTACCCTCCTTATCCTGATATCCAGACATTTTAAATGCTTTTAAATGTCGGCCGAGATATCGATATCGCGGGATTAAAGTTACCGGAGATTAAAAAGTCGAAAAGATATCGGGCAAAAGTGAGAGTGAAGTGAACATCTTTATAGATTCACTAAAATCTCGGCGTTTGAGGGGGGTCTTTGTCATAAATTCACGAACAAGGGGGCGTTTTGTAAATGTAAATTCTTTTTGGGCTGATGAAAAAAAAAACAGGAAAAGTGGGAGTCAGCGTAACCGTACTTCGTCTTACGTGGAATTATTATTTTCACGCTCGGATAAAGAGTAATCACGCACCTACCTGTGTTAGGATCACCATTGTTCACCCAGATCTGACCGTCAGGAGCTGTCTAAGAGCGTGATTGATAAATATCTGTGGACTAATATGTGCCATCTGATCACTGTGTCCACAGACAATCCTGGTCGTCGAATAATTGTATTTGCACGAGAGGACTGGCTTCGTCGATTGATGGATCAAAATATAGGTCGTCGATCGATCTCTCTTTGTTTTTTCGAAGCTCGGAAGCATTTGAGGTTCGCTCGTGCTCCTTTTTCAACGATCGATTCTGTCTCTCTCTCCCCCTCTCCTCTCTATCTCTCTCTTTCTCTTCGATTTGGTTCCAACTGTGTTGGATTTTGAGCGATTGCAGTCGAGGACGTGGTGGCACGACGTAGTAGTATATCTCTTAACAGGTTTTATGTTTAGATATTCGGTTCTGTTGAATGATTTGTTATTTTTGGTGAATATTGGTTCTTGTTTCTTTTGAAATGATTCAGGTTTTGATTCTGATAGAGAAACCCTTGATTGTGGTTTCATCGGCACCGATCCGTACATTATTTTTGGGTAATTGTTCTTGTTTTGATCATCTTTGGATTTGATGAAACAGAATCATCTATGATGATTAGAAAATTAGAATACCAAGTAACACGATCTTCATTTGGATTCAACGAATTGCACAGTTTTTACTGCATATTGATTTGTGTTTTGTAGTGCATTTGGACTGCATTTAAGTTGAATCTAGATATTGACAGGCTGTAGTTTTTCTCAGACAAACGGATGAATCCTGTGAATTATGAAATGTGGTAGTTGTAAGGGGTTTATGGTGAGAAGTGGTGCCTGGATCCTCTAAACTATGAAATATTTAGTTGATCCTGAGCCCACAAACTCTCCCTAGAAATATATAAAATACGTACACCATAGCATTCTTATTCAGCATGTATTAGTATAGTGGCACCTGATGTTCAGGGGATCCTTTTTTTTGGAGACATGAGATAGGAACAATCTTAATAATGAAAGATGCCCACGAACAAGATGGAGATGAGGGATTTCCAAACGAAAGAAAAAGAAGAAAAGGAAAACTTAACACCAAAAAAGTATAACCCTTTTACTTCAATGTCAAGGGAATAGGGATCTTGGAAATAAATAACTGAGGTCCGTTGCATGAAGTAAGATTAGACACATATATTGTGATAGTCCAAAAGGTTGGAATTTAGAGAAATGATGAAATAAGGGATTTTACGTGGTAGATCAGTACGAGGTTCATATCCTTGAATGTTTGGAAAGTCAAAAGATTAGAAGAAGAAAAAGGTAATGCAGGATATAGTTTGGAGTCATGGATGATTTTTTTCCCCTTTTAAAAGGATGGATTGAACTATGTTGTCTCCTGGAAACTATGGTGGAGGAGTTATCTAATTTGGAGTTAGCTTTCCCAAATTTGATGTCTCAAACTTGGAAAATGCTCCCGAAGTTGAAGCTGTCAAGCATAGCGGGACTACATGCATTGGATGACCAAAGAATGCCCAACAATTTGGCTAGCATCTCCGAAGAGACATCAAGGGTTGCCTCACGTGTTCATCGGGACCCAAGGTTCATAGAAAATGGGCCTTGGTTCATGAGGCTTCACCCCTTGGGTTTGGATCATAGTTTTAAATCGTGACCGATATATCGATATATCGGTTTCACCGACGAAAACGATATTTTGCGGGGATTTATCGAGTTTTTATCAATTTTACGCTAATGTCATGCCGACGTCAGCGCTATATCGTCGATATATCGATCACGGTCGATATATCGACTAGTCGGGTCGAGTGGCCAGTCCGACCCAACTGCATAATTTTATTTTATATTTTTAAATCAAGCTGTTGGGGCCCCAACGGCTATATAGCCGTTTGGGGTTTTTTTTGCTGAAAACCCCCCATCAACATTTATTTTTTAATTTTTGGTCCTTTCCCCAATCCTATAAATACTCTCCCAAACCCCTATTCTCACCACAACAACTCAATACACATCTTCTCAATCATTCAATCACTTTCATACAATCATGGTTTTAAATATCGATTTAATCGATATATCGATTAGGTCTCCAATCGATATACCGATTGGTCGATTTTGTTATTTTTTTTTGAAAAAAATGGGAAAAAACTTTTAAAAAAGCCAAAAAAGATAGAAAATTGTGGAAAATAAAGAAAATGAATAAGAATAATTTCATATGAAGATATTAATAATTTTACAATGATTTTGATTTGAAATAAAAATGCATAACTAATTAATTACAACATAAAACTATAAAAGTGAAAAAATTTATTTAAATAGATAATCCATTGCATTGGTTACAAAATCCCCTCCCTGTGTTCCACCTAATGGTGTGCCATAACCATAAGAGGTGCCACCACCATCATTGCCGCCATGTCCATTCTTGAATTTCATTATCCACATCTCTTGTTTCATCTGATGATCCAACTCCTCCTTGTCCCTGAAATTGTGTTGCAGGGATGACTTCATCTTCTTCATCATCGTCGTCGTCGTCCTCATTTTCAGGCTCCTCAATGATTGGTCGTTTTCCATGTCGTCTTGCACCTTCAGATTGTTGAGTTTGCTGTGTGGATCAACTCGGGCATTGATGTTCTATGGTGTCGCCGTATGCTTGATGCTCTACTCGAGACCATGTCAAGTTTTCACCTTGGAATACTGGACCGTCGACATCCATAATCCACTTATTGTCGTCTTCCAACAATTGGTAAGATGCATATTAGAACTATAAGTTTAGCTAGAAGAATCACTATTTTCATTTATGCAGTGATTCTTCTAGCTAAACTAATAGTTTTAATATACATCTTACCAATTGTTAGAAGACGACAACGAGTGGATTATGGATGTCGACGGCCCGGTATTCTTAGGTGAAGACTTGACATGGTCTCAAGTGGAGCACCAAGCATACGGCGACAACATAGAACATCAATGCTTGAGACAATCCACGCAGCAGACTCAACAATATGAAGGTGCAAGATGACATGGAAAACGGCCAATCATTGAGGAGCCTGAAAATGAGAAGGACGACGATGATGAAGAAGATGAAGTCATCCCTGCAACACAATTTCAGGGACAAGGAGGAGTTGGATCATCAGATGAAACAAGAGATGTGGATAATGAAATTCAAGAAGAAGATATAGATTCAGATGACAACAACGGTGGCCATGGCGGCAATGATGGTGGTGGCACCTCTTATGATTATGGCACACCATTAGGTGGAACACAGTTACACAGGGAGGGGATTTTGTAACCAATGCAATGGATTATCTATTTAAATAAAATTTCTTCACTTTTATAGTTTTATGTTGTACTTAATTAGTTATGCATTTTTATTTCAAACCAAAACCATTGTAAAATTATTAATATCTTCATATAAAATTATTATTCATTATTTTCCACATTTTTCTATCTTTTTTTTTCAAAAAAATCGGCCTATCGATTGGAGGCCTAATTGATATATTGATTATATCGATATTTATAACATTGGTTTGGATCCAGTAGTAGTGTTTCGATTTGGCAATTGAATGACATTGGAATTAGTTGTTGTTGGGATTTGATTGAAATTAGCTTATGGGGGTATGGTTGGAGTTGGAACACCCACTTATTGACGCGGGAAGTGAAAAAGAAGGAATTAGGGTAACTTGGAATCTTGATTCTTCTTTTAACATTTAAATCTAAATAGGTGAATTGAATGCTTATGAGAATGGCAATTCAAATTCCACTTAGTTGCCTAAATGCCAACTTGTGAGATGATATTGGATATTATTCTAGGCATTGGAAATCAGAACAGCAAAATGTACCGCCTTTCATTTATTGGACAATATTAGACATCATTCTAGGCAAGCTTGAAAGGGGTGAGTGCAAAATGTACTTCCTTTTCATTTGATTAGGTAAGGTGTTTGAAAGGGGTGAATGTTGCTCGTTGCTCCCTTTTTATTTCTGAGAAAGATGATAGAATGACTTATATGGGGTTACTGAGCATGAGAATTTTTGAACTTGGTGAAAATTGGAAAACATTAGTTTATGTTGATGATGTCAAGAGCTTACTGCATGCTGGGAGACTTGTAAAATTTATTAGTAGCTTTGGATGGAGGGGAATATTTGAAGATTGAAATGTCAATAGGTTGGTAAGCATTGTCTAATTTCAAGTTGATGGGTTTGATACATATTATATATAACTAGTTGGTTAAATTGTTGCATTTCTTTAATGTATGACCTTCCTGAGGCCCGTGGCATCTCTTTCTTGATTTAACATGCAAAGTCACATTTGACCCTTTCCTGCTTTCAAATACACAATATATATCAAATTTGCCCAAAGACCCCAACCTTGATAATATGGTGAGCATGTGCATGTGAATATGTTGGCAGGCATTTCATTTAGAAAGAGATGCTTTGATCTGGGAAATAAATACATAGCGATGTTGAAAAAGTTTTCTTATTCGGTAGCTTTTGTGAGTACTTCTGACTTCCATTTTTTTGTCTCTTCTAAGAATCTTTTTTATGCTTTTGAGAATGTAGGTGTTGTCATGATATTTTTATTCAAATGAGGTTAAGAGTGATGATCCTTTTTGATATTGCTTGATTAAGGAACGCACGCTCATCTATTTGTGATGAAGTTTCATATATGCTGTAACATTATCTCCTATTTATGTTGACATTGATCTTGACATTAGACCTTTTTTTAATCTTAGTCCTTTGTCTTCATATGGAGTGATTGCCATGTTAAAATGAGATTGGCTAGTGAATGCTTATAGGTTGTGTTGTATGAGAAGCTTCTGCTTTGGGCCTTTATTCAAAATAAAGCTCAGTCTGGGAAGCTCTTTGAATGGGTACACGTACATGCACCATATTCACATTACACAGTTCTTAGTTTTCTTTTCTTAGTGGATGATCAGATAAAAAATAATAATTATGGTTGTATATGCAATGAGCCAGCAACTATGGTTTCGTTACTTATTATGATTATGGAAATTCTCACACATACTCTTGGTACTGAGTACTGACGACAATTTGGTTGCCCTTCAACAATGGAGAGGTTTGTTGCATGCTTATGCTCTTTTTAGAAGCCAAGTTATGACCATGTTGTTTCATGTTCAAGCAGGTAAATCATGAAACGTTGCATTTGAACATTTGATGCTTGAGTGATGCAGGTGACATTGTATAGTTTCGCATGACTTACCAAAGTGCCTTTAAACAATTTATAAAATTCAGCCTAATTTTCAACCTCTCAACATAGTCTTATGGGATAATTTGTTTGTGGGTTTATTCCCCGAGTTATTCACTCTTCCTATTTGAAATGGCAAGTTATTTCATAACCAGGTATCACATCTTTTGATGATCGAGGTGAAATTTGAACTTTTTGCATCTTTCAAAAATTTCTTAGGTAGCAATGTTCGAGATTGAATTATAGTTGCAGTCAACTATTTGGGTTTATCTAGTTTAGATGGTTTAGATGGCTCGGTCACTGGTGGTATTCCAGCCTTGGTGTCCCTCTTGAAAAATGATCAAAAGGTGGACTTGCATGATAGTTGCACATTTGATCATCGCTACATCAAATCCAACCCCCACGAGGTCAAAAATGCAACTTGCAACTTGTCTGAGTAATCGTCTCTCTGTGATCTCTTACATTTTAGAAATTAGTTTGGAGAAGAGTTTTTTCGCTTAAAATAGCTATTGAAATTGACTTTTCAATAGCATATTTTTGTTATATTCTCTTGTTTATTTTTCACTTTATTCATAAACTAAAACAACTGAGTTTAATGAAGTATAATTTCCATTAATGCAGGATCTCTAAAAGTTGGCTGAGCCCGTTTCCAAATTGAGTTTCACAAGTAGATTGAAGACTACAACTGCTGCTTGATCTTTAACTCCCCACCCCCATGGCAGGTGTTAAATTGTTTCGGGTGGTATTTCTGCCCCCACTTCAAAACATTAAAATCGGACCGGATTGGGATCGGGCGGAGATCTTCGACCTGAGTGCAGGGTGATCGAGGTAGCATCCGTTGATGTTATCTACAATTTGGAGTGAATGGATGGTGGGGATTCATTCACGGTTCTTTCCGGACTCTGGCCAGTGACCTGGAGCTTGAGCTCCTGTGGACGATGAGGCGTGTCACGGATGCTCATTGGGACTCCCTGCCACACCATCTTCTGGCTGTTGCTACCGACTTCGGGGTTTCATGATGATAATGAAAAAAGGATTGGTATTGAATTAATCAATCAAAGAGCAGAATCAAACAAACATTGAAATTGAATCAACCAATCAAACACCAAACGGCAGACAGAGAGGAGAGAGGATGTTCAGTTCACCATGTTATATACCTTTACCAGCTTCATAGTCTCAAAAATTCATGTTTTGTGCTTGTTTTAGGTTAACTTTAGTATTTATTTATTAAATTAAGGCTAATGTGTATTGTTTTTATCCCAAAAAAATACATATATATATTTATTTTGAGGGTATATTAGACATTTTCCTGTAAACTTTGCTGGTTTGTAGCCCTTCCCAGCCAAGTAGCCAACTGTGTGGTCGGTTTGTAGTAAACATCAATCTTGATTTTTTTATACTCCAATATACTTTGTTAGAAATCTAGTAAATCATATACATTGTCTAGTGATGTATATGCCTTGTTAAATTATTTTTTACACTTATTAAAAATGAATTTATTCAACTCAAAATGAAGTGATGTATACTTTTTTATGAAAGTATATATTTCATTAGATGAAGTTTATTAGTTTTGAAAAAATAAAATTGTGTGTGATATGAGTTTTGAACTATAAAAATTATTGAACTTTAACAATTTTCTTTTTAATAGGATAATGTTACATCTATGTTCTAGTATGAAAATGGGTATTTTATATTCAAATGTTTATTTTTAATCGTATATATAATACAATTATACAATTATTGGTATCTGAATATACATTTCAATATGTCTAGCTTTGCGTGCAGTCTGGTTTGTAATGCTCATCATTTTTTTAGATGAAGTACATAAATTTTTATATACGATCATTTTTTTATCACAAAATGAATGAGATCATTTTTTTTTTTTTTTAGAAAATGAGCATGATTGGGCTCTAACCAAACTTTAAAAGGGTCTCTATTTGATACTCTAAATATTGAGAAACTGAACATGATTGGGCTCCAACCAAACTTTAAAAGGGTCTCTATTTGATACTCCAAATATTGACTCTCATTTGGCACTCCAAATTTTGGAGACCCTCATTTGGTACTCCAAATTTTGAGGATGAAAGAGTGGTGCTCTATATTTGGAGTATCATTTTTAAAAAATTTTTTTTTTAATGGTGATAATTTTTTATGTATAGTTTCAATTTTTATAAAATTTATGTCATTGGAAAGATGTTATCGATACGTTTCAAATGAGTTTAACACTGAATATGTTCAACATTTATATAAAAACAATTATTTAATAATATTTTTTAATAACATTAATATTGATTTTATTCTATTAAATATTAAACCCAACCTGAACCCAAATTAAAAATATGCATGATATCAGATAACATTAACCATTGATAATAATATTCTTAAATCTGGACCGTCCATTATCTTGATTGAAGCCTAAACCTCTCTTAAAACCCTAGTCGACAATGACTTCCCTTTCAACCATCTCAACAATAGTGAACTGGGCTTTAATTAAGTAGGAAAACACTTATTTCCTCTGTGAAAGAGGTCAAAAGATCAAATATGGTTTATTGTTTTCATTTTTATTAGATTTTATTTTAAATTTGGTTTGTACACTGTGTGGGTTAGAGTATGTTTTGATTGATGATTTTGATTTTTGATTGGTGTATGCTTGTGTATTATAACAAAAAAAAAATGTATGGAAGAGAGTGATCTCATGCATTGAGGAATGAGGAGTGGGAATGACAGGAGTTGTTTGCGTTTGCGTGGACAAAACTATCTTACGAATCACAGAATATGAGGATAGAGTGCGAATTTGGATAGATCCATTATCTATCCAACTCTGCATCTAATTTTCTTTGGGGTGTTAATGAGAGTCATCCACCCCACCCCTCTTTATTTTTATTTTTTTCTTTTGTGTTTTGCTCATTTTCATCATTTCTCTGTAACCTCAATTTCAAACATTGTCTATTTTTTAAAATAGATATATCTACATTCGACTAAAAATATAAAAAAATAGGTTGAACATTTTACAACTCGGGTTAGGTTCGGGCCCGAGTTGCAGCCCGGAAAATATAAACCCGCCTAAGGTTTTCTCTCTCTCTCGTCATTTTTTTACAAGGTCTCTTGTTGGTCTCGGTGAGCTTCTCGTAAACCCTAGATGAATCGATTCTTATTTGCCTCCACAGATCTTCTCATCTTCTGTGAATCGTATACGTATTTCCGGATTCGACTCTTTCTTTCTTTGAGAAGTTCGCATTCGATTTTGTCTTTTCTTTTATTGTTAGGGTTTCAGATCTGTGGTTCTCTGATTTCATTTTTGCTTTTATTCTTCATTTTTGTTTCTTTATGCCGTAAATATTTTGATCCGATGAAGATGATATACTGTATGTTCAGATTATTTGCTTTATTTCATTTCATTATTTTGCTTCATATATGGTTTCATGGAACGTAAATGCGATTAACATGTGTGTAGTTTATAATGCGATGGTTGTATTTCGTAGTTGATTCTCAATTAGTTTTGGCACCACTTGAAATCTAGATCAGAGAACTGATTTTAAACAATCCTTCTTTGTTATCAAACATCATTTGCAATCTCTGGTGAGTGTAATGCCTTGCTTGATGTTTGGGATCTGAACTTATGACGTGGTTAAGTTATTCCTACTCTAAGATATTGCTTCATCATTGTTTACAATTTGGAAGTTGTTTTATTGAAACTTGGTATAAGTTTGTCATATTAAAAACATCTTTGAACATCTTGATCATTCTTGTCTATTTTCCATTAACTGTGCATTAGGATTGCTTGGAAGCAGATGATTTACTTGGCATGGATTTGATTATGTCCTAATTATTGCATTGCTTTCAAGAATCACTATTTTTTGTTGATTTGCCATGTGAACAGGTTATGGCTCCAAAACAGCCGAATACCGGGCTCTTTGTTGGATTAAATAAGGGCCATGTTGTGACCAAAAAGGAACTGCCTCCTCGTCCATCTGACCGTAAGGGGGTAAGTCATATCTTGCACATTCTTCTTAAGCGATCTGTTCATTATGTCTCTTTATAGTACTTTTATTTACATTATTTTTTCTTCTATTTGGGCAGTAAAGTTGAAGTGATGAATTAGATGTAAATATTATTCATAGTATTGATCTACTTCTTTCTGGCATGCCATGTTATATTCGTGCTTACAACTTTCAATCATAGTTGTTTGGGTGGCTAGGCGAGCCGAGGTGGTGGCCAACCGCCTAGGCGGCGCTTAATTAAGATTTTATTATTTAAATTGGTAATTATATTAAAGTTATTTATCTGTTTATCCATTCTTTAATTTTTCTTGGAATACTACTTAAAATGAAGAAATGCTATTTATAAATAAAGAACACGTAGAAATAATTTATTGGTGCATGTCAATTTCAACAAAATTAATATAATTTAACCTTAGTGGCATTAAAGAAAGAGAAAAGGGGGAAGAGATTGAGGGAGAATGAGATAAGAGTTCAGAAATTTTGAGGAGAGATAGGAGGGAGAGACAAAAAATCAATAGACACTCACTTGGGACTGGGAAAATTCGTTGCACCGTTGACCGCAAGGTAGGTGATGTTTCAATCTTTCGATCGTGTTTTTTTTTCTTTTATTTTTGAGGTTAGGTGAGGGATTGGGCGGGCTAGGCATGATTAAGGCGGGCTAGGGTAGGCGGGCCCAGCCGCGCAGGCGCCCGCTTAATTAACTTGCTATTAGGCGGGCGATGGTCGCCTAGGTCTATCTGGACCGCCTAGTCGCCTAAGCGTCGCCCAGACAACTATGCTTACAACTATGCTTTCAATGCCTATGTTTATCTTTTCTTTTTCTTTCTGGACTTTCTATTCCTCTGGACATTCTTATGTGTACTTGCATGCTATGTTTACTTCGCATAAGGCACTGCCTATATATGCATGGGAGCTGTAAAGTTCAGGCAGTAAATTTTTACATCAAACCTGCGTTTCATGTGCCAGTAGTGACTTTTATCAGCATTTTGATTTATTTGGGTGATATATTGTAACATCTTTATTTTCTTCTTTTTTCCCCCAGAAAACCAGTAAAAGAGTCCATTTTGTCAGGAACCTGATCAGGGAGGTTGCTGGGTTTGCACCTTATGAAAAGAGGATTACTGAGCTTCTTAAAGTGGGAAAAGACAAGCGTGCTTTGAAATTGGCAAAGCGAAAGTTGGGCACCCATAAGAGGGCGAAGAAGAAGCGTGAGGAGATGAGCAATGTGGTTCGCAAGATGAGGTTTGTCTGATTTTCTCAAATTATGATTTTTCAAGTAGTGTATACAAGTAGGATGGATTAAGTTCTGCATTTTGGTTCAAGATTGTGTTCTTTTGCGATGTCATTGGGCACTTTTGAGTGTTTTTTTTTTTTGGGGGTGGGGGGGATCAATGCTTTTCACCAATATATTTTTGATCCAACATATATGCCATTAAGACGCGTTATTGAATGTCCTCTATTGCCACATCATAAATGTAAATACATATTTACCTTCTGCACTATTGCGTGGTGCTAGCATTCCCAACCTATATACCTATTTATATAATCCAGTATAAGACACCTGTTGAGAATCCCTTGAGACTCGAGTACATTTTTATTATATGTTTTGCTTTAAATATATGAAGCAAAAGATTGATTGTTAGCTAAATATGTAGCTTTTTTTTCCTTAAAAAAAAAGTTATCTCCTCACTGCAATTACAGGACTGGTACACTTATATCATCAGGACTTCTAATTAGTAAATTTGTATGCATAGATTGTTGGGAGATTTTAAGTTCAGTATGTATTTAGCTACACTTGTCATAATCTGTTGTAAGAATTAGTAGATCTTATCTCTCTCTATCAAAAAAAAAGAAGAAGAAAAAAGAATAGAATATCTTCTAGTTTTCCCTGCTTGAGGTCAGAACCTCTCAATTTTCTGAATTGCTGCAAGATGAAATCTTATTGCATTCATTTACACAAAGTAGATCCCCCGGTGGGGCCAACTGTATTTTCTTGTATAATATAATGCTTCTTGTCATCACCTCTCATTTATAGAAAAAAATTATTGTTAATTTCATAATAATTTTGATGTAAATGGTTATAACTGCACTTGTGATATCATTATTATTGTCATTCATATTGAATTGACTTGTAGAACTGAGGCTGCATGTACTGACATTGCTGCATCTTATTCCTTATTTGACTTCCAGTGAATAATTTATGGTTAAGTTTTTGCCTTTTTTCACTACATTTGGAATTCTTTGTGCAGGGCTGCGGGTGGTGGGGACAAAAAGAAGTGATAACTGGTTTCCTAGCATGAGGGTCTGTCATAATCCTATGCTGTTTTTTGAGAACTTATTTAGTTTAGAGAAGACTGAGAAGATGTTTGATGTGTATTGTTTTGATGACTATGGTTCGGATAAGGTATTGGATGATGCCTGTATCATTTTGAAGTGATCTCAGCTTGTTATTCATGCATGAAATTTTAACCGATTCATTAGGTCAGTTGGTAACTAACATTTCATGCAGGCAATCTAATGACAGCAGGGTATCACTGGTTGATCTCAAATGACATGCTATTCAGATTCTCAATTTGATTACTGCAGTCGCTCCTCTTGTAGGTTGATCATGTTTTCAATTTTTTCAAGTATATGCTTGAATGGATTGACTGCATTCAGTTCCAGAAATTAGGCCCCATTAGTGAGCCCCAATAGGTGGCAATCTTTTATTGGTTTCCTGTTTGACTTTTTCAAACAATAAAGAAGACAATGACATTACTACCTTTTAGAGGTTTTTAAAAATTGGCTCCAATTAATCATACCATCATTAATGCCTCATAATGAAATCCCCAAAAAAGCGGGATCATTAAAACCCCCCGATTGAACATATTTTTAAAAAAACATTTACGACTTAGGGTTTTCAAATTGGGCAAAATCAGACGAACGAAAAAAAATGAAAAAAAAGTTTGGCAATCAAAAGTTCATATCATCTAATTTTCTTTTCCAAACAATCATAAACAATAGCGAAGAAAAAAAAGTTAGATTTCTTCTCACAATCGAAACTTCCCCGTCTCGTTTTTTTTTTTCCACAACATAAACAAGACCATTAGAAATAACTGGTTTTAAAAATCAAATATGAAACGTTTTAATCATAAAAGTTCATTTCCGCACATTGTTCATCTGTCAATCTGAGTATATATGAAATCCATTTAAATCTAAATATGGGTTTTAGATACATGTATCTGAAATCAGAATTGATTGGTTGTTTATTAGGTAATAATAATGTCAAATATATAACAATATTGTTTCTGATACATTGTCTTCATTTACCAGTGTATCTAGATTTGAGAAAAAAAAATTTAACATTATTAATTTGTTTTAGGTTTTTTTGTGCACATTGTTCATTTATTGAGTTTGAAAATAAATAATATAATCACATGTTATTAAATTAAGATACAATAATGTATCTGAAATTCAAATACAACAACTATAGCATACATGTACAACAACTATAGCATACATGTTAATGAGTAGTGCATAGATGATAAATAAAAGTATTCAAATATACCTGACAATAAGAAATTAAACATTAATTATATACACATTAATCAAATCTATAGAAATAAAAATATCAAACATCAAATGGGGTTAGATAAATAATTCAGATACACACATGTATCTGGAATCTGAATTAACAACTTTACATTAGATACAAGTGTATCTTAAATCTGAATGAGTTGAATAATGATCATGCAAGACTAATAATGAGTTGAATAATGAGTTGAATGAGTTGAATAATGATCATGTAAGACTAATAATGAGTATGCATAATTATACACATATACAACAACAAAAATAATTAATGAGATCATACCTAAACACAAAGTACATATAAAATCCAGTCACAGTGATCATGTATCTGAATTTAAATTAAATTCGATCTCAAAAAATGTATATGACGATTCAAATGATAAATGTAAAATTAGATCAACATGTTTTATTCAGATCGAAAAAAATATAACCTAAATGGATCACCATTGTTTGCACCACATTCAGGTCACAAATAAAAAATTGAATCGTGTAATTTTTCACTCCTCCACCGATCAATCTGAATAAAAAATGAATTCAATTTTTGTTTTCAGATCCACCAATCAATTTGAATCTAAAAATTATAAATTATAAATCATGATTGATTCTGGCGTCCGAAAAAGCTTAACCGAGATGGATCGCCATTATTTACACATTTCCACCAATCAATCTCAAAAAACAAAAGATGCATCACAAACCATTAAAAAAATAAAAAGAATCCAAGTTCAAAACATAACCCCTTTATTAAAAAAATCATTAGTGAACAAATAAAATCTATATCGTCAAATAAAAAAACCAATGTGAGATGAAAAGGTTGAAAGAGAATGTCAAAAAGAATGCGGTGTACGTGAAAGAGAAACAATGGATGGAGGGACGTGATGTTGATGATTCTTCATATCTTCTCGTGTGTTGCAAATCGTGATTTTTGTTTTTGTTTTCACTTGTCAATCTGTATCAAAAAATTTGTAAAACTTAATTTTTTTTGTCATCCAATTAAATTTGTATCTTCAAAATAGAAAAGAATCTCCCAAATCATAACCACCCTCAATTAATGGGATCAATTATGAAAAAATCATTCAAGATAGATAGAGGATAAAGTGGGTAATTCAAACTTGTCATTGCATGGGGTTTGGAATGGGCCTAGTAATTGGAGCCCAAAAATCGTTATTGTTTCATAATATAGTACTAACACACAGGAGTGTATATATAATCTAATAGAGATTTCTTGTTATAGATGTAAGATAGATGTCATATTTTCTTCCAAAGTGTTCCGAGTGTATCAGTATCCTTCACCAAATTGATGCTTGGCGAGGGTGTCACACCCAGCATGGCAACCCAAAGTTGTAGGGTTGCCTATGGTGCTAAAGAAGAATTCTCTTTATTTGATGGAAAGAAAATTTTGCATGGGATGTCAAACATTAGGAAAAAGATAATTCAACCCCAATTGCAGTTTATACTTTTTTTTTAATCATAGTGTATGTTATATGAAATGATGTATATATTAAGATACAGTAGTATAATTTTTTTTTTCGAGTTGAAAAATTGAAAAAAAAAAATTGTGTCATATATTATGATAAAAGTTATATATTATAATAGCGACATATATTGTACTATTACAGTATATTATTGGGCTGTAAACAGAGCTGCTTGTATTAGTGCTCCAGACATTAGCATTACACAAACAGAAAATAAGCCTCAATGAATTAATATCTTTAGCATCATATATTAAATCTATGTCTAAATATAGATATTAGTTGGAGGCTTGGAGCTTCTTGTCTCCGTAGAGAATTTAGTTGGCATGTAAAACTCAAGATTATGATTAATGATGTAGGATTATTTAATTTGAACAATATACAACCAAACATGTACAAGTTTATAATATATATCAGATTAAATATTTTTCAGCGACGATGTGAAAATTGACAAGAGAGATACTCAATAAAATCATAATTATTTTTTAAAGATACATAAAATGAATGATATTGATCTTGTTTATTGTTTTATTTTTATTGATTTTATATTGACATAAAAATGAAAGAAAATCTATCTCCACATGTATATATATAAATTGAATAATATCATATTCATATCTATCAAATCTCAATTTTTTAAAATAGATTTGTTTAACATATACTCTTAAAAATCACATTTAACAAAATATTTATGATAATTTATTATTTCTAAAAATACTCATCAAAAGAGTTCAAATTTCATCCATTTAAAGGTAGGGCTGCAACTCGGGCGGGTTGGGTTCGGGTTGACCCCAACCCGAACCCAACCCGAATTCCAAACGACCCAACCCTAACCCGACCCAACCCGATTTTCAACCCGAATTGGACCAACCCGAACCCAACCCGAAATTAAATAAACCAACCCGACCCAACCCGACTTAACCCGAATTGGACCAACCCGACCCCAACCCGATTTTCAACCCGAATTGAACCAACTCGACCCAACCCGAATTTCTAACATGATGTGTAAATTAAATAAATCAACCCCACCCAACCCATAAGATTAGCTAGGTTTACCTAAAATTTGGACTACCCATATTAGAAGTTACAAAATAAACGGCCATGATTTTTTTTAAATATTAATTTACGGGTTCGGGTTGGGTTGGGTTGGGTCGGAGGCCAACCCGAACCCAACCCGATTTGTGACCCAACCCGATTTGGCCAACCCGAACCCGAACCCGATTTGATCAACCCAACCCATGTAAAAATCGGGTTCAACCCGTCGGGTTCGGGTTCAACCCGACCCAAGTTGCAGCCCTATTTAAGGGAGAATTTGAGGGGTATATATGAAAAAAATGTCATTTTCATTTGTAAAATTCTTTTCATATGTAACTTTATAATATAGAAACAATTTATTTAAAAATTATTAAAAAATTTATTATATTATTCATGTACATATATACATAACATGACATATCATGTGTAAATGGGTAATGGTTTTTTTTTAAAGAAAATTTACACATAAAATAAGACTAGTTTTTAGATTGATCGACACACTTCATCAATAATTTTTAATTTTTTTGAACTCAAGTGTTAATGGAAGTGATAAAATCTAACGGAAAAATGGATACAATCTCCCCTCAAGTTTGTTGAATCAATTTTAGTATTTGAATTAAATTATCCTAAAAAACATTAAAAAAAAGTCCCAACAAAATACGAAAATCCGATTTAGTTATTTTGATAATAAAAAACTCATGTTTTTTTCTGAAAATTCTCATGCTATCCTATACACAGGCCTGTCAACGGATCGCGGATCGACCCGGACCCGACCCGATGGACTCAGCAATAAAAACGGGTTAGGTATGGGTCCACCCGACCCAATCTTATGAACCTGTTAGATCTGATTGACTTAATCCAAATATCATGTGATTTTTTTAATTTATGATCTAACCTAACACTTATGATTCAACTAAACATTTATAATTAAATATTAAATAATCATTAAAAAATTTAAACATTTGTAATATTTTAACATTTTGACTTCATGTGAAAATATAATAATTCAAACTGTATTTCAAATATTCCCTCATAAAATATTTAAAAATAAAAATAATAAAGAATTATTTATAATACAATATACTCTATTAAAAAGAAAAAGATGAAGTCATTGTATGCGCTTAAGAAGTTCTTCAACTTCTCTTCATTTGGTCTGAGCTTGTTAATGGGTTAATCCGACCCGACCCGATATGGACCTGACTCGAAGGACCCAACAGTCGGGTCTGAGTCCACCCCGACCCGAACCCGACCCATAGACAGGCCTACATACACACCAACGTTTTAAATAATAATTATAATAATAACAAATCTGTTGTGAATAAAGTGGATACCCACCACTCCTCCTAGTCATAACCTCCCCCACTCTTCAACTCCATAACCCCTCTCATTCAACTCCATAACCCCCACTATTAATCACCCCATTATCTACCCCCTCACCTCTATAGGCTTGTAACTCCCCACCTTTGGAATTCCTCCATGGACCCTATAAATTGAGAGGTTTGTAATGTATTCCATAACCAACACAAGTGAATAAAAATCTCTCTCTACTTCTCTCTCTATATGTTTGTGTTTTGTTTATGTATTTTGTGTTTATATTCTACTTAGTTCACAACACGTTATCAGCACGAATAAGCTCTTATTCGATTCAAGCACTCAAGATGTTAAAGAGATCTCCAAAGGTTTGTAATTTGGTGAGTTCATGAGATCTCCAAATATTTATATTGGTGAGTTCATAAAATTATATATTTTTTCTATAAAAAAAATAGATTCCCAAAGATTTATATTTTTGGTGAATGTATGATATTCAAATCATCATGATTTATCTTATTTTATATTTTGTACACAACATGATAGAGAATTTTATGATTTTCTTTTTGATAAAGAAAAATGGGTTTTCTTACTATATGCTACATAATTAAATATACTCATGCGTTGCATTCTTTTATAGAATTGTTTTAAGAATGCATTTCTTTATGCATATTCTATATCATAGTATTAAAAAAAATGTTTTGGCCATGTAATCTCATCTTCGTGATTAATATGCGCATGAATCCATGATTTGTAATCAAACCCAATAATTCATGCATTTTATTATATAGCTGTCGTTTCATATATGCATGTGTTTTATTTTGTCTTTAGTGCATGCATAAATTCAAAATGGATGCATGAATTGAATATGATCTACTAGGAAGGTTTGTATTCGGTGGGTTGTTAATGATCTCCATAAAAAAAAAATTCTCTCATGCCTTATATCCATAATGAATTCACTGTTATTATAAGCATGACATGTTATCCTTGTTGAATTCATGAATGATTCTATTAGCACGAGTAGAACTCATTATATTCACCATCATGCCCCATTTGAAAACACCGTGATTCCTTTGTGTATTTTTAATAATGAAAATTAAAGGTTTTCCCCGGACTTCAACATGGATTTCATTTTTGTATGTGGCATAAATATCTTCTTAATCAGTTTATTTATTCAACATATATAGTGTTTCAATTATTATATTGTGGTTACAATACCGTGACATGCTATGCCATATATTACTTTCAATCATATTAGTATCAATCTGTTCCATATTCATATATATGTGAAAAAAAAAGTTTTGGCTAAGATGATTAAAATTTGTAGCTTAAATTTTTTTTTTCTGGTAGACTATGGAATTATATTTTGATGTTTCACTTATTGCTTAGATTTGTGCTAACATCAATCCTTATTCATTGTATCAATTAATTTGATATTTATAAATATTTGATTTGTGATTCATTTTAATGTTACAATGTCATGTGTCCCTATAGGACCATACAAAAATTGTATTTACATGGATCCCTGAAGGACCATGTAGAAACTATGAATAATGTGTCCCAATAGGATCATGTAAATTTTATTTTATTTTATCTTTAAAGGACTACAAAAAAAAATTGTGTACATGGATCCTTGAAGGATCATGTAAAATTATGATTATATTAGTCCCTGAATGACCAAGTAAAAGTCATTATATTACTTTATAGGAGCATACAAAAATTGTGTTTACATGGATCCCTGAAGGACCATATAAAAGTTATGAATTATGTGTTCCAGTAGGACCATGCAAATTTTATTTTATTTTGTCCCTGAAGGACTATACAAAAATTATTACATGGATCTTTGGAGGTTCATGTGAAAGATATGATTAGAATGTGTCCCTGAAGGACGGTATAATTTTTATCCCCGAAGGATATATATACACAAATCATGATTGCTCGTGTCCCTGTAGGACCAAACAAAAGTTATATGATATATTTTTTGGGTCCTTAGAGGACCAAAATGAAAAAAAAATTATTTACATAGATCCTTGAAGGACTGTATTTAAATTATGATTATATGAATCCCTGAAGGACCATATAAAATTTTATTTTATTTTATCTTTGAAGGACTACATACAATTTTATTATCCCTAAAAGATTATATAAAATTAATGGCTACTTGAGTCATGTAGGAGTATACAAAAGTTATGAAATTTTTATAGGTCCCTGAAGGATCATATAAAAAAAAATAAAGGTGGCTACATGTATCCCAGTAGGAACATGTAAAAATTGTGATTAGCTTTCACCATCATAATATAGAGGATTTAAATATTAAATTCTCATTGTGAAAAGTCCACCGACCATTGTGTCTCAAAGATACTCCAGTAGTAGCAATGTCGAAAACAAAAATATTATTATCAAATTTTATATCTTCTCATTGCTGAATAATGAGCTTTGATAATAATATAAATAAAAAAAATCATGAAACCCGATCTATTAACTCAGCATCGTTGCCTGAAGCAAAAGCATTTTATTTTATTTTGAGCAATGGACATGGTCAAGGGTTATTTCATGGTTTATATAACCACAACAATAGTAGAGATGACAAGTTATTTGAAACCACCAGAAGTGGAATGCTATTGAAGAAAGCAAGGGAAAAGTTTGCATAATAAACCCCTAAAATGCAGAAAAAAAATTATTGTCATCTATGTGGTACTTCATAACATAATTTTGGTCACTTACTTGAAGTACGTCCAAATCTTTAAATTGGTTGCGTACCTGAAGTATGCTTAAACTCTTTATTGGTCATGTACTTCATATATGATTAGATATTTGTCAATTTTATATTTCCGTCTTTATTTTTCTTTATTATATGAAATGCACTTTCATATTTATCTTATTTTTTTAGTTTAATATTAATTAATGCAAATGATAATATTATTTTTAGTATTACAAACTTGATCGAATGCTCTAGAAGAGCAGATATCATATTATCAATATATACAAAATTTTGTATCAACGATACATTGTATTCATGTAGATCCAGAAGAAGTCTACTGAATATACCTATCTCAAGATATGCCATTTTAAAATTATGGAGTATCTATACATTAATAATGTCTCATGCTAGAAGCATACATTAGAAAAACTTTATACTCTCTCTTAAGGGTTATAATATAAATATCATAATTACTCATATGAACCAGAAGTTCTATGATCTTTATGATTTGACATGACCATATCAGATATCCATGGTACACGATAATGCATTGAACTATTCATTTGGGCGTATACTAAAGAACCAGAAGATTCTTTTCCTCGATGATAGTTTTTACCGCATGATTTACGGATTGTCATTTTAATGAGACAATATTCCGCCGTTAGGGGGAGGGAAGAATGTACCTGAAGTACGATATGTTCCTAAAGAACGACGAGAATTATCGTGGAATTCATCCACTCTGTCTCATCTAGACTCACGTACCACTCAACGTGAAAATCAAATTCCTAATGCATGCCAGAAGCGTGATAGATCAATAGGTTCAAAAGAATAAGCTCCCCATAAGTGGAGATCAAATGAAAAATCATGCTCTAATAATGATCCAGAAGAAGTTATACATAATGCTCCAGAAGAGATTATGAACAATAGATCCACTTTCTCTAAAACTCCAGAAGAGTATAATATCCCTGAAGAGAAACGAGTTCCAGAAGTGACAAACTCTTGAAGAGGAAAAGGTACCTAATAATATTGAGATCTCTGTATTTTATATGCATATAAGAGAAATGTGGAATCGCAAATAAATGATCATCGATGACATACTATTGAAATTTCAAAGGGCGATGATTACAATGAACCACACAGCATAAATGAATGTCGACAACCAAAGTGGAAAGATGCTATTAAAGCAGAATTGAGTTTTCTTGAAAAGTGGTATATTCGAACCTATAATACATACCCCAAAAGATGTTAACCCTGAAGGTTACAAATGGGTGTTTGTAAGAAAACGAAATGAGAAAATAAAATTACTAGATATAAGGCACAAGGTTTCCTGCAGAAACCTGGGATTTGAATACGAAGAAACATACTCATAAGTCATGGATACAATAACGTTCCATTACTTAGAAAGTCTCGAAGTTTCTGAAAAATTGATATGAGACTAATGGACGAAGTAACAACTTATCTATATGGGAATTTATATGAATCCCTGAAGGATATAAATTGCCTAAAACAAAAATCAAAGAGTATGTACTCAATAAAGCTAAGACGTTCATTGTACAGCTTAACGCAGTAGGTACAACCGTCTTAGTGAATACTTGATGAAAGCAGGATATGAAAACAATTTCATTTGCCCGTGTGTCCTTATAAATATATCTAGTAAGATTTGCTATTTTGACAATTTATGTTGATAATATAATTTCAATTGAGACTCCTGAAGAGCTCAACAAAACTTCAGAATATCTTATGAATGGATTCGAAATGAAAGATCTTGGAAAAACAAGATATTGTCTCGGCCTGCAGATTGAGCGGAGTTCAAATGGGATACTTTTTCATCAAACAACATATGTTGAAAAAAATCCTGAAGCATTTTAATATGGACAAATGTCATCCATTAAGTACTCCTATGGTGGTATGGTCACTTGACCCAAAGAATGACTTTTTTTTTCGTCCAAAAGAAGATACAAAAAATCTTCTTGGTCTGAAGTACCATATCTTAGTGCAATTGATGCTTTATTATATTTGACACAATGCACTAGATTGACATTGCATTTTCAGTTAAGTTATTGGCCAGATTTAGCTCTGCACCAACTCGAAGGCATTGGAATGATGTGAAGCACATTTTTCGTTATCTTCGTGGAACGTCAGACATGGGCCTATTCTATGCAAATGATTCCAATAATGGTGCACAACTGAAGGGTTATGCAGATTCAGGATATCTTTCAGATCCTCACAAGGCTCGCTCACAAACAAGGTATGTATTTATTTGCGGTGGCACAGCGATCTCTTGGCGATCTACGAAACAGACTTTGGTCACCACGTCTTCTAATGACTCTGAGATTCTTGCATTCCACGAAGCAAGTCGAGAATGCGTGTGGATAAGGTCTTTGGTTCATCATATTCGTACTGCATGCGGACTATCTCTCATTACAGATGTTCCAACAACTATTTATGAAGACAATGCAGCATGCATTGCTCAAATCAAAGGGGATATATCAAGGGTGATAGAACGAAGTATATTTGTCTAAAATTCTTTTACACTCATGAGCTCCAGCAGAGACATGAAATTGATGTTCAACAAATTCAGTCAAAGAACAATCTTGCAGATTTATTCATTAAAGCTTTGTCGACGTCAACAATCAAGAAGTTGGTGTATAACATCGGGATGCGACGAGTTAGCAACCAAAATTCTTGAAATCTTGTACTTATGAGGGGGAGTAATTTTTTTGATGACATTTTGCGAACTGTACTCTTTTTCCTTCGCCTAGATTTTGTCCCAATGGGTTTTTCTGGCAAGGTTTTAGCGAGGCAGTGATTAAACGCATACACCATTATACGATTAAGTTAAATTGTACTCTTTTTCCTTCGCTTTGGTTTTTTCCCACTGGGTTTTCCAAGCAAGGTTTTAATGAGGCAATTATCTTAGCGTGGTGGTCATCCAAGGGGGAGTGTTGTGAAAGTGGATACCACCACTCCTCTAGCCATAACTCCCCCACTCTTCAACTCCATAACCCCTCTCATTCAACTCCATAACCCCCACTATTAATCACCCCATTATCTACCCCCTCACCTCTATAGGCTTGTAACTCCCCACCTTTGGGATTCCTCCATGGACCCTATAAATTGAGGGGTTTGTAATGTATTCCATAACCAACACATAGTGAATAAAATATCTCTCTCTACTTCTCATCTCTATATGTTTGTGTATATTGTTTGTGTATTCTTGTGTTTATATTCTACTTAGTTCACAACAAAATCAATATAACTCGCTAAAAATTTATAAAAATAAAAAAACCCTAATAATATCAATAAATCCCCCTTAAAGTCAACAACAAATCTAATTAATAATCTAATTAATGTATTACAATAATTTATCAAATAAATTTTAAAACGATATTATAGTAATTTATCATGTTTAATTAGAATCAACTACAAATCTAGTTAATTTCAATTAATGTAAAAAATAAATAAATATTTTCTAATAGAATGAAAATAATAAAATAGATACCTGAAAAGATTTACCAATTATAAGAACTTTAAAAGATTTACCAAAACTCTTTTATTTTTACAAATTTATAGGGATCTATATAAATTTTTAAGAAATAAGGGTTAAGGACATTCTGATACCATTTAATGTGTAGATAAAATTAACTATGTATTTAATTAGTTGAGATAATTGTAGAGACTGAAATAATATTTTTTAATAATATAGAAACTTGTAATGATTTTCCAATTTTTGAGGGGCAAACTCATTTAGATAACTTTCCAAGGATTTGTTTGGATTTTTTTCCTAAAATCAAACAATTATACATGGCATATGCGAGGTAAAATTCTCTTGAAGAAGCCTTAATTTTATTGACGCACAAAATTTTTAGATAACAATTTTGGGCATATCTCCCCAGTCCCCACACTGAGGCATGGGTGATATAGAAAACAATGTTACCTGCTCGAATAATTAAGCATGGCACTACAACCTCAACTATATAATAATAAGAAGAAAATGAATGGAAATACCTTGTTCTCATGAATATAAAATATAAAGTACCAGATAAGATGAACAATAAAAGGCTCAAATTCTCAAGTGTTCAAATTCAAAATTCATTCCATAAGAGGAAAGAGAACCTAACATAGGCCAGCAGTGGCTCATGCAACATCTAACCGATCAAACCATCAAGTGCGAGCGGGAACCGCAGCACCAGCTGGACGAGGGGCCTGCCCCGGCTTCCCTGTGTCATCCTGCAATAAACACAACAGAAAATTTTAGAACAGTATGGAAAACCTCATACAGTGTAAGAATCAACCTCAAATTTCAAGACACAATTGCCCACAAGAAGACATTTGATTTCCTTTATGTATATCTCTGATTCATTATATTAGAGACGGTGGGGGTCATCGTATGGAGGGCGAGGCGGAAGACTGCCTGGGGGATGTCAATGGCGGTCCAAAATCTACGTTTTTTTTTTGTTTCCGTCGACCCGGGAAGAGATCTCAGATTCAGGGAATTGGTTTAAAGGGATTTGCAGAATCTACTGCCATTGTCTCTTGATAAGTACACAAAATTTCTTGGTATCTTGTTAATCAATTGGTGATTTCTAAATCCAGGATATATTGTTGCGATTATATTTGATCCCATCAATAATTGTTAGTCCTTGTAAATGGCATGCTTAATTACTGTTACAGCTGAATTACTTGATTTCCTCAATGATAAACAAAAATACCAAAACAAACAATACCGGATGGTCATTAAACCACACGTTCAAAAGAAATGTTTCAGCTAGCAGTTAACAAAGACTCAACATGTCCCAAATGTTTATAAAATGAGGTATCTGAAGAAACGTATAATGACAATGAGGTAGGTCAAGAATTATAAATATATTTAAACTAATAAGATGAAGAATAAAAGCTGGCACAGAAAACAATACCCTGCGCCTGAAACGCTGCGGTGGCTCACGGTTCCTCCTGGCAGTGCGGGAGCGGACCCTCACAACATGAGAGTGGATCGCACAAGAGACGCAGTATTGCATCTTTGCATACAGTTTGGGAAGGGTATATCCTACCAAAGAAACACCTTTAGCCAGCAAAAAAATAACCTCAATAAGCAACCCAGTATAAAATTTACACATTATCATTACCATCATAGACACAGGCCTCCTGAACATCCCTCACAGCAGCTTGTTCTACTATGTTCCTCACCAGGAGCCTCTTGATGGCCTTGTCCTATGAAGATTCCACGCAAAATGAACATGGTTGAGTTAGCATTCCTTGTAAGAGCATGGAAAAACGAATTGAGATAACAAAACATTAGCAGTTAGAAATGAAAATCTCACAACAAAAAAAAAAGAACAATAGTCAACCACATGCAAACAAGATCTCTGATATCACCTCTCTTATAAGAAAGATATCCAATAGAAACATCATTCTGAAACATAAATATGAATCATCTCCCATGAGATAGACTAAAGGACCATCTGGGGCAGCCAAAAAGCATTTCTATAAGAAAGTTCATCCATGGTTAAGGAATTTTTCAGAGAAAATGCATCATTTTCTCATGAGGAAGTGGTGTTTCTTGTCATAATCAGAAACTATATTGCAAAGAAGATACCAAAATGCATTCACCTTGTGGTAACTGAGAAATTCATGTTAGAAAATGGTTGTACAACCCCTGAGCACTGTTCGGAAAAGCGGCCCGTGCGGCCGCATACGCACGGGCGGTTCGGTCGACCGACCGAACCGATTTCAAAGGAATCGGCCCATATGCGGATATGGCCCGCATATGCGGCCCGATTCCGCATATGCGCCCGCTTGAGCGGGCGCACATGTTTTGGTTTTTAAACAGGAAAAACAAAAAGAAGAAATATGAGGGGATCTTCTTCTTCACTCTTCAGCCGACCTGTTCTTCTTCTTCTTCAGCCGACCGCGACCACTTCTTCGAATTTCTCCTCCAGCTCCGACCGTGACTTCTCTATGTCTCTCTCACTCTGTTTTTCAGTCTCTCGAACAGTCTCTCTAGCTCTCTGAGTCTCTGTGTCTCTGCCCCTCTCTCTCTCACTTGAGTATTTGACAGTTGACACATGGGTTTCATTAGTTCATATATCAAATACATGGCATGGGTTTATACGGGGACACGTTTTTGTTCTTTTTTTGGTTTACAATGGTGATGGGTTTTGTTGTGTGGTTTACACTGTGACACCTGGATGTGTTTTAGTAAATGATTTATATGCATAAGTAGAACTGGACATTTAAGTGTTCTTTTATATTATTATTTTTAATTATTTGTTTGTTACATATGTCATAATATTTTTAAGTTTGGTTGATTGGATACGTTGGTGATCTAGAATGTTACGGTGTATCATTTATATTACGTTAATTTAGTGAAAATGGAATATCTTGGTGCTTTAACACATTCTTTGTATATTTATTTAATGTTTATCTTAATTTGTTTATAAATTATATATTTTTATTAATAAAAATTTACATAACCGCATATACTCCCGCATATACTCCCACATGCCGCATATACTCTGTGCGGTACCTCAACCGCATGCAAACCACATCCCGCCTTCCTGAACACTGCCCCTGAGGCAAAGGCGGGGGATACCTTTGAAATTTTATAGTAGTCTAGGATTATCTTTTATTAAAGACTGCATCGAAAGAAGTCATTCTTCAGAAAGTTTAACATGTCCTAGTGTTTTTAATTCAAAAATATACACATAGAATATTCCTTTGGATTAATTGTGTATTGTTTTAGCTAAAAATAATATATAGGGAGAGATATTATTTAGAATTTTCAAACATGTGAAATGTTATTTTTATCACTTGAAGAGTGGAAGTAACCGGCATTCTCAAAGCACAAGAATAGGCCTATTTGAAGTTAGAGAAGAACACAACAAGGTTTACCTTTTTATTCAAGTTTTCGCCAAAGGAAGAGGGGATCATCAGTCTCATTATAATGTCAACAAATAAATGAAAGTAGATGACACCCAAATAAGTTCCCTAATACAATAACACCTTTACCTCCCAAACCAAATTTATATATGACTTTGAAGTTGGTTCACCAAGACATAAATATACAGTTATTGGAAAATATAGAATACCTTGGGGCAGCATTTGCCACAGTTGGAGCACCTGATGAAATTGACATGGCCACGTCCATGCTTGTTGCGGCCTCCATTCCTACGCTTGAATGTCTGAGAACAAAAAAAAGCATCATAAGAAACAATGGAATTCAAAAAGAATGAAGAGGAGAACAAGAAGAAGCTAAGGGTCTGATATTACCATTGGATCTCCCCTTTCTGGTCTTCACCACCAAAAAAAGAAAACACCCTGTTTCAAAAACCCATGTCAGCAAAACTAGTTACATTCTCTACTCCCAAACAAGTCTAGTGACATTACATTTTCTTCTAAACATTTGTTTGACATAAAAAAGAAACCTATAAATTTCATATTGAATTCCACTCCTAATAAATCTTAATAATCTTAAACATAACCAAAAACATCCCTACAAGACATGCAACCTAACAAAACCGAACATTCCAAAACAAATGTAGGAGATCGTCATCAAATTGAATTCCAAAATGTTTCATATTCCAGTACCAACACATTCAAAAGAACTACTTCAATCAGCATGTTCTACCACTCCAACAGTGTATCTAATTTTGAGCAGCCGATAAATTTCAAATCATTTCCACTTCTAATAAATCTTAACATTCACAAATATATCCAAAAAATCCCTCCGAGACATGCAATTTCAAAACAAATGCAGTACGATCACATTCAAAGTGAATTCTAAAATTTCAAATATTCCGATAACATCTTCAACTTCAATCCGCGTGATCTATCACTCCAAACAGGTTATCTAAATTTCGAACAGCCCATAAATTTCAAATCGATTGCCACTTCTAATAAATCTTAATATCATAAACATATCCAAAAATATCCCTACAAGACATGCAACCCAAACAAACCAGACATCAAAACAAATGCTAAAGATCATATACAACTTTCAAGTTTCAACCGCGCCATTAATCAACGACAATGCATCTAATGAAGGATCCATTCAAATCAGAATCCACAAAGACACTAGATCTACAAAACCATAATGAATCGGAGAAAAAAATAGAAAAGATAGAATCGAAGACAGTCACAATCGCAACCATTTCAAAACATGCAAAAACGAAACAAAGAGGGGATCGGAGATCAACAATTGAAGAGGAGGAAATTTTGTCGAGGATCGTTTAGGGTTTGATTTCGTGGAGGGACTCACCGAGGGAGTGACAGGCGCCGCAGCTTTGCTTCCTCTGAAGATTTGGAGACTGTTTTTGAGCTTTTTAGAGGAAACCCTAGGTCTCATGTACTAGGTGTGTTTACTGTATTGCCCTCCGATCCTACACTCTGATGGAGTGATGGAGGGTGTTTTTGTCCTTTGGGTTTGTGGGCTGTATTCTTGTTGGGCTGGGATTGGAGAAATAGGTTGTCTCAGGCCCATTCTCTAAATGTATACTTTAGGAAATTTTCACATTTTTTCTTTTTATAAATGATATTGGAATATATATTTATCTTTTATAAAATTACATATCATATTATTATTAGATGAGTTATATGATTTATATAAAACAAAAACATGAGACAATAGACAAGATATATATACTTTTATGAATTCAACCTTAATATAGTATTTTGATACGTTTTTAAAATAGATAAGCCTACAATTTATCTATATAAAAAAATAATTTTATAAATTTATTCAAGATATACACAAATGTATATACATTTTTTATAAAAACATATATCCAACCAGAGATCATTTATTATTTTTTAAAAATCAAAACATGAATAACATGTTCATAACATTACTCTAAAAAAACATTACTCTGAAAAAAGAAAATATTATGCGCAATTATTAATGTTTTTATAATTATATACATTTATCTAGTGAAATACATGATTTTATAAAAATAGGGTCAAATGAATTGAATGTATTTTTTATATTTTCATGAGTCGAGTGTACACTTTTTTAGATGCATTCAAATAAAGTATGCATTCTACTGTTGAGTTAGATATTCCATATATTGAGTTGACTCAGTGTAATGACCTAGTATATTGGCACCGATGATCACTGCCCTCCTCGGCCGACCTTTCCTCTGCCACCACTGCCCTCCGTGGCCCTCCTCATGGCTCACAAGAAGCACTGCACGATCACTACATAATTCATGAAGACTCATTGTACATGATTTACATAGTGCATAAAAGTTGGAATCCATTGTTCATAGCTGGTGAGAAACCACCATCTTATTATTACAACAGAACAAAACAAGATCGTTCAGACAAACACAAAGAGCATTCACTAGAACTCAGTGATGCTGCTGCCAAAATTTGAAGCTAAACCTACGATGTGAACTCATCGTATACTTGGCCAGCGTACTTCCAGTTTATCACCTTCCATATGTTCTTCAGATAGTCTGGCCTAACGTTCTTGTACTGCATCAACAAAACGTCGTTCAACATTTCACATGAGGCATCTGTAGACTTTTTTGAAAAAATATAAATGACAGATTGCTGCAATATGCAAGCAGGGAATGTCAATAAAGCATTTTGCAGGTTGATGTCAACCTGAATAGGATATTCCTTCCAAAATAGTGTGAAAATAGTGTGAATTGGATTATGGCAAATAATGAAAAAAGGGCAATGAATTGAATTCATGGAACACTATGTAATGTTATCAATACCTCGGCAAGGCAATTTTAAAATTTCAAACATAACAAACATACCTGAAGATAGTATGCGTGCTCCCACACATCAATCCCCACCAAAGGTACTAGATTTGGTCCTTTTGTTACCAGTGGATCCTGTAAAAACCATGATGTCAGGTACAGGTATGGTTAAAATTTATAGGACAGGTAAGAAAATCATTTTGGGATTCATCCTATTAGTGTGAGTTCTAACAGATTTTATATGTGAATAGAAAGTGGATCAGCCATGCCAAAGAACGTGATTAACATTTCAACATCAAGTGATTAGCATCGCCAACTAAAAGGTTGGGGAGAGCGGACCAGAGAAATTTTGTTCTTAAATGACTTGTGTTGATTGCCCTTTGTTTGGCATAGAAAATATATGTTACCACCATTTTATCAGAAAAAAGAATAAGGGGGGTATACCTGCATTCCGTTAGGTCATTTTAGCTCATGTTTGAGGAAATTTCATTTCATAAAGTTGCATAAGATAAGCTTACCCAAAGAGAGAGAATTTCAAAGACACACAGAAAATGTGTGCTGTCAAATTAAATATCTTCCCCCAAAAAATTTGTGAAATAAATGGCATCCTTCAAAATCAAAATAAAGACATGGCTTATCAAGTTTATGAGAGCAAGCATTCTGAAGACTCAGAGGTATTATATCAATTAGGCCTTGCGTTCCTAATTTTCTTCATGTTCTGCAATCCCCTTTTTCTTTTTATTTGGTTTTGGAGATCCCTAATCGCTTTTTGTTAGAGAGACATCATTTAATAAAAGTTCCAATCCTTCTTTCAAAAAAATATTTCTGACGACAAGAATGAAAGGAAAGTCGAATTCGGAAGGGATATCCCGTGTGTCTGGATTGCAGATCAACTAATTACTAGGAAGCATAGCCAAGAAAGTACCTGTTCAACCTGTTATATCCACTATCACCTAACCTTGGCATGGGAAAGAAAATATCTACTTGTTTGATAAGGTTCAACTCCACTCACCTGATTGGCAGTGGTCTCCACCACAAGTTTCTTCAATTCTTTATCAAGAGCAAGCCACTGTCAGATACATGTGATGAACAATGATCACTCAAAATGTTGATTCAAGAAATTCGAAACAAACAACCAAATGAATGTGAAAACCTACCACCCATCCAGAACCTTGTACAGCAGCTCCTTCTGTGTTGATCTTTTCCACCAACTTCTCAAACGAACCAATATCAGTGTCGATGGCCCAGCCAAGATTACCATGTGGAAGGTCACCTCCGCCTTCCTGCAAGTAATTCGGATTCACGCAAAAATTTTTTAAAATAAAAGGAGCAGTAAAAGCAGAATGACAGATGACACAAAGGAATTTTAAAGAAAAGGAATGCCATACTTACAGAAACTGGGGTAAGATTTTTCCAGAAAATAGAGTGGTTTACATGACCTGAAAGAGAATAACAGGAGTTTGTTATCAAAATGTTAAAAAAACACTTTGGACTGAAAATTCTCTCATTTTATCCTCTATAAACTAACAGTTCGCTTTCAATCAAGTTCACGTTGCATGTCCCAACCAACAAGGGATACACATAAAACTGGGACCATCCTTTTTATAATTTTGGAGTTCATGAGTTCCTAAATTTCCTACACAACAATTCCATGACCATCAGTTCAAAAAATAAAAATCTGCAAGACGACTATTCGTTCCCACAGCAATAGCCTGGAAATAAAGAAAAACTAAACATATAATATAACCAGCACAAAGCAACACAATATGATCAAATATAAGATTATCTTATGAGCAGAAAGCAAAGTAGGCGATGTGACATTTGGGGAAAGAAAACAATGTAACCCTAAATGAACTCACATTCACCAATTTATACTATACATTTGCTACTCACATTTCTCCCACACAAAAGACCGTGAATGGTTACCAAGTGATGCAACCCACATTTACAAAAACACTCTCCCGATATGATGCAATCACATGCATCCATCTCAAATGCACCATTCCAAAAAAATAAAAGAGATTATACGGACGACTGTGGTCGCACCACATCATGCCAGTTACATTTGGAAGTTAGAACTGAGAATTATAGTAGGTGAAATAACATTTAAAATCCAGTAGAATTATCATCTTAAAAGGCTTTTTTTAATGAAATCATCATGGCAGACTTAATCACATTAACAAAAATTCTACTCACTTCAACATCTCATTTGTTTTGCCATATATAATATATCCAATACAGGCATACAGCTACACTTCTTTCCACACCCACAATTACAGTAATCTTCGCTGTTACATTGAGATGTCAAACCAATTAAAGAAACCAAAACAATTGAATGTCACACAAGGCTCATCTACACATCCAACAATAATATATCATTAAAAAAAAAACAAACTCAAGAAATTTTATCCCTTTAAGCCCCATAGTGCATCCATAATCATCAATTTCAAACAAGACCCACGATTCAAACATCCAAATCAACACATACAAATGTCTAACCCAAACTACACAATATCCCAAATTGGGCAAAACCCATTTCAAATCACACCATTTTAAGCACAACAAGAAACTCAGAATTTCAAACACACCTCAAATCCCATCACAATCACCAAAACCCACCAAAAAAAGGAACAGAGAGAGAGAGAGAGAGGACCCAAATTTACCTCCCCCGTTGAATTTGATGGCGCTCTGCAATTTGACAACGGTCTGCGAGTCCCCCTTCTCCATGGCCTCGTGGAGTTGCTCCAAGGCCTTGTTGTAGTTGGTGATGTAGGTCTGGTGGTGCTTCTTGTGGTGAAGCTCCATGATCTCCCCACTTATGGCCGGCTCCAGAGCCCCGTAGTCGTACGGGAGGTCCGGCAGAGAGAAGGTCTGGAGACCCCTGCATGAAAGCCCTAACCTTTGATCGATCTGACGGAACCCTAACAACGGCTTGGTCTTGCCAAGGAGGGATCGAAACGCCATGGATGGTTTTGGTGAGAGAGTGTCTGCGTGTGAGGTATTGAAAGCCAAGAGAGTCGG